>JANFAH010000016.1:0-1424826 GCA_024663395.1 Pisolithus tinctorius | reverse complement strand
AGTGTGACCGCAAGACCTCGGAAACAATGAACATGATGTTGAAGGTGATGTACAAGATCATGGACGCAAGTCCCTTGCCATCCGGTTCTAAAGACACTTGAGAAGTAAGTAGGACAGTTGTAAATCAGATCTCTTGCAGCTTATTGAGGCGCCGGCGTTGGGATGTAGGCACCGATCCCAAATTGTACACATTTCTTCTTGCGAAGAAGTTGCAAAAGAACAAAGAACAGAGGGAACCACTTCGTCCAATGAAGGAGTTTGATTATTGGCACGGTGTCCAAAAAGCATATGTCAGGTACTAAAAACACAAAAATACAACTATTGGCAGCAACGATACTGATACACATGCAATCTTGATCCTCCGACCTCTGCAAATATTCGTTAGCGACCGAGAAAGATGATTTAGAATATTGAAAATCGTACGTTCTACCATAACGTCGATTGTGTCTGTTATGATAGGGGTCATTTCGGAGTCCCAAAATTCGAAAGAGATAACGCTCTCACCGTTGTCTTCCATGTCCAGGCTGGCTGGCGTATCATCTTCGTTTATCCTGTTACCATCGTACAGGAAACTACACGGTTCGACATCAGTCCGACGCCGAAGAAACCGAACACGAAACAAATGTAGAAGAGAAAAGAAAGGAAATCTGGAGCACCGCATCCTCACAGATTGCCGATGTACGCTGATGGTATATCGTGAAGGAAACAGCGAACTTACCGAATACTAGCCACATCCTTGCCTACTTTATTTGCATAGGCGCCTTGAAGTTTGCTCAGTTTCGTGTTACGCTTGATTTTGAAGAAGACTTCGTCTCCCGTAGAGCTAACAACCTACAAATCGCATGAGAGAGAGTCCAAGGGAATGTCAAACGCACGCGATTTTTATGTAATGTAAGAGGGGTGTGGCTTCACCAGAGTACACTCCGTACCTTCACGTTGATGGGGGAATTGTCACCCTCTGGCTTGACCTCTGATTGAGCTTGAGACTGAGTCGGGGGAATATCTTCCGCCATGGTTGGTTTTACGTGGATCAGGGATAAAGACAGACGATTGGCGTGTTAGAAGGCAGCTCGGGGACAGAAAAACTGCTCAAGCTATTAGCAAAATAAGGCGACGGAGACGTTCTTCGATATCTGAAGCTGGGGTGTGGCGATGTTTGTGCTCGATTATGTAATCATAACTAGTGGCCAGGAAAGATGATCACCTTTCTGGGCGGTGTATTCTGATGCCATCAGCGAGCGCCAATAACTCTAGATTGGAAGACTTGCAGAGGGGGCGAAGATAAACGACTAACGCAAGACACACAGAGAACATTGGCAATAAAGGTCATGGCAAGTCGTAAATCGCGTAGGTGGTAAGGGGTAGGTAGAACAACAGTATAAACGGGTTAGTATGATTAGAAAAAAGGTATCGCACGCAGACGTCTCTGGGGTTGAATGAAATACGGATCCAGGTGATGGGTAGATTATAAAGGGGGTGCTGAATGCAGGATATGTGAATGGTAATAACGGTACCAGTAGAAATGCAGGGTGTAGACACGTCTTGGGTGAACATGTGTAGGAATGAAAGAAGGGATGAAGAAAGATGTGCCTTGTAAAATACGTGCTGATACGGTTCGATAGTGAACGCATAGCCCACCAACAACGATACAGATCAAGAAACATCAGCGGTGACCAGAGGGGAAAAAAACAGCCGAAGGACATGTACAGAGCTGTCATCGATGAAGCCCGATGAAACCTCAGTCATATTCTTCAATTTGTGGCTTGTCCACCATGGTTTCTGGCCAGCTGGGTGCCTGGTCACTGATCACAGTACCTGCCAGTGTCGTCGGAGCCGTAACGAAAGACTGGGCTGCTGTGCTGATATCTGGTCGGCTCTCGCTTCTTCCGGCTGGAATTGCAATTCCACTCCTCTCCCCACTATGTTCTCGTGGGCCAGCGTCAGGGCGAGCAGTGAATGCCGAAGTCGTGGCTATTGATGGCGTAGAAGACGCTGGGCGCAGTCGACTCGATGACAGTGGCCTGTGCATGGGCAAACGGATTGGCTGACCAAACGTATACTCTCCAGTGGCGCTCCGCGCGCTGCCCGAACCACTTCCGGCACTTCCGGAATGCGAACGAGAGTCCGAAATGTGTCCGGGATCTTCCTCAAGACGTGCCATCGAACTTGTCCGTGATCGTATGGCTTGCACGACATCGAGTGAGGACCGAGATGCAGCACTCAAGCTCTGAATGAGAGACTGCGTCCGTGACCGCACAGCCGAGCCCGCGCGCGAGCGTGATGACGCTGAACGGGACTGAGAATCCGATTGTGAAGAGTGCGAATTAGAACGTGAGTCACGGCGACCCCGTCTCCGTCGGCTGCTGATGTTGGATGACCTAGGGCTGCGGGGCATAACGCCGAGTAGACCAACACTGTCTTCGCCTTCTGCAGCCTCATGGGGACCTTCAGGTTCAGGTTGCTCCATCATTTGGGGTTCAGCTTCCTCTTCCTCTTCGTCATCTTGGTCGTCATATTGCTCGCTCATGAAAGACTCGTAACCACTCCCCAAATTATCGGTGTTCTGACTGTCCGTGCGCAAGCGAGTGAGGACACGACCGGAGGATATAACAGGGGAAGGCGACGTAGGGTACGGGTACGACGTGGGCACCGTCCCAGCGCGAGCACGTCCTCTACCAGGTTGAGGGTGCCGTGGAGGCATGGGTATCGGACTACCACTTGCGTGTCCGGAGGCTGGACTCGACATGACAGAACTGCCGACCCCGTGCGACATTGGGGATTCAGAAGATGTCTCTTGGTTACCTGTTGAACGGGTAGACTGAGAATGCGAGGACCGTGTATTCGACGACGGCATCTCATCAGATTGCGGGGTGGAACGGGTTGCAGGGCCAGAGGACACGGATCCTCCGCGACCGTGAGGCCGACGGAACTGGAACGGATACCGAGACATGATCGGCTGACCAAGACTCGACAAAGAACCAGAGGTACGCGGCTGTGCGTCGCTGCCCTCCCCCACCTCACCTGGGTCTTCCTCTTCCTCCTCTTCCTCACCCTCCTCTTCCTCTGCATCCTCTTCGCTTTCCGCTTCATCATCATCGTCTACCTGTTCAGGAGTCGACTGCTGACGGCCGGCACTACTGGAAGTCGGTGAGCGGCGTTTCTCCTTTCTTGACCCTGGTGAAGGCGGGAAGGGAATCTGATCCTTTGGCGAGGCTTGTGCTCCATAGCCTGTAAATGGATAAGGTAGCTTCATTAATGGTGCTGAAGGACCCGCAACTGGCCGCTCTGTCGACGACTTTCTGACGACCTTCGGAATGATGTCGGACAGTTCCGGTGGGGGCGTGGGGGCCATCCCAATTCCTCCTTTCTTTGGTTCAAAGAAGTCACCGGAGATTGGTGCACGTCGTGCAGGTGTCGGGGCCGACGGCAAGCCAATAGCTGCCAGCACTTGCTCCACATCGAATGCTGGGGTGGTGGAGACGCCCAACACCCCTTCATCCCCGCCTTCTTCCTTCTTGGAAATATTCCACCGAGCAGACGGTTTCACGGTAAGACAGAAGTTGTACGCCTCTTGGATACGTAGCCTCGTACACATTCTCCAAACCCAGGGTAAGGCATCGCCATCGGAGACACTATCACTGATTGACATGGTCTTTTCGTGTTCTTCCTCCTCCCATCGGTAACGCGGTCCACAGATTCCTGCGCAGCCCTGGCCGCTCAGGATCCACAGGCCGGTCCTTAAGATAACTTTAAAGACTAACCAACAGACAAGTGCACGCAACATACCAGCTGATAATCAAGACGAGGATACGCCAAGCTGTCCAAGCAGCGTTGGCGATAAGGACGCCGCGGGCGTAACTTGTCAGCGTTCCATCTGACGCGCGGAAGAAAGTCCTATCTCGAGGACTGAAGCCAGCTTCGGCCATAGCGACATATTCGGGATTCGGGTACGAGAACACGAATAGCAAGGTAAGGACAAGACCAGCTCGTGGCAGGAGGAGTGCAACGGTAGGTAAGTTTTGGGAGTAGAACCAAAACGTTTCCGCAAGACCGTCGCGAAGACTGCCGTTTTCACCGAAAAAGGCAGAGAAACGAATGTACTGCATGAAGCAGAAGTTGGTGTATGAGGTCATGCTGACGAAATTGAAACCGGACGAGGAAAGGTAAAGTGGGACGATAAGCGGACGCCCTGATGAACTGTCTTGAAAATGGGGAACTCCAAGGCATCGAACTGCACTTACTGACACGCCAACGACGGTAGAAGGAATAGACGAGCTCATATAGCACAAAAACGACCATAATCCAAACCAGCCAGCAAGCTATGTACGCTGCTGCGCCAAGGGCCCAATTCTTGCCAGAGCCTGACACGCCGGGTGCTACTGGATTTGGGTACTTCGCTACTCTGTGGGACTCCATCAGCAACGAGGGATGAACATGGAGGCATCACACTTACTGCAACAGCATATATACAACATTGAAGTCAAAAAATGTTTGAAGCGGCAAGTGGTAGAAAGCGAGGAGAGGAAGTAGATAGAAGTAAATCCGACCGAAGACAGATGGGTTCCGTAGAAGTTCCGGGTGGAGGCCGACGGAGCGAAACCTGGGACGAGGTATACGACCATGTGCATCAACGGCGGCAGATACGAGAGTTGGATCCAGCCCAGCAGTGGTGGCGCGAGACCAAACACGAGCTTGGCGGGGTTGCTCGCGCGTGCTCGATCTGCAGGCTCGCTGCGGTCCCGACCGGTCTGGGGGGCATCCTGAAGGCTTACTACACGAATTGAGCGTGGAGCAGGCTTGCGACCACCAGCAAAAGGCTCGGTAGGGGTCAACCCTGTTTCAGGCATTCCGATGGATGAGTGAAGCGTCGAACCGGGGTCTGGTGGGGGTGGCCTCGTGGGAAGCCAGGATGGGTAACCCTCTGACCCCTCCGACATCCTTGTGGGCTCGGGCGACGATGGATGTTCGAAAATATACCCGCGCTGGCCTGTCGGGGAGTACTCGCCCTGGGCAGAACCTCCGCCGCTCAACGGTGAACCGGAAGAAGAGCTGGGCTGCAATCGTGACATTTCGTTAATAAAAGGAAACTAGCATGCAAGAGAGTGGTAAATAAGCGGGCGCCGAAGACGTCAACGACGATGGTATCGCGTGAACGAAGATACGAATTTTTCGGTTTTCTCGTGGCGTCAAGGAGATAACTGAGCGCCTCTCCACAACGACGAGGGCTGGTCAAGATAACAAGACAAAGGAAAAATCCGGAAGCGTGAGCCTCGTGTATCGCAATGAGCCAGCCTCGTGTTTTTCACTTCCTGACAGGCAGAAAGATTTTTGTGCGGGGGGAGGAGAAAAAAGAAAGCCGGCGCTCAGTCGCATCAAAACACGCGTCCGCCCTGAAAAACCTCAACCACCTGGCTGCCAAATTAGGAAACAAGACTAGAATTCCATCCGCTTACCATAAGACGTTTTTCCACAGGATAAGGGGAGACGACAAGACGAGTACAGCTGCCTGAGCTAGTCGAAAAGAGCGGGGTGGGGGCAGAATAACAGCTCAGAGGAATCTTATCTTTCGTGCGACCATGGTTACTATTATCGTGAGTACAGGCAACAAGAATCAAGGAAAGTACGTGTTTATTCTTCCTTCGAACTCTAAATAACTGACCACGCGGTCGGGCACCATCAAAGTATCAACGTAAAGGACCCTTGTCGAGACCATATCAGTCCCGCGGGGCAATCTGGTTCCCCTTGCCGCCCCAACACCCCTTAGAACTAAATGTTCCGGAGAGCTCGGTGCGTCCCCCTGGCTGCATCCAAAGAAAAACGCGGGATACGAGGAGGAGGGAGTCCCGACTTTGCGGGTAAGTTACGCCATCCGCTCAACTTTTACTAAACACCCTTCTTTGCGATGCGCGGGGGGGAAGTTCGCCATATATCACGGCTGATCATGCACTACTACTCTTCTGAAACTTTGCGAGCCGAATTCGACGGCGATAACCCCCGATCCACTACGAGATCACGCCTTGTCGGGATAATCACAAGACATTCTGTGCCTCTAATTAAAACAGCGGAATCAGAAAAACGATTGAGAAAACAATTAAAAATCGGAATATTTCTCATACGCTCTCAAATTAGACCGCCGTCAACGAAACCGGTCATAGAGCGGGAGGTCCGTCGGTCGGGCGTCGGGAGAGATGAAAAAGGATTACAGATGCACAGAAAGCGGACCGCAGAAATGAACATTCCTTACCTCCCACGCGCACCGACTCCGCCATCTTACGACCACCGATCTCGACGAACCCGCTTCCCCTGGAGACCTACGAAACAAATATATTGCGGCCGGTATGAACTTCGACAGTGAATCAATCCCCGGTGGGACATATGTAGAACAATTTGAAGCCAGTTGACAGGAGGGCAAGCAGCTGGGATGTACAAGTACGGGCTAGTACATTTTGGAATAATTAACTCACCCCAAATATGCAGCTGCTAAGGGACGCTGTCGTCAGGCAAGAGTGTTTCCACCTGTCTGAATGCATGCAGTCATGCAGAGCATGGGTTTCCGATTTCAAATTCAAGATAGCCTGGGAGCCGACTTGGATTGCAAGGTCGAGAGGGCACCCTGTCTATTGTGCTGAGTTCCTTTGTAGTCAAACTCAGGACTATCGTCAAGGATTCAGGTCGAACACAACTAGAAGGAGTGAATGGAAGACAAAGGAAAAAGTCGTGTCAACCAAAATAGGGCAGACTCGATATATTGGTGCGGAAACATGGCGCAAGGCTGCAGGCGAGCGCATCCAGAGTACGGTGAACCACGTGATATTACACATATTACGTAATCCAAACCTTCCAGCTGGCCAAGGCTGTTAGACGGAAGACAGTCATTCTCTCGACTTCCTGCGCCCAGGGGTATGTGTGATGGCCTCTAATTATTGATGTAAAGTTGAACCTGGAAATGGCCCTTGGGAAGATGAAGTTATTAAACGTAGAAGCTGTTCTCGACCAGGATAAGGGCATCACACACGCCAGGCCCGAAATCATAACGGAGCTCGATGATCAGACTACAAGATACGCCATACTTTCACATCGCTGGGGAGCCGAGGTCAGTTACGAAGAGATGATTGGGCTGATGAAGATGGAGGAACACGAGAGGGAAGAAATCAGGCAGCGCCAGGGCTATCGGAAGATCATTAAGAGTTGCGAGCAAGCCATGAAAGATGGCTACAAATGGCTGTGGAACGATACGTGTTGCATTGACAAGAGGAGCAGCTCAGAATTATCGGAGGCCATTAACTCGATATTTCGATGGTACCGGAATGCTCAGGTGTGCTATACATACCTCCACGACCTTGACAGGCCAACCCTGCCTCCTAGATGACATCTTAGCAAATTCAGCCGCTCCAATGGTTGGCCAGAGTGGTTCATACGGGGCTGGACACTCCAGGAACTCATCGCACCAAAACACCTTGAATTCTTCGACAAGGACTGGAGGTATATTAGCAACAAACGACGACTTGCACCCATGTTGGAGAGAATTACAAGAATTCTGCGTGAAGTTTTGAAAGACGGCATGGCCGCAAAACGTCTTAGTGTCGGCCAAATTATGTCGTGGGCAGCCGACCGGAAGACGACGCGAGTAGAGGATCGAGCGTACTCGTTGTTGGGCTTGTTTGGCGTGAATATGCCGATGCTGTACGGGGAAGGGAAGAAAGCATTCCAAAGGCTACAGCTGGAAATCATTCGCGTATCGAACGATCACAGCATATTCGCATGGAAACCACGCTCGGAGACACGACCGGGCAGTGTCCTAGCAGACGATCCGAGTGACTTTTGGAATTGTAGTCGCGCCAGGAAGGTCGAATCTGACGAGTTCGCCAACAAACTAGTGAAGTACGTGGGCAATGTTCATCTGGGCAGCCCGCGGTCCATTTTCGGGACCAACAGAGGGGCTCATCGGCGCAAACTTGCGGCACTGCGTGACACCGCCCTCAGCCATCAGCATTGCACATTCTCTGTTAGCAACGCGGGCATCCAGGTGTGGTTACCAATCTTACCCTCTCGCGAGTCTCCGTGTCACTTCGAGGCTATATTGGCATGCACATACCCTGATGAAGGTCTGGTCACCATCGACTTGGTATCTTCTGGGTCCAGTTTTGAAAGGTCCTTCCGCATTACTCGTACCCGCAAGACGTATCCAGAGTTCAAGATGCTCTATTTCGCTCATTACCAAGATGTTAATGAGATGCACCGTGATTTTGCACTCGATGATAGGAACACTTCACACTGTGGTTTCGCCCGCTGTGGCACCTTCCCGCGCGAGTTCACGGGCGACTCTGTCACACTTACGTCCCTCACAGATGATCTCATAGTCATAGTCTATGCCAATGATGATACCAGATCTCGCTTTGCGGTTGGCCTTGGATACTACCTGGGCAAAGGATGGGTGCACGTCATTCACGATGAACCCTGCAACTAAAGAGATGAACTGGGCACCATGGTCTGATTTCGCCAAAGAGGCGTGTCAACGAATGTGGAATGTGCGTGCAGAACTTGCTCAGGCTATGCCCACGTACTCCGGAGCAGACAACAAAGAGCACCACTGCGACACCTTCATCAAGCATGCCCACCTACCCCGGTCAATCTGGGACGCAAGGGTAGTATGGGGTAGGTGGGACACTGACAACTTTAATGTCATGGTTGATGTCGAGCAATGCCCTGGTTGTTGTAATGGCCCGTGTGAGTGGGTGGAAACATCTGTTGGTGCTTTCCGTGTTGTATGCATACGGATCTAACGATACATATTATCATAGAACGATGGAGATGGTCTTGATATACCAGGGCTGATGAAAACAGTGTGTCACTCATATCAATTGGTACTGGACGGGTGGTCAGTACAGCTTGAAGAATGCTCTAGTCAACAGACTACGGTGCGTCATGACATGCATCCTCATATTTGTCCTGAGGTCGATATAAACAGCTGGGTGATTATGGCAGCTATTCCAATGATGATTTTACACGTGATGGAAATATATTTGAGGATATGCAGGCAATTGGCATTGACTCTACAGATTTACCTTATCTCCCGGTGGCCCCTTGTGTGTCCAGCATCGAGTACTGTTGGCCTACTTTACAGGATCGAGATGACATTGTCATGGCATATCATGATGAAAAAAAACACCTGGCTCTGCATCAACCGAAAGGCCTCTCTCTTCCCGCCAACGATCATTTCGTGCTGCTATTGAAAGTTTTGTCTACTCGTCTTGCCGGAAAATGTTTGGTGACGTCAGTCGTACAATGCTCAGATGTCCATGGGGTTGATGATGAGGGAGAACGAAGGGATCTGGGAGGCGGTGAGCTTTCTGCGAACGATCGCGTCCTGCTCACCTTTTGACCTTGAGTGTTAGACTCGGTATCGGACAGCGTCAATCACTCAACAGAACCAATGACTTTCACTCCGTTATGCACGATCGCAAGTCCACAAGTTTGGCGAAGAGGACTAGCTTGTCTAGAGAGGAGGGAATGGCTCAAATGTATTCGGCAAGTCCAATGTGGATTACTTTGCGTGGTATTACTGATGTTCTGTTTGGGAGTGTAGGGAACACTTTTTCGCCCTGGTGAATCTGGTAACTAATTATATTATGCTTAGGGTTTGTATGTGCTGATCACATTATTCGTAGCGAACTGAAGCTCGTCACAAGCCTGTGGTGCGTTAGGCAGCTATCCGAAACTAGTGGACACTCACCTACGATGGCAACAGAATAGACAGGAGAAAGACACAGCTATCAAGTTCTTTTCAGCCATTTTCGGTCTCGAGTACCTGAGAAATTATGTGCGTACCATTTAGCCTTTGAATATCTCATCGGTTCGTGTTATGTTCACAAACTCAAAATGCAGGTCGGCGAGATAACATTCTTCAAAAGGCTCCCCTCGATGATGGAAACCGAGTTACGCAGTGAGGTTTCTATAGGCAACATGCAGGATCAGCCTGTCACACTAAGTACGTTCTTCCACAAACTTAGATGAAGCTTTAACAGATGGTCTGCTAGCACCCCAATCGACATTGTCGTTCGCCAGTTGGACAATGACACATAATGCATTCAAGGGCAGGCGCCAATCCGAGGCTGGGCAAGACCCGTCTCGAAGCAGTATTACCTCTTCTTCACAAGCAGTGCCAAGTTTTTGATGTACCAGGTGGTGCATTCCCTCCGAATGAGAAACAAAAAGTGGAGTGCGAAGTCAAGTCCATATCCCAAGTTCTAAGTGTTGGCGTCAGTGTTACCATCGACTAAATGAAACTCGGGCTGACTTTAGTCACCAAAAGCTACTCAGACATATCAATGTTGCTTTCAGCGGTGCATACATTGCTGATGAAGACACGTGAGTGCCTTTTCCATCTGGAGTTTTTTCTCTTTCTATCATTCATTGTGTTCTGGTCCCAGACTACCAGCAAAGCATCCTGATTATGACAGGTTAGCACCATGCCTACTAACGTGTAGTAGTCCACCCTCTAACTATCATACGTGCAGGCTGACTAATACTTGCACCATAGTGGAAGAAATAAGGGTACTCCAAATGAAACTCAGTGCAACAGAGGATGATGATGAACAACGAGCACTGGAGGAGGACATCACAGGAAAGGTATATGGACATTATCGAGTTGTTACCTTCTGAAGCTCATGGCCTGTTCATTACCAGATACTGTGGCTTTCTTGGTGTGGGATCTGCACAGAAGCGGAACAACTGTTACCAGAGGTATGCCAGCATTATCATCTCTATAGTTTTCATTTGACAGGGTTCAGGTTGCGAGTTATATCCGGCGGAAGGAAATATGAAGGTAGGCATCACGACACACTTGCATGTCATTGTAACCGCCATCACCAGGGTTTACTGATGCTTCAGTTCCTCATTATTGCTCGGAAAGAGTACGTAGAGCTGGACGATGATCAAGCCAACATGCGACGGTAGGCATTATTGTTCCGTGATATAAGCTACTGATCACACTCGACACAGGATCATGCTCGATGCAGGAGCAGGCACCTCAAAACACCAATTATTGCTTGCTGCGAGGGCTGCAGAGCAAATCAAGTGGCCAGGTACAACTTGTTTTGAGAGATACCCCAGGTCTCGATACTCAAGATACCATCCTTGCTGCAGATTCTCAAATACCTTCCCCATCAGTACTTTAGCAAGTGTGGGTATTGCCAGGTAGGTCCTTGACTTTGTCGGATAAATTCAACCCGTCGATAATGATACCGGTGTAACTGTAGAGTTTACCGATATTTCTCTGACCCTGAGGTGCCCGATCAACCTGTCGGTAAAGGGGTCGCGAAGTATTCCGTACTCTACTCACCAATGGTTGCTCGTCCTGTATCAGAATATTTTTTCTTCACATTTCCTTGATGTACAGTCTCCTTGGAGTCAGAGCTGATAAAACAGTCCTTCAAAAGACTCGTGTTGATCACACCATCGGATGCTGGGTCGAAAGCGGTCATCGTGCGAAGCGTAAGTGCCGACATACATGCCACTCGAGAAGAAACCTCTGTAAGTCTCTTTTACGAGACAATCCGGATGAGCAGGATAGCGGTCCGCCTCAAGGGCAATGACGAACATCAGCATACTAACCAGAGATTCGAATGCAGAAAGGCGCAGGAGTGTGCGTACACATAGCAGATTCATTTTAGGATAACTCCGTGGATATCTATTTTGGATTGGAGAATCCAAAGCGGCTGTAAGTGAGGAGTTGCGTACTTTAGTGATCGATTCGGCGACTAGACTGTGCTGCAATACATAGAATATACGACGATAGCCTCGGGAGAGGGGGGTTGCCCATGATTTTGATTTTGGCACTCCAATCATAGTCGTAAATTACATAAATTCTGTCCCGTTCCCGAATAGCCCTCCATGAGACCACGACAAAGGTATCAGGCCGTGTCTTCCATTTGCTCTTCGCCCCACACTGGATGCTAGCTGCCTAAAGATTCACATTGTAGGCTCGGGACTTCTGGGGAGTATGTGCAGCGACTAGTAATTATCGATACTGAGCTTTACATTGACCTTCTAGTGAGATGAAGTTTTTGAACGTAGAAGTCGTTCTCGAGTTGGAAAAGGGCGTCCCATGAGCTGGACTCAAAACCGAAGTCATGAAGGAGCTTGATGACCATACTACAAGATATGCCATAGTGTCACATCGCTGGGGGAGCGAGATCAGGTACGAAGAGATGGTTGGGCTCACGAAGATGGAGAAACACGAGTGGGAAGAAATTAGGCAGTGCGATGGCTTCCGGAAGATCATCAAGGGATGCGAACAGGCGATGAGGGATGGCTACGAGTGGTTGTGGATCGATACATGCTGCCTCGATAAGAGGAGCAGCTCGGAACTATCAGAAGCCATGAATTCGATGTATCGATGGTACCGGAACGCGCAAGTGTGCTATGCATACCTTCACGATGTTGACAAGCCAACCTTCCCCACCAAGCAAGATGATGGCAAGTTTCACAAGTCCAATGGTTGGCCAGAGTGGTTCATACGAGGCTGGACACTCCAGGAACTCATTGCACCGAAACGTCTCGAGTTCTTCAACAGGGACTGGACATGCATTGGTAACAAACGACGGCTTGCACCTACGCTGGAGAGAATCACACAAATTCCACGCGAAGTTTTGAGGGGTGGTCTGGCTGCTAAGCGCCTCAGTGTTGCTCAAATCATGTCTTGGGTAGCCGACAGGAGGACGACACGAGTGGAGGATCGGGCATATTCGTTGATGGGGCTGTTTGGCGTGAATATGCCGATGTTATATGGCGAGGGGGAGAAGGCATTTCAGCGACTACAGCTGTGTCCAGCGATCACAGCATATTTGCATGGAGCCCGGCGATGCCACGCCCAGGCAGTGTGCTGGCCGAAGATCCCAGCGACTTTCGGCACTGTGGCCGCATCAGGAGGGTCGACTTTGACGAGTTCGCCGATAAACTCGTGAAGTACGTGGATGACAATCATCCGGACAGACCGCGGTCCATTCTCGGGACCTACAGAAGAGCACATCGACGCAAACTCGCGGCCCTGCGTGATACTGCGCTTAGCCAACAACATTGCACATTCTCTGTCAGCAATGCGGGTATCCAAGTGCAACCACCCAACCACCCCCTTCGCGACTCCCCATTCCACTTTAGGGCAATATTGGCATGTAGCAGTACTGACGAAAACCTGGTTACCATCGATTTGGTATCATCTGGGTCTAGCTTTGATAGGACCTTTGCCACTACTGGCATTCCCAATGCATATCCAGAGTTCAGAACTCTCCATTTCGCGCATCATCAAGATGCCAATGAGATGCACCGCGATTTTGCACTTGACGACAAGAACACTTCACACTATGGTTTCACCCGCTGTGGCACCTTCCCGCGCCAATTCACAGGCGATGCCGTCTCACTCATGTCCTTCACAGATGATCTCATCATCATAGTCTATGCTAACGACAATGCAAGATCTCGCTTTGCAGTTGGTCTCGGATACTACCTTGGCCAGGGATGGGTGCATGTTACCTACGATGAACGCCTTGCAACTCAAGAGGTGAACTGGACACCATGGTCAGACTTTGCCACAGAAGCATATCGACGAATGTGGAATGCACGCTCAGAACATGCACAGAGTATGCCCAAGTACCTGGAGCAGACAAGCACCATTGTATCAACTTTGTCAAGCATGCCCATCTGCCCCGGTCAATCTGGGCTGCAAAGGTGGTATGGGGTCGATGGGACACAGACAACTTCAAAGTGATGGTTGATGTCGTACAATGTCCTGGTTGCTGTGATGGTCCCCACCGATGGACGGCTACATCTGTTGGTAATTTTCGGCTCCTATGTGGGTGGACCTGACCATTTGTATTACATCAGAATGATGCGGATGGCCTTGATATGCCAGGGCTATTGAAGACACTTCCCCACGCATATCAGTTGGAGCTGGATGGTTGGTTGGTACGGCTCGGCAAGTTCTCTGGTCAACCTATTACAGTGCGTCATAATCGTGCATCTCCGTACTTGTCTTGAGGTTGATATAAACAGCTGGGTGATTATGGCAACTATTCCAATGGCAGTTTTAAACGTGATGGGAATATCTTTGAAATATGGAGGCACTTGGCATCGATCTCACGCACTTAGCTTATCACCCAGTGGTCTCTAGCGTGTCCAGCATCCAACGTCGTTGGTGGTCTGATTTACGGTATCAGAATGATGTCGTGGCATGTCACGACAAGCACAAACACCTGGCTCTGCGTCAACCGAAGGGCCTCTCGCTTCCTGCCAACAATAATTTTGTGCTGCTGCTAAAAGCCTTTTCTTCTCGTCTTGCAGAGAAGCATTTGGTGGTGATAGTCATACAATGCTTAGATGTCTATTGGGTTGACAATAGAGGAAAGCGAAGAGATTCCGGAGGTGGTGAGCTTTCTGCAAATGTTCGTGTCCTAACTACAGTTTGATCCTGCCTGTCAGACTCCGCACCGGACGGCAGCAAACAATTCACGGTGCCGGGAACCCTAACCCCCTTATGCACCCTCGCGAGCCCACAGGTTTGGCGACGAGAGTTAGCCTGTACGCAGAGAAGGAACCAGCTCAAAAATATCCAGTGAGTACATTGCGGCCCTTTTCTGTCACTAACGTGATGTTTCAAAATTTAGGGAACACTTTTACTCCATAGCGAGCGTACATCAGCCCGCAGTGCGTTTGTCAACTATGTGCAATACACGGAAACCTTCTTACGATAGCAGCAGAGCAAACAGAAGAAGGATGTAGCGATTGAGTTCCTTTCGGACATGTTCGGTCTCAAATACCTGAGGAATTACGTGCGTGTTTAGCCTTTCAATACCCTGTCCTGTTTATGCCCTCGAAATGCAGGTCGGAGAGATATCCTGGTTCGAGAGGCTCCCCTCGATGACAGAAACCGAGTTGCACAGCGAGGTTTCTGTAAGCACGACGGAAGGTCGGTCCGTCTCACCAGCAGCGTCAGAGGATGGTTTATTAGCACATCAACCGAATTTGTCGTTCGTCACTTGGGCGGTAAGGCGTAACCCATTCAAGAGCAAGCACCAATCCAAGGCTAGACGGGACCCACGCCTTGAATCAGTGTTACCTATGTTGCGCAAGAAATGCCAGGCTCTTTGCACAGGGAATGGCGCGACACGTCGGTATGTCGACGAGATGCGAGAAACGGAGCGTGAGGTGAAGTGCATATCACGAACACTGACTGCTGGGGTAAATATTGTGTTCTGTCAGAAAGCACTGAAGCTAATTCTAATCACAAACAGTTATTCCAACACATTGGTGCTACTTTCTTCAATGGATACATGGGGCACGAGTACTCGTGGGTGCTCGAATTGTTTCCTCTTTCTATGATTCACCATGTTTTGGTTTCAGAGACACAAATCAATCGAGCCATGTTGATTACGACAGGTCAGCACTATACCTACTAACGTTCGGTAGCCCACCCCCTGAATATCGTATGTAGACAGGTCAATGCCCGTGCTATGATGGAAGAGCTAAGGGTTCTACGAGCGAAGCTCGATGTAACAGAGGACGATGATGAACAGCGAGCACTGCAGGAGGACGTCGCAAGAAAGGTAAGGGCGGCATCAAGTTTGTTTCCCTTCGACGCTGACTGTCCGCTAATAGATCCTGTGGCTTTGTTGGTGCGGTATCTGTGCCGAAGTGGACCAACTATTGCCAGAGGCAAGCCCAGTCCCTTGTTCCTTTAAATGTCACTTGACATGGATTAGGTCGTGAGTTACATTCGGGAAGAAGGAAATTTATTGGTAGGTGGTACTGCGTTTACCGGAAGGTCATCGTAACTGCCGTCACCAGGGTTTGTCTGAGATTAGGAATATTATTGAGAGAACATCTACAAACGTGGACGACGATCAAGCTCACTTGCGACGGTAGATGAGCCATTCGGTAAGGGGCTACGACAGAATTACTGATCGTACATTATCCAGGATCATGCTTGACGCAGGAGCGGGCACATCAAAGCATCAGTTGTTGCTTGCTTCCCGGGCCACAGAGCAGATCAGGTGGTCAGCTACGACGATGTCGCGGGGCACCCCTACTCTCGACACCCAAGCGACCATCCGAGGTACAAACCATCAAATGCCTTCCATATCAGTAGTATGTCCTTTGCCTGGATGAATTGAACGGATCAGTAACAATCGTGATGTTAATAGGAATGTAGTCAACATGTATTGGCTAGTTCCTCGAAATAACACAGCCTCCTAATGGTAGATGTCCACTTCCTATAATATGAGGCGCGTTCCAAGCTAAGCCGCAGACAATAGTGCAATAGAATTGACCAGGTTTACATACCTACCCTTGATGATACCTCGTCTATTGAAATCACCTCCTATCGCAAAGTAAGTTACCCCGGTACACATTGCACACCGGTTTCGCGCAACCCGATAGGCTCCTGTTCCGTCCGGTAAGACGTCCCTTCCGGGCGTCATCGTACATTTACCACTGCAGTCTCATCCTAGATTGTCCCGAGACCTGATTAGTGAGTAACGATGGATTGTCGGGGCTTGCGATTCTTGAGAACACTGTTCGCGAGAAAATCGATGGTTTGGCCAGGTGGCGTGACTCGAGAACACGAGCTCGTGCCTCAACCACTGCCACTTAATTCTGTCGAACAACTCGTTCTTCCTGAGCTGCCCTATCGGCCGTTCTTGTTATTGCCACCAGCGCCTTTCCTCTCCGTACTACGTACTTTGACGCTTATCGTTCCAGTAAGTGTCCCAGGTGTTGGTCTTTCTTGATTCATGCATCGGTCACAGCTGGAAGATGCGACTTATTATCCACGCTCCTCATTCCGAAGAAAGAATATACTATATTGTCGCACTGCTGTGTAAAGCGGAACAAGAACTTGAAGTGTCGATTCAAGAGATGGCGCAGCTCCTGAGTATGAGTGAGGATTACAGGGACAACGCACCGGATACAAGGAAATAATTGACGCTGACTGCAGCGACAAGAGTAGTTCTGAATTCTGAACTGTCAGAAGCGGTCAACACCATGTACCAGCAGCGGGCAAAGTGTATTTGTGGCACCACGCGACTTTTTAAGTAACTGGATGTAGATAGGTAACAGTCAACTTCCCATCGTCGTGATTCCATCGATGAATTTATAAGTGAAAGAGGAGATCCTTTAAAGGCGCAGAATCAAGTCCCTTCCAGTGCAGACTTCGCCTCATGCAAATTCTCTCTCTGAGGGGCAGTGTCATTGGTGTGGGTAAAATGTAAAACATCCGACCCCTCCCCGTAGACAGCCTCCCAATCGAAACCGCTCCGCTGGTTCTCCTTACTAAAGGCTTTGATAAGCTTCACCGCTTCTTCCGTCCCATTTATGACGGGCTGCGCGGTCTCCCTTGTCTTTCCCTTGGCGCCCTGTCCATAAATGTGCGACTCGTCCGCAGTGAGGAACGTCCCGATATGCCGAAAAGTCAAACTGATACGCTCTTCATTCATGAATCGCTCTTCTGGTGACTTCTGATACAGCGGGCGTTTGTCGTGGTTAATGGCGTGCAACCATTTCGCATTGGTTTCGAGACCAAGAACGAACATGGAATTGTGCGGAAGGGGAATTTTCTGGGATGGCCGACGTGTACCTTTTCCTAGACCGTCTATTCCGTCTCGTTTGAGCCGCAGGGTCATGACACGCTGTGCGCCGAGGCTAACATTGACGATCTTGGAACCGCGAACGACATCGATCGTCTTATCTGAGTGCTCGGAAATATAGTCCGCTCCGCTCCGATAATGTTGGATCAGAACGTGGTTAACGGGGTGCTTCAAGACTTTCTGCACATGTTCGCGAATGAGTGACACGGTTGGTGAGAACGGGCGCAGGGCGGGAGACTCGTCAGCAGGATGCCGGTACAGAGGGAAACTGTCGTAATGTTCGAGCGCGCGTTTGATAAGAAACGGAGACGGATGTTCGTACCTTCCGTCCGCGGCAACATCCCCCTCTACAGCCACTAATCTAGGCACTTCCCCTCCTGGAAAACAGATATGATAGAGACTCCTATTAGGGAAATCTAATTGGGACATGGCATAGGGAGAACGTGCCTCTATGGTGCATGGCCTTCCATGCGACTTCTTTCCTCATATTTTCGAAGGCATCCTCTACCAAATCAGGTGGGAGTATGTTTAGCACGAGCTCTGAGTCACCCTCTCCGATCTTGTCGCCTGGACCAAGCCTGGACGGTGATGCGAGCTGGTACGGCCTGCGTAAAAGGGCTTAAGCAGTGTCGTCAACCACTGAACCAATGCAGCGCACATATGGAACCAGATGAATCTATATCGTTTAGGGGTGTCTGTGAACGTCAGCCAAGCGTAAGCCGTGCTTTATTCTTATCGAAAGGTACGATCCGGTACTTGGAAACTCGATTTGGCCTTAAGAAACGGGGTGCGGGTGTCAAAGCAGCTGCGGTGGTGAGTCGGATTATAACATGAACATCGAAGTCCTACTAGTCATGTGTGGCGCGAGACTCAATTTGACTCATTCCCCTACACGATCAGCGGAGTCACGCCAGGTCACGCTCACGAAGTTTTCTTTCCGAAATTTAGGAGGCCAAAGGATTTCGAACCTCCATCTGATATTTTCTAAACGTTGAAACACGTCAGGTTGAACGCGGATTACAAGGACACTGTAAAGAAGCAATAAAAAAGACCTGATACAACGCCGCCCATCCACTGATAAGACAAACGAGACCGTGAAGAGTACAAACTGTGCAATATATGTTAAATAAACACTATTGGCACAATTCATGTCCAATGACAAGAATATTGCTGCGAAAAACAAATGTGATCAATTAGGACTTGGCGCTCTCTGTACGAACAGTCCGTGAGTCCGAGTGCGTGAGATCAGTAGGGTAGAGAGGGCATGGTTTGCTGACGCTGCAAAGGTCGACCAACGGGTGAACCCTTGGTGAGTGAAGAACAAGGAGAACCGTCTGATGGGTATCCTGCTGGATATTGTTTCGGCGGTTCTCCGCTAGCTGGCGTACTGAGTGGTCGCTGGATACGAGAGTCGGGTGATGGTGTTTCTGACGACTGCCTTGGGGTACCCAGATTGGATGCAACGGGTGTGCTTGCCGGTCGTAACGGAGGGGAAGGATTTTCAGGTAGGCGGCCAGCAGGGAATTGTTGGGGAGCTTTACCATTTACCAGAGCGAGTGGGGTGTATTGCCCAGACATCGACTGTACTTGGGTACCTGCGGGAGTGTCACCCAGCGAGCGCAATTTCTTTGACGGAGGACCTTCAGATTGTGACTCTGTGTCCGCAACGTCGGCGGGACGTTTTCCCGAAGACGTATCTTGAGGAAGAAAGCCACCTATCCGCGCCAAGCCGCGCGCCAACACTTCGGGTGGCCACTGGCCACCGTGAACGAATTGCAACCGAGCTCGTGCCACTTCCTTGAGCTTATCTTTCGTCGGCATCAATAACTTGTAGGCCTCCCATGGATAATGTGGTCGACTATCAAATGCCTCCAACGCCTCTACGTCCTTTTTCTGCCACCGTGGACGGTCGGCAGCCTCGGAAACCCAGCCAAGGTCAATTAATCTTCGCAAGTTCCGACCGCTGCATGGTGGTCGCTGCGGGTCGGGGTTCGCCACCGCGTCTTCATAATAATTATAAGCCATGATCGGGTCAAAGAGTTCAGGGGCCAGCTGCGCCAGCGATACAGGCTCATACGCAAAATCGCGCACTTTGATACCCATACGTTGAATGTCTTCAACGATATCTTCTGAAGTGAGATCCGTTGGTATTATCTCTGTCGGTACGGGAGATGGCGCTGAGGCGCGATGGATTTCTGCCTAGGCGAGTCACTTGAGTACGATGCCAGATGGTCGGAAGGTGGAGCGTACTTACAAGGTTATCTGTGCCCGCAGGGGATAGATAGGGGTGGGTACGTAGAGGGATACCTCGCTTTGAGTCCTGCGGCCAAACGAGGGACCTTGGCTGGACTCCGCGGTCGGCTCTGAGCACGAGCGAGCAGGAACGGTCATGCTCTCCTCTTCTCCTGATGCGTAAATTATAGATAGAACGCCCGGGACGCGAGTTTGTAAGTTGAACTTGAGGCCGAATGGGCCGTGTATTTCGTAGGCTGGCATGGATGGCGACGTGGGTGAGCGCTCTGTCGCGACGGAAAGGGATGGAGATGGTACAAACGAGTCGTCGAGTGCCACAGAAACGAGGTTTTATAGGGTGGTCCTATTGTTCTTGATGAAGCCTAAAGGCGGTTCCACACCTCCACCACGCTGCACCAAATCAGGGATATGAGGACACGAGACCCAATTGACCCAGCTAATCCAAGCTTATACCCAAACTAAGACTGGTTTCCGACGGCCAAAAGTGTTGCACGAAGACGTGCACACCAAAAAAAAGCCCCTTCAACGTCGAGTCAAACAACAACGGAAAAAATGGTTGTCGTCGGGCCCGCCATGCGATCGGGGCAAGCCGAAAAAAAACTATCAAGAATATTTCCCGATTGGGAAATGCACAGTAGTGCCTGATATGAGGCAGATCCGAAGTCTGCAAGGACCATGACACAGGACTTGAAGTTGCTAGTACCACTCCACGTATCGTACATTCAGAACTTGGGAAAGGTAAGCGAAGGTGGTCTCTCATGGGTATGTACGACTGATGCTGGTACAGAGCCAAGATGAACTGGCTTATCATCTTACCGCCCATCTGCGAATGAACGCGATATATTGGGGTCTGACAGCCTTGTATATATGGGTCACAAGGATGCACTGATCGCGAAGAAATGATAGGTTCGTGATGAGTTGTTGGGACGAAGAGGCAGGTTTGTTTCATCCTTGGCATGCGCAACTGCAGCTGATAGGTGCGCTCGTGATTTAGGGGGTTTGGGCACACCCGGATCACGACGCCCATATCCTGTCCACATTGAGCGCGATCCAAATTTTGATAATGCAGGACGCTCTCGATAGGCTCGATGTTGATCGCGTCGTCAAGTGTCGGTGTCTATTTCATCTTTGCCATACCAACTAACGTGCTGCGGAATAGTTATACTTTCTTTACAACAACCCTCAGGCGTATTTGCAGGCGATTCGTTTGGAGAGGTGGATACCCGCTTCCTCTACTGTGCAGTCAACGCCCTGTCTCTGCTCGGACGTCTTTTGAACTGGACGTTGAGAGAACCGTGTCGTACATCTGCGAGTGCAAAAATTACGATGGTGGATTTGGTGCCACAGCTGGCGCAGAAAGTCACGCTGCGCAAGGTGAGGTCGTTGAATTATTCTGTGCATTCTGCTCTGGATCTGAGCCCGCCCAGTTTTTGTTTGTGTTGCTGCACTCGCGATCCTCGATAGGTTAGACGTGGTTGACCAGCAGACTCTATGTTGGTGGCTGTCCGAACGACAGTTGCCTAATGGCGGCTTGAATGGCCGTCCGCAAAAGCTAGAGGACGTAAGTTAGCGGGTCCTTTATTTGCGGCTTGACTGAACATAGTATTGTAGGTGTGTTACTCTTTTTGGGTTCTGTCCGCGCTGTCGATCCTAACAAAATGACCTGGATCGATTCCGAGAAACTTGTTTCTTTCATCCTCTCAGCACAAGACCCCGAGTCGGGTGGCATAGCTGACCGTCCCGGTGATATGGCTGATGTATTCCACACTCAGTTCGGCGTAGCCGGTAGGATGTCTGGCTGAGCTTGATGATGTCCTCATACTCACTTTCCGTTCAGGTCTCTCGCTTTTGGGATACCCTGGTCTAGTGGATTTAGATCCAGTTTATTGTATGCCTGCCAGCATCATTGAAGCTAGAGGTCTCAGGAAGGGATGGAAATCCTTGCCTCGTAAGTCGATCTGAACAACACCCCACGAATGGTACACAAGATAGTTTGTTCCGGCGAATTCGCCGATTTTGTCGGTATGTTGCTAGTGAATAACAGTCACTTGCGAGGGTCGTTTTTCAGCATTTTAGTGTCGTTTGGTTCGCGGCCTGAAGTTATTTTCTGAGCATGTTGGAGAATAATCCATTGCATACATCACTAGCGATACCGCAAACAACTAACTGGACCCTGTCAAACTGTGAATTAGGTGAAGCGTCTCTTCGGGAACGACAGAACAGTAGCCTGGCTTCTAGCTCAAATTACCCCGCGTCATCCTTATGCTTGGTCCTGCTTATGGTCTTATTTGATCCAGGCGGTAATGGTAACAGAATCTTTATATCTGTGCTGCTGCTTCAGTTGAGGCAGCGGCAAGCACGGAAATATGGTTACTTTTGTGACCTTCACGCCGTCCATTTTTCATTGCAAGCTGACATGGAAATTATCGATCCTGTTTCGTTCTATCAGTCCGGCACTGCATTCTCTTTACCTGTCCACTGGGACTTCCGATGAGGTTAGCACCGCCAAAAACATACCACAGCCATGGCACCTGCAGGCCACGGTCGTTGTGTAGACCCTTGAAGATCCCATAACCACCGCTGACCACAGGATACGATGTTAGGATCAACGCTGACGACACTGAGACTTTGTGGGCGTCTGAAATTTCTGGTCTGACTTGACACCAGGTCTAACCTCTCAGTGCTTTCGGTTCTACCTCGTCTGGCTGCACTTACACCCCAGTCTCGGGGAACAGAAACTGTATGCCTTCGATCTGTAAGAAGGATAGTAATCATCTTTGAGTGTTATGCTGTGTCCCTTCTTCCAGTGTTCTTCTAGCAGTGCACGCGCAGTAGATACTGAACTTGAAATTAGCATGTGGGCCGATCATTCTTCAGAGCTGTGTGCAGTAAACTCGCTTTTCGTCTTCTTGCACAGCGTGTAGAATGCTCATGGACCCCTGAGGTGTGTACCACCTTGGTCTAAGAGCTGAATTGCTTGAACCGTCCGATACACAGGCTGAGTACGACCCTTGCGGTGACGGCCACTCTCTACACCGGGACAACCCTCACAGTCAAGAATTGACTTGCAGACTGTGGTCCATTGCGATGTCACTCAGATCTCTCAGCATTGTCCGTGAATAGATTGGCACACACGTGTTGACGTGTCCGTTGGTCTGGGTCGACCAGTCACGGAGCGCTTGCCCACATTCCAGCGCTTGCGAGCCTTGGACCGGTTGGGAAAGCGCCGTTCCGATAAAAGCTCACTTTCTTTCAGCTTGACGAAAGCAGAGGCTGCATCACTCAACCTTCCATTGCCTTGAGAGCGCTTCCCTGCTCGTCGTGAGGGTAGGAATGCTGCATTTACTATTATCCAACACGTGTCGGCACGCGTACCTCGCGTGACCCCCCTTCAGTTCCAACACGTCGCCATGCTTCCTGCGCATGCCCCCCCGTGGGCCGACTGATCTGTAATTTTCCAGAGATTACAATTGATTCTTTTCCCAAATTCTTCGTGGCCATGCACGCTAATTGACGTGATCCTCAGGTGATTTCGATTTCCCGGTGGCCACGAACCTCACAGGTGTTGAACGCGAGGCGAATGTGATGTATCGCCCCCCATTTCATGTCATTTCCTCCTTGTTCGTGGGTCGCATGGCGGAGAATTCCTACATGCATCGCCATTAGTCGGTTCTCTAGACAGTGTTGGCGATGAGTCCGCCTCGTGTCCGAAGATATCAAAAGGCGGCACCTATCGTCTTTTTTCCAGCACCCAAGCCCTCCCTTCTGTGCTCATCCGAGCCTTCCCGAGCACTTCCCTTCCTGAACCGACCTGACGTATATACTCTGACGACCTTGTTAACGACTTATCATGCAACCCCAAGTCCTTGGTGTTCTCGTCCTCGCCCGTAATGGGGACCGTACTGGTTTCTACCAGGATCCTTACACCTATGAGCCATCGTTTACCGAATCCACCCCACTTGGTGCTGTACGTGTTTCGCTCGTCCAGCATACCAGTCGAGGATCATGTTTGAATTGACCCCCGTTCGCAGGTCGAGTCTTTCCAGCTCGGGTCCTATCTCAAGTCCACCTACCTCGACTCATCCTCTCCCCTCCACATCCTAGACATGCCTCTTGATCCCACTCACCCCATCCCACCCAACCAAGTTCATGTCCATGCCAAGGCAGGAGGTGAAGGTGCAACCGTTTTTGACTCTAGCATCGCACTTCTTCAGGGAATGTTCCCACCGACCCAACGGAACAAGATCACGTTGGCCAATGGAACTACCATAACATCGCCACTGGGTGGTTATCAGTACGTCCCTGTCGAAATGGTCCCCGACAGCAGCGATAGCGTGCTTGAATCTTGGGTCGACTGCGCGGTAAGTGTTGCTTGTTGTCGCACGTGATCCCATTTTGTTAAGTGGTCGGACACGCAGGCATTCAAGAAGCACATCACTAAGGTTTACAACTCGGAAGAATTCAAGGAAAAGGCGCGGGACGCAAAGCACTTCTTTGGTTCCGTCCACGATTACGTGTTCGGGCGCCCGACGACGTTGGAAAATATCGTAAGTTATTGTTTACTATTTCTGGTTATTCGATGCTAACCATGTTGCTATATTAGTGGAACGTCAGTCGGTTTTACAGCATATTGTGTTAGTCCGGTAGCCTAACCTCTACACACACAGGTATACGATTATCTGAACACGGAGCTCACTTACAACCAGACTTTCGCTTTCCGCCTTCCTCCGACGTTGATTGAGCAGGCACGTGCTCTGGCCAACTATCACGAGGATGCAGTATTCTCAGACAAGGAAGTTGGGGGCATTGGGAACAGTACGTTGTCCCCGTGGTTAGGTGGAGTGGGCATGTGACTGATCTCCACCATGCAGTTGCTGGACGAACGATCTTGCACCCTATCTTGAGGTCCTTTGAACGCATTGCTTTTGATGACGACCCACTCCGCATCTTTCTTATCGAAACCAGCTACCAACCCTTCATTTCCCTTTTCCATATGCTCGACGTTCTGAGTTCAAGACCTGATCTTGCTGGCATCCGTGGGTATACCCTCCTTTAACTACCCGTGTCCACATTCCGTCAGTGTATGCCTGTCTGACAGCGGCCTTTTTCCTGCACACAGCTAACTATGCATCTGCCCTGTCCTTCGAGCTCCTCCGCGGTCCTGCACCTGAGTTCCGGGACTTTGTTCGTATCAAATTCAAAAACGGTACCGACGACAGCGAGTTCCAGACACTCCGCGTGTTGGGGCATGAGGACGATGCTATCCCTGTCACGGAGTTCATCTACCGTCTGGAGGTGCGTGTGCTACACGAGGCGGTCCGATATGGTCGCTCACATTCTCACCATTTACAAAATAACACCAGCACTATGCCATCCCAGACACGAAGCAATGGAACTCGGCATGTGGTAACAACCGGTGGTTCCCATTCGAAAACACCCTCAGCACTGCAACTGAACAAACCTCGATGATGGCTGTGATCCTCGGCACTCTGTCCCTGTTTGCGTTTGCCATGTTTGCGCTTACAACGTTCATCAAGCACACCATCGCTACCAAACGTGCGAGGCGAAACGAGGGGATGGTACAGCAACATGGAGTGAGTGTTTTACGCCAGTTAGATCTCTATTCGCTTACTAACAGCGTAATGATACCACCTTCCAGAGCTATGCTACATTCGTGATCAACGAGAAGGCTGGATTGCTTCCTTAAAATGGATACCCAAACAGCAACCCTGCTTACTTTTGTGTACGAACGTTCTTAAGCATTTTCGCTTGTGGTGTGTAATTATTGAGCTGTTTCCCTCGCATCGATCATGCTTCCGCATTGTGCTTTATCTTTTCTTTTCCCCATCGTCATACCCTCGCGCGCCCTCAACTGCTTGGTCCGACGTTGTGATATGTATGTAGTAGGGTTTGATTGGACAAACTTAAGCAATGCATTTCTGTGAGCCCATGAATTGGATATACGAACCATACAAGTCTCGGATTTATGACCAGATGGAGATCTCTCAAGACTTGCGTTGAATGATCCCACAAGCAAAAGAAAAAGGTCCGTGTTACTATGCAATTCTGATCGAGAGACAGTGATAAATATACGTATACTTGGTTTTCCAGTCGCCTTAAAGATAAAAGTGACGCCCGTTTTGGGATGCGAGAGCGATGTGAACGGGGAAGTCGGAAAGCACCCGACCCTACTGCGGATGTAAGTACTCAGACCAGGAATTGACTACCTTGACAGACATAGGAAGCCACCCCCTACAAGTACTCTGGCAGCGGTGCCACGACGTGGTTGCGCACATGTACGACGCGTCAGCCAAAATGTGTTGCGTTGGTCGTCGTCGCAGCAATCGAGAGAAAGAAAGACAAAGAAACAGAAGAAAGGAAAGGGATAGTGAATGAACCACTGGGGCAAATCACGAACATGAAAAACTACTATCGCGCCCAAAGTAGCCTGCCCAAGAGCCCAGTGGAACTCTGCTGGGGCCGAAGTGCTGGAGGTGCTGTGCTGGGGGCTGAGGTGGTGGTGCATTTGTAGGATAACCGTACCAACCATCATACATCGACTGACGATGTGCGGGCTGGGACTGTGGGTTGGGCGGGCGAGCGTGACGTGGTGGGAGCGGAGGGGGGATTCCGAATGAGTTATTTCCATGAGAATAGGCACGAGTATGCGGAGAGGGATATGTCTGAAAGTGCTGCGATTGCGGACGAACGAGTCGGGCAGGTGAATTTCCTCCAGGTGGGCTGTTCCTGTGTAGTACTGAGGATGATTATCCTTCTTGACTCTTTCGTTGTCGCTGTCCTTGCCTTTCTCTTTTTTTCTTTTTTTCTGTCCTTCTCTTTCTCCTTTGCCTTTTCTTTACCCTTGCTTCTTCCGGAATCAGCTTCCTTAGTACGACTAGGGGGGAATCCCACGCTGCGTGGTCTTAGCTCAGGCATATCGATCTTGCTCAAATGCACAATCAGACTGCTCGGAGGGTATAATCCTTCGCTTTCGACTTGCTAGGCTCATCGTCAAGTTTAATAATCCTCGGTCCTTTCTGGGGTGTCTCCCTTTGAGTATCATAGAGAACATACTGGTGTAACTCCGGGTCGCCTACATAATGCAATGTGAGTGGAGGGGATGTTTACACCAGTGATAGGAAGAAGGGAGAAAATCACCAACCAGCTTTGTATCGCTTCCGCTTAGTTTCTTCAACGACTTGCAAGACTTTCGGAACCTGAGCTGCTTCTGTAGAGCAGACGCTGATAAACAGCATAGCGTCGTCCTGGGTATGGTTCCGTCAGAGAGATGCTGCGTGCGCAGGAGCGAAAACATGAATAGCCAAGGAGCTTACCGAAAGCAACTGTAAGCAGTACTTGGCGTAATCCTTCACATCTCCCTCCTCCATGACGGAGACCTCATTCACCAGACCGCGGCCGCGTTGTAGTTCGGCGATCCTCTCAACACCCGTCTTTGGCGCCGGTTTTGGAGGGAGAGGTGGTGGCGCTGTTGCCGTAGGTATGACTTTAGTACTGCTGGAATTCGCTGGTGTGGGAGAAGCAGAGGCGGCAGTATCTGGTTCGTGGTATGCGTCGCTCGAATCTTGAAACGTAAGGAGGGCGAAGAGAATGACGATTTCCAGACCTTTACGGTCTTCGATATCAAATCTAAGGGTGAAGAACGAAGTATAAATTTCATGCCCTGAGTAAGTAAGCATGGACACACGATGCAAGTTGTAATCGAGGATCTGAACGGACGACGTTTTAATCCTTCCTGGGGGTTGCTTGGTCAAGGCAACGAGTACTGGTGGGTCGGGCTTGCGAACGATGAAGCACTCTTCGCGCCTCCATTCGAACTCGTGACTATCCATTCACATACAGGGTTGCGATAGAATGAACCCGTCGAATAGACGATCGGTAAATGATGGTTGACCTGACCAAGAAGGGAAGAATACTGTAAGAGGTGACACTCACTCCTCCCATTTGAACGACCACTTGAAGCTTAGAGTGCCTGTGAACTTGAGCTCGACGACCTTTGTGGGATTATAGAGTTCCATCGTTTTATGCTTGCTCGTAGCGCTTGGCGCTGTTACTGTCGCTAACAACGTGTTCGATATGGGTTCTATGATTTACGGTACGAAGGCGGTCGTTCAGAATTGCGAGAGACCAAAGTGACATGGATTAGTGCGTTCGGAACTCACCGCATAGTTCAGCCTTGTATACTCCTCCGCCGATACGTCGCTTTCGATAATACACTGTCCCAGACGGGTCAGTGAGATCGACGACGGAGACACCCTGGTCTACACGTGAAGCGGCAGCATTGGGTGTGAGGAGGAGCGTGAAGAGGTTACGATCTAAACTCATGGAGGCAGTGACTTTGCTCCTCAGATTGAAGACCACGGTTTCGGGCGTCGGCGGGCTAAGTTGAGAGGGGTGTCAACTGGATCCAGAGATGTTTCGCACAGACCCATGCACACTGCCAAGGTCAGTGACCAGCTGAGCGGCAAAACTCTAGGTGTTAGATTTGGCAAGTCGTGCGTAGTCCGAACGCGTCCGCTCCGAGGCGTGAGAACTACTTTCCGTTCGAAGGCTTTCATACTTTACACTCACTATTGAGCGCGCAATTAACTTACGCGCCCTTGTGCTTATTGTGTTTACAGTGTTTCACACTTATGTGCGTGTTTTTCTTATTACTTACGAAGAATGTAGCATGTCTCACTTTGAGACAATCCTTGTTATGTATAGACGGGTTCAACACCTGATGTCTCATGTCCTTTGTTACAACTACAGTATTTAGTCTAGCACTGTAAACTCCATCATCTCAGACATTGTCACTGTCTGCATGTGACTGAGGTGAGTACAATACTTTCTCATTTACTTTACCATACTTACCATGCACCTAGTTATCTGCTTAGATACCAAAGCCCTCTGGGTGCTCCTGGGTGCATTTGGGGAAAGCATGTGATGTAGTTCTTTACATTTACAAGTGACTCTACAGGTGATTCTATTGAGTGAGTGTGAGTTCAAGTTTATGGGATTCTATCAAGTGAGTGCAAGTCCAAGTTTATGGGATTCTATCAAGTGAGTGCAAGTCCAAGTTTATGGGATTCTATCAAGTGAGTGCAAGTCCAAGTTTATGGGATTCTACCAAGTGAGTGCAAGTCCAAGTTTATGGGATTCTATCAAGTGAGTGCAAGTCCAAGTTTATGGGATTCTATTGAGGGAGTGCGAGTCCAAATTTATGGTCTATTGGGTGAGTGCACATCCAAGTGTACATAAGAGATTAGTACTGTGGGGGGGACAATATTGAATGGAAAAGTCTATGGGGCATCCATGTCATTTATGAGAGGATGTTTTCATGCTTAGAGGATGACATATGAGCAATCTTTGATGATGTGCAGGAAGGAGGCATCTCCCTCTCCAAGCAGTTTTAAGCTGTTGAAGCACATACAACAATGACAGACAAGCAGCTGAACACTCATGAACATGGAGGGCATCGACACACCCCTGATGGTGCAGACAATGAAGCAGAACCACTCTGTGAAATGCCACAATAGATTTAATATCCTTCAACATCAGGAAGGGGTACTGTTCCACAAACTTGTGCACTGAGTCTGCATGACATACCAACAACAATCCTCTAGGGTACACAGACTTGGCAGTAAATTCCTCATGTATAGTAACATAATCCAGCATATATTCTCATCAAATAAACTTGTAGCTGATAGCAGCAACAACACTGGCACCAGCACTGTCCATGTCTTAAGAGGAGGTCGAAATTAAGACTGTAAAGAAGGTCTCAGGCTTCTGTGGTAAGAAGACTGAGGTGCATGAGGAAAAACTAATTGCCTAAGTGCGAAGAATTATTATGTAAGCTTGTATGCTGTAAGCAAATAAACATAGGGGACACATGTTCCAACACACCCCCTCAGTGTAGCAAGTCTTTAGAAAATAATTCCCATACCAAGAGAAAAGCATTCATGCTTCTCGCATGACAGTCCCTTGGTGAGAACATTGGTGATCTGCTCGTTCATAGAAATGTACTTGACATCCACTTCTCCATCTTCAACCTTCTTGCAAATAAAATAATGACGAATAGCTATGTGCTTTGTGCGATTGTGGAACATTGCATTGCTTGTCAGGGCTATTGCAGACTGGTTGTCAACTAGGAGGGAAGTGGGCTGTGTGGTCATATCCATATCTAGTTCACATAGTAGCATTCGCAGCCAAAGTATTTCTTTTGCAGCTGCTGAGACTGCCATGTACTCAGCTTCCATGCTAGACAAAGCAACAGAGGTCTGTTTCTTGGATGACCAGCTAACTGCTCCACCAGACAGAGTAAAGACATAGCCAGTTACAGAACAGCAGTCATTTACATCTGCAGCCCAGTCAGCATCAGCATAGCCTACAAGAGAACTTGCAAAGTCTCTCGTGTACTGTAAACACACATCAACAGTTTTTCGAAGGTATCTGTAAACTTGTTTGAGCTTGGTCCAGTGTTGGTCACCAGGGGTAGCTGCATGCCTGCTAAGCACACCCACAGTGAATGCAAGATCTGGCTGGGTAGCCAGCATAGCATACATCAATGCTCCAAGAGCACTTTGATACGCATGTAGGTCATAGGCAGGAGTATCGAGTTTCTCTAATTTTAAGTTCTGCTCGATGGGTGTGGACACTGTACGGCCATCCTGCATGCCCATGCACTCGAGAATGAGCTCTATATAGCAACACTGAGACAATTCTATGGTTCCCTTGTTGCAATCTCGTACTAATAATCTCCATACTGAGGATCCACTGAGCCTTGCCTAAGTCAGAGAGGTCGTACTCAGCTGATAGCTGGACTTTGAGGCAGTCAATGGCCTTGCAGCTCTTCGAGAGGATTAGTTTGTTGTCGACATAGACAGCAACTATAATTAAAATCCCATTTTTGTCTTTGTAGAAAAGACTGTGGTCAGCATCACTGCATGTGAATCCAAGAGATTCAAAGACTTCTCGTAGTCGATTGTACCAGGCTTTAGGAGCCTGTTTCAGTCCGTAGAGTGCATGATAGAGGTGCCAAACAACATCACTTGAGTCTCGGAAGCCAGGAGGGTGGAGGTATATTTCCTCCTCAAGTTTGCCATTTAGAAAGGTGGACTTTACATCCATCTGGTGGATCTCCAGATCAAACATAGCAGCAAGGGTGAGTAGGGTTCTGATGGTAGAGAACTTAGCTACAGGTGCAAATGTCTCCATATAATCAATTCCATGGACCTGTGTGAGTCCCTTTGTGATGAGTTGGGCTTTGTACTTATCAACATCGCCTGTAGGGCCTTGCTTTATCTTGTAGACCCATTTCAAATCTATAATCTTTCTGTCAGGTGGGTGTGGTACCTCCTCATACAATCCTATAGCATGAAACATTGCTAATTCATTGGCCATTGCTGCATACCAGTGGTCAGCATCAGTACGATGCATTGCCTCTGTGAACATCATAGGCTCATCATCACAGATTGTGTTTGTTTGGTATGTGGTAACTTCTTCCCTTTCTGGGTCATCACCACTCTGCCTCACTGTTGCCACACCTTCTTGCATGCTTGCCTCTGTCTCAGCACCCTTACCCTCTGCTGCTACATCCTCCACAGACAGTAAGCTATGTTTTTGATATGCATTGACAAAATAGCATTGATTGTTGTCTCGAATAGGCACTTTTCTGGCTTGGGATGACCTTTGAAGCCCCAGAGGGGGGATAGGGATTGGATAGGGACTGGGAGGCCCAGGCATTGCACCAGAGCAATGAATGGCCACTGATGGCACTTGGTGTCGATGTTCTGAGGTCTGTACCTCATCATTCTGCTCATGGTTTGACCCACTAACACTTTTCTCTGTTTTAATGTGAGTTTTAGGCTCAAGCATTGAGTGGCCATGATTGTCAGTGATCTGCGAGCCATCGTCGATCGCCGTCTTGTCGTTTTGACTGTCCCAGGTGTGTCCTTCAATATCTCCTCCATCTGACTTGTTTCCAGGTTCATCTGGGGTCGTTTTGCTCTCTGGTAGGTCAATCTCCCTTCGCATCCCTTGTGCATAAACTGCAGGCATTACATGCCTTGTTTCCCTAGTTACCATGTCTATCTGGACTCAAGACATGTCTGTGATGTCCCCTTCATCGAAGACAGCATTGTGCATTTTGACAATTTGCCTGGTGGACTGATGTATGCACAGGTACACCTTTTTATTCTCTGAGTATCCCAAGAGTGCACACTCAAGGGACTTAACATCCAGCTTTTGATGCTTCTCCTCTGGAACATGGACATGCACCATGCATCCAAAAATTCGAAGATGGGTGATTGATGGCTTGTTCCCAGTGTATGCCTCATGGGGGGTTATGCTTTGCTCGAGTGCTTTAGTTGGTAGTCTATTTATTATGTGTGCTGCATGCAGTATGGCATCCCCCCAATATTTGTTGGGCAGACTGGCATCACTGAGCATAGCTTGTGCAGACTCAACAAGTGTTTGGTTCATCCATTCTGCTATGCCATTTTCCTGTGGTGTGTAGGCATTCGTCTTCTCATGATGTATGCCTTTTGACTTCAGATAGGCTTCAAATGTGTTCAAGCTGTATTCCCCACCACCATTGCTTCAAAGATAGTTAGGGCAATGTCCAGTTTCCACTTCAGCTCTAGCGAAGTACTCCTTGGTTAGTCCAAAGACTTTGTCCTTCGACTTGGTTAACTTAACCACCAGGTGGTGCAAGTGTCTGTCAATGAATGTTATGAAGTACTGGTGGCCAGATTGTCCTGCAGTCTCCATAGGCCTGCACACATCTGTGTAAGTTCTGTGCAGTACACTCGGGCTTTCCACAGCTGACTTCAATGGAATAGGTTCCTGATGTTGTTTGCCATCATGGCAGGCCTTGCATGAAGTCGTGTTGTGCTCCTTTGGTCCTGTCAGTTCCATCCCAGACACCATGCCACTCTCAGATAGTCTTAGGACATTTCTGATGTTTGCATGTCCGAGTCGACAATGCCAGGTGGTTAGTGTAGCCTTAGATGTTGTTATGCATGAGGTGAGAGCAGTGAAAGGTTCATTTGGGTTTAGCACATCAGGTGTACTGACAATGTATGCAGAATGACTGCCAGATATGACACTTGCTTCGAGTATGTAGAGAGACTTTCATTTAGTAGCCAGAGCTACAACCTTGCTGTCGATGTGCACCCTACACTCCTGCTCTCCAAAGGTGACTAGAAGTCCCTTCGAGGCTAGTGCAGGCACTGACACAAGGTTTGTGTCCAGGTCTGGAACATAGTAGATGTCTCGGAGGATTGTTCCACTTGTGCGGCCATCCTCGAGATGCATGGAGACTTCGATTCTCCCTTTCCCGATAGCTTGTATGGTTCTGCCATCACCGACAATCACTGGTTGTGAGGGTGACAGTTTGCTGAACATTGCAAACCATGAGCATTGGCAGCACATGTGTGCTGAGGCACTGGAGTTGACTACCCACTCTGATGCACTGGTCTCAGGGCAGGTGCATGCCATGAACAGACAAAGAGGTCCACAATCCTCTTCTGCAACAGTTGCAACCTTGGCTGTTAACTCCATTTTTTCCTTGGATTTATCCTTGCTCCCTTGTGCAGATCCCTGTGGTGCAGCTTTGGCTGCTTTGTCTGCCTTCTTCTTGTAGCATTCATCCTCCATGTGTCCGGTTTTGCCACAGGGGGCATAGATACACTTCTTCTTTTTCTTCCTGTCTGTTGCCTTTGACTTTTTACCTGGGTTAGTCTTAGCAGTGAGAGCAGAATGTGCTGTTGAAGTTTGTCATGTTCTTTCTTCTACCAGGACTTGGGATATGACAGTCTCGATAGTGAGCTTGTCATTTGAGGACATAAGGATTGTCCAGAGTGTGGAGTATGACTGCAGGAGAGATATCACCATTGTGATTGCTACCAGCGAGTCATTGAGGGGTTGACCAAGCGACAAGAGGATGTGGGCTTTTTGCCACATGGCATTTAGCTGTGTTTCCATAGGCTGGTCATTGGTGAGTGTGCCATGGAACAGTTCTCCTATAAGGTAGGCTATGGATTGCTTTCCCTTTCCTTCATACCGTTCACTGAGCTTGGTCCAGGTCTCCACTGCAGTACTAGCATACAGAACACTGCTAAGAGGCTCATCCTTGAGTGTTAAGGTAATCTGTGCACATGCTTCTTTGTCTTTCATTAACCATTCCTCATACTGGTCTGGGTTCATGTTCACATCCAGAGCTTTCTTCTCTGTGCCAGCAACTATGTTCCAGAGGCCTCATATACCTAGGACTTTCTGCATTTGAAACTTCCACATTTGATAATTTGCTCCATCGTCTGCAAGGGGTGTTATATCATAGAGTCAGCTCGAGCCTTGGGTGACCCTAGCACTAGTAGATGCAGAAACTGTTGTGCTCATGCTTGTCGATGGGCCCAGTTGCTGGGATGTTGACGCTGACACTCCAGATGACATGTCCATAGGTTATTTGGTGGTACCACTTTTGAGTTTGTTGATACTGTAAGGTTAGAGCTGTGTGGGGCTCATAACCTCTTAAGAGGAGGTCGAAATTAAGACTGTAAAGAAGGTCTATGGTAGTACATCAGTAAGGTAGCTGTAAGGTTAATATAGTAAACATACCTCAGGCTTCTGTGGTAAGAAGACTGAGGTGCACGAGGAAAAACTAATTGCCTAAGTGCGAAGAATTATTATGTAAGCTTGTATGCTGTAAGCAAATAAACATAGGGGACACATGTTCCAACACCATGGTCATCTGCATGACATTATCTGACATGTACAAACAAAATGCAAATGCAGGAACCCCAACACAACCAGTCCCCCCCCAAAAGGAAATTGCATGTGATCAGACTTAATGGTCTGGTATGATCATTGAGGACAAAGAGTTTGCAGACCTGGCCTGATGGTGTCCAGGAATATATCTGTGACTAGGCCCTGTGTTCCTGGTGGACATCAAATATGCAAGCTGCCCCTGTAACAAGGGCCATGGAGGGAATTCCTGCAAGGCACAGCAGGGTCCAAATTGATAGACCAGAATTGACCAACACACACATAAGTGCTTTCCATTAGTCCTGGAATGCAGCCAAACAATGGTGCACACTATATGTACCTTGTTTGTGATGATCACATGAGCACTTTTTGTTTGGTGGCCAAACATTGGCATGAGCTATGCCTTATTTGTATGGCTTGGATATACTGCTATGGTGTCAAATCATACTAGTAGCACTGCACCTGTGTGAGTCCTCATAAACCATCCCCCTCCTTGAGTTGCCATCATGAGCAAGTGAAATGCCTGGAAATCAATGCCATATCCCAGAGACCATGAAGGAGCAATGGGTCAAAATGTCCACCCACATGAGCTCGAGAGAAATTGTAAAGGTCACTGGTTACAGTCAATGGACTGTCAACTGTGTCCTTCACTTGTCACACCAGACAGGCTCTGTAGTGAAGAAACCTCTTGAAAGTGGATGTCCTCACTCACTGACAGTGCATGATGTCCATGTAGGTCATCATCTCTGATGAGACAGAACTGATACATAATATTGCTATTTACTATAGTATCTCATCTCATGTATCAAGTGCACACCAGACTCCTACCTCAATGAGCTACATACAATATTATCTCAACAAATCAAGAGGTGTTGAGGTTTCAAGGCAGACAATCAGTTGTACTCTACATAGGCATGGATTCTCTCACAAAAAAGTACAAGTGGTGTACACTGCATGTGCTGATGACTTAATAGGCTTATGGGTCTGTTCTAGGTCTCACAGGTCACACTGGAAAGAAATGAGGATGCATGAGACCAGTACCAAGTCTATATTGCAGAGAACTTTCATCTGTCACAACTCATCTTTGTTGATGAGTCAGCATGTAATTAAATGACAACAAAGTGACAATCAGCATGGTCACCACTTGGAACCTGTTGTCACACACCAAAGGTGTTGTGGACATGGTTACAGCTGACTCTGCCTAACTTGTTGACAAGTTGTGCACAATGCCCATGCCATGCAGATGAAGACTAAAGGCCTCATGTGTAGAAAGACTGCTGGACATGAACAGTCATCCTTCACACAAGAATGAGTCATCAGTGCTAAAGAGAAAAGAGGAAGTGAGTTAAGCATGCATTAAAGGTTTTTAGTGCCCATGTACAGCATTCTGGTTTTCATCATATCTCCACCATTTCCAAAGATATTGACTCCATTCTCACACTCACTTAAAGTGCTCAGCCATGTGATTCTGCCTTCCAAATTTGGAGAGGATCCTCACACCCTATGCATTTCTACAGCACTCCATCCATTAGATGCTCATTTCACTAAGTCCATCAATCATGGCTGCCTCTTTGTCAATCATCTTGCTTGTCTCATTTGCCAGAGACAGTGACTACATATATCTGCCAGGCATTCCCACCAGCTTCCATCCTGAAGCCCCCTGGTTCATCCCATCATTGTCAATCCCATCTCATCCCATGCAGCTTGGTCAGCATGTTCTCCTTGTCAGTATGACTTCCAGAAGGATGTTCTTTGGTTGCCTCAGGTCTGTCACTCAGTTAGAAAGGTCTTATGTGGTTGTTTCAGTCTCCCCAGTTGATGAAGCATATGGATTGTTCCTCCCTGCTCCCTGCACTGTCTTTATTCCAATCTTGTCCATCATTCTTCCTGCATTGTGACAGCTGCAGCATAGTCTACTGTTCTCCAGCCTCCCTGATTGCATCCATGATGAGTATGACATGCATCTTGCCTTCTTACTGCAAGATCCAGCAGAAGATGTCCCCCCTTCTCCTCCTCCTCCATCAGAGCCCCATCCATGAAGCTTTTGTTAACTTCACTGAGAGGATGAAAGGGTGGGAGATGTGATCACTTATGCTCCCATTGCCCCACAGACCCCCAATGCCCTAGCCCCCTTTGATGCCTGACTCATGCCCTTCAATTCTGGAATTAATACTTCCCTATCTGGAAACACCATCCATCTGTCATGCCATCTTTGGATCTAGAGATGTCTCCACCGAGATCTGACTTGCATTGCCACCCCCTAATGTGATATCAGTGCACTTACTCAGTTTCTGACTCCATTTGACTCATACTGCAATGTTTTGACTATCCTTGACTCATTTATTACCAATACTTACCAACCTTCTTTGCTTGCTTACTTTTCATTTCTTGCTTAGAGCTTGTACGGAAAGGGCAGTTCAGTTGTAGTTTACAAACTTCACAGATTGTTCTTGTTTGACAGGTGGTGGAAAAATCCAGGCCAAAGCATCGGAGATTGAAATGTTGGTTTCCCTCCTGATGGTAGCATGTCTCTCCCTCCCTATCTCGCCTCTGCCAATACTCGACACAATCACATCCAGCAAGTACTAATCAAACTTTTCGATGTCTTAGGATCAAATATTGTTGAACTAATGGAAACAACAGGGGAAATAGAGGAAGAATCCAAGCATGCCAAGTGGACCAATGAAGAGGTTGCTGCCCTCATTGATTATCTGCACACAAATCACTCAGAGCGGGCTGATGCTGGCAACTTCTGACAAGTGACTTATGTGAAAGCTGCAGAGAGCATTCACAAGCTCCACAGGTCCGGTAAAATCAAGGATTTGAAGAATGTGTCGATTAAATGGGGATTGGTGTGAGGAATTATAATAGTGTGGATTGAGGATGGGGTAGGATCTGAGAGGGAGTGAGTAAGTCCAAAGGGGCTTCTTTAGCCTGAGCAGAGAGGGTAGGGGGATAGGAGACTGTCTGGGGCTGTCTGGGGCTGTCTTTCTCCTGTTCTCATCTTTGGGGGTAACTTGTCTATTGGTAAAAACTTACAGTACCATTGAACAAACTGTAAGTAAGTGCTGACTAAGCACACAAAAAGCGAACTATGGTACCCAAGTATAGTACCCACAACAGTAAGTAAAGAAACCATAAAACAAATAAAATAGAAATTAATACCCAATTCCATAGTAAGGAGATCTCTCTCCTTACATCAGCATGTCCTTCTCTATTCTAAAGTTGCTATGCTGACACTAGACGTAGCTTAAACATATGTACAATGCAATCATGACTTATCGCAGTGGATCAGGCAAACATTGGGACAACGAGAACAGTGCAAATATCTGTGGAGTGGCTGATGCAGAGAAATGGGCAAAATTTGTCGGTGTGAAGGTACATATTTGATCTTACAGATAACTATGATTGGTTCGCTGAGACATCGCAGTGAAATGCAGCCATGAAGCCCTTCCACAACAAGGGCTGGCAGTATCTTCCAATGATGGAGGATATTTTTCCACAGGGTGGTGTGACCAGCTCCCATGCTTTCTGTCCTGGGGTGTTAAACCCCACGCTCACCATGACCACTGATAGTAACTTTACAGTCTCTGTCCCCCCCCAACCCTATGATGACTACTGACAGTACCACCTCTGTCCCATCCATCCCCCCCTCCACTGCCACGCTTGGTGGAAAGCACTCATTCACTGTGATGTCTACTGATATCACAGAAACAGCATCCCCTTCCCTCCTATTCTCAAGAAATCAGCATCCCCCAATGACTCCCATTGTCACACACCAAAGGTGTTGTGGACATGGTTACAGCTGACTCTGCCTAACTCATCGACAAGTTGCACACAATGCCCAAGCATGCAGATGAAGACTAAAGGCCTCATGCATAGAAAGACTGTCAGACATTAACAATCATCCTTCACACAAGAACAAGTCATCAGTGCTAAAGAGAAAAGAGGAAGCAAGTTAAGCACATGTTAAAGGTTTTTAGTGCCCATGTACAGCATTCCAGTTTTTGTCGTATCTCCACCATTTCCAAAGATATCGACTCCGTTCCCACACTTGCTTAAAGTGCTCAGCCCCACAATTCTTCCTTCCAAATTTGGAGAGGATCCTCACACCCTGCGCATTTCTACAGCACTCCATCCATCAGACACTCATTTCACTAAGTCCATCAATCATGGCCACCTCTTCATCGATCATCTCACTTGTCTCATTTGCCAGAGACAGTGGCTATGTATATCTGCCAGGCATTCCCACCAGCTTCTGTCCTGAAGCCCCCTGGTTCATCCCATCGTTGTCGGCCCCATCTCATCCCATGCAGCTTGGTCAGCATGTTCTCCTTGTCAGTATGACTTCCAGAAGGACGTTCTTTGGTCACCTCAGGTCTGTCACTCAGGTAGAAAGGTCTTATGTGGTTGTTTCAGTCTCCCTGGTTGATGAAGCATATGGATCATTCCTCCCTGCTCCCTGCACCGTCTTTGTTCCAATCTCATCCATCATTCTTCCTACATTGCAACAGCTGCAGCATAGTCTACTGTTCTCCAGCCTCCCTGATCACATTCATGATGAGTATGACATGCATCTTGCCTTCTTACTGCAAGATCCAGCAGAAGATGTCCCCCCTTCTCCTCCTCCTCCATCAGAGCCCTGTTCATGAAGTTTTTGTTAACTTCGCTGAGAGGATGGAAGGGTGGGAGATGCAATCATGTATGCTCTCATTGCCCCACAGACCCCCAATGCCCTAGCCCCTTTGACACCTGACTCATGCCCTTCAATTCTGGAATTAATACTTCCCTATCTGGAAACACTGTCCATCTGTCATGCTGTCTTTGGATCTAGAGATGTCTCTGCTGAGATCTAACTTGCATCGCCACCCCCTAATGTGATATCAGTGCGCTTACTCAGTTTCTGATTCTATTTGACTCATTTTGTGATATTTTGACTATCCTTGACTTGTTCATTGCCAATACTTACCAATCTTCTTTGCTTGCTTACTTTTCATTTCTCGCTTACTCATCATGATTACTCAGTCCTTACTCATTACTTACCAAGTGTTTGTGCCTTGTTTGTCACAAGCTGTGCCCCCCCCCACAGTATATAAACCCCCATGTACTTAGCTACCAGGAAGCAATCAGAAGCAATCCAGCAGTCAGTTCAGCTCAGCTCAGCATATCTCATCGTCAACAGTTGAGGCTCCACAAAGGGGTCTATCTGTCATCATTTGTATACTTGGTAGTTGAGGCTCATTCAGAAGAGTCTATCTGCCATCCTTCATCATCTGAAGCTTCCTCTTAGTCAGCAGTCTTAGTCATCCCCCCCACTCCTGCATAACTCATCATCGACTTGTGCAAGGAGCATATTCTATCAAAGTCCATTACCCCCAAGTACTTTCGGCTGAACACCTTCACTCTGTTCAGCATCCCCTCCTCAGTCATCATCCATTCATCTACTCCTGCATAACTCATCAACAACTTGTGCCAGGAGCACCTCTACTTGAAGTCTCCCCCACATTTAGGTTTCTCTGCACTCCAGGTTCCACGGAGGCAAACCACCACTTGCTCTTATTTGTCTTTTGTGTTGGATTTGTTTGGTTTTCACCAGCATTCCACACTTTGACTCACACTGGTGGAGCAGTTAGCTGGTCATCCAAAAAACAGACCTCCATTGCTTTGTCTAGCATGGAAGCCGAGTACATGGCACATCAGTAAATCACTTTGAGCTGTGGAGCTCTCCACAGTGCTCCATAATACACAGAGTCCCCTAGCTAGGTCCAGGCTGGACAGATGCACCCAACAACACTTTTTGCTATGGCTAGTTGCCTGTTACTATGGAATGGTCACATTGTCATGGAACTTTGTCCAGTATCTTACTTACTATGGATTGCTATGGAACTTTCATGCTTAAATATCACTGTACAAAACTGGCCAGACTGTATTCTCCTTGGGGTGTTGTCCAGTACTCCCCATCTCAATGTTTACTTTGCAAACATGTGATCACTCCACAACTAGGAACAGTTCACAGCAGGTATGACAGGAACAGGAGCATTGGCATCAATTGCATACTATGTGTAATGACAGGTACGACAGGACTAGGTATTATGAAATCAATCAAGGACTGCCTGAATGTGCTGGTACCTCTCTACATTCGAATCAACCTCTTGCAGTGCAGCCCTGATACGAGGAGTCAGTGCGAGCACGTCGGCCGTCCCAGTACTTACCATCCTTCCTTTGCCCACTGAGAAAGCTGATCGCGCAACCTCGCGCTGTGATAGGGATTACGAAGGATGTTGTTCAGCACCTTCATCATGCCATGGAAAATGGAATTGTAAGCCTTGCTGGAGAATTGAGGCATTGTCTTTCCTGTGCCATTCTTCGCAAATCTGTCCAACACACAATGATACTGCGAGAAAAGTTCGAGTTGCAGCGACTCGGGGTGTAAGATAACTCACCGCAGCTGCAACAAGAGCCAGACAGGAAAGGGGAACTGAATTGTTGAAGGACTCAGGACGCTTATCTGCGATTTGATAGGTCCCGGTATAGTAGAATTGTATGACAGCTTCCTTGAGGGTGGGGTGAGCGAAATTCCTGGTTTTTCCCTGATAAACCAATCCGTTAGTAGTGCAGATAACGAACCGCATGAACATACATTCTCGTCGAAACCATCTCGCAGGAAAAGCGAGTTGTCAAGGAGCTTTGTGGCAGTGGTCTCTATCCATTGTACATGAACCCGTGGTGCAACATCAGAAGGAGGGATAAGGTTGAACACGGATGGCGTGGTTGCCAGCGTAACTGACTTCAATTCCGAACGCCAGGTAGATATATCACCAAGGAGCTACTGGTGGTATGTCAGTAGCTGTAACCAAAAGACGGGACTACTTACGAGGCACGCCATATCTTGCTTGTGGTCAGGCCAGTAACCTATAAAGTTAGGATAATGAGACACGTATAAAGCAAAAATATTGTTACTCACCATCTTCAAATTGCACACTGCGTTGATTCCACTCAACGATGACAGTGACGAGTGCCTCTGTTATGGAGAGGTTGAGGTCGTGAGATTTCGATGGGAACGGGTTAGAAAGTGCATGTGCAGCCCTGCATTCTCGCTTAGCGTCTTCGAGACAGTCCTTCCATACTGCCTTGTAAAATCTCAGTTGTGAAGGCAATGGGCCCTTATCCTTAGCTTTCTTGGAGTTACAAGGGGCTCTGGCGCGCTGAGATACTTCATTGACTGAGTCGTGCGCAAGGGTCAGAAGATCACGATCAGGAACAGAAGGACAGCCGTTAGTGCGATGGTGGCGTTCAAGAACGTCGACGACAGTGCCATGTTGGGAACCCTAAAATAACAATCTGAATAAATAAAGCTAGCAGGAATGGCATTTTTGTACCTCTGGCTGAGCCTTGTCCTTGGATTGTAAGCTTCGCAGAGCCGCATCGTCATCCTCGTCGCATGAGTACTGAAACTCGTGGTCAGGGGGTAAGGAATTGTGGCGAATAGGATTGCTTGTCATCGTTTCTTGGGAGAAGCCTAACAAAGAACGTTGAGCCAATACCATAATAACCTCTGACGCGTACCAGGATGAGTTGATTGCCTAAGATTCGTTGCACCCCATCCAAATGCATCGTCCTCATCTTTGTTGGACTCATCGCCAGAGACCTCGCCAGCCTCTGCGTCCCATGGGTTATTACTCGAGGACTCCGACTCCTCTTCTGAGGAGCCCTCTGATGACAGCTTCTCTGAACTCTTGTGGCGAATGTCAGTGGTTGCCGAAGTTTGTCTCGATGAGAGCGAGCTATCAAGGGAGGGGTCGATACAAGAGTCGGGGACAGTAGCAGGTGGCTGGTGGGGGATAAACCGAGACTGGTAGTTGGGCTGGGGTGTTGGCGGACGAGATGTATTACTGGGAACTTGGTCTCCCCGAATTGCGGCGATATAAGGATTATTGAGCACTTGAAGGTCAGGTTCCATCCTGGGAGGCACGATATGACCTGGCTGTTGAGCCAGAAGACTGAAACCAAAGCAATGGGAGTCTGTGGGACACTGATGGAAGACAGGTGTTGCTACTGCTGTTGAAGACTGAGGGACGGGATTCTGAAATGAACATTGTATATCAGTATGAAAAGACACTCACCAGAGGCGTATCAGCTGGGCTAGGACCATTCACAATGGGAGGCGCGTAGGGTGGTGGGGCGACATTGGACTTTGCAAGCAGTTAGCTTGATATTTGCAAATAACTAGAACTGACCTTCGGTTTTGCATTCTGGCTGGCACTGCGGCCCCCACCCTTTTTCTGCCGAGTGGGTGGAGGTGCAAGAGGATTTACAACAGAATTGTTGGGGAGATCTGTCGACTTTCGCAGCTGTGTAGCTCGGCCTTCAAGGGCAGTACCAATCCGCTCCAATTGCTCGGCCCTTCCACCTGAACCCACCCCTGCCCTTCCGCTACGACGGAGTCCTGCTGTGGCAACAGACTGAGACTCTTCGAGATCGACAGGTGGGCTTCCTAGATGCTTGTTTTTTGTGGGTCGAGTGCTTCTGTCAGCCTCTGGTCGTCGTTTGGCTTTTTTGCTATCCTTCTTTTTCGGTGGGATTGTTCCAGATTGGGTGGACATCTGAAGGTACAAGCAGTTAAGCAGAGAACAGTATAAGATGGAAGCCTGGGGACCACAACGAAATGACATCTTGTGAATCCATATAAACATTGACAGGTTCATCGCGAGACGTAAAACGAAACAACGCGCTGAGACAGTTACCTGCTGCAAATGAATTGAAACACTTTACATGTAACGTACAGAACATGAACTAAACATAAAATTCATGCTAAGACTACATGCCTTTGAAGCATTTATTGGGTATAGGAGGGTTATCCATGCTCCTTACCTCTTCACAAAGGCGTTTAGAAGACATAATTGCCGAAGACATAACATCCATATCGTTCTCCTGACTCGGACGCATGCTTGAATTAAGCGCTTTGTGCTGGGCGATGATCTGCTGGAATGCATTCGTCATCTCCGGTGGTTTCTCATATGGCATGCTGGCCAAGAAACAATCAAAGAGGGAGATAATGTCAGAGAACTGCACTGCAGTTCTGCTCAGCAGGGACCGCCCAAACAATACGTGCCACTCGTTAGCCAGAGGGATTAGATCTTGAAAATATTGCGAGACCTCGGAATCCAGCCTCGATTCAGATGGGTCATTAAGGAATGTGAATTTGGCGCATCTGGCGATTTCGAGATCTTCGGCTGCCTTTTCACTCCACAAGCCAAGAAGTGTCTTTTCATGGCTGATATCTTGACGCTCGTGGCCAAGTGGCCCATCATAAAGGATGAGGATCCAGATGAAAATGTAGAACAGGGATTCGATATCGTCCACAAATGTATGGTGTATAGTAGTAGGGTGATCGATGAATATGTGGGTGAGAGAGGCGCTTTTCCGGATCAATGGGACATTAGTCTTTCCACTTTTAGTGATGGCTTCCTTGAGTTGGCAAAGGATATTCACTGAAAGGAAGGGGACTGTCCCCTTTGCGTACTATCAGCTTCGAGTTCCAAAATGTTTTGCATAGTACTTACTGTGCCGCCCAAGTCATATTCCCCCTGTAACGTGACCTGTACAGCAAATTCCCAGTCGAGGAGAAAGCCGTGCGACCCATTTGCAAAGTCCTCGATCATCGTATTGTTGATGCTACAGTCTCGATGGAGGACACCCCTCTCGAGAGCCTGCTGTTGGACTGTTAAAGCAATTAGTATTGATTTTACAAGTGGAAGAGGATACGTACTTTGTAAAATATCTCGGATGCATGAAACGAGTTCCTTTTTTGTCTTGAACATTACCATTGGCCTTGCACATGGCTTCATAGCCAATCGCATGTGAGTTCTCCGAGACTTCATGCACAATCGCCACTTCTCATCACGATATCGTTCAGTTTTATCGACAATGCCCAGCTTGACCTCAACGACCCAGTAGTGTTGCAACTTGGGAACTCCGTCGATGTCCTGGACCAGCTTCATCATGTTGACTTCATGCAGGGCTGTCCTCTGCTCCGACTCCTCCACCCAATAATCCTTGATGACATAGTATTCCCCATTGTAGCGTGCGAGGTAACAAACAGTACCCCTTCCTAGAAAGCCTGTGCTCGAGAATAATACATCGAGCACCTCGTAGAAGGTCTTGTTTACTTGGATCCTCCCGATTGCTGGGATGTGTTCAGGTGATGTGGGAGTCGGGAGTGAGTTTGCACTGGGGAGGATGCCCAACTCCAAGTGAGGAGAAGGCGTTGTAGGAGAGGGGAAAGGGGAGAGAGGTATCGCAAGTGCTGTGCATTTGCGGCTGTGTGCAGGATGGGGGGATATCTCAATGGTCGAATCGAAGCCAAGGGTTGAGCGGGAGCTGAACGCAACAGCACATACAATGTATATGAAGACTTCTGCGTCAGTGTGGATATTGATAGAGGGTGAGATTGCACCACCAGAGTGGTCGTAAAAGTGAAGTCGAAGAAGTTCGCTATCAGTAATTGATAATCCAAGGACATAGCACCTCCAGGGCTGGTCGACAAGGGTTAGATATGCCTTAGTGTCCATCGTCTTCCCAAGGCGGGATGCTGGCTTGAAAGACTCCTTTGAGTACTTGGTGATGACTTTGGGACTTAACCATGTAATCTTGTCGAGGGATACTGGGGTGTCATCGACAAGGATGAGGTCGGGCTTTCGGGAATAACCTGTAGAACCTTGCAAGCTGGTTCTGCTCTAGTCCGCCATCCATTGACGCTGGGGTTTGCTGGATAGACTGGGCATCGTGGATTTGGCGGCGGTTCCGATAGCATTGAGAAACAGAGCAACTTGCTTTTCAAAGCAGAGCTTTTCCGATTCTACTGGCAGCTCTGAGGCAAGTGGCCCGGGTTGCTCGGGAGGTGAATCAGAGCCTGGGGGTGGACGAAGCTCCCAGTTCCAGCGCTTTCTATCGTCATCATATAGGCTGACCAGGCTGTCCTCTGACAAGCCACCCTGATTGAAGGAGGCGGAATAGCTATGGACACATGTGGGAATTGTTTTCAGAGGGACAATCAGGGACCTGGGAGCTATGGAGGTGAATGTATCTCTGAAGGACTTGAAGATAATATTTGTAACATAACCGAGGCTCTGAGGAGAGCTAACTTGTATCCGTGGTTCACAGATGATGGTGCCCTCAAGTTCTGAAGCAGTGAACTTGTCCATAACATGAACCATGCGGCCGTGTTTGGGCAGGGGGAGAGAACCGATCAGCTTGTAGGTACCATCTATTGTTCAATATCTGTTTTTGTTCGAGTCTTTGGACATTTCTGAGGGTTGTTGACAAGTAGGGTCACACGTTCGAAAATGGTGCCACCACTCAAAATACTGATGCATTTCAACATTAACATGTAATAAACTCTGGTATACGGTAAGGTAACATGTATGTTGACTAGATGGGAGGAGAGTCCGAACGACTTAGGGCAAAGTATGTATTTTTGTTGAAGTATTTGTTGAGATAGAATTCGGAAGAATGCTCGAAGGAGTTGTATGCCGTCAATCGATTATCTGCAGTTTGCCCGAAGCGAGGTATGAGATGTGCGAACGCCCGGACCTGACTGAGTGGGATGACATCGCCAAGACGTTGGCCATTTGCTCTCTTTGCGCGCCTAAGGATATGTAGGTGTGTCGCATCTTCAGCTGCTATGTCAAAACGTTGTACGTAGACCAAAAAACGGTCTGTCCACGACCATCTTACCCCCCTCTTGCCAAAAGGGCGCATCAGGAGACAGAGCTTGCCAACAACATGACCTAAGATACTCTTGTGAGTGACACGGAAAAGTAGTGTGGACCACGAACCTTTCAGGCCACTCTCTGGCCATTTGAAACGGGGGTCCACGTTGATGATAGCTGCATCATAGTGGCCAAGGGTCCAGGTCTTGCAAGGTGGAGAACAGAAGAGAGTCTGGGCAGGGAGGATGTCCGTGATATTGTGTATCGCCGTGTTCTGCAGCCGCATCTTGTACCAAACCTGCAGATCGGTAAAAGGCAGGGTTGAAGAGCTTGATCCCCGACGTTGCCCACTTATAGTGTGCACAGAGCTTGGTCCATACACCTTCTCACGATTTAGAAAATTGACAAGGGTGGCTCAGAGGTCAAGTAGTCCAAACTTCTCGGCAGCACCATCAACACTAATGCATTGCAAGGGTGGGTCGTAGGAAAGGTTGATCGCCGTACCGTCTGTGATAAAACTACGCAAGGGGAAGGGAATGGAGTCTGGATCCTGAGTCCTGAGGTGCACAGAGATGGCGAAGTAATTGGTGACAGGCTGCATGGGACCTGGCGTCTTGGAAACTAGATTCGCCTCCTCACGATCACTGATCTCACTGTCGCCATCATCAGAACTCCCATCCTCAACCTCTAAGGACTTTTCTTCCGCACGACCATGGGAGTGAGTCTTCGATTCATATAATGATGTCGCGAGTTCAAACGTCCTACATTTTTCAGTGCGATCGAGGTACTGGCAAATTTGAGGATCGTAGTTATTGTTATTGCTAGCTGATGCGGGCGTCTTGATCTCTGATACATGGGCATGTTCAGTTACATTGGCAGTCCATTGGATGGTGACCCCGACATGCTTCACACTTGGTACGATGCTCTGCATGAGTTCTAACTTGGGGATGTGCCAATTGTCAATGGGCTTGTTTCCCTTACCGCGTCATGCACCGTGATCGAGTATCGACTGCTTGTGTGTGTGAAACTTGTCCAGTGCAGAAGATATTATACAAAGATCATCGTCATCAATGCAGTAAGCTTGGACTCGGTATTGGAAGTCCATGAGCACACGAATAGCAGTAATAATTTTGGGAGGGGCTGCTCCAGCGATAACACTGATGATGTAACATTGGACATCACGGTGCACGCGTCCAGTCACCTGCTTCAGCTTAGCAACACCACCTTTAAAGTGACAGAACCCCGCAGTAGGCTGTAAAACTGAGAAGCAAAAGTCGATTTTGGCTTCACCAACCGCATTTATGCACCACTTCATGTCGTGGTCCCAAAATTCCTTGTGCAGGTGGTGAAGGGGCTCCGGAGTTATAAAAGTGCTTGGACAAGAAAGCGGAATGTCCCTCCAAAATGGGTCACTAACTCCGCTGAGGCGAAAGTGCTGTGCTTTGCGAAAGAAGACTTGGATGTTTGTAGGGTGGACCTTCGATTTCACTGCTGCGAGCTGAGCCAAAGTGGTGGACACGGTTCGTGGCTCATGTTGGAATGGGTCTCCGAACTGTTTGTACATCGCCATGGTGATTGGGGAAGTCTTTCCCCCAACAGCTGCGAGCATGGCAGCCTCGGGAGTGTTGGCGATATAACCCACGATTGGTGTGAAACAGTACCACATGTGCCCCAGAGAATCCGGTAACATAATGCCGAGTTTGGCAGCTTGCTTGACGGGTTCAAGTACGATATCCAGGCATTCATGAATGAGCCTATCTTCGAGGAGGCCGCGCATACGCTTGTTCTTGTGCATGAACTTGGGGACGGGGAGGAGAGCAGCAAGCATAAATGAGTTGGATGACAATTTTAGGTGCGTGGACATCTTGATATTTGCTAGGCTGACGAGAAGTGGATGAGCAACTCTGCCACCACATAAAGTAGTAATATTCGTCTTGTCTGAAGAAAGTATTGTGCCAAGAAGAGTCGCTCTGCTCAGAAGCTGTGACTGGGGTATGTCAATTGAATAAAAGGATCTATAACTCGCAGTGGAAACATACCTGCATACACCAAGCATCATCAGCAGTCATCCACTCTGTATACACCCTACAAAGCTTCTCGGGCGTTTTGTACACATGCCTCGGAACAAAATCGAGCTGGTCAGAGAACAAAGGGTGGTTGAGGAGCCACGCAATGCATTCCAGGGGATTGCGCCAGTACAAGTGCACAGGGTGTTTGGTTGGCTGCGAAGGAGTAATCTCCATTGAGCGCCAGTGTGGCCTGCCAGGGAGTAACTCAGCCAGCCCACGAAGTGCTCTGGCTGTACGAAAGGAAATATTTAGTAGCTGTATCTGGCGCACGTCAATAATGATCTTCGGAGAGAATAGGGACAGGCTTACGATTGACAATGACAAGAAAGAGTCTATAGCTCTCATGCTCAGGCCTGAACGAAGTAACCACGATGCCAGCTCCCATTCATTGTGGGAGTTGAAGGGGTAGTACAGATTTGATGCCTGTAGGTTGCTGAACTGGTCGCTGTTAAATTTGTCCATAAATGTTGGGCCAAGTCCAAACGTTTTAGCTGCGCCCTCGAAGTCATCTGTGGTTGGCCCCCACATGTCAAATGCCATATGAACAAAATCCAGGTAATCGTGAGTTGCATAGTCATTGGGGTCGGTGCTCATCGGGACATCTTCTAAGTGTGTTGGGTGTTGAGAGTTACGAATGTTCAAGCTCAAAGGTTGGAGAGACTCATGAAGGCGGACTAAGTTATTGACCCAGGTATTGCACCCAGAGGACGGCTGGCTCATGTGCATTGCGACAGCACTGTGACTCTGGAAGCCACCTTTACCGCAACTTGGACAGCGGGGCATACTCTAGATGGTCAGGCAGGCCAGTTCCATGTTACGTGATTATCACTTCAGTGCGAATCAGGACGTTGTTTGGATCGCTACGGAGTGTATTTCTCATATACTACCCAATCACATCCCATTCGTGAACATAGTCACTCATGTCCGTTTATAACCTCAATCACACACACCTTCATGCTGGGTCGACCATGCCCACGGTTGAGCGTCGCCCGGGCAGCAAAGGACTGCCCCATAAGCCTCGTGATGGCGGGTTCTCTTCCTGCAACAGCCCCTCTAGCAGTGCTGAGGTCAAAGCAGAGACAACTGGTGTCTTAGCTGAGATGTATGGAATATTGGAGTCGTCCACTCACACAGTAAGTTCTTTTTTTCCTTCCTAATAACCGCTCATTGATAGGTTTTCAATCTGCAGCATGAATCAAAGAGTCAGCTGAATCACGAGGCACTTCTCCTTCTCGATGTAGCACGCGCACAACGCAAAGTCTTTCGTGCGGAACAAGCTCTGGCCGCATGCATCGCCCACAAATATGAATCGATGGCCAAGTTGTACAAGTACAAGGCGGGCAGCAGCAAGGCAAGAGTCCACGAAAAAGATATGGAGGTCAGCTCATTACGTGTAGCAATGAAAAAATGCGGACTGGGGGAGCCTATTTTCGACATTAGTGTTCTGGCCAGTGAGCTGCAGCCATCTCTCAAGTCCAATGGTATGCTATGCTCGCTCTTTTCTTTTGGGCCGCTATTTTACTTATGCCGGACCTTGATAGGCACAGTTATTGAGCATGCCGGTAGTCGAATACTCGCCATTCGTCTAGACTAGTACTATCCATTACTTTCCTGTACTTATCGAAAAATGCTGTATGTTATGTTTGTGTGTTGTTGCCTTCATGCATAGGAATGAAGTTAGATCTACCAAGTTCTCTACTACAGTGGGAATCTAGGTTGCTGTATTAGCTAGGTGTGTCTGTTCCCTTGTATGCTAGGTAGCTATTGGTCTTTGGATTGCTGGTATCACTGGTGTGGCTTACTCAGGTGCTATGAGTTGCTTGGATGCTGGCCACTACTTTGGGCAAGTCTGGTGTAGTCTACTCTGGCACTATGAGTTGCTAGGATGCTTGACATTGCTTTGGACTAATATGGAATTGTGCAAATACTATGGGCAGCTATGAGTTACTAACACATTTTTGTGTTTTGCTGATGCAGTCTTGGCAGCTGCAAAAGAGATACTTTGGCTGTGAATGCTACTACGTGAACTAGATATGGATACGACCGCACAGCCCACTTCCCTCCTAGTTGACAACCAGTCTGCAATAGCCCTGATGAGCAATGCAATGTTCCACGATTGCACGAAGCACATAGCTATTCGTCATCATTTTATTCATGAGAAGGTTGAAGATGGAGAAGTGGATGTCAAGTACATTTCTACAAACAAGCAGATTGCCGATGTTCTCACCAAGGGACTGTCACGCAAGAAGCATGAACGCTTTTCTCTTGGTATGGGAATTATTTTCTAAAGACTTGCTACACTGAGGGGGTGTGTTGGAACATGTGTCCCCTATGTTTATTTGCTTACAGCGTACAAGCTTACATAATAATTCTTCGCACTTAGGCAATTAGTTTTTCCTCATGCACCTCAGTCTTCTTACCACAGAAGCCTGAGGTATGTTTACTATATTAACCCTACAGCTACCTTACTGATGTACTACTATAGACCTTCTTTACAGGTTAGCTTGTTAATATTCAGTCTTCTTACCACAGAAGCCTGAGACCTTCTTTACAGTCTTAAATTTTGACCTCCTCTTAAGACTTGGCTCAAGGGATCTTTGACTTAGATACTTGCTTGACATTTGCTGCTCAAAAAAAGCTCTGAAAATTTCCTAAATTCCTGAGTGTAGATTGTAGCTAGAATCAAGACTTCAAACACTTAGCTTGTCCAACCTAATCCAGAAAAAAAAATTCATGTGGTGATAATGAGGTGGCTTCTTTCCCCAAAATGAACAGAACCCCCCTCACGGTGGGCTCCAGATGTAGGAAAAGGTAAATAGAAGTACCTAGAATTAGTAAATGTCAGTGATGGGTGAGATTTGTGCTCAACCCAAAAGGGAGGTCCTGTTTTGGAGAAATGAAGTGTAGTAAAAGGGTGAAAAATGCGAACTGTAAAAGGATACTTAGCTGTGCCTGTCTAATACTCTTGCCAGTCCTCCTGGCACTTTGGGGACTCCCCAAAGTAATAAATCTAACTTCAAAAACTTGCTGAATTGCAAGACAAATTCACCCTACTACTGAGGGCCTGTTACATCTATTGGTTCCTATGGTAAACTGAACTCATGCGAACACCACGCATGTGCTTAGTCAGCAATGTGGCTGCTCGTCACTAAGTCCAGTGGTACAATGCAAAAAAAACAAAAGAAAACTCTCCACCCCTGAACTCATGACCCAGACTGCTTCTCCTAGGGAACTCAAACTCATTCCCTACATCGCCACCCCCTAATGTGACATCAGTGCACTTACTCAGTTTCTGATTCTATTTGACTCATTCTGTGATACTTTGACTGTCCTTGACTTGTTCATTGCCAATACTTACCAATCTTCTTTGCTTGCTTACTTTTCATTTCTCGCTTACTCATCATGATTACTCAGTCCTTACTCATTACTTACCAAGTGTTTGTGCCTTGTTTGTCACAAGCTGTGCTCCCCCCACAGTATATAAACCCCCATGTACTTAGCTACCCACAAGAAATCAAGTGAACCAGAAGTCACTCAGCAGCCAGTTCAGTGCATATCTCATTGTCGACAGTTGAGGCTCATTTGGAAGAGTCTATCTGTCACCATCCATCGTCCTTGGTAGTTGAGGCTCTGTCAAGTATGGGATGTCCAGGTTGGGACTGGACCAGAGACCGAAGCAGGTGTGAGGCCGAGGGATTGGGATCAGGAGAGGAGTCGAGGATACAGGTAGTTGGACTGATTGGACTTAGTGACTGAAGATACAGTGCTATTCCCTTGCATGGGTCTCAGTCCAAGTCCAAGGCCGAGACAGGGTTATTAGGGTTAACTTTGTTGATTTCAGACTGAGGTCTACAGGCCGAGTGTCTATGAGCTTATATACTAGAGTAGCTATAGTATGGAGACCGGTAATGCCAGTCTCACAAGGATTGCTAAGAGGATTGGTAAGACAGGTATTAGTAAGATATGACTAAGGCAACAGAGACCGGGACAGGTGGACCAGGGACAGGACTGGGGACAGGACTTAACCAAAATGACAGACACTGCAAAGCAGTGTCTACCACGCTAGACCAACTGGAGATACGGGATTGGCAAGGCCGAGGCTGGACTGAGTGAGTGCGAGGCCAAGTCCAGCCAGAGTCAAGGCACGACTATGACAGTATCCCCCTCTTAGGGGTCAAATCCATGAGACCCCTGCGAGAGTGGTAGGCTGAGTCCGAAAATTGGCTGAGTTTGAAAAAACCAATACTTGTGGCTCGCTAAGCCCTTTGCGTCTTTCTTTCTCATCTTAACCATCATGTCTGAACCGAGGCCGACCACCGCAATTGACAACAACAACAAAGGCCGGGTCGTCATCGATTGGACCCAGGTGTCGGATGATGCCATCTGATATGACACTGACGACGAGGAGGAGACGATGAGGGCCAAGGCCAAAGAGAGGAAAAGGTGAAAGGCAGCTGAGCAAGCCCAGCAGGAGGAACAGGCGCAGCTTGAGGCTGAAAGGGCGGTGAGGGAGCAGGCCAAAGCCAAGAGGGCAGCACAGGAGAGGGCTGAGGCCGAGAGGGCAGAGAGGGAGGCCGAGGAGAAGAAGGCGTGTGAAGAGGAGGAGAAACAGGAGGCCGAGCATAAGCATAAGGCTGGGGCTGGCAAAGGTGATGAGGCCAGTACTAGTGGTGAGGCCGGGGGTGAAGTGAAATGGGTGGTAATGGACCCTGGGTGAGTATATTTTTGATCTGGTGCGCGTTTTTCTTCTAACCTCCTTTTCAGCTGTACTTGCTGTGCCCACACTCAAGTCGTCTGTGAGTTTGTCGTAGATGGCAACAAGAAGCGCATTGCCTGCATGTGATGCAATCAGTCGAAAGGTAAATGCCGGTGGCCTGGGGATGGCAAGGATGACAAAGGGAAGAAGCGGAAGGCCAATGAAGAGACGCCAGAGCCCGGGCTGAGCCAGAAGAAGCAGGCGAAGACAAGCGTGAGGCCAATCGAGGTCTTGGATCTCAATGAGACCGAGGCTGGCGGGAGTGGAGTGAAGGAGGCCGGTGCAGCTAGATACTTGGGCTTGGAGGGCAAGCTCGAGCGATTGATTGAGGCCGTGGGGCTGATTGCCAACAACCTGGCCAGCCTCTTTGAACTTCATGAAACTGCAGTCGAGAACTCAGGCCAGATCGCTGATGCACTTGAGTCCCTACTCAACGAATCGTACGGCTTCAGGATGGCAGTATCCCCTTCAGACTTGGGCTCATCTGAGCTCAACTCTGATGAGTTGTGCGAGGAAGCAGAGTGGTTGAAGAACCACGGTGAGGATGAAGAGGAGGAGTCCGAGGGGGAGGATGAGAGTATGGCTGAGGCCGAGTAGATTTGTAGCATAGCATTTTTGTTGCTTCCTCCACGAATGTCATGTGTCCGGTGTCCAGTAAAGTAAGAGAAACAAAAGGAAGGGAAAACAAGGTAAGTAAGGGATCAAAGAAAGCTAGATACCAATAGAAAACAGAACAGAAGTTGAGGCCGGTTGAGACTGGTCCTCATTGGTATGGGCTGGGTTTACTGGGGTAGCGGGAGTGAAACTCTTGCACAAGTTCAGAGGCATTATCAAGTTCGGTAGCAAGTACCCATGTAGTTTCTTCATCAGTCCCTTCATAGCCGGTCCACTGGACTAGGTACTGCAACCAACACCAGCGATGCCAGTCGACCTTGGAGTCGAGGATTTCTGCTACCTCAAACTCTAGTTCACCGTCAACCTCGACTGGTGGGGGTGGTGGCTGAGTCCAGTTCAGGATGGTATTAGGGATGGCCGGCTCGAGTTGGGAAACATGAAAGACTGGATGCACTGCGCACATTGAGTCTGGCAGGCGCAGTGTGAATGAGTGGGTACTGGCCTGAGCTATGACCAGGTACAGCCCAAGATTCCTCTCTGAGAGCTTCTTGGAAGGCTGAGTAGACTGGAAGTATTTGGCTTTACATATACTTGGTCACCGACCTTGAAGTCCAGAGCCGGCATGCGTTTGGCATCGGCTGGTCCTTGGTAGCACTGTTGTGCGAGGGTCATCTCCTCACGTAGGTACTGGTGCAGTGAGTCTAGGTCAACTGCATAGTCACAAGCCCGAGTGGAAGTGAGGTCACGTGACGGGTACACTGAGATGTTGGGGTGGTATCCCTTATTAGCGAAGAAAGGGGAAACACCGGTAGTAGCGCTAGGGGCATTATTATAAGCGAACTTGGCCAAAGGTAGTAGGTCAGCCCAGTTGTCCTGCTGGTAGTTGCAGTACACTCGGAGGTATTGTTCTAGGGTCTGGTTGGTCCTTTCGGTCTGGCCATCACCTTCAGGGTGGTAGCCTGAGGTGAAATGTAAGTGCATATCTAAGGCCTTACCAAGTGACTGGAAGAAGTGGGAGATGAACTCCGAGCCTTGGTCTGAGGTTACATGGGCTGGTACTCCATGCTTCGAAAAGACATGGAGTAGGAACAGTTTGGCAAGTTCTGGGGCTGTTATGGTGTCATGGGTGGGGATGAATATGGCCTGCTTGGAAAGCCGGTCAACTACTACGAGGATGGCCGTGAAGCTGGTTGAGGCCGGAAGCTGCTCGATGAAATCCATAGAGATGGAGTTCCACGGCTTCTCCAGCACCAGGAGTTGCTTGAGGAGGCCATAAGGCCGGTGGCAGGGAACCTTAGCCCGAGCACAGGCCGTGCAAGACTGGACATAGTCCTTGATGAAGGTCCTGAGGCCAGGCCAGGTATACTCACGCCGTATGAGCTCTAGTGTGCAGTTTTGGCCGAAGTGGCCGGACAGAGGGTGGTCATGCTTGAGGTGCAAGACCCTAAGGCAAAGGTTGTTTGAGTCCAGCACATAGATCCTTCCATCAAGCCGAAGGAAGCTGGTATCATCTACTGACCACCGGGGATCAGACATGTCGGACAGGCGGATTTGTGAGACTGGGTCGTCCGGCAGTGCAGTCAGGATATCATTATGAAGTTTTTCTATATCCATTAGTGCAACTGCTCGTAAGACCGGGTACTCTAGGTAGGTTGCACAAAGGGAGACCGCTAGTTGCTCTTGGGTGAAGACCAGTCTCAGGTTCTGCAGGTTCACTTGGGCATAGCTACTATCCCCCTCTTTGGGGTAGATGTCCCATCATCTAGTTAGGGCATTGGGCTTAGCCCCGAGCTTACTGGGCCTGAATTGAATGATCATATTGAACTGAGACAGGAACTCAGACCAGCGAGCTTGGCAGCAGGTGAGTACTTTAGAGGTAGAGAAGTACTCAAGATTTTTGTGGTCAGTAACAACGTCGACTGGTGAGGCCGAGCCCTCAAGGTAATGGCACCAGGTCTGGAATGCTTCAAAAATAGCAAGCAATTCCTTGTCATGGGTGTCATAATTCAATTCCAGGGCCATCAGAGTCTGGGAGTAGAATGCGACTGGATGAATCTGGCCATCGCCACAAGTAATAGACAGAATGCCGGCGATGGCATAGTCTGATGCATCGGTCTCAATGGTGATAGGGACCCCGGGGATGAAGTGAGTTAAGACTGGCACAGTGGTGAAGGCAGCCTTGAGGTTGTTGAATGATCAGTGGCACTCCTCAGAGAAGTTCCAAGGAGCCCCCTTGCGGGTAAGCTGAGTCAGCAGTACGATGATGTCTGAGTAATTAAAGATAAACCGGCAGTAGAAGTTGGCGAATCCAAGGAAAGACTGAATGTCCTTGACCTTGCAAGGCTCAGGCCAATCGCAGATGGTCTGGACCTTTTCCTTGGACATCGTGAGGCTGGCAGGGGAGAGGTGGAACCCAAGGTACTCGACCAAGTCCAAGTGAAACTCACATTTCTCCGGCTTTGCATAAAGGCCATGAAGCCAAAGCTGGTGGAGGACCTCTCAGACATGCTGCTTGTGAGACTCCTTATCTCCAGAGTAGATCAAGATGTCATCTAGGTAGATGACCACACAGACATCTAACATATCTGCGAAGATAGTGTTGATGAAGTGCTGGAAGGCGGCTGGGGCATTGGTGAGGCCAAAAGGCATCACTAACCACTCGTAGGATCCATACCAAGTCCGGAATGCGGTCTTCCATTCATTGCCCGGGGCAATCCAGACGAGATGGTAGGCATGCTGAAGATCAATCTTGGTGTAGATCTTGGCTTGGCTTGGTGAATCTAATAGGTCGGAGATGAGCGGTAGCGGGTATCGGTCCTTCTTAGTGATTTTATTCAGGCTGCAGAAGTCTATGCAAAGCTGGAGGGAGCCATCCTTCTTTTTGACAAAGAGGACTGGTGCAGCATATGGGGAGGAAGTAGGCTGAATGAATCGGGTAGTGAGGTTCTCATCGATGAAAGTCCGGAGAGCTTGGAGCTCAACCAGAGACAGCAAGTAGATTGTGCCAAGAGGCAGGGTTATTCCTTCTTCGAGCTCTATCTTCAGATCATACTCCTGGTGTGGTGGGAGTGCCGAGGCCTTGGCCTTGCTGAATACATCAGTGAAGTCGTGATACTCTTCTGGGACATTGGGTAAGGCCGGAGGAGGGGAAGCTGAAGTTGGAACTGGACAGACCCTTCAAGTTTGCAGGCATGCACAAAGGCGGCTGCATTGATGAGGGAAACAAGAGGGGCTTTCAGAGGGGTGCAAGCCAGGGAGTCAGGGACCAGTACAGATGGCGCAAGGCCGGGTTGGTCACTAAGACTGGTGTCAGGAAGGCCAGTGGAAACTGGACTTACAGAGGGTGTCGATGGGGTTGGCATTCCTTGTGCAGGAGTCCAGAATGTTAGACTGCCCAATACCCAATCAATCAATGGATTGTAGCGGGTGAGCCAGTCATGTCCAAGGACTATTCTACACTCAGAATCCAATGGGGCTAGATACAGGGTTACCGGGGTGACATCGCCAGACACGAAGCAGATATTGACATCTACTGCTTGGGTTATGGTGAAGGTGGACGTTCCATCAAAGAGCCAGAGTCAGATCAGGGAGACTGAGTATGGGGTAAAAGATTGTTGATTAGCAAAGTGATTGTCTATAAAACAGTGAGTGGAACCAGAGTCCACTAAAGTATGAAGCCGAGGTAAATCTGGGTTTTCTAATGTGACATAGGGGGTTAAAGAATTTGGACTGGAAAGAGCGGATGTGTTGAGACGAGCCTCCAAGTTTGCACAACCGGAGTCAATGCAGCTCCTGGATTGTGTGGAGTCCCAGGAGCTGCTACCTATTTTTTTGTCTTGGGGGTAGAACCCAAGCCTGAGGCCAGCATGGCCTCAGTGGTGGTCGCAGCACGAGCCTTGGCCTTTGCGGCTTTCTCAGGGCATTTGTCAGCGAAGTGACCAGACCCTCTGCAGAACATGCAGAGGTTTCCGTCTATGCGACGCTTGCATTCTTCGGGGGTAAGCTTTCCATCTTTGCCGAGTTTGCTAGGCTCGGGCTTGGACGAATTGCTGTTATTACTATTTCCCGGCTTTGATGAAGCCGGCTTGGGAGAAGATCCGGAGTTGTTGTTGTTGTTGTTGTTGCCGGTCTTGGCTTTCTCCTGACCGGTCCTGGGCTGACTGTTATTGCTGGAACTGCCAGACTTATTGTTGCTGGAGTTGGACAAGCCCTGGTGTTTACTCGCCTGCTGGACTTCTTCCTTGCGCTCCCAATAGTGCGCATCTATCTCCTGGGCGAGGTGGCGGAGCTCGTGAAGTGTCCGGGGTTTGCCAACCCGACAGACCTCATCCTTGATTCAGTCTGGGAGGCCGGAATAGAAATGATGGTGCAGCACACCATCTCCATAGCCTTGGACTTGTGAAGCAAGCTGATTAAAGTCAACTATGTACTTGTTAATGCACTGGCTATCCTTCATGTGTAAATGGTCGAGCTGACTCTCAGCATCAGTGACCGGGTTGTGGGGGCCGAAGGTGGTTTGTAGCTCCAGGACAAACTCCCTCCAGGAGTCCATCCAGAGAGGCCAATTGTCGGGGTCATCGAGCCCAAGCAAGTCCGGCTCGAACCACTCAAGAGCCATACCCTTGAGGTATGATTGGGCAAAGATGACCTTGGTGTGGTCGGTCCTAAAAGCCCGGGGATGGTCTTGGAAGTTAAGTTCACACTGGATGAAGAAGGCGCGAAGTTTCTTTGGGTCAGTGCCATCAAAGGTATTGGGCTCGTGTAGCTTGGTCCTACTTGAGGACTCAGGACTAGTACGGGCATTGTGAGCCAACAGCTTGATGGCCTTTGCGAGACTGTCGAAGACCATGACTGCAGGTTCAGTGTCCGGGTCTGGGAAGTCCAGATCGTCTTCCAGATCATTATCTTCCAGGTTATCATCACCAGGACCATTATCACCAGGCTCATCATCATCTGGGTTGTTGTCATCATTGTTACCTGGCCCATCATCGCCGGGGTCACCCTCGGGGATGGGAGCAGTGGGACAACATGGGGTGGGGGTGTTAGATGTGTGGGCTGAGAAGCCCCTGAAAGGACTGATGGGACCTGGAGAGCGCCTAGTGGTGCCCAAAGCAGCTAGTGCTGTTTCGCAGCAAGCCCCACTGGCTGAGGCAGAGTTGGGATTGGTGGCAGAATGGCCATGGGGAGGTTGGAAGCGAGTCTTGGTTGCCATGATGTATTAGACCCACACAAGTGGAGAGTCTGAAATACTGTCAAGTACGGGATGTCCGGGTTGGGACTGGACCGGAGACCGAAGTGGGCATGAGGCCGAGGGATTGGGATCAGGAGAGGAGTCGAGGATACAGGTAGTTGGACTGATTGGACTTAGCAACCGAAGATACAGTGCTATTCCCTTGTGTGGGTCTCAGTCCGAGTCTGAGGCTGAGATGGGGTTATCAGGGTTAACTTTGTTGATTTCAGACTGAGGTCTACAGGCCGAGTATCTACGAGCTTATATACTAGAGTAGCTATAGTACAGAGACTGGTAATGCCAGTCTCGCAAGGATTGCTAAGAGGATTGGTAAGACAGGTATTAGTAAGATATGACTAAGGCAACGGAGACTGGGACAGGACCAGGGACAGGACTTAACCGAAATGACAGACACTGCTTTGCAGTGTCTACCACACTAGACCAACTGGAGATATGGGATTGGCGAGGCCGAGGCCGGACTGAGTGAGCGCGAGGCTGAGTCTGGCCGGAGTCAAGGCACGACTATGACAGGCTCCATCAAGGGTCTATCTACCTTCATTCATTATCTGAAGTATCATCTGTGCTTTGTCAGCACACCTGCTTAGTCATCCATCTACTCCTGTGTAACTTGTCAATGACTTGCACCAGGAGCACATCCAAAAGATCATCACACCAGAGTACTTTCAGCTGAATACCTTCACTCTGTTCAGCATCCCCTTCTCAATCAGCATTCATTCATCCTCTCCTGCATAACTCATTGATGACTTGTGCCAGGAGCACCTCCACTTGAAGTCTCCCCCACTTTAGGTTTCTCTGCCCTCCAGGTTCTGCAGAGGTAAACCACCACTCACTCATATTTGTCTTTGGTGTTGGTTTTGGTTGGTTTTCACCACCTTTCCACACTTTGACTCACAGCATGCTGACCTGATCCCATACCACACATTGATCCTGACTGGGAGTGGGTGGGTAGCCAAATTGTTGAACAGCCATCCTGAGCAAATTTGTACAGAACTTGCAGTTCACAAGCATGTATTCGACATCTTATTGCAGGAGCTCCAACAGCATGGAATCGGTCCTTCCAAACATGTCATGCTTGAAGAGTAACTCACAATCTTTCTATATACCTCTGTCACTGGTTTGTCCATCAGACATGTAGGTGAACATTTTCAAAGGTCAAACAGCATGATCTCCAAGTAAGTCTTCGACCATGCCATTTTTGGTGGATTAATTGTTGTTCTAGGTACTTCAAAAAAATTCTGTTTGCATTCTCATCTTGTGATATATACAGCAAGTATGTTCAATCACTTCAGTCACCCCCCCCAGGGGACCTATTAGGTTCATATATTCTTATAGATGTATCCACCTAATAGGTGTTGACCACCTGGGTATTCCCAGTGACTGCTGGAGATTTGCCAGGCCCTGGAGATTCTCCAGAGCAAGGTGTCAGACATGGACTTTCTCCAGGATTATTACATCTATAACAGAGTGCCTGGGGTCCAAATGGGGCTTTCCCCAGTGAGTTAATAGACCTATTTCCTGGGTATCCTGGGGGATTCTCCAGCCTAAATGGACCTGTTCCCAGTGCATCCTGGGGGATTCCCCAGCCTAAATGGACCTGTTCCCAGTGCATCCTGGGGGATTCTCCAGCCTAAATGGACCTGTTCCCTGGACATCCTGGGGGATTCTCCAGCCTAAATGGACCTGTTCCCTGGGCATCCTGGGGGATTCTCCAGCCTAAATAGACCTGTTCCCAGTGCATCCTGGGGGAATCTCCAGCCTAAATAGACCTGTTCCCAGTGCATCCTGGGGGATTCCCCAGCCTAAATGGACCTGTTCCCTGGACATCATGGGGGATTCCCTAGCCTAAATGGACCTGTTCTCTGGGCATGCTGGGGGATTCCCCAGCCTAAATGGACCTGTTCCCTGGGCATCCTGGGGGATTCTCCAGCCTAAATAGACCTGTTCCCAGTGCATCCTGGGGGATTCCCCAGCCTAAATGGACCTGTTCCCTGGGCATCCTGGGGGATTCTCCAGCCTAAATGGACCTGTTCTCTGGGCATCCTGGGGGATTCCCCAGCCTAAATGGACCTGTTCCCTGGGCATCCTGGGGGATTCTCCAGCCTAAATAGACCTGTTCCCAGTGCATCCTGGGGGATTCCTCAGCCTAAATGGACCTGTTCCCTGGGCATCCTGGGGGATTCTCCAGCCTAAATGGACCTGTTCTCTGGGCATCCTGGGGGATTCCCCAGCCTAAATGGACCTGTTCCCTGGGCATCCTGGGGGATTCTCCAGCCTAAATAGACCTGTTCCCAGTGCATCCTGGGGGATTCCCCAGCCTAAATGGACCTGTTCCCTGGATATTCTGGGGGATTCCCCAGCCTAAATGGACCTGTTCCCTGGGCATGCTGGGGGATTCTCCAGCCTAAATGGACCTGTTCTCTGGGCATGCTGGGGGATTCCCCAGCCTAAATGGACCTGTTCCCTGGGCATCCTGGGGGATTCTCCAGCCTAAATAGACCTGTTCCCAGTGCATCCTGGGGGATTCCCCAGCCTAAATGGACCTGTTCCCAGGGCATCCTGGGGGATTCTCCAGCCTAAATGGACCTGTTCTCTGGGCATCCTGGGGGATTCCCCAGCCTAAATGGACCTGTTCCCTGGGCATCCTGGGGGATTCTCCAGCCTAAATAGACCTGTTCCCAGTGCATCCTGGGAGTTTCCCCAGCCTGAATGGACCTGTTCCCAGGGCATCCAGCCCAAACAGACCTATTCCAAGATGATCATGGGAACCTCCAGTTCAAATAGACCACCATCACAGCATGAAGGATCAATCAAAATGATTTGGAGTCTCCATGTTGCTGACAGGAGTGTGTATCATGCCAAGTACCTATTTCCATGGAATCTGATTTGAGCACTATATACAATATGAATATGTGAAAAAGTATGGCCATAGACCACTGAGGAAAGACTGGTGACATCTGATGGAGGGAGTAGAATATACTTGGTGATGGTGATTGCCCAGGCACAGCAGACATATACTTTCACCATGCTTCCCAAGCCTTCAGTGATCTCCAGTCCTGGCCATTGCATACAAGTCAAAGATTGTCCAAGTGTCATTGGAATTTTCCCACCCACTCTGGGCATCCACAGGGATGCAGCAGATCCTCCAGGCAATGCTTGGAATTTCCCAGCCAACTCCTGTCTCTAGGGGCTCTCCTAGCAATGCTGGGGATTTTCCCACCAACTCTGGGGATTCTCCAAGCTATGTCCTGGGGATTCCCCAAGCACTGCTGGGGTTTCTGCAACCCACTCTGGGGATTCTCCAAGCACTGCTGGGGATTCTCCAGGCAATGCTGGGGATTCTCCCACCCACTCTGTGGATTCTCCAACCCACTCTGGGGATTCTCCAGGCAATGCTGGGGATTCTCCAACCCACTCTGGGGATTCTCCAGGCAATGCTGGGGATTCTCCAACTGACTCTGGGGATTCTCCAAGCTATGACCTGGGGATTCCCCAAGCACTGCTGGGGATTCTCCAGGCAATGCTTGGGATTCTTCAACCTGCTCTGGGGACTCTCCCACCCACTCTGGGGAGTCTCCATGGTATACTGGGGATTATCCAAGTTCTGTCTTGGGGATTCTCCAACCTGCTCTGGGCATTCTCCCACCCACTCTGAGGATTCTCCAAGCTATACTGGGGATTCTCCAAGTTCTGACCTGGGGATTCTCCAGGCAATGCTGGGGATTCTCCCACTCACTCTGGGGATTTTCCCAGCAATGCTGAGGATTTTCCAATGCACTATGTGCATTCTCTTGTTAGTTTAATCAATCATAATGCTTGACCCAGCAGGAGGTCAAAGGCATTGCAGGTCACCATAAAACAGAGTTCCTTAGGGTAACATTGAATGTAGATCGCTCATACATATCTTTTCTCTGGGCACAAACTATTTATTGATGAAGCTTAGGTATGCATCTAGTATCTATGCCTTTTTGATGGCACCTGCAATGGTGATGAGGGCAAATAACCAGTTCCAATGTCCTCCAACCAATCCTCATCCTCTGTAAATTCCCCTTCATTTGCTTGCTCAGTGGGACATTCCTCTTCCAGTTCCATCTCTTCAATGGCCATCAACAGCTCATCATCTCCTTCTGACATTACATCCCCTTCATCAGAGTCGTTCTCTTCTAATACTGGTGCTGTTAGATCCTCTGAAGCATGGGTTCCACCAGGATTATGTGTGGCAGCAAGGCAATCCCTGATGTCTTCTGCTGTAGGTCCCCATGGCCTAGATGCAGCCCATGCATATGGCATATGTCGAACCTTGGCCTCCCATTTGACATATACTGCAACAATGGAATCCCTGTAGGCATGCAGGTGATACTTGTAATATTCATCTAACTCCCTATGAGATGAGACATAAACATGGTATTTGCACTCACCTGCCACATTTTCCAGAGCAGACTTTACACTCAGCCACTCCATGGAAAACCATTCCTGCATGATAGACCGCTCTCTTGACAACCTTCTTTCTTCTTCATTACAGCGATCAACTTCCAACATCAGCCTGATTCCCTTGCACACACTCTCATCAGCAAGCCAACGTGGGGTGCTAGCACTAAGCTCCTCAAGACCATCCTGCCAAATATCACTATCAACATCCAGCTGAAAGATACCTTTAGAAGGTATGGGATTGGGAGGGATGGCACCAGGTGGTGCCTTACACAGTCGTATCATACTCTGCAGTTCACCACAGAGATTATTGTATGTGGTGACAAGTTTCAGGATGGTAGGCTCTCGTCATTTTATGGATGACTCCACATGTGACTGTAAATGGTTTTCTACATGATGTTATTGAACATAGCAGCCAGAAATAAAAAATTGCTCACTACTGGAAGAGGTCCCATATGACCATTGTAGTCACTGGAACTCAAACTTGCACTGACGAAGTCGTTCCCTTATCCGAACCTTAAGTGCTTGTGCATTTGTTTGTGTTTGGAGCCACTTGTTGTTCCTCAGCAGATGAAGGTCAGTTTGGGCAGAAAGTCCCAATGAAGCCTTTTTCTTCTTGAGGGCCTGGGCTGCCTTTGACAGTGACCCTTTTGCTGCAGCAAGTTGTAGATTGTAGTCAACAATGTCATTGACATGATCATCAACAAGATCCTTCTCTAACTGATCCACATGGCACTGATAGTCCTCAACTGTTTTCTCCAGGGCAAGAACATGTGCCAACTGTTCAGAACCCTTGTTCTTTGACTGACCTACAGGTTGGTGAGTCATATGATCACACACACACAAAGGGAACAGACTAATGAGGTAGAAGTTGAGTTTGTGCATGTACTTGTGCAGCCCACTCATGCTGTAGAGTCTGCATGTCAACATGCAGAGCATGAAGAGCCTCCAAAGCCACCAATTTCCTACTTTTGCAGAGGGACCATTTCCTGCTCAGCCACTGGCCAAATGCATCAAAAGACTTCTTGTCCAAGTGTCAAATTTGATTGTCAAGGACAAATAATCTCTGATGATACTAAGGGTAAAATGAGCACTGGAATTATATTTGAAGAAGAGTCAATGCTTACCCCAGAAACTCGAAGAATTGGAACAAGCATTTTTAGGGCACTCCATAGTCGCTCACACCCCTCACCATCTGACAAGCCAAAGCCTACACATTTACGTGGGTGATATACCAATTGGCATGGCCATTGATGACCATAAGCATGGAAGACAGAAATACCAAACTTCAACCTGGAGAGTATCCCATCATCAAGGAGTTTCCACTTTCGACAGCTACGCTCCAATTGACAACCAATGTCATATAAGAGGCCAACAGTCATCTTGGCAGGGAGATGGTCAAAGAGATGTTTCACCAGTGCTAGGGCATAGTGCTGCTTTTCACCTGCTGATGTCATATTAACCAACCAGAGGACACAATCATGACGACACAACAAAGCCATAAGCCCTGTATCTGCAAAAAATTGTGTGCTGGCCTTTTGCCTCTTCTCATCTGCTGCATGGAAAGAATCTCCACACCCATCCAACACAGAGGCAGGCACCCTCATTCCATCCTCCAACCTGTCCTGCTGGTTTTGAGTCTGAGAATGATGTTGACTGGTTGGGAGGGATCTCTGTTTCTCAATGAAAACCTCCATGGCCTTCACCTCTGACTCAGGGATGAATACAGTGCTGGTGGGATTGGGAGGGTCATCAGTGGCAGATTTGTTGGTTCTCTTCTGAGTGAAACATGCATCTAAGCAGACAATGCAGTCAAAGCTATTGGGTCTCAGTCATCTAGTCAGCAACAATGAGCTTGTCATTGACTCACTCATCCTGAGGAGGGTTAGAGCTCTGTAAGTCACCTCCCCCAAAGCAAAGAGGACAGCGAGCACATAGGTAGTCACTTGGCCAGGGGCTATCTTGCTGTGGCATGGAGTTTGGGCAAAAGGACTGGACCATAGCAGAAATATGGTCCTCCACATATATTGTCAATACAGTATACCAATGATAAGCATTACTGAAACGCCGCCGGAGATTGTCCTGATTATTTGAATAAGCACCCATCATTACACCAGAGATATTTGTGTGGGTACATGTACATTCAAACCATGATGATATACCAATACAAGAAGTAGCATACAGGGTGGATGTGAAGACGAAGGCAGAGATCCAGTGATGGTGTTTGGAAAAGTACATACCTTGAACGGCAGTCTATACCCTCGACCATCTAGGAAGCTTTCAAGTGCTTCACACCATGCAGTTGTGTTTGGGGTTAGCCGGACAAAGAGCTTCTTTACAAACTCCAGTACACGAAGGTCAACTGCCAGAGTAGGTACCACAGGAGATGATGCAAATAACCCATGGCCCATGAGGCATATAGGAGCTGGGGTGCATGCACAGTAGCTTATCCCAACGTCCTCCAAACCTGGGTATACATAAGCATCATAAGAGCAAACAACAAAAGGGTCACATACGGTCAAAGAAGAGACAGCAAACAGTGAGTTGATACACTGTGCAAGTGCAACATCGATGGATGACTGGGGGGTCTACCACCATGTGGAGGGATTGGGATGCCTCGAGATAGCACATGTAGGGCTTGAGAAGTGCTGGAATGATATCTTGTGACCACCATCACCATTGGTTCTTGCGCTTCTGTGAACCACTTGGACATGAAGGCAAGCGAACCTCACTGAGTTCAAGCTCATTCACAGCATTGAAGACATCAACAGGTTGGTGCTGAGGGCGATGTGGCATTGCAGCAGTATCTTGAGCATGGCGTTGGTGGCCTGGAAGTACAAAGACAGGTGGAGGTGCAGGGAGGTACAGCGCTTTCGTACCAAAAGGGTGGCATTGACGAGCTAGGGGAGGAGGGACAAACAATGACTGTGTCATATTCTACCTAAAAGTAAACACGTATAACCTCTTAGACATAGGATCAGAACATACTGAAGGGGCAGGTATACCAAGTGACACTTGGTTGTTTGATGATGGAGTGGCTACATCGGGCAGCCAGTTGGTTGAGGCAGACGACATCGATAGGACCTGTAGGGGAGCTAAGATGATATGAAGAATACCATAATGAAATTGCACACACCGAAGGGCCAGAAGTACAAAGCGATGGCTCATTACCAGACAAAGATGAAGGATGGTCAGTGAGTACACTGGGTACCAGACCAGCTTGGACAGATGAAGCAGAGGAGGCCTGTAGAGAAATGATGAGCACAACATGAGGCTTGAAGACAGGGAAAACTCACAATATTAGAATTACTCATAGAAGGCGAAGCATTGCGATGCTTCCGAGGCTTTGGATGGCAAACAGCCATCTCAGATCGTTCTGGAAACCGCGACGCAAAGCCAACGGTGGTACGCCTGGGACTCGAAGTCAACAGGTGGTGGAAAGCGTGACATGAAGTCAGCAGGGGGTGTCAGTCCAAGGGGATTTTGACCAGATGATGAACCTCTGGAAGGGAAAAACTGCACAGAAAATTTGTCAGATCACCACATACAGCCAAGTAGGATCCTACTTACCAGAGCACAAGTCTTGAGCAGTTAAAAACAAAAGTCGCTATCAACATCACAGTGAGCAGGAACCCCATCATCAAGATGTCACACATACCGAGCAGAACGAGTCTCAAAGAATTAAATGGTGCAGATCTTGATGCAGATAAAGCGTCAATAGCAGTGAAGGGGGATGGGAACATTCCTTGCCTGGCAGTGGGAGTGTCAGTGAATAACACGTTGCTATCAACAAAAAAAAAAGGCAGTGAGCACAAAGCGAGATTAAAGTTCAGTCACAGGCAACATTCCGAATCATCAAATTGATTCAGCCTGCTTTATGACATGGTACATACTTGTACTAAACAAATTTGGACAGAAAAAAAAAGGATATGCGGCAGAGGATGTCAGACAAAGGTAAAAATGCGGGGGAGGGATGGTTGACGCCCAAGATAATCAAATGCAGTTTGGATGTAGAATTCGCAAGCCAAGATGAAGGCTTCGTATGCTGCTTGGTTGCCAGAGCCATCCAGCTTGATTGGGGACTTCAAACGAAAGGGCACTCCTGGCCATGCAGATAGCAACTGACAGAACTTGTTCAGATACGGCAATGCCACCTCCATCTCACTAGCAGTCAACCCCAAATCACGTGGCTCCCGAGGAAGAGGCGCTGACCAACTTGAAAGACCACATCCACCAGGGAAGATAGACCAAAGAAGTGATTGGCGCGTATACTTATCTAGGCTATCGGGCCAAAGCTGTGGGACAAGGGCCTGATCGAGTGCGCGAAGTTCATAGCGGAAGTTGAGTTCATAGAGTTCCCATAGAAGGGAACGTGTGAAATGAAGGGGTGGGTCTGAAAGGCTCGAAGCCCAGACCTGCGCAAGATAAGTATGAAGAACAGATCTAAATAGGATGAAATACGAACCTGCATTCCCCTCCACTCAATCTCTTCCGACGTACAAACAGGATCATCATGAGCTGCTTGAATGATGTCCCCCAAAATCGCCTGAACCACCAACTTCGTGGATGCACTCTGGGTGCCAGAGGGCAAGTGCTCTGTGTCAGTACCATTGAGGAAGTCCCTCCACATCTGAGGGGAAGGGCTCTTCTGCGGAGACCAAATGTCAACTCGATTCATCCAAGCCGGGCGAGCAGAGAGCCAATTCAACATGTACGTCTTCTTTCGTTCAGGGGTGGTCACATTGACCAACAGCGTGGGCTTCAGAAAGTGATAACCAGGGTCCACAATGCCCGACTTGACTCTGGACATATCCTTTGAAGCTTTCCTCCAAGCCAATGCAAACAGACTGTGGGGCTTGGGAATTTCTGGAAGATCAGGCTCTTCCCACCTTGCCGAGTCCCCACCACCTGATTGTTTGGGGTGCGAAGCTACAAGTTGGTCAGGAACGAGCAGAAAGAAAATTAGGGTACATACCTCTGGAGGGGCCTGCAGTCGCTTGTTCCCTGGCAGCCCTTGTCTGCTTTTTCGTTGATTGCTTCCCAGTGCTTGAAGATGGGTTCGACGAGGATGTGGCAAATGATTCTTGCAGGGGCTCCGGTTGCTCCGCGAATGTACCCTCATAGTCCCTGCGAGTGTGAATGTGGCGCAGGAGACCGCCAGCACCACGGTAGATCGATGGGAATGGCTTAGCTACCCCCTTTTCGGAATACATAGCTTTCACTATGTCTTCAGGGCACGTCAATCTCACAGGCTCCTTGATATTCATATCAGGGGAGATGTACGCCTCGGTACGCATGAGCCAGACTGGCACCCCAGCGAAATACAGTGCTTCGCAAGTGGCAGTATCCTTCATGAAGCACCCCATCCAGGTGGGGTTTGCACGTACAGGTTTTGAGTGGGGAGACGAAAGAAGCGGGTAGAGGATCTCAATGTATTCAAGCAAAGCGTAAATGTCAAGCAGCTTGCGCTGAAGCTGGGCAACAAAAATGACGAGGTCTCGGAATAAAAGGGGGTGATGCCGCAAGTGCAAAACCTCATGTTGAACCGACCGCACTAGTTGGGTCATATGGTCTCGACCCACAGGTCGATTGCGGAGGGGGTGGTAGTGGCTGCGCAGTTGCTGAAGTAGCTCTTCAAAGGCCTTGACCTTTGTCTCTTCAAGCGTTCCCACCGGATACACAGAGCCAAGTGGAAGGACGAAATCCGCGGATGTCAGAGTGAACCAAGCAATATTGAGAGTAGGGACCATATTTTTTCGAGGTATGCAAACAGCATATTCGTAGTTTTTTTCGTATGTTTGAGGCCGTTGGAAGCAATTGACAAGGCTGAACCAACCATCGGCATGCAGACAAAGATCGACTTCTTCGAAAATGTATGGCTCCAGAATGAAGTCTGCATTGGGCGACGTGATCACCCAGCGGTCCTTGCATGCGACCACTCGTGCATCCAGTGATGTAATTTTAGCTGTGGATGGTAAGTAAGCTCCGGGAAAACATAAAAGTAGAGGAACATACCATCGCTGGGCCGGGTGAACGCTTTGAAGCGTGTAAGTGCAGTCCCCCAGGACATTTTCGCTTGTGTTGGAATTGAACTGCAAGGAATAATGGACAGATCATGTGTAGATTAGTTGGTGACAGGGTGAAAGGCATGTAATTAAATACTCACCTTTGTGAAAGAAAGCAAACGAATGTTGGTGGTGGGAGAGGGTCCGGGATAAAGGGCAGGGTGAACAACGGGGTGAATGGCATGTAAACAACACGCACCTTTATAAAAGAAAATAAGAGTATGACAGTGGTAGGAGAAGGTCCAGGGCGAAGGGTTTGGTAAACAACGGTGTGAATGGCATGTAATTGACACGCACCTTTTATGAAAGAAAATAAGAACATGACAGTGGTGAAAGAGGATCCAGGAAGAATGGCAGGGTGAATGACGGGGTGAACAGCAGGGTGAACGGCAGGGTGAACGACAGGGTGAACGGTGGGGTAGAGGATCTGGGGTAGAGGGCAAGACGAACTCCTTGAGGTCTTGAACCCCACTAGCAGTGCAGTGGTGCTGGGGCGACCTCAGTGACACGAAGTCAACAGAGTGCGACCTAAAGTGACACAAAGTCAACTTCAGGTCAAGATGAGCGGCACGAAGCCAACTCGAACCCAATGGGAGACGATGCGCGTGGTGGGGAGGGACTTGAGACCTTGAGGGCGGAGGCGCTGAGTGACGAAGTGAGGAAGGCAAGGGTAGTAGGATGAAGAGTAGTTGCAGTCAGAAAATCACAAGTATTTGTTTGTTTGTAGGGATTTACCTATTACGCTTATGTACATATATTGATAGTGACGTTTGATGTGATAGCCTGGAGAATTCCCAGGGCAAAAATACCTAAGTCACAGGACCGTGTTCCAGCTGCACAGTGCCCAGCAGCTCCGTGCTTTGTTACGAACGACTGTCATCCTCTCACCTCCCCATCATCGTCTTCCCGCTCGCCGCCTCTATGCTTCAAGTTTGGACGTGTTGGCTGAACCTGAGCTGGCTCCGTGCCACTCACTCAGAGCTGCAGCTGACTTCGTGTCGCTGCAGTTCGTACTCTGTTGACTTTGTGTCACTGAGGTCGCCCCAGCACCACCGCGCTGCTAGTGGGGTTCAAGACCTCGAGGAGTTCGTCTTGCCCTTCACCCCAGATCCTCTCCTTCCCGCTCACAATGGTATGTTTTATAGCACTATTCCTTCCAGCTGATTCTAAACACCTATGTTCATTCATTAGCGCTGATCTCGTTTCTCTCCTGGGTCACTGTCACTCTGCCCAGTATTGCCGTCTGAGGTATGTCTATTGTTAGCAGATGTTGATCCTGACTCATTATCGTTATCAGATGTGAGGTTTCAATCATCTCGTTCAAATCTGTACTTGTTGCAACTCTCGTTATCAGGTATGAGATTTAAATCATTTCATTTGTCCGTACTTGTTGCATCCCTCACCCACCCACTCTGTGCTCTATTGCAGTCTGCAGTAGGTGTATTGTTATCGGCTGTTGATCCCCACCTATCCTTATTATAAGGTATGTGCTACTGTCGCTTTTCGTTGGACTTACAAATCCGATCACGCTCTTTAATATCTAGGTATAAGTTATCTCATTCATCTCCACTCGACCACTCACCTCATTCTGCACCCACCCACTCTGTGTTGAATTGCAGTTTGTGGTAGATATATAGTTATTGACTGTTGATCCTCACTTATCATTGTTATGAGGTATGTCCTACCTTTGCATTTCATTGGACCTACAAATCTGATCATGTTCTTTAGTATCTAGGTATAAATTATCTCCATCAGTGCTCACCTCATTCCTCACTCACCCACTCCTTGTTGTATTGCAGTCAGAGGTACATCTATCGTCATCAGGTGTTGGGTTGACTTATTGTCACTATCAGGTATGTGTCAGTCTCTTTTTGTTAGATTTACGAATCTGATCACCCTCTCTAATATCTAGGTATAAATCATCTTGTTAGTTGGTGCTCGCCTCATTCTTCACCTGGCCAACTGCTATCATAGTCTGAGCTATGGATATCGTTACATACTCTTGATCTACAGTTACTGCTGTTATCAGGTATGTCTTGTGGTCTGTTTACATTGATTTACGAATGTGGTCAGCCTCTCATAATCCCTAGGTACCAATCCCATTTGCTAGCACCTGTCAATCACGGCAGAAATAAAGTTTGATGTCAATGCTCCCAGAACCAAGTTTCTGGTAATGATCTCCTTCCATTCCTCACCAACTCTGTGCTGTATGTAGTCCAAAGTACCCGTATCATTGTCAACTTTGTTCACCGTTGTCATCAGGTATGTGTAGTGGTCTCTGTTTGTTGGATCTAAGAATATACCTGCTCTAGTTACCAGGTATACATTATCCTGTTCATTGGCACTTGTCTCATTCCTTACCCACTCCATCTGGTACTGTTGTCCAAGGAGGTATGTTGAAACCTTTTTGTTGAATTTTTGAACGTTATGAAATAGATGCCAAAATAAGGTTTAATGTCAATGCTCCCCGAACCTAATTTCTTGTAGTGATCTCATCCATATTCCAAGGTACCTGTATTGTTATCAACTGTTCACTGACACCTACCATGGTTATTTGTCAAAAGAATATATCACCCTTGAGCTGCTGTCTGTAGGTTTGACATCAACTTTTTGTTTTTATTACATCTTCTGCTCACAATGACAATGACAGTCCTACTCTATCGGTTGACATGCCACAATTTTCCTCTGCCCTGAATGCCAGATTTCCATTCAATTGACCCTTCTCAATAGGATTGTGCAAGCTAGAAGGAAGCGAGGGTGCTAGTGTGAATTAGGTGTGTAGGCTTCTTCTGGGACCAAATAAATAGCTCAGTAGTGAACGTTTCATCCTCCGTTTTCTCTTCTTCCTTGCCTTCTTTTCTTCACTCGCTTCAAATCAGGTGTGTAGCCCTTTGTGCAAGATCATGAATCGTCCACTAACCAATGTTTGGCCTGAACCCAGTCTTTCCTTACCCAGTCGTTCCTTACCTGAACATCTTTTCCTTTCCATCTTGCTTGATTTCGCATCAGCAAGGAGTGTGTGGTGACTACGTGTTCCACAGTTCCACTGGCCCACAGATTGACTACGTGTCTACCAGGTCAAATTCATCATGCCTGCGACTAGGTCGTCTGCTGTTACTTTCAAAGTTGGTCCCCCCGTTGGTGCCCGGAGGTCAAAGAGAGTCAATCCTACCGTCACTTCGCCCACCAAAGCCCAACCTTCACGTGGTGCAAAGGCCCGTCACCGGGTAGTTAAATGTGAGTACAGACCTACTTCCTGTGTCTTGTGTACTACTGTCTCAACTCTTTCTATCAGCACAAGGCGGAAATCAGGATACGATTTCTGAAACACATGAGCCAATGTCAGGGGATGGTGAGGAGTGCCCGGTGTGTAGCGCTACCTTTTTTTTTTTTTTTGCTTACTGACCACTGTTTTCAGAACCGCGAATCCAGCTCTGTAGCTCGACGTCCCCCTCTCCGGCCGCGCTCAAGTCATAATTCTTCGCAAGGGTTGACAGAGAAAGAACGCAAGGATCAGTACCTTGACTCCTTCCAGACGAAACAGGTTACACTCCAGAACGGTATGAAGCTTGACCATGCTGTTGCCCTTGAGCAGCTACGATTGGGCATCATTTCTATGGAAGATATAGTTGCTGAGCAGGGTCATGAAAAGTGTAAGTGTGTGATCTATGTATGTAGCTGTATTCCTTCTCAAGGTCACCACCAGCTGTTACCCCCAATGACAGTGAAGAGGATGAACAAGCTGTTGAGAGTACGGTGCAAGCTGAAGGTGATCTGGTCTCAGAGGACCTGGTGGATCATGATGGTCGCCAAGCTGTTGAAAATATGATGGACTCCGTTCGTCATGATGATGTTGAGCATGAAAGTGCATCAGGTTTGTTTATTTGATTAAACTGCATTATTCACATAATTTACATGTGTCATTGAATAGACGGTGATTGGTCAGCTGACCAGAGGCGCAACCTTAAACACGAACAAACCCTGAGAGAAATCCGCGCTGGCAATTATGATACTGATAACCATCCTTCCACTCCCCCTCTCCCTTCTCCATCCTCATCGGAAGAAGAAGATGGAGCTGCTGATACTGAAGGCAACACTGACAGCTCTGTGACCAGGAGGCGTAGGGAAGCCAAAGGGAAATCTCGTGCCCTAGCCAACACATCCTCTGAAGATGAGGATGGACCTAGTGACACTGGAGACCTCCCTGATGGCTTGGAGACGACCGGGATGCATGGGAAACCCAAAGGACGACATCGTGCCTTCTGCAAGGTAGTAGTCACACCCTCTGTGCCTACCCTAGCCAGTGACCTCAGTCAATGCGAGGATACATCCAGTGCAGAAGCAGGCTTACCGCACTTCAAACCAGGGCGGCTTCCCTTGGAAGCCATATGAAAGGCACAGGCACTTGGCATGCGCACCACTCAAGAAGCCCAGGCGATTGCAGATGAGTATGGCAAGACTCTTGGGTCAATCATGGCTGCTGCTGGTCTTACCACAAAGGCAACTCGTGCTGAATCTGTGTGGAACATGCATCAGGCTTGGTATGCACATACCAATCCAAAAGTGTCTGCAGGTCAGTACATCCTAACTTGTTGCAGTTTTGACTCCACGTTGATTCAATCGCAGAGGAAACCAAAGACTACTATAGGCGTCACACCAAGCACTATGAGGACCATAAAGATGAGGATGAACATCCTCAACTGTGGGCTGAGATCCGGAAGTATTGGAGTGAGTGTGTCAGTGGGTCCAAAGACATCAGTTCCAAGGCAATGGTGGGCCGTGTAATGGCTTGCCGTGACTCCTTTACACAAGGGGTGGGTAATACCGTTGTGATTGTTTGCTTCTTGAATAACCTCTTGTACAGGCACAAACTTGGTGCAATGTGGAGGGCATACATGTCTTTGGATGTGTAATTTATAGTGGGAGTGATGAAGCTGCACGCCAATCCCAAGGAATTTTTGCTGGATCCTCCCTTCTCATGCAGCTTGCGAGTGAGAGGCAGACCAACATAACACAATTATTAGAATACCTGTCCACCATTATCAAGTATGTATAACATATGCCATGTACAATTGCCCACTGACTTTTCTTTAGGTATAAAATCCTTAACTCTGCTGCTTCGGTGCCTCTTCCCGACTTTAATGTGCTGTCACAACCCCATTATGACCGTGCACTGGGATTAAAACCTCAAGAATACAGGCGTGATCGCAATCGGCGAGTTTTACCTACAATCATACTCCATAAATTCCGTATGTCAATAAATCTATTTGATTCATATTCATCCTCTGAAGTGCTGCCACAGAAGAGAATGGTATCACACGAGGCCAGAGAAATGTTTCTTGGAAGTCATTGCTTGATCTGCTGTATGTTCACCAGTATACCATCACTGATTGGCCTGCTGGAGTCCCTGCTGTTGGTCCGGATTTCAATGTCAAACGCCTCAATGCTGATGAACTTCGTGCTCTGACTGTTCCTTTCCTGAAAGAGTCAATGGGTGCAGATTACCATGCTGAGGCTCCACTAGATGATGAAGAAGACCAAGCTGAATACCTTGTCCCTTTGCCGAATTCATCATTTTACCTCAAGAAATGGACTGATGGTGAGTTGTTGACACGAAATGGTTGCCCTCACTGACATGAATAATCCAGATCAGATTGAGCTATTTCACCACAGTGATGCAAGGATGTGTGACATCCCACTTGTGGTGAACACATTGAACTGGCACCTCCGTGTTCTTTCTGATTCAGATGCATTCATTAAGGCCCTCCCTAAAGGTGACAAGTTTAAGGAGAGAAGTGCCCCTTCATCTTTCCCTGACCAACCTGTGCGAGGACAAGTGCCATCCAACAGATGTCACCCCTTGCCAGCAGCATCCAACACCCACCGTATGACTGTGCCTTCTTTATCCCCAGCTTATAGATCACCCCAGCCATCTGTGCAGCACCATGTGTCTCCCTCAACATCCCACCACACCCGACAACAGCAATCACCATCCCGCACACGTCACCCCTCTCCTGCAGGATCACACCACCTGAGGCAAGGGCAATTGCCATCCCATGGACCTCGTTCCACTCAGCCAGCATCCCACCACTCCCCTCTCCCTCCTTCATCCCCTGTCGAGGAGTCACTGCAGTCATCTCCACAAGGTCCATCGTTGCATGGTGATCATCACACATATCTTGCTCCAGCAGCTGCATATCATCATCACCCCCCTTCTGATAACTACTCTCTGACCCCATGTCCTCGCCACTGCCCTCGGCATGAGTCACACAAGCGCTATAGAGGATATCAGGACAATGAGAGTGATCATGGTGGTCCTTCACAACAGGGAAGAACTCACCGAAGGTATGTTGCTGGGTAGCCTACGTGTACAATGAGACTAACATGCACAGTGTGGTTGAATACATTTATTGAAACCCTCCCCACAAGAGACATCGTTGTCATGACTCTGATGACTCTGATGGACGTTCCTATCACACCTATGATCGACGCAACCACTACTAGGCATGTTTTCATCTCAATCATTCACTTGCTACTAGCTCATGTACACACCAGTTCAACATGTTTGCATCGTTAGCATGTAACTATGATACCCTGTGGCTGTATCATCTTCCCCCTGCATATCCTTCCTTTGTGTAATGTCTGCCATCATTCATTTTGTCCATTATCCACCATGGTCTTTTTGTTACCATCGTAACTACAATACCCTTACAAGACCATTCATTTTCTCCTCACACCTATGCATATTCAATCTGATAGCATACCCTATCATAAATACAGATTGGATTTAGGTGCAAACTGCTATGTGTGAGATAGGAATGTGAAATCCATGGAACCAGACATCCACTAGAGCTATGATGTCCATGTGAAGGGCATGGGGCTCTGCCCTAGGCTTCAGGGGGAAGAGTTCTCAGTAGCTACCAACATAGAAATGCCAGAGTTGGTTAGAGAATCCCCAGGACATAACATGGAAAATCCCCAGCAGTGCTTGGAGAATCTCCAGAGTGGGTTGGGGAATCCCCAGCATTGCCAGGAGAATCTCCAGAGTGGGTTGGAGAATCCCCAGCATTGCCTGGAGAATCCCCAGCATTGCCTGGAGAATCCCCAGAGTGGGTTGGAGAATCCCCAGCATTGCCTGGAGAATCCCCAGCAGTGCTTGGGGAATCTCCAGAGTGGGTTGGAGAATCCCCAGCATTGCCTGGAGAATCCCCAGAGTGGGTTGGAGAATCCCCAGCATTGCCTGGAGAATCCCCAGTAGTGCTTGGAGAATCTCCAGATTGGGTTGGAGAATCTCCAGCATTGCCTGGAGAATCCCCAGTAGTGCTTGGAGAATCTCCAGATTGGGTTGGAGAATCCCCAGCATTGCCTGGAGAATCCCCAGAGTGGGTTGGAGAATCCCCAGCATTGCCTGGAGAATCCCCAGAGTCAGTTGGAGAATCCCCAGCATTGCCTGGAGAATCCCCAGAGTCAGTTGGAGAATCCCCAGCATTGCCTGGAGAATCTCCAGAGTGGGTTGGAGAATCCCCAGCATTGCCTGGAGAATCCCCAGCAGTGCTTGGGGAATCCCCAGAGTGGGTTGGAGAATCCCCAGCATTGCCTGGAGAATCCCCAGGGTCAGTTGGAGAATCCCCAGAGTCAGTTGGAGAATCCCCAGCAGTGCTTGGAGAATCCCCAGAGTCAGTTGGAGAATCCCCAGCAGTGCTTGGGGAATCCCCAGTAGTGCTTGGAGAATCTCCAGATTGGGTTGGAGAATCCCCAGCATTGCCTGGAGAATCCCCAGTAGTGCTTGGAGAATCTCCAGATTGGGTTGGAGAATCCCCAGAGTCAGTTGGAGAATCCCCAGAATTGCCTGGAGAATCTCCAGAGTGGGTTGGAGAATCCCCAGCATTGCCTGGAGAATCCCCAGAGTGGGTTGGAGAATCCCCAGCAGTGCTTGGAGAATCCCCAGCATTGCCTGGAGAATCCCCAGCAGTACTTGGAGAATCCCCAGATTGGGTGGGAGAATCCCCAGCATTGCCTGGAGAATCCCCAGAGTGGGTTGGAGAATCCCCAGCAGTGCTTGGGGAATCCCCAGAGTCAGTTGGAGAATCCCCAGCATTGCCTGGAGAATCCCCAGCAGTGCTTGGAGAATCCCCAGGTCATAGCTTGGACAATCCCCAGAGTCAGTTGGAGAATCCTCAGTAGCACTTGGAGAATCCCCAGCAGTGCTTGGAGAATCCCCAGGACATAGCTTGGAGAGCCTCTAGAGACAGGAGTTGGCTGGGAAATTCCAAGCATTACCTGGAGGATCTGCTGCATACCCTGTGGATCCCCAGAGTGGGTGGGAAAATTCCATTAAGACCTGGACAATCTTTGACTTGTATGCAATGGCCAAGACTGGAGATCACTGAAGCCTTGGGAAGCATGGTGAAAGTATGTCTGCTGTGCCTGGGCAATCACCATCACCAAGTATATTCTACTCCCTCCATCAGATGTCACCAGTCTTTCCTTAGTGGTCTATGGCTATGCTTTTTCACATATTGTATAGAGTGCTCAGATCAAATGCCATGGAAATAGGTACTTGGCATGATACACACTCCTGTCAGCAACATGGAGACTCCAAATCATTTTGATTGATCCTTCATGCTGTGATGGTGGTCTATTTGAACTGGAGGTTCCCATGATCATCTGAGAAAAGGTCTGTTTGGGCTGGATGCCCTGGGACCAGGTCCATTCAGGCTGGGGAATCCCCCAGGATGCACTGGGAACAGGTCCATTTAGGCTGGAGAATCCCCCAGGATGTACAGGGAACAGGTCCATTTAGGCTGGGGAATCCCCCAGCATGCCCAGAGACTGTCATAGCCATGTCTCGACCCCAGCCGGGCTCGGCCTCGCGCTCACTCAGTCCGGCCTCGGCCTCACCAATCCCGTATCTCCAGTTGGTCTAGCGCGGTAGACACTGCTTTGCAGTGTCTGTCACTTCGGTTAAGTCCTCACCCGGTCGTGTCCCCAGTCCACTCTGTCCCGGTCTCCGTTACCTTAGTCATACGTTAGTAATCCTCGTCTTACCAATCTGCTTAGCAATCTTCGCGAGACCGGCATTACCGGTCTCTGTACTATAGTTACTTCTGGTATATAAACTCGTAGTTACTCGGCCTGTACTCCCTAGTCTGAAATCAACTAAGTTACCTCTGATAACCCCGTCTCGGCCTCGGACTCGGACTGAGACCCACGCAAGGGAATAGTGCTGTACTCTCAGTCGCTAAGTCCAAACAGTCCAAACTTCTGTACTCTCGCCTCCCCCCTCGATCCCGACCCCTCGGCCTCGCGCCCGCTTCGGTCTCCGGTCTGGCCTCAACCCGGACAATCCTCGTACTTGACAGTATTTCAGACTCGCCACTTGTGTGGGTCTAGTACATCATGGCAACCAAGACCCGATTCCAACCTCCCCGTGGCCGTTCTGCCACTAACCCCGACTCTGCTTCAGCCAGTGGGGCTCGCCGCGAAACAGCTCTAGCTGCGTTGGGCACCACTAGGCGCTCCCCAGGTCCCGTCAGCCCTTTCAGGGGCTTCTCAGCCCGCACATCCAATACCCCCACTCCACGTCGTCCCACTGCTCCCATCCCCGAGGGTGACCCCGGCGATGATGGGCCGGGCGACGATAATGATAACCACCCAGAAGATAATGACCCCGATGATAATGGTCCCGGTGATGATAATCTGGATGAGGATGATCCGGAGGACGAACCGGACTTCCCAGACGCAGACACCGAACCCGCGGTCGCGGTCTTCGACAGCCTCGCAAAGGCCATCAAGCTGTTGGCTCGCAACACCCGTACTAGTCCTGAGTCCTCAAGCAGGACCAAGTTACGCGAGCCTGACACCTTTGACGGCACCGACCCAAAGAAACTTCGCGCCTTCTTCATCCAGTGCAAACTTAACTTCCAAGACCGTCCCCGGGCTTTTAGGACCGATCGCGCCAAGGTCATCTTCGCCCAGTCATACCTCAAGGGTATGGCTCTTGAATGGTTTGAGCTGGACTTGCTCGGGCTCGACGACCCCGATGACCGGCCTCTTTGGATGGACTCCTGGCGGGAGTTCGTCCTAGAGTTACAAACCACCTTCGGCCCCCACGATCCAGTTGCTGACGCCGAAAGCCAACTTGACCACTTGCACATGAAGGAAAGTCAGTGCATCAATAAATACATAGTTGACTTCAATCGGCTTGCTTCGCAAGTCCGAGGCTACGGAGACGGTGCGCTGCGCCACCATTTCTATTCCGGCCTCCCAGACCGAATCAAGGATGAGGTCTGCCGGGTTGGCAAACCCCGGACACTCCACGAGCTCTGCCACCTCGCCCAAGAGATAGATGCGCACTATTGGGAGCGCAAGGAAGAAGTCCAGTGGGCGAATAAGCACCAGGGCTCGTCCAACTCTGGTAACAACAAGTCCGGTGGCTCCGGCAACAATAGTCAGCCCAAGACCAGCCAAGACAAATCCAAGGCCGGCAACAACAACAACAACTCCGGTTCTTCCCCTAAGCCGGCTTCATCGAAGCCGGGCAACAATAGTAACAGCAATTCATCTAAGCCCGAGCCTAGCAAACTCAGCAAAGATGGAAAGCTTACCCCGGAAGAACGCAAGCGTCGCATAGAGGGCAATCTCTGCATGTTCTGCGGAGGCCCTGGTCATTTTGCTGACAAATGCCCTAAGAAAGCCGGAAAGGCCAAAGCTCGTGCTGCGGCCACCACCGAGGCCGCGCCGGCCTCGGGCTCAGGTACTACCCCCGAGACAAAAAAATAGGTAGCAGCTCCCAGGACTCCGCACAATCTGGGAGCTGCGTTGACTCCGGTTGTGCAAACTTGGAGGCTCGTCTCAACGCGTCCGCTCTTTCCAGTCCGAACTCTTTAACCCCGTATGTCACTATAGAAAACCCAGAAATACCTCGGCTTCGCACTTTAGTGGACTCCGGTTCCACCCATTGTTTTATAGATAATCAGTTTGTTAATCAACACTCGTTTACCCCTTACTCGGTCTCACCAATCCGACTCCGGCTTTTCGATGGAACGTCCACCTTCACCATAACCCAAGCAGTAGATGTCAACGTTCGCTTTGCGTCCAGCGATGTCACCCCGGTAACCCTGTTTTTAGCCCCGTTGGATTCTGAGTGTAAGATAGTTCTCGGACATGACTGGCTCACCCGCTACAATCCGTTGATTGATTGGGTATTGAGCAGTCTAACATTCCGGGCTCCTGCACAAAGAATGCCAACCCTGTCGACACTCCCTGTAAGCCCGGTTTCCACCGGCCTCCCTGACTCCGGTCCTAGCGACCAACCCGGCCTTGCGCCATCTGTACCGGTCTCCGACTCCCCGGCTCGCACACCTCTGAAGGCCCCTCTTGTTTCCCTAATCAATGCAGCCGCTTTTGTGCGCGCCTGCAAACTAGAAGGGTCCGTCCAGTTCCAACTTCAGCTCCGCCCCTCGGACTCAGCTCAAGCCCGATCGGCCTCGGCTTCACCTCCTCCGGCCTTACCCAACGTACCGGAAGAGTACCACGACTTCGCTGATGTATTCAGCAAGGCCAAGGCCTCGGCACTCCCACCACACCGGGAGTATGATCTGAAGATAGAGCTCGAAGAGGGAACAACCCCGCCTCTCGGCACAATCTACTCGCTGTCTCCGGTTGAGCTCCAGGCTCTCCGGACTTTCATCGATGAGAACCTCACTACCAGATTCATTCGACCTACCTCCTCCCCCTATGCTGCACCGGTCCTCTTTGTCAAGAAGAAGGACGGCTCCCTCCGGCTCTGTGTAGATTTCCGCAGCCTCAACAAAATCACTAAGAAGGATCGCTACCCACTCCCGCTCATCTCCGACCTATTAGATTCACCAAGCCGAGCCAAGATCTACACCAAGATTGATCTTCGGCATGCCTACCATCTCGTCCGGATTGCCCCAGGCGATGAATGGAAGACCGCATTCCGGACTCGGTATGGTTCTTACGAGTGGTTGGTAATGCCCTTCGGCCTCACCAATGCCCCGGCCGCCTTCCAGTGCTTCGTCAACACTATCTTCGCGGATATGTTGGACGTCTGTGTGGTTGTCTACCTAGATGACATCTTGATCTACTCCGGAGATAAGGAGTCTCACAAGCAGCATGTCCGAGAAGTCCTCCGCCGGCTTCGGCTTCACGGCCTTTATGCGAAGCCGGAGAAATGCGAGTTCCACTCGGACTCGGTCGAATACCTCGGATTTCCACCTCTCCCCTGCCGGCCTCACGATGTCGAAGGAAAAAGTCCAGACCATCTGCGATTGGCCTGAGCCTCGCAAGGTCAAAGACATTCAGTCTTTCCTCGGCTTCGCAAACTTCTACCGCCAGTTCATTTTTAATTACTCGGACATCATCGTACCGCTGACTCGGCTTACCCGCAAGGGGGCTCCTTGGAACTTCTCCGAGGAGTGCCGCCGGTCATTCAATAACCTCAAGGCCGCCTTCACTACTGCGCCGGTCTTAACTCACTTCATCCCCGGGGTCCCTATCACCGTCGAGACCGACGTGTCGGACTACGCTATCGCCGGCATTCTGTCTATTACTTGCGGCGACGGCCAGGTTCATCCGGTCGCATTCTACTCCCGGACTCTGACGGCCCCGGAATTGAATTATGACACCCACGATAAGGAACTGCTTGCAATCTTTGAAGCATTCCGGACCTGGCGCCACTACCTTGAGGGCTCGGCCTCACCGGTCGACGTTGTTACCGACCACAAAAATCTCGAGTACTTCTCTACCTCCAAAGTACTCACCCGCCGCCAAGCTCGTTGGTCTGAGTTCCTGTCTCAGTTCAATATGATCATTCGATTCAGACCCGGTAAGCTCGGGGCTAAGCCCGATGCCCTAACTAGACGATGGGACGTCTACCCCAAAGAGGGGGATAGCGGCTATGCCCGAGTGAACCCGCAAAACCTGAGACCGGTCTTCACCCAAGAGCAACTAGCAGTCTCCCTTCGCGCAACCTACCTCGAGTACCCGGTCTTACAAGCAGTCGCACTGATGGATGTAGAAAAGCTCCATAATGATATCCTGACCGCACTGCCGGATGACCCGGTCTCACAAATCTGCCTGTCCAACATATCAGATCCCCGGTGGTCAGTAGATGATACCGGTTTCCTTCGGCTTGATGGAAGGATCTACGTGCTGGACTCAAATGACCTCCGCCTTAGGGTCTTGCGCCTCAAGCATGACCACCCCCTGTCTGGCCACTTCGGCCAAAATCACACACTGGAGCTCATTCGGCGTGAATACACCTGGCCCGGCCTCAGGACCTTTGTCAAGGACTATGTCCGGTCTTGCACGGCCTGCGCTCGGGCTAAGGTTCCCCGCCATCAGCCTTACGGCCTCCTCAAGCAACTTCCGGTGCCGGAGAAACCATGGAATTCCATCTCTATGGATTTCATCGAGCAACTCCCGGCCTCAACCGGCTTCACGGCCATTCTCATTGTAGTTGACCGGCTTTCCAAGCAGGCCATATTCATCCCCACCCACGACACTATCACGGCCCCAGAACTCGCCAAACTCTTCTTACTCCATGTCTTTTCGAAGCACGGAGTGCCGGCCCATGTAACCTCAGACCAAGGCTCGGAGTTTGTGTCTCACTTCTTCCGGTCACTCGGTAAGGCCTTAGACATGCGCTTACATTTCACCTCGGGCTACCACCCCGAAAGTGATGGCCAGACCGAGCGGACTAACCAGACTCTCGAACAATATCTCCGAGTCTATTGCAACTACCAACAGGACAATTGGGCCAAGCTACTACCTCTGGCCGAGTTCGCCTACAATAACGCCCCTAGCGCTACTACCGGTGTTTCCCCTTTCTTCGCTAATAAGGGATACCACCCCAACATCTCAGTATACCCGGAGCGCGATCTTACCTCCGCCCGGGCTCGCGATTATGCAGTCGACCTAGACTCACTGCACCAGTACCTACGTGAGGAGATGACCCTCGCACAACAGCGCTACCAAGGACCGGCCGATGCTAAATGCATGCCGGCTCCGGACTTCAAAGTTGGTGACCAAGTATATGTCAAAGCCAAATACTTCCGGTCTACTCGGCCTTCCAAGAAGCTCTCGGAGAAGAACCTTGGGCCGTATCCGGTCATAGCTCAGGCCGGTACCCACTCTTTCACACTGCGCCTGCCGGACTCAATGCGCACGGTGCACCTGGTCTTCCATGTTTCCCAACTCGAGCCGGCCGTCCCTAACACCATCCTGAACCGGACTCAACCACCACCTCCACCAGTCGAAGTCGATGGTGATCTAGAGTTCGAGGTAGCAGAAATTCTCGACTCCAAGGTCGACTGGCGTCGCCGGTGTTGGCTTCAGTACTTAGTCCGGTGGACCGGCTACGAGGGGACCGACAAAGAAACTACTTGGGTACTCGCTACAGAGCTTGACAACGCTTCTGAACTCGTCCAAGAGTTTCACTCCAGCTATCCCGGTAAACCCGGACCATATCAATGAGAACCGGTCTCAACCGGCCTCAGTTTCCTTTCTGTTTTCTATCGGTATCTAGTACTCCTTTTGATCCCTTACTTACTATGTTTTTCTTTTCTTGATTGCTCTCACTTACTGTACAAGATCGAAACCGGACACCGGACACCGGGCACATGACATTTGCAGAGGAAACAACACAAACACTACGCTACGGGTCTACTCGGCCTCGGCCATACTCTCGTCCTCCCCTTCGGACTCCTCCTCCTCATCTTCGCCGTGGGCCTTCAACCACTCGGCCTCCTCGCGCAACTCGTCAGAATCGAGCTCAGACGAGCCCGAGTCCGAAGGGGATACCACCATCCCGAAGCCGTACGATTCGTCGAGTATCGACTCGAGCGCGTCGGCTATGCGACCCGAGTTTTCAACCGTGGTCTCGTGGAGTTCGAAAAGGCTGGCCAAGTTGTTGGCAATCAGCCCCGCGGCCTCGATCAGTCGCTCGAGCTTGTTCTCCAAGCCCGAGTACCTGGCCGCGCCGACCTCTTTCATCCCGCTCCCACCGGCCTCGAACTCATCGAGGTCCAAGACCTCGGTCGGTCTCGCACTCGTCCTCACCCGCTTTTGCGTACTGGGCCCAGCCTCGGCGTTCTCCTCCTCGGCTTTCCGCTTCTTCCCCTTGTTGGTCCTCCCGGCCTTAGGACCAGCCTCGGCGTCTTTCCCATCCCCGGGCCAGCGGCACTTGCCTTTCGATAAGTTGCAGCGCACACAGGCCACGCGCTTCTTGTTGCCATCTACGATGAATTCGCAGACGGTGTTGGCCCAGGCACAGCGGGTACAGCTAAAAGGATTGTCAAAAGAGGATACGCATAAGGTTAAAAGGTTCACTCACCCGGGGTCCATGATCACCTTCTTCACCTCCCCCCCGGCCTCATTACCCTTGTCGGCCTCGGCCTTACGTTTTCGCTCGGCCTCCTTTTCCTCCTCGGCCCTGCGCTTTTCCTCCTCCTCGCGTGCCCTTTGCTCCTCGGCCTCCTGCGCTATCCTCTCGGCCTCGGCTTGCTCTCTCGCCACCCTCTCGGCCTCAAGCCGAGCCTGCTCCTCCCGTCGGGCTTGTTCGGCCGCCTTTCATCGCTTCCTCTCCTTCGCCTTGGCCCTCATCGTCTCTTCCTCGTCGTCGGTGTCGTACTTGATGGCGTCTTCCGACACCTGGGACCAGTCGATCACGACTCGGCCTTCGAGGTTGTTATCGGCAGAGACGATCGGTCGAGGGTCGGACATGATGGTTAGGATGAGAAAGAAAGACGCAAAGGGCTTAGCGGGCCACAAGTATCATTTTTTTTCGAACTCAGCCAACTTTCGGACTCAGCCCACCACTTTCGCAAGGGTCTCATGGGTTCGACCCCTAAGAGGGGGATACTGTCATAGCCATGTCTCGACCCTGGCCGGACTCAGCCTCGCACTCACTCAGTCCGGCCTCGGCCTCGCCAATCCCGTATCTCCAGTTGGTCTAGTGCGGTAGACACTGCTTTGCAGTGTCTGTCACTTCAGTTAAGTCCTCGCCCGGTCGTGTCCCCGGTCCACTCTGTCCCGGTCTCCGTTACCTTAGTCATACGTTAGTAATCCTCGTCTTACCAATCTGCTTAGCAATCTTCGCGAGACCGGCATTACTGGTCTCCGTACTATAGTTACTTCTGGTATATAAACTCGTAGTTACTCGGCCTGTACTCCCTAGTCTGAAATCAACTAAGTTACCTCTGATAACCCCGTCTCGGCCTCGGACTCGGACTGAGACCCACGCAAGGGAATAGCGCTGTACTCTCAGTCGCTAAGTCCAAACAGTCCAAACTTCTGTACTCTCGCCTCCCCCCTCGATCCCGACCCCTCAGCCTCGCGCCCGCTTTGGTCTCCGGTCCGGCCTCAACCCGGACAATCCTCGTACTTGACAGAGACCAGGTCCATTTAGGCTGGAGAATCCCCCAGGATGTACAGGGAACAGGTCCATTTGGGCTGGGGAATCCCCCAGCATGCCCAGAGAACAGGTCCATTTGGGCTGGGGAATCCCCCAGCATGCCCAGAGAATAGGTCCATTTAGGCTGGAGAATCCCCCAGCATGCCCTGGGAACAGGTCCATTTAGCCTGGGGAATCCCCCAGCATGCCCTGGGAACAGGTCCATTTAGGCTGGAGAATCCCCCAGCATGCCCAGAGAACAGGTCCATTTAGCCTGGGGAATCCCCCAGCATGCCCTGGGAACAGGTCCATTTAGGCTGGAGAATCCCCCAGGATACCCAGGACATAGGTCTATTAACCCACTGGGGAAAGCCCCATTTGGACCCCAGGCACTCTGTTATAGATGTAATAATCCTGGAGAAAGTCCATGTCTGACACCTTGCTCTGGAGAATCTCCAGGGCCTGGTGAATCTCCAGCAGTCACTGGGAATACCCAGGTGGTCAACACCTATTAGGTGGATACATCTATAAGAATATATGAACCTAATAGGTCCCCTGGGGGGGGTAACTGAAGTGGTTCAATTGCCACACAGTGATGCCCCTGTCCACCCAACTATTCACAATAACCCCAAATTTTTCCCTTTTTTCGCCAACACTATCAGTGCAATCGACAGGATGCACATCGCATGTGCTCCCAGTTCAGAGGAAAGGGATGTGATGCGAAATTGCAAAGGTTTCACCTCCCAGAATTGCCTGCTCTGCTGTGATTTTGATATGTGCTTCACATATGTCCTTAGCAGGTGGGAGGGATCTGTGGCCAACTTGTCAGTCTATCACAATGTGCAGCTGAGTGATCTCACTATTCCAGACAGCAAGTACTACCTTGCCAATGCAGGGTTCCCCAATTGCCCCCAACTCCTGACTCCATTCTGAGGGCAACAATACCATCTTGCAGAATGGGGGCATGCACATGTATGGTAAGTATCTCTATTGATTTTTTATTACTCATAATTCATTGGAATTTACAGACCAGTAAATGCTGAGGAATGCTACAACCTTTGCCACACACAGCTTCGAAACGTGATCAAACAGATAATTGGAGTCATCAAATGTCACTTCCAAATTCTCATTGTGCCTCCAGAGTATGGCATGGACATCCAGGCCTGTATTCCTCCCACTTTATGTTGTATTCACAACATCATCTGCATGTATGATCCATTGGAATTAGACAACATTGAAGGCTTCATATCACCTCTGCCACCGGACAAGTCAGAGGAGGTGATCAGCGTGATTGCCGATGGCATTACAACTGCTGCAGAATGCCTTTGGATGTTGGAGAGGCAGGGTGCAATTGCACAAAACATCTGGAATAGTTACATTGCTGAATGAGTATGAAGGGGAGAGTTCAAAACAAATTAGCATTTATATACCATCATTTCTCTCTACATTACGCTACCCATATGATCCAAATCACAGTGCTTTGAGTTCCAATCTCCAGAGGCAGAGACTGAGAACTGAAATGCTGATGATATTGCAACAAACATGAAGGTAAAAAGTGGACACTACAAGCTGCAAGTACAACAATTATTGGCTATGTCCCCTAATGTCATTGAGCTTTGCCTCAAGCCATGCATGCCAAACTGTAGCCATATGGTCAGGATCACTAGTGAATGATAAGTATAGACTGGCATGGGAAACATTTCCCTCAAAGTGATTTGCAATCCTAACGATGTCAGTTGGCGAGAACTTATCCATGTCTAACAGCAACAGCTTCTGTGTCACCTCAGTCACCAATGGATGGACTGGGTCTTGGCAGAAATTGGGCTTGGGATCGGGCACAGGTGACTCTGCAAGGAAGTGATTGCATGAGTGATGGTGGTCATACATATGCGAGCAGACTGTACCATGGATACCTCTAACTTCCTCTTCCACTTGTTCAAGTATCATGTTCCCTGTGCATTGCTTTCATGCTGATGAGGTGGTTGAAGCCGCAGTACTTGAAAGAGCACCTGATATGACAGATTGATCATTGTCATTGTCTGCCTTCTGCTTTCTGGAGCGCTCCATACAAGCTGAAATACTGGAAGATGGCTTGATGGAGCTGACAGATGAGCCATTGAACAATGATGGGGCAGTTGGAGGGGTGAAGTTTGAAGGTGTGCCAGGGGGGGGAGCAGACTGGTCTGAGTGCCAGTTAAAAGTAGATCTGCTATGAACTGAAGCGATGGTAGATGGCACTGGGTGATGGGAAGTTGTTAGTGTAGGGGGGATGGGATTTCCAGCTGCAAATGAGTGGAATGGAGGTTGATTGGCAGATGGCCATGATGGTGGAGCATAGGAAGTTGTTGGCATACTGAAGCTGGCACTTCCAGTCATGAACGGTGTGAGTCAAAGTGTGGACTGCTGGTATAAACCAAACAAATCCAACACCAAAGACAAATAATGTGCAAGTGGTGGTTTGCCTCCACGGAACCTGGAGTGCAGAGAAACCTAAATGTGTGGGGGGGACTTCAAGTAGAGGGCTCCTGGCGCAAGTCATCGACGAGTTACACAGGAGTAGATGAAATGGATGATGACCAAGGAGGGGATGCTGAACAGAGTGAAGGTGTTCAGCTGAAAGTACTTGGGGGTAATGGACTTTGATAGAATATGCTCCTTGCACAAGTCGATGACGAGTTATGCAGGAGTGGGGGGGATGACTAAGACTGCTGACTAAGAGGAAGCTTCAGATGATGAAGGATGGAGGCAGATAGACCCCTTCATGGAGCCTCAACTACCAATGATATGAATGGAGACAGATAGACTCTTCCGAATGAGCCTCAACTGTCAACAACGAGATAGGCACTGAACTGACTGCTGAGTGACTTCTGATTGCTTCCTTGTAGCTAAGTACATGGGGGTTTATATACTGAGGGGGGAGCATAGCTTGTGACAAACAAGGCACAAACACTTGGTAAGTAATGAGTAAGGACTGAGTAATCATGATGAGTAAGCGAGAAATGAAAAGTAAGCAAGCAAAGAAGATTGGTAAATATTGGCAATAAACGAGTCAAGGATAGTCAAAACATCACAAAACGAGTCAAATAGAATCAGAAACTGAGTAAGCACACTGATATCACATTAGGGGGTGGCGATGCAAGTTAGATCTCGGTGGAGACATCTCTAGATCCAAAGATGGCATGACAGATGGATGGTGTTTCCAGATAGGGAAGTATTAATTCCAGAATTGAAGGGCATGAGTCAGGCATCAAAGGGGGCTAGGGCATTGGGGGTCTGTGGGGCAATGGGAGCATACACAATTGCATCTCCCACCCTTTCATCCTCTCAGCGAAGTTAACAAAAACTTCATGAATGGGGCTCCGATGGAGGAGGAGGAGAAGTGTCAAGTCCGGGCCTACTCCGACCAACTCCGACGCTATATAAGGTCTAGAGAGGGGTTCGGAAGCAAGTCCAACACAGAAGAACAGAACTCTGACTAGCGGAGTGTCGGCAGGAACGAAGACCGCCAAGACAAAGGCGGAGCGGAGTGAGGGCATTGGGTTTAGCTCGTGCGCTACCCCCTTGCACAATCTCAGCCCTCGTATTTCAGAGGGAGAGTACAGACGGAGAGTCGGAGATAACTCTGACAGGCAGAAGACGGAATCAGAGGGAGTAGGAACTAAGTTGATATTCATACTAAAGAACAGCGGAGTACAGTACATGCTTTTATACTGTTACGGAGGTACAGTAATCGGAATCGGAACTGACATACGGAGACTGATAAATTTTCAAGTAAAATTTCCTGGATGACGAATGAAGGGTGGATGGAGGACATACGAACAGGTAACACAGAACATCCAGAAAAGGAAATAGTCCAGGCGCTGGACCATGCGGTGAGCGCGCTGCGGAGTACCTGACTGCGAAGGTAGTCACATGCCCCTGAGAGAACGGACCGCTCGGTCCGGTAGGAGAGTAACACAAGTCTGACAGCAGTCGGAGCGGAGATTGTTCGTAAACAGCAGATGTTGGGCGGAGTTGGTGTGGAGTGAGTGAACAACCGGCGGAGTAGGGTGCGGGGCGTATAGGGACTTATAATGAACGCACGGTCGTGACAAGAAGGAGGGACGTCTTCTGCTGGATCTTGCAGTAAGAAGGCAAGATGCATGTCATACTTGTCATGAATGCGATCAGGGAGGCTGGAGAACAGTAGACCATACTGCAGCTGTCGCAATGCAGGAAGAATGATGGATGAGACTGGAATAAAGATGGTGCAGGGAGCAGGGAGGAATGATCCATATGCTTCATCAACTGGGGAGACTGAAACAACCACATAAGACCTTTCTAACTGAGTGACAGACCTGAGGCGACCAAAGAACATCCTTCTGGAAGTCATACTGACAAGGAGAACACACTGACCAAGCTGCATGGGATGAGACAGGGCTGACAATGACAGGATGAACCAGGGGGCTTCAGGATGGAAGCTGGTGGGAATGCCTGGCAGATATACATAGCCACTGTCTCTGGCAAATGAGACAAGCAAGATGATCAACGAAAAGGTGGCCATGATTGATGGACCTAGCGAAATGAGCGTCTGATGGATGGAGTGCTGTAGAAACATGCAGGGTGCAAGGATCCTCTCCAAATCTGGAAGGAAGAATTGTGGGGCTGAGCACTTTAAGTGAGTGTGCAAACCAAGTTGATATCTTTGGAAACAGTGGAGATACAACAGAAACTGGAATGCCATACACAGGCACTAAAAACCTTTAATGTGTGCTTAACTCACTTCCTCTTTTTTCTTTAGCACTGACAATTCGTTCTTGTGCGAAGGATGACTGTTCACATCCAACAGTCTTTCTACGCATGAGGCCTTTAGTCTTCATCTGCATGCTTGGGCATTGTGCACAACTCGTCAACAAGTTAGGCAGAGTCAGCTGTAACCATGTCCACAACACCTTTGGTGTGTGACAATGGGTAGAAAATCACTTGGTTCATAGATGGCAATGCTGATGGAACAATGGGCAACATATCCATGTTGTTACTGGTTGCCAGTGCACTAGGTGCACTTCCTCTGACAGACACTGGTATCATGAAGTCAACGGAAGGTGACCCTGGGGATGGTGTGAGTCAAAGTGTGGTTCAATGGTGGAAACCAACCAAAACCAACACAAAAGACAATGAAAGCGAGTGGTGGTGTGCCTAAGCAGTACCTAGATGGTGGGACCTGTTCTTTGAAGGGGTTTTTGCAAGCTACAACACTCAAAGACAAGTGCTGAGGGTTGGGGGTGCTCCTGACAAAGAGGGAGCAAGAATGCAGTAGATTGTGATGGGGTAGACTGCTGTCAGCCTACAGAAGGATGGATGATGACTTAATTCAATGTCCTAGGCTGCACTGAGCTCAGGAAGGGCTTGGAGCAAAGTAGATTGATGATAGATGATAATAAGTGAAGTAGATGATAACTAGACCCTTAATAAAGCCTCAACTATCAAGGCTGATGAATGATTCACTGAGTGATGATAAAATGCGAGCAAGAGGGGCTCTCTGATGTCTTCTTCTTGTTCAGCTATCTAAGTACAGTGATTTATATACAGTACAGGGGTGTTGCCTATGGAAAACAAGGTGCAAACATTTGGTAAGTGATTGGTAACTGATGAGTAAGGAATGTAAGCAATGGGTAATCATCTTAGAAAGCATTGGTAAGCACTGGTAAGGATAAGTAAGCCAAAAAGTGAAGAATCAGTAAGCAAAGTCAAAAGATTGGTAAGTATTGGCAATAGGTGAGTCAAGGACAGTCAGAATGTCAAAGTATGAGTCAAGTAATGTCAGGAACTGGGAAAGCACACTGGAATCACATTAGGGAGAGGCTGTGCATGTCACATCTTGAAGAGATCACTTCTAGGCCAAAGTAGGATGACAGAGAGGCAGCACTGATCTGATACCAATACAGTACATCCAAAAGCAGACAGGGTGAGTCAGATGTCAACAGGGGTCAAGCTTTGGGGGTCTGTGGGGTGACAGGAGCATAGGGGATCGCAACTTCCCCCCCAAACCATCCTCTCAGTGAAGCAAATAAAAACTTCATGAATGAGGCTCTGTTGGAAGAGAGGATGAAGGGGGAGCATCTTCTGCTGTATCTTGCAATAAGGAGGCAATATGTGCATCATACTTGTCATGGATGCGATCAGGGAGAGTGGAGAACAGTAGATTATACTGTAGCTGTTGCAATTTGGAAGAATGATGGACGAGACTGGTATAAAGACATTGCAGGGAGCAGGGAGGAAGGATCCATATGCTTCTTGGACTGGAGAGACTGAAACAACCACATAAGACTTTTCCAAGCAAATGACAGACCTGAGGCAACCAAAGAATGTCCTCCTAGAGGTCATACTGACAAAAAGAACATGCTGTCCAAGCTGGATGGGCTGAGAGGGGGCAGTCGAGGATGGGATGTACCAGGACACTTCAGGACAGAAGCTGGTAGGAACTCCTGGTAGATATACATAGCCATGGTCCCTAGCAAAGGGGACAAGCAAAATGATTGACATGGAGGCAGCCATATCAGAAGAATTAGTGAAATGAGTGTCTTTTGGAGGGAGTGCTGTAGAAATGTGTGGAGTGTGCAAATCCTTTCCAATTTTGGAAGGTAGTATCGCATGGCTGAGCACTACAAGCGAGTGTGGGAATGGTTTTGGTATCTGCAGAAATGGCAGAGATATGTTGAAAACTGGAATGCCATACACAGGTGCTTAAGAATTTTAACTGGTGCTTAACTTGCTCCCTTTCCTTCTCTTTGGCATTGATGACTTGTTCTTGTGCAAGGGATGACTGCCGACATTTCTGGCTGTCCTTCTTCACATGAGAGCTATGGTCTTCATCTCCATTCATCAGCTGTATCCATGTCCACCTCACCAAACACCTTTGGTGTGTGACAGCAGCTTGGCTGTTAATAAGTGAGTGTAGGGCTATATGGGAGTTATTAAGGTTTTGTTGCCAGATGCATAGGTTGTTCAGGGTGTTATCTTGTTGTCAGTTGTCATTCATCATTCAAGAGGGTCAGGGGGGTGGTTGTCTGCTGGCATTGGGTTTGCTGTGGGCATGGGATGGGGAGTGGGTCAGGGAGGTAGTGGGTGATATGGTCCTATGTTATGGGGAGTGGGACCTCCCCTGCCTCCACATATTCTGTTGATGTTCTGGCCTCATCTTGGGGTGACAGTGTGGAAGTGCATCACTTCACTCAGCGTCATTTGTCTCATTTGGCCTTGAGGGGCTGGCTGCATTAGCAGAAGTCTGGTTTGCCTGATGGGATCTGTGGGACATGGGGGGAGCTTGACTTGGGTCCAGTCATCTGTGGTGGGGAAGTAGGGCATTTGGTTTTCTGGGGTGCAGTCGTTCATGGCATTGCATTTTCTGATAAAGACAGGGCAGTTTCTGTCTGAGCTGGGGTGGGTGTCACTCTGGCAGTTTGCACAGTATACGGTGGGCAAGTTACATGTCTGTGTGCAGTGGAGTTGAGCGCATACACTGCAGGTGTCCGCTTCTTGTTTGCAGTCTTTTGCCAGATGACCTATTTGCTGACATTTGAGGCAGTGGATTGGTTCCTTTTTGTCCTTATGCGGACGTAGCCTGTCCAGACCCCAGTAGAGTCCATCCCTGATGACCTGGTTAGCTGTCTCAGGAGAGGTGAAGGCTGCTAGTGCGTGTGCTACACGTTGGTTGGGGGATCATTTGGTCAGGTCTTTGATCCATTTGATCTGGCTTATGGAACCTGGCGGGATGTTGTTCTTGGTTTCCATTTCATGTAGTGTGTTGGGGCAATCTAGGTCAGTTGTGGTTGAGAGGAATGGGATTACAACACTGTACATCCTGTCTTTGATCATGGTCATGCCTCCTAGTTTCTCCAGGAAGGTAGCTCGGTTGGGGGCTTTTTGATCCATGCTGCAGCTTCCTGACTGTTGAACTCAAGGAGGATGCCATTGTTTCATAGGTGGGCAATTGATTTCAGTTGGATTTTGGGGCTGTCTACCCTGTCTACTGCTTCTATTGCTTGCCTAATGAGGTTGATGGCTGTCTCTCTCTTGGTGGAATCATTGAGTATTGGGTGATCTCTGTCAGGGTCAATCAGTATTTGTCTGTCTCTGATAGCAGCGTGGGCCTTAGCATGTTCCTGTGTTGGGCATTTGCCCAGTGGGATCTGGTTTGGATTAGTGGTGTATGTGGCTAGGGTGTCTCTGTATGGCATTGGGAATGGTGCCAGGGGTGTTTGGGTTTTGAGGTGGTCTTTGACTTCTTCTATCACAGTTTTGATCGACCCTATGTCATCAGTGAGCTTTTGTACCTTACCTTTGAGGAGTTCAAGGCTTGTGTCACCTGCAGTGGTATCATGGGTTCCAGCATTCTTGGCAATCTCAGCACTTAGCATTGTGATTTGTTCATTGGTGGCTTCGAGTTTCTCTGCAGTTGACATGATTTTGCCAATGTGCAGTGATATGGCAATTAGGACTGAGGCATCTAGTTTGCTTGATACTGCCTTGGTTATAGATTTGGCTATTGCCAGTGCTGCTAAGTCTCTGACTAGATATGCTGTAGCTCGAATGGCCAATCATGTCATGCTGTTCACTGCTTTGCTTTGCGAGATGTAGAACAGGGCTTGGGACAGGTGTTCTGGCGTTATCGGGTCTCTGTGTATGGTGTACAGCTGGTCTAGGAATTTTCTTGCTGAGTCCGTGTCTTTTATTTCTGCATCTGGGTCATTGATGATGTCTTCGATGGGTAGTCCACTGCTGTCATGACCATGACACCAGCGTAAGCCCCTAACACCTACTCCGCCCTCTTCCGACATGTTCCCGCGCTTCTCCGCCCTCTTCCAACATGTTCCCGCGCTTCTCCGCCCTCCTCCAACGTGTTCCCGTGCTCCTCCGACCCTCCCGACACATCTCCACACCTCTCCGAGGTCCCCTGTCCATGTTCTGACCAACTCCGCTCAACTCCGCCCTAAGGTTGGTCACGTGGGCTGTTGGACTTGCGGCCCTGCATTCTAGATAGGGTTCCGCCCTCGTGTCGGTTTTCTCCATTCTTCCGCTCCTTCGGTATTTACCCTCTCTTCCTCATTGTAGTAGTTTCCTTGTCTCAGTTAAGGTCCTGTTAAGTCCGGGTCTTTACCGGTCCAAGGCCGGTCCGGAGTCCGGTTGGGGGTCAGAGGGTAACACGAGATATCGAAGGTTTTGGACTGTTGGACTTAGCGACTGATGACGCAGCGCTATTCCCTTGCGTGGGCCGTAGTCCGGTCGAAAAGCAGAGGACAGATGAACAGGGAGACCGGGTTAAGACGGGAACTAAGTTGATTTCAGACTGAGGCTAAACAGAATATCCTACGGCTTAAATACTAGAAGTAACCTAAGTGTAACGTAGCACCGGAGACCGGTCTGCGCCGGTACAGCGATGATTGGTAAGTAGTGTTACAAAGAATCTTATCAAGCAAAGAGTATGAACAAGGGATTACCGGGAACCGGGGCAGAGGACGTGGCTGGAACGGGTGTTATGCCGGCCCGGTACTAACTGAGGGGACAACTCGACTGGGCACTGCCTTGCAGTGCCTCGCGAGCTAACACATTTCTGGGTCGAAGGATCAAGGCCGGGACCGGGGCAAGGGTTGGACAGGACCGGTCGAGACCGGGGTAGAGCCGGTCTGGGGTGGTCTAGGCACGGTCATGACAGTATCCCCCTCTTGGAGCCAAGCCCACGAGGCTCCAATGAGGACAATGCTGAGATCGAAAATTTTGTGTCTGACCTTGAAAACCGGGGGACTTAAGACCGGTCCACTTCAGGTTTGTTTCCTCACTTCGACATGTCTATTCGCCGGTCCAGAACGCCATACGATCAAGAACTCCCGCTCGACCTGACCCGGGCGACGAGCGAAGAGCTGCGGGTAGGCAGCGACGACGACGACGAGGCCATCCGGGGCAAGTTGGCTGAGCGCAAGAGGCGCAAAGCCAAGGCGCAGGAAGAAGCCCGGCTGGCCGAGGAAGCCCGGTTGGAGGCGGAGAGGCAAGAACAGGCCCGGCTCGAAGAGGAAAGGGCGCGCGCAGAGGCAGAGGCAGAGGCGCAGAGACTAGAGGCTGCGCGCAAGGCTGAAGAGGCCAGAAAGGAGGCGGAGAGCCGGCGGGCTGATGCCCTGGTTGGTAGTTCCGCCGGGACCGGGCCAAACGTCGAGGTGATGAGTCCTCGGTGAGTACCGTGACGACCATCATTGGTGTTGATGACTAACACCCCAATAGTTGCCTTCGCTGCGCCCGGACTAACATGCCTTGCCTGCGCAGCACCGATAGTAAGAAGAAGCGCATGGCATGTAACCGGTGCAACGAGCTCAAGGAGCGCTGCCGGTGGCCGGTCGAAGGTGAGGCCGGTGCTGGGCCGGTTGGGGACAAGGGAAAGAGGAAAGCGGATGTGACGTCCCCTCGCGCGGGTGAGAAGAAGAAGAGGTCGCGACGTCCATCTGCAAAGGTAACCGAGGGTGCAGGTGACGAGGAGGACGACGTAGAGGAGGGGCCTTCGACGAAGAAGACCGGCGCTGAGACCGGGACCGGTCCTGTTACCGGCGATCAGATGGAGCGCCTGATCAAGGCGGTGGAGCGCGTGGCCGACAACATGGCCGGTCTTGCGACAGCGCAAAAGGAGGTTTCCCGAAACTTCTACCGGTTCGCCCGGTCGTATGAAACCTACGTCGAAGAGCGCTTCGAATTCCTGGCGCCGGAAGTGCCTTCAGACCGGGACACCACCGACGAGGAAGACAGGGAAGTCGAGGGACTCGACGATGAGTTGGAGGGGCTGAGGGAGGAAGAGGAGGAAAGCCGGTCCCGGTCTGAGTCAGGTGATCAGGCCGGTGCCGGTTCCGCTGGGTCCCAAGTCTGAGGTCGCGTGCGTGTAGAGTAGTACCTTCCCTTTCTGTACGCTTTGTGAATGCCAATGCCCGGTTCCGGTTCTAAAGTATGAAAGAAAGCAAATAAGGGAAAAGTAAAGGAAATCAAGACATAGTAACTACGAGATAGGAGAAACAGATAAAGAGGAAAGGAAACTTGAGACCGGTTCTAGGCTATTTCTTGAAAGGACCGGGTTTGTCTGGGTACCGGTCATGATATTCTTGGACGAGTTCTGACGCGTTGTCCAGCTCTGTTGCTAATACCCAGGTAGTCTCCTCGTCAGTTCCTTCGTAACCGGTCCACCGGACCAGGTACTGCAACCAACACTTTCTGCGCCGGTCGACCTTCGAATCGAGTATCTCTGCTACCTCGAATTCTAAGTCGCCGTCGACATCTACTGGTGGGGGTGGAGGTTGAGACCGGTTGGGTATGGTATTTGGGATGGCCGGTTCAAGCTGGGATACGTGGAAGACCGGGTGTACAGCGCGCATAGAGTCTGGTAGACGCAGGGTGAATGAGTGAGAGCCGGCCTGGGCTATTATGGGGTAGGGCCCAAGGTTCTTCTCACTTAGTTTCTTGGAGGGCCGGGTCGACCGGAAGTACTTGGCTTTTACATAGACATTGTCGCCCACTTTGAAGTCCGGGGCCGGCATGCGCTTAGCATCTGCCGGTCCTTGGTAGCGTTGCTGGGCGAGAGTCATTTCTTCACGTAGGTACTGATGCAGCGAATCTAAGTCGACTGCGTAATCACGAGCCCGGTTGGAAGTGAGGTCGCGCTCAGGGAAGACCGAGATATTAGGGTGGTAACCCTTATTCGCGAAGAAGGGTGATACCCCGGTCGTAGCGCTGGGTGCGTTATTGTAAGCAAACTCAGCTAGCGGTAGTAACTCGGCCCAGTTGTCCTGCTGATAGTTGCAGTATACCCGGAGATACTGTTCGAGGGTCTGGTTGGTGCGCTCTGTCTGACCATCCCCCTCTGGGTGATACCCGGAGGTGAAATGTAGACGCATGTCTAGAGCTTTACCTAGAGACCGGAAGAAGTGGGATACGAACTCTGATCCCCGGTCTGAGGTTACATGGGCCGGTACACCGTGCTTAGAGAACACGTGCATGAGGAAGAGTTTGGCGAGCTCAGGGGCTGTGATGGTGTCGTGAGTAGGTATGAAGATGGCTTGCTTTGAGAGCCGGTCGACCACAACGAGGATGGCGGTGAAGCCGGTTGAGGCCGGGAGTTGCTCTATGAAATCCATCAAGATGGAATTCCATGGCTTCTCTGGCACGGGGAGCTGTTTGAGCAGGCCGTAAGGCCGGTGGCGAGGTACCTTGGCCCGGGCACAGGTAGTACAAGACCGGACATAGTCCTTGACAAATGTCCTTAGGCCGGGCCAGGTGTACTCTCGTCGGATGAGCTCTAAGGTTCTGTTCTGGCCGAAATGGCCGGATAAAGGATGATCATGTTTAAACCTCAAGACACGAAGGCGAAGGTCGTTAGAGTCCGGTACATAGATTCTTCCATCTAGACGGAGGAAGCCGGTGTCATCGACTGACCACCGGGAATCTGATGTGTCTGAGAACCGGACCTGGGCGACCGGGTCTGAGGGTAGGGCTGAGAGAATATCATTATGCAACTTCTCCACGTCCATTAGTGCAACAGCACGTAGGACCGGGTATTCAAGGTAGGTGGCGCGCAGGGAGGTGGCTAGCTGTTCCTGCGTGAAGACCGGTCTGAGATTCTGTGGGTTGACCCAGGCGTAGTCGCTATCCCCCTCTTTGGGGTAGACGTCCCATCGTCTAGTTAGGGCGTCAGGCTTAGCACCGAGTTTACCGGGTCTGAACCGGATAACCATATTGAACTGGGACAAGAACTCAGACCAGCGCGCTTGGCGCCGGGTTAATACCTTTGAGGTGGAGAAGTACTCCAGGTTCTTGTGATCGGTGACAACGTCGACCGGTACTGCAGAGCCTTCTAAGTAATGCCGCCATGTCCGGAACGCCTCGAAGATCGCGAGTAACTCCTTATCATGGGTGTCATAATTTAGCTCCGGGGCTGTTAAGGTGCGAGAATAGAATGCGACCGGCCGGATTTGACCATCACCACCGGTGATGGACAAAATACCAGCTATGGCGTAATCAGAAGCATCAGTCTCGACAGTAATAGGAGCTTCCGGGGAAAAGTGAGTTAGGACCGGGGCAGTGGTGAAGGCCTGCTTGAGTTTGTTGAAAGACCGGTGGCACTCCTCAGAAAAGTTCCAGGGAGCACCTTTGCGTGTCAACCGGGTTAAAGGTACCACTATGTCCGAGTAGTTAAAGATGAACCGGTGATAGAAATTGGCGAAACCCAGGAAGGACTGAATGTCCTTTACCTTCCGGGGTTCAGGCCAGTCGCAGATAGCTTTGACTTTCTCTGAAGACATGGTAAGGCCGGCCGGGGACAAGTGGTAACCCAAGTATTCCACAGAGTCCGAGTGGAATTCGCACTTCTCCGGTTTGGCATATAGGCCATGCAACCGGAGCCGGCGAAGAACCTCCCAGACGTGCTGCCTATGTGATGACTCATCTCCGGAGTAGATTAAAATGTCGTCGAGGTAGACGACGACGCAGACATCTAGCATATCCGCGAAGATTGAGTTGACGAAACGCTGGAAGGCTGCCGGGGCATTGGTAAGACCGAAAGGCATCACCAACCACTCGTAAGACCCATAGCGCGTTCTGAAGGCAGTTTTCCACTCATCCCTGGGTGCAATCCGGATGAGGTGGTACGCGTGCCTTAAGTCGATCTTAGTGTAGATTTTGGCGCGGCTAGGGGAGTCGAGTAGGTCAGATATTAGTGGTAGGGGATACCGGTCTTTCTTGGTGAGTTTGTTAAGGCCCTGGAAGTCAACACATAACCGGAGTGAGCCGTCCTTCTTCTTTACGAAGAGGACCGGTGCAGCGTAGGGGGAAGAAGTGGGCCGGATGAAACCGGTAGTCAGGTTTTCGTCGATGAACGCCCGGAGAGCTTGCAGCTCGACCGGGGATAGCGAGTAGATGGTTCCTACGGGTGGTGTAGTACCTTCTTCCAATTCGATCTTAAGGTCGTACTCCCGATGTGGGGGGAGAGTAGAGGCCTTGGCTTTGCTAAAGACGTCAGCAAAGTCGTGGTAGTCCTTTGGTACACCGGCCAGGTCTGGTGGAGGACCGGTAGAAGTAGACCGGGCCAGGACCGGGTCCAATGGGCGTAGATGAAGTTGGAATTGGGTAGATCCCTCTAGTTTGCAAGCGCGTACATACGCAGCTGCATTGATCAGGGCGATAGGGGGAGCTTTCAGGGGGGTGCGAACCGGTGAGTCGACAGACGGTACAGATGGCGCAGGGCCGGGGTTGGGTTGGTCAGGTAGACCGGGTTTGGGAAGACCGGTTAAGACCGGTGTGGCAGGGGGTGTCGACGGGGTTGGCATTCCTCCTGTAGATGTCCGGAAAGTTAGACTGCTCAATACCCAATCAATCGACGGATTGTAGCGGGTGAGCCAGTCATGTCCAAGGACTATCTTACATTCAGAATCCAACGGGGCTAGAAACAGGGTTACCGGGGTGACATCGCCGGTCGCAAATTGAACCGAAAGATCTACTGCTTGAGTGATGACGAAACTTGATGACCCATCAAAGAGCCGGAGTTGGATAGGGGACACGGGATAAGGGGCAAAGGAGTGTTGATTAACAAAGTCTTTATCTATGAAACTATGCATGGAACCGGAGTCCACTAGTGTACGAAACCGGGGTAAATCATGACTGACAATAGAAACATGAGGGGTTAACGAGTTTGGATTAGAAAGAGCGGACGCGTTGAGACGAGCCTCCGTGGGTGCACAGCCGGAGTCAACGCAGCTCTCAGTCTGTGCGGAGTCCTGAGAGCTGCTACCTATTTTTTTGCCTCGGGGGCAGAGCCCGAGGTTGAGGCCGGTGCTGCCTCAGAGGTGGCCGCAGCGCGGGCTTTGGCTTTCCCGGCTTTCTTGGGACACTTATCTGCAAAATGTCCGGTTCCCCCACAAAACATGCAAAGGTTGTTGTCTCTACGGCGTTTGCGCTCCTCCGGTGTCAACTTGCCGTCCTTGCCCAATTTGTTTGAGTCCGGCTTGGGTGTGTTAGAGCCAGTCTGACCGGTCGAGGCAGGCTTGGATTGAGTTTGGTTACCGGAGTTGCTATTCCCGGAGTTATTGCCGGTCTTGGATTTCTCTTGACCGGGTTTAGACTGATTGTTGTGGCCGGGGTTGGGAGTAGACTTGTTACCAGAGGATGACCCCTGGTGTTTACTAGACCGCTGAACCTCCTCTTTGCGCTCCCAGTAGCGTGCGTCAATCTCCTGGGCTAGGTGGCGAAGCTCATGAAGGGTTCTTGGTTTGCCGACCCGGCAAACCTCGTCTTTGATACGGTCGGGGAGACCGGTGTAGAAGAAGTGGCGCAGAGCGCCATCACCGTATCCCCGGACTTGTGAGGCAAGCCGGTTGAACTCGACCACGTACTTATTGACCCGGTGATTATCTTTCATCTGGAGGTGGTCTAGCTGGCTTTCAGCGTCAGCCACCGGGTCGTGAGGTCCGAAAGTTGTTTGAAGTTCTATGACGAACTCCTTCCAAGAGTCCATCCAGTAGGGCCGATCCTCCGGGTCCTCAGTCCCAAGTAAGTCCGGTTCGAACCACTCAAGAGCCATCCCTTTCAGGAATGACTGCGCGAAAGTGACCTTGGCTTGGTCACTTCGAAAGGCCCGGGGCCGGTCCCGGAAGTTAAGTTCGCACTGGATAAGAAATGCGCGCAGCTTCTTTGGGTCTGTCCCATCGAAGGTGTCCGGTTCGCGCAACTTGGTTCTGGAGGACGACTCAGAGCCGGTGCGAGCATTACGTGCGAGGAGCTCAATGGCTTTGGCAAGGTTATCAAGCACGGTTACACCAGGCTCGACATCATCCTCTGGGAGGGGTTCTTCATCGTCATTATCCGGGTCATCTCCCGGCCCATCGTCGCCAGGACCATCATCACCGGGGTGATTGAAGTCATCTGGTTCGTCCGGGTCCGGTTCATCATCCGGATCGTTAGTGGGTGCGAGAGGTCGGTTAGGGATGGGGGTAGTGGATCTACGGGCTGAGAAGCCCCTGAAGTTATTGACTTCACCGGGCGACCTTCTGGCTGTCCCTAAGGACACCAGGGCAGCGGCGCGGCGCAAGTCGACTGCTGAAGCGGAATCTGGGTTGGTGGTAGCACGTACCCGTGCTGCTTGTGTTCTAGTTTGGGTAGGCATGCCGAGGGTGTGATGCTGAGGATTGAGTAGAAGGATGTTTGACCCACACAAGTGTGAGTCTGAAATACTGTTAAGTCCGGGTCTTTACCGGTCCAAGGCCGGTCCGGAGTCCGGTTGGGGGTCAGAGGGTAACACGAGATATCGAAGGTTTTGGACTGTTGGACTTAGCGACTGATGACGCAGCGCTATTCCCTTGCGTGGGCCGTAGTCCGGTCGAAAAGCAGAGGACAGATGAACAGGGAGACCGGGTTAAGACGGGAACTAAGTTGATTTCAGACTGAGGCTAAACAGAATATCCTACGGCTTAAATACTAGAAGTAACCTAAGTGTAACGTAGCACTGGAGACCGGTCTGCGCCGGTACAGCGATGATTGGTAAGTAGTGTTACAAAGAATCTTATCAAGCAAAGAGTATGAACAAGGGATTACCGGGAACCGGGGCAGAGGACGTGGCTGGAACGGGTGTTACGCCGGCCCGGTACTAACTGAGGGGACAACTCAACTGGGCACTGCCTTGCAGTGCCTCGCGAGCTAACACGTTTCTGGGTCGAAGGATCAAGGCCGGGACCGGGGCAAGGGTTGGACAGGACCGGTCGAGACCGGGGTAGAGCCGGTCTGGGGTGGTCTAGGCACGGTCATGACAGGTCCCCGTCATCCCTACCCTCTATCCCTTGTGTCAGAAGGACTCTAACCCACTATACACTTATTGGTTTACATTCCGTACTGCACTGCCCTTGGCCTACATCGTATATAAGGCCATGTAGTACTCCGATGTAATCAGTACGAATATCGAATAAAGTCCCCACCTTCGACTCCCTCTCAGTCCCCTCCGGAGTTTCGTCTCCACTTCCTCTGAGTCCGCTCCACCTCTGAAATACGAGGGCTGAGCTCGCGCAAGGGGGCAGCGCACTAGCTGAACCCAACGCCCTCTCATCCGACCTCCGACCTCTGACCTCCGACTCCGACCTCAGCCTCCGAAACTTTCCTTCATACCCCTCCGCTCACTCTTCGTCAAATATCTCGCCACCCAGTGGTCGGATTCGCTTCGGACTTTGACCGCTGTACTCCGCAGCCCAACCCGCTCCAACTCCGCCCTAAGAAGGAGCCAGGGGTGTTGTCCGACTTTGACAGTATATTCGTACTATCACTTGTACGAGCTCTCTCACTTCCCCTACCACATCCGTTATGCCTCCCATGACACGTCTCCGACAACGGGATGCTACCGAGGCCCTTGCTACAGCCTTGGCAAACCCCCGACATCTCCCTTCGGTTGTTGAGCCCTTCCGGAGCTTCTCCTCCAGGGGGCGCTCCAACTCCGACCCTGCTCCAGACAGCGCCTCACGCGCTGCACCCTCCATCCGTCAGCAGTCCACCCTCCGCTCTCCGCCACCTCCTATCGTCATTCACCCTGGCGGAGATGGACCAGGCGATCCCCTTGATGACCCGGTCCTTGCCCTGACCCGGGCCATCCATGCCCTAGCCTGCTCCAACCAGCACTCCGGAGACTCCGCTCCGCGAACCAAGGTCCGCGAGCCGGACACCTTTGATGGGTCCAACCCTAAAAAACTCCGTGAGTTCCTGGTCCAATGTGAACTCAATTTCCAGGACCGCCCTCGGGCATTCCGCTCCGACCGAGCCAAGGTCACATATGCGCAGTCCTACCTTAAGGGCATGGCATTGGCCTGGTTTGAACCAGACCTTCTCAATCCGGATGATTACCTTAATCGTCCACTGTGGATGGATGACCACCGCGAGTTCCTCCGTGAGCTCACTACCAATTTCGGCCCTCATGATGCTGCTGCCGATGCCGTCCAGCATCTGGAAAATCTTACCATGAAGGACTCTTCGCGCATTGCGAAGTACTTGGTGGAGTTCAACCGCTGGGCTTCTCAGGTAAAGGACTATGGCGAAGGCGCACTCCGCCACCGCTTCTACTCGGGTCTCCCTGACCGCATCAAGGATGAAGTGTCCCATGTCGGCAAGCCCGCCACTCTTCATGCACTCCGTGAGTTGGCCCAGACAGTAGATGCACGCTACTGGGAGCGCAGGTCAGAAGTCTCCCACTCCGCCAAGCCTCCTCCTGCCGAAAGAACTCCGCTCCGCACCTCCGACTCAAAGCCGAAACCCTCCGCATCATCCTCCGCCCCTAAGTCCGACTCTAAAAAGGCCGAAGCGCCAAAGTCCGACATCAACCATCTCCTCGGAAAAGATGGCAAGCTCACAGCAGCTGAGCGGCTCCGCCGCCTTACTGGTGGGCTGTGCCTCTTCTGTGGTGAACCTGGTCACTCCGCCAAGGACTGCCCAAAGTCGACTTCCCGTGCTGCCAAGGCCCGTGCTGCTAAAGCTGCCACTCCGACCGCTCTGCCTGCGGAGAGGTCAGAGTCAAAAAATTAACCCGCTCCTCCAGGGAGCCTGTACGTCCTGGAGGAAGCGTTGATCCCATCCGTGCAGAAGTCCACCTCAATGCATCCGCTCTTTCCGACCCTAATTCTCTTCTTCCGATTATTTCTCTTCCTGATTTCTCCGTAGATACTTTCCCCGCTCTGGTCGACTCAGGCTCTTCGCACTGTTTCGTCGACCCCTCTTTAGTTAAAAAGTATAAAATCCCAACAAAAAATGTCTCTCCGCCTATTCCTCTCCGACTGTTTGATGGTACTAGTAATACCGCCATTTCCCAAGTAGTAGATTTCTCTGTCCACTTTGCCTCTGGCGATGTCACATCTGTTTCCTGTTATGTAACTCCGTTGGATTCTGCCTGTTCATTGGTCTTGGGACACAACTGGCTCACCCGCTACAATCCATCGATTGACTGGGTATTGAGCAGTATCTCGTTCCGACCATCGATACAAAGAATGCCGACGCCCTTGGCGCCTCCGTCACCTTCTGTTGCGACTTCCGCTTCAGTACCGACACCCTCCGCTCCGTCCGCTCCTCCGACATCAGCTCCGCTGCCTACTCCGACAGCTGGCTTGCCACGCACTGCTCCGCATATCTCTCTCATCGGAGCTGCAGCCTTTGTCCGTGCATGTGCCCTTCCTGGCTCCGCACAGTTCCGCTTGCACCTCCGCCCCGAAGATATGAAACTCCGAGCCTCTTCGATGCCCTCCGCACCTCCTGATCTCTCTGCAGTGCCCTCCGACTACCACGAGTTCGCTGATGTCTTTAGTAAAGCAAAGGCTACTGAGCTCCCTCCGCACCGCAGCTTTGATTTGAATATAGATCTCGAAGAAGGGGCTTCTCCGCCTCTAGGCACTGTCTACTCCCTCTCTCCACCCGAGCTTGAGGCGCTCCGCACCTTCATAGATGAGCACCTCAGCTATGGTTTCATTAAACAGTCAACCTCCGCCCATGGTGCTCCTGTCCTCTTCGTTAAGAAGAAGGACGGCTCACTCCGCCTCTGTGTGGATTACCGAGGACTCAATAAAATCACCAAGAAAGACCGCTACCCGCTCCCTCTCATCTCCAACTTGCTCGATTCTCTGAGCCATGCTAAAATCTATAGTAAAATCGACCTCCGCCATGCCTACCACTTAGTCCGAATCGGTGCTGGTGACGAATGGAAGACTGCCTTTCGCACTCGCTATGGTTCCTATGAATGGTTGGTTATGCCCTTCGGTCTTACTAATGCGCCAGCGGCTTTCCAGCGGTTTGTTAATAGCATCTTTGCCGACATGCTCGATGTCTGCGTTGTTGTTTACCTTGATGACATCCTCATCTACTCCCACAACGAGGAGTTGCACCGCCAACATGTAAAAGAGGTCCTCCGCCGCCTCCGCCAGCATAGCCTCTTTGCTAAGCCGGAAAAGTGCGAGTTCCACAAAGACTCTGTCGAGTACCTCGGCTATGTCCTCTCCCCATCTGGTCTGACCATGTCCACTGATAAGGTCCAGTCCATTCGTGATTGGCCTGAACCACGCAAGGTTAAAGACATCCAGTCCTTTCTTGGGTTTGCGAACTTCTATCGTCGGTTCATCGGTAACTACTCCGACATAGTTGTTCCACTCACCCACCTCACTCGGAAGGGCGCTCCTTGGAGCTTCTCCGAAGAGTGCCGCTCCGCTTTCCTCCGCCTTAAGACTGCTTTCACCTCTGCTCCGATCCTTACTCATTGGGTGCCTGATGCCCCAGTCACAGTTGAGACCGACGCATCGGACTATGCCATTGCGGGTATCCTCTCGATTACCTGCTCCGATGGTGAACTCCGCCCAGTTGCCTTTTACTCCCGCACACTCACTGCTCCGGAGCTCAACTATGACACTCATGATAAGGAGCTGTTGGCGATTTTTGAGGCCTTCCGCCACTGGCGACATTACTTGGAAGGCTCCGCCACCCCTGCTGATGTGGTGACTGACCATAAAAACTTGGAGTATTTCTCCACCTCTAAGGTCCTAACCCGCTGTCAGGCTCGTTGGTCGGAGTACCTCTCCCAGTTCAACCTAGCCATCCGTTTCCGCCCTGGCCGCCTTGGAGCCAAGCCTGACGCACTTACCCGCCGCTGGGATGTTTACCCAAAAGAGGGGGATAAGGACTATGCGCAGGTAAACCCTCATAACCTCCGCCCTGTGTTTACCCAGGAACAGTTCGCTTCGTCCCTCCGTACTACCCACCTCTTGGCCCCTGTGCTCCGAGCCGCCATGATCTTCGATGTTGAGCAGCTCCATGCCGACATCATCTCCGCACTACCCTCCGACCCCATCTCCGCTTCCCATCTCCCAACTCCGACAGACCTCCGCTGGTCATTAGACCATGAGGGTCTCCTCCGCCTCGATGGCCGCATCTTTGTCCCCGACATTGATGGTCTCCGCCTCCGAGTGCTTCGGTTTAAACATGACCATCCGCTTGCGGGTCACTTTGGGCAGAGTCGCACTGTAGAGCTTGTTCGCCGCGAGTACGTATGGCCTAACCTCCGCACTGATGTAAAGAACTATGTCAGGTCCTGCACCACTTGTGGTCGCAGCAAGGTCCCTCGTCACCGCCCCTTCGGCCTACTGAAGCAGCTTCCTGTCCCTGAGAAGCCATGGAACTCCATCTCGATGGATTTCATTGAGCATCTCCCCAACTCCGCAGGCTACTCCGCCATCTTGGTTGTTGTAGACCACCTTTCTAAACAAACCGTGTTCATTCCGACCCATGACTCCATCACCTCCGCTGACCTAGCAAAACTCTTCCTTACCCACGTCTTTTCCAAGCATGGAGTACCTGCTCATGTCACCTCCGACAGGGGTCCAGAGTTCGTGTCGCACTTCTTCCGCTCCCTCGGAAAGGCCTTAGATATGCGCCTTCATTTTACATCAGGCTACCACCCAGAAGGTGATGGCCAAACAGAGCGCATGAATCAGACCCTCGAGCAGTATCTCCGCACCTACTGTAACTATCAGCAAGACGATTGGTCGGAGTTACTCCCACTAGCGGAGTTTGCTTGTAATAATGCGCCGAGTGCTACTACTGGAGTCTCCCCCTTTTTCGCTAATAAGGGGTACCACCCGAACTTGTCAGTTTACTCTGACCACGACCTCACCTCTCCGAAGGCCCATAACTATGTTGTGGAGCTTTCTGCCCTGCACGACTTCCTCCGCACTGAGATGGCTGCCGCTCAACTCCGCTATCAAGGTCCGGCTGATGCTAGACGCATTCCGCCACCAGAGTTCAAAGTCGGTGACCAGGCTTATGTCAAGGCCAAGTACTTCCGCTCCACCCGCCCTTCGGCTAAACTTGTGGAGAAGAACTTGGGCCCCTATGCTATCATAGCTAGGCCTGGTACGCACTCTGTCACCCTCCGCTTACCTGATGCGATGCGGGCCATCCACCCTGTCTTTCACGTGTCGCAGTTAGAGCCTGCTACTCCGAACCCCTTCCCTGATCGGCACCAACCTCCGCCTCCGCCTGTTGAGGTGGATGGTGACCTTGAGTACGAGATTTCGGAGATCCTCGACTCAAAGGTGGATCGCCACCGCCGTCATTGTCAGTTGCTGTATCTAGTCCGCTGGGCAGGCTATGAGAATACTGAAGATGAGACCTCTTGGGTGTTGGCAACGGAGTTAGAACATGCCTCCGAGTTGTTGGCTGCTTATCATGCTCGCTATCCTCATAAACCTGGACCTTACTCACCTCCGTTGTAGCTTTGCTATGGCCTTCAGGGGTTCAGGCCCTAAGGGGGGGATACTGTCATGACCATGACACCAGCGTAAGCCCCTAACACCTACTCCGCCCTCTTCCGACATGTTCCCGCGCTTCTCCGCCCTCTTCCAACATGTTCCCGCACTTCTCCGCCCTCCTCCGACGTGTTCCCGCGCTCCTCCGACCCTCCCGACACATCTCCACACCTCTCTGAGGTCCCCTGTCCATGTTCTGACCAACTCCGCTCAACTCCGCCCTAAGGTTGGTCACGTGGGCTGTCGGACTTGCGGCCCTGCATTCTAGATAGGGTTCCGCCCTTGTGTCGGTTTTCTCCATTCTTCCGCTCCTTCGGTATTTACCCTCTCTTCCTCATTGTAGTAGTTTCCTTGTCTCAGTTAAGGTCCCCGTCATCCCTACCCTCTATCCCTTGTGTCGGAAGGACTCTAACCCACTATACACTTATTGGTTTACATTCCGTACTGCACTGCCCTTGGCCTACATCGTATATAAGGCCATGTAGTACTCCGATGTAATCAGTACGAATATCGAATAAAGTCCCCACCTTCGACTCCCTCTCAGTCCCCTCCGGAGTTTCGTCTCCACTTCCTCTGAGTCCGCTCCACCTCTGAAATACGAGGGCTGAGCTCGCGCAAGGGGGCAGCGCACTAGCTGAACCCAACGCCCTCTCATCCGACCTCCGACCTCTGACCTCCGACTCCGACCTCAGCCTCCGAAACTTTCCTTCATACCCCTCCGCTCACTCTTCGTCGAATATCTCGCCACCCAGTGGTCGGATTCGCTTCGGACTTTGACCGCTGTACTCCGCAGCCCAACCCGCTCCAACTCCGCCCTAAGAAGGAGCCAGGGGTGTTGTCCGACTTTGACAACTGCTTCTGGTGGTCTTGCCATGTAGAGTGGATCCTGACATGCGAGGTGCTGCCTGGGGTCCTGGCATGGTGTGGGAGTTAGACCTCAGGGTTGTTTGCCCTGTCGAGGTTGTGGTGCAGCAGGTGTGAGAGTGTCTTCTGGTGCCTGTGTAACTGGGAGAGTGTGTGCAGGGGTGGGCTTTGGCATTCTAGAAAGACATTTCTGTATGTCACTGTTGGCAGCGATGGGCTCTGCTTCTGTGGCTAGCATGACAGGGTCAAGGAATTTTTAGGGGTCCTAGTTGGGGTGCCATGTGGAGCAGAGTCAAGAAGCATCCACAGCAGGCTCATGAGAGGGGTGTTCTCCATTGAGATTGTAGCATCAACAATATGATGATTGAGGACTTTGCAAATGGGTTACATGGCTTTCTCCTTGACTGGGAATTTACTGTATGGGTCACATTACAGGGGGAATATGACTTGGGCAGCACAGTCAGTACTATGCAAAACATTTTGGAACTTGAAGCTGATAGTATCCCAAGGGGACAGTCCCCTTCCTTTCAGTGAATATCCTTGGCCAACTCAAGGGAGCCATCACTAAAAGTGGAATGACTAATGTCCCATTGATCCAGAAAAGCACCTCTCTCACACATGCATTCATCAATCACCTTACTACTATACACCATAAATTTGCAGATGATATTGAATCCCTGTTCTACATTTTCATCTGGATCCTCATCCTTTATGATGGGCCACTTGGCCATGAGCATCAAGATATCAGCCATGAAAAGACACTTCTTGGCTTGTGGAGTGAAAAGGTGGCTGAAGGTCTCAAAATTGCCAGATGCACCAAGTTCACATTCCTTAATGACCCATCCAAATTGGGGCTGGATTCCAAGGTCTCACAATATTTCCCCTCTGGCTAATGAGTGGCACACATTGCTTGGGCAGTCTCTGCTGGGCAGAACTGAAGTGCAGTTCTCTGACATTATCTCCATTTTTGATTGCTTCTTGCCCAGAATGCCATACAAGAAACCACCAGAGATGATGAATGCATTCCAGCAGATCATCACCCAGCACAAAGTGCTTAATTCAAGCATGTGTCTGAGTCAGGAGAACAATATGGATGCTATGCCTTTGGCAGTTATGTCTTCTAAACTCCTTTGTGAAGAGGTAAGGAGCATGGATAACTCTCCTATACCCAATAAACACTTCAAAGGCATGTAGTCTTAGCATGAATTTTAAGTCTAGTTCATGTTCTGTATGTTGCATGTAAAGTTTTGATTCATTTGCTGCAGGTAACTGTCTCTGCATGTTGTTTCCTTTTACATCTCACAATGAACCTGTCAACATTTATATGGATTCACAAGATGTCATTTTGTCATGGTCCCCAGGCTTCTGTCTTTTACTGTTCTCTGCTTAACTCCTTGTACCTTCAGATGTCCACCCAATCTGGAACAATCCTGCTGAAAAAAAAGGATAGCAAAAAAGTCCAGTGACAACCAGAGGCCAATGGAAGCACTTGACCTGCAAAAAACAAGTGTCTAGGAAGCCCACCTGTTGATCTCAAGGAGTCTCAGTCTGTTTGCCACAGCAGGACTCTGTTGTAGTGGAAGGGCAGGGGTGGGTTCAGGTGGAAGGGCCAAGCAATTGGAGTGGATTGGTACTGCCCTTAAAGGCCAAGCTACATGGCTGTGAAAGTCAACAGATCTCCCCAATAATTCCATTGTAAATCCTCTTGCATCTCTGCCCACTCAGTGGGAAAATGGTGGGGGCCACAGTGCTGGCCAGAATGCAAAACCAAAGGTCAGTTCTAGTTATTTGCAGATATCAAGCTAACCACTTGCAAAGTCCAATGTTGCCCCACCACCCTATGCACCTCACATTGTGAATGGTCCTAGCCCAGCTTATATGCCTCTGGTCAGTGCCTTTTCATACTGATATACAATGTTTGTTTCAGAATCCTGTCCCTCAGTCTTCAACAGCAGTAGTGACTCCTGTCTTCCATCAGCACCTCACAGACTCCCATTGCTTTGGTTTCAGTGGGCCAGCTCAACAGTCAGGTCACATCATGCCTCCTGGGATGGAACCTGACCTTCAAGTGCTCAATAATCCTTATATCACTGCAATTTGGGGAGACCAAGTTCCCAGTAATACATCTCACCTGCCAACACCCCTGCCCAACTACCAGCCTCAGTTTATTCCCCACCAGCCACCTGCTACCATCCCTGACTCTTGTATCAATCGCTCCCTTGATAGCTCACCCTCATTGAGACAAACTTTGGCAACTGCTGACATTTGCCACAAGAGTTCAGAGAAGCTGTCATCAGAGGGTTCCTCAGAAGAGGAGTTGGAGTCCTTGAGTAGTAACCCATCAGATGCAGAGGCTAGTGAGGTCTCTGGCAATGAGTCTGACAAAGATGAAGACAATGCATTTGGATGGGGTGCAACAAATCTTAGGCAATCAACTCATCCTGGTATGCATCAGAGGTTATTATGGTATTGGCTCAATGTTCTTTGTTAGGCCTCTCCCAAGAAATGACAACAAACAATCCTATTCACCACAATTCCTTACCCCCTGACCATGAGTTTCAGTACTCACACAACAAGGATGATGATGTGGCTCTGCAAAGCTTACAATCCAAGGACAAGGCTCAGCCAGAGGTACAAAAAGGCCATTCCTGCTAGCTTTATTTATTCAGATTGTTATTTTAGGGTTCCCAACATGGCACTGTCATCAATGTTCTTGAATGCCACCATTGCACTAATGGCTACCCTTCTGTTCCTGATTGTGATCTCCTGACCCTTGTGCATGACTCAGTCAACAAAGTATCTCAGCATACCAGAGCCCCTTGTAACTCCAAGAATGCTAAGGATGAGGGCCCATTGCCCCCACAACTGAGATTTTACAAGGCAGTATGGAAGGGCTGTCTTGAAGATGCTAAGCAAGAATGCAGGGCTGCACATGCACTTTCTAACCCATTCCCATCAAAATCTCATGACCTGAACCTCTCCATAACAGAGGTGCTTATCACTGTTGTCATTGAGTGGAATCAACATGGTGTGCACTTTGAAGATGGTGAGTAACAATATTTTCACTTGATACATGTCTCATTATCCTAACTTTATAGGTTACTGGCCTGACCACAAGCAAGATATGGCATCCCTCATAAGTAGTCCCATCTTTCAGTTACAGCTACTGACATACTACTGGTAGCTCCTTGGTGATACAGTGGCCCAAAAAAGTGTCCCAATGTTGAGTGATTTTGGAAGAATTTAAGATATATGAGAGAATCAGTAGGAATCAGTTCAAACTCCTACAGGACCAAAAGTAGCACTAACTGTTGCCTTGGCCACAAGGGCTTGTTCATGTAATTTGGTTGCATGGCACTGAGATATAACCATTTTAAAATGACATGTCATTGGGACACTTTTTTGAGCATGATGTTGTCTGTCATTATTTAGTAAATAACATAAGGATTTGACAACTTCTGAAGAATTTTTTGCTTCAACCTTGCATGATTACATAATGTACATAATCCTGAGCCATAAAAAAGGCTTAGTGACCACTCAGCTAACCCTACTCCACTGTGAAATGCATTTTTGTCTCTGCTTGAGCAAATATCCATCTTCTTTCTGAATTGGGCTTTTTGGCTCATCAAATATCCTCTAAAATTGGTCTGGGAAGCTCTACTGTGGCAAGAGTCATCAAAGAGATCCAGCTAGATAAGGAAAATCTCAAAATGGGACATCCTTACCAGCCTTCTTCTACTAGCAGAAGGAGAATAGTCTCTAGTGTGACCTCCAGGAGAATTGAAAATGCCATCCAGGCCACCCATATAATAAGAGTGGCTCTTTCCTCTCCTGTCTCTGCCCAAACTGTTTGCAGTGTGCTCAATTCTGCATCCCTGACAGCTGTAGTCAAGCAGGAGAATTATCCTGCAAAGGCTGTGCTACCATTTTCCACACATATTTCCTTCCTTCTGACCCAATACTATTGATCTTGGGTTGAACTGACTAGATGACCCTAGTCCAGTCCCCAGTCCAGGTTTGGTGCTTAAGAGCAAAGGAAAGTCCCTGTTGCTTGTGCTTGCCAGACAGGAGTGGCTTTTCCTGCTTGACTACAGCCTTCAGGGATGTAGAATTGAACACACTGCAAACAGTCTGTGTGTCAAGTTTGGGCCTACTCTGACCAACTCTGACACTAGACAAAGTCTGGGGAGAGGTTTGAAAGCAAGTCTAACACAGAAGAATGGACCTCTGGGTGGTGGAGTGTCAGCAGGGACAAAGTCTGCTGAGACAGAGGTGGAGTGGAGTGAGGGTGTTGGGTTTAGCTCATGTGCTACCCCCTTGCATGATCTCAGCCCTTGTATTTCAGAGGTAGAGACCAGATGGATAGTCAGAGGTAACTCTGACAGACAGAAGATGGAGAGAGAGGGAGTAGGAACTAAGTCAATATTCATACTGAGGAACAACAGAGTATGGTACATGCTTTTATACTGCTACAGAGGTACAGTAACTGGAACCAGAACTGACATATAGAGACTCATAAATTTTCAAGTAAAAACTTCCTAGATGATGAATGAAGGGAAGACAGAGGACATATGATGGGTAACATAGAACAACCCAAAAAGGAAACAGTCCAAGTGCTGGACCATGCAGTGTGCATGCTGTCAAGGAGAAGTCTGAAGGGAGGTCACATGACTGCTCAGAGAATGGTCTGCATGGTCCAACAGTAGATCAGTGTTAGATTTGGCAAGTCGCTCGTAGCCTTCGTTCGTTAATTGACGCCACTTTTCCTTACCGTGGGAAACACTTCCCGTTTACGGGTCTACAAGACCACAATACTTAGTCGTTCTCGAGCGCTGACAATACAGCGCGGTAACCTTTGTTTTATTATCTTCAAATGTTTCATACGTATAAATTAACGGTACAAGGACTCACGCTATGACCGTGCTTGTAGTTTCAGCACCGGGTTCAACACCCGTGTCTCACCCTTTTGTTTCATATAGTGTACTTAACTCGCTACTGTAGTAACACCACCTCAGACGTTTGCCGCTCGCGCACTCGACTGAGGTGGGTATAGTGTCTCATGCTCGCGTTCGTGTACTTCTCGCTCACGTCGTTACCTTAGATCTTGTTATAGGTAATGCAGAAACAGACGTTTGCTGCTCGCGCACTCGACTGAGATCTTGTTATAGATTTCTGTGAATCAGTACAAGTCCAACAGCAGTCAGAGTGGAGAAGGTTTGTAACTACCAGAGGATGGGTGGAGTTGGTGCAGAATGAGTGAATGACTGGCAGAGAAGGATGCAGAGTGAGTGAGGACTTAGGATAAATGCATGGTCCTGACATTGGGCAGAGACAGGAGAGGAAAGAGCCACTCTTATTATATGGGTGGCCTGGATGGCATTTTCAATTCTCCTGGAGGTCACACTAGAGACTATTCTCCTTCTGCTAGTAGAAGAAGGCTGGTAAGGATGTCCCATTTTGAGATTTTCCTTATCTAGCTGGATCTCTTTGATGACTCTTGCCACAGTAGAGCTTCCCAGACCAATTTTAGAGGATATTTGATGAGCCAAAAAGCCCAATTCAGAAAGAAGATGGATATTTGCTCAAGCAGAGACAAAAATGCATTTCACAGTGGAGTAGTGTTAGCTGAGTGGTCACCAAGCCTTTTTTATGGCTCAGGATTATGTACATTATGTAATCATGCAAGGTTGAAGCAAAAGATCCTTCAGAAGCTGTAAATCCTTATGTTATTTACTAAAATAATGACTGACAACATCATGCTCAAAAAAGTGTCCCAATGACGTGTCATTTTAAAATGGTTATATCTCAGTGCCATGCAACCAAATTACATGAACAAGCCCTTGTGGCCAAGGCAACAGTTAGTGCTACTTTTGGTCCTGCAGGAGTTTGAACTGATTCCTACTGATTCTCTCATATATCTTAAATTCTTCCAAAATCACCCAACATTGGGACACTTTTTTGAACCACTGTATATCTACCTGGTGTTTGGAATTGAAGTTAGTTATGCTGGAACCCACACCATCTGTGTTCAACCTTATCCCTCCTTCTGATGTTGCACCACAGGTTCATGTACAATGGATAGAGACCACTTCTGCAAAGCTCCTTGACAACTCACTTTTCTTGTGAGACAGTTTTGATGAGAATGTACATTTGTACAGTTCATTATCTGCACTACTAATGGATTGGTTTATCAGGGAAAAACCAGGAATTTCACTCACCTTGCCCTCAAGGAAGCTGTCATACAATTCTACTATACCAGTGTAGGGAGCTGTATACTCCCTGAGGCTGAAACAGGATACTGTCAGTAAATTCTGCTGCCTCTATGACAAGCCCCTATCACTCTGTGCCTTTGGAATTCTTTCCACTTGCTGCCATGTGTTGCATCCTACCCCCTTTCAGCTTCAGAGTTTCTTTAGTCATCAATAAGCTGATCTGAAAAAGTCTGCATTCACCCAGAGTCATCAATAGGCTCCACCCAGCCACATTGCTGGTCATCCATGCCAGTTCATCACTAAAAAAAACTCTGGTTTCCCCTGTTGCCCAAAATTCCACAATCCAACTCCTTGAACCTGTATGCTTTTACTTTCTGCACTGCTGCTGTCCTGCCACCCCCCACTCTCTGCCTGTACACATAGCCTCATTCTGTTGGAAGGTACCCCCCTTGCCCTTGTTCCTGTTACTCTCATTTACCACTTGCTAGACTATTTCACATGCATCTGTACTTCACTGATGGCTGTCATCCTTTCCTTTATTTTCCAGTCTTTTAGTTTTTCCACTCCACTTTACTGACTCATGCCTATGTCCCATGTACTATAAAATTCTGCCATAGTATCAGAAAAATACCACCCACTTTTGGAGTCACTATCTGTGTGTGTATTGCAAGTTCAAGAGTCCCCAGAGTCTAAAAATGTCTATTGAGTCTACAGCATCTACAGTGTCTCCAGTGTTCTCCATGCCTCCTTTGTCTCAAATATGCTCTTCTTGTCCTATAACCATCCCTTGGAAATCCCACATACCCAACTTGCCATCACTTGCATGCCAACAAGCCTTCAGAATTAAATTCTGCATTCCTTGCTTGTATACCTATCCCTACCAGTGTGTCCCTTGACCTCTCCTTCCACTCAGCACCCCTTGGGACAATCCTAGGGAGTTTTCCCTACAGCCTACCTCTAATCACACAATTCCCAGAAGTCATGTCTCACAATGTTTTGGAGCCCACTGTGAAGGGTCTGTAGATCTGGAAAGGAGATCCTTACAACCCACTCATCAAAGAACTGAACTCAAAGAGCTCCTAGAGCCCTTCTGCAGGCTATCTATTTCTTCATCAGAAATCTTAATCCTAGTAGCAGATCCCAGAGATATTTCAGAGCCACACTTGTCAGACTCAGATCTCAGTTTAGATGAGATCTTTTGGAGTCCAGAATCCCAGCATTTTACCCAGCATTTCCTGGAGGTTTTGACTTTGATGAACCCTTTGCTCCCCCTGTCAAGCATCAAGAACTTTTTCCTCTATCAGAACTAACTTCTTCATCATCCTCACCATCCAGTGATTCAGAACTAGCTGCTGAACAGCTACTCCTTCCTTTCTACTCCTTAATTGTAAACCCTGATATCACCCTTTCCATGCAAATACCCATACAGAATACCCCTGCCTCATCTCTCTCAAATTTTGCACTTCCCATTCCCCAAATTCCAATCCAGATCCCTGTACCACTTTGCATAATGTCTGGAGCAAAAGATATGCCACTCAGCAGTTCCATAAAAGCCCCAAAGTTTTCCAGGCATACTGAAGACATCACCCATTACTTTGAAGATGTTGAACAACTCTGTCTCAATGCTGGTCTCATTTCTGGAAAAGATAAGATCCACTGGGTCATTTGTTACACTGACCACAATGAGGTGGAATTTTGGTCCACCTTAGATGCTGCAACCAATGGCTTCAATGACTGGGATGCATTCTCCAAAGAACTCCTGAACTACTATCCAGGTGCCTCAGTGAAAGATCATCACTATACCAAAGGCAACCTCAAAACTCTACTCTACCATCAGGTTCAAAAGCCTATGGAGTCACTGGAAGATCTTGGGAAATACATCTGAGAATTCCAACACATCCTCAGCCTCATCCAGAAGAAGAAACTCCCTGAGGACTACATCAACAAGAAATTCCTTGAGGGGTTTCCCCCAAGGTTCTGAAATTCCTTGCTCATGTGATTGCAACTCTCTGACCTAGATCATGACATTGACAAACCATGGGAATTCGATACAGTCTACAAACATGCCAACTACCTCCTCAGTGGAGCCAAATGAAACCTCCCTCAGCCAGACTCATTGGCACTGTTTCCCCAGAATTCCACTCCAACTTCCTCACTGACTGTTCCCACTATCTTGAAATGAGAGTATGTTCATGTTGCTCAACAACCAGTCTCTGCCCTGCTTCCTCAGCAAGGACAAGAAGACCAATTCCACCATTCTTTCAATCCAGTGTTTCTTCTGTGGGGAACAGATGGCCACAGGACTGCAGAGTGTGTGCTGTGTCATGAATATGTACAAGCTGGGAAATGCTCCCTGATTGGGGAAAGAGTTTTCATGCCAGACAGCTCTGACATTCCTAGGACAGCTGTGGGTCAGAATTTTAAAGAAAAGATCAACAACTTCCTCACCATGCACAACTTGATCATTGCCTCAGCAAACCTCATCTCAGTTCAGCAGCCCAGTCAGCAGTCAACCTCATCCTGCAGGCACAATACTCCTCCCCATCTCATCAGCACAATGTTCTTCAGCAATGAGGAAGCCTCAGAATACCAAGTTGACTTACACCCTTCCTCCTATCTAGTTGACAAAGATCTAGAGATGAGTGCCAACAAAGAGGATCAATGCACCTTAGCAAGAGCTTATGTGCAGGTAGAAGAGTTGAAGAGTGCTATCAAGAAAAAGAAGATGGCTCATTTCACCAGCATAGAAATCCCAGCTCATCATCAAAGACCTACAGTAGCAGTCCCTGCATCATCCAATGTGCCAGCTCCCTCTATCCCAGTCAGTAATCCTGCTCCAGCTAACCCTGCCTCTTCTTTGGAACCCCTAGCAGCTGGAAAAACTCCAGTCACTCCTAACCTTACAGATCTCTGGAAACTTAAGCCCTCTACAAATTCTGCACCTCAATTCCATTACCAAAGCAGCTTTGATGAGGCTGCAGTGACCAAGTGGATTGTAAACCAGGTCTTAGACACAAAGATGGAAATCTCCACTAAAGACCTATTAGCTGACATGCCTTGTGTATGCTGTGTGGTTTGCTAATGTACTAGGAGGTAGGGCCTTTAAGTGATACAGCAGTCGTCATAATGCAAAGCAAATGGTAGGCTCAGCAAAGGGCTGGTTAAGTGGGAAAGTTTTTATCAACTGGGTCACTTGCATAGGGGATGGATTGCACTGGGACATGGGTCATAAAAACAAAACAGAATGGCATGAAACATAAGTAAGGTCAAACTCTGGGTAGCTGAGTGACAAGGCATAGGATATATGTTTGTTTCAATTTATACAGAACCAATGTCAATGGCATATGGTACAAGGGGACAGCCAACTACAAGTTTTGGAGGTTCCCTGCACATTGAAGCATATACAATGACACAAGCATTGGTGGGCTGAAAATAATATCTTCATTCTTCATACAGTATGCCACACTAATGGGAAGTGGAGGGACTCACAGTAGGCTCAGTAACCACCTGAAAAATATCCCCTCCTATTGCATCTTTGCTGGTCCAAGCACAGATAAGAAAGAGGTTGATTGGTGTTGAGGAAATAGTGCCATACACATCCGATTCTCCTTTGCAATACCCACAAAGATGGGAGATAAAGCCTCCACATCAGCACCATGTTGCTGAAATGCTGCTCTGATAAGTTTGGAAACAGTAGCTTGGACACCAGATGTTTGATATGTTGTGACAGCCAACTGAAGGTCTGTCTGAAAATCACTATTCAGTTTGTTGGCTTGCAACAAGTATAAATATTCAAACACAAGAATGGCACCTGCAATTGTTGGTTATAGGTGGGAAATCATGATAGGATATCAATTACCAATGCCATGTTCTGCAATGGATAACATTGAAGGCTGTGGTGACTTGGCCAAGATAGGCATTTCATCAAGAAATGAGGAAGAAGCGACAATGATAGGCTATGATATTGTCAAATGAAGTGATCTGTCCATGGCAGAATAAGGGAGACAAAACTGACCAACTGAACAATATGTCATAGGACTATATCAGGTGATGTCAATGAGGAACAGGGCCACAAACCAACTACAACTATGATCAGTAATCATCATATGAATTCAAAAAAATGCACACATTCTACACAAAGTATGTTAGTATGGGAAATAATTCTGAATGATGATGACTAACATGCTGATAGATGCAAATAGAGAGATAAGGGTCAAATTGAGCTTCCATGAAAATGTGCACCTACATCCTGAAAGAGTGTAAAATATGAATGTGGCATAGACATATCAATGGAACTCACTATCTATATAATATCAGCAGCCTATTCAATGACCTTGAATGAAACTCACATCCTATGACCAAAAATGCATCAGTTTAGAGAGAAATATGGTGAGCAGACATCTAGGAAAACCTGCTACAACTGTGCTCACATCCTAAAGACCCAACATCATGGTGGCAGTAATCATGGTCAGAATGCTTCCACCTCCTGCCATCACTCCACTCACTGCCTATGAATGCAAGTCCAAAAGGGTGGGAGTGAACATGGTCAGAATGCTTCCACCTCCTCCCATCACTCCACTTACAAACTATGAATGCAAGTCAAAAGGGTGGGTGTGAGCATGGTCAGAATGCTTCCACCACCTGCCATCACTCCACTCACTGCCTATGAATGCAAGTCCAAAAGGGTGGGAGTGATCATCATCAGAATGCTTCCACCACCCACCACAACTCCACTCACACACTATGAATGCAAGTCCAAAAGGGTGGGAGTGATCATCATCAGAATGCTTCCACCTCCTGCCATCACTCCACTCACCACCTATGAATGCAAGTCAAAAGGGTGGGTGTGAGCATGGTCAGAATGCTTCCACCTCCTGCCATCACTCCACTCACTCTCTATGAATGCAAGTCCAAAAGGGTGGGAGTGACCATGGTCAGAATGCTTCCACCACCTGCCATCACTCCACTCACACCCTATGAATGCAAGTCCAAAAGGGTGGGAGTGACCATGGTCAGAATGCTTCCACCACCTGCCATCACTCCACTCACATACTATGAATGCAAGTCCAAGAGGGTGGGAGCAAACATGGTCAGAATGCTTCCACCACCTGCCATCACTCCACTCACTCTCTATGAATGCAAGTGCAAAAGGGTGGGTGTGAACATGGTCAGAATGCTTCCACCACCTGTCATCACTCCACTCACCTCCTATGAACCCCAAGCCACAGCCATATTAGTGTCCACTGAGTCAGTTTTTTCATAATTTTACACACTCTCTGTTATCAAATCAGCATCTCATCCATACCACTCACTATTTTCTTACATAAGGAAACCACATTGAAAGGATATATGAAAGGACTCCTGGTACAACCTTGCCAACATCACGAGTCATGCACTCCTTCAATGTACTTGCACATATCAGTACATTTTTATCCTTCTGTTTTCTCACTTACTGTGTTATTGCAAACTCCATACACAGTTCCAGGTTTGACTGCTGCGATGATATGAGGAGCTGCTGCAGTCCTTCCTCACTTAAAGCATTTGCTGTGCATGTTAGTAGGGGTGTGCACTCAGCATCCTCTTTGTTCATTCCTGCAGTCATGTTCTATCAAACTGTGCCATTCTGGGGTGATGGTTAGAATACTCACCAGTGAGTGACAGATAGTCATGGGGTGGAAACTGTAACTTATCCAACCAACCCCTGACCATTACAAGATATTTGTTCAGATTCCTGCATTCCACCTCTGCAGCCCCTTTCACTGCATCATCTACACTCATACCCTTTTCGCTGAGCTCCAAAAAAGCATGCAAGGCCAAGGAATCTGTTTTGGTTAACAATACAATTACAGGAACTGGGACAAAAATGTTGAAATTTAAAATCATCAAACAGAGTATGGTCAATATACACACCATGCCCCGTATCACACTCTCCAAAAAACTTCTCTTCTGCAGCCATGACCATCCTGTGCCTGTCACTCAAAGGAATACAATACCTAAAACAATCACAGAAACCATGTCACTTTGATTACAGTGTCAAACATAGTGCCCCTACCATATGGCATGGATTCTCTTGTCAAGTTTGGTTGTCTTGGCACGATCCATCACAAATTTCTTGATCACGTCAAACTCCTCTCTACTTCCAGCCTCAAATCCACACGAGTCATGGAATACAAAGCGCGGATTACTCTTAAAGACCAGCTCATCCTCGATGTTGTGGTAGCCACGCTGGACACATTCAACCATTCAACAAAAGCTGCAGAATATTCATGAAGTCACCTCACCGTTGTTGAACCCTGCACTACAGTAGCATCCACCTAAAAACAACCCGACGCGTTGTTAATCTCAAACGAATACCATGAAACATTCACACCTTCTCTCCTTTTCCATTAAAAATTTCTGGTTTATCCGTAGTATTACAAACCCTCTGCAGAATTGTTGTTTTACCTGCATTGGCTCTGCCCACGACGAGAATCCGAAAGCGATTGATGCGATCGATGTGCTTTCTAGCTTGCGCAGGATCTAAGCGCAACCTAGAGCGTGCGGAGGCTGACACTGATCATTACTGTACTTAGACTTGTCCCCCTCGTCGCAAGTACAACGCTTACCGGTGGGTACTTCTTCAGTATGTACAGGAACGGGAGTGTCCACACTTTCTTCCGGAGAACGTGGACCCGTGGGTTGCGCCTCGGTCAGTACAGGAACAAGGGCACCCAGAACGCTTGGCAGAGAACCTGGTCAAGCAACTAAGTAAACTAAAGGACACCATAAAGAATGCGAGCAACCACCTTGAGCAGGGGCAGGGAGCGGGAATGCCCGCGTTGCTTGGGCTAGGGCCCGCAGGAGAATGTGGGCGGGTGTTTTCGACCGCCGTGGCAGCACGCACACCCACAGTATTGACTGAGGGAGAGTCGGAGGCTTCGACAGGAACTTCAGTCAATGCGGGGACGCGGATGTCTGTACTGGCTGGGGGCTGTGCAGCTCCAACGGGAGCGGGAACTTGCGGAACAACGGCGTCGTCGTTCGGAGAAGGCGGCCGCCAAAAACAACACAATGCCTTGAAACACGCCATGAATAATGAGAAGTCGAAGTTCTTTGGTATGTCGCAGGAGTAGGAAGTGTATAGTTCACAATGAAGATGGACGAGTGGAGAGTGCGTGGAGTGCGGACTGCTGCTGACCGATATCAAGGCGCTATCGATGATCATGTACAAATGTATACCGGTGGTGATGGCTTTTTCCGACACGAGGTGTACACGTTTTGATTCAGAAAACTTCTGAGTCAAGCTGCCACTATCATTACATTCTCCTATCAATACTACTCGGGCGTCACGATTGGTGTATCGCGAGGGAAAATATAACTGGACATATTAGAGATTGTAAGAGATCACATGTAAGAGTTGCGAACGGCACAGGAAAAAGAAAGAGAAATTAACTTAAAGAAACCGCAATTAGAAGCGTCTAAAGAGATCAAAAGTCAACCGAACTAATCGAAGGAATTTGGATGCGTCCTGTGGATCCGGTCTAAGCAGAGTGAATAGGATAACTGGAGAGAATACAGACAGTAAGAAACATTTTTGGGAAAATCATACCACGTCGCAAGGGGCATTTACAATCAGGCAACACCAATCTCGAAAAAACTTCTCCACTTCTACGAAGACGCGCGCTCGTCCGAATCAGCCTTTAGATCCATGAATCTGCGCAGAGGAAACCACAATTCAAGTGTATTCCGTCGTTCACGTCCGTAGGTCATGGGTGTGGTGGCAGGTGACTGGTGAAGCTCCAACAACACTGCCTTCGAAATGGCGGGAAGTGACAAATTGCTCGCCGACGCAGAAGGCTCAACAGCGAGCGTCGTCCCGGGTAAAAATAACGGCGCGAATCGTGCAGGTGAGAGCGAGAGTCGTTCCCGGGTGCGCTGATAATCGTTTGGTCCAGGCCGTACTTTGTCGCTTACGAAGAGATACGAAGAATTGGGATCGCTCCGCCCTTCCTCAGTTCCCTCGTCCTCTGTGTTTCCCATCGAGCCCACGCCCTCAATATAATTTGTCGGCGCAAGCTGCATCTCCCCAATCCTGGGGCGAGTAACAATTACATCCTGCTGGTTGCTCTCACCGTCACGCTCTTCGTCCCCGCCGTCGAAGTTACTCTTTCTGCGTCCATCTCCACGCCAACGGCCCCGCAATCGCAATCTTCCCCTACCTTCTAGACAAGCCAACGCATCCATTCTACTCCACATTCTGGCCGATGAAGTGATGCTGTCTGAGCACGCAGATGAAGCCGCGCGAAAAGCGGTGCCAAGAGCAACGATGAATCGTACTCGACAAGAGGGACTGAGTGGGATGCGCGGCGATGCGAAGATCGGGGCGGATGAGGTGTTGAGATGAGTACGTTCAGAGATGACCTATACGAAGATGTGTAGAGGGTGCAAGCGAAAGATGCGGACGCAATGGCTGCACCAGTCCAGGGTGTGATGGTTCCGGAGGTGCTGTCCTCATTCCCTCCTGCATCGACAAGGGAAAAAAAGGACTCGGTGAAGGAAAAGGCAGGTGCGTTGGGTAGTAAAGTCAGAACTAAGTGAATGCCCAGAACTAATAGATTATTCCCGACATCAAATAATTTTTGTACAAATGTGATGCCATATCTGGCATTCTTTGGACCAAATTACGGAACGTTTTCGGTCGAAATTCAAAACATCCCCCACATCGAGTCAACGATGAATTTTTGTGGGTTCCGTCCTTGGACCTTTCTGCCAGACATTTTGTGGCACATGTCACGCAGATATTGATGTGCAATACAGGTTCACGCTGTTCTGTCCTCATGTGGTTTACGGTGTCTATGAAGGCACCATCGACAACTGGATATGCGTCGAGAGCCTGATGATACGACACTCCACTCTCAGTTCACTCGCGCTATTTAAGTAAACGTTTAGTGGATTGGTTCATGGAACGAAGGAACGAAGGAACTCGAGTCAGCGAAAGTTCGGTTGAGGTGGATGGTACTCCGCTGTCTTCCCAGGGCCAGGTGTATCTCGGAGTCTGCAGGTCCACTTTTGTTGGTGAGCGGGTCACTTTAATTTGCATATATTCGGGTGCTGGTGTTCAGTTGTCACATCGCATCTTCATAGACTTCACCAACTTCAAGCTTGGCTGCAAATATCTAACTTGGCGCTTTCCTCACAGGTTGTAAGTGGTACGTACATAGAATTTTTTGAAGTTCTGAATGGCATCGTGTCTTTTATCGGGTCGACTATACTGCGCGTCGATCCGGAGCAAGTCAAGTCAATTGAGATCGGAAAGCTATGTGAGGTGTTAGTACTCCTGGCTATACTCGCGTCGCAGCTGGCGACGAAGCCTAGCACTACTTACCGGTCTACTTCGAGGTAGCATGACTGTATGTGGGTGCACTGGAGTTGCAGTGAGGGAGCTGAACGAGCCAAGACATGGTAGGAACGCATTGTTAAGTTATATTCTCCAACCAACTCTAGCAACAAGAACAAAAAAGTGGAATGTAGTATAGGTATTTCTGCATATAAAACCTTTGCGGGATGGATACATACATATACTTTCCGGAAGAACAAAAACAAAAAGACCAACCCGACTTGAGACCGCAGACGGACTCTGACTCTGACAGAGCTGTAAATACTAAGGTAGTGAAAGCGTAACTAACTACTTTAGTAGCACCTACTAGTTACTTATAGGAGCGTTACGAAAGGGAACACTTCCAGCTGTGCACCGCGGATGGACGTACGTACGAAGGAGTTACAGCGTTTTGCCTACCCGTAAGTAAAGAAGAAAGAAATCGATTTGAAGGAGGGGAGTCAAAACGAAAAGGTGGAGAACCGGACCATAGAAAAAATATGTCACTCAGATGAAAGCGTCGTGAGGGAGAGAGCGAGAGAGAGATTGAGAGAGATTGAGCACTTGTGCATATGTATAACGCATCAACTAAAATGTGTACGTATAGGTCGTCGTCGCAGCAGCAATCGAGAGAAAAGAAAGGACAGAAGAAGAAGAAAAGGAGAAAAGAAAAGGATAGTGAATGAATCACGCGAGGGTCACAATCATAACTTTAATTCGGTGAGAACTCTCCTAGCGAGCATTTGATATTGCCAGCCGTCACCACCGACTCTGCGGAATTGTATTCCATGCAGAGGTAACCATGGTACCTAAAAATAGAACGCAACAAAACGAACAGGCTCAGCGTTCGAAAGGGGCCAAGTAATGCGAAAAATTTCAAGACACGCACCTTAACAATATTGATTTCGAACCGCACAGAAAGCGAGTTGGCCCCTATCATCTCAAACACCTCATGATCCACTTCTCCGGTCGGGAACGGCGTAAGTTTCGAAGGTGTCGGAGTTCCGGGCTGTTGAGGTTGTTGTTGAAGTTGAGGCGTCGCAGCGAAATCTCGGGGTATGGGCGGTAATACCTTGGATTTGGTTGGAGAGTGTGGCCGGAGTATCTGCTCGTCGAACACTGGAGCGGCGACATTGGGAGTATTATAAGTTTGCTGCTGCTCTTGCTGCTGGTTAGGATGATGGCGGGATCCTTCAGCAGCGAGGACAGTGTGCGCATTAGAGGAGACGTTGAAGAATGACGACGACCCGCTGCTCGGCGTAACGCTTAAAACGGTGCCAACGGACGGTCTGTGAGGGAGTTCTTTCTCCAACACATTTGAAGCATGATCACTATGTTGCTGCTGCTGCAGTTGTTGTTGCTCCTTCTCTTTCTCCCTCTCCTTCTCTTTGATACTTTCTCTCTCGCGGTCCCCCTTCGATTTGACACCAAACGACAATTTGGATGCCTTCTTGACGAGTGATCGAGCTGTAATACCGGTCTCGTTGGACCCAGAAGATCCCTGACGACGATGTTGACTGGTCCGGGGCTGCGTAGACGACGACTCGGGCGGCGGGGAAGAGATAGCAATGGATGGGATGTGGATGCATTCGAAGCCGCCTTTGATCTCGCGGTATTGGACTTGCATCCGATCTAGCACCTTCTTGATCTCTGTCTTGAGGACAGATGGCGGCTTGGTCGTAGTCGTCGAAACGCTACAAACATGCGATGATGAGAGGAGTGCTATGATGCAACGAAAAGCACATACCTAAACAATCCCTTCAGATGCACGGGCTTAAAGTCCTTGGCGTTTTGCTCTCTATCTGATTCAGTACGCCCATCACCAGCTTCCTGCTCTCCCACGTAATTCTCCTCCACCTCATCCGTACGTCCGAACTGCGCCCCTCCGATCCCAGCAGGACGGCCACCAACCGTACTGTGGCCAGTCGATGGCCGCCGATGTCGTCCGATGGACGCACCGATGCTGGGTAGGAGTACACCACCGGTACTGCTTCGCCGTTCGTGGCGCATAGAACGGCCCTGCGGATCGAGAATCGTCGCCGCTCGTCGGTGGACATGGGCATTTGCCAACGGCTGGCTCTGACTGGCTGAGATCGAAGGTGGAGCATAAGTGCTTTGACGTCGAAGGTCTCCTCGTTCAAACTGGTTGTTGGCTCCATTCGCGGCCGGCGCGTTATCGTTGTCGGTATTGGTAGTACCCGCTCTGAGAGGTACACCGCCCACGATCGTCGTACGCTTGCCAATACTCCTCTTCTCATGCTGTTCGCCACCACGACCACCGAGAAGCGTCCCGAAGCGCTTAACGAGGGTTACACCAGCAGACAACGGCCCATCGTGTGTTGGTTGCTGAGACGGTTCTCCATCTTCCCCGCCTGTGCCTGCGACACGTTCTTTCTCCGTGGAGAACACGCCGAACTCGGGTCCAGCTGTATGTGGAACTTGCATCTCTTCAGGTCGCTCAGTCGACACGACTCTCCCGGGGGCCAAACACTCCGCTGAGCCCGCGCAACATTGTCGGGCGTTGGCTCATGCTGTGGCTGCGACGATGGGTCGATGCGGGTGGCGCACGCGGAAGGGGTGCTGTGGTGGGCGGTATAGCGGAAGTAACATCCACTGGCGGTGAGACGATGGTCGGCGGGACAGGGAGCCCGGCATCGCGAGGTCGTGGCTGACCGTGGAATGCAGGGGTGGCGGGTGTGGCAGGCGCAGCAGAGGTTGCGTCATAAGACATCCCTGAATAGTGTGACGTCTCCGGAGCAGGCAGACGTGGGAGAGGCATGCTGTAGTCGGCTTTCGCGGACACGGGCGCCGGGAACTGCTGCGTGTCCCTGCGCGATGAAAGAGAAAGTGCCTTCGGGTTGTATGCCGATGGGGCAGTGCTAGTTTCGTCAGGGGAAAGAGCGTTGGTAGGTGGGGCGTTGTTGGTGATGGACAACTGCGAGCTCGCAAAGTGGCCGGGACCGTACACGCGCTCGCGCTCCATCTTCTCGCGGGCGAGGTAGTATATCGAGATAAGAGGATCGAACCCGCGAGTTGGATCTGGGGGCTCGCGAAAGCCATCGTTGATGGACAGGTGGGACTGTGAGGTCGGTGGGGAGTGGGTCGGTGTGACTGGAGGCGACGAGCCAGGGGAGAAGAATTTCTTTCGGTAGAAGTCAAACCCGGAGAACCGTTTTGACTTCTTAGGAGTCATCATGGAGTCGCTACTGCCTTTGGGATTTATGTTGTTGTTGGATCCGTCATAGGAGACAGCCAAGGACGAGTTTGAGAAGGAGTCGCCCCAACGATTTGATGAGGTGCCGTTGCGACCTGCGTTTGCGATTATAGGCACTGACGGCACGAACGTAGGGCTCGGACTCGAGGATTTGGACGAGCCTGTGTTCGATGTCTTCTTCCGACCCGAATTCGAAGCCTTTCATGCCCCTGATTACTTGGCGATCCAGTTCGTCGGCACGGAGAGGCTCGCGGTGGACGAGATGGGAATCCGGGGGACCGCCGAATCCTCGGACCATCCATGGATGTTCGAGGACTTCCGAGAGGGTCGCGCGTACGGCGGGATTTGTTACAAGCATCCGTGAGAGGAGACCCTTGCACTCTGAGAAACGATCGGTCAACAGAGAGCAGCATACCGCATGGCGGACGTACCAGCGCTGAGCCAGACAGGGTATTCGACGAGACCACGCTTGATCTTTGCATGGAGAGCAGGCATGCTCTGATCGTCGAACGGGACCTTTCCGCAGACGAGGACGTAGAGGACGACGCCGAAGCTCCATACGTCGACTTCTGGGCCGGTGTAGACCTTGGCGTTGAGGAGTTCCGGTGCTGCGAAGTAGAGGGAGCCACAGAAGGTGGAGAGATGGCCGGTTGGATCATAGAGGTTGGAGAGGCCAAAGTCGATTATCTTGATGTTACCCGTTTCGGATATGAGTATATTCTCGATTTTGAGATCTGGGTTTTGCTGTGAGTGGGTGGATACGGAGAGGGATAGGGATAGGGAGCTTACCGCGATGGACGACGTTGTTGCGATGCAGGTAGTCGAGTGCACTGCCGATTTGACGGGCAAACTTGCGTGCGACACGTTCGCGCAGTCGACCGTGGCTGATGATGTAGTCGAGCATCTGACCGCCGTTGACATACTCGAATACCATGTAGTAATGATGCTGATGGATGATCATCTCACGCATGCCACATATGTAGGGGTGGTGGAGGAGCATGGACAGGGCTGCCTCGCGGATTGTTCTGATTTCCTTTGAGGCGTCTTTAGAGGCCTGCTTTGCGATGGCCTCTGGGGTTGCATTTGAGCCGTTGGGTATGGAGGCGGCGGGGTGGACGCGGGGGAGGATTTTTATTGCAAACTGTTTGGGGAGGGCGATGAGAGGGCGAGGAGGAAGAGAGAGGGGGGGCAGGGCACACACCTTCTCCTCAGTGATGTTGTGTATGGCGAGCTTGACCTTGCCCATGCTTCCAGCGCCGAGTGTTTTTGTGAGGGTGTAGTCGCCGAGGACCCTTGTTGATCCCCGGGTGGGCTTGTTGGTGATGGAGCTGGAGTCTCTGTGCTGGCGGTGTTTTGGGTCAGACACCGGGGCTGGCTGGGGCTGAGCCGGGAGCGAGTAGGCCTGTGGGGGCATCGAGACGGGCCTCTGGTGGTGGTGGCGACTCTGTCTGTGTTGTAGTAGCACGGTGGGGGCAGGCAGAGGACGCGGAGGAGGCTGTGGTGGCTGGGTGGGCAACTGCAGGTCAAACAGCTCGTCATGTCCCACAACCAACCCGCCTCTGGTCTCTTCCGGCACCTGGCCAAGCGACGGGACAAGCGATGCTGGATAGAACGCCGCCATGCAGTGGAAGAACGACAGACAAGTGGCAGTTTTTACTCAGTGCTAGTCGTTATTATCTCCAATACACTACTCCTTAGCAAGCTAGCACGGCGCCTATCAGCAGGCACAGCTACAGGAAACTATTTCCTCCACTCCACAGGATGCCTATTATACACCGGCCACGGCGGTACTGCCATCTGTAAGACGCTCAGCGTGGCCATCCCCACCCCACCCCCCCCAAATATCGTTACATACCACGAATAGGAGTAGCGTAGACAGCGCAAAAGTACCCATCGTCGCTCGCAAGGACTGCAGAGCAAACCCAACCACAAACGATACCACCTGTCGGACACATCAACCATAAATATACGCTCGTCTGAGGGGATGTTACCGTGCTCGCTGCCAACCATATCCGAGAGATGCTGTCCACCCTCTTCTGGCCTATAAAATCCTAAAGAACAACGCCTTAAATGACCACCCTCACAAGATCCTTCCTACTCACTATCTTGCCCTCGAATGATGTCCTGCAGCGGTGCCATGCTGGTATGCACACAATTAATAGCGTTGGCAACGGCGAAGGGTCCAGGCGGTGATTAGTCAGCATTGCGCGTCACGAAAAATAATGAGCGCGTCTCAGAACCAAAACAACGACAACAATGTCGAAAAGTCCTGCGCCGTCGTCCCCTGGGCAGTTTGCAATGTCGTCGGTCCCGGCGAGCACCCCTGCGTCCTCGCCGCCGCCCAGCGAAGAGCCGGGTATCGAGGCTGTCTCGTCTCGACAAGGTGAGTGGTGGCTCCTCGACCCAGTTCAGACTTCTAACACGCGTCTTTTGCAGCTCTCTGAGGCTCCCTTGCTGGACGACGACGACGTACGTACGCGTATTACTTGTCTCCGCACGCGTACTGAAGCATTTGTACCCAGGAGTTCCAGGGACGTCTGGCTCGCCTCGAACGTATTCTCGACAAATCAGTTCACCTACTCTCAACTGCTAGGCGAACAGATGGACAAGGAGAAACGCACATCTGCCTCTTCGCGCGGCAATGGCTATGTCTTCGAAACCGAAGTCAACAAACGCGTCGACGACGACGCGCAGGACGTGGCGCGCTTACAGCGTGCCGCCTCGAAAACGCCCTCGTCTGCAGTGATCTCGAACCTGAACACAATACCAAAGACGTGGATGAGGTAAAGGAAGAAGGCTACCAACCCCGACGCGAATGACCCCTTCGGCACCTCGTCCAAAGTTCTTGCAGCCCTCGCTCATTACAGGTGCAACGCTCAAAGACTATCAACTCGACTGGAGTAGAGTGGATGGTGTCCCTCGACAAGAACGGCGTGTCCGGTATTCTAGGTAGGACCTCTTACTGTCTCATTTTCACAACTCGGGATAACGCTGTTACCAAACGTACAGCCGACGAAATGGGTCTTGGAAAAGTAAGAAATATAGTCTCTTGGGGTTCCTCCTGACCAGAAGTTCCTCTAGACTCTCCAAACTATCGCGTTCAACGCTCATCTCCGCGAGTTGGGTCATTTCAGGACCGTTTCTGATCGTATGTCCGCTCAGCGTGATACACAACTGGATAGAAGAGTTCCGTCGTTTCGCTCCGTCGGTCGGTGTAATTATCCTTGAGCTGAAAATCTTTCTCATTTATGCATAGATCCCGGTCTGCATGTATCATGGGTCTCCTACAGATCGTGCAGAGCTCCGTCGTACCGTCATGCGCGAACCGGATGATGGGTCTGAAGACACCGCACAAGCTTTTGAATCTGTCATGGTCAAAGAAAAACTATCACAGTCCAACCGAAAAGGCAAGAAGAAAGCAACGAAATCTAATGCTCGTGCGGCACCTAGACGCAGCATGTCCACCCGAAAGCGCAAAGCCGAATCAGACGAATGACGACGACGACGACTACCAGGAGGATGATCAGGAAAGCGATGAGGAAGAGGCTCCTCGCGCACGGTATACCAAGACCAAGAATAATACCAAGAACAAAAATACCCGTTCGCTACCTGTTCAGACTCGGGAAACGTTCCCCGTGGTAGTGACGACGTACTGAAATGATCATTCGTGACCGGCCTCAACTCTCGAAATATAACTGGGGATATATTGTCGTGGACGAAGGACATCGTCTCAAGAATCTAAATTGCAAGCTTATACAGGAAATCAAACGGTATCCCAGTGCCGGACGGATGATCTTGACTGGAACACCGTTACAGGTAGGTTCATCGCGACAGTGCATGTGCGCTGGCTTCACCAGACTAACTCGGTAGAACAATCTTTCGGAATTGTGGTCTCTGCTTAATTTCATACTCCCGGATATCTTCGACGACCTCGATTCGTTCCAAGAGTGGTGCGTGTCTTCATTCACATTTCACCGCCCTACAGAATGTCGCTTCTAATGATGTACTGCTGCAGGTTCAATCTCGGGACACTCCAGTCCCGTTTCTCACCATCTCAAGCAACACAGCTCATCTCTACTATCCACGGCATTCTCAAACCCTTCCTCCTCCGCCGTCTCAAGGTTGACGTTCTCGGCAAGAGCTTACCTCCTAAAAAGGAATATGTGATATATTGTCCGCTGAGTGTGGAACAACGGCACCTTTATGATGCCATCGTGGAGGGATCATTGAGACATCTGCTTTTGTCGCGTGGCGGTGAGAATGCAGATAAGAAGAAGATCGAGATCGATATGAATGCACCTCGCAAGTTGAGGGATAAGACGAAGTCGGGGGTAGTGGCATATGATGTTGATGGGAGCGACGACGACGACTATTTTGAGAACCTCGATGAAGGAGCCGTAGAGCAGCCAAAGAATGCCGAGAATGACTTGGCAGAGCTGGGTCGGCAGCATCGATTGCGTGAGAGTAGTACGTGCCCTTTTTTCTGGTGAATCTGGCCTGATATTGAACGATACGATAGTAAAGGGCATCAACAACCTTCGACTGCCAAAACAGCGTCATGCAACTCCGAAAGGCGTGCTCGCATCCCACTACTGTTTGATGCCGGCCTCACAGAGGCTGAAGCACTCTCTGGAACAGCAACCGCAGAGGAGCTCGTTGACACTAGCGGGAAAATGATGGTCCTTGAACGGCTGCTCGACGAATTGTTTGCGAGGGGTACATAAAGTGCTGCTATTCAGTCAGTTCACGACTATGTTGGATATCATCGAGGTAGGTTGTGCCTCGCATCATGAGATTTCACCCACTGATATGAGACTCTCTCTCTCTCTCGAAAAGACTTGGGCAACAGGAATTGAAAGAGTGGAATACCTGTCGAATTGATGGCAAGACTCACCCATTGGATCGAAGGGAACAGATGAACACATTCCAGCAGGGCGGCGATCGCCCTGATGCGCCTCGTCTGTTCCTACTTAGCACACGTGCAGGGGGGTTAGGTATCAATTTGACCGCCGCAGATACCGTCATCTTTTACGACCAGGACTGGGTAGGTCCCTTAATCTTTGCGCCGGCTCCACGTGCAGCTGGTGTAAAAGAGTATACTAGGATACTGATTGACCTTTTGTTTTATTTCCTTCTTTCGCTCCGCATCACCACCATCTTGATCTCCCATCCCGGTTAGAACCCGCAAATGGATATCCAAGCGCAAGATCGAGCACACCGGATCGGACAGACCAAACCCGTGTTGATATTCCGACTTGTGACCGCACACACCATCGAACAGCGGATCATGCACCGTGCAAGTGAGAAGCGGCAGTTGGAGGCGTTGGTGATTGCTAAAGGTGGGGGTTTTTTTTCGTGACATGTGTTATGGGTTAGGGGGCGGGACCCCCCGGCACTGACTTGAATTCGGGAACAAAAGGGAAGTTCAAGATGCCTGGACAGACTGGACGAACGAAGGCAGAGGTACTTGGGGAGATGGCGACTGCGCTTTTGAAGCTCGAGAGCTGAGAATATCGAGGTTGTCCCTGCGACGAGGGAGGGGAAGCGCGGGGTGTTGAGCGACGAAGATTTGGATATGTTACTCGACCGGAGCGAAGCTGTGTTTGTGGACCGCGGAAAGGGATGGTCTGCGGGCGGCGGCGTTGTCGTTGCACATGCACACGACACCACTAGCGGCAAGCCAGTTTCAGGAAGGAGAGGACGATGGTGAGGTGGGTAGTGGGGCCACCGCAGTACCAGAGGCCTCGGCCCCGCCAGTGGTTGGTAAGAGGGCGGCATTTGCGGTGTATGAGGCGCCCGTGAATCAGGCGAATGAGTGGGTATCTAAACTAATGGGTGAGGACGTTTCAGAGTGACCTCGTGAAGAGGAGGGTTTGGCATATATGATGATTATACCAGTACATTATAGGTGTTATATCTAGACATACATAGTAGATATGATGAATCAGATCTTTGAGGTCGTGTCTCAGCCTCCTCTCGGGCTGTTTGGAATGTCACCTTGTCTACGGTTCGTCAAGCCACGTTGCACCTAAGTCCGCATAATTGGGTATATTGACCACTGCCTTTCCCCGCTGTGCAAGTTCATACAACAAAACGAACGATAAGAAACCTTGTAGACCCACCGGATTTCCTCGCAGTTGATCATTACCGTTGCTACTTGTATTAATATTGTTGCGTGCATGTGTTTTTCCTTGGCAAATAAGGTTCTAATTGCCGGTGGAGACGGCCTTCTTCCAGTAGCTAGGGCAGACATCTAATTTGTTATGTGTAATTGACGATAAAACGGATAAGAAGAACGAAGCCGAATTGACGCCAGCTGTCCGTTGTCGTCCGCACACGCACACACTCCCGCTCCCTCATCCCTCCACCAGTGCCAGTGGCCCATCCAGTCATCATGTTGGCACCCGTGCTAGCACAGTTTGTCGACTCCACTGATCCACTCTTCATTGATGTTGAGCAAGCATGGGAAGGCTCTCCTTGTTAATGACAAAGCTTGGGCCTGTGGAAACGAGTTGTCGATTTACCCCCAGAATTATGGACCTGCTGTGTTCTTGCAGACAGATAGTCCGTACGATACTCAGATGTTGCGCGGTGCGTATGTCTTTCCTTTGTCTTTTTCTTCTCTTCTTCTCTATCGTAATATTTCATTCTGACGGATAACGGTACGGGTGCTATTAGGTATGTCACAGATTCAACGATATCATCGAAGGATCCGTAGAACTCCAATACCGAATCGAACTAACCGTAGACGGGATGATCGACGGTCCCCCAAGCTCCCTCTCCATTGGAGAACGTCTCACCCGTCTCCGCGCGCTCCGCCGATCCTGGGCAACCCTCCAATGGACGTCCAAGATCACCGTACCGATGCCGGGCCCATTGCCACGCCTACGAGCTCGTCGGCGGTGTGTTCTGCAAGATTCATCATTCGGCAAGGCATAGGTATAGCTCGAGACATTTGACCTGCGGCGTGGTTGCCGTCTGCGTTGGATACTGAGGGTCAGATGTTGGTTAGGGACGATGTGGGGTTGCCGACGAGAGATTTTGCAGTGGATCCGTCGCAGGATTTGATTATATATTTTAGGGGTAACGATATCGATGCTTTGTGAGTCCTTTGTTGTTTCGCGTTCTCTTGTTGGTCTCGAGGTCGTGGGAAGTCGGGGGACCGTGGAGGAGAGAAGGGGAGGGTTCTCCCGACGGTTTTTTTTTTTTTTTTTTTTTGACTAGTGCCAGGGGGAATATGATTAGGCTGACATTTTATCTCTCGCACACACAGGCCAGCGTTGGTCGCTCCCGGTGCGGTGGAATTGCACGTCCGGAACGCTTCTCTACGAACGAGGTCCACCCAGACGCCCGTTCAGCTACGCTGCGCATGCCCGTTCTCCTCCCCGTCACGAACGCATTCATGCAGATCGTCGACGATATCGTTGGTATGCTGTACTTCATCGAACCCGAGCGACCACACATTACGTTGTGGAACTGGAAAACTGGGAAAGTCGTCGTGGTACTGTTTTTCTTCCTTGAGCAACACCCCGACTGTCCAGCTTTTTTTTTGGGGGGGAGTACACGAGGCTTAATCTACATTTCCAGAATCAATCTACTTTCCACATTCCCACCTAACACATGGGACTTCTCATTTATCTCGAACCGCGCATTCTTCGTTCACCACCGTCCAGACATACGGCACTATCGACATCTTCACAGTTTGACGGCGACCCTACTGAAGTCAGATCAATCCGATAGCTTCATCCTCCGCCCCTTCATTCGAGCCTAGCACCACGTATAGATTCATTACCCAGCCCAAATCCAATGTAACCCATGTTGCCTCTTTGCACCTCCCCCTACCCTCCCGCATATCCGGGTTGTCAATCTTTCCACGCATACTGGGCCCTTCCTGGCTCGGCCTCCTTCTGGCAGACCATTCGTCGCCGCCAACGAAGAGAGGACACACGTCTTTTCGGTGCAGTATGTTAATCCGAACCCCGACGCCGTGAGGAGACAGATGCGGTTACTGTGTATTTTTGAAGAACAGCACGCTGGAGAAGTACATAAAGAAACACCAAAGCAGGTCATGGTACTGGTGCACGGTGGGGAAAGGATTGACTGGGCCTTTGGTGGTTCCGTGGGAGGCATGGGGGAGGGACAATACGCGGTTCATGGTGCATCATTGGAACCAATTCGAGTGGCTAAGGTAACGTTACATTTGCTGTTACATCTGGCATTTGGCGGAACGCCCCTGATCGCAGTTGGAGCAGGTACGTGCACGGCCACAGAGTCGTCCTGCCAGCCCCCCGAAATGGAAGGGCAATGATGTACGTTCTTGATTTTAATGTGCACGATACCGTGCGGCAGAACCAGTATTACCGTGTGGACGATGGCGATACGACGGACACATCGAAAGCCGATGCGATCTCAGTTGGCGCTCCGCCTACACCTAAACCTAGTAGGGAACCCTATGGAACAGCATCGCCATTGCCACCAATGGAGAGCTTTACCGAATGCCAACGGTTGGACATTCTGAAGAGGAAGAATTGGACAATACCGGGGAGGATGACGATGGTACCGGTTGTCTTTGCGCCGGATCCGCTGCAGATAATATCTTTCAGCAGGCAACGAATTTGCTATGCACCAACAACGACTTCCGGCAACGCAATACCGGTTCTAAGCGCGCTAGCCTTGTCACCGAGCCATCCGTCGAGGAGTACCCATTGTTCTTCTCTGCCCCATTCGAGACCGCACTCCCATATCGCGAGTTGCAGCATGAGCAAGAGGTGGAGTATTCCTGGGATTATGGTGGACGAGGAGAGAATCGTGGGTCTTGAGGTCAGTGAACATACGATTTCACCAATGCGGCTGGTGTGGCTGATAATTGATTCTCGGACTGCTGCTGATAGTATCCTGCGTTTTTAAATGGAGATATGAAGGATATTCATGTCTTCACGATGTGAGAGGAGGCCATTGCCAAAATTTCAGATATTTGTGTGTACAGCTTGGTTGTGCTCCTATCATTGTTCTTCTTCTTGTACATGTGCTTGCTCACTACTCACTACGTATACCCAAAAAGTACTTGCGTGATCGAATGAAACTTCACAGAGTTAGCTTGTTTGCATTTCTTCTATGTACTATCGTGTACTACTACTGTACTGACTCTAACATCTGGGACTCAAAATACATGACAATCCTCTTCCGACCATACTACGCTGACGGTGTCGTTAGTGATTATCGTTTTCAGTGACTTTCGCTCAAGTAGGCCTGTGCGGGTCGAGAACGGTTACATAAACTGCCTCCTGAAGGCCTGATATCGCGCGCAGGTGATCTACTGTATGTAAAGTATGTAACTTGACAGCCAACGGCCTCCCACACACACCGCCTCGTAACCGCGGGTAGCTATTGCATTGTCAAGAATGCAGCGATAAGCTGGGAGTGCTTCACACGACCAACTTTGGCCGTCGCCACCGGAGCGTAGAGATAAGGAAGAAAGATTATACGAGGCACGCAGCTCTGACAAATCCAGACCCTGACTGATGGAGATAGACCCGTCCAACGGTATACCTCACTGCTTTGGGAACACATTCAGTTCAAGGTTGGATGAGCGTCTAATTTGTGCTCTCTCAGCTCGTAGCTACTACCTTAGTCCGTCAAACGACCACCTATATGTCTGGGAGATCTACGAATAACGAGAAGGCCGTCGTTCCCGTCTCCAAGGATGACGAGGATGAGGCCGAGCTTGCGCGCATGGGCTATAAGCAAGAACTAAGGTGAGTCACGAGACAGACGTTTTTATAGCGCTCCAATGACATTCATGAGCAGACGCGAGCTCTCCCTTTTGCAGGTAAGCATGAACAGTGCCAACTGATTGTTCCGAACGAGGGGGGGTTTCGACGGAGATGTGATCATTGTCGCCCTGTCAGAACTTTGGCGTATCGTTTTCCATAATCAGTATTATTACGGGTATACCCTCCCTTTTCTCGTATGGGCTGGTAGGTGCAATATTCGCTCGGCGATGCTCTAGGCACACAAATAAACTAATAAACTACAGAACACTGGAGGTCCTGCGGTAATGGTTTGGGGTTGGCTCATTGTCTGTCAGTTTTACCAGAAAGCAATTGCCTATGTATATATTCGTTCCCTGATTTTTTCCCCCCAGCTTGTACGACTATGCTCGTCGGACTTGCGATGGCAGGTATGGAGGGTGTTCATGGCCTAGACTGATTTATCCCGAAGTGACTCTTTTCAAGAAATATGTAGTGCACACCCAACGAGCGGTGGACCATATTACTGGGCAGCCATGTTAGCGAACCCTGAAAGTGCGCCGCTGGCATCATGGATTACGGGTTGGTTTAACCTGCTTGGCCAAGTGGCGGTTACCACGGGAATCAGGTCACGAGGGTTCAATTTTTTTGAATGCTGCAGTTTAGCTTGAGAGTTGTGTTTTTGAACAGCTTCGCTTGCGCAAACTTCCTGTCTACCGTGGCCGAGTTCGGGACAAGCTTTGTCCCAACTCCCAAGACGACAATTGGCATATACGCTGCCGTGTTAGTCAGTCAGGGTAAGTCCCTTCGTATGTATCACTTCGGTTTTCATGAACGATATTTATAGGGCTGATAAACACTTTCGGCGTGCATCTACTCAAGTATTTGAACAATGTCTCTGTTTGGTGGCACTCCCTTGGAACTACTTCCCTAGTGATAGCTATCCTCGCCCGTGCTCCGAAGCACCAATCAGCCAACTTCGTCTTCCGTACTTTCATTGATGGAACCGGGGTAAATGGGAACGAAGGATGGGGAACCCGCGCGAGCCATGCGTATGTGTGCATAATTGGGTTATTGATGGCTCAGTACACCTTGACGGGTGAATAAATCAACAATCTGCTCAGCGTGAGTTCGTAACTAACGAAGATGTATTAAGGATATGATGCGAGTGCTCATGTATGCTTAATTCGTGTTTCTTCGCGTGGTCAAATGCAGTTCTAACCACTAGCATAGATGACAGAGGAGACTCATAATGCTGCTATGGCTGGGTCCGTCGGTATCATCATGGCCCTTGGCGTTTCTGCGGTTCTAGGGTGGTTCCTTATTCTCGGACTCCTCTTTTCGATACAAGATCTGGAGACCACCCTCAGCTCATCCACTGGTGAACCCGTGGCGCAGATTTTCTTGGATACGGTGGGGGAAAAGGGTGCGATTGTATTGATGGTCATCGTCATTGGAGCCATGTACTTCTGCGGGTAAGATATTTCGTGGCTGCCAAGGAGTAAAGCACTGATGGTCGCTTTCTGCGAAGAACGTTTTCCGTCACGTCAAATTCCCGGATGATGTTTGCTTTCGCTCGTGATGGTGGTATACCTGGACACAAGTTCTTCCGCAGAGTCGACGCTAAGCGCGGAAATCCTGTTCGCACTGGTATGTATGCGTCGTTGGTCCATCTTCAAATAGATCGTCACGAGCTTCCGTGTAGTGTGGCTGGCATGTACCCTTAGTTTCTGTCTCGCACTTCCGAGTCTCGGAAGTTCGGTCGCCTTCTCGGCCGCGACTAGTATCGCAACCATCGGTCTCTATATTTCTTATGGTACGTGACACTCTTTGCCTTGATGAAGTTTGGCGGACGTGCAAGTCCCTGTATTCCTTCCGTTCAACATTTGCAGGCATTCCGATTGCGTTGCGTGTAATTTACCGGGAGCGATTCGTTCGTGGACCTTTCCATCTTGGTGCATTCTCAATGCCAGTTGCTATTGGCGCTGTTGTGTGGATAGCGTTCATCGCCATCGCCTTCATCCTTCCTCAGGCAAATGTAAGTGCTTTCCTTGCCACTACCCGACAATCGACGTGGGTTTTCCGCATGTTGCGGAATTCTCCTGCGCCCTAATTTAACCCGTCAGCCCGTCGATTCTCAAACCCTAAATTATTCTATCGTCTGCGTTGGCATCGTCGCCCTGTACAGCGTGGGATTTTGGTTGATCAGCGCTCGAAACTGGTTTTCTGGACCCATCAGACAGATCTCTGGTACGTCTTCTATTGCCTCGGCTTCCGCATACCGCCGATCGCACTTGTTTGCGTTCTAGCTACCGAGATGGGCGTATCAAATACTTCGGAATCAGAAGTGTCCAATAATGAAAGGGCAAAAAATTCAGAGACAAGATATTGATATTCACGTAGGAGCGCTCTCGACGTCTGCGCGACTTGGCGCTCAGCTTGCTTCGGTGCTTCTACATGCGCAAATACTTCAGGTAATCGGGCATGTATGCTCTTGTCTGTTCTTGGACGTTATTTGATGTGAGTTTGATGAAATGGGCGACTCGCTCAGGATTGAGACGATCCAGGGGAATGTATCAGGATGTTCGAAACCCTGTCCGTGTTAGAATCCTTTGACGTCACTCCTACTTTCAATCCTCCTACTACCTCGTCATCGCCATTTACAGCCTCAATGTTTATTACCTCCACCCACTTCCGTTGCTACACCAAACTTGGTTATCATCATGTGGGCACAAATGTCGCAGCACAGATCGCTTAAGTGGCCAAGACAGCAATGTCCGATAGCAGCGGCCGATAAAGCTCCGGGAAGACGATGGCCGGGTTAATTCTGTGTATGCCCGCTTGATCGGGTGAACACATTTTTGATATCCCCCGAGATAGGCTGGACTTTTACTGGGCCAACAAAGTGTTCGCAATGATGCTCCTATGTCTCAAGCTGATGTTGCACACCCTACAACTAGGCGTGTCGGCGCCTCGCGTTCCCTTCCATGATTTCCCACTGCCGGCTGGATAGCCTTGGTGATTGCGGCGTCCACTGAACGTTAGGCAGAATGGACAAAGGCGAAACAGCCCGCTTTCTCGCAGAGGTCAGCGGTGCAGTAGCAATTAAAGCTTCAGTCGCTCGGGCGACGAACATCAGCGGCCTGCCATAGTGATCGATAGAGGCAATAATATATTCTAGCGCGACGAAGGTTTCGGTAGGTTGTTACTTGATAACACAATATCAAACTGCGATGGTTGCTGAGGGTGGAGGCGTTGTACCATTAGCATGTATACCGGAGAAAAATGGTTGCGTCGTCCGACGAACTTCGGTCGAGTCAGATCTAGAATAGGAGTACAATCAATTCCTGGAACGGCTGGTGCTATTCCACTGCAGACCTTAGGTGCTTATGGCCAGGAGGTTACCCTACGTTGGTCGATGACAATGCCTGGCACCTGTATACTGGGCAAAGTATTTCAATTACCAAAGGTTATTATGTGTTTGGGGATCGTACCAGTAGTTTCAAGAACTGACCGACTTACACAACGGATTTTGGAGAGTTAAGGACAGGTCTTAATGTAGTAGAAAATGTAAAGACTGCACTTGAAAATTAATTCAACAATTTTTCGAAGGCGAAACTTGAAGTTTTCGTGAACGCCTCGATGTTTACCAATACTTCAAGTTTACGCACATGTATCGACGGCGTCGGAACGTCAATTTTAGCTTCAAGTTTGGTAGTGGTTTGAATGTGCGTGCAAACTTCCGATTTCATCTTCACATTGCGACCTCAACAAAACATCAAGAATGAACTATGTTCGTGTGTTGACCAAGATTCCAAATATGCACGAACAATAAATACTCTGCCTAATTTTGAAGTTTGGGAGGAGGACGAAATATTGATTGAATTGTAAAGTACAATGTATGGTTTATATGAATTGCCCGCTGGTCGCCCGTTCATTGCCCACCTGTCGCCCACCAGCGATCTGTTTATAGTACTATGTAGGCATTGACTATTAGACTACTGCCACCTTCATCCACGGGAAGTTTACCGGAGAGACCTCCAGTGCTTCCAACTGTCGCTGGCTGAGCCCCTTAATCCAAGTGTCATCATATAAAGCAATCGGTAGACCTTTAACTGGCGTCCTGCCACTCTCGCGATTTCCGGGTGCACGAATTCTTCTCATCGGCCGAGACCCCTGTGGTGAAAAAGTGTCAACGTCAAGGAACCGCTGAAGGTCCACAATGTCAAGCTCCCGCTCGATGTGACGTCGCCATTTCATATTCTTGACGTGAAGTACCCCCTCCACCTCATTCTCGACATCACTCTCTTCTGAACTCGCACCATGTTCACCGAGGTGTAGGACAAGGTCTTGCAGCCACGTCCAAGCCGCAGCGTCGGCATCACCCTCATCGGTCTTCAATTTCACGATGTGTTCAAGAATAGTTGCTCTGCGCGTGAATTTCTAGCCACAAAACCGTAAGCCAAAAATATACAGACAAGCCAGTATCAGTGAAAAATGTAGCTTACATTGCAACGGCGGGTAGTCCGACGACTCAGTTTCAAAACTTCTTCTCTCTCCTCTATCAACCGTGCCTCCATTTCAGCTGGTGTTTCGACGATACCGTGCTTGGTCAACTTTGGTTGGGCCTTCCTCCATGTCATCCTTAGTCGCTTGTAGCGATCCACAAGTAGTGCTCTGAGATAGCGTTCCGAGCGCACTGTTGGCCAGTTCTCTTCCGTTGACCGTGTACGCAGCTCTTGGAGAAGGAGATCAATTATGGCGCTATTCCATGGGGAGTTAGCATTACGCATCATATCAAAGACTAGCGCATCAGAATCAGGGCCGGGTCCATCCTCAAATTCATATGAATGGACGTCGATGGGATCTGCTGAATCGCGGGCGACAAACTCGACGTCTTGAGTAAAATTGAGTTTCTCCTTAAACAGCCTTCGCACTTCGGCCTGTCGCAACAGTTAGTAAATGTCGCCCAAATGACTGGATTTGCATTACCAAATAGAAGTTACGTTCATCGCTGGATTCCGCATCTCTCTCCTCCTGTAGCTCTCGACTCTCTGCATTCTTCCTCTGGGAGCGGGGGCTACGTTTGGTATTCAGTGAGAACCGACCACCGCTGAGTATGCTTTTCACGGTGCTCTCAATCCCTTTGGTAATGGCTTCCATGAACTGTAACACCTGTGGGGGAATGTCGCCTTGTGGACCCGGTGTTTGAGGTTCCGGTGTGTCAAACTCCCGCTGCACGGAGGGGGCACGAGAAACATCGGGTGTGCCGTCCTGTAAAATGCATGAGCTCTGGCCATCTGGACACCACAACGATCAAAATTCTCACATCCATTGGTATACTAACAAGACGTGACCGCCCTGAGATTCCATAAGTTCGCCTCAACTTCTTCAGTGCGTCGAGATTTGGTGTGGGTGTCGGCCGCGATGCTAGCGCGTTCCCTCGCTGTCTCGGTGGAGGTGTTTTCAAGTGCGGCACCTCATCGTTGTCATCAACATCGCCTTCATCACTTTCTGCAAAGTGGGACATCGGCACGTCATCGCCGTCTCGATTCTGATCTGCCATTTTCTGGGGCGGGTGTCGTGTGTGGTGGCAGTTGGGACCTGTTACCTTTAACAACATGAGCTCAAGGCCAGTGACGTCGAATGAATACTTACTAGTGGTTGCCTCTGCCGCACATATCACTGCTCTAAGTTGGCAATCTCTGTTTCCTTCTCTGCCTGAGTGTATCTGAATATGCGGAAGGGAAACAAATCTCGACGTTGACTTACCCTAAGACTCACCTCGGCCTTGTTCATTTTCTCAGAAAATGCCTTGTCACGTTCCTTCAGCTTCTCAGCAAACTCGAGGTCGCATTCCTTCAAAGCTTCGGCAAGCTTCGTTTGAGATAACGCTGACAACTTCGCGAGTTGTGCCTCCATATGGACCTGGGTTCTGCTAAGTGCTCTCTGCTCGAATTACCAGAATAAATTTTTACCTTCATCTCGTTGCGGATACTTTCGATATCGGTTCTACACTGATTGATGGTTGCTTCATGCTGACTCTGAATGCGCGCCTGAGTGTTGCTACGTTCCTGTATATATTCCTAGCAAAGAGAGTGACCTACACGTTCGCACGAGAACATAAGATTTACTCACTTCTTCACGGCGTTCCATAATTCCTTGCAATTCCATCACTTTCCTTTTCTGATTCTCGATCTCCACACATGCCATCTGATAGCGGTTGTCGATGTTGTGGAGCACTGCCTCTTGCTAGGTGGATTGGGACAGGCATTGGTGGATCGCCAGAGGCAAGTCGTCGGAGGCAGGTCGTTGGAGGCCGATCGTCGGAGGCAGGTCGTCAGAGGCCGATCGTCAGCGGCGGATCCGTTCATGTACATACCACACGTTACGCACCTCTTTCAGCTGATGGACACATCCTCTCAGTTGGTTAATGACTCTGTGCTTTTCATATAGATCCCGGCGCAATTTGTGTGAGTAGTCGACCTCTTCATGACGACATTTATCTTGGGTGTTAGAGCCCTGGGGTATACCTTCGAGTGAATTCCTAAAACGTGCAGAAAATAGAAGAGTGCAACCTCGGGTTCTTGGGAGCGCCGTGTACCAGGAACAGACATGAGTTCTAGCGATTTCAGGCGGGGCATAATTGCACGAGCCTCAGGCGCAGTTTCAGGCGGTTCCGACCACCGCTGACTTGACACGATGGACTCGTACTGGGTATCTAAAGAATGGTGACTTCAATAGTGTACCTTGCCGCTGCGAGTGCACTGAACCTACCTACCTTCGTCAAAGAGACTGTCGTCTTGCTGGATGGTCTGTGTATCTTCTGGTATGAAGGAGGCCGTGCGGGAATGGGACGCTGGTGTGACCTGGCGCGTCTCGTAAGGAAGGCTCCCAGGGAATATTACGTCTGTGTTGTCAGTCATCAACCTTGCTTATTTGGCGAGAAAGGCTCCCGCAAGGAAAACGTTTTATACGTGGAGGCTGGTCGTCAATTAATGCGTACCAAATGCATAGCGTTGTCAAGGAAAATTTTCATGTCTTTTTGCGAAAATACCTTTCTTTTTGTTGATGGCCTACTCGTGATCAGCTCCAGCCCTCCTAACTGCACTCGTTATTGTATTGTTATTGTATCAATTATCCTGGACGAATCTAGCAGTGCATGTGGGAGCATGCTTTAAACCCTCGCGCGATGTAGTCGCCCGGTAGGATCGCCACTCTCTCTTGTTTTCTGGTCAAGTGGTGCAGGTCTCCACTCCACTCGTCCCCCAGTCGCCCGGTAGGATCGCCACTTTCTCTTATTCTCGTCAAGGTGCAGGTCGCCACTCTACTCCTCCCTCTCGTTAGCATTCCATTTTCATATCTTCCTCCTGCGATGGTAAACACGCGTGTTTATGTTTTTCCATCGTCCTCTGTAAGCACCCACCTGTCATCTGCCCAGCTCCATATCTAAATATCCTCAGGCTCCTGAATTTCGTCTGCGGTGCAGACTATACTCAACCTCCCGTGACAGGCCCCAGCAGGTCATGATGCTGACGCGCTGCACTGGCACATCTTGGGCTTCGCTTCGCTTCCCGTTTGTGGAGACCTTGTTTCAAGAGGCAGCGCTCCAACCCTATGTTCATAACTGTCAAGTGACTGTGCACGAAGGGAGAAGTACTTACCATTACTGCGTGTTCTTCAAACGACACTGCCGTCTCCAGGAAAACGCCATCCTGAGTAAGGTTGATGATCCATTTCGTGGCGATGTCATTGTGATGAGGCTGGGGACTCATACTCATTCCGTTGTAAACATGCGCGCAAGGGATGCTGCAATTGCCGACTACATCATATCACGGTCAGCGAAACAGCTTGATATTTTATCAGTTACTGAAGCTTACGCAGGGTTGCTGAACGCATAAACTGCCACAGATCCAAGCCTCCACGCTTCATTAGCCTTGTGAAGTCTTTGCGTAGCTATACCCATTATAACTTGCGGTCATCTCGTTAGCCTTGTGAAGTTTTGCTTTGTAACTTGCGGTCATCTCATTCCTGCGCAATGTAGATACCATGTTACGATCTACACAACGCGTGAGCACAGAACGTCCGCTGTTCCCCTTACCTCGATGTCATAGAATGGACAGGAAAAAAAAAAAAAGATAGGAAAAAAAAGGGCAGTCTCAATTGTTGAGCGACACGCTACAACAGTGGATGGGTATGGTAACCATGATAATGCACTATAGCCTCCTTACTTCTGTTCGTATGCTGAGAGTACTGCCAGAGGGGATGCAATTGAGATTAGCTTACCGATTCCATTGCAGACCTGGTCTCCCGCTTAGTCTTCCCTGCTGCCATCTCTACCTCTTGGCGCCTTGCACGACTAGATGTATATTTCAGGCGCATCATTATCATGTCGCTGACAGGCCAGGCATTGGCGTAGTTATCAAGATCCGGGAACGCAGCCACAGCCTAAGGATACGTTAGTGATTCTATCTCCCGGCTTCAATCAAGACTTACCTTGTTGCGTACAAGTCTGAGAAGTGTCGGATTTTGCGCAGATGCACACTTTGTGACGTCCAGGTGTTCATCGATGAGGTGGAAAATAAGTTTCTACTCTCACGCATTTCAGATGGGACACTCAGAAGTATAGGTTCGACATACCTTGAACTTCACATACGTCTTACGGTTCCAATCAAGAGCAATTTCAAGTGTGTACCCTCCACGTCCAGGACGTCCAGGCTCCCCAGTAGGCTTTGGGATCTTTGAGTCATCCGAGAGCACGCTTGACGCGCAATCACTGTCAGAGGATTCAACAGACTCGGCAGCCGAGTCCTCTTCCGAGGATGGCATAGTAGACGATGCTCGTTGGATGACGGGTCTCTTTGAATACGGGGAAGTTCTGTGTTTAGTTGACTTGGGCTTTTGTGCGAGACGGAACTCTGGGGCAGGTGTAGATCTACGGGAGTTGGGCAATTCTTCAGACTTGATGACCCGCCTTGTGTCCAAACCAGCTGGAGCAAGAACTTCGTCAGCAAGCAGTGTCGTAGGGCGGTGTGGACTGCCAAATAACTCGATTTGATCCGTTAGCATGGAGGGTAAAGGTGGAGGAACAGTGGAATCATCGCCGAAGAAAGGTGATACTGGCTTGGCTGTGGTAGGCATTTCTGCTTAGCTTGAGCAACGAGATGCTCGATGGAGATTTATGATCCTGGAATGCAGAGAGGCGTTGCGGCGTCGCGAAGTGGAAAACAAAACAAGAGCTGCAATAACACGGCACATGGCGATTGGCAACTACGACAGCAGTACAACAGCGGTACACAATTACGCAATTATACAATAGCATCAATTATTGAGCTGGGCTCGACACCATGGTATCACACCACAATCACTGCAAGCATTTCACAATTTTTCAGGACAGAACATATTGAAAAGAATTGAAAGAAGAGATACAATGTTATTTTGTATGTTTTCAAACAAAAAATCCAAAAGTAATAATTTATTTTCTTTGCATGTCCCACCTATAAACATGAATTGATGGTAATGCCCATTAGCTTCTGGTCTAATGACAATTACTGTCAATTCATGTTTGCTGGTGGAGAAGGCAAAGAAAATGAAATATTATTTTTGGATTTTGTCTGTGAAAACATCCATTATAACATGGTATCTCTTCCTCCAATTTTTTTCAGCATGTTTGGTCATGAAAAATTGTGAAATGCTTGCAGTGAATAGTGGTATTGTCCAACAGGGTTGTGAAGGACCAGGGTGGCCCTTTTTCGGGTTCCCTAGCACATACGTTTATCCGCTATTTATGCGCGATGCGAGCAGGCGAAGAAATCGCCAGAATTTCAAACCATGTACGCGTTGCAATCGCTATTCTCCCCTTCACCTTCCTTAAAGCAGCGTTACCAAAAAGTCGCTTCTTTCAAGAGCACAGGATCTGTGCATGCACTCGCCATATCCATTGATGGGCAAGTTCTTGCTGCTGGTGGTAGGTTTGTACCATGGACTGAGACTCATACTAATGACGTCTAGGTACTGAGGGAGTTAAGCTCTGGAACCTCGAAACTCGGAAGGAGCTGACTTCGGTGACACACTTGGAGTCCCATGGCATTGTAAGTTGTGCTATTTGGATGAAAGCGAAGCATGCGCCTGCCGAAACTCTGTGCTATGGCACTGGTATGGGATACCTCGTATTCATGAGATCCAACACTCTTGATGTAAGACACTTCTCTCGATGCAAAAAATCATCTAATCTGAGATATGTAGAAGCAGTTTCAGGAGATTTGTGCCAGGCGGTTAGGCTCAGGATTCGAAATTACCTGTGTTGCATGGGACACGTCGACCACTGATTCAACTTGCCGTGTTGCCATCGGAACCTGAGACAATATTGTTCAGGTTCTTTCACTGAGTATGAGCTCACAGCTTCAGCCGGTGTTTGCGGTTCGTCTCGATAGTACTGTTCCGAAGTCTATTGCATTTGGCGAGAATGGAAGCGTCTATGTCTTTGGCTTGTATGATGGCAATGTGTAAGTGCTTTGTCCCGTGTTGGAGTGTAACTCATGAGGTCTGTAGTGTCAAGATGGACGGAAATGATGGAAAAGTGATCGCTGAACATCACTGTCAATCAGTAATGTAGGACCAACCATATCTAATTTATGCCCTGCTCATCTTTCAATAGCGGATCTGCTGCTGTCCATTTGAAAAAGGGGCTATTCATGATCGACAATGCAACGAATGGGTTCACTATGTATCATCTGGATGGCGCACGGTCCATCAGGACGTTCTTGACTGACCTGCCGCCTAGTTTAGCCGTTCCAAAACAAGTGGGATTTGGAGAAGATGCCAAAGTTGTCATCGGGGGTAGCGATAGTGGATGTGTATACATATTCGACAGGAAAACAGGTGCAGGCATTGAAACGCTCCGTCACACCAATAGTACTCTCGTACAAACTATTGCGGTCAGTCGTCTCTCAACATTATTTTAAAAGCCTTTACTAAAATATGTGCAGGTGCGAGATATCGGTGGACATTGCATTATCGTGTGCGCTTCACTAGCTACCGGTCGCAAGAATACGTCAATTAGTGTATGGGATCACATGTATAACTCACGGAAAGCTCCCATCTCCAAGCCTTGGACAATTATACCGATTTTACGGGGCCTGACCAGCATTATCATTGTGTTGGCCCTAATCGTGCTAGGAGGACGCCTCCCAATTGCACGTACTAGCGTGAGTACGCTACCATACATAAGATATTACATATTGATTCTCGGGAACAGATTGAGCTGGGCGCGTGGACGATGGACCATCTGTTTGTCCCGCGCTGGCCGAATGTATTTACCATTGACCTATCCTGCCTCTTCCATGTCAAACCCGCATCCACAGTTCCTTACAGTGGGGAGGGCGACATAGACATGCTTCGGGACATCACACAGCAAATCAGTGAGGTCAAGCAAATTATTGGGGACGTACAAGCCAGACACAGCGCGACTGGAACTGCCAGCACGAGTGGGAGCGACGGAGTCATCACTGGGAGCCGGAGGAGGCTTGAACATTGGAAGGAGGACTATGCCGGAGAATCAGTGATCTATTTGTAAACGTAGGTTGTCATGTTATATACCCCGGTACCGAAATTTCATCTATCAGCGACCACTGTAACAATGGGGCTCTGAATGAAGGGTTGAAATCGGATGCATGCACTGATGACGGTCCTAGGTTGGCTTCAATGTCATGTGGACCATTGAAATCCGAGCAAGCCATCGTTGAATGTTCGAATTAAGTAGTATAATAAAAAATCACCAGTACTAGGAAAGCTGCTACAGAGAGGAGTAGGTCTCTGACTACTGCTGTAGCTGACAGGGACGCGAAGCTCACCCTAGCTCTGCTCACCTGGTCGGAAAATTCAGACGCCTTGCGTCGGGCACCTAGGACCCAACGGAACCCATTTCGACATCACGAGAAATTTTCAGGTGTCTACCGGTGCAACTGACAGTCTACGGAACTCAAGTATGGTACATAGGTACATATACCAACGCCCTCTGGGCTACAGTCATCGCACCTTACAGATCGTCAGCATCAATATTACCAGGACCATCACTATCATCATGACAACATTGACCGCCGTCATCTCCATCTTCGTGGCCATCGTTGTCGTTGCACAGTCGGAACCATATCAAAAGTTCAAAATCTGTCATTGTGGCTGCCTATAGTGATCACTACTGTCCAGGAGTTGTGAGCACTTACCCCATCTTGACATGTCCATATCATCGTCATCCTAGCCCACACCAAGTTATTGTTGTCATCTCTGCCCCGCTGTGACTCGCTCCCTTGGCATTTCTATGAGAATGTGTTGCTACCAAAAGTAAATGTAATCATGAAATTACCTCTGTGCACTCTGGCACTACTCAATGTACTTGTCTATTCAAGACGGATCTTGAGAAAGGTGTCCTTACATGAGCAAATGCGATTGCACCGTCCGCGAGGGGGTAATTTTGGGGCATGAGAACGGAATGGTGAATGTTGGGTTTCTTGCCACGGTGCCCTGAAATCGAATCCGGGGAGTGCAAAGCTGAAGGAATTAGGGCACTAGCTGTTCTGGTTCGCAAGATATTTCAATTCTGAGATGCGAGCTGCAAGACAAGGAAGTGGCGGCAATTTCGAGGTTTTTCTCTCATGGCAAACCTTTCCCGAAACAGCTGTAATACAAGTGTTCAAAACGACTTCGCTACCCATCTCTCTCTGCCAGATCGTCTAAGCGAGAACGGTGACCCTGCGGCACACCAAAGTTGAGCGACGCAGTTCGAATTAGGATATGGACAATGGTAAGAACCCGAAAACTGTCGCCATCATCGTCTGATGACTGAGTGTTTAGGGTCGTACTAGGAATCTCTGTCGCTTTCCATTCTCTACCACCAGTCACGGCAGTGCTGGGTCCTTCCTGAACGCCGGCATAATGCTCCTCGAACTATCTCCTCCTCTCCAATTGCGCCTGATCTGTTCCATACTCGTCACGCACTCGACTGCCGCTTTTGCCGCGACCAAATTGTCGTCCTTCCGCGTATCCAAGGCCAAGATCACAGCAGATAATGCGTTCGTTGAGTTTGGTACCGCTGATATACTTCACGCATGCGAGTGCTTCTGCATGTGGGTAGTATTCCACTCAACAGAATCCGCAGGGCATCCTTTGAAGAGGAGAATGTCAGGTAGGGGTAAGCGGATACCACCACCACCCTCTGGACTGGTATACTTACAACTCATATACTTGCTCTTCAGTCGTATAGAAGCTCAAGCTATCAATCTGGGAGCCGTTGAACGACGAAGGGTAGTGTGTAGTGTCGTACGTATAATGTCGATGATTTTGAAAGAAAATCATACTGCCTCCCTTACATCGGTCACTGCCATGTCCACCACCTACGCCAACGTGCCGAGTTTGCAAGGGGGTTATCGGGGCTGGTTTATGCTACTGACTCATTTCTCCATGCAAAATGGTACCTGTCACAAATCACATCCATCCCGCTTGATTACTGCGCCGAAACTCGTTCAAACTAGAGGTAAGACAGGGCCCAGATTGGCATTTGGCGTTCCTTGAGGCCACGAACCTCCACTGGAGGTGGAGGATATCTGTGCATGGGGAGCTGCTGACGGAGGTTGCGTGCCTTTCATGTGGGTCTGCAACGATATTGGCAGGCTGTTCGGGATCGAGGGCAGGGGAACACTAGCAGACATTTGTCAGGACGTCACGAGTGGTGAGGTTCCACTGGTGTACACACGTTGGGCATTTTGCTGCTCTTTGCAACTGACAGGTTGAGGAACACCTATTCAGTAGGGAGTGATATGCTGGTGATGCCCAGTGAAGTCGCCCACTCTACTTCCTGCTCACTGGTTTCATGTTGTCGTTACAATCGTCGCAATCTCTTGTGCACAGATGGCGATGAAACGCTTAATGCAGCTGAAATGCTACCAGATCAATTAAGTCCTAAGACGTATCCTACTTGCCAGCCAACGATCCATCACTAGGCTCCGTAATATTAATCGTCAACTGTTTGCCGCAATCGTCGCAATCTTTGTTTGTAACTTGTTCCATTTTGGGGTAATAGCCTTGTTCCATCGTAGATTCATGACACGGCGCCGCCGCACACAAAGACGTGTACGTTGTACAGTGATTCCCACTCTTATCCTTGTTCAAAAGTCGCCGCCCTGCCGCAATATGAGTTGCAAAAGCTGGTATTTCGTTGGCCACGCTCACATCCTTTTCATCTCAAAGCCCCAAGATTACATTGTACGTCGTCCTCAAACATTTGGAGATATCCACTTAGCGTTGATACCACCAGATTGGAGGGATGCCTGCCTCCCGCCCTACTCTCAAACGATGTTTTTGCGAAGAATGCGTCGAGAAAGGTGGCACAGACAGCCACGGGAAAGCAAGAGGTGTTCTTATGGAGGCTCGTTTTATGCCAGCGCACATGAAGCGAGTTCATGAAGAACATGCCACCCAGTACTCACCACCTGTCCAACAGAGCGCCGTAGATGCCGTAGACTCTGTTGCTGGGCACCTCTTTGCACTTACCATTACTGATGATGGTCCGGACCCTGGTACCACTGTCAGTAAACTGTGGCACTCCCGCGCTGATTTTCAGGCCATGGGTCCAAGCAGCAGCACGATAAGCAACCCGCCCAAGGCAATCCCTTTAGATGATCTTGCCAGTAGTCTGAGTCGCCTTACCCTTCATTCCCCTGGGCCTTCCGTCGCATCCCCCCCCAAAGACGCCCTTGAGAGAGAACAGCTCTCGCCTGACTCGCCTGTTACTTCCACTACCCCCACTGTATCTGGTCATTGCAAGTCGTCAAGGAATGGCAATCGTCGCACCATCAGAGCTCTTCAGATCCTTAGCAATATTGAATCTCAAATCCATCGCTGTCAGCGGCTCCTCCTCGATTCATCAGACCTCGGCTCTCTTGATGTCCAGCATGAACTTGTCGTTCTACGCAAAGCAATTGATCGGGTTACTCGTTCCACGGAGTTGGTGGCTACACGCAAAAAGGCTTTATCTGCGTTGTTGGATGAGGTCCAATCCCAGGCAAATGAGCGGGTGCCTACACCTTTGCCTCGAGATCCAGTTGAGATTGACACAGGCGAGTATCTGGATGTCGTGATTTTTACCATTGCTGATGTTTGATTGTACAGGGAAGCAGTACTCACCACCAATCGAGCGAATGGACGTGATCGCCCAAGTTGCACTATTGCTAGGAGTCGTGTGCAGTATAATTTTTGGCGTTGGCACTCCGGGTGCTAACTTTATTATGAACGGACTTTCCCTCTTGCTATACCTTGCCTTTCGGAAGCCGGATGGGACACTGAGTCATTCGCATGAGACTGTGCTGAAGCAAATACCGTCGACCATCAGTGGCGTCTTGTCCAGGTTCCACCTCGCAGCCAAGACAGTGACGTATGCTGTCTGCAGCTGCCATTGCCTCTATGCTCCCACCTTTTCACTCAGATCGGATGTCCCCACTTATCCTTCCTTCTGCACTCATTTCCCTTCACCGGAGAAGCAATGTGGCGAGCCGTTACTCAATACACGAGCTGAGGGGAATCCTTACCTGAAGAAAGTGTTTGTCTACCACGACTTCAAAGACTACCTCGCAACACTACTGTCTCGACCAGATACCGAGGCAGCGATGGACTCTGCATGTGACGATTTACATGCCTCATCCTCGCAACCACGCTTTGTGAAGAACCCATTTGAAGCCCAGTTCCTTCGAGAGTTCCATGGGCCTGTGCCTGGGAAGCGTTTCGTTGATCGTGGAGATGAAGGTCGATATGCATTTGCGCTTCACGTGGATTTCTTCAACCCTGGAGGTATGAGTGTACAGGGACCAAGTGTGTCGTCTGGGATCATTTCGATGGCATGTCTCAATCTGCCTTTGGATGTGAGGTACAAGCCGGAAAATCTTTATCTTGCTGGCATTATTCCAGGCCCCAAACAACCATCACTCGAAAATCTTAATCATTACATACGACCACTGATGAACGACCTAGTTGCTGCTTGGGATTCTGGTATTCGCTTTTCGAGAACGGCGAATCATCCTGGCGGACGAGTTACACACAGTGCCATCGCCCTTGTTGTCTGTGATCTCCCTGCCTCTCGCCACCTTGCCACTTTCGCTGGAATTGGGAGTCACTTCTTCTGCACTGTTTGCAGCTGCTACCACAAGACAAATTACAGTCGGACGGACTTCAACAACTGGATGGCGCGTGACAAAGACAAGCTCCGCCAATATGCAGAGCAATGGAGGGATGCACATACGTCTTCCGCACGCGACAGGATATTCAAGGAATACGGTGTTCACTACTCAGAACTGTGGCGTTTGCCATATTGGGACCCCACTCGCCAACTCGTCATAGATTCGATGCATTGTATACTCGAGGGCCTTGTTCAACATCATGTGCGCAGTCTGCTTGGGTTAACCACAGAGACTTCTTCCGCTGCGCACTCCGTAATTCCTGCATTTCACTACGAGTTTAAGTGGGTCATCCCTGGTACCCCCGAGGCGCTGTCTATGACAACAAAGGAGATCACACAAGTCTCGGCGCTTCACAAGCTTCTTGTTTCACCGGTCCCATCATATGACGACAACACAGCTGTCGAGTCCTTCATGACCGACTTGCGGGAGTCGCTAGTCCACAAAAATGCTCGCCCTCTGAAATTTGTTTGCCAGAGCTTAGGGTGTGTTCCCTCGAAGAGTGGTAAAGTTCTCAAAGCTGATTATGCCAAGGCGCTTGTTGCTTGGGTAAGTTGTTCCTGATCTTACTACGTGTCCTGCAGCTAATGCGATGTATACTCAGTGGCTGCAGATGCCCTTGTCTGCGTTACAGCAGCGACCCGGCAAGTTTGCCAAGTCAGACGTGTTGAATCAAGTTCGCAAAGTTATTCGTGACGTCGTGACGCCATCGTGGTTAGGCTCTGTTCCCAGCAATTTTGGCGATGTGTCCGCTGGCACTATCAAGGCAGATGAATGGCGCTCACTGATCACGGTTTATCTTCCCCTAGCGTTGATCAATCTTTGGGGTACAAGTAATGACTGTTCCGATGATGGCGCAGACCTTAAGGCCGTTCTCGATCACACAATGGATCTCATTTCTGCCGTCAATCTTGCCTGCGCTCGGACCATGAGTACTTCGCGAGCTTCTGCATATCGTGCCTATATCGCCAGCTATGTTGGAAAGCTGAAGGAACTCTATCCTACACTTGATGCACGACCCAATCACCACGCGTCGTTTCACATATATGATTACCTCCTACTCTTTGGACCCGTGCAATCATGGTGGTGCTTTCCATTTGAGCGGTTGATCGGGGTGCTGCAACATCTTCCGACCAACTACCAGACAGGTTTGTGATCGACGGATTAAGCCGTAGAACTTGAAAACTGAATCTAACAAACAGGAGAGCTGGAGAAAACAATGATTCAGTCATATCTGAAGGCTGGAAGACTTCGTAGTTGGTTGTCTCGACCTCGCTGCCCCCCTGCTATCCATGAATGTAAACTTCTTCTTGATCGTGCATACGGTACTACAGATGGAGGTTGGGAGACCCATGGAGACCCATTGGACGCTGGAACGCGAGTGCCTGACAGTGCTAAGCTGGTAGTGACGCCGAAGGACTTGTTTGAACTAACCCAACAGCGACATGTAGTCCTACGCGCCCACCTCAAACTTGACAACACTGTGTACAGCAGGTTCTCGACTCATGATGGCAACTCGCTTATTCTATTCTATCCAAAAGGCGACTACAAATGCTCGCCCGTCCCTGGCACTATCAAGTATATCTATGGTCATGACGGGGTATTTGTCTTTGCTGTACTGCGATATTCCTTGCTGCCACATGCTACAGAATCAGATCCATTTGCTGCCTACCCCCACTTTCCCGCCAAGTCGTACTCTTCCGCACTCTCAAACCACTTGGAAACCGTCGAATCATCGTGGGTTGTCAGTCACTTTGCCAGGTGGGCTGTCGCAGATGATCGCATCGTCGTGCTCTCTCTTTGTCGGGTGAGCAATTTTGTCCTCTCGCCCAAGATATTTCCATTAACTCTTTCATGCAGGACTGATCTGCGAGCTTCACGTAGTATAAAAATCCGGTTGTCATTGCTGTTGTTGACAGAAATTGGGCGCTTGAAGTAAAATGATAGTGATTTTGGGCGACCAGAGGGCGATGGGTGGGTGATTGGCGGGCGATGGGCGGGCGACCAATGGGCAATTCATATAAACTGTACATAATACTTTACATTTCAATCAACGTTTTGTCCTCGTCCCAAACTTCAAAATTAGGCAGAGTATTTATTGTTCGTGCATATTTGGAATCTTGGCCAATACACGAACATAGTTCATTCTTGATGGTTTGTTGAAGTCACAATGTGAAGACGAAATCGGAAGTTTGCACGCACATTCAAACCACTACCAAACTTGAAGCTCAAATTGACGTTCTGACGCCGTCGATACATGTGCGTAAACTTGAAGTATTGGTAAACATCGAGGCGTTCACGAAAACTTCAAGTTTCGCCTTCGAAAAATTGTTGAATTAATTTTCAAGTGTAGTCTTTACATTTTCTACTACATTAAGACCTGTCCTTAACTCTCCAAAATCCGTTGTGTTATCTAGCCGCGGCGGGCGGTATTCCACTTATGGGTGTTATTCAGAATGCCATTTTCGATGTTCGCTCTCGTAAACTGCTTGATCCTGCGTAATCCCCAACAATGACTCTTGTTTTGCCAACCCAGTTATTAATGCACCATTTGACTGCGTCATATGCTGTGGCGCAGGTCCCTGGAACGCCACTTGGCCCACTAGTGATGGCATGAAACGCAACGTTTCGACCGCTCGAACAATTCAGGGGGGTTCGTGGTAAGCCGGGAAAGTTCGGCGACTCAGCCACTACTTAGTCCTATTCAACAAGCAGTCACGCTCTGCTTATCAAGGTTTGGGGCAAAAATCGTTAGTGCATTCAGTGCGCGGTTTGGCGTTAAACTGGAATAAGCTGTTGAGCAGGGTACTGGTACCACCACTGGTAGCGAACAAGCAGAATAGACGCAAGACTGGAGGCGAGGGGACATTTATGCAAGGGATATCGTAGGACCCTGCCCTCCTAAGACCGCAAACGAGGGGGGAAAAGGAGGGACAGGTGGTTTCAGCACTGATGGATCGGGCATACAGGCCGCCGAGAGCGCTAGAATGAACGATACCCGTGAAAAATTTGTTCCATTAGCATGTGGTGGTGACGCATGATGTGAGAAATGGAGCGCCGAGGAGTCCTCTGTAGCCTGTGCGACGACGATGGATTGGAGTCGAGTACTTGAGTTCTTTATTACATAACAAGCTCAGGGTAAGTCCTACGTGGCTGTGCACAGTCACGGGGATAGTATAACCCCCTGGCTGGAGCGGAAGAAAATTATGTAATGGTACGGCTTCTTAGTACCCCACAATGACATACTAGAAGACCAGTGGGTTTTGCCGTGCGGAGTCAATTGACAGGCAGATGCGCGGATGTCGAAAAAAGCGTCTCATTTTCGGGCTGGAGTGACCTTGTAAACAAGGTGACAGGACTGAGAAGTTCATCTATAAATCTCTGGTAGGTCTGACAAGCGATTGGTTGGATTACATAGCATACGTTAAACTATCCGATTTTTACGATAAGGTTGACCGTACACAAAACGTGTCGGGGGAAGAACATGGCTCCTGACTTACATTCCAACGTCACATCTATAATAGAGACTTCATCGGGAGCAACCTGACGATTCGATCTTTCTTAATTTGCTGGCCCTGTTTGCCGAAATAACGTTCCGCATCAAATGACCAGTGTAATGAGCCGATAACCGTGTCCCGAAGGCCTTGGACATAGATGGCCACGTTCTGATCGACGGGTGAGCCCCATGTTGGCAGGATAGTGAAGTTGTCCTCAAAGCGCTGCAACGCTGCTTCCCAATAAGCACCGGCTTCGTCCACAGCACCTTGAAGGTCAAGTCCTTGTTTGTACATGAGAATCATGACGAGATTGTGGATATCGCCTCGAGCCTGCTCCTTGTTGTAGGAGTAGATGTCCTGCAAGCTATTATGTAGCTGACGTCTATAATGTCAAGAGATTGCTCACGTTGGACCAGCTTATCATGTCGTTAGCAGCTTCCTCCATGGCCATGATCGCCGGGTGAGAGACGACCTCGTCAGGCAAGTCTATGCCAGCAGCATACTCAATCATTGCAAAACAGGGCTTGCATGCACTGGTGTCCCGCCTGTAGGCTATGTAGGACTCCAGATCCGCAATATGGCCCTTGGAGCGGCGTTCAACCTCTCTTTCAGATGCAGCGAAAAACAAATAAAATCCATGGATAAACCGCTCGGTACAGCCAGGACCAGCAGTCTGGCGGAAGCGGTCGAAAAATCTTGGACACCCTCAGCAAAGTTAAGCATTAATAGGAGTAGGAAGGCTTACGACTTAACCATCAGGACACTGTGCTTTTCGGTCCGAAGGTTCGGGTCACGAAAGACATCCAAGCAGGTTTGCCACAGCGCTCGTGCATCTCCCAAGTCGTACTCATCGAACCAGTCGTCCACGTTGAAAAGCAATGCGATCCAGTCAGCACATACGCGCAGCCGGGGGGCATCTGCGTCCGGGTAGTAGGTTGCACTGAGTAGTGCAGACTTCGCAGCCTTTGACCTCTCCAGACTGTCCTCGGACAAGCCGCAGACTTCTACAAGCCACTTGTCTGAGTCATGCAGTATGTCATCAAGGTAGGGGTTCAGCCGTAGGGGATATGGGCAGATGGTGAGGAAATCGGGTAAGAGGAAGGTCAGGGGTGACCCCGATACGAACTCTGTGGCCATAAAAATTATATGCGTCGAGAACCTACAAAGTTCCTTCGAGAAGATGAACATAAGGAGAGGGCTCACAAAGATTCAAATTTCAGCGCGACGACTATTTTATAATCGACACTTGTCTGAGGCCGTGACAACCAGACCCAGGACAGGGGAAAGGATGCCGGCGATATTTGGCCAAGCTGTAGTGTTTACATTTCCGACACAGACGTTACTTACAAATTTGGAGGATCGTTCAACAGGAACTGCGATGAGATACGGTGCATATCTGGGCCGACGCTAATATTGTTTTGGTCGTGGATCCTGTGGTCCTCTCAGAAAAACTTTCACTTACCAAGCCAAGAAGGGAACAAATCCATGTGGCAGCCGAACGGCAATCACAATAACTGGTAGAATACCTTCGCGCTCTGAAGCGACCAAATATGCAAAGAACGTGGAAAAATCACCGCGGTGTTTCATGTAGTCGCAGAGGCGGCTAGAACAAATGTCTTCGGCATAATAACCTGGAACCGTGATTCGCAGCTAAACATGAAAGAAATTGGAGAGATTTGAAACAGTGTAACGGAGATCACGGTGTGTTCGGACTCTGAGGCGTTGATTTCCAGTACATATAACTGGAAATTCAGGATTTGCCGATGTCCGCTGGTGGACTTAACTGCGCTCGGGAGGCTCCTATCAGTGACCCAGGTATGACAGTGACAAAGATACGTCACATGTGTAATTAACGCTCAACACCGACCGTAGAATCAAGTTCAAAAGCCAGCAGTGCGCCATCAAATGGCTATACCCGATCCAACATATTCAAAGAATGATGATACATGCCATCAAACTTGAGCAAAAGATAACTTCCGTGACACCAGTCTGTACACTGAACATCGAGATTAGACCATGTTCTCCACGTACGGACGGAAGAAGGAAGATCTTTTGATCACCCGACGCTTTAACAATATGGTTTTTAGCAGACAAATAGACACGGAATGTCTGTGCTTTCTTCGTTAGCTTGACTGTAGCCTCACCTGAACTTTCATGCTTGCATCCTCGCTCTGTGTGCGAAAGGATGAGGTGTAGGTCAGAAGTGAAATTGAAAAAGTTGTCGAGACACGAAAGTTGCAATCGACTTGCTTATGTAACCTCCAGGCACCTCTGGATGGCCAGTGGACGTTGAGTGGACGTCACATGGAGGAACATGAAGGAAATGGGAGTTATGTAGAAAGTACCTTGCTGCGGAAGAGATTATATCGAGCAGAAGTGCAGATTAGACGAAGTTTAACAAATGTCTGTGATGATGAATAAACGAAGAGCGTCAATGTTCAATCTATGATCGATGTCATTCTGCGAAGCTACGCGCCCGAACGTATATTCGCGCCGAGGAAAGTCGTACGCAAAGTTGAATCCACCACCTGCGTCGGTGATGTCTACAATCAGGTGACACGGGTACTACCATCAGGAAGAGGTTTGAGGGGTGGGGTCACGAAGGGAAATAAAATGACGTCCACACTCCATCAGTCAAGTGACTGGTCTGGCTGTCCAACCGGCCCTGCAAAGTCCCAAATGACAAACCGTCTTCCAGCACCGGACGAGAGATAGCGTCCAGGAACATAGGTTCGGCCTGACGACCGCCTGAGGCGCAAAGGGAACGTGGGGGGCGGAAGTCGTCGAAGTGTCGTTCGTCGACCAGGGAACTTTCAAATGCTTGCTTGCCTTCGCTCTGGTTGGACTTGCAACGTAGGTCCATCTCAACTGTTTCATCGTTCCGAAAATCATCCTGATGTCATGTGTGTGGGACGAAATTTGGTGGTACGATATCTTTAGGATCACGTCGTCTATTTGTGCGTATGACTCTTTTGTGCCCGTAATTCAGCTTTCTCGCAGCGAGTACTCACGCAACATCTGGCAGAATCCCACAATTCGGCGAAGGATGGAGCTGCCAGACATCAGGTTTGCCATACTGGAGATCCTTCGGGCTTCTTTGCAAGTAATAATGTTACCCCATTGTCAGATTGCAGTTGGCATCATTGGCGTCGTACTGATCCGGGCCGAGAGGGTCGTTGCGGATGAAAAAGACGATGAGACAAACCAGGCCAAACATACCCGTACTGCAAAGACGTCAAGTAAGGCAATCTGGCGCAGATTCCTACAGTGTTGATTGCTCACGCGCAGGGTGAGGAAGGCCACCCGAGCGGGGCTGCAGGGGCACGTTCGAGTTTTTATAACAGTTGGTTTTATCTAAGTGGCAAAGTCAAGGTGTGGCCGAGACCGCAAATTGCAATGGCCTGTTCAATGTCTTGACACAGTGACGCTGTCCGACATGTCCTGATATGTACACCCATGTCGTCGCCGTGCCATTGGACCAGCGAACTTGACATTGGCATCTCGCTGAGTAGGGAAATCTGGGGAGATTGGCTGTAAGGACTCGGTCCGACGCTGTCGACCGTTTGTTCAGATGGTGAATTCTCTATGACAGTCTTACTTATCATCTCATTTGTTTCTTGATCCTACTTTACCCGTAGCAGTACTCTGACATATTTCGTGCCTGCTCTCTAACCTATAAAATGGCCTATGTAGCGTACTGTACGGGGACTCTCTTTTCTACCTCGAATCAAACAGACCTTTCACTCTGGAAAAAAATATGTAATGGTGATGCGAAGTTATAAGACTTGCAACGACACCACACCAGGATTCTTCTTAAATACTACTTGTTTCCAGAGTGAAAGGTCTGTTTGATTCGAGGTAGAAAAGAGAGTCCCCGTACAGTACGCTACATAGGCCATTTTATAGGTTAGAGAGCAGGCACGAAATATGTCAGAGTACTGCTACGGGTAAAGTAGGATCAAGAAACAAATGAGATGATAAGTAAGACTGTCATAGAGAATTCACCATCTGAACAAACGGTCGACAGCGTCGGACCGAGTCCTTACATTGGCCATGTATTAATGCCACCGAGTGCCAATCAGGGTCCTGGTGCATCACGTATAGGTAGTTCCAACACAGACTTCGTGGCAGATAAAGCGTGGAGGGTTCTACGTTTGACACGTTACATGTCTGTTTGATGGTAGTCACGGATTGAGAAGGTATGGCGTTTTGCGGGGTTCATAGGGAGGGCTGACGATATCCATGGTTAGTTAACCGTACTTCTCCCCACTGCTGTCTCGTCAACTTGTTGTCCCCATGGCAGACCGGAATGTCACAAATCTGACATCGGATGATTTCGGTCAGCGCGCTCCTCATGCATGTTATACTTCTTTCGACGTTGTGGTATAGAGTTCTTCATCAAACTGCAACACTGTCTTCTAGGCCTCTACGCGTGAGCTTTCTGCCGACTGCTCAAGAAAACCACTCATTGACTATTTAGTTGGGAATTTGTTATCTCGCACGACTTCGATTGGAAAGTTATCACCGGGAAACATGCCTTTCGATGGCCCTTGGTAAGCATCCTTGCTTGATGAACAATTCAAACCGGCCCACTGATACCCCAGCAGTTTTTTTATTTTGCTGGAAGATATTTGATGTTGGCTGCATTAATAGGAATGTAAGCCATATCCTTGATAACTACGGACCACCTATATGCTGCTGAAATATTGTGTAGCATAGTCTCAGTTGACCCTCCCACGTATGTCCTACACACCCTAACATCTGTGGCGTATTGACACCGTAAAACAACACAAAAGGACGCTAAATTGTCATAATTTGGTCACATTCAACGAGGTTGGTTGCCGTTATCATTCTCAAAACCTAGTTGAGCGCAAAGCTTCTTCTCTTGGTTTGGCTTGCATCAACTTGGCAGTTCGCACGTATGCGCCAATGTCTTCGGGACATGTACTCTTTCCGACGGATATTCTAGCATTGCCGTATGGCACAATAAGTGGATTACGCGGCTTGTGATTCTCCTCGTCCTTGGGCATTGGTCACTGGTATTGCAGAGCGGCCTCGTGATCACGTCATGGACACCGACCTCGGGTTGTGTAATCGTGGAGACCAAAAATACTATTCTCGCTGCGACGTCCTTGTATGCAATGAGCTTTGATTTTATCGTTCTCTGCCTTTTGGCCTATAGGCTGGCCTTTGCCCTTGACCCGATATCCATCGCCTCGGGTAGACTCGCGCGCAGGCTTATTTCTGAGGGACTCATCTATTTTCTTGTCTCGTAAGTTCACAATCGCTTTATAGTATATATAAATATATCTCGCTTCTCACCAGTTTCATATGCAATTCTATCTCCTCGCTGCTCATGATTATTGTTGTCTACGACCCCGTGGTGGCCGTGATTTTTCATATCCCTGCCTGCGTTGCGTCCACGGTAAGCACACATAGCTGACAAGCGATACCGCCACCTAACTGATTCTTTATGTTGGGCAGATTGCATCCTCGCGAGTCGTTCGCAGCCTTAGCACATTCAATGCGGAGACAGGGAGAGTACAGTAAACACGTTTCAACTGATGAGTCGCGCACAGTGCGATGACCACTTGATTAGCACCGATATTGGCAGTGTTCGCAACACTCCCGTATTCGTAGGGGGGACTATCTCCTCCAGAGGAAATGTGCGCACGGACCGAGTAGATGACGTTTGCATTGAGGTATGTTCCGTTTCGTTTTTACAACAAAATATGTACTCGTGTATTCCCCTTATTAGACGGGGAAACTCTCATCAATTGGAGCAGAAGCCGACCAAGGCATATGCAGCCATGCTGCAGAAGTTAGTGAATCAGATGAGAAGTTGTCTGCAGACGGCATGGTTTAGACAAGTCGGTTGCTGCCAGACTGCGTGGAGCCTTCTGCAGTTGTAATTTTACAATTGTTATGTAGTTTGGGTCCTTTGAGCTTTGGTAGCGCTTCCCTTGCGCTTCCCATCTCTCCTTGATTTCACTCTGTATTTGTATCATCATCATCATGTGTGCTTCGACCTGACATTGTACACTTATGGCATTATATAGGCGAGTTCAATACCTATGTATGTACTGTACCTCCAATTTGTTCCGGTGGGTATCACGGTATTGACATGTAGATCTTGGTTATGGGTAGAGTAGGTTAGCCACCAAAAAAATTAAAAGTGAGGTCCTGCCAGGATTCGAACCTGGGTTTCGGGAACATCTTATAATCAGAATCCCGAGTGATAACCGCTACACTACAAGACCATGCAACGCATTGCATGCTGCTGCACACTAACACCAACTCACGGGCCCTCAACCACCTCGCTAGCGCAGGACATACAGCTGACCGCATACCAAGCTCTTGATGTACACTTCATTCGTTAACAGTCCAGGCTTGATGTACAGCACTGTATCATCTCTAGTGGGAGAAGGGGGTTGAGATCAGACCTGTTGTTTGGGAACGTGGGCAAGACTCTGGAAGACTAACAATTCGAACAGTCATCGCTATGTTACAATCTTCGAGCAAAACATAGTTCCACATCAATAGCCCATAGCAGCAGCGGCAGCAGCGCACCTGTATTGAACCAACCACTACGTTCTCCCAGGTTCCGAAGATTAGTATCGTCTTCCCATCTACGCAAGTGAATAAAGATTATGCGAGTCGTCTGTGCACCTCTGTAGATCTTGTGCAGATTGCCTAGGGCACCCCTGCGCGCCGAAAGTCGTGTTACCACAACTAAAACAAGTGTGGTTGAGATGGAGTAGCCCTGGAGTGCTGGTTGTCGAAACACGGGTGGACCGCTCCTTGGCTATTCAATCTGCGCGTGAAGTGTGTGACGATCTGTCCCCCCCCCCGAGTCTCACTCTCACCCTGATGGACGGTATGTGTGACTTGGAAGACACGGGGCGCTGCAGCCTTGCTCTCCTACAACTTTGGATAAGGGTTTGTCACGATGAGGTCCTGAATGTCAGTGAGGGTGACCGGCATGAGAGCTTCCCCTGGGTGGAGCAGTGGTGGCTGCACCACATCCTCTGGGCGTATCAGATAGCTAACTTCGGAGTTTCCGAAAGTTCCAATTCATCTGGTACGTCGGTGTGTGACACTGAGGTGCCTCCCAAGACTGACGAAACGTGGCGCACGAATGAAAGGATACAAAGGATTGGGCTAGGTCACTGGGCGTAGAACGGAGTGCAAGGGGATAGCGCAGGTAGAGTACAGCTTACGCGGTGCACGGCCTATGAGCGTCCAGCCCTGGTCCTATGGGAGCTATCCCCCACTTCTGATACTGCTTCATCCACACCAGAACGAGGAGCTGTCCTTGAGAGGAGCGTTCGATCACCATTAGTTCAGTTGAACCACTTAGTCACTAGAAGTTAGTGACGAGGAAAGAATCCTTTGATCACTGTCCCTCGTTATACCTGGGAGTCTATGTACTTACCCCCTGCGCCGCGGCAGAATCAGATTCCAATTCGGTGGCGATTAACGGAAATGAGGCTGGAAGGAACAAGGACTTGCCTTCAGCGGTTTTGGTTCCAGGCCATGGAATGTTTATGAGAAAGCCCTAGGGTCGTTCACACGTCTGTCTGTGGAGTGGAGCAACGGAAAATAAGTAGTCAAACTTCTGCCGGATCTATCATTGGAGCAACCCCAGCCTGGGCGGCATGCCGCCGACAGCAGGAGTCGAGCGCATGAAGCATCTGTCGTTGTCTCCAACTGACTTTGTCGTTATGCATTGTAGTTCAATGAGCTGGTGTCGCCCTTGTGAGTTGCCCGGGCTCGGGGGGGTCGTCAATGGAAACAGGTGTCGAGTGGCAAATGCCGGCGGAAGCGGTAAAAGTGTGTGATGACGTCAGGGGTGCTCCCTTTGCCGGGCGCAGTCGCCCTTCTCCGAGGCTACGGAACACCTTGCTATCTTGCATGCGGCCAAGTACATCGCGCGTATTCATAGCACAGATAAAAACAACGCACGTTTCCATGTTCACGCGCGAATGCTGCTGAATAGAACAATGGAGCTGCAGAGAAGTTGGAGTTTCGGACAGATCGTCACGGTCACCCCCGTTTCATCAACTCGCATACCCAACCTATTTAAACACGATACTAACACTGTGACATTGGCGGACATCTAGCGCGACACTATCCCCAGTGACGCTCTTGGCGAGATTTATATTGAAATCTGTTCTAACAATCTGCGCGCACGAAGTAACGAACAACAATTAGTACAGAGTACGTTTTTCTTTCTGCTGTACTTTGTCTATCCAGACACTGGTCCCTTTCCACTGTGATGTCCCACATGCCAGGCCATCGTTCGCTGACCATACCTACCAGTATCATGACACAATCTCGTTCCCCGTCTCGCCAACAAACGGATTCTTCGAATGGAGACGGTCAACCCTCTACCGCTTGCCATGGAGGAATCAGGACCCCAAGGCGTGTTCAATGGGCTAGCAGAGATGATGTCCGGTTAAGCATCGACCCCGAGACATTATCCCATTTGAGCGTGCACGCTCTGGACGAGTTGGGGCTCGACGTATGTCCATCATGCTATTTTTCCAATCGTTGGTGTCCAACCCACTTTACTTAGCCCGAAGCCTTCGAAAACCTTCGAAGTGCTCTGGAACGGCACAAATCTGGGAGCGTTAGCGCAAGGGACGGAGCAGCCCATGAGATGGATCCATCCAGATCACAATTAGAGTCGGTCTTGCTCACTCAGCGTCTCCCTTCCCGTCCAGCTCTACCTCCGCAAAGCAGTGTCACGTCCACAACCTCAAACTCCAGGCACGATCAAAACCCCTTTTCAAACCCAGTCCCTTCTCATCGCTTCTCACCCTTATCCTCCACGGATATAGACAGACCCCTTAACGTCGAAACCCCCTCAACAGACACAGGAGCAAATACGCCCGAATCTGATGCGCCCTTGTTGGTACAGAGCACACACAAAGTTCCTGGTGAAGTTTGGATAGACCCTAACGAGAGGGAAGGTTTACCTGTCGGCCCCACACCTCTTGGATTGACACTTGGCATCGATGTGGGCGGGACAGATTCGAACCGTGATTCCTCAACAGGGATGACCCGTCGAAGTGCCCTTCTCGGAAGCCTGCGGCGTAGCAACGATGCAGACTTAGGGAGAAGATTCAGCACGCGCAACAGTGCAGCTGTTGTCAATCCTGCTATGGAGCGACATGCTGAGAGGCTGGCAGTACATCGGGCAGCTGGTGTCGTTAGGGCGCATACGAGGAGAAGAGAAAATTGGGTACATCGACCCCAACCTGGAAAACACATCGTCTGCGAACGAGGGGAGGATGATGGGGTAGGTACAGATGCAGACAGGACCGAGAAAGATGCCGAGAAGAGGATGCAGAACGGAGGGAGTCGTCTGGATCATCCAGATCTAAAAGATGATGCAGAAGCAGAGTGGACGGACGTCGATCAGTCGCATCCGGAGCCCAAGACGCTGTGCCATGCAGACAGGGATCGTAACAGGATGAGGAGAAAAATTCCGTCATGGTTCCGCTCGTTCGCTAATCGATGTTCACATTCTGGTACTTCTACGCATTTCGACCGAATCGATCCTGAAGCCAACACGGCATCCTCCATGCACGCGCTGCACCCTCATCCCCGTCTAGGAAATGGGGTCCTTAGTGCTTTGTTGACACTATACGGACACGACCACGATCATGACCACGAGCGTGAGGGTGAACATGACGACGAAGGAAGTACAAGTGGAGGGAGCACACCAGGCCGCAGGAGCCGCTCGAGTTCGGTAGCGGGAAGTGAGGATGAAGTATCAAAGTTGGAAGAACCAGAGAGACCATGGTTAGATCGACCAGAGGGCAAAGGTAAGAACAGTTCGTTTAAACCAACTGCCCCGACCCACACTGAGGCCGAGACGAAAGTTTCAACATCTTCGCGCGGAGGCACCTCCAAACCCTCGAGGCTTACGAAACCAGTAGGCAGATCCCTGAAAACGTCTTCCGCCTCCTCTCTTCTACACGCTCTCCACCACCGTACGCAGTCGTTACCGACATCATCGTCGACAGCTGCGCTTATCGCGGGTGCGGGTGCGCTTACTGGGGCTGCTGTCCCAAGCGGTGCCACCCTTGCACCAGATCTACGGAGAGGAGAGGGCTTGGTAAGATACGAGATTGATGGGGGAGCCACAGATGCTACTGGAGAAAGAGAGACAGGATCGCCTGACACCGTAGTGCCACCGCCGGCTTCTGCAGAAACTTCACAGGCTAGCTCGTGTTCGCAAACTAACACATCTATCAGTCCAGCCAGTACAGGCTCAGAAACACGAGCAGGAAGTAGGGGAATCAACAGAGGATGGAAGGCCGTTCTCCGGGACCTTCCCCTTCCGTCGACAGGGGTAGTGGGTGATGTTCTGAAAGGGGTGTCGCGTTCCTTGCCTGGTACCCCAGGCGGCCTCGGAAGCTTGGGGTGGGCTGCGTCGAGTGAGAATATGACGCCTTGGTCAAGCGGGGATGCTACTCCGCACAGTATAGGTGGTGACGGGACTTCGGAGACTGGGACACCTGTTGAATGGCTAAAAGAGGAGGGTAGAAAGGACTACTTCGGGGAGAAGTGGGAGGAAGCGCCGAGGGAAAAGAAGAAAGGAAGAGAGATGGAAATGGAGAATAAGAATCGCGGAGAAAAGGAACGGAAGAAACAGGAGCGAAGGGAAAAGAGAAAGAGGGAAAAGGAGAAGAGGCAGAAAAGAAAGAAAGCAGAAGTTTGGGCAAGTCTCCGTTTTATTTCTTTTCCCCTATATTTGTCGAGTATTCATATCGTCGCACAGATCACCCGCCATGTCGCCGCCATTCTCCAGCGGCAAGAATTTATCCTTAAGCTTGCACGTGCCATGATGATGTTTGGTGGACCATCTCACCGCTTTGTCGCGCAGATACAGAGCACTGCCCGCGTGCTCGACCTCGATCTCAGTTGCATGTATCTCCCTGACGTAATGCTTATATCCTTCGAGGACAGGGCCACCGGAACGAGTAATGTCAAGTTTATACGCCAGACCTCAGCGTTGGATCTGGAGAAGCTCAGCGATGCACACACTCTCTACTGGAATGTGAGCATTGGTGCCCTTTTCCTGACTACCTTTCGGTGTGCGTCGTGTGTGGTTACTTACCATACGACCAGGTTATTCATGACAACATATCTGTCTCACAAGCCTCCGCCGCGCTCGACGTTCTGATGCAAAAGAAGCCCTTGTACAACTTTGCACAACTTGTCTTCATCGGGGCGATGTGCTCTGCTTCTATTTGCTCGGTCTCTTTCTCTGGTTCATTCATCGATTGCCTCGTCTCGGCACCACTCGGTGGTCTATTGGTTGCGATACAGCTCCTCAGTCCTCGGAATGAGTTGTACGGAAACGTCTTCGAGATTACGATCTCAACTCTGATGAGTTTTGTGAGCGCTGCATTGGCATCAACGAAACATTTCTGTTACCCGGCTGTAACGAGTAGCTCGGTGGTGTTGATTTTACCTGTGTGTCGTTCGTTGTTTTGTGCGATATCTTACTGACGTTGTCCAGGGTTTCATCGTCCTGTGTGGCTCGCTGGAGATTTGCTCGCGGTCCCTTGTAGCCGGTGCGGTCAGACTCTGCTTTGCGTTGATGTACTCCCTCTTCCTCGGATTTGGCCTTGGAATCGGCGCACAGTTGTATGAGAGCTTCGTTGGGAAGCAATTAGTTGGCGCGACGGATTACCTCTGTTTGGAAAGCCATGATCCATCAGGACCGTGGTGGCAACAGACGCCTAGTTTGTGGTGGGCTTTCTTGACAGTTCCCATGTACTCGCTATTTTTGAGTATGCGACTGATGGCGCCGTGGTGGAGACGAGAGCTGGTGAGTCCACCTCTATGGACCTTCATCCGGGGTTTTTTATTGATATTTGTGGTCCCGTAGCTGGTATCGATTATCATTTCATGTATGGGTTGGGTTACGAATCACTTCACGAGCCTCAAATTCCCCAATCAGGGTGACATCAGCGCAGCCGTTGGGTATGCCTTAACCTCATCCTCTGCTCGCTTTCATGGTTTAATGCTTCATTCAGCGCGTTCGTGGTTGGGTTCGTGTCAAACCTGTATGGGCGATTCTTTGAAGGGAACGCCTTCGTTGTGATGGTAATTGTCCTTTTTCGTTCCGCTGTTCTCCAGGTCGGCACAGCACTAACTAAGTACCACAGATTACCGGTATACTCTTCCAGGTTCCTTCAGGACTTGGCAGTAGCGGACTCCTCAACTTTGTGTACGACCAAGCATCTGGTTCATCATCGTCCTACCAGAGCGGGTTCGAAACGGCGCTTCAGCTGATCTCGGTCGCCATTGGACTTACGGTTGGGTTGGGAATTTCACTCGTTGTCGTGCATCCCATACAGAGCCGTAGGAGAGCTGGGGGGCTATTCAGTTTATGAAATGGTATAGTGCCAGGATGGCTCCCCTCACCGTCTCCGAGGGCTCGGGCTCCTGCAATAAGCGCTGGACGCATGGTTCCCAACTTTACCTAGTTACACGGGCATTTTTGCGAACACCTGTCAGTTTTCACTACCAAGCCGCATTTTATACCATACACTTCAAATATAATCGAATACCATTTTAGATTCCACGTTCTCCTTCACTCATTCTTCGGCATCTTCTAGTAACACTGCCGATTTTAATCTCGGACAGTATCGGTATTTCATACGCAACGCTCGTTACCGTGTACTAATAGTTTTTCATGACGTTGAAGCTGGAAGTGCGTGTCTCTGACATGCAAGTCGTCCCAGACCAATGGCCTCGGGCTACATGTCGCTGACTCCATGGGTAAACTATTAACAAGAATACACTGTCAAAGCATTACCAAATGCGGAGACGCGGGCGGCAGAGGGAGCTGACTAATGCTTCCCGCAAGTTGTGCTGGTAACCCCGCGGCCCTCTGCATTCGAAAAAGTCCAGTGCCGCGCAGCATTCGCTATTCGTCTCCAAGGCTTCCCCCCCTACGTTCGTATAGTGCGACATAGGGTTACGACTACCCTCAAGCACTTAAACTGCGAATTAAAAAAAGGCTTCCCCCCTCTTCATCAACTGCCTCGTTTCTGGCAAGTATGAAGGATTTCCCAGAGCTGCCACTATAGTACCCGCCCATTGTATAGCAACTGACGACGTTAACATATGCAGGAAGCCGGAAAGTCTCTTTTAGTCCCATTATCCCAGTGGTTGAGGAGTCGATGCCTGCCTATTCTTTTGTACTTTCAGGCGATGCTGCCTAGGTATATGTCAGCCCTGGTCAGGCTGTGAATGTTACTTCATTGAATGTCTTGAAGATCTCAAAAAATATTCCGACGTTGTGTGTGTTCGCTATTATTCTGGAGTCCAAATACTATGATTCATGGGAATGAGAAACTCGTGTTTCCACTTCAATTCGTACTTTCAAGAAGACAGAGCAATTGCGCAATGGTCAAAACCCTCCCACGTCCAATCTCACGCTCGTTATCCATTATTCCTCTTGTCTCACGCATTCTTGGAATTAAACGTTAATTAATGCCAACGAAGTAGGCGTTCATCGTATCTTACTCACCTCTAACGCTACCCGTAATCCCGCTACTGCAGTGGCAGTGTCCGGTTCCGTCGCAAAGGAAGCCTGAATGAGAGGGGGTGGGATAATTTGTTTGTTCTTGGACTCGAACATCGCAACCCAGTAAAGGTTGGGGGCGGCGCTGTCTCTACGACTACCGGGCTTCAGCCCACCAAGTTGCGATGTCTTGGCATTGTGAACGGCGCTGTAGCTCGAATTCCAAACGAAGGCGATTTCCTGATCCTCCATCACATCGAGAGCAGCAGCTATCTTCTTCTTCGTTGCTTTCTGCAGACGAAGGTCAGAACTTGGAGAGGGTTAACAAGGGAATAGCTGACATTCATGTGGGGCGATGTAGGTGATGTCTGATGTTGACTGATTTCTGATCTGAATCCTACTCATTTTATATACGTACGTAGGGCGCAAAGAATCTCGGTGATACACAAATGGATAGTGTCGTCGCTGATGGAATACCGTTCCATTCAATGCGGACACCTTGAATGTACGTTTGGACACGTGGCCGACACTCTCCAATTGAGGGAATGTTCTTGGGCGCAAGGGGTAGCTTCCATCGTTCCTGTCGAGTTATGAATGGGAGATCTATTAGTAGTTCAAAGAAAGAGAGGGCCGCATCTCTCCACCACTGTCAACTTCACCGACATATAATGTCAATGAACTGACGGGTGAAACGTAGTTCAAAATAGGTGCCACCTACCAAGTCAGATCAAATCAGACGTGTCATTTGGTAACCGAGTCTAGCTGGTAAAGGGCGGGTAATCACTTAGCCAAAAAGTTCGGTGCGAGTGAGAAATGAGCCAATATTCCCCTTGGAAGGTGCGTTCCTTGCAAGGGCGGGTATCTTTCAAACCGATTAATCACATTCTGCAGACGATCGGATATCTCAAGTACCGATGGCGGTGCACACCATAACGGTAGCAGGCGAGAAAGTACGAAGTATGCTTTGCCTCGGGGCATCGACGGCGCAATTTTTGCAACTAGTACAGTGCAAGCAAGCTTGCTATGGGGGCAGGCTACCGCTTGACCTTCCCAATAGAAGACGAAGACGAAGTGGAACCTATCTTGAGATGTCACGTTCCCAGATACATAACTGGGGCGAGTGACGAACGTGGTTTGCTCGGGTCGAAGAGTCACATGCTATTAAGTGGGTGAATTCCATATGCTCCATATGAGCACACTTGGGGCCCCGAGATAAACCCCAACATATGTACCCTGAAGGCACGGATTATACCGTTAGTGTCTCTCCGTGGAGAAGAGGGAGTAGTGCAGAACCCCCTTCGAACGGCGTAACAAGTATCATTGTCTGATGTGGACTGTGGGAGCGTTGCCGAAACGGAGGCTAGCTCCTACTCAATGTGATGCCAATTCCAGACTTCAGATTCGTTTGCAATTCCATCCTTCACTCCCGCAGACATGGAGTCGTCCCTAGTAGTTCTTCCCCGAATTGTTACACGCCGATCAGTGGCCGTTGACAAGTGGACATTTGAGAGTATTCTTACCCGCCTGTGACGTCTGACGGGACCCTGTTATCCCCATCGCAGTGCAACCGGGCTCTGTCGTAAAGTTGTGCGAGGTGGTTCTACTTACGAGCGTGCAATGGTTCCTGGACCCATTGTGAGATTATGACAAACGCGCAATGACGCACTGTCATGCTGAGACACAGGCGACGCTCACATAAGCGTTGGGAATGGTCGTGGCCTCTCGACTTGCCAACGCCCACCGATGTTATCGCTTATACACTGGCCGGGATCCTGCCCGATCTTTTCTATCGCTGTGGAAGATCTGTAGGGTGACACTTGTTGGGCCGACTTTGTTTCTGTAGGTAACCTCCAAACTATAATATAACTTTTGATTACCCTCTCCCCCCAAAGCCCAGCTAGTTCCGTGAAGCGTTCCTGCGACCGGGCTAGTCGCGGGATCATTCGTACGGTACTTCTATCCTCAAGTTTAACCATGACTATGGGTCGAGTCGTACAGGCAGAAGATGGCTCCTTTCCCCCCGATTTCCCCCTAGCTGTATGCCTCAATGGCGCAACAAATCCAGAGACATTCCACGTCATCCGATCCTTCACTCCATTCACTAAAGCCCAAGTATACCTCGTCAGACCAGAACCCAACACTGATCTGCCATCCCAAGTTATTCTAAAAGTATATGACCCTCGGTTCCTCGATGATCGCTATCCGAAGTCCTCCCGTTTACCCAGCCGACCGTGGACGCTCCAGGCGGAGTCCGTCGCGGCTATGAAGAGGAAGCGGATTGAATCGGGCGAGATCGATGATGATTTCCACGTTGACCTGTTGTATGGCGACGAAGAGGCTGATCCTTCTCTCTGGGAGGAACACTTCTTCCGCTTGATGAAGGAATGCTTCGAGTCCGAACTTGAAGCATATAAGCGTCTAGATGACATACAAGGTCGCAGCATCCCGAAGTTCTTCGGAGCAGGAAAACTAATACTAAAACCCTCTGGACTCACGCGCCATCGAGCCATCGGCGGTACTCATTGAATACATTCCTGGCGTGTCGCTGTGCGACATCGACCCTGTACTGGTTCGCCCATATCTTTATGAGCCGTTGATTGCGGCAGTCGCCACCTTCTCGAAGCACGGGGTCTTCCACGACGACGTTAACCAGAACAATATCTTGTTCAGCCCAGCGGAAGCACCGAACAGGGCGGTCCTAATTGATTTTGGATGTGCTGCTCTGAGGGACGCCGAGCAACCAGACGAGGAGTGGGATGAAGCCGTGCGATTTGCTAATGACGTTGGGAGGTTGAGGTTGTCGTTGGAGAAGAAGCTGGGGATCAAACTAGATGTCGATCAGGCCACCGCCGTGCCTGACGCGTAGGCATTTTGTGTCTACCACCATGATCGGTAGGCCTCTTCTCGGTCAACAAGTATTAGGGCCCGTCCTGCAGCCCTCGTTTGCTTCCTTTCTGTTTCGTTTTGAATTCCCTCCATTTGCAAGCAGAACGGATGGACAAGTCAAATGGAGGCGTCACAAAATGTCACAGACATGTCACACCCATAGTCACATATAGATCAGACATCAGATAGTAATTAGTGTGGACTGCACTACCTTGCCAAGTGCTTTTACAGCAACTGTGAATGCCATGGATTTGAAAGTTCCATTATCTGCAGAATTCCCACTTGCATAGGTCTTGAGGGTGTTGATGAGTGCTGTATCATCACTGAAGCTCCACTTGGCATTGTGAGGAGCCTTTGTATTGTCAAGAGAACTTGTGGAACTTGCAGGAGCTTGATTGGCAGCCTGAGATGTACAAGCCATACTTGTATAAACAATAGTAGTAGGGTATTAGTAGTATGAAACTTGAAGATAGAGTATTCCGATGTAAAACAAAGCATGACAGACAGTTTCGAAACAGAAGGGGCCACCAAACAGAATCATCCATTTGCAAACTGGGAAACCAGAACAAAACGGAACAGATGCAAATGAACAAAAACGGAGTGGCTGCCGAACGGGCCCTTTTAGTGTGTAGGAAATGGACTATCTTGCCTACCATGTCAGGGATGACGAGGACAGATTGATGTATTATAGGTACTGTACAGGAAAGCAATAAGTAGACGACATGAGGGAAGGACAGGGTGAGTCGATCTAAGGAAGAGCAATGTACAGGCTGCGTCTTGCTCTCAAGGCTCTAGCATATTACGTGTTCCGATCCGCAAGTTCAAGACAACAACTCGGGGTATCTGTCATTCCTCATCTCATATCTTCCGCTTCATAAAAACTCAAGATAAACCGATCCTTCACCTCGACTTCACCTTACGGCTTCCTTTCCACCTAATAGTAGGACCAGGGCCACCCGGGTATGTTCGGCAGTCTCCACTGGCCATCTTCACTCTTCCAGGGCCAGCACCACCCGAAAGGACCACACTCGTCGTCACCTGGAACAGGCTTGGGCTTTGGCATGGGCTCAGGGGACGGCTTCTCCGACTTTCGGCAATGCTGGGGTACTTTGATACCCTGTATATGATCCAGAATGTCAACAACCTCGACTATCATGTGAGAAAAGACAGAAAACTCACATCAGACCTCACACCACCACCCCATGGTGTTTGTCCAACCACCTTCGCGTCCACGCCCAGTCCCCTTTCTGCAAACCCTTCCCAAATCCGGCACTCGTTCTCACCATCTGTCAAAATCTTATCTGCTTCCAGAATCGCCTTGCGAGCGTCGAAGAACGTGGGCGAACACGGCTGCAACTTCATACCCTCAATCACGAGCTGGAGGAAAAGCGTGTTGCCGTGCTTTGGAATTAAAGGTTTCGGGTTTCCACGTGCGTCGAATGTCTGGGGACGGTAGAAGTCGTTCGGGGGTATGCTTCCATCTTCGTTAGGAACGGGCGGCAGGAGCGAGGTTGCAAAACCGTATTTCTCGATAAACTTCTGCGAGACGACCCATAACATTTCGGCCCAAACCTCGCCAATGGCGTGTACACCCCAGTATCCTGGCTTGTCGAGGGTCGCGTAGGACGAAGGATTAATTTCGGACGTCATAGAATAAGGGAAGTTACGAATGCCCTTCGCACGGTTCGATGCCCATGCACCCATGGGATAGTCGGAATAGTTGGATGTCGAGCGGATGGTAGTAGCAATGAAATCTACCAAGAGATTACTTCAGGACAACGGGTAATGACAATCTGCGGGATCACGTACCACCCCAGCCTTCTCCCATTCCTCCAGACTCGCCCCAACCAAGGCAGCCCGAGTTCAGTGGACCACCCGTCAAGCGCGTTGATAGACCGTGAGTAAGCTCGTGGACCACGATGCCAGCTTCCATATCACCATCACGGTATGGCGAAGCTGTGTTCCAGAGGTACATCCGACAGCGTCTACGATTCTCGACCTTGAGCAGAACGAAAAATGACAAGATGGACAACCTTACCCGTTTTGACCATCCGGAGGCGTCATGAAGTTGGCGTTGTTGAATCCACTTCCATCCTGTGCATTGGCAATGACAGCGTCGTTATCGAGACCTCCTCGTTCAAAGTTGTATTGCTGGAAGTTACCCGCTTCCTCGGTGAATCCGTACCTGTAGTACAAATCATGGACCATGTTGCTAGTGTAGAAAAGCTGCGTGACGGTAGCGTCGATGTAAGACTTTGCCTGCTGCATTTCGGCATCCTCATCATGCAGAGGAACCGGCTCGTAGGGGAACAAATATAGCAAAGAATCTGTAATCCAGTTAATCTTAGGTATCAATGTCGACAGAAGGCACAAACCATCTTCGTTCACGAGGTATCCTTCGGGTCTGTGGTTATAAACCCACCCGTATCGACCCTCCCAGTTCTCGTGAGCGAACACGTTATTACCCCACGTCGTATTTGTCCTCCGCCAGAACTCTGCGGATGAAGTGAGCATATCGCGATGCCACGAACAGGAGATGTCATTACCTCCTTGAGCCTTGGCACGTCTCAAACCATCATCATCGGTACCCGGGTCGTTTGCGTATGGCAAGGCGTGCCAGCCAACAGGAGAAGCGAGGGTGTCGCCCAATTCGGGCACTGCGAAGCGACCATACGAAACGGTGTGTGCTATTCACGTATCCTCCGATCAGCCAGAGCCAGAAATGGCAAACCAAAAAATGAAGGACTCACTGGAACCTTGGGTACCTTCAGCCCTTTCCCGCCGCACAGCCGCTTCCTCTGGGTCATTAGTACCCCAGGGGAAGACAACGTACATAGCGGGTTCGCTCTTTGGCGGGTCAGGGTATTTCTTGGGAATAGGAGCGAACGCTAGATGGAGAGATTAGTGTTTGGAAGTCGCACCATTACTATCCATGTAGAAACACACTCGAAGCACTCCCGCTCTTGCTCTTTCCCTTCCTGAGGTCAGCTACTGCCTTTCCGAGACGAGGTTTAGACTTCGATACCGATCCAACGGAGGGGAAGTAAGTTCCTGGCGGAACAAAAGCATCCAATGGTGGTAGCTGTTCTTTGCCTAAAAAGAGAAATGGCCGGATCAAAGATTGGTCACACGACTGCCTAATACGGAGGGCACGTAAAAGGAATACGTACTCATCGGAGGCATTGGCGAGTCACTGGCCCAGTCCACCACGCTGATGACCCGGTGTGGAAGTTCAGCGGTGACGGTTGCCTCGTACCAGTTGTCTTGCATCTCGACTTCAAACTGTAAGGGTGCTATTCGTCAGCAGTGAAATGGGGAAATGCTCAAAATGGTACCCACTCTGTGCACCAACTCCAATTTGACGGACCCGTCTTCCCGGGGTACCTGTACCCAAGTCACGCGGGTCTTGACATCTCCGACTGTTCCCGGAACATCGGAAAGCACCATACCAACGCTAGCGTGGTCACCGAGGAGATGGGTCTCGGGTGTCATCTTGATATCCTGAACATATTGATCTGGGTTCTCAAGCACACCTTCGAAATCTGGGTGTGATCTGGGGAGCGCTGCAGCCATGAATTCCAACAAGGCACGGCGTGGGTCCATGTCAACTTGTGGGGGTGGGTGGGTACCCGTGTAGGATGTCGGTGGCAGTGACATTACAGCACAGTTAGAGTCATAGAGGTGGGTCAGGGTGGCGACGCCCTCGAGTGTCTTGTGGTAGTCATCCGAGATGGCAGCCTCCTCGGTGTCAACTTCGACCAGGAGAGCTTGGTGGGTCAATAGGGCATCTCGTAGCTGAGAGCAGTAGACAGCGTGGGGATGCACAGGCTCGTTATCGACGGCGAGAGCAGGTGCACCACCAGGGAAGAACTGTTGAGCATGAGTCAGGGTTACTTATAATACAGAGTAAGAAACAAGACCGACCGAATCACCAAAGCTGAGGATGCGGCCGTCCTTGATGTTAAGGTTGATATGGGCATCTGCGACCTCGATACCCCCAATGATTTGGCGGGCATAGACATGAGTCACACCGGTGTTGCGGTCAGTATACGAGTCCGAACGGATGGCATAGGCACGACCAAGTGCAGAGTCGGAAAACTGGTCCAAAAAGTCGCGCGCGACGTGGAATGGATCGACGGGAGCGAAACCCGAGGCAGAAGGGGGGAGGGTCTCGAAGCGGGCATGTGGCAGGACAGGACCGAAGCCGAGGGTCTTTCTCCGCTGAGGCTGAGCGAGTGGCGGTGGGGTCGAGTGAGCAATGGCGTGTGCAGCGAGGCCGGCGAGGGCCAGGGTGACCGTCGTAAGACCTCTCATGATTGGGGGAAGAGGACAAGGCAGCCACGCACTGGGAACACCGGGTTTTTATGAGGGGAGGGCTACGTAACCACACTCGTCCCAATTAGGAAACATCAACTGTCCCGATATCAACACAGCCACAACAACATTGCTCCCCCAAATTACCCAAATTTCTACTTCTGTCGAGTCTGTTAATCCAATATCATGTGACAGTGTACGAGACCAATCTCATCCACTGTATTGTGCGACGTTAGCAGCGTGAAACAGTCCCTCAAGACCGACTCGACAGGGCTGCATGGCACCCACTATCTCCGCTTCGTTATCAACACGCCTAAGCACGCCACGCAAGCTGTAAGGATCGGGTCGTCATCCCGCCTTATCTTGACTGGTCCGTGGAGATTCCCGTGTTTCAACACATTGTTTGGTCTCCTGAAAATGTCACCGCCGCGATGACAGCAAAAACACGTCAACAACCACCACAGCAGTGGCCTCAACCCCATCCATGATCCCACTTCGCACCATGCTACCCCACTCGAACGTGATATGTATAGATCCTGTCGTGCGACCAGATAATGAATTCTGATTACGTTATTCACTCCTTATCGCCCGAATCGTATCCTCCGCGCGGAGAAAAGAGCATAACCAATCGTATTTGGACATACAGCACCGCAGCCAACCGTCTCCCTTGTGGTGCTTCAACAACCGGATCTGTTCCGTATGTCCCATGAAGCAGCTGGAGGACTGCAGGGGACCGGAAGACTCTTCCGCGGGCGTCCGTTGATTCGGTGCCATCACCATGTTTTCCTTGTCTGGCTACCTCCGGTAACTTTCAACGGGACCTGTACTTTGTACCCCCACCCACGACGACGCCGCATGGTATCAAGAAACCTTAAGGCCTCCTAACTTTGTTGTTGGCAAACAACCGCCGCCGCGTGACCGCCTCTCCCCAACAACCCGTCTCTGCGTTTTCAGCAGGTATGCCCGCTGTTACGTATCATAGACTTTCCGACATCACTACCATCTTCGTCACCCTTCGCCTACCCATCGTGGTTGATTGCGCTAATTTCCGGGATGTGGCTGAAGAACCACGCAGATATCATGGCTGAGCTCCGTCAGTATTAGCCAATCCTGGTACTTTGTCGGTAGTGGCGGCGTAAAGTACGGCGCTTCTTGACCTTAAAAAGCGATACTCCACGATGTGATGCTTCGCGGTTCAAACGTTCAGTTGCGTGAATTGGACAAGGGTCCTCGTTTTTCCCTCGTGCACACCCCTACATGTGCTTATCGCGTTCATACAATGTCCGTGGAAGTACACGGGCTTCTGCCACAAATCCTATTGATGTGCATCCCGTATCTATGCCGTGCTGTATTCTATTGAGGCTGACGTCACTAATGGCGTCCCGATCATTTTTAAGTACTGTAAGTACTTATCGTCGTCCTTCTAACCCGTCTGGTTCGGATACCGAACGGAACGCCCCGGTACGTCCTATCATATTGTGACATGTTATCAAATCTTCTCACATACTTATGACATACATTGATAGGGTGGAGGCACGGATAGATGGCCCGGGCTGCTCAGCTTCGTCCTTCGAATCCCACAGGTCTCCCAATGCATCCTATCGCGAGTGCCTGCTGAACGTGCCCACGCGAGCACTTACAGCGATTAAAGAACGAGAACGTCTCCTTATAAAAGACACCATCTCCCTTCGATCTTCTTGGACTGCGGCGTTGGACACCCCACAAGTTAGTCCCTTAGGCTTCATACCTCAACTGCTCTTACTCGAAGCACTTCGACTATGTGTCCCAACTATCTGCGATGTACTGTGCGTGCGATAACCGACATCATCGATCTTTTTTCTATTCTAGTAGGGTGAATGGTTTCCTGAGAGCCGAAATGCTGGACAAAGACTCAGACAGAATTACTTCGGACACCTCCACTTTTGAGGCGTGGGCTCTCTTCTGATGGATGCGCGTGCTTCGATAAAAGGCAGTGACTCAGTAAGCGAGTGCTTGCACTGCGACAGCACTCAAAAAGCGTTAGAACGACCGCGTGACCGGCTGTCTGGGATGCGAACCTAAGAAACAGTTGGGCGCTCGGAAGTATATGTTGCTGATGGTCGATTGATCCATATATGACCCAGGTTCTGTATAAAAAGAGACTCCTGCACATACGGTATACGGTGCGGAGTAGCGGCCACATGATCGCCATCACTATGGTGATCGGTGACTCTATGGCAGAGTGTGTCTGGATTTTCATTCGTGCGATTGTTTGGGCACCACTCACCATCGTCCACAGCCTTGAATTCTGTACCTACTTAGTCCGTCCGCGTCATTCACCACATGTTCAATGATGGGCGCGCTTCCTTAGTATGCATACCGTACACGCACTAAGGCGGAGCCGCGCCTGGGCCCAAGTAGAAACTCGCGAACCATGCCGGAACGGACGTGCTGTCCTAGCTCGCTTGGTTCGCGAGCTTTTTTTTGACCTCTGAACGGTGAACCCCTGTAAGACAGCACTCGACGTCGTGAACGTTCCTCAGTACCATTTCATTGATTCATAGTTCCAGTCCAAGATCATGCCGGGGCATCGTTTCGGTATCGAGAGTATGGTGGGAGTAGGTGGAGGCAATATAATCTTTGCAGAGTCGCGAACGTTCACTCGTCGATAATATAGTCTTGAGATTGCAGAGACCCTCTGCAACAGACGCAAGCTCGAGCGGGCGCTGCCATACCTCTTCAGGGCGATGGAAGACGAAAACAACCTGGACGCATTCATCCAGTTTGCGTTCCTCCACCACCTCCCTGAGGCTGTCAAGGTCCTGGAAGGTAGGTAGTCGAAAACGCTCCGTCTTCGTTCCTTGTGATCTTTAATACTTATATATGCGCACGCATGCTATGCTATGAGACAGGTCGTGCAAGCCTGAAACGCCGCCTCGGAAATGACTGCTTCGATGATGACGGCGAGTATGTCGGTCGCTTTTATGAGGTGCTTACGTCCCGCCCGTACATGCGCGTACTGCAAGCTCAAGTCCGTCTCTACTTCGAGAACGGGCAGTACGCAGAATCAGCGTGAGTCGCGCTATTATGTATGTCTCTATGCGTGCGCGCGCGCGCTCGCCAGACCAGCTGACCTTTCTTCGTATTCCAATATCATTACAAATAGAAAGACAATCATCGAGATGCTGCGTCTCTGCCCAGGTGATAACTTGGGCCAGCGCACCTGGCTTGGCTCCATGCTGCTGCTCACCAAGCGCTACTGTCGCTCTGCCAGATGTGGTTCGACCCTGACAGACTAACTGTCATCCCGCGTGGAGGAGCAGCATTCAAAACCCCTACATCCACATGTTACGATGTAGAGGTGGAGAACAAAATCTTGAGATGTGGGAACGGGGCAATGGCATATAATGCGGCTGTTGCAGCGTTCAGGGTATTTGGCGATGGCGAGTTCGTGAGACAGTACCTCCGGATTGCTGCGAAGACTAACCCGATCATACTCACCAAGATCCTTGCAAAATTCGACAAACCAAGTACGTCTCTGTGACGTTTGCCGCTTGGAGCTATTGTTTTACTGATCCAAAACAAATGACTTTAACAACCTCCATGGGACACATAACGGACCGGAGGATGCACGGGATTACTTGTTCGTGACGCAAGATGTGTGGATTAAGGACGACGTATGGGAGTGGGCCAACGCCTCACAGGAAGCGGAGAGCAACGTAATCAAGGTGTGCAGCAACAGCGCCTGTGGAGCCGCGGAGACCCAGGCTGCGCGGTTTAAGCGGTGCGCTGCATGCAAGAAGGTATCGTACACAGCCATAATTACCCCTGCTGCGCCAGCCGGCGTTGTAAGCACGATGTGCTGATTTGAACCCCGTTTGCGTAGGTCGTGTATTGTAGCCAACCTTGCTAACGGAGTGACTGGTCGAAGCACAAACCACGTAAGCTCCCTCTTATCGGACTCGTTTCGGCCACGTTTCTCACCTAGTTTATACATACATTCGTTGGCATACCACATCTGCATGTATATACAGGATTCCAGCAACACCAGGAAATGAAAAACACGATCCGTGCAATCTGTAACGGACGCACTCTTCCAGCTGGTGCTGTCCCGACATATTCTGCAGACTTCGTCGGTGGTGGGGTTTCTGTAACCGAGCATGTTGGGTTCGACGACGATTGATTCAGACTGGGTGTGTGCCTGCCGCGCTTATGAATATCGACACATTGTGTTTGTTATACATTCCAAAATGTATAACAAAATAACTTCCGCCAGAATCTGGCAAGACAAACCTAGTATCGAACTGGCTGGCTGCCCACATGAAAAACGAAGTCTGACTCAACTTGGTTCGCAGCTACATTCTGCACCCTACTTAGTCACGTCTCACACTCCTCATGCCCCGCACCACCCACTGATTGAATCTAGAACACCACGGCTAACCCCGATATGCTCATTGTGGATTGCGGAACCAAGCCAAGCAATACAACCCCACTTTTAACAGCCCTTGAGACGTACGATGCCCTAGCGCCAAATCAGTGAAGAGCGAAATAATCAGTCGGGATGAACGTATGCTTGCTCGCTGTTTTCTGCATGCGTCCATGCAATAACATTACCAGTGAAGTACTACCCTTTTAATGTCGGTGACAAGAAATACCAAGTACCGGAAGGCATCAACGCCTTGCCTCATAATAGGATAACGTATGAGGCCAGCTGTGGTAAAAGGTCGAACAAGTCACACTGGTATGAAGTCCACCTTTTGTCCCCCTTTCTTACCACTGTTTCGAAGGTGATAGAGATCGAGGAAAATTTTCTAACTTTGCAACTGCAGACTTCGACGACGACGAACAGAATAACCTCTCCAATGTGTTCACTGTGATTTCTTACACAGTCTCCCTCTACATTCTGAATCTCCCGAGGATCCGGAGAACCTGTACAAAACTATGGGACGCACCTTGTTAACTCGATAGTAGTCAGTGCCCGGTTCTTCTATGTCACGAACGCCACCAAATATTCTTCCAAAATTCCCCTCGATGTCGCTGTGAAAGCCTCGTGAAATCCTTAATGGGAAAGCTTGATGCTGAGCAGCATATTTATATTAAGTACAGGGATGCGATGAACTTGGTGCAAGCACCTAGTACATACAAGATTGTTGCTGAAGACGCGACGTTGTACCTGGCTGTTATACCTGTAAGGTGATTGTTAGCATGACATCACAGGCGGCGACCCAAGGTATGAACCATTCTTAAGCCACGATGACTGGGTAGGTTCGATCGCAGACTTGCCTGTGTATGGAGCAAGCTTACCTCATAACTTCAAACTGGTCAATGATATTCTGGTAAAAGGGTCGTAGATTTTGGCCCCCCACCCAGTCTGCTTCCATTCTATGAATTGGTCACCACGTCCGAGAGGCGCCCACAACTGGAGGAGGGATGCAAGGCATATTACAAGACTGCTGCCAGTTTCGGAATCGACAGACCCTATTTGGAAGTTCGATTACTCCCATCTAACCAAATCGCATGCAAACTCGCGAAGGACGAGACGGCATTAAAGTCATGGAGAGGACATGTGGATTCGCTGCTGAGTGTCTGTCCAACAGCTGGGCACGGGAGTCTGTAAATGCATGAGTAGCGGTCGTGGGAAATTACTTGTAGATCTGCATATTACACTTCAAACCTATGACGCAGGAAGAACCAGAAATACGAACTTGAAAAAACCCTAAGCCTGTCACGGCCACGGCTAGGGTAGTTTGCAAGTTCCACTGTCCTAGCTGCAACGCAGGAGTACACAGGAAAGTATACTGAAAACAGCGACAGCACTCTGGGTAAGCTCCAGATAAGGTATCTACCAGAGTAAGCCTTTGGGAGGGCGGATCGCTCCCTTCCCCATCGTCCCGTGAGGACAACAATTTCTCCGGAGAGGGGGGGACGAAAATCCCGCTTTAAGCGGATTTGACGAACCTGCCTGAACGATGCAAGAACAGATGCTCTTCGCTTTCACCGTCTGACGCCCATACTTCCTCCTTCTCCCACCCACCGACCTCCTGTACCCACACATGCGTTGGGCGGTCAAGCCTACAGCCACCGAACGTTCTGCTCCAAAGCGGTGACCAGAACTGCTGCCACCGTGCAATGTGCGGGCGGGAGTTCTGCACATGCTCGAAGAACAACAGTTCGCCGCCAGGCTTCAGTACATCGCTGACGAGTGACTTGATGGTTCGCTGAGGTTCGGGAACCGAGCAAAGTGTTAACGTGGACACGACTGTGTCGACAGGTTGGTAATCTCCCAGAAAGGTCATGATGGATGTGGTATCTTCAGCCCCGCAAGCGAGGATGACCAAGTTTCCATCAGCTTCGTTCAACCCTGCAGCATCAGCTGTACGCCGTATATTCGGGTGCATAAGTACGTTAGGTTCGAGGGCGACATATTTCGTCACTCTTGCTCTGTCGAGGTATTTGATATTATGACCATGTCCTGATAATTCATCCACGCGTATCCAATATCATAACATAGCAATTCAACGAGAATCCAACAAAAAGACAAGAAAACTGACCAGCCCCGACATCGAGAACTACGCCTTGCGCGTAGGGAGTAATGACTTTCGCTTTCTCCGCAGCGGAGTTCTCGTCTACGCATGGTCCAAAGAAGGACCATACGTGGGACATGAAAATGTATGACAGCGTCTTTGGATGGAGAAGAAGCGATGGTTCATGGAAAATCCGTTTAATCGTAGGCAGAAAGGCGACCTTGAAAGCGTATGACAAGTCAACCAGGAGACTGAACCTTTGTAGTAGCCTAGGCAGACTCATCGTTGCTTTTTGCAGTGCTGGTGGCAGAGGATTCACGACTACCTTGAAGTTATTCAAAAAAAGCTCATGATAAGCGTGTGGACGGATCAACGTTTCAACGCCGGCAACATTTGACACTCACTCCTCCGAACCCACGTCCCACAGCGTCTCACATCCCTATGGAACTTGTCACACGTTTTCCAGTGTTCCGCCACAAGTACTCTCCGCCACTGGCTCACCCGTCATCTGAAACTCCAGGTTAGGAAGACAGTCGCCGTGGGTCCCTCAAGGTTTCCGTTATCATAGCTCCGTTACTCGGTGACAGTTGGGCGCGAAAAGAGCGGGTGGGCGTTGCTCTTCCTAAGCGTGTTGGGTTTCGAGAATGCCTTCCATCAGCTTCCATTACTATCTTTTCATTCTTCCTTAAGTGTACGGCTGCGCCCCGGGTTTCGGCCTATCAGAAGTGGGCAGCCTCGAGGCAAAGTAGACGCCCTATGGCATATATGAACTCATGGTGAAAAGGCCCTATTTCAGCTGTCTCTTAGCGCATCCGACTCCCCACAAGGTTCTACATCCACTCGCTAAGCTGATCGCTGAAGAAACTGGGACTTGAAAGGGATACAAATGTCATTGCAATACAGGATCACGCATATCTTTTGCCCTCTGAAGCTTCCTGACGGAGATGATCATTCTCACTCAAATGATCTTGCTCTGTCTGAAGCAATATGTGATTCGGCATTCGACTACTCTAGACACCTTGATAGCCCTGCAAAAGCACATTGGGAATGTGTGAAGAAGCTGTTGCACAATCTTTACGAGGCAACGCGCCTTCACCAGCTAGAAGAAACTCCCGTCGTGTCCCAGCTCGCATCTATGACAACTGGAGGTATGTGTTGTATGTCGCAAAAGCAATCCTTTTTTCGTACTGACTCCGTACAGACGTTGTTGCCTATCTTATCCATGCCCAGAATGCAGCTGTTGTATTCAGAAGAGATGCAGAGGAAACCATTGCAGAATCCTTCGAAGTATCCCCTACTGCCGCAGCGGTCATGGGTTCCTGTGGCAAACTCATATGTTCGTACCCGGGGCCCGCGATCGCCATCTCAAACGCGGTTTTGATGACGCTGTATTCCGCCTCGAGCTTGCTCATTTCCTCTGCGAGATGAACGACGACAGTCTTGACGCGGCTCCAACGACCCGCAAGGCGGGTTCGACAGTTTCCGAGGAGCGGGATACTGTGCACCCTCGGTACATAACAGAGCTGTTGACCGGCATCCTGCGAGCTGTTGGCAGGCCTGCCGAAGTCCAGCGAATCAGCAAACGTATTGGTGATGACGTCGTGTGGCGTGATGCCCGTCTCCCTTGGCGTCGCTCTTCACTCTGGTTGATGATCAGAGTCGTTCTGCAGACTACGCTTGCACGAAATGGTCTCGGGATAGACGGCTACAAGGCGTTCATATTATTCTTCATGAATGGACTCGCCCGAGAAGCCTTGGTCCAGGGAATGCCTGACGACGTCCTGCACTGGATATCTGCCAAGATCAGTCGTCGGCTGACAAAACTGGGAGGGTCAGCCCCTGACTGGTTGTCAGCTTCCGTGCTGCAGACGTGTACGGACATCCGGAATCTGTTGGATAAAAGATGGAAGCAGGTGCAGGACAGCGATGCCTTCTTACCAATGTGGAATCCCCTTTCCCTCAATATCCTGGCTGATACTCGACTCTCCTTACTCGACAGTCACAAGTATATCACCGACGTCATGAATCCAAGCTACTCCACCGTGCGGCCTGCCAGTTCTGTGACCAGCCGCCGCATGCGTGGTAATTTGGATAATTTTCTATCGACCACTGGCGACTTCTTCCAGGATGCCTACGAGGCAGACCCCCATTTGGCGCTCTATGATGTGGAACGAGAGGTTAGCCACGGCATCGATGATTGGGTTGCTGGTGTCTTGGAGGGTGATGCTGATGCAGCATGCAAGAAACTGGAGCTCCTAGCCAACAAGTATTCATTGGCGGCTAGGAAAACGTACGAAGGCAACCCAGAAGGCTTCTCCCGAATGCTTCTCACCGTAATCGAATTATGGGTTGCATTAGACAAGCTCGTCACCCGACAAATTCCCATGCTCCGTGAATACTCCCCTGAAATACCTATCTCTCTCCTGGAACGATTACTTCTTCGGGATGCACTTGACATCCAGCGGCTTCGTCTCGCATCAAATTACATCCACATGCGTCGCTCTAAAGCAGTAAATGGGTGGTCTGTATTCTCGAACTCAGCGGGCTCGACTAACTTTGCAGTGCGATACTTCAACGAAGATTCTGGTTTGCTAGCCCTTAGGGACTCCATTGTTGACGCTGCTCGTCGTCAGCGAGAAGAAAAACTTTTGGAGCTCAAGCGGTCGAATGAACGCTACCACGACATCACGAGGCGTGCTGCAGGCATGGAACACAATTATGGGATTAATGGCCGTGGTAAAAGGAAACACCCCAGACGGAAGTGCGCGAAGTGCAGGCTTGAGTCTGAGTCGAAAATCGAGATTACAGTACACGAATGGCCGCTCCCGGAGGATCCTTGTCGGGCCGCAATAGTTGTATTCGAGCTGAATCGCCCACTCGCTTTCGACATGTGGCGTTCTATCATTTTTCTCCTACTTGTCGATATCTGTTCCCCGCCACTGCAGCAGAGACACCCTCATACCTGTCTCGAAGAATATTCTGCGCTGTCCTCCTATTGCACTGAACATGCTAGATCTCGTATCACGCTGGCATCTGACGCGAAACCATTCATAAAGTCCCATTACCGCTCAACCAGCATACCGGCGGTGGAGAGCGAGGTCTGCGTCAATAATGGTCTCAGCTTTTACTACTACGATAAAAATTCCTGTTTCTCCGCTGCTGACTGCTTCGGCCCCGTGTTTATATCTGGCTCATGCTCCTATCAGCTCCCGCCTGGCCCCTATCGCAACTTGCAGCGCTATCTTCAGCATACTGCCCACACGTCAAACGATGTGCTCTGCAGTCTGACTGACTGTGACAAGGACCTCTCTACCCACGAGTTCACAGCATATGGCCACCTACGCAGCGGACCCTCTTTGCAGTGGCTCAATATTTTGCGGGAGATTCGTTCCAATACATTGACCTTCCGTCGTGAGGAGGTTCACATGCTCTTCTCTCAAACAGCTAGCGAAGTTGGTCCGGTATCAGATGACGGGAAGTTGGTGTGGCATGTTGAGCTGGAACAGCCACATTTTCGTCACTCACTCTTGGGCGAACTGGAGACTCTCGTGTCGATTGTGTCGGGGAATTGGCTGGAGGGTATGACGATGGACACAATATCATTCGTGGTCGGTAGGATGCTCTCTGCGATGTCCTCAGTCCAAGACGATAGCTACCATAGAGCACTTGGACTACTACGCACTGTCCGGGAGAAGACGTTCAGTTGGGTGTTGGAACTCTTTCACAAACTGGAACAGGCGACGTGCGAGGTTGACAAGGAGCAGCTTCGAGGACGACTTCGTGACTTGGGCGCCATCTGTCGCAGCACTTTTGACGTGAGTCTCGATAGCGTGACGCAGCTCCTCGACTCCTCCAGGGATCTGGAGATTCTAGTGTGCTGTGCGATAGTTATCCATGACAACACGCCCTCACAGCTCAGTGCTCTCGCTGGGATGCCAAGGCTCCTTGTAGAACGTGACCATCGTTTATCATGGAAGTTAGAGGAGCATGTGGGCAATTTGATCTTGGAAAGGAATGCCGGCATCGATCTCGGAATCAAGCATATTTGGCCTGGGTACCGCAGAAGCACACGATGGCAGAGGGCCGGTGCTGGTCGTCGTAGCTGGTTCACTACCGATACATCCAGTTTTGCCTCCCAGTGGTCACAAAAAGTGAGCTTCGACGTCCTTAACGGTACTTTATTGGTGGATGGACGTCCGATGGGAAGACTGCCGGATAAGATCATGACAGATCCAAATTTTACCTTGCTTTTCGGTGCTGTAAGTGTGTTGATGTTACATAATCTACTCCGTGAACTCATTCCCAGCAGCAGGCACCGGATGTCATTCCTGGTGATATGGCTGGAATGGAATATGCTACTCGTGGTTTGATTGAAAAATATCGCGTAGGTGTTCTGGTCAATTCGTATCCACAGATAGTCGAGCTTGGTCCTGCAGGTTTACTTCCGAATGGGAACGAACGGTTTGATAATTCGGGCCAAAACAGAAACTGATTCGGACGTTTTCGAATTGATTCCTTCTCAGAAGTTGGGGTCGGATTTCCCGGCTGCACTGGTTGAGGATCATGTACACTGGCTCAACCTCACAACCCGGACGATGGAGGCTCGCCCTATAGAGGATTTGTGGAAGTCATCCCCTGACAACTGGAAGCTTCAGTTTTCACCCAGACATCATTCGATGACTAGGGGAGATGTCAGACTCTTCGATGTCCGCAGTCAAACTTGGAAGATGTTGTCTCAACGGCTTCAGCCTTTGGAAAATCCGCAGAACCTCATTATCACACTGGAGAATCCGAATATGGTGTCTGTCGATTTACCACGCTATGGTCTTTCTTTCTTCGTCAATGATAATCAGGAGTTGGAGTGCCGTCATCCCCGTGGTATGGTATATGACGAAACACAATCTGCAGGAACATTGATCGGGCTAGCGAACAAACTTGTCTTGCGACCCAAGGCCAATTCGGCCGACGACGGTGCCCAAAGACTCGTCCTTGTGCCAGAAGGAGATGTGTCATTCGCGAGGCAAGGTGATCATGTGCAGGTCACGATCGACATATCGGGTCCAGCGCACAGGCGCTTCCGATATCAAATATTCCGAATTGATACCGGCTTGGGATGTTTGGTTGGCAACGCTAGCCTGGCTAGCAATCTTTATCGAGCCTACCTGCATGCACTGACCAGCAAACCGTCTTCGGTGGACCCTCTCACGCAGAGGACTGGCACGGAAGAAGCACTGTCTATTTTGCGCTCTGCTGCATGTCAGTCCTTCATGAAGGTTGATGCCCGCTCCGCCAAGCTATTGTGTTGCATAGCAAGACTGACCACTCGCCGATCGTGGTACCCTAAACATTTAAAGCGCATGCAAACCGTGCACTGGCTGCAGGGTCTCCCGGTTGCGTCTCAACACTGTGGCTTTTACTATGTGTGCTCGTCTATCAAGGAGATACAACAAAAACAGCAAGTTTTTCATGGTCAATCTGCGCCACCTTTCGAAGACTTCCCACCAGCTTGTAGTGACGATATACTTCTCCGTGCTGGAATCAGAGCTGCAGTGCTTTACCCACGAAAGTCGCATCATCACCTTCTTGTCGACACACATGACTCTGTTTACGAGTCAAGGGACGTACAACCGTCATCCGCCGATGGACTCCGAGCATACAGTACTGCCCTTGCCGTTTATAATTGGTCAGCTCAAAGATGTCCAGCCAAAAAAATCCAAGGCTTAGTTAAGTCATGGAAAGGAACTATGCGGGGTGTTTCGCAGGCATTTTCGTTGCGTTACAACAAAGACTGGTTATCCCCAGATCTACCTGCAATCTGGCTTTCATTGTACGACAGCTGTCGTAAGAGCCAAGCACCACGGCATCGTTTCCAACTCATATTCTCCCTGTCTACCATGGTATATGCCTCGCCGAAGCTTGAAGTCGTCGCTGGCGCTTTGCTGGCCTTTGCAACAATGCCTCAATTCAAGGAAGAAAATCCACCTGACCACTCGGTTTACGACCTCTCTGACGGGTATACACCCTCACATCATGCACTGAACCAGTTTGTTTCCCGGCGCGTAAAGCCTCGCCGGTCCAGCGTCGATCAAATGGAGTACATGGAACAGCGCGAACGAGAAAAAAATGAAGTAATTGAAAAAGCGACTGCTGCGTGGCCATGTATAGAGCCTCCTAGCGACTTTCCGGAGTGCTCATGGTATGACATTGACGCATTAAATTCTGATCTCAGCCCACTGTTCGCGAGTTGCTACCGGAACATGGAGTTGAAGGATCACTTGAATCGCGTGGAGTCAATTCTTGACCAAAACGCTACGTCTTTCCTTGCTGACCAACAACTGGCATATTCCTTTGTACCAGCAGGTCAGGGCCACCACCGAGTGAACCTGGACGTGACCCTGGAGGTCCTATTCCATCGCGCTGCACCTGCCATTCCATTAAATGAGGTGACGCCTCAGAACTCGGGGTTCAATCTCCATCATGACAGTTATGCTCTATATCATCCCCTCGCTAAGACTCTTTTCCAGTCTCGAATTCGGTATTTGTTCTTGTACCATCGATATCTACTTTGTTCTGACCCTGGTTTCACCTGATCTAGGAAGATGAGCCAGTTGATTGGCGACCTTCACCGGAATGCGAACTCGACGTTTCATGTTATCTATGCAAATGAGCTCCAACAGAGTGCAGACCACCTTAGTTGTGACCAGCCGACTCTGGAAGTGGATACCCCCGTACACTTGGTAGAGTCGTTCAGAAGCTATTGCGAGCAAAGCAGGACAAGGTACCAGTCTGCCCTAAGGTTCCTTGCAGAATACTTGGGACCACAAACGACAAGCGAGCACACAGTCTATAGGTCTGGTCGGTGGCCACGCATCACAGCAAAGGTTCTCCTTGGTTGCCTCGCATCAACATCGCGAATTACATTGCCCCGTGATTGGCGAGTTTGTTTAATAGCATTCGCAAAGCTCGCTCTGGAGTACCAGCGTGCCCGCCGAATGCTAGCCTTGGCAAAGAATGGCCAAGCCGAGGATTTACACAAGGAGATGGAAAATACTGGTTGCGATGGTTGGGAGGCAGAGTCATACGCTGACTGGCTATTAATCCAGGTGCCTTCATCTCGTCACCTCAGCTGATTTCATGTAAAGCTTATTCAGCCCCTCTATTCCCGGTTCAGCTTGACGGAGATTTCCTCATCCGTCGCGTCCAAGCAGATGTTGCGCTAGAAATGATAGCACCCCATTCCGGCCAGAACACCGTTCTGCAATTGAACATGGGTGAAGGGAAATCCTCAGTAATCGTACCGGCGGCCGCCTCGGTCCTCGCCGACGGAAACCAACTCATGCGAGTGGTGGTCCCGAAAGCCCTCGCTTCCCAAATGTTCTATCTACTGGTAGATCGACTTGGTGGACTTGTCAACCGACGAATCTTTCATTTGCCGTTTTCAAGATCTTTGCAGATCGACGAATCCGGAGCTAGAGCAGTCCAGGAAATCTTAGAACAATGTATGCGCGAACGTGGTATCCTTGTCGTGCAACCCGAACACATCCTGTCTTTCAAACTGCTGAGCGTTGAGAAGCAGCTAGATGATGCCACGGGTATTGCGGAACCACTATTGCAGACTCAGCGGTGGCTCCATTCATATGCTCGGGATATCCTTGATGAAAGTGATGAGATCCTGCATGTGCGAAATCAACTGATCTATGCTATTGGTTCACAGAAACCTCTGGAGGGCTCTCCCACCCGGTGGTCGACCACACAACAGATACTCCATCTAGTGAAGAAACATGCCCCTGCGCTCCACGCGGATTTCCCGTTTGGTGTGGAATGCGAGCCATGTCACCGTCGCGGTGGGGCTTTTCCTCGCATTCGTATTCTTCATCGAGAGGCGGGCAACGAGCTAATTTCTAGGATTGCTCAAGATGTCATCGATGGGCAGCTACTCAACTTCAGTGGGGTGCGCGGTATCGAGAGAACCACAATTCACCATTTCATCACCCGCATGGACGTTGCCTGCTCTGAAGTCCAAGTAACACGGGACTACTGTGGAGGCACCGCCATGTGGATGACTTTGATACATCTACGCGGACTTCTAGCATCTGGAATCTTGCTATTTGCCCTCATGGAGCGACGATGGCGTGTCGGCTACGGACTCGCACCTTCGCGGACCATGCTTGCCGTCCCTTATCGTGCGAAGGATGTCCCAGCTCCAAGAGCAGAATTTGGTCATCCAGACATTGCGATAGTGCTCACTTGTCTCTCGTATTACTACAGTGGACTGGATCGGGAGCAGCTGATGTTATGCTTCGAGCGCCTCCTGACGCTAGATAACCCGGAACAGGAGTACGAGTCATGGGTCCGCAATTGCCTTGAAGTCCCCGAGAACCTCTGTCAAATCAGTGGCATTAATACTCAGTCGTTGGACCAGTGGAATCAGTACCTTTTCCCTCTATTCTCACGCAATCAATCAACAGTAGACTTTTATCTCTCACAAGTTGTCTTTCCGAAGGAGGCCAAGGAGTTCCCTTCGAAGCTGTCTAGCTGTGGGTGGGACCTTGCAGAGGAGCGGGAGCACGTTACCACTGGTAAGTGCGTGGCTCAGCCACGACCTCTCATAACTCATGTTTGTTAGGATTTTCCGGGACAAATGATGCGCGTTTTTTGCTACCGATTTCCACCGTACAGCGGGACCTTCATCACCAACGTGCTACCAATGCAAAAGTTCTCTCCTACCTTATGAGGCACGAGAATGACGCATACGTGCAAACGTCGTGGCCAGATGGCCAGCGACGAACAGCTGGTGCATTCCTTGCGCTTGTGGTGGAACAAACGCCAGAAATTCGTGTGATATTGGACGTCGGTGCCCAGGTCCTGGAACTGAAAAACAACGAATTTGCAGCACTCTGGTTGGAGCTGAAGCCTGATGCGCTTGCTGCCATCTACTTCAGTGACGACGACGAGCTGACCGTGCTTTCACGCGATGGTTCCACACAATCATTTTTAGAGTCACCATATGCAAGTCGCCTGGACGAGTGCATTGTATATCTCGATGATGCACATACGCGAGGCACTGACATCAAGTTTCCGATCGGGTTCCGTGCAGCAGTCACTTTAGGGCCCAAAGTTTCCAAAGACCGCCTGACTCAAGGTATGGCTATAGGATCGGTTGATGAGGAATGTCACTGAACTTGATGGTAGGGTGTATGCGCATGCGTAAACTTGGACATGGTCACTCTGTGATATTTTTCGCTCCTCTGGACGTAGACAGGAATATCCGCGACGCAGCTAGAAGAAGCGATGGAGACACCATACATCCATCGGACGTCTTGTTGTGGGCCATGGGCGAAACGTGCATGGAGATCCAGAACAGCGCTCCCTACTGGGGTCAGCAGGGAAGAGACCACGCTTTCCGGTACCGTGCGTGGTCGAAGTTCTGTAGCGGCGAGATAACTGCCCAAGAACTCGCCGTGACTTGGCCTCAACCAGATGCGAAAACCCTGGAAGAATTGTATATGCCGTCCAGTCCTGAGGTGCAATCAAAACCGCCCATTCCGGCAATCGATCGACAGTGCCAAGTGCTTGGCGTTTCCTCCTCGACCGTTTCTAACATGAACGAGGAACAGGAACGAGAAATTGTGCACGAAATGGAACGCGAAACGCAAACAGAGCGACCACCGCCAGCGACCCCTGCAAGGCATCAGGTCTCCGCAGATGTCCGTCATTTCGTGCGCACGGGCATAATTACCCCTTATTCTCAGGCCTTCCTTCCCATGTTTAGTTCATTCCGCGATGCCACAACACCTGCTCAAGAAGAGAATGTGTGGTCCCAACACATCCTCGCAACTTCTGACTACTGTAGTGTGGTGGAGAGACGCACACGGGTGAATGTTGGTGAATACCACCGCCCAGTTAACTGGATACTCTCAAGCCAGTCAAATGGAAACCCCACTCTTGTCATCCTTAGCCCGTTCGAGGTAAACGAGTTGTTACCGGAAATCAGAAACAGCGGATCCGTGTGCCTTCACATCTACACGCCACGAACCCAGGCAAGAATGCGTCCGTGTGACGACCTGCGTCTGTACACAATTCCTTCTGCTCGTCCTGACAGGGTTTTTTCCCCTTCACGCGTCGACCAGGTAAACCTGTTCGCTGGACAGCTGTACCTGCGGGACTACGACACATATATTCGCCTTTGTCGCTTTCTTTGCATCTATGCCGACGATCTGGCTGGTGAGGAGAACTTGGAGGTCGAGAGCGATGGATTCATAGCTCCTGAGCATCGCCCCCTGGAGGCACAATCGGCTGGCTCTTTCCGGAAGTCTCCACTTGCTTTCCTCAGGCATATCATTAACCTGCGTCGGAGGGGGACGAACTTCGCGGTGACCCACATGGGAAAAATTCTGAATGGACGGTTGTTGAAGCAGGAAGACTTCGAAGACCGCTAATCGGTATGCAGTGACACTTCTCATCGATGCCTCAAATACGTAGGATTAGCTGTATGTTTGTTGCAAACTTACTCCGATGTTTTGCTTTTGTAGTCCCGTTGTTCCATATGTATGTACATTGTTGTTTGATAAGCGTCAGCCAATTGTCAGGAGTTTGGTTACCAGCGAACGTGCGAGCACAGTAGACTTACCATAATCATGGTTTTCAGAATTGAAGAATAAGCGCTTGTTGTAAAACTCTAGAGTAAGGTAGGTGTTGTATGTAAGAACCGCTGTAAGCACACTGTGAGATTAGAATGAAGTGAGCTGGCTGTAATTATGCATAAGAAGTCTGCGCAACAACTCAGGCTGCGAATGCCCCAATCCTCTTTCGCACCTCTACGGCCCGACCGCTGCCCCGTCCTTTGGGACGCCCAAACACGACAACCTTTCCCACCTCGCCCGCCCGCCCGGTTCTACCAGCACAGTGCAAAAAGTCGATCATATTCCGAGGTTCGTCCACAATAAAGACATGCTTGATGTCAGGGTGGAAGTCAAGTCCTCGTGAAAGCAATGACGTAGTCACGAGAACGTGAGGCGTAACTGCTGGATCTGACGACAGGGGAGGTACGGCAACATCAGTCGAAGAAGTGGGCGAGTTCTGCTTCAAGAAACCATCCAAGTGGTGATTGGAACCACGCTGTCGACCATCTGCATTGCCAGTGAGCGCAACGCATTTGATGCCGCGACCGTCAAGGAAAGCGCCGAGTTCTTCAACCTTGCGCCTTTTGTTACAGAAAACGATGACTTTAGAAAGCTTAACTGGACGGGGACTTCCGAGGGTTGTCTTGGCGTGAACAAGTGCGTCTTCTGCCCATACCCGGCGAATGCGACGTTCGATATCTACGTCTTTGTTTCCTCCAGTCCAGGAAGCATGTTCCGTACGGAGAGTGCGAGGTAGATGGTGTAGATGAGGGGAAGCAAGCCATGTCAGTGTAGGATGGTAAGTTGCGAGGTAGTTACTTACACGGCCACCCCACGGATCCATACAGACACAATTTATGCAATCATGCCAACTTGAGAACGTGTGACATGAGTCTGGCATATTCTTAAATAGGGCGGGAGCTATTTTCACTACAGTTTGCGTCAGACATTTTATTACAGAGCATATTGTTTTGAAATCATAGGAGACACAAGTAAAAATGGATCTGACACTTTGGTGAAAGTGATTGAGTGCTCAAATTTTAACACAAGGTCGAAATAAGTGAGGACTTTGAGCACCCTCGGTGTAAGTTCGCTACTTCACGCTATTATGTTACTGCTGAGCCATGCATGTGGCCATTCGCATGGCGAACATGCTAACCCCACGAATCAACACAAACAGACTGGGCCGCGGGCACTGGTCAACACCAGTACAAGTGGACTTGTGTTGCTTGCAAGGACAACAAGTGGCGAGACACCTGTGCAACTCGACGACATGAGAAGACCGCTCCCCATCAAGAAAATGTCAAGCACCTCCTTTCTCCACAGCGCCCCTCAAGTTCCCCTCTTCGACCTGATGTGAGGTCACCATTGCTTGAACTCCTAACAGATCTCTCAGACTCACCGTCTCCCACCTTCAAACCCACTGAGGGTGCCAACACACAATGTACCGAAGTCACCCAGGAGGATTACGATGGTTTTCAGCTCGATTGGGATGCTATTGACCATGACCAGTTGTATTCAGCATCTGCCTATGATCGGTCACTAACGATGCTGGCTAGCAGCTTGGCCACCTGGTTGGCCCATGGTGATGATCTCCAATCATCTGATGAAGATGGATCTGACACTCCCCCAGCAATCAACGATGATTTGTATGAGGAAGGTGAGTCAGATGTCGTCCTACATGGTTTATGCTACCTTGCACTGATGAACAATGACAGAACCTCTCCAGCCTGGCACATCGCGTCCAATGCAATGTGGTGAGACCGCCCCAAACTTACCATGGTTTCCATGGCCCGACAAACAGGTTCGTCTTTCTGTTCTTTCCAAATGTGCCGGCTTCACTGATACATGAATGGATAGACATGCATCCTCAACATTCTACAGCATCTTCCCTGTTTGTTATTCTCTGACGCGCAACTACAGGTTATCCTGTGGGGACTTACAGTCCTCGGTGTCAATCATATCCCTTCCATTAGGAACCTCAAAGATCTTGATAGCGCACTTCAGATGAAGTATGGAGTACCTTCACTACACTACCAAGGATCACTGGGCCATGTTTATTATGTCAACCATCTCCCATCCATCATCGCACAGGTATGGCTTCATCTCGTTCATCCCCCAGCCATCTGATCGTGCACAGGAAATGGGTAATCCACGTGTCCACCCACATATTCACCACTACCCAGAAGACATGGGAGGCCGATTGGACCAACCATGGCAAGCTGCCAGATGGTTGCATGAGATCAATCCCAGCCTCGCCACACCCATGCTATGGAAGGGCCGCCAGGACTTCTACATCTTTGAGCCGACCAAGTTGATTGATGGCACGATTGTCATACCTGAATGCTGGTACACAAAGATTTCGAGGCGAGAATCTGACCCAGAGTTTTGGGCTCGTGTATGGCAAATGCAGCCGGTTGGAAATAGTTGCACACCTGGATACGTGGTCCATGCATATGATACTGTCAAGGTACCAGCCAGTGACCTTCTCCTCTCTTTCCCTCACCTTCTCCAAACTCATCAAATGGATGGCCTGCCTGATCCATGCAACATAATAGGTGCATACATACTGTCATTCTCTGTCGATGTGTGGTCATTACCCCATATCCCAGGTTTATTACAAACGAGAGGAGCAGGCGTCTTGCCATGGTCATTCACAGATCCCACTGTGGGCAACAGGTGGCGCATACAATCCTGGGGACATCGTGTCATCACTTATATGATGTGGCTTTATTGCAACGACACATCCGGTAACATGTCCAAGAAGTGGAACAAGCATAATTCCTTTCTTTTCACAGTGGCTGGCGACCCCATGTAGTCAGCTTAGTCACAACACATGGGTAGCCTGTGTGCCAAATTACCATTACTCACATAGAGCCTGATGTGGGCCTGTCAAATTAATTAAGTCATAACATATGGAGAGGCCCCGAAGCCCAGAGTGACAGCAGCAAATGAGCAGGCCTGTGACAAGTATATTGCAACATTCCATCCTTTTCAACATATTCGCAGGCCCGTCATGTGTACGGCGCGTGCATCACAACCCGTGGACTGGCCCGTCCAAAAGATGCTGCACCCATTGAAACTGATAGTCAGGCCCATCGATGGGATAATGCACCTGTTGGAACATATGGGCAGGCCTGACGCTACGATGGCGGATGATACCGCAACCCATGGACAGGCCCGTCCAAGGTCATCTAATCTCATGGGCAGGCCCATGGGGAAAATATCAGATGAGGTCACATCCAAGGGCAGGCCTGTAGAAGGGGTGTGACATCTATCAAAACATATGGGTAGGCCCGAGATGTATATAGCGGATTAGATCACAAGGCATGGAAGGGCCCGTCTACAGGATGTGCAATCCAACAAATGAATTGGGGAGGCCCGTCGGGTGTATATTGGATGCCGTCGCAACCCAATGACGGGGCCGTCCATTGGATGTTACATCCGATGGATCTGATGCGCAGGACCATCATGTACATCTCGAATGGGGTCGCAACCCATGGGCGGGCCTGTGGAAGGGTGCAGCATTCATGGGAACATATGAGCGGGCCCGTCATGTGTACATCGGATGGGGTCTCGACCCATGGATGGGCCCGTAAATGGGATCTTCCATGCGACTAGTCTGATGGGCAGGCCCATCGGGTACATATCGGAGGATTTGGTAACTAAAGGACGGGCCTGAAGAACGGGTTTGACACCCATACGAATATATGGCAGGCACCTCATGTGTATAATGAATCATGTCTTAACTTATGGACAGCCCCATGAATGGGGTATTCCATCAGACAAATCATATGGGAAGGCCTGTCGGGTATGTTGGGAATGATGTGGTAACACGAGGGGGGCCCATTGTAAGGGGTGCAACATCGTTGGGAACATGTGGGCAGGCCAATGATGTAGATAATGGATGTGGTATCAACATATTGACGGCCCTGTCCATGGGGTGTTCCATCCTACATATCTTATGGGCAGGCCTGACAGGTATACAGCGGATGATGTTGTACGACAGGGACGGGCCAATAGAAGGCGAGCGACATCAACGGTAGCATATTGAAAGCCCATTATGTATATAAATGATTAGGTCTCAACCGATGGACAGGGCCGTCCATGTGCTGATGCATCCGAGAAATCGTTTGGGCAGGTCCGTTGGGTCAATGGCGGATGAGAGGGTAAGCGAAGGACGGGCCCGTAGAATGGGCGCAACATGCATCGGAGCATATTGGGAGGCCTGTCATGTATACAATGGATAAGGTCAAACACATGGGCGGGCCCATCGATGGGATGTTCCATCCAACAAATCGTATGGGCGGGCCCATCAGGTTTATACCGGATGATGTTTTAACACGAGTACTAACCCGTAGCAGGGGTACGACATGCATGGGAACAAATGGCAGGCCTGTCGGGTATATATTGGATGGTGTCAAAACCGATTGGTAGGCCCGTCCATGGGTTGATCCGTCCAACACATCTCGTGGGCAGGCCTGTCGGGTAAATATCAGATGATCTGGTAACACAAGAGTGGGCCCATCCATGGGATGTCCCATCCTAAAGATCTCATTTGCAGGCTTGTCATGTACATATCAAATGGATCCCAATGTGTGGATGGGCCTGTCAATGGGGTGTTCCATCCATCAAATCATATCAGAAGGCCCGTCTTGTAAATAGCAGATGATGTCCCAACTCAAGAACGGTCCCATTAAAGGGATACAAAGGCCGTCATATATGGATTGGGGACATATCCGATCTGAGCAAAATCCCTGAACGGGCCAGTCCATGGGTTAGTCCATCCGTCGAACCGGACGGCCGGCTTCCTCAAGTATGTCACGGATAGCCCGTTGCTCCATTGACAGGCATTTCAAACAAAGGGTGGAACTGTCAGAACCGATGGTGAGCGGGCTCATCATTGGGAATGTGAGCCGTCGTCACAAACCATGGACGGGTCTGTCATCGCTATCATAGATCATATTAAAGATCAACAATCATCAAACGGCGGGTGGTAAGTAGAAAAAACGTATCCTGCCCATGTCATTGCCCCATTGTTGCAGTATCAATTATTGACTGTGGAAATCATATCCGCTCTCGTGTTCGAGCTGCAATTAAAGGGGCAATAACAATTGACCTTTCATATTTGCAATTTCCTGTGCAGGCGTTTGATCAGATATCGGGTGCCAACTCATGTTGTAATTCGAAAATTCTGTAAATTCGGCGTCGGTACTCTTGAAACTGAGGATTTCCATCTGGCCATTTGCCTCTTGTCTGCGATACAATGGCTACCGTGAAACGACCCGCCAACGCCTCCAATGATTGGCAAATGGCTCTAACAGACTCTGTCTGCAAGTACATGGCAGCCAGGCTGCGTGAAGAGATAGTGGATGGCCCACATGCCCTCCTGCCAATAACCATTCCATTGCAAATAGCTTGCGAGGCGGACCACATTTTAGCCGTCATCATACAAGCATATCGAGAGTGTGGTGAGTGCCCAAAATCCGAGGAATGACAAATGGTTAAAACGTTCAAAAAGTAACGGCCGACATAAAACAGGATGTTAAGATCGACGCGGCCCATTCAAACTATACGGAAATTACCTATCCTACAGTCTTAATTGATAAGGAGGGCGGCATCCTGCTATGGTATCTCCCAAACGCCATCAGCCAAGCCTATCAGGTTGAGCAACTTAATTTCAGGATTGCTTAGGATGCTAACATGGGGACCAGTCAGAAGTTTGGAATTCTCTTGGAATGCTCAGCATTCCTACTTCAACATAGCTTGAAGTCCAATGGAACAGGCGGATGGCGGCACGAATGTGAAAAACTTTCGTGAATGCTGCAAATCTTAAAGGCACCATCGACCTCTCACCCGCATGGTTTCAACAAGGGCGTGGGGTAGGACATTCACTATTGGGGCATGGTTCAGGTTGAAATGCAGTCCCCAGCCGAGCAACCCAACACATCATCCCGAAGTATTGCTAGTCCTAAAGTCAAAATCACGTTCGAAAGGAGGTGCGCGAATGGCTGCAGTGCACAGCTGGTCTACATGCCGTCCTGTCAGGGTGCGCTGCGGCTCATCCACCCTAAACATGTACTTGCACGGATGGGAGGCAATCGCACGACTCAGATCGAAGGCTGTGGCATGGCAGGACCAGGATATGGAGGCGGTCTTGCCAATATGGAACTCGGTCTACAGTTCCATGTCTGTGATGGTGAATTGCACTTCACCCCCACATAAAGATACAAATGGCCGGAAGGTGTGGCTGGATACCTTGCTGACCATCGGCAACTACCCACGGCTCGACTTCTTGGTCCTGGAGCTCAGAATACGGTTGCAGTATAATCCGGGCACGGTGATTGCACTTGTGGGTTCGGCATTGGTTCACCAAGTCGACGGGATAGATGGAGATCGGGCATGCCTGGCATATTATATGCGAGAGAATGTCCATCAATATGTTCAAGTCCCGCTATGTGAGAGACCACACATATCAGACATAGCTGTGGATTTGCGGGCAGTTCGACCATAAATACAAAGGCATATTAATTTATTGACGCATATAGAAAGACGATTCTCAATAAGAGGGGTCTTCATTCTTCAGAAATCATGGCTCATTGCATATAGATCTCGGTCATGTCAGGTGCAGCGGGTGATCATCATGTCTAGTCGACATAAGTACACAATTCGCATGCAGCAACGTCTGAGTATAATCCCAACATCTGCGCCATGCATGTTAACTGCTCAAATAATTCCTCAACCTGTGCATTCAGGTCAGGGAGTAGCGCCTCTACTCAGAGCACATTGTTCCTGTAGCGCTCCACACGTGATTCCAATGTCCCATGGAGACGATCCTTGATGGGTGACTTGCCCAATGGCCAAACGTCCTAAGCGTATTGTCAGTATCCGCTTCTTATGAGAGTTGCAATTTGGAGCTCGGACCCTGAAATACTTTTGTGCAATGCACTGAACCTCATCAGAGCGCAAGACGCACACGTCACTTGCATAGTTCGACGCTGCCATCAACCACCATGGAAACACAAAGCCGCCATCTTCCTGCAGGTGTGGAGTCCACTGTGGAAGCAACTCCATAACGTCCACGCAGATATCAGACATCTGCGATTCAGGAATTTTCAACAGGGTATCGCGGAAGGTTTCTTCTGTCCATCCACCCATGTGATGCAGAATGTACAATGTGGGAAGTGGGGGCTGATAACAATTCTGTGTGACTGATATCGGGATGAGACAGTCCAGGGTACTCTGAATAATCGTGTGTCAATGCCTTGCAAATCCACTAATACGGAACACTCACGAAATCAATGCAGAGATTGCCATACCAGTTGACTGGCCATTTGGCCATGGTTGGCAGTTGTACCAGGTGCTGGACAGCGGTATTGATGCGGCACCCCATGTACATGATGATCATGTCCATGACTGAATGCCAGGCCAGGTATCAAGGTTGCACTGCATACCGCTGAAGGCCAATCGCGGCGAATGGGTCATAGAAGTTGTCCAAATCGTCTAGTTGACGGAGGGACCTTTCTCCTTCATCACGAAGGTCCATGCGTCATAGTACCACATAGGCGAAATCTGTCGCCATCCGTGCCATTGCATCCGTGACTGGTGCATCAAACCGCTCGTTCGGGTGGAAGGGAAAATGATACTGGATGGGATGACAGGTAAGCCTAAGCTGATGAATGGCCCAATAAACTGCGTGCGAGTGAAGTGATAATAGAACATTGTCTGAGGTTCTTACCAGCATGATCAGCTCCTGGATGTACGAAACCGTGTACCTCCATTTCGTGCTTCTCGCCATCGGAGAGGGAATGACCTGTATCGCATCTACCGGCTGGAAGCATTGAATTCAACAAAATGACACTCACCCATCCAGGTGGAATATAGATGCATAAATCGCTGGTGCAGTCGGCACCTTTCTGCACAGGAAAATACATCCGGCCGATCTTCAAGAAGTGGCGGATGTGCAATGCGGATGTCTTCAGCCAAGAATCGAGTGTCTATAACTACGAATAAGTGTTACTGACCTGGTGGAATGGTCCAATGAATTCTTACCATCGGATGAAGGTGCTGGGGGTTGTTTGGAAGATGCGTCCGTGTCCATCGCTGTAGTCATCAGGAGGGAATCCCAATGTGTACATAATGAACTCGACGTACGGGTATCATCCCCATCTGGTGATGTGACTGAATGGTGGGAGTCGGATTCTTGCGAGGAGGGAGGTGGAGGTGGGATCGGATCATTTATCATCGCCACATCATCCGACGGTGGAGGTGGAGGTGGGATGAGGGCATTTTCAGTCTCATCTTCATCGGACGGTGGCGGGGGGGGGGTTTCTCCTCGCTATCGTTGCTTTCTTCGCTAGGTGGTGGTGGTGGTGCCTCTTCGGCCACATCCTCAAGATCGTCAGGAGGTGGCGGGGGGGGTGGAATTTCATCTTCTATTGGCGCAGTGTCCTCGCAGGGCGGAGGTGGTGGTGGAATTAGATCAACCATGGAGGCAGAAACCTCAGAAAGCCGAGGTTGAGGTGGAAAGTGCTCCGGCATCTGGCTATGTCCACCATGGCTCATGGACCGTTGGATGGTTCCTGCCTTTTGACCCCTCCTTGAGGGGCCTGTGGATTGTGGAGGGTCCTCCCCCCTGGCTTCGATTTGGCGAATGTGAACTACGAATGATTAATGGAATTGCATCATGAAATTGAATGAGCCCAACCTCCTGGATTGAAGCGTACTCCGTGGGGCAATTGGTCTGCCATAGTGGATGGGTGCTAATCGATTTCACTGATTGGAAGCTGTTGCCGCTCTGAATATCAATGTTCAATGTCCAACCATGGGAACATCTGCCACAAGGTGGGAGTCGCAAATGTCATGTTTCCATGGCCAGTATGACAGATAAATGCAAGCCGCCTGGCATATAGTCCAGGGGAAATGCCGCCAACTACATGGCAATGGCATGAGTGCAGACACAGTTGTGAGTGAGTCAAAATAAACGGATTGGGGCCCTGCGTAACAGTAGTGGGGGATGGGCCCTAACATGATCATTACAGGCTGCATTGAATCTATGATTTCTTCGCCTCTATAATGTTATATGTACATTCGGATCAAAACTACATCCGGGATCATTGCATCCTTGCCTTCTTGCCTGAAGAAGCCCCTGGCTCCGCCAATGTATGCTTCCGTGATCGCTTGAATTGGGGGGAAGGGACGTCTGCATCCTGGCCTGGCAGGGGCCTGATGGACCCGAGGGGATTTCCAGATGCCCTCCAGCCATTCCATCTCTACTGCTCAGTGTCAATTTCTTCTGTCCAGATTGGGTATCCATATCGCTGCGCTTTGGTAAGCCCATCCATCAGTTGTTACTGGTGGTTTCAGGCATGATGTTGGGCTGCATCTTGTCTGGCAAGCGGAGGGTTTCTGCGTTCCTGGCCTCCTTTCTTCAAGGATGGCTTCAGCCTTACCTCCGTGCACTTGTCTCGATGTCCATATGTATTTTGAGGTGCATCCATGGCGAATGGAACACTACACAAATGATCATCCCCCTGATTCTTGGACCGATCCTTCAGCTTTCCAGGTGAAATCAATCATCTCATCTATGAAATACTTAATACTGATAGCGCTCCAATGCCATGGAAACTAACCTGCCGTCGCTTTGGACAGTGTTGGCAATCCGTCTGCTGCACCTAGAGCCTCCGATCCGTCGACTTCATCAGAATCGAATGCATCTTCATCAGCATACGAAATGGTGGGTGCTTTCATTGCCCTCCCAGGGAATGGAGTTTTATTGCGCACCCGGCGGGTGTCTTTTGGATGCTCATCATCAGGCCGAATCTGCGCCATGGTCTTGCGCGGAATGGGAGTTGCATCATGAACCTGCTTTTCCTGGGGCTGCCGATCTTCCAGTGGGTCATCGTCATGATCAGTGTCAGTCTCTGGAACTATGCTCCTGCAATGGAGACGTTTTGGGTGGGATGACTTTGCTCTGCTATTGACCCAGCGACGATGATCATGGCTCGGTCCAGGCATATCCACAGCTGCGAAGATGGCAGGAGATGCCTGCGGAAAGGCATCCACGTCACTGCTCTGGACATTTCGCAGGAATGTGTTTGCTCTGCCCTGTCCCTCTCCCTGCCGATTGGACTTTGGAATCGTCCTGAGCTGGGGCTTTGGACTGGGCTCGAGCAGTTGCAGGCATCCGTGACCTGGATCGCCGGTCTCTTGCAATCTGCAGGGGAATTCTGCCATCCTCCACTGGAGGCTGCAATGTCCCAGAGCGATCCAGCCACATTTGAAAGGCAAATACATTGCCCATGTCAACTGCCTGCCGTTGACGCCAGAAGCTCAAAAGCTTGGTAGCTGCTGAAACCAACATATGACTCAGATCAACTGGTAAAGGAGAAATTGGCGGGGAGGTGTTCAGGTCGCAATCATTTCCCACTGATGCGCTCCGAGCTGTTTGAACTGGCACAGCTGCAGTAGCCTTTCTGCAGGTCCTGTCCTTGAGGCCGATCATTAGAGAAACTTACATCTGAGGAATCTGACACTCACTGTAGTGGGCGGTCATGAATCCACGCACCATCTTTTGCAGTAAATCACAGGGACAGACCTGCAATTTCACCGATCGATACTGTGCCATCTTCTTTGGTCACCAAAGTGACGGGATCCACTTTCACGATCGTCCCAGCCTTCTTCCTTGTGCTTCCTTCATTCTGGCCATCATCATCATCATTTGAAATCTCATCCTCTTCAAATGCTTCCCCAAGATAATCCCGCCATGACCCCTCGAGGTTCCAAACCTCATTAAACGACGTTCCTGTCTGCAATATCTCGGTTGAAGTCCATGCTAGGAAAGGCTTAGACCTGCACAATGATATTGGATAGACCTCGGAACTCACGTGCATGCCTCCACTGGTACCTTCTGCATTTTTCCACCCAGCAAAGCATATGACCCACATGCCACAATACCTCCACATCTCTTCCTGCAAAATTGCAGAAATACTTGTACCCATATTTTGCTGCGTTTCTAAGCACCCGCAGCATTTCACAAACACTTCGCCAATCTGTGCAGCTGAGAACTCACTTCGCTTTTATGTTGGGAGCAGGTCCTTCCATCCCGTTCCATTTAGCAGCTATGTCCTGCGTGGCCGCCAACTGCTCATCGGAGAGGTCGTCCTGTATGAACGCGGTGAGCACCTGCTGATAGAACCCAATTGGTTTGGGGCCTTCTTCATCCCCAGTATCCTCCCTCATGGTAGCGAGTTTTTTCTGCACATGGTCATGATACAATTCCCGAACAACTGACCGCACGGAATACTTGTATCTGGCCCGGAGCATAATTCAGGGCTTCCGGGCACGCAGTGGTATCTTCAACCAAGCAGTCACGAGCTGGAAGTTATTTGTCAGTCTTGGAAGACCCATCCAGCGCTGCATCGACATACCCCTGCCTTCAGCTGCATTTCTGCATGTGACAACTCCGTGTTCTTGTCTAATTCGTGCAGCTCCGCTAATATGGACTGCAAGATCATGGGTTTCTTCGTCTTTCCGGACTCCTTCCAATCGCTCCATCTGCGAACCAACACCTCCAATTCATCTATGTCAAAATTTACGCAGTCCTCATCCCCAGTTACTGACTGCTCGATGCCTTGTGCGACGATGCTACTCGCATCTTCAACATCCGTCGGGACCCAATCATCGTACCCATGTTCTGCATCATACTGAGTATCCATTCAGACTTCTGGAATGGAAGGAGGGTATTTTCTGGCTCTAGTACAATAAGTATTATAATACCCTGAAGCAAGGTGCTATGGTATCCATGCCATTGTTCAAATTGCGTCCCAATTGCATCTCCTGCCTTGGTAATCGACTTTATGCAATGTTTCCACATTCATTGTTGGCATTTCAGCGGCCATTAATTGCGACATCGGTGAGGTGAGCCAATCACACTCATTCCGTTGACTGCTCCGCGCCCGAAAAGGTTAGTGCCTCCCAGGTTTAGGTCGGGAGCATCAGTTCCGCATTGATACCAGATATTTGATCCATCACGATGGGATCTATGATCTTGAAATGAAAGTCAAGCTCTGTCGAAGATATCTAAGATGCTCCTTACCCACAACTGACTCGATCATACTTACCATCAACGACATAGTGATGGCCAAACGCAGCACAGGAAAGCGAATGAGAATGATCAGGCATACGGCTGGCCATCGGGTCAAGCAACTAGAAGTCAAAACTCGGACAACCAGCGGTTGGAACAGATCGAGATTGGTTGAAGTTGCAATCGAACAACACCAAGCCACCTCCACTGTCCATTCACCCCGCTCTTCACCATCCAAGCATTCCTGATCGCCTTCCAAACACCACATGCATACTGTGGAAGATGCACTCGACATGCAACATGATAACAATGCTCCTTCTGTAGAGCCATTACGGTTACTGCGAAAAATGGTACCTAGGGATCCTTCATGCAACAACCCAAGCTCACTTCCGCTCTCAGACCCAGAATGATTATATCCGGGAATGGCTTCCTCACAAAGAGGAGTTCATGAAGGTCCTTTTGGAGCTGGAAGCACCTCCTAACCCACGGAACTGCATAAGTTGTGGAACGGAAGGGTTGTACAGATGTGCAGATTGCTTGCACCAGCCCATGTACTGCAGGGACTGCTGTAGGATGACTCACCAACACTTGCTTTTCCACAGAGTGCAACACTGGAATGGAGAATTCTTTGAGGAATCAGCACTCCACATGGTGAGACATGCCTTCATTACTTGGCATTATGTTTACAGAGTGGACTCAGACTGGCACTCAGCTGCACCTTGGGCACAACAGATCGGCTTGCCATTCAGCTCCATCACATGCGAATGGCACTGGAGGGCCTGCCCAAATGAATGCCCGTGAATGGGAAGACTTTGATGATGTTCCACCCAACATGTGTCGGCCCGTCAGGTTGAAATATCTCACCATCGTCAATGTGACTGGGGTGCACTTCATCACAATGCATTGGTGCCAGTGCGAAGCTGCAGAAAGCCTCCAGGTACAGTTGCTGCAAGCCAAGTTATTTCCTGCTACGTTCGAAAAACCAAGTATGGCATTTACATTTGCTGTCTTGGATGACTTTGTGAGAGACAACCTGGAATGTGGGACGTCCGGGATGAACTATTATTCAAAACTGCGACAGGTGACTTCGGGTGTCTTTCCTCACCTAGTTCCAGTAAGTCATTGAGCCGCAATGGTCAATTCCAGGCCATCTGAGGCAGTAATATCACCAGGACAGATACCGTGAGTTGCTGCGAGTTGCACGGCAATGGCGACTCCTCAAACTGTTGAAATGGAATGGCTTCCTTGGACGAGAGAAGGCTCCTAAGAAAGGTGACCTGGGGTTATTTTGTGCGACATGTCTGCAACCTGGGATCAATGTCGACCTGGCGGAAGATCTGGATCAGTAAGTTGTGGGATTTGGCTGATCTCCGTCATTAACCTTCCAAAGCTGGAGATATACCTGCACATTGGTGATGGATGGAAACTTCAAAGCCGAACATATGCACGACAGGCGCCCAGAAGATCAGGTGTGGTTGATGGATGGCCGCAGATACATGGTGACAGATCCGGAGTATCGGGCATACGTGAAGGGCACCCCCCATGTCGTGGAGGTACAATTTTCGGACCGCTTTCACCATTCAATTACTCATGCCCTTCCTAGAAATCTGCATGCAACAATCATAAGGCAATCAATCAGGCCAATGCCCAACGGGGCAGACTTCACTCTATGGGAATTGGTGCAACGGCTTGCGCCCGGCACGGGTGTTTTTACCCACACTCTGTTGTCGACTTCCAAAAGGGCAAAAGGTAGGATATCGTATCAATCATGTGCCTCCTGCTCACGGAAGTTCAGGCAGTTAAACATGGATTACTCATTGGCAAATGCACTGAGTTACAACATGGCAGGAATCAACCATGTGCTATGTTTCTATGACATTAATTGCTCATACATGACCAATCTATGCAAGCGGGTTGGAAATAGCACCTTCATTGACATCCCCAATTCAATGCAGATTATGCTGGGAATCGGAATCTGGCATGTGCATGGCCACAAACAGGAATGCTATGCCTGCCATGCTCCCTTATTCATGCAGGGTGCTGGATGGGTAGATGGCGAAATCATCGAGACCTTGTGGTCGTTACTGAACGTCGCATCCACTTCGGCCCGGGGTATGAGTTCGCCGCACCGCCAGGAGCTGTTGGATTTTCAAATGAGTGATTGCAACTTCATGAAGATGATTTGCATGGGTATGAGCTTCTATGCATGCGCTGTGCTCCCTGACCATTCTTGTTTAGCTGATAGTTTGATACAGAAATTGACAACCGCGAAGGTGGCGGCGGATATGGCAAAAAGGGCATTCAAGTTGTTGGATGAAGCATTGTCTGCGAAACAACGTGAGACGTGGAGCTACCAAGAGCAAGTGGCCTTCAGAGACCGCATGGTTGACGCCTCTGCCATGGATATCTTTGAAGTGCAAATGAAAAAGGGTGAGCTGCACATCTGCTCCTCCTTTCCCAACAAATCTTAACTATTCATTAGCCCCAACAGTCCATGCCATCGAACTGGAATTATTGAACAATATCCCACCAAGCGGAGTGCACCGTGGCATGGGAAGTTGGCTTGCTCACGGTCTCAGGCTGGAAGAAGTGGCAATCACATTGCGCATCGATCGTCACAATGTCAGTGCAAATGCCCCAGAATTGAAAAGATTGGCATTTGCACGACGCAAGGAATGCTTATTGTCGGAGCGGTCTGGCTTTATTGCAGATTCCGCCATATACATCGGTCTACAGCAAGAGCCAGGAGTTGATTTGAATCCAATCAATGAGGGAGAAAATGAAATTCCGGACGGTTCGTCCATGTCCGACAGATATCTATTGGATGCAGACGACCCGAACGGAAGCTCTGATGAAATGCTCGCTGCCGATACCACTGACCTTGGAGGGATAACCATGTTGCTGCTTCCATCGAACTTGGGCATTGATGCTTTCCATTCCTCCAACTTAGGCCGTCTTCATGATATGGAGCTGAGGCTTCGGATCGGTCAAGCCAATGATGCGCTTAATGGGCTTAGGCTTGCATTGGTGGACAAGGCCGTGATCTTCCAGAATGTGGTGCGACATTCCAAAAGCTATAGTATGAAAACGCGTGCATGGGACGCGATCCATACAATCAACGGAGCGGTTCGGAAGCAAGCCGCAATATACAAACAATGCCGAAAGGCGATGGTCGTTCTCGGTGCGAGTGCCGAGACCCTTACCCGTTACCAGCAATTGCAGACAACGGATCTCACCGTCACCACAGCCGTCATAAATCAGAATGCACATGCCACACCGGGCGAGCAATTTGCCGTGGTTTTGGTCCATTGACTGTTCCGACAGATATGGAATCCATCACTTGGATGTCAGAATGTATGTATTTCATCTATCTACATATAGATTGATATTGACTTTACAAACAGTTTACCAGGACTCATTGGCTTCGAGCGAAAGCAGTGCAAGACCATTGGTCGGAAGAGGAGGAATTGTTGACAGCCGAATTCCAATGGACTATCAATTTCTTCAATCATCGAGCCATCCAATGGCGGACCCGCCGGGCGCAATCTGCAGAGCTTGGCGCTAGCTGTTACGCTGCGAGGCAGATAGCAGTGTATGAGAGGCTTTCGGAACACACTCAGTTGAAACAGCAGAACATGAACTTGAAGAACATCCTAACTTCGATGGATATTTCCTCTAGCGATACATAGCCATAGTTGGACGAGTGTCCGTCATTCAATGTAACAATTCATGTTCAGTTCATCGATTGTAATTATATTGCAGTTGGGGACGTCCATAGCAGACTTAAGCAATCTTCACCATCCTGCGATCAGAGCATATCTTCCCAATGGTACTGAAATGGAAGCAATATGGAATTGTCAGGATATGACAATACAGAAGGCGGGTATCGTAATAGCAACAATGTCTGTCTACTGTGAGGGGGGGCACTGTGTATCGCTGAATACACCTTGGACGTAGCCACCCAGTGTACCAACATCCTCGCTCTGGTGCTGCCATTCCATCCCCACTGGTCGATCTTCCAGGTCAGGTCCTTCCATGATATGAGTATACCGCACTCTTACCTAGCTGAAGTCCCTTGTTAGTCGGCCCAGCGACATCCGATCCGGTTTGTGACGCCTTGGGCGGAGCTTCGCAGTGAATGTTCAGGATCATCGAGGCTGTTGCTGTGACTCGTGATGCACCTGGTTGCAGCTGCCCATCTCTGCCGTTTCCTTCCATTCTGCTGTTGTTCCTTGCGCCAACATCCTGCAATTGCCCTTGATCGAATCAGGCCTCTTGCGTCACCATGGACCCAGTGGCCGGGTCATCTTCCAATCTGCCCATCTCATCATCGCCACAATGTCGGGAACCTTCCATCGCATCGTTCCCATCTTCACTTGGGGGAGGTGGTGTGATGAGCCCAGACGTTGGATCATCAGGAGGCGGTAGTCAACCTGCAGCTAATGCAACGACTTCCAACCACAAAGCGTCAATGGCCTGAATGGCACTGTCCAACTTTTGTTCCGACAATGTCTGACATGACGCCAAAGCCGCATATTGATCTGCCATCTGCCTAACAGTCTTGTCTACCTTCTTCTCAGTCGCCGTTTGATGGGACATCACCTCTGCGACGTCATCAGCCATTGTTCGCATCTGTTCTTTGACTAGGCCAGGTGTAGCGGCTTGTCGATGACCATCGACAGCATTCAACCTCGTTTTCACTTGCAGCATTTGCGCTGACATTGTGTCATGGAATTGAAAGAGTTGGTTGAGCTCTTCGCGGACGTCAACTTCGAATAGCAACGATGGTTGTCGCTGAGGCGTAGGAGCAGATGGTGGGTTGGGGACTGATGGGAGGGGAGGAGAATCGGGTGCCGTATTTTGATTACATGTCAGATATTTCAAACTCGTTATGAATCGAGGAAGCCCAACATACGATCTGTTCCTCTTGGAGCTGCGATGGTGGATGGTCCAGCCACTGGAGTAGTTATCCAGCTACGCTGGTCGCTTTCGGAACGAGAGCCTTGATTGGGATTTGGAGCCGACCTTGCTGGGAGACAGATTACTGACGTGGGACTTATCAATTCAGTTCTGCTGGAATGGGTGCACCTACTTACCTGGCCATCCCTGCGGTATCATTACAACTGGGTGGGACCAGCTTTGTGGAGGAAGTTTGCCTGCATTGTTGGAGGTGCGAGGTTTCTTCTGCGGGCGGCCCGTCGTGTAGTCCTTGTCGTCATCATTGTTAGCATCTTCATCGTCAGGGGATGAGCTGCTGCGAGACCTTTTCTTGCTTCGTGCACGGGAGGGATTCCGTCGTGAGGGAGTGGCAAGTGTTTTGTCTTTGGTCAGACAGGGTGTTGCGAACATGCACTTGATCTTACGTTTTTTGCATCGCTGACATGCACCTTTTGGTTTGCGAATGCAGGGCATGTTGGTGTTGGTGCACTTGTTGCAACGATTTTCGCTGGGTGCCGCTGTTGGGCCAGACGGGTCTGTGGCTTGCTGGACCCGATCGCCAGTTCGACTCCTGCCCCGCCCTGTTGATCGAGGCATTGGATGGCTAGACGTACCTGGCATGTCCATGGCCATGTCCTCATCATGATTCTCCTCATCCAACTCATCAACTTCCTCGTGCTTGACCAATTTCGGTTTTGGCGTCCGAGACTGATGATTGGACTGGCGTGAGCCAGAAGCAGCTCCTTGTCGCATCGATTGCCGTCCCCGAGCATGCTCGTAGTCAATCATATCCCCACCCATCTCTGCATCCTCATCCACCAGTTCATCCTCTCCATCGTCGTCTTCAATCATTGCCTTCACTTCAGCATCGGAAGCTTTTTCTTTCCCTTTACGAATCGCAGCCTTCAGCAGTGTTTCTGATGACGGTTGTGCAGCAGGCGGGAAGGCGGATGTCTGGAAGCCAGTGCGCTGCAAGTCGAAGTGCCTTTCGACGGTCTGGAGCCACAGATGGTCGTTGAAGTGGGCCTTGTCTGGGTGCGTGATTAGTCTCCACTTCGGGAATGGGTGACCTTTGGTCTCCCATCCAACCCTTTCATGCCATTTGCAGAACCTTTCAGCCACAATGACGGTGAGTGGGATCTCGTGTGTGATCCTCACAATGTCGCACACGGAATCCTATATTCATCAGCAGTGCGATGTGCAAGATGATATTCGGACTTACCACTACTTCCACCACCCTTCTCACAGCGTCCTTCCATGCTGCAAACCTCGGCTTGTCAGCATAGTCCTTCGTTCCGTGGACTTTCTGCTCGATGATTTCGACAATTGACTTCGCTGCAGATGCGAGTTCGTCGCGTTTTGTGTAGGTCTTCATTGCACTGTTGAGATGGACGCAGGTAGGGACGAAGTTGTTGGTCTGAGGTACTTTGCGGGAAATAATGCCAATGGAAGATGCGACGTGTAAGTTCTGCATGTGTACTTTGTGTTTGTTGTTACCTGTAACGTTCCCACAGAGTATCTACTTCAACATGTAATGCCCCGTTTGCTACAACACGGAAAAGATAGATCACAGTACAATCGTATTACACATTATTTGCCAGCAATTGATATAGATTTGTGAACACGTCAGGATATGCATTCCATTCTCAAAGTTGAGGCATCATTTTATTATGCCTGCTGTCCAGTGAATGGGATGCACCCTCCGACGGAATGCATGGAATACTGCTCATACTCACTCAGAGCAGCAAGAATATCTTCGTGTCATGTATCCTGACGTTATCCCCTGTGTGACTGATGGTCCCATACATTTCATATGGTATTTCCCTTGATGTGGCGACAGGCCCATCGTTATGATGCATCATAATACCTGGATGTCTCGGAAGGGCCTGTCCTTATGGATTGATCTGCCTAATCTACTATTGACTGGTCCATGCTTCTGATCGATGTTATTCGCGATGTAGTTATCTGCCCATCTCTATCTGTTGATCTGCGCGATGATGCCATTGTCTGGCCCATCCATTTGTTATGACATGATCTATGGCATGATGACTGCCCCATCTATATGATGCATCATAGTTTGTGGATATGGCGGAAGGTCCTGTCTTTACGTGTCCATCTTGGCAATCACACCATCGCAGGGTCCGTTTATTCGATCCGACTGTTTCCATGACATAGTTACCGGCCCATCCCTATGGGGTGATATGCCAGATGACACCATCGACAGGCCCATCCATGTAATGCGATATTATCGATGCCTTTGCGACGGGCCCATGTATATGAAGCGTTGTAATCTACGGATATGGTGGACGGGCCCGTGTGTATGCGTTGATATGCCTGTGCATGCCATCGACGGGCCTGTTCATTCTTCGCGATCTTATTCATGACATGATTAAGGGCCCATCCCTATGTGTTGTGTTTATCTGCCCGATAATTCCATCGACAGGCCCATCCATTTGATGCGACACTATCTGTGCCATGGTGACCGGCCCATCTATATGATGCGTCATAATCTACGGATATAGCCGACGGGCCCGTGTGTATGCGTTGATATGCCTGTGCATGCCATCGACAGGCCTGTTCATTCTTCGCGATCTTATTCATGACATGATTAAGGGCCCATCCCTATGTGTTGTGTTTATCTGCCTGATAATTCCATTGACGGGCCCGTCCATTTGATGCGACACTATCCGTGCCATGGTGACGGGCCCGTCTATATGATGCGTCATAATCTATGGATATGGCCAATGGGCCCGTGTGTATGCATTGATATGCCTGTGCATGCCATCAACGGGCCTGTTCATTCTTCGCGATCTTATTCATGACATGATTAAGGGCCCATCCTTATGTTTTGTGTTTATCTGCCCGATAATTCCATCGACTGGCCTGTCCGTTTGATGCGACATTATCCACGCCATGGTGACCAGCCTGTCTATATGATGCGTCATAATCTATGGATATGGCCGACAGGCCTGTGTGTATGCGTTGATATTCCTGACCATGCAATTGACGGGCCTGTTCATTCTTCACGATCTTATTCATTACATGCTTACAGGCCCATTCTTATGTATTTTTCTGCCAGATGATACCATCGAGGGGGCTGTCCATTTCATGCGACATTATCCATGCCATGGCGATGGGCCCATCTATACGATGCGTCATAATACATTGATATGATGGACGGGCTCGCCTTTATGTGGCAATTGCTTGATCATACCATCAACGGACCTGTCTATTTGATTCAATATAATCCATGCCGTGGTGATGGGCCCGTCTATGAGATGCATAATAATACATGGATATGACGGACAGGCCCGTCTTCCTCTGTTGATCTGCCTGACCATACCATCACCGGGCCTGTTCATTTGATGCGACGTCATCCACGACATGATGATGGGCCTGTCATTATCTGTTGATCCTCCAGATCATACTCTCGATGGTCCCGTCCGTTCGATTCCGCATTATCCACGGCATGGCGACGGGCCCGTCCATATCATGCAGCATAATGCATAATCCGACCCTCGTGCTGCCCATCTGATGCAGCTTAATCCAAGATATGATGCATGGGCCTGTCCATTTGATGCAACACCATCTGCCATATGCTGGATGGGCCGGTACTCATGTTGTGATCTGGCTAATCAAACCATCGACGGGCCCATCTATTCGTTCCGATGTCATATGCGACAGGCCCATCCATTTGTTGTGACACTGCATCCCCCAGATGCCAGATGGGCCCGCACATAGTTGTGACAACTCTGTCATGGGCCCACTCTCATGTTGCCATCACTCTGGTCCTCAGGCCTGTTTATGTGTCATGGTTTAATTAATTTGATGGGCCCGCACTGGGCTTTATAAGAGTAATGGTAATTTGGTGCACGGGCTACCCATATGTTGTGACTAAGCATGACTACACTATGTGGGCTGGCCTCCCTCGTGCTATGGTTCACCAGGAGAGCAACATTCACTTCCTTGCAACATCTAACATTGCACCTCCCTTAGAGATGCTGGACAGTATTGTTGACCAGCTTTCGTAAGTCACTCGCCACATCTGAGAACTCCCTTGAGCCATGATCACAATACTTTCACAGGTATGCACAAACACATGGCATCTGGGCATGGGATGTGCAGGCCAGTGAGATGATTCTCGTCATACTGGCTGTGCTCGCAATGCTTGGCGACAATCCCATGCAGAGTGAGCTTGCATGCCACGTTGGCCTGCAGGGCAAATTTTTTTGTCACAATTGCTGGGTCAAGGGCGCTGATTCAGGACCCAACCAAGTTGGAAGAGAGGCGGTAGCTGACCACAATGACACTCACTCTCTTGGTAACAGGTCAAATGTGATGGAATCTGAGGACGGATCAGCACAGGGAGAGGTCGCACTATGTACAAAAAAGGGTTGTCGCACTGAGACCATGCAAGATCTCGTCGATCGTGCATGGCACTTCCTTGCGGTGAGCTCTTTTACATATCCCCTGCAGGTCTAATGCTCACGACCACAAGATAAACCCACCATGGACCTGTGAAGAAACGATGGCTAAGCTCTGTACCATGTTTCAGGACGTTTCCAGCAGCATGGGTAAGACACGCTATGCAAAAATGAAGATGGAGACTGGCATCAAAGACACGTTTATGGATGTCTTTGTGGACCGAATCCTCAAGCATGTCAAAGGTATCCAGGCAGGTACAGACAAGTATTTCGAGGCTGTCAATGCAGTCACGCAAGGCCACAACGTGCATGCATTTATGAGCCCCATATGGAGAATCAAAGGTAAGTGTTATATGTGGCGAAGACAGATACTCATTAACTTCAGGTCTGGATCCTCATCAAGACACGCCTGTCGAAGTGCTGCATGTCATCTTACTTGGTTTTGTCAAGTACTTCTGGTGTGATGCGATCTCAAGGCTGAATGATCTTCAGAAAGCAGAGCTGCAAGTTCGACTGTCATCTTTTGATGTCAGTGCACTCGGAATCCCACCATTGGTCAGGCGCACATTGGTTCAATATTCAGGCTCCCTCACAGGGTGTGATTTCCATGCCATTTCCCAAGCTGCGCCGTTTGTTCTTTATGACTTGGTTCCCGTTGAATGCTATCAAATGTTCATTGCGCTGTCTATGCTGGTGCCACTCGTTTGGCAGCCATGCATTGAAGATCTGGAAGCACACCTGGTATGTCATTCACTGCATACTTTGAACACAAGTAACAGGCTTTCAGGCAACTTTACAGGTTGCAATTGATCATTTTCTCAACTGTACGGTACGATGGATGCCACAATGGTTTAACAAACCAAAATTTCACATCATCTGGCACCTGCCAGATCACATATGTCGATTTGGCCCTGCAATCCTGTTCGCCACAGAAGGTTTCGAGTCTTACAATGCAGTTATTCGTGACCACAGTATTCACAGCAACAGGCAAGCGCCCTCTCGGGATATTGCCCGAGGAATGGTGCGCTGCAATCGCATCTGCCATTTCTTGTCCAGTGGTAAATTTATGACCCGTTCGCCTCTGGCAACCTGTCTTCCCTACAGTGATAACACATGCAACTGGCTCGTCGCCGGATCAGGAGTCCAGTCACTAATCAATGTGGATGTTCCATCAATCTGGAATGTCATTGCAGATTTCTTTGGGTTTGTTCCAGAAGCTGGTTCTCGTTTGCCCAGTGAGTGACTTGTGCAAAACATTGTTGGAAGGTTGACACGTCCATTACAGGATCATGTCTACATGACAAGAGTCGACCCAAACCACTCGAGAGGACATCGACAGCATTGCACGTCCCACACACACTGCCGCATGCGACACGCCAACAATATCAAAATTGTTCATCTGTTGCTGCATCTAACAGTGAAATGTGTAACCTTGACAGCTTCGTCCTGGCAGAGGAACTGCGCTCTGTTGATGGGGCCCTCCCTATCATCGGACAGCTTTGTGAGATTCTTCAGATCTGTCACTCACCAGCCCAGCAGTGCAATGAAGCCAACTATGTATTGCTCGAGACTTTCCGAGTCACTGGTGCTTCAGACATTTATCAACTTCCACGTATACAGCCATCAGGGTGGGCAGTACTGCCAGCCACAGTAAGTTTTGTATCATCAATACATCTATGTGTGCAGCTGATGCTATCGCTCATTCAAGGGACTTCTGTGTGGTGTCAATGTGCAGCACAATTGTGCTGCGCATAAATGTACTGGTTCATCTACAGCACCCGTCTACAAGGAATGCGAGAAGACGTCTAAAACACAGCAGTGCATTGAGCACGTTTCCCCATCTGACCTCATACTAAATACCACACAGATGCATGATGCAATTCATGTGCAACACTTCCGCATCCCACCTCCACCACTTGAATGCGATTGGGCAATTCATACAGGCACAGCAGCCGAGCTCAAGGTGCAGAAGATCAAGTCACAAAAAACCTCGAAAGGCAATACTCGAAGTCGGGGTGTGCCGACCACAGTGATACCATCACTGCCAGGCCAGCCATCGAGCATGTTCACGGTGCCAGCGCGCTTTATATCGAGCACGTCGGCAGTATCAGTACCTCCAAGCCAACCATCAGACACGTCTGCAGCACCCACGCACTTTATCAACATCTTCCACCATACAGGTCAAGACACAGCAGGCCGATAAACACAATGGGTTTCACGTGATATTTCTGTCTCTCTGATCAACAATGTCACGCTGACAGGATGACATTATTTGGTTCTCAATATCTGGAAAAAAATATAAGATGTGTCGTCTTTTTTTTTCTCTCTGCCTCTGCGCTCGTATTAACGTCTCTCAAGTTGCGTAGATGAGATGTCGTCGCAGCAGCCCCACCATGATCCCAGTGCATACCCTTTCAGAAATATACCATCCTCAGGTTTCATAAACTCACCTCTCAGATCGCATCGCATCTCCACAGGTGCGTACATACAGTACATCATCATATGAGGCTCACCATGCTCCTCTAAAGGATCACCAAGACCTTTGGGGGTCGACATGGCACAGATGATGAGGACCGACATTGCCCCACGCAACGGGTCTCTCAGAGCACATGATGAGTCTCTGAGAGTACCTAATGTGTCTCCAAGGGCACCTGACATGTCCCAGTGGATGTCGGATGCGTCTCAATGGGCTTGCAATGCATCGGAATCTGATGTGCCACAACTACCTGCATTCCATGATCCTCCGGAGGAACAATGCGATGACGACAACAGTTCTTGGCTCACACCCCACTCCAGTTTCTCGGCAATCTCATGCCCGGAAAGTGAGCTCTCAGATGACCGTGTCAAGGACTTCAAACTGTGGGCTCAGAAAGTGGCAAGTAAATTTGAACTGAAAGCAGCACAGTTCTTGGAGCTTAGCACATTCATCAATGTAAGCCATGTCATTTAAGTCAGCATATTTTTATTTCCCTTATGCTCATTGACATATCAAGGTTGGGAGGAAACTGAATGCCACAGATCTTCGGTTGCGGATCTGGCAGCAGGCCACTAGCTACAAAATTTTAAATGGGATCGAAGAAATCAAGGTGGAATCAGCAAACACGAAGACTGCTGTGCAGAAGGTGACCTCTGGGCTCAAAGGCAGATTTCAGCTTAGCACAGACCAGATGGTATGTTCCATATCTACGATGGCCTGCAGATGATCATTGATCGTCATCAGATGCAAGTAGCTATCACCTGCAAGGATATGCTCGTCCAAGCTGGGCGCACCAAATACAAGACACTGCACGTCGATGTGGAGGTGAGGCCCTTCACTTTCTATGCTGCGCTATCTCACTCATTGTGCACTGGTGGTAGGATCGGCTCAAGTCATGTGCAGACACCCTGGGATTCCAGAATGTGTTTGGGAACCCAGTGCATGAACAGGTGCTCCGCACCATGATTAAGAAGGAATGCAGTGGGATTCGAAGCAAGTTCCACACACTGGCAAGTCACCTCCTTTCTTTTGATGGCTTGATGTTCATCGCTGATTGCATCTCAACTTAGATATTGGAGAGCACTGGTGTGTCAGACAGCGGCAAGGGACACATATCGCTCAAGGAATTTACATGGACAGTACTGAACAAATATAAGCGAGGGGGGGTAGGTACAGGGTCTAAGGTCGAGCACCAGTTACACTTTGCCTATCTGGTGTGTTGCATACATTTGTCTCGAGGATCTGAAGTCTTGACATGTTGTGTTTACAGTGCTTCTACAGAAGATGGCATCAATACGTTGTGGGTCCTGGAGCGGAGAGTGGGGCTGAGAGTGGCGAAGAAACAGGCTCACCGAGCAAGCCTCCTGCCAAACGTGCCAAGTCGATGAGTCACAAGGCCCCCCCAGGAAGAGTGAAGACTGGCCGTGACTTTTGGAGTGCAATGGACCACTTATTCATCAAGGATATTGAACAGTATGGAAAGGACATGAAAAATGAACATTGGCGCGAGTAAGTTACACTTGTTTGTCGTCATGAGTTTGCTGTAATGTTTGCATACATAGGTTTTTCAACTCCATCGTCATCAATGATCAAGAAAGTTATGGGAAGAATGCTGGGATGATATTACCTGCGCTGCCCAGCATCTACATGGAGTCGAGAGGATCCCCTCTGCTGCCTCCGCCCACAGCCACTTCATCTGCCGCTCCCGCAGTCGCCTCGTCTGCCACTCCTGCACCCCGCCAACAAACCCATACCTTGCAGTCTCTGCCTGATACATCAAGCACCTCTGCTCGTGGCAGTGGTGTCCCACTGGACCTGTCTCAAACATATGGTGATGACGATATTTTGGGTGAAGACTTCTAGTCACCTCTCTTAATTATGTTGGACTCTTTGCAATAATATGTATCTATGCAGTATGTTATATGACTTATGCCTCTCATATGCGCATTCTGGGGGAACACAAGTGAACAGAAAATTTCGGAGACCGATTGGAAAGCCCAGGAGGACTGAGCATGGTTTGAGGCTGACACATTTGACGTTTGGCACTGGATACGGATCACGCCGATTCCTGTCAGATACAAGCTGCACACTGCAGTGTCTGGGCACAAGTTGGCATTGCGTCTGACACGTGCCACTGTCAACGCAATTTTGCATGTGTCTACAGGGTGGCCATGTAGGGAGTTTGGAATCGTTGCACTGGTAAGGAGGAAATTGAAAGGGTAGGATATCGGCTGAGCTGTGATTTCCACCTTTTTTTTTTTTTTTTTTTTTTTTTTCATTGTTTTTAGTGCTTGAGGGTCTAGTGACCCTATGTTGCACTATACAGGTGCGGTATTAGCTTATCTAGTGCAGCCCCCTGTGGCCTGCCTGATCCCACAAGCAAGTGAATGCCCTGGTGGCAGGGCCTTTGGCCCCCCACCAGTCCACCATTCCCGCTGGCCATTTTAGACACTCTGCCTTGGAGTGGGTAGGTTTAAGACTTCTCTAGATGCTAATCTGAATCTACACTAATTTGGCTGCCATTTGGGCGAGCTGATAGAGAAGGTGACATGTTCTGTAGCTCTGTTGGTTGAAGACTGCTTTGTGGAGGCTGCATTTTGCAGCGGTGGTGGTGTAGTGATGGGGTGAGTTGACTGGGGAGCTTTGAGAACAGGTGCAGCTTTTTTAGCCAATGGGTTTGGGGTCTGTTGGGACTGATGGAGCATTGGGCTGGGGTGGGGATGTGTGTGAGTCGGTTGTATGGGGGGGATGGGGGACATGGGTGTTGTGGCTGTATATGGTGGTGTGGTGATGTGTGGGATGGGTACGCTTGGCTGGGTAGCTTCTTTTATCTGTGCTAGGGCTTTAACTGGTGTCTCGTTTGCTTTTGAATACCTCACTGAATGTTTCCTGTAGTCATTTCATGCTTGTCACATATTTGAGGAGGTGGGGTTGCGCTTTTGCATTTGATAGAATGTAAGATAGCGAGCTGGCGTCCCTGCCAAGGGCATTGTGGAGGATGTGTCTCTCCCTGTCATATCTGGGGCATTGGAACAGGAAGTGATGGGCATCTTCCAGGGTGGTTTCACCACACTGCAGGCACATAGGTGTGTCGCTGTGCTTGAAGTGGTGTAGGTGTTTGTTGAGTGGGATATGTCCTGTGCAGAGCTGGATGTACAGGCCTGACTATCTTTTGGGGAGTGAGGCGGTTAGTTTCACGAAAGTGTTACCGGGTAGGAGGGGGTCTATGCACGATATCCTGCTGTAATGAGGGGATCCCCACCACTCATTGTTCCAGAGGACTTTTAGTTTGGTGGCGTGGGTTTGTTTCAGGGTAGATACGCTGAGGGGCAAGCGTTCTGCTAGTGCGGGTGGGAGTGCTTCTGGTGGGCTGGTGGGTTCATCTCTTTTTGCTGCTAGTTTTGCTTCTCTGTCCGCTAGTTCGTTTCCTTCTATTTCCATGTGCCCGGCTATCCATTGCAGCATGATGTCTTTTCTTGACAAGCGATTGCTTTTGTGTAAGTCTTGTATCATTGACCTAAAGTGCATGAGTAGATAATGCCCGGGTTTAGCTGATGGTCACTCACTGGATCGGATGACTGCTTGGTTGTCGGCAAGTATTGATGCTGGGAAGGTCACTTCGGTGTTGGATGTCAGGAGGTGGGCTGCTAGGAGCAGGGCTGTTGCTTCTGCTTTGAAAACTGTGTGCTCCGACGCACTACCTAGTCGGTAATGTAGTGTGGCGAGGTGTTGATAGTCTACGTACAGTACGGCTGCTGCACCGACCCCCTCACTTGTGCATGACCCATCTGTGAACACTAGGGTCCAGTTTTGGATCTTTGCAAAGCTCTTGACTGCTTCCTTTTTGTTTGGGGCTATAGCGATTGCATGCGTGGGGAGGGCGCTTGGGGGCAGTAGGCATGGGCAGATTTCTTCGATGGCTCTTGGGTTGACTTCTAGGTTGTGAAAGAGGTGGTGTAGTGCCATGCGGTGTCTTTTTACGTTCCTTTTTGCTGCTCTATTGATATGCTGATGTAGGGGGTGCATGTCTGGCAGTGATGCCAGTCGTAGGGACACTCTGTATAGCATGTGTTGAACGAGTTGGGGGGCTGGGAGGATGTGTGCATGCGCTAGTAGGGCGTCTGTGGGTGTGGTTCTCATGGCGCCTGTGGCTGCTGGTATAGCCGTTCTTTGGATTGTGGTGATGCACGCCACTATGCCTTTCGAGCCTTGCGACCTAGAGGAGAGATCCCCAGTGTAGGAGGGGCATAGCCACACTGACGCAGTGTAGGTTACTTTTGGTACAACAACTGCCTGGTAGAGCTGGCACATTAGTTTCATGGGGATGCCCCACGAGGTCGCAGAGAGCCTTCGGAGTAGAAGGGCCTGCTTTGTGCCTTTTGCTAAGGCTTGTGCTGCTTGTGTTTTCCATCTTAGTTCTTGGTCCAGCATTACACCTAGGAATTTGTGAGTACTTGACAGATTTATAGTGGTACCTCTTAGCATTAGCAGTGGTCTGGGTTTGTTACAGTTGAGCGTGAAGTCCATCAGTGTGAATTTGCTGGTTTTGAAATGCGAATTGTGGTCCTTTGACCAGGTGTAGGCACTGTCTTCTTGTTCCATCATGTCATGTAGGATGGCGTGGGTTGCTGCGAAGGTTTTGCCAATAGCTATGAAGGTGGTGTCGTCTACAAAAGCTAGTGTTAGTTTGTTTTTACCTTTGGCTGTGTCCACTAGGTCTGAGCTGTAGATTACATAGAGGATGATTGATAGTGGGTCTCCTTGTCCTATGCCATTGTTGATTTCGAACCAGTCAGATTCGTAGTCATTGAAGCATATCTTGAGAACAGGAGCGGAGCTGAAGGCATCCTTCAGGCAGAGGAAAGTGGACCAGCACTCCTCGGAAAAGTTCCAAGGAGCACCCTTTCGCATGAGGTGAGTGAGTGGCATGACAATGTTGAAGTAGTTATTAATGAATCGTCTGTAGAAATTTGCGAAGCCAAGGAAAGACTGGATGTCTCGCACCTTCCATGGCTCAGGCCAGTTGCGGACTGCCTGAACCTTCTCAGCAGACATGGTGAGACCGGAGGGAGAAAGAACATAACCGAGGTACTCAACGGAGTTGGAGTGAAACTTGCACTTCTCTGGCTTGGCATAAAGGCCATGCTTTTGAAGGCGGCAGAGTACCTCTTTTACATGTTTGCGATGCGACTCCATGTCCTGCAAATAGATTAGGATGTCATCGAGGTATACCACAATGCAGACATCAAGCATGTCTGCAAAGATGCTATTGACGAATCACTGGAAAGCCACAGGCACGTTAGTCAGACCGAATGGCATTACCCGCCACTCGTAAGAACCATAATGAGTGCGGAAAGCCATTTTCCATTCATCTCCATCTGCTATGCAGACTAGATGATAGGCATGGCGGAGATTGATCTTGGTGTAGACTTTGGCATGGCTTGGAGAGTCGAGTAGGTTGGAGATGAGTGGCAGCAGATAGCGGTCTTTTTTCGTGATTTTATTGAGTCCTTGGTAGTCTACGCAGAGGTGGAGTGAGCCATCCTTCTTCTTCACGAAGAGGACAGGGGCACTGTGAGCGGAGGTGGATTGTTTGATGAAGCCATAGCCAAGATGCTCGTCAATGAAGGTGCGGAGAGCCTCAAGCTCTGGCGGAGAAAGAGAGTAGATTGTACCAATGGGTGGAGAGGCTCCTTCCTCGAGGTCGATCTTGAGATCGAACAAGTGGTGTGGCAGAAGTTCTGTGGCCTTGTCTTTGCTAAAGACATCAGCAAACTCGTGATACTCAGGAGGAACCGAGGAGAAGTCAGGAGGCGAAGAGGAAACGGAGGACGCACGAAGCTTCACATCATCAGCGGAGAGCTGCAAGCGGAACTGTCTAGAGCCAGGGAGAGCACAGGCTCTGACATATGCAGCAGCATTGATGAGTGAGACGAGTGGAGCGGAACATGGCAAGTCTGTCAGAGGTGCAGTTGGAGCTGCACACAGAGCGGAGGTCACAGCAGAAGATGACGAAGGCGCCTGGGGTGTCAGCATTCCCTGTAGCGATGGTTTGAACGATATACTGCCCAGTACCCAGTCAATCAACGGATTGAAGCAGGTGAGCCAGTTGTGTCCTAATACCAGTGAACATGAAGAATCCAACAGAGTAACATAAAATGAAATGGAGTTGACATCACCAGAAGGAAAGTGGAGGGAAAGATCTACTTCTTGGGAAATGACAGCATTTGTACTACCATCAAACAAGCGGAGTGGAATTGGTGGAGAAACAGAGGAAACAGGAATGGCATATTTTTTGATTACAGATGGGTCTATGAAGCAATGAGAAGAACCAGAATCGATCAACGCAGAAAAAGTATCAACAGAATAATCTGGAAGAGTTACAGACAGAAGTAAAGAATTGGGACTGGAAAGAGTGGATGCGTTGAGTCAGATGTCTGGTTGCGCACAGTTGGGATCAACGCTTCCTCCAGGCCGTGTGAGCTCCCTGGAGGAGCGGACTAATTTTTTGGCTCTGCCTTCTCCTCAGTTGGAGCAGGCGGAGTTCCAGCCATAGCTGCACAGGCTTTGGCTGCACGAGAGGTGGACTTGGGACAGTCCTTGGCAGAGTGGCCAGCCTTGCCACAGAAGAGGCAGAGGTTGTTTTTCATCCTGCATTGTCATTCAGCAGAGGTGAGTTTGCCATCCTTGCCCAGAAGATGGGCAATATCAGACTTGGGCGGATCTTTCTGTTTGCCCTTGCCCTTGGCGTCGGACTTTGGAGCAGAGGAGGACGACGACGACTTAGGTTTATTGTCAGAGTTGGAAGACTGCGACTTGTTGGAGGCAGACTTGGTGGTGCGTGAGACCTCTGCTTTGCGCTCCCAGTAGTGCACATCGATGGTCTGAGTGAGTTCGCAGAGTTGTGCGAGGGTAGAAGGTTTTCCGACGCAAGCGATCTCATCCTTGATGCGGTCTGGAAGTCTGCTATAGAAGCGGTGGTGGAGTGCACTGACACCGTAGTCCTTGACCTGTGAAGCCCAGCGATTGAACTCCACAATGTATTTGGTAATTTGAGAACCATCCTTCATGGTGAGGTTCTCAAGTTGTTGGATGGCATCCGCTATGGCATCATGTGGACCAAAATTAGTTGTGAGCTCTTGTAAGAACTCATGGTAGTCATCCATCCAGAGCGGGTGGTCATAGTTGTCAGGATTTAGTAGATCTGGCTCGAACCAAGCCAGAGCCATACCCTTGAGATAAGACTGAGCGAAGGTAACCTTTGCTCTGTTGGAGCAGAATGTGCAAGGGCAGTCCTGGAAGTTCAGCTCGCATTGAATGAAGAACTCGTGGAGTTTCTTAGGGTCGGAGCCGTCGAAGGTGTCAGGCTCACGGACTTTGGTTTTCAGAGCAGAGTCCCCAGTGTGCAAACTAGACCGCGCAAGTGCATGGACAGCTCTAGCAAGAGCTACAAGGGGATCCTCTGGCAGCTCAGCCAGGTCTTTGGGGATATCCCCATCACTGCTGCCCCTGCCATTGGGATCACCATCAGGATAATCAGGGTCAGGGTCAGGTCCATCATCTCGGTTACGAGGAGACGGAGTATGGAAGGTTGTTGGGTGGAGGTCGGAGTGACCAGCTTGCAAAGTGCTTTCATCCTCAGTGCAAGAGCGGCGTCGAGCAGAGAATGATTGGAACTGTTCAACGACAGAAGGGAGTTGATGCGGATTAGCTAGTGCTACAGCGAGGTTCTCAGCGACCTCTCTCTGGGATTGAGCTCGAGTTCTCATAATGGTGCAAGTTTTTTGGAAGACAGAAAAGGAGATCATACAAGTGCGAGTATGAATATACTGTCAAGTCTGGGCCTACTCTGACCAACTCCAATGCTAAACAAGGTCTAGAGGAGGGTCCGGAAGCAAGTCCAACACACAGGAACAGAACTCCAACTAGCAGAGTGTCAGCAGAGATGAAGACTGCCGAAGCAAAGGCAGAACAGAGTGAGGGCGTCAGGTTTAGCTCGTGTGCTACCCCCTTGTACGATCTCAGCCCTCGTATTTCAGAGGGAGAGTACAGATGGAGAGTCAGAGATAACTCCGACAGGCAGAAGACAGAATCAGAGGGAGTAGGAACTAAGTTGATATTCATACTGAAGAACAGCAGAGTACAGTTCATGCTTTTATACTGCTATGGAGGTACAGTAATCAGAATCGGAACTGACATATGGAGACTCATAAATTTTCAAGTAAAATTTCCTGGATGATGAATGAAGGGTAGATGGAGGACATATGAACGGGTAACACAGAACATCCAGAAAAGGAAACAGTCCAGGCGCTGGACCATGCGGTGAGCGCACTGCGGAGTTCCTGACTGCAAAGGTAGTCACATGACCCCTCAGAGGACGGACCACTTGGTCTGGTAGGAGAGTGACACAAGTCCAACAGCAGTCGGAGCGGAGATGGTTCGCAACCAACAGAAGTTGGGCAGAGTTGGTGTGGAGTGAGTGAATGACTGGCGGAGTAGGGTGCGGAGTGAGTAAGGGCTTAGTGTGAACGCACAGTTATGACAAGTCTTAAGCCTACCCACTCCAAGGCAGAGTGTCTAAAACAGCTGGTGGGAACGGCAGACTGGTGGGGGGCCAAAGGCCCTGCCACCAGGGCATTCACTTGCTTGTGGGATCAGGCAGGCCACAGGGGGCCACACTAGATAAGCTAATACCGTGCCTGTATAGTGCAACATAGGGTCACTAGACCCTCAAGCACTAAAAACAATGAAAAAATAAAAATAAAAATAAAAAATAACACATGAGAAAACACAACCAATGTTGGGCCGAAACCCTACACCACGTAAGCTCCCTCTTATCGCACTCGTTTCGGCCACGTTTCTCACCCGGTTTATACATACATTCGTTGGCATACTACATATGCATGTGTATACAGGATGCCAGCAACACCAGGAAATGAAAAACACGATCCGTGCAATCTATAACGGATGCACTCTTCCAGCTGGTGCTGTCCCGACATATTCTACAGACTTCGTCGGTGGTGGGGTGGCTGTAACCGAGCATGTTGGGTTCGACGATGATTGATTCAGACTGGGTGTGTGCCTGCCGTGCTTATGAATATCGACACATTGTGTTTGTTGTACATCTGGCAAGACAAACCTGGTATCGAATTGGCTGGCTGCTCACTTGAACTTTGCAGAAAAATGAAGTCTGACTCAACTTGGTTCACAGCAACGTTCTACACCCTCAGTCACGTCTCACACTCCTCATGCCCTGCACCACTCACCGGTGGAGTCTAGATCACATGGCTAACCCCGATATGCTCATTGTGGATTGTGGAACCAAGCCAAGCAATACAATCCCACTTTTAACAGCCCTTGAGACGTACAATGCCTCAGCGCCAAATCAGTGAAGAGCGAAATAACCAGTTGGGGCGAACGTATGCTTGCTTGCTGCTTTCTGCATGCGTCCGTGCAATAACATTACCAGTGAAGTACTACCCTTTTGATGTCGGTGGCAAGGAATACCAAGTACCGGAAGGCATCAACGTTTCGCTTCATAATAGGATAACGTATGAGGCCAGCTGTGGTAAGAGGTCGAACAAGTCACACTGGTATGAAGTCCACCTTTTGTCCCCCTTTCTTACCACTGTTCCGAAGGTGATAGAGATCGAGGAAAATTGCCGATTCTTTTCTAACTTAGCAACTGCAGACTTCGACGACGACGAACAGAATAACCTCTCCAATGTGTTCACCATGATTTCTTACACAGTCTCCCTCTACATTCTGAATCTCCCGAGGATCCGGAGGACCTGTACAAAACTATGGGATGCACCTTGTTAACTCGATAGTAGTCAGAGGTAGAGCCCGGTTTTTCTATGTCACGAATACCGCCAAATATTCTTCCAAAATTCCCTTCGATGTCGCTGTGAAAGCCTTGTGAAATTCTTAATGGGAAAGCTTGATACTGAGCGGCATATTCATATTAAGTACAGGGATGCGATAAACTTGGTGCAAGCACCTAGTACATACAAGATTGTTGCTGAAGATATGATGTTGTACCTGGCTGTTATACCTATAAGGTGATTGTCAGCATGACATCACAGGCGGTGACCCAAGGTATGAACCATTCTTAAGCCACGATAACTGGGTAGGTTCGATTGCAGACTTGCCTGTGTATGGAGCAAGCTTACCTCATAACTTCAAACTGGTCAATGATATTCTGGTAAAAGGGTCATAGATTTTGGCTCCCCACCCAATCTGCTTCCATTCTGTAAGTTGGTCACCTCGTCCGAGAGGCGCCCACAACTGGAGGAGGGATGCAAGGCATATTACAAGACTGCTGCCAGTTTCGGAATCGACAGACCCTATTTGGGAGTTCGATTATTCCCATCTAACCCAATCGCTCGCAAACTCGCGAAGGACGAGACGGCATTAAAGTCATGGAAAGAACATATGGACTCGCTGCTGAGTGTCTGTCCAACAGCTCTGTAAATGCATGAGTAGCGGTCGTGGGAAATTACTAGTAGATCTGCATATTACACTTCAAACTTATGACGCAGGAAGAACCAGGAATACGAACTTGAAAAAACTCTAAGCCTGTCACGGCTAGGGTAGTTTGCAAGTTCCACTGTCCTAGCTACAACGCAGGAGTACACAGTAAACTGAAAACAGCGGCAGCACTCTGGGTAAGCTCCAGACAAGGTATCTAGCAGAGTAAGCGTTTGAGAGGGCGGATCCCTCCCTTCCCCTTCGTCCCGTGAAGGCAACAATTTCTCCTGGAGAGGGGGGGAACGAAAATCCCGCTTTAAGTGGATTTGACGAACCTGCCTGAACGATGCAAGAACAGATGCTCTTCGCTTTCACCGTCCGACGCCCATACTTCCTCCTTCTCCCACCCACCGACCTCCTGTACCCACACATGTGTTGGGCGGTCAAGCCTACAGCCACCGAACGTTCTGCTCCAAAGCGATGACCAGAACTGCTGCCACCGTGCAATGTGTGGGCGGGAATTTTGCACATGCTCGAAGAACAACAGTTTGCCGCCAGGCTTCAGTACGTCACTGACGAGTGACTTGATGGTTCGCTGAGGTTCGAGAACCGAGCAAAGTGTTAACGTGGACACGACTGTCGACAGGTTGGTAACCTCCCAGAGAGGTCATGATGGATGCGGTATCTTCAGCCCCGCAAGCGAGAATGACCAGGTTTCCATCAGCTTTGTTCAACCGTGCAGCATCAGCTGTACGCCGTATATTCGGGTGCATAAGTACGTTAGGTTCGAGGGCAACATATTTCGTCACTCTTGCTCTGTCGAGGTATTTGATATTATGACCATGTCCTGATGATTCACCCATGCATATCCGATATCATAACATAGCAATTCAACGAGAATCCAACAAAAAGACAAGAAAACTGACCAGCCCCGACATCGAGAACTACGCCCTGCACATAAGGAGTAATGACTTTCGCTTTCTCCGCAGTGGAGTTCTCATCTACGCATGGTCCAAAGAAGGACCATACATGGGACATGAAAATGTATGACAGCGTCCTTGGATGGAGAAGAAGCGATGGTTCATGAAAAATCCATTTAACAGTAGACAGAAAGGCGACCTTGAGAGCATATGACAAGTCAACCAGGAGACTGAACCTTTGTAGTAGCCTAGGCAGACTCATCGTTGCTTTTTGCAATGCTGGTGGCAGAGGATTCGCGACTACCTTGAAGTTATTCAAAAAAAGCTCATGATAAGCGCGTGGACGGATCAACAGTTCAACGCTGGCAACATTTGACACTCACTCCTCCGAACACACGTCTCACAGCGTCTCACATCCCTATGGAACTTGTCACACGTTTTCCAGTGTTCCGCCACAAGTACTCTCTGTGTGACGGTCGCAAGACTAGGTCACACTGGTAAGAGAGTTTCCGTCGACAGGTCTCAAGCGTCGTTTGTCAGAACTGGCCAAGGGTCTCTCGATAAAACTGGTCCCTCCTACCTACTACATGAGTCTTTATATACCTACGTACACAAAAGATCGTACTAAAGAGGAAGTGTCAAAGCTGTCATATTGTACTTGGTTCTGTTGTCGTATCTGCAGAAGTGCGGGTCGTTACATCCACCCTCCTGATCTTCTGGGGAGATCAAATGGTCATGCTAGAGACGACTAGGATCGAGTTCGTGAGGATGAGATAGAGCAGTAGGATAATGATGAGTTTTGTACCCAGACTGAGGCTGGTGCTAGCTGTTGGAACATAAAGTGCCACTGTCTGTTGGTACTTAGGTGCGATGCTAGTGTGCTTACATAAGCACAAAAAGCGTACATACTTGTAGTATTTTCTACTAGTATTCCCTCAGTAGTTTGTTCACTACTGAGGGTAAGTTCATTCATATTACAAGTATTCTACTATACTGACATCCTGTAGTAGCCTACAGGTACATTAATACACTCAGTAGTTTGTTCACTACTGAGGTAGCCTACAGATCTTTCAACACTAGCATCACCACCTGTGGCAACAGGTTCAGTGTTAATGATTGTGTCGAGCAGTTCATCCAGAGTTCCAGGCTCCTTACGAGCTGCAGTAGTGGGGTTGATGGCACTCTTGCTGTGTCTGTCTCTGCAGGCTGCTGTGCCTGGGATGGTATGCTGGATGCCAACAGCAGGAGTGGGGTGAAGTTGCATCAGGCCTTGGTAGACAGCAGGTTGTTGGTAGGGAGTGAATCGCATTGTCATGTCACAGGTATTTTTGCCCTTATGAGGGGTAGCATGGACATTCCGCAGGTGTCCCCTTCGTGGCCTGCTGTTAGCACGTACAGTCATAGTGGCGCTGGTTTCTATCCTGCGTTTAGCTCGTGATCTAGATACTATTTTGGGTGTTTTCTTACGAGCTCTGGTGTCAGCTTTGAAGCGATTGAAGATCATCCCAGAGAGGGAGTTCCCTCTGTTGCAGCGGTCTTGGTGACTGTTTGCTCCATGTCCCCGAGAACGAAGGGGCTTGTGAACGAACCCATCTGGTAGTGGGTAATGAAAGGTCAGGTCTGGGTGTTCAGCATTAGTCTCGCAAAAGGTGACATATCCAGCAGGGAGGTGGTCCCTGGTGAGGTCAAAGGTTCCAGCATGGATGGCTTCAGCCATGACCCAAAATTATTCAAGCTGGAGTGGTCGGAATACAGGGTGTGGCATTCTGGTGTGGATGTGGCACTGGGTGGTTGAGAGCCTTCACCGCCCCTTATATACTTTCTTGCGAGGGTTGGAACCCAAGGAGATGCTCTGGTGAGCAGGCATTACCTGGTTTGACATCGTGAAAGCAACACCAGTTACTACATCATCGATCAGGTCAAGCACACACGTGCAATGAATGGTTTCATCATACCAAGTGCCAGATAAGGTGAACTCTTTGTTGGGATGGTTCACCCACCTTGGGAGGTCATTGACGGATGAGGCACCCTGTGCCTCGAGGTAGTGTGTTAGGGCTTCGAGTCAGAGCCCATGCACCTGGTTAGGCCGTATGAGACGGTCAGCGGAGGCTGACAATCGGCCGTTGGTGACGGGCCAGCGGAAGTTGAGCCCATGTATGGCTTGTGCATGTGAGTTACATGAGAGCCATGAACCTACTGTCACCTTGTAGTATGGGAGAGCCCAACTGATGAGTGTCACCATGTAGTACAGCTGAGCCTGAGAGGAAATGTTGTCATGAGGAATGGTGCAGCTGTGGTTTGAATTGTCATTGTCAGTTACAAGCAGGCTGGGGAGAAAGTGTCATCATGGACTATGGGGGGGGGCCAATAAATGAGTGTCACCGTAGCATACAGCTGAGCCCATAAGTAGGAGTCACTATAGAGAATGGCCGCGCAGAGGTTAGAATTGTCATCATGGGGTACAAGCCAGCTGTGGGACTAGGGTGTAGCCACTGCAATATGAGTAGTCCCAGGTAAGCCCAGAGTTGGGTGTCCCCAGAAGGTATGGATGGGCTCAGCGCCTGAGTTCACCCCTGGCAGCACTGTCATGCAAGCCGGCCCAACACCAATGCCATGCTAGCCGTCCCGGCAACACTGCCACATGGGCCGGCCCACCACAAATGCCATGCAGGCCATCCTGGGACGAATGCCATGCGAGCTGGGCCAACACCAATGCAATAGGAATAGGCCCAATACCAATGCCATGCAGGCCGGCACAACACCAATGCCATGCTGGCAGTCCTGGGATCGATTCCACGTGGGCAGACCCAATACCAATGCCATCCAACGCATCCCAGCACCAAAGCAATGTGATCCAGGCCAACACAAACCCAGGACTAATGCCATGGAAGCTGTCCATGCCGGCACTGATTGAATGTGAACCGGCACAATGCCACGTGCTCCGGCACATCGCCACTGCCTTGGGGCCATCATGGAAGCTGTCCCGGCACCAATGTATTGTAAGCCGGCACCGGCACCAGGTCCATGTGTTCCAGCACATCCCCAATGCCATGGGGCCATCATGCAGGCCATCCCGGCACCATTGGAATGTGTTCCAGCACAACACCAATGCCATGGAAGCCGTGCCGGAACCAATGCCGTATGTTCCGGCCATCCCAAATACCATGAGGCCTATCGTGCAGGCCATTCTGGCGCCATTGTAATGTGTACCGGCACCAGTTCCATGTATTCCGGCATATCCCCAATGCCATAGGTCCATCATGCAAACCATCCCGGCACCTTTGTAATGAGTTCCGGCACATCCCCAATGCCATGGAGGGCGTCCCGGCACCAGCTCTATGTATTCCGGCATATCCCCAATGTGATAGGTCCATCATGCACGCCATCCCGGAACCTTTGCAATTAGTGCCGGCACATCCCCAATGCCATGGGGCCATCATGCAGGCCATTCCGGCACCATTGTAATGTAATGTGTTCCGGCACAACACCAATGCCGTGGAAGCCGTCCTGGAACCCATGCCATTGTAATGTGTTCTGGCACAGCACCAATGCCATGGAAGCCGGCCCGGCACCGGTTCCATGTATTCCGGCATATCCCCAATTCCATGACTCCATCATGCAAGCCATCCCGGCACCATCGTAATGTGTTCCGGCACAACACCAACACCGTGGAAGCCGTGCCGGCACCTATGCCATATGTTCCGGCACATCCCCAATTCCATGAGGCCATCATGCAGGCTGTGACAGCACCATTGTAAGGAGTTCCAGCACATCCACCAATGCCATGAGGCCATCAGTCAAGCTGTCCCGGCACCAATGGCATGGAGGCCCGCCCAGAAATCATACCATGCCATGCCTGACCTGCCTGACCTCCCGGGAGCAGGTCCACAGTGTATGTATGTACTGGTACCAGTACCATGCCAGAGATGCATGTATTACCACAATGGTGGCTCTGGTAATGTCCAGAAGACTAGCCAACTACCCAGTACATTTAAACTGTGAATTCAATGCCTTACGGCCTCCAGGAAGCCAGAACAATACCATGAAAGCCACCATCATGCTATACAGCAAAAGCAATTGAGTTATGCCAGCCAGTCATCATTCAATCATCTAGGTGAACCATGACTCCATTGGCCCTTAGCACTTGTCACACCACGGCCTTGGTACAGACATCACCGTACCAGATTGGTTTTCCAGTATCTGAAGCATACAGTAACAACTACCAGCAGCGGTAGCTACTTCTTCCTGGAGATCGCATTTTGACAATATAGAATATATTGCTCCAGCTAACAAAGTACAAGTACAAAGACAAAAAAACACGAATGGATTGTGAAATGACATGTACATTAATGTTAGTCGACCTCCATCCTACCTTCCTGTTCGGGCGCTGATCCAACTGCTGGTGGTGGCGGAGTAATAGAGATTGCCGGACCTCCAGCAGGTCCATGCACAGGTTCGACATTCGAAGGAGGTACTTCCAAGCCAGCACCTCCCTCGAATGAAGCTGGGGGGGGTTCAGTGGACTCCTGTCTTGAGCCGCTTCGGGATGATTGAACCTCTACAACACCGGTGGCAGTGCCAAGTTCGACCATGACCGGCATGTGAGGTACCGGTGTAGGGTTGGAGGTAGCGTGAAATGGGACCAGAGGATGGTTAAGCACGTCTGGGGCCGGGAATAGGTGATTACGGATGGCATCTACCACCCGATGGAGAGCGGCAAGCTCAGTACGGGTTACTTCTATCTCCCGCCTCATGTCAGCATTCTCCCGCTTTAGGATGGTAACCTCTTCCCGATATTCGTCACAATGGCACGGATCATCAGCACCGGTTGTAGTAGTCGGCGCTGGAGTGATGGGTGGGTCTGTTGCAGCGCTTCTTGCACGAGACCGTGACCGGGATAGCCATGACGGAGTAATAATTTCCACTACTCAATAGAAGGCAAGCCATGCAGTCGTTGGACACATGGTCGAGTCAGCATAACCAAGATATGCAGGATGCCTTGCAGCACTGGCCGTCGGTTTTTACTAATGTCTCCGTAATCTCTAACCGGACCACACCCTTTCACCGGGACCCACACTCACGGTCCGATTGGTATGACATGCTGGTCACGGTTGGCGATTATGAAGATTGTGTATTGGATATCCCCACGCTTGGCCTTCAGTTCCTTTACAACCCCGGCACTGTAGTTGCATTTTCCGGCCGGCTTCTTCGACATGGGGTTAGTTCTGTGGGTGGGAACCGATGTTGCTTTGCCTACTACATGAGGGACAACATACACAACTGGATAGGGATACCCCGTGGGGATTGGATGAGAGTTCAGAATGTCCGGACTTCGTTGATGCCTGCAGGTCCGGTGGGACCTTCCATATAACCTACACTTATCCAATAGGGGGTCCATGTAAAGGTGGTTCTATGGATATTATATGCCATCCCAAGCCAAGTTATTTGCCATATACCTCTCCCAAAGTCCGACTAGGGCTGGCCCGTAATTGGTGGAACACTTCAACTCGAGCCGAATCCAGTCAGACGGAACACTGGGAGATTGGCTTGCTTGTTGTGCACGAGACCGTGGCATATGTGCCAGAACACATGGATTGGTGATCATAATACACGGGCTGACTCGAGACAGACGGGACACCGTATCGTGGGCCTCCCGTACACCATGAAACACTGGAGTATTCGTCCAGCCTGTCCTACGGGATCACAATATCTGGGCCCACTCCAAGGTCACGGTACAATGGATTATAACCCCTCCATAGTACATGGGCACTCCAATTTGGGCTGAGGCCGATGCACACGGCACACTGATATATGCTCCCACCGTTCCAAACAGAACACTGCAGGTCCAGCCAAGCCTTATTACACAGGCCACTGATATATCAGCCCCATAGACAATAGCTTCCCAGCCCAGCCAAAATATATGTGACACTACTTGTATGGCTCATGCATTTACCAGGGGATGCCAAAAGACTAGCCCATCATCTAAACCGGTAACATCAAGTGGCCTTAACTGGGCATCCATGCCAATCAACCACCATAGGCTGGGCATCTGTCCCGGTCCCTTAGCATAAGGCCGGTATGTGTCCCGGGTTACGGTCACCAATTGGGAATTTGGCCCGGCTGACTAGACTGTGCCGGAACATATACCGGCCCAATAGAATCCCACTGGAGTGCCTTCTGAACCACTGTAAATAGCCTGGAGGGTGTCATCCATCCCGGCCAACTGGAATTGGTTCAGAACTGATGCCAAACAACTGCCACCAGCCCTAGACCTGTGCTGGCCCACTACATTGTGGCCGGTAGGTATCCCGGGTCATGATAAACAACTGGAAATTTGATCCGGCTGACTGGATTTGGCCAGAACATATACCGGCACAATAGAATCCCACTGGAGTGCCTTCTGAACCACTGTAAATCTCCTGGAGGGTCTCATCCATCCCGGCCAACTGGAGTTGGTTCAGAATTGATGCCAAACAAATGCCAACAGCCCTGAACCTGTGCCGGCCCACTATAATGTGGCCAGTATGTGTCCCGGGTCATGTTCAACAACTGGGAATTTGACCCGGCTGACTGGATTTGGCTGGAACATATACCGGCCCAATACCGTCCCACTGGAATGCCTTCTGAACCACTGTAAATAGCCTGGAGGTTGTGATCCATTCCGGCCAACTGGAGTTAGTTAGGAATTGATGCCAACCAACTGGCACCGGCCTTGGCCCCCTGCCAGTCCCCTAGATTCAGCCAGGTAGATATCCCGGCTCACTGGCAATAACATGGGATCTGGCCCAGCTAACTGGAAATGTCAGGAAGCCATACCGGCCGAATAGCACCCCACTAGTGTGCTTTCCGAACCACTGCAAATATCCTGGAGGCTGTGATCCATCCGGCCCACCTGGAATTAGATGAGCATCCATGCCCACACACCAACACCAGCTTATCCTCTATTCCGCCATATTTGCACTATACCGGTATGGGTCCCGGCTTACTATTCCCGGCATGAAAGCTGGCTAGACGTATATTCCAACTACCCACCATAATCCAGGCACCTGTCACGGCCCACTTGCATAAGGCCGGTATGTGACCCGGCATACTAGAAATTGCCGTAACTCATACCAGCCCAATGGATGTACATTGGTATGCCTTCCGACCCGCTGGAAATAGTGTGGTTGCTGTCATCCATACCGGCCAACTGGAATTAGCTCGGCATCCATGCCAACTGACCATCACCACCTTGGCATCTGTGCCGGCCCACTAGCATAAGACCGGTATGTTTCCTGGCTTATTGGCATTATCCCGGCATTTGTCCCAGCTTACTGGAATTAGCATGGCATTCATACCAAACCAATAGAATTACAGTGGAATGCCTTCTGACCCACTGGCAATTGCTGACACATGCTGGGCTCATGCCAGTGAGCCCAGACCAGGTTAGTACCAGACCTTTCCCAACTTGCCAGAATCCATGCCAGGATTATCCAGGCAAGATGTATATAGTAGTAACCCCTCAGCCACACTGTGCAGTATGGTGACATCCAATGATCATGGCTATGCTGTGTGACACGATGACAACTCAGAGGTGGGCTCGACTTTAGCCGGTCTGTGCAACACGGCCGATTGTCAACCTCGTTTGGTCGTATGATACGGTACAAAGTAGGTACATTATGTGCGAGTCATTCCACTTCCGGGTAGGGTAGCCAGATGGAATCCCCACTCATGTATACTACTTCGAACAACATGTCCAGGCCTTGACCATGGTGGTCATTTATGTGCTTTACCGTGAGCTCTTCAAGTTTGCCCAGGCTGACTATCTGTGGGAGCTGGCAGCCTGGAAATTGTCAGTCAGCATTTGGCATGTGGATACGCAGTAAGCTTGTGTAAAATGCCAGGTGTACTCCACGTTGCTTGAGTTCCATGGGAATATCCAACAAGAAGGTGTTGTTGTGGTAGTCCTCTAGTATGCGGAAGGGGCCAATAAATTTAGGGGCAAGTTTCCTAGCACGACCCTTAGGGAGTGTCAGATTGGCAGTGGACAGATATACCAGATCACCCTTTATGAACGGGGTTTCCTTTCTCCTATTGTTTGCTAGTTGAGTTTGTTTGACACAGGCTGCAATGATAGAATCATGGGCACGCATTATTGCATCTTTCATTCATTTGGCAAAGGTCCTAACACCTGGGTATTTAGTATCCATTTCCCAGATCATAATTTTAGGTATACAACCATAGTTGAGTGCAAATGGAGCAAACCCAGTGGTCTTGGACCATGCACCATTGATAGCGAACTCAATTGCAGGTAGTTTAGTTGCCCAGTCTCGCTGGTTAGGTGAGATACATGATCTGATCATCTGGGTGATGGTATGGTTTCTGATCCAGTGAGCTCATTCAAGCGAGTCCAGAACACACTTGTGAATAATGAGTCACGGTCACTGACTATGTTCCGTGGCATTCCATGGTGTTTGTACACACGATTGAACATGACTTCTGCGATGTCTTTAGCGCAGTAGGTTTGTTTGGTTGGTATTAGGTGGATCATTGATGTTAAGTGGTCTATGACAACCAATATCATATCGAACGATCCATTGAGCATCTTGGAGTCTGGGAGCAGTCCTACAAAGTCAATCCCAATTGTCTCCCATGGGTAATTAGGTATGTCTAATGTTTTGAATAAGCTGTAGTTAGCATGGTTGTCAGGCTTTGACGTTTGGCAAGTTATACAGGATTTGCAGTAGGCATCGACATCGGCATTAATATTCTCCCACCAAACATTGTCTCTCAGGTATGCGATCGTTTTAGCAGGTCCAAGGTGAGCAAGTATTGAATGTGCATGTGATATTAACATCTCTTGCAGGCATCTGTCACCAATCTGGATATCTGGAATGCAGAGCGTTCTGCAGTCGTTGTCTTGCAGGTATACTAGCCCATTACTCACTTTGAAGTTATTGTAATTCTTAGGGTTTCATAGTATCTTGGAGAAGAATTTGTCTTCGCCATACCGGTCACGGATGCACTCATGTACATCAAGACTTGGTTCGCTGAGTGAGACTAAGTCTGTCAATGTCACTGGATTGTCAAGCAGTAATTCAGACCCTGTTGGTGGGTCTTTGTTCATATGACAGCTGTCATCGCTGTCACTGTCCTCTGGGCTGTCTGCTGCTGTGATGCTGTTGTCAGGTAGACCATGGCTGTCACTACCATCCTCAGTTTGTGTCATGTCATTATTCTGTGTAATGGGTGACATGGGCCCATGCACTGCCTCTGGGCTCCTGCCCTCCAGTGATTGTGATGGTGGTTCAGGCAGCTTCAAGATCACTCGATGTGCATTTGGGAAGGCTGCTCTTGCACTGTCCCCTGAGCGAGTAGCTGCTCCAAGGAAGATCTGATCACTGGTGTACACTGGGGCAGTGACGAGATTCAAGAGTAAGTCTGATGGCATGTTCTCCTCCTTGGCACACACATATTCACTCGAGGCACGTACTGTGCCTTTGGGCTCATTAGAGTAAATGCGGCTTAATGCATCAGCCAAGATGTTAGCTTTTCCGGGTATGTGCATTATTTCGAAATCAAAGTCTGCAAGGGTTTCTAACCATCTTGCCTGACATGGGGACAGCTTCTGCTGAGTCTGAATCCATTCCAGACCTTTATGGTCTGTAAAAATGTGGAACTCGGTCCCTTGAAGTAGGTGTTGGAAGTGGCAGAGGGATTCTATAATAGCAAGTAGCTCCTGCTCATGCACCAGGTAGTTTTGCTGCACAGGGTTGAATTTCCCAGACCAGAAGGTGATAATGTTCGCACTTTCTAGGTCTGTGCCTTGCCAAAGGACACCACTTCCACCTGACATGCTGGCGTCACAAGACAGATTGATTGGCTGGTGCCCAGGTGAGTAGTCTAATGCCTTCCGGCACACTTCACAGTATTTGTGTACTAAGTTTTTCACTAGATCAAATGCATGCTGCTTGGTAAAGGACCAATGCCAAGGTGTGCTGGGGGAAGCAAGTTTATGCAAATGCCTGAGTGGGATTTGGATGCCCTCACAACCTGGTGCGAGATACCCGACTGCACCTATAAAACCTGCAAGTAACTCCTTGTTCGTAGGGGTCTTCCAATTGATTATTTTATCCACCTTGTCTGGATCCATACAGATTCCATCTTTGTCAATCACATGTCTGAGGATATGTAGTTCATCTTTGAAAAATTGTAATTTGTGTTTGCTCAAGTAAAATTTGTGCTCGTGCAGAGTGTCAATAACCATTTTTACATGGCAGACATGCTCTTCAGGCAAGTGGGAGTAGACTACAATGTCATCAAGGTAGACATCCATAAGGTTCCCTATGTATGGTGCAAAAATGTGGTTCATTAAGGATTGGTATGTAGCACCAGCATTGCAATCTCCAATCTGCATGACCTGGCTTATCATTGTGCCATCTGTTGGAACATGTGTCCCCTATGTTTATTTGCTTACAGTGTACAAGCTTACATAATAATTCTTCGCACTTAGGCAATTAGTTTTTCCTCATGCACCTCAGTCTTCTTACCACAGAAGCCTGAGGTATGTTTACTATATTAACCTTACAGCTACCTTACTGATGTACTACCATAGACCTTCTTTACAGGTTAGCTTGTTAATACTAAGTCTTCTTACCACAGAAGCCTGAGACCTTCTTTACAGTCTTAATTTCGACCTCCTCTTAAGAGGTTATGAGCCCCATGCAGCTCTAACCTTACAGTATCAACGAAACTTGAAAGTGGTACCACCAAATAACCTATGGACATGTCATCTGGAGTGTCAGTGTCGACATCCTGGCAACCAGGCCCATCAACAAGCATGAACACAACAGTTTCTGCATCTAATAGTGCTAGGGTTACCCAAGGCTCAAGCCAACTCTATGATATAACACCCCTCACAGACAATGGAGCAAATTATCAAATGTGGAAGTTTCAAATGCAGAAAGTCCTAGGTATACGAGGCCTCTGGAATGTAGTTGCTGGCACGGAGAAGAAAAGCTCCAGATGTGAACATGAACCCAGACCAGTATGAGGAATGGTTAATGAAAGACAAAGAAGCATGTGCACAGATTACCTTAACACTCAAGGATGAGCCTCTTAGTGGTGTTCTGTATGCTAGTACTGCAGCGGAGACCTGGACCAAGCTCAGTGAATGGTATGAAGGAAAGGGAAAGCAATCCATAGCCTACCTTATAGGAGAACTGTTTCGTGGCACACTTGCCAATGACCAGCCTATGGAAATGCAGCTAAATGCCATGCAGCAAAAAGCCCACATCCTCTCATCACTTGGTCAACCCCTCAATGACTCACTGGTAGCGATTGCAATGGTGATATCTCTCCCACAGCTGTACTCCACACTCCAGACAATCCTTATGTCCTCAAATGACAAGCTCACTATTGAGACTGTCATATCCCAAGTCCTGGTAGAAGAAAGAACACAACAAACTTTGACAGCACATTCTGCTCTCGCTGCTAAGACTAACCCAGGTAAAAAGTCAAAGGCAACAGACAGGAAGAAAAAGAAGAAGAAGTGTATCTATGCCCCCTGTGGCAAAACCAGACACACAGAGGATGAATGCTACAAGAAGAAGGCAGATGAAGCGGCCAAAGCTGCACCACAGGGATCTGCACAAGGGAGCAAGGATAAATCCAAGGAAAAAACAGAGTTAACAGCCAAGGTTGCAACTGTTGCAGAAGAGGATAGCGGACCTCTTTGTCTGTTCATGGCACGCACCTGCCCTGAGACCAGTGCATCAGAGTGGGTAGTTGACTCTGGTGCCTCAGCACACATGTGCTGCCAATGCTTGTAGTTTGCAACGTTCAGCAAACTGTCACCCTCGCAACCAGTGATTGTTGGTGATGGCAGAACCATACAAGCTATTGGGAAAGGGAGAACTGAAGTCTCCATGCATCTTGAGGATGGCTGCACAAGTGGAATGATCCTCCAAGATGTCTACTATGTTCTGGACCTGGATACAAACCTTGTGTCAGTGCCTGCACTAGCCTCGAAGGGACTTCTAGTCACCTTTGGAGAGCAGGAGTGTAGGGTGCACATTGATGGCAAGGTTGTAGCTCTGGCTACTAAATGAAAGTCTCTCTACATACTCGAAGCAAGTGTCATATCTGGCAGTCATTCTGCATACATTTTCAGTACACCTGATGTGCTAAACCCAAATGAACCTTTCACTGCTCTCACCTCACACACAATGACATCTAAGGCTACACTAACCACCTGGCATTGTTGACTCAGGACATGCAAACATCAGAAACATCCTAAGACTATCTGAGAGTGGCATGGTGTCTGGGATGGAACTGACAGGACTGAAGGAGCACAACATGACTTCATGCAAGGCCTGCCATGATGGCAAACAACATTGGGAACCTATTCCATCGAAGTCAGCTGTGGAAAGCCTGAGTGTACTGCACAGAACTTACACAGATGTGTGTGGGCCTATGGAGACTGCAGGACAATCTGGCCACCTGGTACTTTGTAACATTCATTGACGGACACTCACACCACCTGGTGGTTAAGTTAATCAAGTCAAAGGATGAAGTCTTTGGACTAACCAAGGAGTACTTTGCTAGAGCTGAAGCAGAAACCAGATGTCACCCTAACTATCTTTGAAGTGATGGTGGTGGGGAATACAGCTTGAATGCATTTGAAGCCTATCTGAAGTCAAAAGGCATACATCATGAGAAGATGAATGCCTACACACCACAGGAAAATGGCATAGTGGAACGGATGAACCAAACACTTGTTGAGTCTGCATGAGCTATGCTCAGTGATGCCAGTCTGCCCAACAAATATTGGGGGGATGCCATACTGCATGCAGCGCACATAATAAATAGACTACCAACTAAAGCACTCGAGCAAAGCATAACCCCCTATGAGGCATACACTGGGAACAAGCCATCAATCGCCCATCTTTGAATTTTTGGATGCATGGCACATGTCCATGTTCCAGAGGAGAAGCATCAAAAGCTGGATGTTAAGTCCCTTGAGTGCGCACTCTTGGGATACTTGGAGAATAAACAGGCATACCTGTGCATACATCAGTCCACTGGGCGAATTGTCAAAACGCGTGATGCTGTCTTCGATGAAGGGGACAGCGCAGACATGTCTTGAGTCCAGATAGACATGGTAACTAGGGAAACAAGGTGTGTAACACCTACAGTTCATGCACAAGGGATGCAAAGGGAGATTGACCTACCAGAGAGCAAAATGACCCCAGATGAACCTGGAAATGAGTCAGATGGAGGAGATATTGAAGGACACACCTGGGACAGTCAAAACGACGAGATGGCGATCGACTGATGGCTCGCAGATCACTGACGATCACAGCTGCTCAATGCTTCGAGCCTAAAACTCACACTAAAACAGAGAAAAGCAGTTAGTGGGTCAAACCATGAGCAGAATGATGAGGTACTGGACCTCAGAACATTCGACACCAAGTGCCATCAGTGGCCACTTCATCGCTCTGGTGCGACAGCCTGGGCCTCCCAGTCCCTATCCAATCCCTATCCCCCCTCTGGGGATTTGAAGGTCATCCTGAGCCAGAAAAGCGCCTATTCAAGATGATGATCAACACTATTTTGTCAATGCATATCAAAAACATAGCTTACCATCTGTGGAGGATGTAGCAGCAGAGGGTAAGGGTGCTGAGACAGAGGTGAGTGCATGAGAAGGTGTGGCAACGGTGAGTCAGAGTGGTGACGACCCAGAAAGGGAAGAAGTTACTGTGTACCAAACAAACACAATCTGTGATGACAAGCCTACAACGTTCACAGAGGCAATGTGTCATACTGATGCTGACCACTGGTATGCAGTGATGGCTGATGAATTAGCAATGTTTTGTGCTATAGGATTGAGGAGGTACCACGCCCACCTGACAGAAAGATTATAGATTCGAAATGGGTCTACAAGATAAAGCGAGGCCCTACAGGCGATGTTGATAAGTACAAAGCCCGACTCGTTGCAAAGGGATTCACACAGGTCCATGGAATTGATTATACAGAGATGTTCATGCCCGTAGCTAAGTTCTCTACCATCAGAACCCTACTTGCCCTTGCTGCTAAGTTTGATCTGGAGATCCACCAGATGGATGTAAAGTCTGCCTTTCTAAATGGCAAACTCAAGGAGGAAATATACCTCTGCCCTCCTCCTGGCTTCCAAGACTCAAGTGACATCATTTGGCGCCTCTATCGTGTGCTCTACAGACTGAAACAGGCTCCTAAAGCCTGGTACAATCAACTATGAGAAGTCTTCGAATCTCTCAGATTCACATGCAGTGATGCTGACCACAGTCTTTTCTACAAAGACAAAAATGGGATTTTAATTATAGTTGCTGTCTATGTCGATGACAAACTAATCCTCTTGAAGAGCCACAAGGCAATTGACCACCTCAAAGTCCAGCTATCAGCTGAGTATGACCTCTCCAACTTAGGCAAGGCTTGGTGGATCCTTGGTATGGAGATTATATGAGATCGCAACAAGGGAACCATAGAATTGTCTCAGCATTGCTATATAGAGCTCATTCTTGAGTGTATGGGCATGCAGGATGGCCATACAGTGTCCATGCCCATCGAGCAGAACTTAAAATTAGAGAAACTCGATGCTCCTGCCTATGACCTACATGTGTATCAAAGCACTCTTGGAGCATTGATGTATGCTATGCTGGCTACCCAGCCAGATCTCGCATTCGCTGTGGGCATGCTTAGCAGGCATGCAGCTACCCCTGGTGACCAACACTGGACCGCACTCAAACAAGTTTACAGATACCTTCGAAAAACTGTTGATGCACATTTACAGTACACGAGAGACTCTGTGAGTTCTCTTGTAGGCTACACTGATGCTGACTGGGCTGCAGATGTAAATGACTGCTGTTCTGTAACTGGCTACATCTTTACTCTGTCCAGTGGAGCAGTTAGCTGGTCATCCAAGAAACAGACCTCTGTTGCTTTGTCTAGCACAGAAGCTGAGTACATGGCAGTCTCAGCAGTTGCAAAAGAAATACTTTGGCTGTGAATGCTACTATGTGAACTAGATATGGATACAACCACACAGCCCACTTCACTCCTAGTCAACAACCAGTCTGCAATAGCCCTGACAAGCAATGCAATGTTCCATGATCGCACAAAGCACATAGCTATTTGTCATCATTTTATTCATGAGAAGGTTGAAGATGGAGAAGTGGATGTCAAGTACATTTCTATGAATGAGCAGATCGCCGATGTTCTCACCAAGGGACTGTCATGCGAGAAGCATGAATGCTTTTCTCTTGGTATGGGAATTATTTTCTAAAGACTTGCTACACTGAGGGGGTGTGTTGGAACATGTGTCCCCTATGTTTATTTGCTTACAGTGTACAAGCTTACATAATAATTCTTCGCACTTAGGCAATTAGTTTTTCCTTGTGCACCTCAGTCTTCTTACCACAGAAGCCTGAGGTATGTTTACTATATTAACCTTACAGCTACCTTACTGATGTACTACCATAGACCTTCTTTACAGGTTAGCTTGTTAATACTAAGTCTTCTTACCACAGAAGCCTGAGACCTTCTTTACAGTCTTAATTTTGACCTCCTCTTAAGACCATCAGCACCTTAGGCACCAGTTTCTGGCAGCATCTCTGGTCTTTCAGATATAATTTTTGTGATGTGAATAATGTATCTAAGAGACCCACTATCTGCGCCAGCTTTACCTGGCTTGTGCTAAGAATAGATGCACAAATCAGTTGAGGAACTTATACCATATATATCCCACTTAATCATCATTGCCACCTCTACCTTCCCTCCCGAAACCCTCATGACACCACCTCCAGAGCATATCCAAACTGTCTAGTGAGCTCACTCATGATGCTTGAGGTGAGCATCCTTTGGATGATGGTCTGCACCTGTCTGCAGTTGCAGGGTTACCCCAGTTCTCATGGTGCATTTTTCCTCTGCAATATGCATTCCTATTCTGCAACCTGGCACGCACTGCCCAGCACCAGCTTGGGCATGGGCCAACATTTCTCAAGTCCAAAGAAATGGAGGGACAAGCAGAAAATGCAAACTAACATTGTCATTCCAGGTCAAGATACCAAATGGCAATGTCTACTTCAACATTTGAGCAATCTTTTGAACCCCAAATCATCCCCACCACCTGTGCCATCTGTGACTAGCCCCTCCCTGCTGGAAGACAGTGCCATCAATGATGCTCACACTATTCAACACTTTGATCATGTCAATGAACTGTTGTTTGATGAGGATCTTGACTATTCTGCTTGACATGTGGCTTCAGGCTGGCTTTATGATAGCTGGACAGCAGTCATACCTATGATTATTGACTTGTATCTCCAGTACTTGACCAAAACGACCAGAAAACCGTTGGCAGGCTGTGTTATGCTGATCTTTAATTGTCATGGCAGGTGTGAGCTGAGGCACTCTTCCCTCCTCTGCCTGTATTTTGATCGTTTGTTGCTGACTTCGTATGTTTGCTGCACACTGACATATTTCTAGGTTTTGCTACTGTGACTATCCTGAGCTGCACATGTGCACTGCTTCCTCAAGTGCTCCTGCATTCAGGCCTCTTCCCTACCACCCCTTCTCAACCATGCATAGTGATTTCTGTTGAATTACTCGGATTTTATCATGCACTATTTGAATGTTCTTGTGACTCCATCAATGCCCTGGCTTCTGCACTCAATACCCATTATGAGTGCCGAGGTTTCCACTTGACCACCTGAGAAGTGTGTGCTTGACTTATCAAAATTGTCTAGCTTACAAACATAGTTAACAGGGTAAAATTGTACAAGAACCATTTCATCACAGGATCAGCCATGCTGTGCAATAGTTTGATGTTTTGCAAATACATGTAGAGCATCACGTAGAAAATATAATCAGCCACTGTTGCGAAATTGTGTTGAAGAACCTTCATCATGCTCAATCAGCTGAGGAAACACTGCCATCACCTATCCCCCCATCTTCCAACCATCAATCTCTGCTGTCCCTGGTGTCACACACCAAAGGTGTTGTGGACATGGTTACAGCTGACTCTGCCTAACTTGTCGACAAGTTGTGTGTAATGCCCATGCATGCAGATGAAGACTAAAGGCCTCATGCGTAGAAAGACTGTTGGACATTAACAGTCATCCTTTGCACAAGAACGAGTCGTCAGTGCTAAAGAGAAAAGAGGAAGCAAGTTAAGCATGCGTTAAAGGTTTTTAGTGCCCATGTACAGCATTCCAGTTTTCATCATATCTCCACCATTTCCAAAGATATCGACACCATTCTCACACTTGCTTAAAGTGCTCAGCCCCATGATTCTGCCTTCCAAATTTGGAGAGGATCCTCGCACCCTATGCATTTCTACAGCACTCCATCCATCAGATGCTCATTTCACTAGGTCCATCAGTCATGGCTGCCTCTTCATTGATCATCTCGCTTGTCTCATTTGCCAGAGACAGTGGCTATGTATATCTGCCAGGCATTCCCACCAGCTTCTGTCCTGAAGCCCCCTGGTTCATCCCATCATTGTCAGCCCCATCCCATCCCATGCAGCTTGGTCAGTGTGTTCTCCTTGTCAGTATGACTTCCAGAAGGACATTCTTTGGTTGCCTCAGGTCTGTCACTTGGCTAGAAAGGTCTTATGTGGTCGTTTCAGTCTCACCGGTTGATGAAGCATATGGATCATTCTTCCCTGCTCCCTGCACCGTCTTTATTCCAGTCTCATCCATCATTCTTCCTGCATTGCGACAGCTGCAGTATAATCTACTGTTCTCCAGCCTCCCTGATCGCATTCATGATGAGTATGACATGCATCTTGCCTTCTTACTGCAAGATCCAGCAGAAGACATTCCCCCTTCTCCTCCTCCTCCATCAGAGCCCCATCCATGAAGTTTTTGTTAACTTCACTGAGAGGATGGAAGGGTGGGAGATGCAATCACATATGCTCCCATTGCTCCACAGACCCCCAATGCCTTAGCCCCCTTTGATGCCTGACACATGCCCTTCAATTCTGGAATTAATACTTCCCTGTCTGGAAACACCGTCCATCTGTCATGTCATCTTTGGATCTAGAGATGTCTCTGCTGAGATCTAACTTGCATTGCCACCCCCTAATGTGATATCAGTGCACTTACTCAGTTTCTGACTCCATTTGACTCATTCTGTGATATTTTGACTATCCTTGACTTGTTCATTGCCAATACTTACCAATCTTCTTTGCTTGCTTACTTTTCATTTCTCGCTTACTCATCATGATTACTCAGTCCTTACTCATTACTTACCAAGTGTTTGTGCCTTGTTTGTCACAAGCTGTGCTCCCCCCACAGTATATAAACCCCCATGTACTTAGCTACCAATGTGCAATCAGGAAGTGAATCAGAAGCCATTCACTCAGCAGTCAGTTCAGTGCCTATCTTGTCATTGACAGTTGAGGCTCCACAAAGGGGTCTATCTGTCATCATTCATATACTTGGTAGTTGAGGCTCATTCGGAAGAGTCTATCTGCCATCCTTCATCATCTGAAGCTTCCTCTTAGTCAGCAGTCTTGCTTAGTCATCCATCCACTCCTGCATAACTCATCATCGACTTGCACCAGGAGCACATCTTATTGAAGTCCTTCATCCCAAGTCCTTTTGGCTGAACACCTTCACTCTGTTCAGCATCCCCCATCCAATCATCACTTGCTTGTCTTCTCCTGCATAACTCGTCATCGACTTGCACTAGGAGCACCTGCCATTGAAATTTCCCCCTCTTAGATTTTTCTGCAGTCCAGGTTCCATGGAGGCACACCACCACTCGCACATCATTTGTCTTTTGTGTTGGTTTTGGTTGGTTTTCACCACCTTTCCACACTTTGACTCACACCGGATTTATGTGTGTCAATCCTTGTCCAAAGATGCCCCACTTGTTTCGCAGGTACCACATTTGGACGACTGTTGAGTGAAGGTGGTGACATTCATGTTGCTACTGATGGGAATTTTCACCATTGTCATCAGCACTCAGCAGGCAGTTGTCCCCCTTTCTATGAGCCAATGTATTTCATTCCCAAGGCTCAAGTGGATGAGGTGGGTCATCAGATTGGACAGGCATGTAAGCAGTCCCCAAGACAACATTGTGTTATAGTTCCTGACGAAGTGATTGATCAATGTGAGGCATCATACAAAGCAGCTGACAGCAACAAGCAGAAGGCCATGATGGATTGCTTTGACAACACTGGCATTATGGCTCTCATATGCTGTCATGACATCCCACTTTTCTTCACGAACATTGACACCCCTGGTGAACAACAGAAATATAGTATCACACTCCTGGAACACCTCTTTTCCCTCTTGCCATTGGCAGCAACCATTGTTGTATTGTATGACATTGGTTGCATTCTTGATTGTTTGTTATCCAAGGTCAGCAAGTCACTTTTTACATCTATACTTGTGCTGATATTCTTGTGCAAGTATGACATTCTAAGTGACAGAATCATCTCTCACCTACACTTCACAACAACTGCTATGCATGCCTACACACTGGAAGCATTTCTCAATTTCTTTGCTAAAAACATTTTAAAAAAAGATTGAAAAATGAGACTCTTTAATTTGGGATGTTTTTGTGACAAATATTGTAAAAACATATAGGATTTGTATTGTCTACCATGCCTCACAAAATATTATCAGAAAAACTTAAATTGTTGCATATAAAATAATTATGGATGTTCAGTAGAATGATTTTGAGTACAATATGTGTGATACATTGTAAATAGTTCTCCAATATATCTCACTTTTTTTTGGATTTAACAGTCTGCTTTTTTGTGAGCAGAAAGTTTAAAAGGTAGGAAGTATTTACTTAGCCCAAATATTGTATTGAAATAATGAATTGTGTGCTAAAGCTCATCTGAAAAACATTCTGCCTTTTTTATGCACAAACGTGTAATATGCAGTGAAATATTTTTCAACAAAAAATCAAATCAGATATAAAGTCTTTCCACATGAAAATCATAGATCAAAACATCAAAAATTACTTCTGGATGAAATATTGAGTATATTATTACATGTTCCAGGCTGTCATTGTCATCATGTGGTGGTGGGTTGGTACTGACAATGGTAGTTGAGTGTTGTTGTAGAGCTCACAAATTATGCTGATATAATCATGCAATGCATCCAGTCCTCTGGCCTCTGCCTTCCATCCCTCTGAATCTCCCCTCTCCCCTCTCACCATTCTAACACCCTTCCAACCTCCACTCTGAAATCTGAAGGCTGAGCTTGTACAAGGGATGCTTCAAGAGCAACAACTCACTGTAGTCCTAGGAGTGCTTGAGATGGAGCATGTGACCCAAGCATCAAGACTCACTGTGTTCCACTTCACATTAATTTCTGGGTGGTCCCAGCTGAGATGCTTGTGAAGCACTGTGTGGTTGTTGAATGTACCATGCAAATCACACATGACACAAGACCATGACTGAACAGTGGTCCTACTGGTAGTGGATGCCACTTCCTGCTCTTCAGTGCCATTGGGGGGGTGCATGGACATGTGATAGAAATGGGATGTGCCAGTGATGACTGGATTAATCCCAAGCATCTTGCATCTGACTTTGAATCCTTTTTGTACATTGCACCAGAGGAAGGGGAATCTTGATTGAGCAGAGTGAGTTGGTTCCTCCATGACATCATCATCTGCTATATCATGCACTGTGCTGTGATCTGCAGTGTCATACAAAGACATGTTCTCTTCTTCTGAGTCATCACATAGGTTCTCATGCTGCTGCTCATCTTGGGGTGCTGTGCACTTCATATCCACTTTAGGCTGACCAGATTTGACACCAAACTGTAATTTTCTTGCAGCCTTGAAACCCACCTTTGGCTGCCTACAAGACTTGAGCAGCACACAAGCTGAACCCAATGCCTTCACTCCACTTCTGCCTCTTGGCTTTGTCAGACTTCCTCTGCACTTTGATTCTAGCCCTCTGGCAGTGTCAGAGTTTGTCAGAGTGAGTGGTCCTGACACATAGGTTTTGACCTCAAGGCACTTAAATTGGTACTAAGCTGTATTTAAAGAAGAGCTGTAGGGGAAGCATGTGCACTTGGTATAGGGAGGCTCAGACCATGCATGGGACAACCACTGGCAGGAGCAGCAGGATGAGGATGAGGGGGAGCCACAATTGTAATTACAAACACTGCAAAATTAGTTCCATCACCACCCACAGGCCACTATATCCATGCACCCCCATTTCAAAATTGGCCACTCATTTTGCCAGATACTCAGATGACACTCAGATGGTAGTCTGATCAGCTTGGCTTGAAGTGGCAATGCACTTGAAAGCAATGGCAGTCACAAGATCTACAACTATACAGTAGTCCACTACTTAATACTGCATACTGTGTGCATTGAATGACCTGTGTTCAAAGACTCCTTTGTGCCTCTCAAAGGGACTGATTCAATATCTTAGAACAATGTAACCACAAGCATCAATATATGTTGCCTCAACTCAATACAGGCATTCATGCTCTCTTTCAGTTATAATGCATGAAAATAAATTCAGTACTACAATTACAATAGGCATCAAGTACAGGCATCCATACACCAGGATGCTTGAGCCAGGAGATCATGGGCAAGTAGGTTGAGAGGCAGGCAAAGCCTTGAAAGCAATGGGACTCAGAGAATCATCAAACTCACTGGTAGGTATTGTTCTTATTTAAATCTGTTTACTATTTTTTTTCAATTAAATCTTGTCCCTTACTTACAGTTTGAATGTGTGATAGTCATGCCTTGACCCCGGCTGGACTCGGCCTCGCACTCACTCAGTCCGGCCTCGGCCTCGCCTGTCCCGTATCTCCAATTGGTCTAGCGCAGTGGACACTGCTTTGCAGTGTCTGTCATTCGGTTAGGTCCTGCCCAGTCTTGTCCCTGGTCCAGTCTGTCCCGGTCTCCATTACCTTAGTCATACATTAGTAATCCTTGCATTACCAATCATCTTAGCAATCCTTGTGAGACCGGCATTACCGGTCTCCATACTATAGTTACTTCTGGTATATAAACTCATAGATACTCGGCCTGTACTCCTTAGTCTGAAATCAACTAAGTATACTCTGATAACCTCATCTTGGCCTCGGACTCAGACTGAAACCCACGCAAGGGAATAGCACTGTACTCTCAGTCGCTAAGTCCAACCAGTCCAATCTTCTGTACTCTCGTCTCCCCTCTTGATCCTGACCCTTCAGCCTTGCGTCCACTTCAGTCTCCGGTCTGGACTCAACCTGGACAATCCTTGTACTTGACAGTATTTCAGACTCACCACTTGTGTGGGTCTAATACACCATGGCAACCAAGACTCGATTCCAACCTCCCCATGGCTGCTCTGCCACCAATCCTGACTCCGCTTCAGCCAGTGGGGCTCACCGTGAAACAGCACTAGCTGCTTTGGGCACCACTAGGCGCTCCCCAGGTCCCGTCAGTCCTTTCAGGGGCTTCTCAGCCCACACATCTAACACCCCCACCCCATGTCGTCCCACTGCTCCCATCCCCGAGGGTGACCCTGGCGATGATGATGACAACAACCCAGACGATGATGACCCCGGTGATAATGGTCCCAGTGATGATAACCCGGAAGATAATGATCCGGAAGACAATCCGGACTTCCCAGACCCGGACACCAAACCTGCGGTCATGGTCTTCGACAGTCTCGCAAAGGCCATCAAGCTGTTGGCTCGCAATGCCTGTACTAGTCCTGAGTCCTCAAGCAGGACCAAGCTACGTGAGCCTGATACCTTTGATGGTACCGACCCAAAGAAACTTTGCGCCTTCTTCATCCAGTGTGAACTTAACTTCCAAGACCGTCCCTGGGCTTTTAGGACTGATCGCACCAAGGTCATCTTCGCCCAATCATACCTCAAGGGTATGGCCCTTGAGTGGTTCGAGCCAGACTTGCTCAGACTCGATGACCCCAACGACTGGCCTCTCTGGATGGACTCCTGGAGGGAGTTTGTGCTAGAATTGCAAACCACCTTTGGCCCTCACGACCCGGTTGCTGACACTGAGAGCCAACTCGACCACTTGCACATGAAGGAAAGTCAGCGCATTAATAAATACGTAGTCGACTTCAATCGGCTTGCCTCGCAAGTCCGAGGCTATGGTGATGGTGCGCTGCGCCACCACTTCTATTCCAGCCTCCCAGACCGAATCAAGGATGAGGTCTGTCGAGTTGGCAAACCCCGGACACTTCACGAGCTCCGCCACCTCGCCCAAGAAATAGATGCGCACTATTGGGAGCGCAAGGAAGAAGTCCAGTGGGCAAGTAAGCACCAAGGCTCATCCAACTCCAGCAACAACAAGTCCAGAGGTTCCAGCAATAACAGTCAGCCCAAGACCAGTCAGGAGAAAGCTAAGACCAGCAATAACAACAACAACAACAACAACACCAGTTCCACCCAGTCCAAGCCAGCTTCATCGAAGCCAGGCAATAGTAATAACAGCAATTCGTCCAAGCCCGAGCCTAGCAAACTTGGCAAAGATGGAAAGCTTACCCCGGAAGAATGCAAGCGTCGCATAGATGGAAACCTCTGCATGTTCTGTGGAGGGTCCAGTCACTTTGCTGACAAATGCCCTAAGAAAGCCAGAAAAGCCAAAGCTCATGCTGCAGCTACCACCGAGGCCGCACCGGCCTCGGGCTCGGGTACTACCCCCGAGACAAAAAAATAGGTAGCAGCTCCCAGGACTCCACACAATCTGGGAGCTGTATTGACTCTGGTTGTGCAAACTTGGAGGCTCATCTCAACGCTGTAGGAAAAGTCCAAGTAGCTGTACAACACGAGCTAGATGGCTTAGATAACAACAATAAGAAATGAAGGGAACGAATTGTTCGTCCCAAGGGATTCTGGACTGTCGGGACTAGAAGGAGAGACCCAGCGCTTTGTAGCGGTAGTGTTTCGTGACGTGCGCGGCGTGGTCCGCGGTGTAGTACTGGCGATGCGAGCGGTGCGAGCGGTATACGTAGTTCGTGCGCGGCGGAATGCGAGACGTGCGGTGTAGACGAAGTGTAAGGAAACTCATGGTGACCTTCCGAGTGCCAAAAGGTATCATTCTGTACCTAAGTACAGGGCTTTATAGTCCGGACAAACCCGGAACCTAAGTAAGACAGGGTACAGTAAAGGAAAGCCGCGCGACAGCGCGTACACAGAAGACAGGCCAAACTGAGGCCGAGGGTATACTACAAGCACCAAAGGAACAGAGACCGTGATAAGAGAAGGAGTCCGAGGAAGAACAATAACCGGAGCACAGCGGCCGTGGGTATAGCATTGCGCGAGAGGGAGCGAGGGCGCGGGAAGGTAGCGTGCGAACAATGGTGAACGCGAGAGGGGAGCGGACGTAATAGTAGTCACGGAACGGTTAATGATAGGGGCTTGCGCGTCCAGGGAATGCGGATTCCTCACACCTGCGGGGGACTTAGATGCTGACCGTCCCCGGTCAGCCACGTGGCGCGGAGGACATAGATAGCTTGCCGTGTGGTGATGGCAACGGTGTGGCGCCGAGGGTTCGAGAACACCGGATGATTCCGCGTAGAAGCGAAGCAAGCGTGGAGCCGAGGAACGCGAGGAGACCGTTGAATACCGCGTATAGGCGTCCGGACCGATGACATAAGCGCCTCATGGCCGCTAAGTATATAATTGTTAGTGCGCGGCTCAAACCTTCGCATCGACTTGATTCTTCCCCTCCCTCCATCCATCGCATCTAATACTCTCACCATGTCCGCCAACCGTGCCCCCCATCTGTCCCAACTCGTACGCGCGGCCACCCCTGACCCGATCGAAGCGGAGAAGACCGCATTAAAGGCGAAGTTCGTCGCTGCCTCCGCGGCTCTGGTCGCTGAGGCGAGGTGCCTCCCGGATGACAAGGAGGAGTTTTGGGAGGAGAAGGTCATGTGGATGCGCCGATGGGAGGAGAGAACAGTAAGTGGGCAAGCCGTCGGAGACCCGCGGTACTGACTGTCTTCTAGGGGGAGGTGTACCCCATCGTCGAGCGCGGGCAAGAACTGGGCATCGACACCAAGATAGACGCAGCGGATGGACCCGCTATCGCAGAGGCCGATGAGGCCTACGAGAGGTGGGTGGCCGAGGAGATTGCACGCGGAAAGGCCGACGAGGACGTGCGGATGGGCGAGGAGGCTGCGCAGGCTGTCGGCGAGCAAGGTGCGAGTGTCGCAGTGCCGGTGGTGACAGAGAAGATGTCGCATGTTGAGGTTGTAGCCCGGCCGGTTCGAAAGGTGAGTGCGCGGGTTGTATGGTGGTGCGATAACGGCTGACACCGGAGTCTCAAGCGATCGCGGCAGACTATTGCTGAAAGCGAGGACGAGGACGAGCCGAAGATCAACGTCCCACCTGGTTCGATTCTCCACAAGGTGCCCTGCACGCGTTGTCTGGTCAGGAACGCCACGTGCACGGGTGCCGCCGGCCGCACGTGCAATGGCTGCGCGCGGATGAAGCAAAGGTGCGAGAAGTCGACGAAGGCCGCGGGGAAGAGAGCGCAGGCGGGCACCTCGGTCGGTAAGTAGTGTCTTGATCTCGGGAGGTGCGGAACTAACGGTCCGCAGCCCAAGCTTCGAAGACCGCGAAGGCCGGCCCCTCCAAGAGGGCCGTTGACGACGACGACGACGACGACGACGTGGAAGTGGTCGAGAGCCACACGCGCGCGAAGGGGAAGGCGCCTGTGCGCAGTCGGCTCGATGCCAGGGTCGCGGCCGACCTCTCCCAGTCGCTGAGGCTGCTTCGTGCCGAGGCCGTGGAGTCGCAGGCCGCATACCTTCGCCTGCAGGTGTGCGTCGATCAACTCGCCGAAGCTCTGGAGAAGATTGGGGTAGAGTAGGGATGTTTGTATTTAGTTCAGATTCGTTGCATTGTCCTATCCGCATGTCAGCGCGTACCGCGCTAAATATACCGCTTTTCTTGCTTCTGCGCGAATTTGCAAACGACTCGAAATGCTTGGTGATGTCCCGCGGGATAGTGCGGCCGCTGTAGGATATGATGCGCGGGGTACCGCCCGACTTGTCTTCTTCGTGCGACTTTTGACTTCTCTCAACGGTAAGTCCTCGTGAAACGATCTTGATGGTAGGATGTGACGGATTCTCGAAGAGGAAGCGAAGGGACTGTTTATTGGGTAGCTGGGACGGTTTTTGTGTGTCAATTGTAAGGAGACAGAAGGAGGGTTGAAAGAAAAACAGATCAAGGGGCGCATGCTGACTGCGCGATCGAAGAAGAAATGCGCGGAGTGATTGCAAGTCTCCGCGGTGTAGAGCAGCCGAGGACGGCATCAGCGAGACTAGTAAGAGAGATAGGAGAGGCGTTGTTTTGGCTATATACTTATTCGGTGTTTTGTTATTTTTCTGGACGGTTTTGGACTTTTTGTAAGCAGTTTTTATGTTTTTTGAGCAAGGACTAGCTATCAGTAGAATCACCGGACGAAACCTGGGGTGGAATAGAGGTCTCCGGACGAAACCCGGGGTAAAACAGATAAAAGGAAACGAACTATGTCTGATATCGGGTGGATCAAGTGGTATGCTGGTCACCCCTGCGGGGGACTTTGAACGCTGACTGTCCCCAGTCAGCATGGGAGAAGGAACGAGTGTAGTAGGAGGAGCCGCGGGGAGGCGGGCGAGGCCGCGGAAAGAGGTATGGGTATCGTGGGAGGAGAGGGTGAATAGCGCGATGGACAAGCTGTGGATACTGGGAAGGACGGATAGTCAGCTGTCTGCGGAAAAAGCCTCCACATCATCATCAGTGGGGTCATCCTCAGCCTCTTCAAGAAGGTGGTCTAGTTCTTCATCATCTAACCCAGTAATGCGAGTTACGGTTGCGCGGGTCTGAGACCGCGGGTGGTAGGGAAGTAAGCGGAATGCAGCGAAGCGGAGTTTGGAGATGGCGCCATCCAGCTCGGCCAGTAGGTACGAGCCGCCAGTGGTCCGACGAAGGACGACCATGGGACCGGTGTACCGCGGCTTTGTCTTCCGGTTCAGCTCTTTCTCTACGCGGGAGTTGCGGACAAGCACGAGGGCGCCGGGAGCGAAGTTATGGTCTTTAATGCGATGCTGAAAGGCGGCTTCGAACTGCTGGATGGACTGGAACCGTGCGCGGAGGACGTTGCCGCAGACCTGGTCCAGGTCATCCTGACGCTTCTGTAGCTGGCGCGCACGCCAAGCAATCAGTTCTGTGGTAGTCAGCGGCGTAGCATCATCGCGGGATAGGGGTAAAAGGAAAGTAGCCTCCGCAAGGTCGAATGGGAACAGCGGTTCGACACCATGTACCATGAAATAAGGGGATAGACCCGTGGATTTCAAAATGGTGACCCGCTCGGCCCAGAAGACGGAGTGCGCAACGGTGTGCCAGCGGCGATCATCATTCTCGCAGCTCTTCATGATAGCCTCGCAAACATCATAGTGGCGACGCTCTACAATACCATTAGCCTGAGAGTTGTAAGGAGAGATACGGATGTGACGGATATGATATTGCGCGGCTAGGGCATCTAAGGCTTGGACGAACGCGGGACCGTTGTCGGTGACAATCTCGGTGAGCGGACCCCAGCGGCATAGAATGTCCTCGAAGATGAAGGACGCGAGCGCGGTACTATTTTCCGCGCGCAACATACGCCATTCAGGATATGAAGTCAGCGCGCAACGGGCCTGTACTATGTAGCGGTAGCCGCCGGCTTTGGGCATCAGCATCGTGTCAATGTGAGCTTTATGAAACAAGCCCCCTATCATGGGTACAGTGGGGGGGATATGAAGCTTCTGCGTCTGGCGGATCTGGCATTCGTGGCAAGTGCGGACATACCACTTCACGTCCTCGACAAGCAGAGGCCACCAAAAGCGGAGGAGAAGGCGTGTGCGGACCGTGAAGACACCTTTGTGCCCGAGGTCGTCATGCGCTTCCTTGATGAGACGGTACCGCTTGGATGCATCGACGACTAGCTGGTGCCGTCCGTGCGGTTCCCGACGCCATAAGTTGCCATCTAGGAGGAAGAAGCGGCTGGCCGAATTAAAGAAGGATGAGTACTGCGCATCAGTAAGGTCAGGAGGTCGCTCGCGGGTCGCGAGGAATGCGCGGATCATTTCCATCTTTGCCTCGCGTGCCCGAGCTTTCGCGGACCGCGGAATGGCAGGGTCGTCTGGGGTATCGGAAGGGTGATTAGCATCAGCAGTCGCAGAGAATGCGAGATAGAAGGATGTAGGCGGCGGGAGGCTCGCCCGATGGTAAGCGGGTGGCGGTAGGGAATGCTGGTCTTGACTGGAAAGTGACATAGGAGGCGGGCGGTCATTGACAACCTGTGTAGAGAAAGAGTAAAAACGGTCCAGCCAATCCTCATGGTCGTCAACCTCGGGCGGGTCGAGCTCCGACCGCGGACGGCGGGATAAGCCATCAGGGCCGGCATGCCTATCCGCGGGAACGTGGACGAGTTTGAACGAGAAAAGGAGGACGCCAGCGATCCAGCGATTGATCGTCGCGTTAGGCTGCAGATCTGGGTTATTTATCATGCCCTTAATATACTTCGCATCCACCTCCACAGTGAAGTTAGTGAGACCGAAGATGTATACGCGTACCGCGCGCAACGCGCGGAAGAGACCGTACAACTCAAGCTTAGCCTGAGAGTAGCGGCTTTCCACTTCGTTGAGGGTGATGGATCCGAAGCGACTCGGGTACCGTCTGCCGTCTTCGCCGAGCTGGTAGAGGATGTAGCCAACTGCGATGACCGATGTGTCAACTGCTAAAATCACTTCGCGACCGCACTCATAGTCAATCCTTCGAAGTGCGGGGGACTTTACAATTTCGTCCTTGAGTCGTTGCATGGCAGCGCGTTGCGGTTCGTCCCATGTGAATGGTACGTCTTTCCGCGTGAGCGCGACTAGCGGCCGCGCAATCTTGGCAAAATCTTTGATGAAGATGCGTAGCACTCCGCAGACACCGAGGAAACCGCGGACCTGTGTCAGGTTGCGGCACTCGGGCCAGTCGCGGATCTTCTGCACTTTGCTTTCTTCAGGAATGCGACCTTCAAAGGTGCACTTGTGGCCAACGATCACAGCGGACGGAGCGGCTAGCACGAACTTCTTTGCCGAGACAGTGGCTCCGACGTTCTGCAAACGCTGAAGGATACGGTTAACAACTATACAGTGATTCCAGATAAATTTCCGAATCCCAGGATTCTCCGGGATAGTCTCATAGGAGCCGTCTGCGCGCTGATAGCGGGTGGTCTCGGATTTCACGGGGACGTCATCTATGAAAGGCAGGGTATGGTGTGGGATCTCATCCTGGAGCACAAATGCAGTATCTCCCTGGTATACCTGTACCACATTCGCATGGCCCTGCGGCAGAGTAGTAAGCCGATGTGGTCCGAGGGGGGTACCGAAGGTGGTGAGGTCGCGGGAATCGACGTGGAGTGCGCGCTGGTCATACCCGGAGTAGAGGTCCATCATCGCATACACCGCATATCCAGCAAAGGATTCTGCGAGATGTTCTACGAAGGGCGGGACGGACGCATCGTGGATGGTCACTGCATTCAGGGGCTGTAAGTCATGCACAAGGCGAAGAGACTTTCCGTCTTTCTTTACTACGCAGAACCAGCGGGAGCGGTAAGCCGCTGTAGAAGGTTCATACATGCCTGACTTGATGCGATCTTTAATCATGTCTATGACTTGGGCATGGATCGCGTTCGGGATAGGGATATTGCGTTGGACCCAAGGCGTGTGCGGAATGGTAGGAATCTTTACTGGCGGGAAATACCGTTCGTCTAGGTGTCCGCGCTCTGTAATGTCCCAAGCGAATGCGAGCTCATGGACCGAAACGAGCCAAGTTACGAGTTTAAGTTCTTCTGGCCAAAGCCAATCTGCAGGGTCGAGGTCAAGTTCCGCGGCCCGTTCGGCAGTGAAGCGGACGCCCGGGGCGAAGTCTGGAGGATGGGTTGGAAGTGGTTGGAGACCAGCGAGCGGGTCGTCAGGCAGGCTGCGCACGATGCGGTACTCTTCCGCCATCGGGGCAGGTACCGTCCGAACCTTCTTGGCAACTGGCTTGTAGATGAGGGTGCGAACCGCGGGATCTAGTCGATAAATGCTGCCGAATGCGGCTATAGCAGAGGGGTTTAGTATTGTCTGAGTGGAAGAGAGGAAAGTGAAAGCAGGCGAGGGTATTCCGGTGGGTATGTTCCGCGGTACGGGTGCTGTGGGCGAAGAGAAGTTCGTCGAAGTGAAGGCTAATGATGAGACTGTAGGACTGAGGAACGGATAACAGCGGCTAAATAGGAAACAGGACGTTTTAGTAGGCTCTCCCCGACCGTTTGGTGGATCATCGATATTCAAAAACCCCATTCGACTATACTTTGGTGGCTATGGCAGTGCTTGCCGCACTTGCAGCGCGGACAGCCCTCGCGCCACGGGCGCGTGGGCAAAGTGTACTCGCGGCCGTCGTTCGGGTCTCGGAGAGTGATCCGCTGTCCGCCGTCGGGATAGTCGTTTGTTACCGCACTCATAAGGCAAATGAACGGACGTCCGAGGAGCATGTCGAAGTTGGCATGCTCAATTACTTGAACCTGGAGCATGACTGGCCCAGCGCCGAAGTCGAGTTTCAGGTTCTCTAGTACGCCTACAGTAGTGTCTTTAGACATGTTAGCAGACGTCATGGTCATGAGATGATCGCAGCGCAATGGAAGCCCGATCTTTTCCCAAACGCGCCTGGGCATGGCGACGATTTCCGAACCGGAATCTAGTACGCAGTTGATGGTGACGTCGGTCCCAGGGACCTTGGCTTCGAGGCAGCGGAGCGGCAGAGTGTGGTGAGCTACGATGGAGCCGTCGTCACCGCGGATAACGCGGTCTCCGTATTCGCGCGCGGTTCTTTGAGGATCGCGGCCGGTCAGTTCATTCACTTGTACTCCTTCTTCATCGTCGCTACGAACTACCTCAATCTCGTTTGTGGTGACGCGTTTCGCCATGGTGATGTCTCTGAACTGTTTGCGAAACTCCGGGGCAACTGCAAATAATTCTTTGACTGGCATGGCAACGCTGGTTTCAAGTACGCGCTCCACGATACGCTTGGGCGCGGCTTCGTCTTCGAGAGGGAACGAGTAACGGTACTGGTTTTGATTGCGAGCTGCTGGGTATGGTGTCTGCGACGGAACAATTGCCGCGGGAACGGGGTCCTTGCGCGCGGGCGTTGGAGCCGGATTAGTCGGAGGAACATATGGTTTCGTAGCGGTAGATGTTGGTGCAGGTGTGGAGGGCTCGGATGCCTGGCGAGCGGCACGCGAACTTTGGATGCCAGGGGAAATGATTTCCTCTTCAACAGTGGCTGCGCGCGGGTCGACTCGTGGAGGGTTGGCAGGACGTGCCGCGGGTCGAGCTGTGATTTCAACTCCGTCGAAGCGGGCTTTCTTTCCGCGGGAAATGACTGCTCCCTTGTTACCTTTATCCGCTTGGTAGGTAGCCCAAGCTTGAGCGACATATGCTTGGAAGTCAGGGTCGGCTAAGTCTGCGACAGGTTCATCGGCGTCTTGGACGGTGTTTAAGAAGGCAGAAGGCTGGATTTCCAGCTGCACGTCAATTTCGGGACGAGCAACGCAGAAGAGGTTAGCGGTGCCTTGCACGGCCGCGTTGCGCGGAGCGGCAGGAGTCGTAGCACGCGCGCTGGCCTGGTCTCTGTCAGCCATGACGCGGTCAACAGCCTCTCTCAGTGAGTTACATTCAGGGAAACGTGGAATTCGGCTCCCGTCCGCCAGATAGAGACGGTTGTCTGTACCTCTCGTGATCTTACCGGCACGGATATAAACTTCAACGAGCGCGCACATCCTTGTCCAGTGGTTGGGGTCTGCACAGAAACCGCAGCCGGCTCTGCGTTGCTGCGGCGGAGGCTGCGTCTGGAAGTTGTATTCCTGTTTAACAACAGTACCAGCAGGTGGCACTTGCGGCATGTAAGCCGACGAGGGAGGTGCAGCTGGCGAGGCCGCGGTACCCATCGTCGGTACCGCGCTACGAAGAGCGGATCCTGTCAGAAGGAACTTGGCGGCTTTGACGACTTCTGCGAGTGGGTATGGATCGTCAGGGTGGAGGTCGGTGCGGACTATAGAGAGTCGATGACGAATACGATCTGCGATGGCCCTCGGGAAGCCATTCAGGAACATGGAATCCCGTTCCGTCTCTGCAAGCTTTTTAGTTTTAATGAGGAGGGCAGAAATCTTAGCGAATTTCCGCTGGTATTCTCCGAGGTCATCCTGGTTCCGCATAGGCTTGGACTGATATTCTTCGACGAGGTACTGCAAGTCTGCACGGCAGTAGCGGTCGTCACCCTCGCAGCCAGGGTACAAACCCTTAACAGCTACTACGAAGGCATCCCAGTCGTCGGCCGCGGGAGCAGCTTCCGGAAGCGTTTGCCAGACCTCGGCTTCTTCGAGGTCAGCGTAGCGGATTGCGGCTTTGATCTTGCCACGGTCATCGAGAGCAGCGAGAGTACCGAGGAAGTCGATGTCTTCGAGGTAGCGCGGAAGCTGCGCGGGAGAATCTCCGCTAAATTTAGGTGAGTTTTGTGTACCGCGGAGCGGCATCTGAAACTGAGGATTAGCCATTGGTGGGTTAACCTGTGGTGGCGGTGCCGGATTGGCGACGGGTGGAACGGGTATTGGTTGGGTGTGCGAAGCGGTTGGTATAGTGCGCGAGCGAGCTGGCGGAAGCGTTGGCGGGGTACTAATTGGCTGATGGGTGGTCTGCGACTGAGTGAGTGGTCGCGGCAGTGTGGCGGATGGAGCTGGGAGTCTGGGTATAGATTCGGAGGCGTCAAAGAGACGGGAAAAAGAGGGCGTCGGTGATGATGAATCAGATGATGTGACGGGTGTTAAAGGTGATGGCGGGGTTGCGGGCCTTCGGGGAGTCGAGTGGATAAAGCCACCGGGAAAATCAGGGGCAGTGAGATCTAGGTGATCCGACGCGACGGATATCTGATCTGCCGAGATATCAGGAGGGGTGATCGCGGGTAGTACCCACGGAATGTCAGCGGGTAATTGCGCGTGATCCGGTGTTACGGGTGAAACAGGGCGGAAAATGTCGGAGTCTTCTGACAGGTTGAGATTGCGAAAGTGCAGGCGTAAATTTTCTAGTTCGGTGCGTTCGGTGGTGCGCCTGAGCGACCTTCTGGAAGCGACAGCAGAATCCCTCGCGGTGGGCTCCAGTTGTAGGAAAAGTCCAAGTAGCTGTACAACACGAGCTAGATGGCTTAGATAACAACAATAAGAAATGAAGGGAACGAATTGTTCGTCCCAAGGGATTCTGGACTGTCGGGACTAGAAGGAGAGACCCAGCGCTTTGTAGCGGTAGTGTTTCGTGACGTGCGCGGCGTGGTCCGCGGTGTAGTACTGGCGATGCGAGCGGTGCGAGCGGTATACGTAGTTCGTGCGCGGCGGAATGCGAGACGTGCGGTGTAGACGAAGTGTAAGGAAACTCGTGGTGACCTTCCGAGTGCCAAAAGGTATCATTCTGTACCTAAGTACAGGGCTTTATAGTCCGGACAAACCCGGAACCTAAGTAAGACAGGGTACAGTAAAGGAAAGCCGCGCGACAGCGCGTACACAGAAGACAGGCCAAACTGAGGCCGAGGGTATACTACAAGCACCAAAGGAACAGAGACCGTGATAAGAGAAGGAGTCCGAGGAAGAACAATAACCGGAGCACAGCGGCCGTGGGTATAGCATTGCGCGAGAGGGAGCGAGGGCGCGGGAAGGTAGCGTGCGAACAATGGTGAACGCGAGAGGGGAGCGGACGTAATAGTAGTCACGGAACGGTTAATGATAGGGGCTTGCGCGTCCAGGGAATGCGGATTCCTCACAACGCATCCACTCTTTCCAGTCCAAACTCTTTGACCCCGTATGTCACTATAGAAAACCCAGAAATACCTCAGCTTTGTACTTTAGTGGACTCCGGTTCCACCCATTGTTTTATAGATAATCAGTTTGCTAATCAACACTCATTTACCCCTTACTCGGTCTCACCAATCCGACTCTGGCTATTCGATGGAACGTCCACCTTCACTATAACCCAAGCAGTAGATGTCAACATCCGCTTTGCATCCGGCGATGTCACCCCAGTAACCCTGTATCTAGCCCCGTTGGATTCTGAGTGTAAGATAGTTCTCAGACATGACTGGCTCACCCGCTACAATCCATTGATTGATTGGGTATTGGGCAGTCTAACATTCCGGACTCCTGCACAAGGAATGCCAACCCCATCGACACCCCCTGTAAGCCCAGTTTCCACCAGCCTTCCTGACCCTGGTCCTTGTGACCAACCTGGCCTTGCGCCATCTGTACTGGTCTCCAACTCTCTGGCTTGCACCCCTCTGAAGGCCCCTCTTATTTCCCTAATCAATGCAACCGCTTTTGTGCGCGCCTGCAAACTAGAAGGGTCCGTCCAGTTCCAACTTCAGCTCCGTCCCTTGGACTCAGCTCAAGCCTGATCGGCCTCGGCTTCACCTCTTCCGGCCTTACCCAATGTCCTGGAAGAGTACCATGACTTCGCTGATGTATTCAGCAAGGCCAAGGCCTCGGCACTCCTGCCACACTGGGAGTATGACCTGAAGATAGAGCTCAAAGAAGGATCAACCCCGCCCCTCGGCACGATCTACTCACTTTCCCCGGTCGAGCTGCAAGCTCTCCGGACCTTCATCAATGAAAACCTTACTACCAGTTTCATTCGGCCTACTTCCTCCCCTTATGCTGCACCGGTCCTCTTTGTCAAAAAGAAGGACGGCTCCCTCCGGCTTTGTGTAGATTTCTGTGGCCTGAACAAAATCACTAAGAAGGACCAATACCCACTACCGCTCATCTCCGACCTCTTGGATTCACCAAGCCGAGCCAAGATCTATACTAAAATTGATCTTCGGCATGCCTACCATCTTGTCCAAATTGCCCCGGGCGATGAATGGAAGACCGCATTCTGGACTCGGTATGGATCCTACAAGTGGTTAGTGATGCCTTTTGACCTCACCAATGCCCCGGCCACCTTCCAGCACTTCATCAACACCATCTTCACAGATATGTTAGAAGTCTGTGTGGTCGTCTACCTAGATGACATCTTGATCTATTCTGGAGATAAGGAGTCTCATAAGCAGCATGTCTGAGAGGTCCTCTGCTGGCTTCGGCTTCACGGTCTTTATGCGAAGCCAGAGAAATGTGAGTTTCACTCAGACTCGGTCAAATACCTCAGATTCCACCTCTCCCCTGCCGGCCTCATGATGTCCAAGGAAAAGGTCCAGACCATCTGCGACTGGCCTGAGCCTCGCAAGGTCAAGGACATTCAATCCTTCCTCGGCTTCGCCAATTTCTACCGCTGCTTTATCTTTAATTACTCGGACATCATCGTACCACTGACTTGGCTTACCTGCAAGGGGGCTCCTTGGAACTTCTCTGAGGAGTGCCACTGGTCATTCAACAACCTCAAGGCCACCTTCACCACCACACCGGTCTTAACTCATTTCATCCCTGGGGTTCCTATCACCGTCGAGACCGATGCTTCAGACTATGCCATCGCCGGCATCCTCTCTATCACCTGCGGTGATGGCCAAATACATCCGGTCACTTTCTACTCCCGGACTCTGACGGCCCCGGAGTTGAATTATGATACCCATGATAAGGAACTGCTTGCAATCTTTGAAGCATTCCAGACCTGGCGCCATTACCTTGAGGGCTCAGCCTCACCGGTCGACGTTGTTACCGACCACAAGAATCTTGAGTACTTTTCTACCTCTAAAGTACTCACCCGCTGCCAAGCTTGCTGGTCAGAATTCCTGTCTCAGTTCAACATGATCATTAGATTCAGGCCCGGTAAGCTCGGGGCTAAGCCCAACGCCCTAACTAGATGATGGGACATCTACCCCAAAGAGGGGGATAGCGGCTATGCCCGAGTGAACCCACAGAACCTGAGACCGGTCTTCACCCAGGAGCAACTAGCGGTCTCCCTTCGCACAACTTACCTAGAGTACCTGGTCTTACGAGCAGTTGCCTTAATGGATGTTGAGAAACTTCATAATGATATCCTGACCGCACTGCCGGACAACCCAGTCTCACAAATCCATCTCTCCGACATGTCTGATCCCTGGTGGTCAGTAGATGACACCGGCTTCCTTTGCCTTGATGGAAGGATCTACATGCTGGACTCAAATGATCTCTGCCTTAGGGTCTTGCACCTTAAGCATGACCACCCTCTATCCGGCCACTTTGGCCAAAACCGAACCCTAGAACTCGTTCAGCGTGAATACACCTGGCCTGGCCTCAGGACCATCATCAAGGACTATGTCCGGTCTTGCACGGCCTGCGATTGGGCTAAGGTTCCCTGTCATCGGCCTTACGGCCTCCTCAAGCAGCTTCTGGTGCCAGAGAAACCGTGGAATTCCATCTCTATGGATTTCATTGAGCAGCTCCCGGCCTCAACCGGCTTCATGGCCATCCTCATAGTAGTTGACCGGCTTTCCAAGCAGGCCATATTCATCCCCACCCACGACACTATCACAGCCCCAGAACTTGCCAAACTATTCCTACTCCATGTCTTTTCAAAGCACGGAGTACCGGCCCATGTAACCTCAGACCAAGGCTCGGAGTTCGTCTCCCACTTCTTCCAGTCACTCGGTAAGGCCCTAGATATGCGCTTACATTTCACCTTGGGCTACCACCCCGAAGGTGATGGCCAGACTGAGCAGACTAACCAAACTCTTGAGCAATACCTCCAAGTATACTGCAACTACCAGCAGGATAATTGGGCCGACCTACTACCTTTGGCCGAGTTCACTTACAACAATGCCCCTAGCGCTACTACTGGTGTTTCACCCTTCTTCACTAATAAGGGCTATCACCCTAACATCTCGGTGTACCCGGAGTGCGACCTCACCTCCACTTGGGCTCGTGACTATGCAGTCGACTTAGACTCACTGCATCAATACCTACAGGAGGAAATGACCCTCACACAACAGCGCTACCAAGGACCGGCCAATGCCAAACGCATGCTGGCTCTGGACTTCAAGGTCAGTGACCAGGTATATGTCAAAGCTAAATACTTCCAGTCTACTCGGCCTTCCAAGAAGCTCTCAGAGAGAAACCTTGGGCCGTATCTGGTCATAGCTCAGGCCGGTACCCACTCGTTCACACTGTGCCTGCCAGACTCAATGTGCGCAGTACATCCGGTCTTCCACATTTCCCAACTTGAGCCGGCCGTCCCTAACACCATCCCGAACCAGACTCAACCACCACCCCCACCAGTCGAGGTCGATGGAGATCTAGAGTTTGAGGTAGCAGAAATCCTCGACTCTAAGGTTGACTGGCATCACCGGTGTTGGCTTCAATACCTAGTCCAGTGGGCCGGCTACGAGGTGACCAATGAAGAGACCACTTGGGTACTCGCTACAGAGCTGGACAACATGTCTGAACTCGTACAAGAATTCCATTCTCACTACCCCAGTAAACCCGGCCCATACCAATGAGGACCAGTCTCAACTGGCCTCAGTCTCTGTTTCTGTTTCTATTGTTATCTAGTGTTCCTTTTGATCCCTTACTTACTTTGTTTTCTCTTTCTTGTTTTCTCTTACTGTACTATAGAGAACCAGACACTGGACACTGGACACATGACATTCGCAGAAGCCTACAAGATCCTACACTACGGGCTACTCGGCCTCATCCTCCCCTTTGGTCTCCTCCTCTCCATCCTCGCCATGGGCTTTCAGCCACTCGGCCTCCTTGCGCAGCTCGTCAGAATTGAGCTCAGATGAGCCCAAGTCCGAGGGGGACACCGCCATCCCAAAGCCATAGGACTCGTCGAGCATCGCCTTGAGTGTGTCGGCGATCCTACTGGAGTTCTCGGCCATGGCCTCATGGGCCTCGAAGAGACCTGCCAGGTTGTTTGCGATAAGCCCAGCGACGTCGATCAAGCGCTCGAGCTTGTCTTCCAAGCCCAAGAACACTGCCACACTGGGCTCCCTCGGTCCGCTCCCACCGGTCTTGCCTTCATCAACATCCAGCACCTCCAGCGACTTGTCGACGGCCTTTGTCTTCTTCTTACTTGGCCTGGGCTCTGGCGTCTCTTTGTCGGCCTTCTGCTTCTTCCCTTTGTCGGCCTTGATCTTGGGACCGGCCTCGGCATCCTTGCCATCCCCGGGCCACTGGCATTTACCTTTCGACTGATTGCATCGCATGCAGGCGACGCACTTCTTGTTGCCATCTACAACAAACTCGCAGATGACTTGAGCACGGGTGCAGCGAGTACAGCTGAAAAGGAGGTTAGAAGGAAAACGCACACCAGATCAAAAATATACTCACCTGGGGTCCATTACCACCCGTTTCACTTCACCCCTGGCCTCACCACTAGTACCAGCCTCATCACCTTTGCCAGCCCCGGCCTTACGCTTACGCTCGGCCTCCTGTTTCTCCTCCTCTTCACGTGCCTTCTTCTCCTCGGCCTCCCTCTCTGCCCTCTCGGCCTCAGCCCTCTCCCATGCTGCTCTCTCGGCCTCAAGCCGAGCCTGCTCCTCCTGTCAGGCTTGTTCAGCCGCCTTTCGTCGCTTCCTCTCCTTCGCCTTGGCCCTCATCGTCTCTTCCTTGTCATCGGTGTTGTACTTGATGGCATCTTCCGACACCTGGGACCAGTCGATCACGACTCGGCCTTCATTGTTGTTGTTGGCGGTGTCGATCAGTCTGGAATTGGACATGATGAAAAGGATGAGAATGAAAGATGCAAAAGGCTTAGCGAGCCACAAGTATCGGTTTTTCAAACTCAGCCTGCCACTCTCGCAGGGGTCTCATGGGTTCGACCCCTAAGAGGGGGATACTGTCATAGTCATGCCTCGACCCTGGCTGGACTTGGCCTTGCACTCACTCAGTCTGGCCTCGGCCTCGCCTGTCCCGTATCTCCAATTGGTCTAGCACGGTGGACACTGCTTTGCAGTGTCTGTCATTTGGTTAGGTCCTGCCTGGTCTTGTCCCCAGTCCAGTCTGTCCCAGTCTCCGTTACCTTAGTCATACGTTAGTAATCCTTGCATTACCAATCATCTTAGCAATCCTTGCGAGACCAGCATTACCAGTCTCCGTACTATAGTTACTTCTGGTATATAAACTCGTAGATACTCGGCCTGTACTCCTTAGTCCGAAATCAACTAAGTGTACTCTGATAACCTTGTCTCGGCCTCGGACTCAGACTGAGACCCATGCAAGGGAATAGCGCTGTACTCTCAGTTGCTAAGTCCAACCAGTCCAATCTTCTGTACTCTCATCTCCCCTCTTGATCCCGACCCTTCGGCCTCGCATCTGCTTTGGTCTCTGGTCCAGACTCAACCCGGACAATCCTTGTACTTGACAGAATGTCATCAACAGTTCTGGCAACTCTCATAGGAACTTTTTCAGTAATGCAGCCAGCTGTACAGGATTGTCCTGTGAGAGATCCACAGTCAAAGGGTCATGGTCAATGTTTTCTCTGAGCATGAATGATGCATACAGTAATCAGCTAACATCCAGAGGCAGTGATAATGATGTGACAGTTTTTCACTAGTCCCTGATTGATTGAAAAGTTCTGCATGAGACAATAAAGACCACCAATGCATACAGCTAAAGAGTGTGATAGGAGTCCAGGAGGTGGATGTGAGGCAATGTAATCCAACATAGTACCTTGAGGAGACACCAACCCAGCATTGTTAGCCTCTTTCAGTGAGTCAGGGGCAAGGTAGGATATGGAAGACATTTGAAGGCAGCTGAGCATGATGGTGTTGTAGGTGTCATCAACTTGATGATTGGTCAATCTTGTCATCACTAAGGTATATCTTATCACTTACTTTCTTATTTATACTGTACCAATTGCTCTTGTAATAATATATTCAATATTTCATCCAGAAATCATTTTTGATGTTTTGATCTATGTTTTTCATGTGGAAAGACTTTATTTCTGATTTGATTTTTTCTTGAAAAATATTTCACTGCATATTATATGTTTGTGCATAAAAAAGGCAGATTGTTTTTCAGATGAGCTTTAGCACACAATTCATCATTGCAATACAATATTTGGGCTAAGTAAATACTTCCTACCTTTTAAACTTTCTGCTCACAAAAAAGCAGATTGTTAAATCAAAAAAAAAAGTGAGATATATTGGAGAACTATTTACAATGTATCACACATATTGTACTCAAAATCATTCTACTGAACATCCATAATTATTTTATATGCAACAATTTAAGTTTTTCTGATAACATTTTGTGAGGCATGGTAGACAATACAAATCTTATATGTTTTTACAATATTTGTCACAAAAACATCCCAAATTAAAGAGTCTCATTTTTCAATCTTTTTTTAAAATGTTTTCAGCAAAGAAATTGAGAAATGCTTCCAGTGATGGCCATGAGTGGGCTTGCCAGCTTACTTACAACCCATGCATTATCGACAGACTAGTTCTTTCTGATGGGGAGGGGACCGAACACCTTTGGTCACAATTCATCAAACTTATCAGCATTGAGCAAGCCTCGTCAGTAAGTCTAATTCTTTATTGTAATTGACAAGAACTTGAAATATTTGCTTCAGTGTGAATGGTGGATATGGTTAATTGATCGGAATGCAGCCACCATCGGACTGGAGATGCATAGTGATCTTGGGGACTGGATTCAATGCCAACTAAAGAAAGGAATTGCTGAACAAGGTTCTGAGGTGCAGAACATCATCAGTGACTGTGGGATTGGTATTCCAGAGTTGTGGAAGCAGTGGTCTGATCAATGCAGTGTGCAGCTTTCAATATGTGCACATAAGTCTCACATCATGGTACTGAAGTCCCCTGCCAACTCCCATTTTTTTAGATGTGCCAGCATGGCTGAAGAAAGAATTAGACACAGTGCTTGTACTGCAAGCCAATGTAGAAGCCTCCGACAGAGCCCTACAAGCCACATGCACGATAATCATGCAGGGCACGATGCAGGATACCCTTGATGCTCTCAAGAGTCTGGAGCGCAGCCACAACTGACTTCTAAACAAGATAGATGCATTGTATGCTTCTCTCAACATCCCTGACAAATTTCCAGAACTCCATGGAGTTAACTTGGAGTTTGTTCAGACCCTTCTAATGGTGTGAGATTTGAAGATCAGTATTTGGAAGTGTGCAATTGGCAGCTTTTTTGAATGGGACAAACTCGATTGTGCAGTAGAGGGCAACCAGAAGGCATTGGGTAGGTGACATATACCTTGTCATTGTTGCATTAATCAAGTTGGTCTAGGCACAAAACTTCATCAGCAGACTTGAAAAGCAATTGCAAAATGCCTGCCAGCCCTCATGTCTGCCATTCATAAATTTAACAAGTACTGTGAACATCTCACTGAGCTATATGATGCATCTTCTGGCATTCCCCTTCCATCACCACTTCCAACGAAGCTTGCAGAATTACAGAATGACCAAAGCCTCCTCGAAGATGTGTGGGTAACACCTTCTGTTAGAGAAATCCCATGGTGGCTAGAAGATGTTGATGTCAGAGAAGGCATCAGGGTGGTTCTCAAGAGCGATCATTGCCTTGAAGAACAGTGGCATCTTGGGATGGAGGCTGACCATATGTGCCAATGGTTTGGTTGTGAACTGTGCACTATTGAGCTTGCAATATGATTGCCAGAAAGTAAGTCCAGGAATGGTTTATTGGCTACATGGACTAACACTGCATAGACTCTAAGTACCATTTAGTCCTTCAGCAACATCATGAATCCTTGGCAAAACTGCAAGAAAGGTGGCCCAACCTGCTGGCCTCTGCTGTTCGCTATGCAAGCCATGCCTGCAATGCCATGACTGTCATTACTTCGCTCGCATGTGCCACTGCTGCCCCACTCATTTTGCAATGGCTCCCTCCTGTTCTATGCGACATACCTGCAGATGCTTTGAGCAAAGACAATGGCAGACTAGCTCTTGATCCTGACCTTATAGAAGACATCCTGGACCCCACTCAGCTCGCTTTGGTGGACATTCTTGAAGATATGGAGTCACCACCAACCACCGATGAAGAGGACCTGGGTGATGCTGAAGGTCAGAAGGACTCTCTTAATGTGGATGTTCTCTGGAAACTCCCCTTCATAAGTCCGATCTGAATATACTCAATCCATTTAGTAACATTTCACAGACCCCAACCATTGATACAATGGATGTTTATAGCAATGTACACATCACTTGCAGCATTTATGTGAGGTGTGTCCAAGAAACACAAGATGGATTCCCCCATCAAACCTTTGAGGCAAATGACTATGAGTGTCTCACTTCCCCAACCACCCGACTCAATGATACCTGCATCAACGGTTGCTCTGCACTTCTTTATTCGGAATTTCAATCATCAGCTGCCACACAATGTGCGGTATTCTCAACACATGACCTCCCACATATTTGATATCATGCCGAAGACAATGTTCTGTGGCACAATATTTCATGGACTCAGTACTGGGAAAAAACAATGTGGATCCTCCCAATTCACCAGCCATCCCCCATCAGGCATTGGGTTCTCTGTGTTATCAAGTTCCCTTCCAAGCAACTCCTCCTCTTTGATAGTCTTGCAGAACAAAAGCCATGGAAACAGGACATAAAGGTAACTGAATATTCCTGTACTCTGTGCTTACTAACTGTCCACAGGATATCTCCAGACTTATTTCTCGCATGTCCTTCATTGCCTCAAAGAAGCTTGGAGTCCCTTGGAGAGATTTGGGATCCTGGTCTGCACACCTGATTATTGTAAGCACCGTCAATTATACTTGATAACTATCCCTCAGGAAATATACTAGTGCGAGCCTTTGCAGTCCAATGGGTACGACTGTGGTCTTTGGGTCTTAGCTCAAGTCGCAGCGGTCCTACGAGGTTATGATATTACCAATCTGCATGAGGGAAACATGATTGCATTTTGTCATTACCTCCAATCCCTCATACTTAGCATTCCATTATCTTGTCATAGTCGTGCCTCGACCCTGGCTGGACTTGGCCTCGCACTCATCCAGTCTGGCCTTGGCCTCACCTGTCCTCTATCCCCAGATGTCCTAGCATGGCAGACACTGTTTTGCAGTGTCTGTCACTTCAGCTAAGTCCTGCCCAGTCCTGTCCCCGGTCTCCATTGTCTTTGTCATATCTTACTAATACTTGCCTTACCAATCACCTTAGCAATCCTTGCGAGACCGGCATTACCAGTCTCCGTACTATAGTTACTTCTGGTATATAAACTCGTAGATACTTGGCCTGTACCTGGCAGTCTGAAATCAACTAAGTTAACCTGATAACTCTGCCTTGGCCTCGGACTCGGACTGAGACCCATGCAAGGGAATAGCACTGTACCCTCAGTCGCTAAGTCCAAAACAGTCCAACCATCTATATCCTTGTCTATCCTCTTGATCCTGACCCCTCAGCCTCGTGCCTACTTCGGTCTCTGGTCCAGCCTCAACCTGGACATCCTGAACTTGACATATCTGGCATGTAACTACATTGAGCTGTTGTGATAAGGGTTTCTGCTGTTCTCCAAAACCAATGCCTCCCTTGTGAAATAATATATTCCTCAGGCTCGCCACTGCAACCAGCATGCCACCATTCGGTTGTTGTGGCCTCCAGACACATGACTTCCTATGGTATCAATTACAACAGACCATCGTGCGATTTTCTCCTTGAGATCATCCACCAGCTTGGCGAAGATCAGCTTGTGGTCACCTTCTGCAAAGCGAGTCGTGCATTGGACCTTTGATTCATTCGACAGTTGCATGTGTCACCCAAGCATGACATCGATGAGATTTTGTGTGAACCTCTCCTCTTGTAGTGTCGAATCTGGTTCAGAATCCATGTATGGAGGGTCCTCCTCCCATCTAGGGAGGTCTGATTCATCCAGAGCATCAGCGCTCTGAGCTGCTTCCAGAAACAGAGACAACATTGGCAGAGACTTAGTTGCATGTGCAATAAGCAATGGTGACAGGGCTGGAACAGACAAAATAACATTGGGATGGATGATGTGCGATGCAGGTGGTTGAGTTGTATGTGTAGCCTCTTTACTGAGGTGTTGTCCTGCCCACTTCCTGTATGCATGGTGATTCTGATCAGAACAGAGTGGTTTGCCTCTAATATAAATCTTGATTAATCTGCTGGACATTAGGTGCATGTTTCAGTTACCTCGTAGATGCATAGCAGGCCCTCTGCCTACATAGAGCTTCCTGTCTTTCTTTGAGGGTGAGGTATTTTGGTGTGTGCCCCATTTGAACTACCTGAGGAACAAAGTATGACTAGTCGACTCTGAAACCATGCCAGTTCAATGCACTACATATGTGCTAAGCATGCATATTCACTCATCCTAGTATACAACATATGCTCATTTTGGTGGCATCCAACAGGGGGGGGAATACTGAATTAATTCCGACTCTTAATGCAGCTGAAAATGCCTTTGTCACTGCGCCAGCTATGTTTTGCATTCAGTAGGAAGTTTATTCATGTCATGATTGGCTGTTGTGGTCAGAGCTACCCACATACACCTTCACAAGGTTTCTAGCTCACTCACTGCTTGCTCTTGACTATGATACTCGATGTTCCACAATGACCACTCCATTCCTACCAAGGCTCAGTCTAACGAATGATCCTGTCTACTATTCATGCATACTCAAGAACGAGTACAGTTGGTGGGGTATCCAGAGGCTCTCTGCACCCTCTGCATCCTCCCTGCCACAAACTCTGCCATCACAATCTGAATCTAACCCATCAAGTTGGAAGCACAGTGTTCCCTTGGCTTCTGCCCAAGTTTTGGGCTATCATATTGCTCAGATGGGCATTCTGATCCTTGGGAGATCTCTGATGATTGTCATTCTGTATAAAGGCAGCATACCAGACCTAGCTGTGGCTCTTTCCCCCCACCCTTCATTTTTTGCATGGTTGAAAGCTTTCATGGATACAGTTAGGATCATCTCTCTGTTCTACACTGTATCTGATTTCTTTCTTCAGGAGAATGTACTCAACACTAGAGGTAACCCTCCAGTGATCACCTTACCATTGCTACTGGCATGCCTGGATACTTCTTCCATGCATCCAGAGCCATCTGTGAGTACTCACAATGACTTCATTGTGGTACAGGTTGGAGGTAGTTGCCACAAACCCATGCTGCCATTTGTGACTCCAACATGACTCCATCAAAAAGTCAAAGCAACTACTTGAGATACTGGGTTGGTTCGTGAAGCATCACTCTGCCGAAGCCATATGCTTGTGACCGACAGTGATGATAACCCATTCCTCTGAACCCATCACGCTGAACACTCAGGCAGATACTTCTCCGATGAAAAATCCAGGCAAGTCACCTGCTGTCTGAGGTTATCGCGTGCTAATTCAATATAGTCACTGAGGGTGATGTCACATCTTGTCCTTCCAGCCCAGGTATCCCAAAGCCTGGATGCTCTGTTCCTCCTCTCAATACCCTCATGGGAGCACCGTCCAAACTGCCTCCTGAACAATTGTCATCTGTTGCAAATGTGCAGACCGATACTTCCCTGACAAAAAATCCAAGTAAGTCATGCACCTTTTGGAATGGTTCTGTAACTAATTCAATTTAGTTGTCAAGGGTGATTACACACCATGGCTGACTGGGCCAGCTGTTTTGAAGCATGGACACTCTGTCTCACCTCTCAGTACCCTCGCAAGAGCACCATCCAAACCTCCTCCTGATTTACTGGTACCTTCCACACACCCTTCCACCACCCTCACAAATGAGGTTGCAAAAGAGGCTCCAGTGCCAGCTACTGCTTCAGCTTTGACTTGTGCGCCTGGTTTGGCCCCGTCACATGCCTTGGATAGATTGGGATTTGAGCCTGTGGAGATCGCTGAAAATGCACCTGCAAAAGTGAGTCCCTACCTTCCCTCTAGACAAGCATTTCACTAATCAATAATTGCTGTTAGACAATACCTTCAATGAAGACTGTTCCACTGTGAGTCAAAGTGTGGAATGCTGGTGAAAACCAAACAAATCCAACACAAAAGACAAATAAGAGTGAGTGGTGGTTTGCCTCCATGGAACCTGGAGTGCAGAAGAACCTAAATGTGAGGGGGAGACTTCAAGTAGAGGTGCTCCTGGCACAAGTCGTTGACAAGTTACACAGGAGAAGATGAATGGATGATGATTGAATGGGGGATGCTGAACAGAGTGAAGGTGTTCAGCTGAAAGGACTTCTGGAACAATGGACCTTGATACAATGTGCTCCTGGTGCAAGTCATTGACAAGTTATGCAGGAGTGGAGGGATGACTAAGCAAGACTGCTGACTAAGAGTGGAGGAAGTTTCAGATAAATGATGGAGGTAGATAGACCCCTTTGTAGAGCCTCAACTACCAATGATATGAATGAAGACAAATAGACTCTTCTGAATGAGCCTCAACTGTGGATGACAAGATAGGCACTGAACTGACTGCTGAGTGACTTCTGGACTGCTTCTGATTGCTTGGGGGTAGCTAAGTACATGGGGGTTTATATACTGTGGGGGGAGCACAGCTTGTGACAAACAAGGCACAAACACTTGGTAAGTAATGAGTAAGGACTGAGTGATCATGATGAGTAAGTGAGAAATGAAAAGTAAGCAAGCAAAGAAGATTGGTAAGTATTGGCAATGAACAAGTCAAGGATAGTCAAAATATCACAGAATGAGTCAAATGGAGTCAGAAACTGAGTAAGCACACTGATATCACATTAGGGGGTGGCGATGCAAGTCAGATCTCGGTGGAGACATCTCTAGATCCAAAGATGGCATGACAGATGGACAGTGTTTCTGGATAGGGAAGTATTAATTCCAGAATTGAAGGGCATGAGTCAGGCATCAAAGGGGGTTAGGGCATTGGGGGTCTGTGGGGCAATGGGAGCATAAGTGATTGCATCTTCCACCCTTCCATCCTCTCAGCAAAGTTAACAAAAACTTCATGGATGGGGCTCTGATGGAGGAGGAGGAGAAGGGGGAATGTCTTCTGCTGGATCTTGCAGTAAGAAGGCAAGATGCATGTCATACTCATCATGAATGCGATCTGGGAGGCTGGAGAACAGTAGATTATGCTGCAGCTGTCACAACATGGGAAGAATGATGGACAAGACTGAAATAAAGATGGTGCAGGGAGCAGGGAGGAACGATCCATATGCTTCATCAACTGGGGAGACCAAAACGACCACATAAGACCTTTCTAACTGAGTGACAGACCTGAGGCAACCAAAGAATGTCCTTCTGCAAGTCATACTGACAAGGAGAACATGCTGACCAAGCTGCATGGGATGAGATGGGGCTGACAATGATGGGATGAACCAGGGGGCTTCAGGATGGAAGCTGGTGGGAATGCCTGGCAGATATACATAGCCACTGTCTCTGGCAAACAAGACATGCGAGATGATCGATGAAGAGGCAGCCATGATTGATGGACTTAGTGAAATGAGCACCTGATGGATGGAGTGCTGTAGAAATGTGTGGGGTGCGAGGATCCTCTCCAAATTTGGAAGGCAGAATCATGGGGCTGAGCACTTTAAGCAAGTGTGAGAATGGTGTCAATATCTTTGGAAATGGTGGAGATATGACAAAAACCAGAATGCCATACACAGGCACTAAAAACCTTTAATGCATGCTTAACTCACTTCCTCTTTTCTCTTTAGCACTGATGACTCATTCTTGTGCAAAGGATGACTGTTAACATCCAGCAGTCTTTCTATGCATGAGGCCTTTAGTCTTCATCTGCATGGCATGGGCATTGTGCACAACTTGTCAACAAGTTAGGCAGAGTCAGCTGTAACCATGTTCACAACACCTTTGGTGTGTGACACCACCTTTTCCTATTTCATCATTTTCCTGCCCAGAGTCACCCACTCCCTGCCATCATGTTTCCCCCTGTCCACTGCACTCGGCTACATTCTCTCATGGACATACCTCTGAGATTGAGAGTGATGGGTGTGGTGAGGATGGCAGTGACCCTATATATACTCACAGAAGGTTGCCAGCTGCTGCCATGGACAAGTTCAATGAAGGTTTTCAGCAAGTCAATGATATATTCAGTAAACTTGGGGAAAGTTGAGGAATGCCGTGGCAACAGGTCAGGGACTGTTACAACTGTCAGTATTCACACTCAAATCTGCAAAACCTCTGGAACCTTTATTCTGCCTATTTCGCAAAGCACATGTGGACTGAACTTGCTCGGCTCCCTGTGCCTGAGGCGGTCCAGGGGACTCTGTCAGTGGATATGAGGAAAGCATGCTATTCACATTTCAAAGCTGAGTTCCCTGATACCTATGCTGACATCCTGGAAACATGGAAGGAGGCCAAGGAGCTTGAAGACATTGGAGGCACAGTTGCCCAGTGCCAGTGACTGTTCAACAAGACAATAAAGAACATTGATCACAATGTCAGTATCTCTTGGACATACAATTTGTGAAATATTTTGATCGCTGTGTTATCAAAATCACATGCATTTGAGGGTTGCTATATTTTGGTGGGTAGGGTTGTCAACCAAGATGCCAGTCTTGCCCATGTGTTCATGACTCCTGGTGCTGATGGGGTACATCCCTGTTTCCTGCACTTTCATGTCAAATGCTCATGCTTACAGTTCTTCCCTTCCCAGTGCCATGCTGATACACATGAGTTCATTGGGCGTTTCAAGGCTCACATATAGTAAGTCATATTGCTGCTTTCTCTATTACTGTCTGATATGTTATTTAGTAACAAAGTTTCTATGGACTCCATGACTGAAGCCTTTGGGGGTACTGATGATGTAGATACCAAGGTTGTCGTTGAGAAAGGAAAAGGAAAGCAACATGCCATTACCATGGATACTGAGGTTGTTGCTGAGAAAGGAAAGCAACAGCCCGTTAATGAGAAGAATGACAAGTCCAATAATGTCGATGAAGTCAAATTTATTTGTTCAGATCATGAGTGAGTTAAGCAACTCCTCAGGAAGCATATTGGTAAGCCTTTCACGTTTCCTGTGCGATGCCATTTAACATGTCATTTAGAGAGTTTTGGTTTCAAATGGGCATCACAAAAGTTGTTTCCATGGAAGTCACTCCTCAACCATTTGGCAGGCAGTGCTTTGGTCTTGATGAACTGGCCAGCAGATGTTATATTCCCAGGCAAGGAACACCATGGAAAGGGAAATGGGAAGGGTATTTCAGACTTAATGCTCACTGATTGCTCGAAGCTCATCACCACTCTCGAGGACCAAAGTACCAACCAGCTTCATCTTCAGCGCTTGCCTAAACTGAAAGGTACATTCTTAATTCTCCTAGTGACAGTTGATGCTAATGTTGTCACAGACATGCTTCTTTCATCGAAGAAACTGGTCATCATTAGTGCCCTGCCATCTCATGACTCTAATCTTACAAGGGGCAAGCACATGTTCATGAACTCCACCATGGATTACCTTGGACCCAGCTGATTGCCCAACATCACTGCTACACATGTCAAGAGGAATAAGAGCAAGAAGAGAGCTTGGTTTGAAGTTGACAAGACAGAAGGATCAGGCAACTCTGACAGCATTGAAGAGGTCTCCACAGACAAGAAGCTTAGCTCCAGCACCACCCCTTGGCCAAAGGCACTCGGTGCTCCTCAATGATCTTCAAAGTCAAAAGCCACTGGAGCTTCTGAAGTCATAAGTCTTTCAAGTAGTTCACAATCTCAGTCTGAGTCCTCTGGTGATGACTTTCATCCCACGGATGCCCAGGACAATGACAATGTGGCCAGTGATGTTGAGATGGAAGATGGTGAGGCTGCCAGCAAGGCGAGGCATGTTGCAGATATGTCTGACTATGAGCAAGAACCACTTTCCCACAAGTGCAAAGTAAAGACATCTACAGTGAGGGACAAAAGTGTTGCAATGTTTGTGACGTGTGAATTGTTGCTGATGTAGCTTGGGATATTCCACACAGATAATCATGATACCTATACCATTGGAAAGGGATGACTCTAAGCTTTCCAGAGCACTAAGGTTCAGTCAAAACAAAGCAATACATGCCAAGATACACCCTATTCTTTACAAAACATGCATTGCAATGCTTTTGTCCCTGACTGGTGAAATCATGAAATGTGACCTTTTGATGGGATTGATGGCATGGAGGATGGGAAAAAATGATTACATAATAAACCACATGATCTTCCAGATGATTTGTCAGCATGTAAACAATGACAAACATTGGACTTGTACCATTAATCCTCCCTCTTTTACCACAACTCATGAAATCATCTCTCTAGCTCACATGGTCATTTTCTCAAGGAAGTCTTATCAAATACTGGTGGCCACCACAGTGCCATCAGTATAACATGCTCTCAGAACCATCAGTCCCTTACAAAACCTGCCGTCAGTCATTTCCTGGACTGTTTCCCCCCCCATGCCTGATGTGTTCTGGGACTAATCAGTACTTGGAAGGCTGAAAATGTTATGGAGGTCAATCTGGCACTTCAGAACATGATGTACAAACCAGTCCCCTCTCAACCAATGCATTTCTAGCACAGGGACAGTGGTATGGAAGTTAGGGCAAGACAAAATCCTCTTTACCCCTGGGTGTCATCAGAAGGATATGCTACTGAACTGCCATGGAGCAGAATCCTGTGCTTCCATCTGGCCCTGAATATTGCCTTTGGTCACATATGACCAAATAATCCTTCCCCAGTCATCTACAGTTCAGATCAGAGCAAGATCTAGTGAACCCTCTTATGGTGCTCAGAGCACCAGGAGGTTTTGTCTCACCCCAACTTCCATATCAGTGTCCCTGTGCTAGAAATGCATTGGTTGAGAGGGGACTGGTTTGTACATCATGTTCTGAAGTGCCAGATTGACCTCCATAACATTTTCAGCCTTCCAAGTACTGATTAGTCCCAGAACACATCAGGCATGGGGGGGGAAACAGTCCAGGAAATGACTGATGGCAGGTTTTTTAAGGGACTGATGGTTCTGAGAGCATGTTATACTGATGGCACTGTGGTGGCCACCAGTATTTGATAAGAATTCCTTGAGAAAATGACCATGTGAGCTAGAGAGATGATTTCATGAGTTGTGGTAAAAAAGGGAGGATTAATGGTACAAGTCCAATGTTTGTCATTGTTTACATGCTGACAAATCATCTGGAAGATCATGTGGTTTATTATGTAATCATTTTTTCCCATCCTCCATGCCGTCAATCCCATCAAAAGGTCACATTTCATGATTTCACCAGTCAGGGACAAAAGCGTTGCAATGCACGTTTTGTAAAGAATAGGGTGTATCTCAGCATGTATTGCTTTGTTTTGACTGAACCTTAGTGCTCTTGAAAGCTTAGAGTCATCCCTTTCCAATGGTATAGGTATCATTATTATCTGTGCAGAATATCCCAAGCTACATCAGCAACAATTCACACATCACAAACATTGCAATGCTTTTGTCCCTCACTGTAAGCAAAGCAAGGTGAGGACATTGAAAGTTTTGAAGAGTAACAAGGCTGGCTGTCATATTCCATTGTCACTGATGTACATTTCATCGGACGGTGGTCAAGTGGATGGTATGGCAGAGCAGAGTATTCATTCTGACATTCTGGAGCCTCACAAGGGCTCCACCAGCACTATGAAGAAGTTTGTCCCTCCTGTTATGTCAGATCTCACTGATCATATTGTCACCGAAAGCACTCAACTTGACATTCCAGAGTCTCGCAAGGGGACTACCAATGTTGTGAAGGTGCTTATCCCTGCTACTGGTTCAGACACCACTCGTTGCATTGTCACCACTGGCTCTGCACAGAAAACTCTTCAACCTGCTGCTTCAGACCCTCACAAGGTGTCTGCTGACACTGCAAACCTTACCTTGGTCATTGCCATTGGCTCCAACACTCCTGGAGTTACATGTGGCATTTCCATTTCTAACATCACTGATTCCTGTGAGACTCCTGGCATTCTGCACAACACTTCTGTCCCCATTTCTGTGATCCCTGGCCCCAAGGAAGCATCAGATACTTCTACCATTTCCAACAGCACTTCCACTTCAGTCCCTGAGGCCACACAAGTACCCAATGAATCTGATGTGAAACTGAACACAGGTAAGCTCCATCACTTTCAACATTATGTGTGCACTGCTGATGACCACTTATTGTCCTGGCTAGCTCCCTCCACCCCTGTCACTCGTGCTGCTGCTGATCTCTTTGTTAGTGAGGATGATGGGCCAGATGGAGGGTTCTTCTCAGGCTATCCTAGTGGCCCTGCCACCAGACAAGGCTCTCTGACAACACATGCCAAGCACCCAGCACTGCATCTTGTGCAAGGTAAAGCCCACCTAGGAAGCAACCAAGAACTGTTTAACCTTCAGCTTCATGTGTTCCCAGACAAGCCAGAAATTCATACTGCATCTGCTAGGCTCTGTTCAGCCAAGGAAGGACGTCTACCTATGACAGAAAGTGAGGCTGACAGCACTTGGCAAACTGGTCCACATTTCCTTCATGGCACGCGTTCAAGTTCAACCTTTGGTCCTGGTGGCCCACATATCGCTTACAATGTACCTCACCCACTCCATGCTATGCAGTTCAATCATCCATCACAGCAGCATACTTTCACTGATCAGCTCCCTGGGCCAGGTATCCCACCATGGCAGATGCTGGGGGTTCCTTACGATTACAACACTGTCATGCATGGAGGATGGTATAACCATCCAGCAGTTCCCTATCCTCCCCCATATCCACCACCTGGCTGTCCATCTTACAGATTGTACATGGAGGGCACACCATCAACCATGCCACAGCAACAGACTAGTAATGCAGGACATCCCAACTACAACATCCAGCACATTGCTCTTGCTCGTGCACTGGATTACTACTTTGGCAGGGGAGGGTATGAGGATTCTCACTTCTGCCATGACCCTGCTCCCATCAGCCAGACTGGTACTGTCCCAGAAGTTGCTGTTGGTGCTACTCCTCTTCTGCCATGTCCTGGTGATACTACAAAGTCTGAGTCCACTGCTGAGTAGTCTGCCATTTTAGCTTCTGGGGCTTGGTGTTTTTTGAGCTTATGTGTTGCCATCTGTGTACATCTTCCTTACCATTCTCAAGAGAAAACTTTTAAAAAAAATTTTACCACATGCTTCCAAGATCTCATGCACAGTATGTATTGGTTGTCAATACACATCGTGTTCTGTATCCCTCCAATACAATTAGTTTATGCCCTGCGAATCGTTCTTGTGTGACTAAGGTCAAAACTAACTGAAGAAAACATATTATGGGATGACTGCCACAAAGAACACAAAAAAAAACATATGGTTTGAACAACAAAGACTCCAGCAAAACCCTCTAGTGTAGTCTCTCAGCAATGTCAGTCTACTCCAGTGGACCACTGCCAGTGGCTCTTAAGAGCTACTCACAAAGGTTTATGGAGACAAGTGTTGAAAGATCTGTAGGCTACCTCAGTAGTGAACAAACTACTGAGATATTAGATATACCTGTAGGCTACTACAGGATGTCAGTATAGTAGAATACTTGTAGTATGAATGGACTTACCCTCAGTAGTGAACAAACTACTGAAGGAATACTAGTAGGAAATACTACAAGTATGTGCGCTATTTCAGCTTATGTAAGCAGCCAAAACATCGCACAGTGGTCAGGTACCACAGGGGCACTTTATGTTCCAACAACAAGACCCTCAGCATAGCCTCTCAGAAACATCAGTCTACTATGGTGGACCATCGCCAGTGGCTCTTACAAGTGACTCACAAAGGTTAGCAGATGTTGGCTTACATACAGTATCTAGGGAATTCATTATGGCATTGGAGGCTTGTAGATGACACAACTATTTTTGGGATTGGCATGAGCCTCACCCTGAGGATGGCATCTATATGACCTATTCTCATGTACACATAAACTACATCTAAAGACCGTGGGAATGGCCAAAAACTGCTGCCAAGGGTGGCCATCAGGGGTGGTAAATAAAGTCTTGTGCACATCTTCTGGAGCAACCTGGATTTGTTCATATGCATCCTTTCCATCTAATAGTGAACAATATGGGTGTGAGACCACATTGTGCAGGATTGCCTCAATGTCTGGCAATGGGGATGCTAATTTTCTTCTGTTGGCATTGCATTCATGAGTGTCTAGTACTGTCTGCAAATGTAAGGTTCCATCCTTTGTAGGTTTCTTTAGCATTATCATAGGGACAGAATTAGTACCACTATGAAATTCCCAATGCCCAGTCCATAGGTAGTCATCATGCTTTGCATGCCAGAGAGGTTTCATTGCCTCAGGGCAGTGAGATGGCTGCCATGAGTAGACTTTATGTTCATCAATCAATGGTATTATGTGATGTATTGCCTGAAGGGGAGGCAAAGGTGTCTCAATGGCTTCCTTGCATATTTCCTTCACATATTCACACAGCTCATCCCAATATTTCTCAATCATGTCATTTTGAAGTTCAGTAGTGCAGGACTCAAGGGTGATTGTCTGCACACCACAGATGGGTAGTGAGACATCACTCCAAACAGTTACTTGGGATGGATTAAAGCTGAGTAAGATTTGATGCTGGGATAGGAAAGGCATTCCCAATATTAGGTCATATGAATCCAGGTTTGCTATGTCTAGAATGTGCTTCTCATTAATATTCTGATAAGAGATATTGGGTGAGGTTGTAGCCTTTACTTTACTACAGGACCCAGAGACTGCTAGCTGTAGGTTGAGTGGTCGGTCAAGGACATCAAGTGGTAACTGTAATTGGTCCACTAATGTAGTAGATATGAAGTCTGAGAGTGAGCTTGAGTCCAGCAGGGCTCAGCAGGGCTGGTCATTGATTTTCACTATCACAATAATGGGTTTTGGCAACACCCACAGTCCACCCTTGACCCATGCAGAGTTCCACTCAGTCACTGTGTCGCTGATCTTGTGTTTCTGCCTTGCACCAGGGAGGCTGGTTGCAGCACATGCTAATGTATTTACTGTTCCAGTACAGTCATCTGGGCAGTAGCAGTCACCATTACACAGTGTAGATGCCCTCACTTCAGGGTCCATGCATCTCAAAATATGTGGGTCTTGCCACTCAAATAGAAGCTCATCATATTGCTCAGATTTCTTTAGGTGAAGCCATCGCACAATGTCAAAATTGGGATCTACAGTGAGGGACAAAAGTGTTGCAATGTTTGTGAGGTGTAACTTGCTGCCAATGTAGCTCAGGCTATCCTGCACAGAGAATCATGATACCTATACCATTGGAAAGGGGTGACTCTAAGCTTTCCAGAGCACTAAAATTCAGTCAAAACAAAGCAATACATACTGAGATACACCCTATTCTTTCCAAAAAGTGCATTGCAATGCTTTTGTCCCTGACTGGTGAAATAGTGAAAAGTGACCTTTTGATGGGATTAAGGGCATGAAGGATGGGAAAATATGATTACATAATAGACCACATGATCTTCCAGATGATTTGTCAGCATGTAAACAATGACAAACATTGGACTTGTACCATTAATCCTCCCTTTTTTACCACAACTCATGAAATCATCTCTCTAGCTCACATGGTCATTTTCTCAAGGAATTCTTATCAAATACTGGTGGCCACCACAGTGCCATCAGTATAACATGCTCTCAGAACCATCAGTCCCTTGAAAAACCTGCTGTCAGTCATTCCCTGGACTGTTTCCCCCCCTATGCCTGATGTGTTCTGGGACTAATCAGTACTTGGAAGGCTGAGAATGTTTGGAGGTCAATCTGGCACTTCAGAACATGATGGACAAACTATCCCCCTCTCAACCAATGCATTTCTGGCACAGGGACAGTGGTATGGAAGTTAGGGCAAGACAAAATCCTCTTTACCCCTGGGTGTCATCAGAAGGATATGCTACTGAACTGCCATGGAGCAGAATCCTGTGCTTCCATCTGGCCCTGAATATTGCCTTTGGTCACATATGACCAAATAATCCTTCCCCAGTCATCTACAGTTCAGATCAGAGCAAGATCTAGTGAACCCTCTTATGGTGCTCAGAGCACCAGGAGGTTTTGTCTCACCCCAACTTCCATATCAGTGTCCCTGTGCCAGAAATGCATTGGTTGAGAGGGGACTGGTTTGTACATCATGTTCTGAAGTGCCAGATTGACCTCCATAACATTTTCAGCCTTCCAAGTACTGATTAGTCCCAGAACACATCAGGCATGGGGGGGGAAACAGTCCAGGAAATGACTGATGGCAGGTTTTTTAAGGGACTGATGGTTCTGAGAGCATGTTATACTGATGGCACTGTGGTGGCCACCAGTATTTGATAAGAATTCCTTGAGAAAATGACCATGTGAGCTAGAGAGATGATTTCATGAGTTGTGGTAAAAAAGGGAGGATTAATGGTACAAGTCCAATGTTTGTCATTGTTTACATGCTGACAAATCATCTGGAAGATCATGTGGTTTATTATGTAATCATTTTTTCCCATCCTCCATGCCGTCAATCCCATCAAAAGGTCACATTTCATGATTTCACCAGTCAGGGACAAAAGCGTTGCAATGCACGTTTTGTAAAGAATAGGGTGTATCTCAGCATGTATTGCTTTGTTTTGACTGAACCTTAGTGCTCTGGAAAGCTTAGAGTCACCCCTTTCCAATGGTATAGGTATCATGATTCTCTGTGCAGAATAGCCTGAGCTACATTGGCAGCAAGTTACACCTCACAAACATTGCAATGCTTTTGTCCCTCACTGTATGAGATCTGAATAGTACAGTAGATGATCCTCATTTGTGTACCAGTCAATAAGGAGATATGTTTCTGGTCCTCCATGCTCAGATATTTTGAAGCAGCCTGGTTGGAAGGGTGTGTTGCTGGGGATGTCTGTCCAGTCCAGTGCAAGGGGAACCATGTCATATAGGGTTGCAATGGCTTGTGCTTTCACCAAGTCCCTTTTAGCTTGTTGGAGTTCAGGTGTCTTGGAGCACACTATAGATGCAGCAAACAGGCCCAAGTCAGTTCCTTCCTGTAGCACAGCTAGTCATACTTCTGCTGCTGAAAGGCCTACAGAATTTACTGTGATTTTCCTATTGTTATAAGGCTTAGTGCAGGTCTGCCAGCACTTTGGACAGTTCTGCTCAATGTGGTTAGTTGCTTCACAAGAGAAACATTTCCCCTCAGCAGAGGCACTGTTTCCTTTCCTTGTCAAGTTTCTTATCCTGGCCTCTGGCCATGCTGTTATCACTCATAGTTGATGTAGTCTTAACAGCAGCAGTGCTGATCCGATCTGTGGTGTGTGTGTTGAATTGGTGAGGGGGTTGTCTATTTCTGGGCTCACAGTTTCCAGCTTGGAGCTGATGCCACTCCTCATCAATAACACGTTTTGCCTTCTCATACTTGATGCACTCAGACTTGAGCATCACCAAAGAGATCATGGTGGCATCATACCCATTCTTGGTGAGTTCTGCTTGTAGATAAGGTTTGCAGTGCCTCCAGAATGCTAACATGACCTCTCATTCACCTATGTCTCCAACAGTGTCTGCTATTTCTTGGAGTCAGTGCAAAAAGTCCAATACTGAACAGTGATCCTGGTGGCATGCATCAAATTTATCACATTGTTGCATCTGGAAATCTGCTGGGAATATGTAGTCGAAAAGTGCCTCAAAGAATTCAGTGAGGGAATATTGTTTTCTGAAATCTAAGATGTCCCTTTCATAGAACTGGTAAGCATGCCCACTCAAGTATTTCCTGGCAATGTGGATACTCTTTTTGCAGTCCAGGCATGTATGTCATACCCAATCACAAAGCTCCTGACACCATTTCTTGAATAATCCAACCTGAACTTCACCTTTGTATGTGAATGGTGGGTCTTCCTTGAGGAATGCCTGCTGATACCTCAGTTTGTTCAACTTAGCCCAGTAGCATCACTTCTTCTCATGCTTCCATGCCTTTGTTTGATCTGAATCAGCTGTGATCATGCTAGATGGTTCCTCTCCTAGGAAGTCAGACCCAAACAAGGATAAACCATCTGAGCTTGAGGAGTCATCAGTCGAAGATGAGGAGTCAGACGAATCCCTGGGTGCTATTGGTCTGTGAGGTGGGCCTCTGCTACTTGGGCCCTCCCTGCCACCAGATCCAGGATCTGATGAGTCTGGGTCATTGTCATCAGGGTCCCCATGCATTGCTCTCAGTAGCATGCTCTGGTAGGGAAACACACTCGTTGCACAGGCTAATGGGGTGGTTCTGCAGCTGGATATGTCAGCATATTCTTTCTTCTTGTTTGGTAATGTTGGGCCTTTATGTGTCTTATCATTCATGAAGTCGAGCAAGTTCACAGCTTCAATATTCTCCTTCTGTTCTGGTCTGAGCCCAGACGATCCCATTCTGGCTTTGTTGCATAGATTCTCCTTTCTTAGGGAATTAATAATGGCTTGCTGCTCTCGAATGATTATCATTGGGTCATCATCACTGCCACCATGGGGAAGGGTGAAGGGTATGTCATCCTCATATGCTTTGACAGCTCCACCATCTTCGATTTCATGGCCCTTCCCTTTTTCAGGCGACACGACATGTGGTTCACCCATCGTTGAGCCACTATCAACTTGTGGCTGCGCTGCCATGGGTCGAGTCCATTCCTGTGGGATCTCGCCAAGGTAAGAGTCATCTTCCTTGAACGTGGACCAGTCCAGCTGTCTCACTGGTGCTGGTGTGGATTCCTTCATGTGTGGTATGTCCAGCCTTACCCGCTCTCTGGGTTTCTCTGGCTGACAGTTCTCATTCCATACTACAGGCCTTCGTAGTTTAATTTTATTAGCAGGAGCTGGTGTCTGTACCAAATCAAGATCTGCGTTTGTTTGCGACTCAGCATCCATCTCGACTACTGTGTCAAGGTGCTGGCGCCGGACACTGTCATTGTTTACAGTGCCCGTCGGTTCTTGGACGATGCAAACTGAAAATAATGCATATCCGTCCGTACCGTAGTCCGGAGACTCGGGAACCGTGGGAGAGATCACCTGATGGCTTTGCATCTCGTCAGTGACGCTCTCCCCATTCTGCTCGGTCTCACCGAATACCCAGGGGCCATTCGCCATGGGTTCCATGGTCGAGCACCGACGCTTTATCTCACTGTTGATACTAGCTGGGGTAAAGGGAAACATGTTCAGCAAGTTGCGACTAGGTGACTACACACTCGGTTGATCAGACCAAGATGGAGTTTGACGTCGTCGCGAAGGGTTTCGACTTAGAGGGAGTAGAGCGAAGAGAGAGGGAAGAGGTAGTTCAAAATATGTGACGGTCGCAAGACTAGGTCACACTGGTAAGAGAGTTTCCGTCGACAGGTCTCAAGCGTCATTTGTCAGAACTGGCCAAGGGTCTCTCGATAAAACTGGTCCCTCCTACCTACTACATGAGTCTTTATATACCTATGTACACAAAGGATCGTACTAAAGAGGAAGTGTCAAAGCTGTCATATTGTACTTGGTTCTGTTGTCGTATCCGGCGCGGAAGCGCGGGTCGTTACACTCCGCCACTTGTTCTAGGTTGCGCCACTGGCTCACCCGTCATCTGAAACTCCAGGTTAGAAAGACAGTCACTGTGGGTCCCTCAAGGTTTCCGTTATCATAGCCCCGTTACTCGGAGACAGTTGGGAGCGAAAAGAATGGGTGGGCGTCGCTCATCCTAAGCGTGATGGGTTTCGAGAATGCCTTCCATCGCTTCCATCACTATCTTTTCATTCTTCCTTAAGTGTACAGTTGCGCCCTGGATTTCGACCTATCAGAAGTGGGCAGCCTCGAGGCAAAGTAGACGCCCTATGGCATATATGAACTCATGGTGATAAGGCCCTGTTTCAGCTGCCTCTTAGCGCATCCGACTTCCCGCAAGGTTCTACATCCACTTGCTAAGCTGATCGCTGAAGAAACTGGTACTTGAAAGAGATACAAATGTCATTGCAATACAGGATCACGCACGTCTTTTCTCCTCTGAAGCTTCCTGACGAGGACGATCATTCTCACTCAAATGATCTTGCTCTGTCTGAAGCAATATGTGATTCGGCATTCGATTACTCTAGACACCTTGATAACCCTGCAAGAGCTCATTGGGAATGTGTGAAGAAGCTATTGCACAATCTTTACGAGGCAACACATCTTCACCAGCTAGAAGAAACCCCCGTCGCGTCCCAGCTCGCATCCATGACAACTGGAGGTATGTGTTGTATGTCGCAAAAGCAATTCTTTTTCCGTACTGACTCCATACAGACGTTGTTGCTTATCTTATCCATGCCCAGAATGCTGCTGTTGTGTTCAGAAGAGATGCAGAGGAAACCATTGCAGAATCCTTCGAAGTATCCCCTACTGCCGCAGCGGTCATGGGTTCCTGTGGCAAACTCATATGTTCGTACCCGGGGCCCGCGATCGCCATCTCAAACGCGGTTTTTGATGACGCTGTATTCCGCCTCGAGCTTGCTCATTTCCTCTGCGAGATGAACGACGACAGTCTTGACGCGGCTCCAACGACCCGCAAGGCGGGTTCGACAGTTTCCGAGGAGCGGGATACTGTGCACCCTCGGTACATAACAGAGCTGTTGACCGGCATCCTGCGAGCTGTTGGCAGGCCTGCCGAAGTCCGGCGAATCAGCAAACGTATTGGTGATGACGTCGTGTGGCGTGATGCCCGTCTCCCTTGGCGTCGCTCTTCACTCTGGTTGATGATCAGAGTCGTTCTGCAGACTACGCTTGCACGAAATGGTCTCGGGATAGACGGCTACAAGGCGTTCATATTATTCTTCATGAATGGACTCGCCCGAGAAGCCTTGGTCCAAGGAATGCCTGACGACGTCCTGCACTGGATATCCGCTAAGATCAGTCGTCGGCTGACAAAACTGGGAGGGTCAGCCCCTGACTGGTTGTCAGCTTCCGTGCTGCAGACGTGTACGGACATCCGGAATCTGTTGGATAAAAGATGGAAGCAGGTGCAGGACAGCGATGCCTTCTTACCAATGTGGAATCCCCTTTCCCTCAATATCCTGGCTGATACTCGACTCTCCTTACTCGACAGTCACAAGTATATCACCGACATCATGAATCCAAGCTACTCCACCGTGCGGCCTGCCAGTTCTGTGACCAGCCGCCGCATGCGCGGTAATTTGGATAATTTTCTATCGACCACTGGTGACTTCTTCCGGGACGCCTACAAGGCAGACCCCCATTTGGCGCTCTATGATGTGGAACGAGAAGTTAGCCATGGCATCGATGATTGGGTTGCCGGTGTCTTAGGGGATGATGCTGATGCAGCATGCAAGAAACTGCAGCTCCTAGCCAGCAATTATTCATTAGCAGCTAGGAAAACGTACGAAGGCAATCCAGAAGGCTTCTCCCGAATGCTTCTCACCGTAATCGAGTTATGGGTTGCATTAGACAAGCTCGTCACCCGACAAATTTTCATGCTTCGTGAATACTCCCCTGAAATACCTGTCTCTCTCCTGGAACGATTGCTTCTTCGGGATGCACTTGACATCCAGCGACTTCGCCTCGCTTCCAATTACATCCACATGCGTTACTCTCAAGCAATAAACGGGTGGTCTGCATTCTCGGACCGAGCGACCTCGACCAACTTTGCAGTGCGCTACTTCAACCAAGCTCCAGATTTGCTAGCTCTTAGAGACGCCATTGTTGATGCTGCTCGTCGTCAGCGGGAAGAAAAACTTTTGGAGCTCAAGCAGTCGAATGAACGCTACCACGACATCACTAAGCGTGCTGCTGGCATGGGTCACAGTTATGGGGTTAATGGTCGTCGGAAAAAGAAACACCCCAAACGGAAGTGCGCGAAGTGCAGGCTTGAGTCTGAGTCGAAAATCGAGATTACAGTGCACGAGTGGCCGCTTCCGGAGGATCCTTGTCGGGCCGCAGTGGCCGTATTCGAGCTGAATCCCCCACTCGCTTTCAACATGTGGCGCTCTATCATTTGCCTCTTGCTTGTCGATATCTGTTCCCCGCCACTGCAACAGAAACATCCTCATACCTGTCTCGAAGATTATTCTGCGCTGTCCTCTTACCACACTAAACATGCTAGGTCTCGTATCACGCTGGCGTCTGACGCGAAACCCTTCATAAAGTCCCATTACCGCTCAACCAATATACCGACGGTGGAGAGCAGAGTCTGCGTCAGTAATGGTCTCAACTTTTACTACTACGATAGAAAATCCCGTGTCTCCCCAGCTGACTGCTTCGGCCCTGTGGATATATCCGGCCGTTGCTCCCATCAGCTCCCGCCTGGCCCCTATCGTAACTTACAACGCTATCTTCAGCATACTGCCCACACGTCAAACGATGTGCTCTGCAGTCAGACAGACTGTGACAAGGACCTCTCTACGCATGAATTCACAGCATATGGTCACCTACGCAGCGGCCCTTTATTGCAGTGGCTTAATATTTTGCGGGAGATTCGTTCCAATACTTTGACCTTCCGTCGTTACGAGGTCCACTTACTCTTCTCTCAAGCAGCTAGCCAAGTTGGTCCGGTATCAGATGACGGGAAGTTGGTGTGGCATGTTGAGCTGGAACAGCCACATTTCCGTCACTCACTCCTGGGCGAACTTGAAACTCTCATGTCGACTGTCTCGGGAAATTGGTTGGAGGGTATGGCGATGTACACAATATCATTCGTGGTCGGTAGAATGCTTTCTGCGACATCCTCAGTCCAAGACGATAACTACTATAGAGCTCTTGAGCTGCTGCGTACTGTCCGGGAGAGGACGTTCAGTTGGGTGTTGGAACTCTCTCACAAACTAGGACTGGCCACGTGCAAGGTTGACAAGGAGCAGCTTCGAGGACGACTTCGTGACTTGGGCGCCATCTGCCGCAGCACTTTTGACGTGGGTCTCGATAACGTGACGCAGCTCCTTGACTCCTTTAGGGATCTGGAGATTCTAGTGTGCTGTGCGATAGTTATCCATGATAACACGCCCTCACAGCTCAGTGCTCTTGCTGGGATATCAAGGCTCCTTATCGAACGTGACCGTCGCTTATCATGGAAATTGGAGGAGCATATGGGCAATATGATCTTGGGAGGAAATGTCGGCATTGACCTCGGAATCAAACATATTTGGCCTGGGTACCGCAGAGGCACACGATGGCAGAGGGCGGGCGCTGGTCATCGTAGCTGGTTCACTACCGATACATCCAGTTCTGCCTCCCAGTGGTCACAAAAAGTGAGCTTCGACGTCCTTAACGGTACTTTATTGGTGGATGGACGTCCGATGGGAAGTCTGCCGGACGAGATCAGGATGGATCCATGTTTTATCTCGCTTTTTGGTGCTGTAAGTGTGTTGATGTTACATAATCTACTCCGTGAACTCATCCCCAGCAGCAGGCACCGGATGTCATTCCTGGTGATATGGCTGGAATGGAATATGCTACTCGTGGTTTGATTGATAAATATCGCGTAGGTGTTCTGGTCGATTCGTATTCACAGATAGTCGAGCTTGGTCCCGCAGGTTTACTTCCGAATGGGAACGGACGGTTTGATGATTCGAGCCAAAACAGAAACCGACTCGGACGTTTTCGAATTGATTCCTTCCCAGAAGTTGGGGTCGGATTTTCCGGCTGCACTGGTTGAGAATCATGTACACTGGTTCAACCTCACAACTCAGACGATGGAGGCTCGTCCTATAGAGAATTTGTGGAAGCCATCTCCTGACAACTGGAAGCTTAAGTTTTCACCTGGATGTCATTTGATGACTAGGGGAGATGTCAGACTCTTCGATGTCCGCAGTCAAACTTGGAAGATGTTGTCTCAACGGCTTCAGCCTTTGGAGAATCCACAGAACCTCATTATCACCCTGGAGAATCCGAATATGGTGTCTGTTGATTTACCACGCTATGGTCTTTCTTTCTTCGTCAATGATAACCAGGAGTTGGAGTGCCGTCATCCTCGCGGTATGGTATATGACGAAACCCAATCTGCAGGAACGTTGATCGGGCTAGCAAACAAACTTGTCTTGCGACCCAAGACCAATTTGGCCGACGACGGTGCCCAGAGACTCGTTCTTGTACCGGACGGGGATGTTTCATTCTCGAAGCAAGGTAATCATGTACAGGTCATGATCGATATGTCGGGTCCGGCGCACAAACGGTTCCGATACCAAATATTCCGAATTGACACCGACTTGGGATGTCTGGTTGGCAATGCTAGCCTGGCTAGCAATCTTTATCGGGCCTACCTGCATGCACTGACCAGCAAACCATCTTCGGTGGACCCTCTAACGCAGAGGACTGGCACAGAGGAAGCGCTATCCATTTTGCACTCTGCTGCATGTCGGTCCTTCATGAAGGTTGATGACCGTTCCGCCAAACTATTGTGTTGTATAGCAGGACTGACCACTCGCCGAACGTGGTACCCTAAACATTTGAAGCGCATGCAAACCGTGCACTGGCTGCAGGGTCTCCCGGTTGCATCTCAGCACTGTGGCTTTTATTATGCTTGCTCGTCTATCAAGGAGATACAAGAAAAACGGCAAGTTTTTCATGGCCAATCTGCGCCGCCTTTAGAGGATTTCCCACTAGCTTGTAGTGACGACCTGCTTCTTCGTGCTGCAATCAGAGCTGCAGTGCTTTACCCTCGAAAGTCTCACCATCCCCTTCTTGGCGGCAAACGTGACTCTGTTTACAAGGCAAGGGGTGTACAACTGTCATCCGCTAATGAACTCCGGGCACACAGCACTGCCCTTGCTGTTTATAACTGGTCAGCTCGAAGATGTCCAGCCAAAAAATTCCAAGGCTTAGTCAAGTCATGGAAAGGAACTATACTGGGTGTTTCGCAGGCATTTTCGTTGCGTTACAACAAAGACTGGTTATCCCCAGACCTACCTGCCATCTGGCTTTCACTGTACGACAGCTGTCGAAAGAGCCAAGCACCACGGCATCGTTTCCAACTCATATTCTCTCTGTCTGCCATGGTATATGCCTCTCCGAAGCTTGAAGTCGTCGCTGATGCTTTACTGGCCTTCGCAACAATGCCTCAATTCAAGGAAGAAAACCCACCTGACCACCCGGTTTACGACCTCTCTGACGGGTATCCACCTTCACAACATGCACTGACCCAGTTTGTTTCCCGGCGCGCGAAACCTCGCCCGCCCGGCGTCGATACAACGGAGTACATGAAACAGCGCGAACAAGAGAAAAACGAAGTAATTGAAAAAGCGACTGCGGCATGGCCGTGTATGAAGCCTCCTAGCGACTTTCCGAACTGCTCGTGGTATGACATTGACGCATTGAAATCTGATCTCAGCCCATTGTTCGCGAGTTGCTATCGGAACATGGAGTTGAAGGATCACATGAATCGCGTAGAGTCAATTCTTGACAAAAAGGCTACCTCTTCCTCTGCTGACCAACAACTGGCATATTCCTTTGTAACAGCAAGCCAAGGCCACCGTCGAGTGAACCCGGACGTGACCCTGGAGGCCCTCTTCCATCGTGCTGCACCTGCCGTGCTACTAAATGAGGTGAAGCCTCAGAACTTGGGATTCGATCTCCATCATGACGACTATGCTCTACATTATTCCCTTGCCGAGACTTTTTCCCGGTCTGAAACTCGGTATTTGTTCTTGTACCATCGACATCTACTTTGTTCTGACCCTGGTTCGTTTCACCTGATCTAGGAAAATGAGCCAGTTGATTGGCGACCTTCGGCGGAATGCAAACTCGACGTTTCAGACTATCTATGCGAATGAGCTCCATCAAAGTGCGGACCATCTCAGTTGTGGCCGGCCGACCCTGGGAGTGGGTACCTTCATACCCTTGGTGGAGTCGTTCAGAAGATATTGCGAGCAAACCAGGACAAGATACCAGTCTTTCCTAAGGTTCCTTGTTGAATGCTTGGGACCACAAACGACAAGCGAGCACGCAGTCCACATGTCTGGCTGGTGGCCACGAATCACAGCAAAGCTTCTCCTTGGCTGCCTTGCATCAACATCGCAAGTTTCATTGCCTCGTGATTGGCGAGGTTGTTTAATAGCATTCGCAAAGCTTGTTCTGGAGTACCAGCGTGCTCGCCGGATGCTTGCCTTGGCAAAGAATGGCCAAGCCGAGGATTTACACAAGGAGATGGAAAATACTGGTTGCGATGGTTGGGAGGCAGAGTCATACGTTGACTGGCTATTAATCCAGGTGCGTTTATTTCGTCACCTTAGCCTGTTCTATGTAAAGCTTATTCAGTCCCTCCATTCCCGGCTCAGCTGGACGGAGATTTCCTCCTCCGTCGCGTCCAAGCAGATGTTGCGCTGGAAATGATAGCTCCTCATTCCGGTCAGAACACCGTTCTGCAATTGAATATGGGTGAAGGGAAATCCTCGGTAATCGTACCAGCAGCTGCCTCGGTACTCGCCGACGGAAACCAACTCATGCGAGTAGTGGTCCCGAAAGCCCTCGCTTCCCAAATGTTCCATCTATTAGTAAATCGACTTGGTGGACTCGTCAACCGACGAATCTTTTATTTACCGTTTTCAAGATCCTTGCAGATTGACGGGTCCGGAGCTAGAGTAGTCCAGGAAATCTTGGAGCAATGTATGCGCGAACGCGGCATCCTCGTCGTGCAACCCGAACACATCTTGTCTTTCAAACTGTTGAGCGTTGAGAAGCAGCTAGATGATACTACGGGTATTGCGGAGCCACTATTGCAGACTCAGCGGTGGCTTCATTCACACGCTCGGGATATCCTTGATGAAAGTGATGAGATCCTGCATGTGCGAAATCAGCTGATCTATGCTATTGGTTCACAGAAACCTCTGGAGGGCTCTCCCACTCGGTGGTCGACCACACAACAGATACTCCATCTGGTGAAGAAACATGCCCCTGCGCTCCACGCGGATTTCCCGTTTGGTGTGGAATGTGAACCATGTCACCGTCGGGGTGGAGCTTTTCCTCATATTCGTATTCTTCATCAAGAGGCGGGCAACGAGCTGATTTCCAGGATTGCTCAAGATGTCATCGACGGGCAGCTACTCAACTTCAGTGGGGTGCGCGGTATCGAGAGAACCGCAATTCGCCACTTCATCACCCACATGGACGTTGCCTGCTCTGAAGTCCAAGTAACACGGGACTACTGTGGAGGCACCGCCATGTGGATGACTTTGCTACATTTACGCGGACTTCTAGCATCTGGAATCTTGTTATTTGCTCTCACGGAGCGACGATGGCGCGTCGGCTACGGACTCGCACCTTCGCGGACCATGCTTGCCGTCCCTTATCGTGCGAAGGACGTCCCAGCTCCGAGAGCAGAATTCGGTCATCCGGACATTGCCATAGTGCTCACCTGTCTCTCGTATTACTACGGTGGACTGGGTCGGGAGCAGCTGATGTTATGCTTCGAGCGCCTCCTGACACTAGATAACCCGGAACAGGAATACGAATCATGGGTCCGCAATTGCCTTGAAGTTCCCGAGGACCTCTGTCAAATCAGTGGCATTAACACTCAGTCTTTGGACCAGTGGAATCAGTACCTTGTCCCTCTATTCTCGCACAATCAATCAACGGTAGACTTTTATCTCTCGCAAGTTGTCTTTCCAAAGGAGGCCAAGGAGTTTCCTTCGAAGCTGTCTAGCTGTGGGTGGGACCTTGCAGAGGAGCGGGAGCACGTTACCACTGGTAAGTGCACAACAGCCGCAAACTCTCATAATTCATGTTCGTTAGGATTTTCCGGGACAAACGATGCACGCTATTTGCTACCGACTTCCATCGTACAGCGGGATCTTCATCACCAACGTGCTACCAATGCGAAAGTTCTCTCCTACCTCATGAGGCACGAGAACGACGCATACGTGCAAACGTCGTGGCCAGATGGCCGGCGACGAACAGCTAGTGCATTCCTTGCGCTTGTAGTGGAACAAATACCAGAAGTTCGCGTGATATTGGACGTCGGTGCCCAGGTCCTGGAACTGAAAAACAATGAATTCGCAGCACTCTGGCTGGAGCTGAAACCTGATGCGCTTGCTGCCATCTACTTCAATGACGACGACGATCTGACCGTGCTTTCACGTGATGGATCCACACAATCATTTTTAGAGTCACCATATGCAAGTCGCCTGGACGAGTGCATTGTATATCTCGATGATGCACATACGCGAGGCACTGACATCAAGTTTCCGATCGGGTTCCGTGCAGCAGTCACTTTAGGGCCCAAAGTTTCCAAAGACCGCCTGACTCAAGGTATGGCTATAGGATCGGTTGATGAGCAGTGTCACTGAACTTGATGGTAGGGTGTATGCGCATGCGTAAACTTGGACATGGTCACTCTGTGATATTTTTCGCTCCTCTGGACGTAGACAGGAATATCCGCGACGCGGCTAGAAGGAGCGATGGAGACACGATACATCCATCGGACATCTTGTTGTGGGCCATGGGCGAAACGTGCACGGAGATCCAGAACAGCGCTCCCTACTGGGCCCAGCAGGGAAGAGACCACGCTTTCCGGTACCGTGCATGGTCGGAGTTCTGCAGCGGCAAGATAACTGCCCAAAAACTCGCCGTGACCTGGCGTCAGCCAGATGCGAAAACCCTGGAAGAGCTGTATGTGCCATCCAGTCCTGGGGTGCAATCAAGACCGCCCATTCCGGCAATCGATCAACAGTGCCAAATGCTTGGCGTTTCCTCCTCGACCGTTTCTAGTATGAACGAGGAACAGGAACGGGAAATCGTTCATGAAATGGAACGCGAAACGCAAATAGAGCGACCCCCGCCAGCGACCCCTGCAAGGCATCAGGTCCCCGCAGATGTCCGTCATTTCGCGCGCACGGGAATGATTATTTCCCGTTCGCAAGCCTTCATTCCCATGTTTAATTCATTCCGCGATACCACAACACCTGCTCAAAAAAAGAACGTGTGGTCCCAACACATCCTCGCGACTTCTGACTACTGTAGTGTGGTGGAGGAACGGACACAGGTGAATGTTGGTGAATACCTCCGCCCAGTTAACTGGATACTCTCAAGCCAGTCAAATGGAAAGCCCACTCTCGTCATCCTTAGCCCATTCGAGGTAAACGAACTGTTACCGGAAATCAGAAACAGCGGATCCGTTTCCCTTCACATCTACACGCCACGAACTCAGGCGAGAATGCGTCCATGTGACGACCTGCGCCTGTACACAATTCCTTCTGCTCGCCCTGACTGGGTTTTGTCCACTTCACTCATCGACCAAGTAAACTTTTTTTTTTTTTTTTTTTTTTTTTTTTTTTCTTTGCTTTAAGTGCTTGAGAGTCTAGTGACCCTATGTTGCACTATACAGGCGCGGTATTTAGCTTATCTAGTGCGGCCCCTGTGGCCTGCCTGATCCCACAAGCGAGTGAATGCCCTGGTGGCAGGGCCTTTGGCCCTCCACCAGTCCGCCGTTCCCGCCGGCCGTTTTAGACACTCTGCCTTGGAGTGGGTAGGCTTAAGACTTCTCTAGACGCTAATCTGAATCTACACTAATTCGGCTGCCGTTTGGGCGAGCTGATAGAGAAGGTGACACGTTCTTTAGCTCTGTTGGTTGAAGGCTGCTTTGTGGAGGCTGCATTTTGGAGCGGTGGTGGTGTAGTGATGGGGTGAGTTGATTGGGGAGCTTTGAGAACGGGTGCAGCTTTTTTAGCTGATGGGTTTGGGGTCTGTTGGGACCGATGGGGTGTGGGGCTGGGGACGTGTGTGAGTCGGTCGTATGGGGGGATGGGGACGTGGGTGTCGTGGCTGTATACGGTGGTGTGGTGATGTGTGGGATGGGTACGCTCGGCTGGGTAGCTTCTTTTATCTGTGCTAGGGCTTTAACTGGTGTCTCGTTTGCTTTTGAATACCTCACCGAATGTCTCCTGTAGTCGTTTCGTACTTGTCACGTATTTGAGGAGATGGGGTTGCGCTTTTGCGTTTGATAGAATGTAAGATAGCGAGCTGGCGTCCCTGCCGAGGGCGTTGCGGAGGATGTGTCTCTCCCTGTCATATCTGGGGCATTGGAATAGGAAGTGGTGGGCGTCTTCCAGGGTGGTTTCACCGCACTGCAGGCACATAGGTGTGTCGCTGCGCTTGAAGCGGTGTAAGTGTTTGTTGAGCGGGATATGGCCTGTGCGTAGCTGGATGTACAGGCCTGACTGTCTTTTGGGGAGCGAAGCGGTTAGTTTCACGAAGGTGTTACCGGGTAGGAGGGGGTCTATGCGCGATATCCTGCTGTAACGAGGGGATCCCCGCCATTCATTGTTCCAGAGGACTTTCAGTTTGGCAGCGTGGGTTTGTTTCATGGTAGATACACTGAGGGGTAGGCGTTCTGCTAGTGCGGGTGGGAGTGCTTCTGGTGGGCTGGTAGGTTCGTCTCTTTTTGCTGCTAGTTTTGCTTCTCTGTCCGCTAGTTCGTTTCCTTCTATTTCCATGTGCCCGGCTATCCATTGCAGCGTGATGTCTTTTCTTGACAAGCGATCGCTTTTGCGTAAGTCTTGTATCATTGATCTAAAGTGCATGAGTAGATAATGCCCGGGTTTGGCTGACGGTCGCTCACTGGATCGTATGACTGCTTGGTTGTCGGCGAGTATCGATGCTGGGAAGGTCGCTTCGGTGTTAGAGGTCAGGAGGTGGGCTGCTAGGAGTAGGGCTGTTGCTTCCACTTCGAAAACTGTGTGCTCCGACGCGCTACCTAGTCGGTAGCGTAGTGTGGCGAGGTGTTGATAGTCCACGTACAATACGGCTGCTGCGCCGACCCCCTCACTTGTGCACGACCCGTCTGTGAACACCAGGGTCCGGTTTTGGATCTTTGCGAAGCTCTTGACTGCTTCCTTTTTGTTTGGGGCTATAACGATCGCGTGCGTGGGGAGGGCGCTTGGGGCAGTAGGCATGGGCGGATTTCTTCGACGGTTCTTGGGTTGACTTCTAGGTCGTGAAAGAGGCGATGTAGTGCCATGCGGTGTCTTTTTACGTTTCTTTTTGCTGCTCTATTGATATGCTGATGTAGAGGGTGCGTGTTTGGCAGTGACGCCAGTCGTAGGGACGCTCTGTATAGCGTGTGTTGAACGAGTTGGGGGGCTGGGAGGATGTGTGCATGCGCTAGTAGGGCGTCCGTGGGCGTGGTACTCATGGCGCCTGTGGCTGCTAGTATAGCCGTTCTTTGGATCGTGGTGATGCGCGCTGTTACTCCTTTCGAGCCCCGCGACCTAGAGGAGAGATCCCCAGTGTAGGAGGGGCGTAGCCACACCGATGCGGCGTAGGTTACTTTCGGTACGACAACTGCCTGGTAGAGTTGGCGCATTAGTTTCATGGGGATGCCCCACGAGGTCGCGGAGAGCCTTCGGAGTAGAAGGGCCTGCTTTGTGCCTTTTTCTAAGGCTTGTGCTGCTTGTGTTTTCCATCTTAGTTCTTGGTCCAGCATTACACCTAGGAATTTGTGAGTACTTGATGGATTTATAGTGGTACCTCTTAGCGTTAGCGGTGGTCTGGGTTTGTTACGGTTGAGCGTGAAGTCCATCAGTGCGAATTTGCTGGTTTCGAAACGCGAATTGTGGTCCTTTGACCAGGCGTAGGCGCCGTCTTCTCGTTCCATCATGTCACGCAGGACGGCGTGGGTTGCTGCAAAGGTTTTGCCAATAGCTATGAAGGCGGTGTCGTCTACAAAGGCTAGCGTTAGTTCGTTTTTACCTTTGGCTGTGTCCACTAGGTCCGAGCTGTAGATTACGTATAGGATCATTGATAGCGGGTCTCCTTGTCCTATGCCGTTGTTGATTCGAACCAGTCGGATTCGTAGTCGTCGAAGCGTATCTTGGTTTTCTATTGGAGAGTAGCCGTCCTGTGTAGTCCACGATCTCCGTGGGTAGGCTTCGCTTCCTCATGTTGTGTAGTAATCGGTCTGTGACGGCGTTCGGGAACGCCCCTTCTATGTCGAGGAAGAGTGCGGAGACCACTTGCTTTTGTCTCCATGCGTGTCGTATCGTGGACTCTAGTAATATTAGCGAGTCTTCAGTCGAACGTCCCGGCCTGCCACCGAAGTGTGTACCCGGGAGTAACTGGTGTTTTTCGAGGATATAGGTTGTATTTTCTGCTACGATTGCTGATAGGAGTTTTGCAGTGGTGTTGAGAAGCGCGATAGGGCGATAGGCCTTCGGCGTGGTGTAGTCTGCCTTTCCGGGCTTGCGGAGGATTACCGTTGTTGATTCCCTCCAGGGGTTGTAGTAGGTCTTCAGCATGAATACTGCGTTGAAAAGATGTAGTAAGTAACTTGACAGAGCGGGAGATTTTTGAAAGACGATGTTCGGTACTCCATCCGGCCCTGGGGCCTTGTATGGGCTGAGGTCTTTGATCGTGCGTGCGAGTTGATCATTTGTGATGGTCGACCACTGTGCCTCTGGCACCGGGTACCTGTAGTCTTGTGGTACCGAGGACTGGGGTGGGGGGGGGGGGAAGAGTGCGGTCGCGAAGGCTTGGCTCTTGTCTTCGTTGGCGTTGAGCATGGACGCGACTCCATTGTCGTCTAGTTTCTTGAGTGTTGACACACGGGCTTTGCTGCCGTCTCCGTAGGGGTTGGACAGGTATCTGTTTGCTATCCATAAGTCGTCGCTGTTTGCCTCCTCGAGCCAGTCCCTCAGTGATTCTTTTTTGCTGAACGAATGGTTTTGTCGTACTCCCTGGCTTTCATTCTGCGATGGCTGTGACTGGGGTGATCGCGTATTGCACGAAAGGTGTATGATGCTTTACTTAGCGTTTTTAGCTTGTTGCGCATCGTTGTCAGCTCCTTCGTCCACCATCTTTTCCTGTGAGGGTGCGGGCGTGTCCTCGGGACTTCTTTCTCCATGGTCCTGCGCAGGGCTTCCTCTACGCCTCTAGCCGTTCTCTGGAACTCAGGCTCGCTGACGATAGCCGTTGGGGGACCTATCTTCGCCAGTTCGGCTTTGAGCGATTTTGTTGAACTTTTTCCAGTCGATCTCCCTGAAGTTGCGGAGCGGGGGTGTCGACGAGGGGGCGAGGGTCGTGTCTATTAGGGTCAGTATCGGGAGGTGGTCGGTGTTGGGGCCACGGTCCTCTGGGCTGGTGTCGCACTTGAGTAGGTCCGCTAGTATTGATTCCGTGCAAAAAACGTTGTCCGGGCGTGTCCAATTTCCGGACGAGGAGGACTGGAGCGTGGGCGTACCCTTGGGCAGGGCTTGGACCATGCCGTAGTCCGCCACCAGCTCAGCAGTTTGTGCGCTGACTCGATTGCGGAGGCCGTGAACAGGTGGTGATTATGTTCTTCGTCCCACATGGGGTGGTGTCTGTTAAAGTCTCCTATCCAGATCATGCCATCGTTGTCCTCCTTTCTGATGTCTCTTATGTTTTCTGCTAGGAAAGATCCCATTCCCTCCACCGTACGGTCGTGCTTGCAATCGTTGTACACGTTGAACAGTGTGTACGTCCCTTTCGTCGTTCTTATCCTTATGATCACCACGTCCGCCGACGGGAAGTCGACCTGCTCCCAGGTGTTAGTGCTAATCTTTGAATTTATCAGGGTTACCGCTCGGGGTTTTGCGCCCTGTGCCAGTTTCTTCGTCGGGTACGCTACTCTCCAGCGGGAGTTTGCTCTGGTGTTGCCGAGTTGGTCGATCGGTGGTTCTTGTAGCGCGATTATGTCCCATTCTTCCGCTATTTGGCTGTTGATTAATGAGTGTAGGGCTATGTGTGACGTATTAAGGTTTTGTTGCCAGATGCGTAGTTTAGTTATTGCGTTGTCTTGTGTGTGGTTTTCATGCATCATTGGGGGTAGGGTTGGGGAGTGATTCTGCTAGCGAGGGTATCGTCAGGGTGGGCTGAGAGCTGGGGCGGGGAGGTAGGGGGTGGAGTAAGGCTTGGGCACGAGGGGGTGGGCCTCCTCTGCCCCCTCGTATCATGTTGTGCCGACCGCGCTTGGGGGCTTGAGTACGAACGTTCATGGCCTCGCCTAGGGTTAGCTGTCTTAGCTGTCCCTGGGCGGCGAGTTGGTTCGGCGGTGGTCTGGTCCGTTTGATGGGGTCTAGGGAGCGTGGAGGTAGTTCTACTTGTGTCCATTCATCCGTTGTTGGGAAATATGGCATTCTGTTCTCCGGGGTATGGTCGTGTAGCGCGTTGCAGCGTCTGATGAAGTCCGGGCATTGTCTGTCGTTGCTGGGGTGGGTGTCGTTCTGGCAGTTAATGCAGAAGGCTGTGAGGGAGTTGCATCCTTGCGTGCGATGTGGTTGGGCGCATAGGCCGCAGGTGTCTTCGGTTTGTTTGCAATCCTTCGCCAGGTGGCCTATCCGTTGACATTTGAGGCACCGGACTGGTTCCCTTTTGTCTTTGTATGGGCGGAGTCTGTCTAGCCCCCAATAAAGGCCATCTCTTAGGAGGCGGTTGGCTGTTTCGGGTGTGGTGATGAAGGCGAGGGCGTGAGCTACTTTCTGAGTGGGTGAGCGTTTGGCGGGGTCCTTGATCCATTTGACGCGTGATATCGATCCAGTCGGGATGTTGTTCTCGTTTTCCATTTCACGTAGGATACCGGGGTTGTCTAGCTCGGTGGTGATGGGGAGGAAGGGGATGACTATACCGTACTGCCTGTCTTTGATCGTGGCCGTTCCTCCTAGTTTCTCCAGGAATGTGGTTCTGCTTGGCGTATCTTTGATCCACGCTGCGGACTCCTGGCTGTTGAGCTCTAGTAGGATGCAATTGTTGCGTAGACGGGCGATGGACTTGAGTTGGAGGCCTGGGCCGTCCACGCGGTCGACTGTGTCGATAGCTTGTTTGATGAGGTCGACGGACGTTTCTCTTCTAGTTGTGTCGTTGAGGAGCGGGTGATCGCTGTTGAGTTCTATTAGTATTTGCCTTTCTTTTATGGCCGCGTGGGCCCTGGCGTGCTCTGAGGTGGGGCGGGTTCCTAACGGAATTTGGTTCGGATTGGCTGTTGCCGACGTGAGGGCGTCCCTGTAGGACGTGGGGAAGGGAGCTGGGGAGGTGTTGGACTTGAGGAGGTTTTTTACTTCTTCTAGTGCTGATTTGACTGTTCCTACGTCGTCGGCGAGGTTTTGTACTTTGCCTTCTAGATGGTCGATGCTTGAACGGGTGGGGGCACTGGGTGGCTGATCGAGGGACTCGGTGATCCTGGCGTTGAGCAGTTGGGCATTTTCGTTGGCTTTCTCGTTGATCTTCTCTAGGTTGTCGGCAGCTGCTAGTACCCTTCCTACATGAGGGGAGATTGCGATCAGTACCGTGCTATCTAGTTTATCTGCGACTGCCCTGGTGATGGAGTCGGCCAAGGCCTGGTACCGTGAGTTCTCTGACGAGGAATGCCGTGGCACGTATGATTGATCGTAGTGTGTTGTTGACGCCTTTGGCTTGCGATATATAGAAGAGCGCCTGTGAGATATGCTCTGGCGTTGCTGGTTCTCCGTGGATCGTGTACGCTTGGTCTAGGAGGGTTCTTGCTGCTTCCACATCTTTGATTTCCGCATCTGGGTCGTTGACGATATCTTCGAGTGGTATTCCGCTGCTTCTTGTGATTTTGCTGGGTGGAGCCACACCCGACGTACGGGGTCCCGGCGGTGGACCTGACGTGGCGTGGGAGCCTGACCTCAAGGACGTTCGTCCTGTCGTGGTCATGGGACGTCGAGTGTACCGTGGGCTTACTGACTATGTGGGTGGGGGAGTTAGGTAGGGTGCTCTAGGGCTGTAATCCTGAAGAACGCTACTATACGTCGCTGGTGCCTGCGACGGGCCTCTGCTGCTAGGGCTGGCGTGACGAGGGCGAAAAGTTTTTTCGGGGTCCTAGTCGGGGTGCCACTTGGAGCGGAGTCAAGGAGCGATTGACCAAGTAAACTTGTTCGCTGGACAGCTATACCTACGGGACTACGACACATATATTCGTCTTTGTCGCTTTCTTTGCATCTATGCCGACGATCTGGTTGGTGAAGAGAATTTGAAGGTCCAGAGCGATGGATTCATAGCTCCTGAGCATCGCCCCCTGGAAGCACAATCGGCTGGCTCTTTCCGGAAGTCTCCACTTGCTTTCCTCAGGCATATCATTAACCTGCGTCGGAGGGGGACGAACTTCGCGATGACCCACATGGGAAAAATTCTAAATGGACGGTTGTTGAAGCAGGAGGACTTCGAAGACCGCTGACCGGTATGCAGTGGCACTTCTCATCGATGCCTCAAATGTGTAGGATTAGCCATATGCTTGTTGTAAGCTTACTCCAATGTTTTGCTTTTGTAGTGCAGGGGATCCGTAGGTATGTACGTTATTGTTCGATAAGCGTCGGCCAATTGTCAGGAGTCTGGTTACCCGCGAGCGTGCGAGCACAGTAGACTTGCCATGATCGTGACTTTCAGAATTGAAGAACGAGCGCTGAGCGCTTGTTGTGAAACTCAAGAGTAAGGTTAGATGTTATAACCACCGCCAAGACGTGTCCACAACGCAACATTTTCTCATTTGTACATCGTGAACGCGACGCCCCGCTACATCTGCAGCGCGCATGCACATCAGCGGATCAGGTACGTACTCACTTCAGGCGTGAGGACTCATGCTCGAAAGTAGACTGGTGGCTGAGATCTGTTAAAACAAATAAATACCATACTCGGATGATTAGAACTTGCGGCCGATAGTCATATCGTGAGCATCTTGCAAAGGATTATATGTGATTACAAACATTGGATATCTGGGGGCGCATCCGCGTGCAACCCTGATGTCCGGCAGCAATCTTCTCTGAAAACAAACTCGACTAAGAACCACTGTAAGCACGGTGAGATTAGAATGAGGTGAGCTGGGCGTGATTATGCATAAGAAGTCTGCGCAACAACTCAGGCTACAAATGCCCCAATCCTCTTTCGCACCTCCACGGCTCGACCGCTGCCCCGTCCTTTGGAACGCCCAAACACGACGACCTTTCCCACCTCGCCCGCCCGCCCGGCTCTACCAGCGCGGTGCAAAAAGTCGATCATATTCCGAGGTTCGTCCACAATAAAGACATGCTTGATGTCAGGGTGGAAGTCAAGTCCCCGTGAAAGCAATGACGTAGTCACTAGAACGTGAGGCGTAACTGCTGGATCTGACGACAGGGGAGGTACGGCAACATCAGTCGAAGAAGTGGGCGAGCTCTGCTTCAAGAAACCATCTAAGTGGTGATTAGAACCGCGCTGTCGACCATCTGCGTTGCCAGTGAGCGCAACGCATTTGATGCCACGACCGTCAAGGAAAGCGCCGAGTTCTTCAACCTTGCGCCTTTTGTTACAGAAAACGATGACTTTAGAAAGCTTAACTGGACGGGGGCCTCCAAGGGTTGTCTTGGCGTGAACAAGTGCGTCTTCCGCCCATACGCGGCGAATGCGACGTTCGATATCCACATCTTTGTTTCCACCAGTCCAGGAAGCATGTTCCGTACGGAGAGTAAGAGGTAGATGATGTAGATGAGGGGAAGCAAGCCGTGTCAGTGTAGGATGGTAAGTTGCGAGGTAGTTGCTTAGGGAGTTTGGGATCGTTGCACTGGTAAGGAGGAAATTGAAAGGGTAGGATATCGGCTGAGCCGTGATTTCCGCCTTTTGTTGTGTGTCTTGAGGGGCCAGCATGTGTGCTGGCGTTACGGGGACAGGATAACCGCGTGCCGCAGCTATGTCTGCGAGCAGCATGCGGGTGGATTCTTGGAAGTCAGGGTCTACGCAATGGATGCGAATAAATCAGCATTTGAACCTACTGCATGGTAAGAAGCCAGAACACAACACACCAAATAACACGTCCGCTTCGTCGACTATCACCCACTCCACATTTTCCAGTCCCATTTCGGGCTCGTCGACCCAGAACTTCCGTCCCAAATCGACAGCAGATGCTTCCTGGAGCGAGCCCTTGTCCTGCTACACCATCCTTGGTATTAATGCGCAATGCACGTTCGCGCGCGCGCTGCTCCCAGTTCCATCCCCTACCCCTTTCCAACTCCAGCATTTTCATTGGGGTACCTACCAGTAAATCGACCGGCCGAGATGCGCGCCCATTACCGGGAATGAAGATCTCTGCGCCATCGTTGTGGTCTACTCCCTCCATCAGCCTTTTCATCTTCGATGCGGTCCCTTTTTCCTTAGCTGTGCTAGGCACATTTGCCCTCGACGCGCACATGACACGTAGTTTGACAATATGCGAAAGCTTTTTGGCAAAACCTGCTAATTGTCGCGAAAGCTCATGAGTCGGCGCCAGGACCAAAGCACGAGGATTGAGTGGTCTCGATGATTTCCGCGAAGAAGCTTGACTCTCGAGTTCGGTGCGCTTCAAGTCCTGAAGGAGTGGAAGCAAATACGCTATCGACTTCCCTGACCCGGTCTCACTCGCAAGTAAGCATTCTATCCACCCCGAATCCGAGTTGCGCTGCTTGATGAGATGTTTCAAAGAAAGAGCCTGGATTGCTGTTGGTTTGGCATTCTCGCCAATGAGCTCATGTAAACATTGGAGGAGGCCCGGAAGCAGGGGAGAAGACTTGAAGTTTTTCGGTAGACCTCCGAGGGATGTGGAAGATGTGATATCGAATTCTTTTTCCATTGGGCCAACGGTAGAACCTCGTCGCCCCTGGGCTGCCGCTGCGCGTCTGTCGACGCGTTCCGAGTGTGCCAAGGCAGCGAAGTGCTTTTTCTCTGCGGATCTGGTCGACGTCACCGGTTCGGAAATGCGTTGCCTTCGAGAAGGACTTGGTTCATATGGCGTCCTTCCCTCATGAGGTGCCCTGTCCCTGGTTAACTTGGGTGCGACCTCCAACGTTCCAAGTCTTTTGGCCTTCCCAGTAGGCTTTAGGGATTTTGCCAGGCGTGATTTCGGAGAGGAAGCTTCAACGGACGTGTAAAGTGAATCCGTCAACTGCAGGAAAGCCGTACGTACGAGTCTTTGAATTGCGCTTCCGGCCTTTTCGACGTGCTGGAGACAACAGCACTGAGGATGTGTGTATACATGGCGATACAGAACCACCGGCAGAGCGAGCCAGCACCCTGCTGAGATGCAAGGCAGCAAGCATCGATCAGAGGCTCGGAGTATGTGCCAGGAGGAGCACTTCCTAAAATATGGTGGCGGTAACGAAAATAAAACAAAATGTCTCTACTTAGGACTGATATACTGGTCAAGCAGTCTCTACGTATGTAGGCTCTCCTTACGCGGGGTACCCTGAATCAGAACCAGGGCACATCATCTGAACGACGTGATTTGTGTGTAGCAATCAAGTGTTGAGAACGAACTCCAAGTCGTTGCTGGTGATTCCGAAGTTGGGGCCCGGCCTGTTGAGTGTGAATAATTGCGACGCTCTTGGAAGGCTCAGTGTTGGTCTACGGATTGTGTGGTTTGTGCGAGAGGGCGGTCGGTTGTGCTTTCCTGTGTCCAGTGGGCCGCCCGCCATCATTCATTCGTTACACACTGCACGAATCTGACTGCAACCATCGGGCTAGATCTTCTACTTGACAGTGGAAAGCAGGTCGCGGCACGCAATCAGTGCAGATAAGTTTCAAGCAGCTTGTATGTCGCCAACCTTTTCACTGCACGGCGCACAAACTACCCTGACACCTTGCTCGCCACCCACATAATCAGGACGTTTAATACTTAACCCCACCGCGCGTGCTTGGCTGTCATCTATTGTCATTGTCGCTTTCCCAATGTCGCTCTCATACTCTGTTGGCGAACGCGTGTTGTGCTATCACGGTCCACTCATCTACGAGGCGAAGGTCCTGAAGGCGGAGGTGTGGGATGAGTCGAACACAAAAACCGCTGCCGTGGGCCCACACTTCTTTGTGCACTACAAAGGGTGGAAACAGACGTATGTCATCCTTAGCTACCCACCTGTTTCTGTTGATATACTACTGCGTGCTCAGATGGGATGAGTGGGTGTCGATAACTCGACTCCTTAAGTACGACGAGACGAACGTTGCGCTACAAAAGGCGCTCACGAATCAAGCTTCCGCGGCTGCAGCTTCCTCGTCAGGAACCTCAAAAGGAAAGGGCACGAGTGGAGGGACTAGCACTACTGGAACAGGGACTGGACGGGCTAGGAAGGATGGTCGTGGCACGAAACGAGGAAGAGAGGAGGTAAGTCTGGTTGTGATTTCGCGCAATGGCTTCCTTCCTCTGGGCTCTGCGGGTATGCATAGAGGCCCTATCGTTCGGTCAGCAAGCATCCTCATGCTCGCACCCGTGACATTCACCTCTTGAGAGTTTCTGAGACATTGCTAAGGTTCGCTGTCACCATTTAACGTTCCATGACAGGACGATAGTCATCGGAAACCAGAGATGAAGTTGAACGTGCCCGAAGCTCTCAAAGTACAGCTTGTGGACGATTGGGAAGCAGTTACGAAGAACAATCAGGTATACTTTGTGAATCGAGTCCGCTTTACTCTCACTCAGTCATACCGGCACTCCCTCTTTCTCCCAGCTCGTTCCCCTTCCTCGCAATCCCAATGTGCTCGACATTCTCCTGGAATTTAAGGATCACATCATAAAAATGGGTAAACAGACCAAGTGCGCTCGTTGCCGTCCCGCCTTGACTCAGTCAGCCACTCTCACACTTTGTCCTACAGCCTTCGTGACCCGGAGCTCATACTTCCGACCATCATTTCCGGTCTTCAAGTCTACTTCGACCGATCTCTGGGTGCAAATCTGCTTTATCGATTCGAACGCCCGCAATACGCGGAGATTCGGAAGACTTACGTCACGGGCCCGAAAGTAGTCGTTGGGCAAGAGAAAGAAATGAGCGCAATTTATGGAGCGGAACATTTGCTGAGAATGTTGGGTAATTGCATCTTTCACATCTCCATTTCACGGTACACGTCCTCATGTGCGTTATTACACCCAGTGAGCCTGCCTCAGATGGTGGCAAGTTCCACGATGGACGCGGAGAGTGTAGGCTTGGTGAAGGATTATGTTAATGAATTGCTTGTGTTCGTCCCCTCTCTCGACCCATCGTAATCTTGTCGTGTCAAAATTCGCTGATCATCCGTTAACAGGTTCCTTGTAAACGAGCGCAGCCGGTTTTTCTTGACTGAGTACGAAAGTTCGAGTCTGCAGTACCAGAACATTTCGCGGTCGTGAATATATCAATTCCTCGATATTTGTCGTGGTCCTTTCCATGTCTTTTCACAGCTGTGCAACCCGATTACAATTTGTGAACCCAATTTATCACCTCCGCTGAGCACCAAATGTATACGGGCAGTGGGCGTAGAACTCTGTACATTTACGTGCCAAGTGATCGAATGATCCTTGAGTGTTGTCAAACGTGACGTCATGGGAGATGAACCAGCTATATACCCTTCGCTAACTTGTTCCAGTCGTCTCTTCACTGCCTCACTCCAAGCTAAATCTCACAATGACCTCTATGTTCGCAAGCGCCGCGCACACTGCTCATTCTGTAGCAGCGGAAGTTCTCAATACTGCACAGATCAAAACAGGTGAACGAGTGCCTGTCAAGCCTGTCAAGGAAAACGATCCTGGACAGCGTTTCGACATCGATTTGTCGGGTAAAAACATCATCGTGAGTTCCGTTGTCATAGGACGGTTCGGAGAAATTGACGTATGTGGCCTGTTCCGTGTAGCTTGGCATTCCGGGCGCCTTCACGCCTACGTGCAGCTCCCAGGTTCCTTCGTATATTGCCGACTATGACAAGTTTAAGGCAAAGGGAGTCAAGGATATCTTCGTAGTGGCCATCAACGATGTTTTCGTGATGAAGTATGTGATCATCTCATATGTCGAGTCGGAGAGTCTGATCCACTACACCACCGTTTACAGGGCATGGAAGGAGAAGCTTGCCCCGCAAGGCACCGGTAACCCATACAGATTCCCACTCGTGAGAAGTACTGACGCTCCTCGTGATCTTGCAGGAATTCGATTCATTGCAGACGACAGGGGAGAGTTCACCGGCGCCCTCGGGCTACTCTTTAATGCGACCGATTTACTTGGAGGCCTACGTGCGAAAGTGAGTGAATTTCAATTGTAATTGGAGGGACGTGCTGCTGAAGGCTACGGGACCCACTTAGCGCTATGTCATCATCGTGCAAGATGGCAAGGCAGAATATGTCGGGGTTGAACCAGATGTTTCAAAGACAACAATTACATCGGCAACGGACGTGATCGAAAAGTTGTAATGTGGTAGTAGCTTACGGAGGATTGTTTCATGTGCTTGAGGGGTTATGACAGTCGTGTTAGCACGTTCATGGCGCAGGTGATGTGCACGTACAACGTTCTTATGTGGGAGTAACCGTACGAGCTAAACGAGATACGAAAAGCCTGTTCACATGTGCAGGATCTCCCGGATGATGGCTGAGGCATGTAGTCAATCGACGTGTTGCTGAGCTTAACAAACTGCACACTCTTCTGGGAACTCCGGTAACCTATCTGCGCCCATCGCCATCCTAGGCGAAGGGGGGTCCGTTATCTCTTCGGAGTGGTGATGCGTATGATTGCAACTACAATGTCACTGCACCTGAAATTGAAAATTCGTCACTCATTTTTCGACATCTGCAATCTTCCCATAAACAAAGCCCGATTCAAATCATGGTGGCAATGAATTGTAGGCATGTAATTATGTAGGATTGTACTCGTCCAAGCATCGTCTACTTGCGAATCAGAATCAAATCCTATTGTAGTTTAGCCCATCCAAGCCCAATGCCAATGTACAACCGCAACCTGTATTTGCGAACGAGGATGGGGAGATGCTGCAGAGACAGAGGAGATGACAACGGAGCGACGGACGGTATATGATCTTCAGACATCGAAATCTCGCATGTAAATTATGGGGATCTACATATGTCGCATCCGTAAACAAGGTGCCTGCCGTCCCCGACGACCCTATCTTCTAGTAGTGAGTTAAGTCCCAATATGTAATCGAACCATGATCGATGGTATAGTACAAATGGTAACCGAACGAGATGTTATGGAGAGGGTATACACCCGTGTACAACTACCATCCCCTTGCATGACTATGAACGAGTCTCCAAATCAGCCTTAGGTCTCTTGAGGCTCCGTCTCCACGTAACAAGCAAACTCACGAGGACAGCAAGAAAAATACGAACAGAAAAAAACGACCGATGAAGGAAGAAAGACGGACCAACTTTAACAACCACCGGCTGAGCCCAAACCCCACATATACACGTCAAAGGATTTCCAACACTTTCGCTCGTATGTTCTTGATGTTGATTCCGAGTCCCGAGATGACAATCTCGTTCTCTGCAGCGACCCTCTTGTACTTTCCATTCGACTGTTGTAGTAGCAGTAATGCGTTGAAGGGCTGTCCGAGGCGAGCGAACATCTCTAGTGCCCGGGTATAGTTGTCAACCTGAAGCGCAGGGACAGCGGGTATCGGCACAACTTCATCCAAGTCAGAGTCAATATCAGAGTCCGAGTCGTCCCAAGTGACCCCACTACTCGGACCTCGGATATGGTCGATCCAAGGATTCGCGAAGACGAGTTTCTTTGGCTCGTGCAGTGGGAGATCATCTGCAGTCGTGAACTCTACGTTTCCAACTCCTGATACCCTGGCATGATAAAGCTTCGTATCGTCACTACGTGGGTGTTCGAGACTTCTCACAGAGAAGACGATGCATGGAAGATGTAGACGTCGGGCTGCAAAACGGGCGGAGGAAAGATCGTTGATCCTATTATATATGATCCGTGCTTCTTGCCTGGGTAACTTGTCACGTAATATCTTGATGCACCTTTCCATTTCCTCCCCTTCGAGTGATGAAGGACTATAAGGAGTTTGGCTGTAAACAGAAAGGGAAGCCGGGAGACAACTGTTGTATGTTGATGACTTTCCTGACCACGCAAGTATGTTGACCTCCCCGGAGCGGGCTACGATCTCCTCCAGGAGATGTCCGAGAGCGTCGGGTCCTTCGCCGTAGTGAGGCCTAAGATCAGACTCGAATATGCCAATAAGAGAATACGCAGCATCTTCGTCGACTGCCACTTTGCGCGTCGAAGCGAGACGAAGTTTCTCGCGCACCCCGAGATCACCTGGAGAGAACGTGACGATAGTTCCACGTGGAACCTTGATGGCGTCTGCCAGCTCTTGCATGATCTCCGGAGACTGCTTGTGGTTTGAGCTGGTATCGCCAAGGTATAACTTCCACTCGGAATCATAGAAAAAGATGACTTCCGGTGCGAGAAGCTCTTGTAAAGTCCATGCTCGCGTCATCCATAAACTACGCGTGAGGTCCCCGGGCTTGGACGGATGCACTACACCGGCAAGGAATACGAGCGTGGCTGCCGAGTTCGCATACCATTTGTACATAGATGTAAGAGATTGATTAAGGATGGAACTTGTGGACTTGTCGATACAACACGTATCTGACCACGCCCAATTGTAGCCAAGTCTGCGCGTCTCTTTGCAGAAATTGCGCAACTTCTCGTTCAGGGGAATGTCAGGGAGTGCCCACACGGATTTGGATTCAACTTGTTTGACGTCCTGGAATGACGGCTCGTTCCCCTGCCACACGTGCGAGAACATCACATATTTGAAAAATCCTGCAAGCACTCGTAGGATACGCTTCTTGTCCACTTCTGTCGTCATAGATGAAACGAGCTCTTTAAATGATGGATCGGCCTTGAAGATATGCATCCGCTCAGAACTGTCGCAAAGGCAACCAGTGTTGACATCGATGACGACCAGGGGACAATTTTTAAGAACCTCGCGGATGATAGAATCAATAACTGCAATCATCTCAGATGGAGAGACATAGTTCTTGCGCAGTTCTGTGAAAGCGTCATTTGTGGCTATTAGCTTCATACAGGAGGTATATACCTCTGATTGCAGGGTCATTGGACTGCTCGATCGCTTGCAACATAGACTTGAAAGCATCGATCGCTTCGTCATACCGCTTCGCTCCATGAAGCGCCACGTGCTTGGCCTCATAGCCCCAAGGGCTGGAGGGGTCCGCTTTCACTGCCTATATGGCAATTGTAAGGAACCGATCATACCAGAGGATACCATGCATACGTCGTTGGCATCCTGAAGTGCATCCTCCCACAAGCCTCTTGCTGCTCGAGCTCTGCTTCGCTTCATAAACACACTTGCGGGATTTGGAGGACTGAGGGGCAATAGAGCAGAGTACCATGTTAGTGCATGATTGAGTCCATCAGATCTGAAGGCTTCATCGCCAACACGCTCAAGTGTGGTTGCGCATTTTTTGCTGAAATCTGATGATGGATGTTAACGTACACGCCAACCAGACTAGCGGCTACAGGACGTACTTGCGATCCAGTCCACATTTTCCTTGCTCCTCAGGACCTCCTCGTCCGATGTCCTGATGATGTTGAGGAGGACCTCCACGGCTTCGACTGTACGGTCTTCAGTGAAGAGGGTTTCGCACAAAAATTGCTGGGAAGCGATGTCCAGCCCACTGAAACTCCACCCAAATATCTTCATGGAGGGTTAGATTGATAGGTAGTAACGACAGAAGACCTACGAGTGAGATCGTCACTAGCGGAGGACATTGCTTGTCCTTTGGGGCTAGGTCCTTCGCACGCTCGATCAATGGTATCGCATGTCTGTAATCCCTCTTCTTCATGTACATAACTGCAAGGACCTGCGCAATGTATCAGGGGTGATACTTAAATGTCTGCATGACGCAAGGCACGTACCTGGGTGTAAAGGTAGGTTTTATCGTCATCATTGTCATTGTTTGCTCTCGTAGCAAGACGTTCCACACGATCTATTGCCCCTTCCGGGTTCCCGGATTCGAACAGAAGGATCGACTGGGCAGAACGTAGATTAATTGCGAGAACGATTTAGATCACCTCACACACCTTTAGTAGTAAGAGAAATCCGATGTCGCACAAGTGACAGTCATGAAAGGCAAAGTCGAATGCCAGTAGCGCACCCTCTCGATCGCCCTGGGCAAGTAGAGTGACCGCCATCGCAATATAGCCAATGGGTGATGGCTGGACCTGGAGGGACTTGAAATGCATGTGAGCAAACATGTACATGGAGCTATGAGGCTAAAGCAGACAGACCTCTTTGGCATCCTCTATCGCAGGTGCCAAATGTTTCAAACGTGCTCTTATAAGAGCACGGTTTGCTAGCACGTGGTGGCTAGGACTTGAAGCATTCGTGATCTCCTCCGACAGTAGCACTTCGGTTTTCGTTGGGTCGTCCTGTGTCCATGAGTCAAAGATCTCGTGACTCACTTCTATGAGTGGAAGCTGAGAAGGGCAGAGTTATTGATGGATTAAAGAATTACACAGGACATGAGAGTAGCGTGATGATTGTTAGCAATGCGAGCCTCATGAGTGGATGTACACTTACACCACGGTCGAAATATTGAGGGGGGAGGACCCCTCTAAGACTGTGAATTGTGATATTCCTGCCATTTCCACATGCGAGATACCGCCCGCTTGGCGAGAGAGCAACGCAGATAATCTGTGAGGTGTGTACGATGATGCTACTGATCTGCTTGTGGGACGTGCAATCCCATAGCGAAACCAATGAACCCGCAGCACATGCAATGAATCTGCCGTTGGATGCTATATGTGCTGGAGATTGGTTTTCATGGATCGACCACTCCGAAGACGAAAGCTTGGAAAGGTCGAAACAGATGAGTTTGCCTCTGGGCGAGAGGAATAGCTGTTGGCCATCAGGCGACCAGGCCAGCGTAGTTTTCGACCATCGACCGGTCGAACCGTATTGACCTGAATCAAACAAGATATTGCCGTCGTGGGTGTTGTAGACACGGACACCCTGAGTCTCCGAGGAGGTAGCAAATCGACTGCCGTCTGCGGAGAACTTGACACCAAGAACCCATTCATATCGAAGGGGAGGAAGGAGTCGGATACCAGAATTGATGTCGAATATCCGGGCATTGCACGTATCCGCAGATACAAGTTTAGTACAGTCGCTCGAGATATCGACCTCCGTTGCCCAGCCGCCGTGATCTAACTCGTGCACTTTTTCATTAGTGACCATATTCCAGACGATTGCCATTTTTCCACGGTCTCCGGACACCATCCACCGGCCATCCCGGGAAACGGCAACAGATGCAACAAGGCCACTTGCTTTCAAGGTTGGCTCCTGTTGCTGTGCATGTCCGTCTTCAATCTTCCATCGAAGAATATCACCGTTGTCACATCCTCCTACGACCTGACTTTCGTTCGCGAAGGTGACTGCATGTATATCACCCTGACATTCAATTTCGATCCGTTCTATATCTTAGTCATCATAACGGGCTGTTAATAGGGCCACCTCAGCCTTTCTGACTGCTGGTACGCACCCATCGTTGTCGATGGCAAGCTGCTTGTCCTGGTGTTTATAGGGGAAAAGAACGATGCATAGTTGAGTCGCTCATGCCAGCACCCAATATATGTATGAACTACACGTTCTGCAAGCTATCAATATGGATCAGTGCACGTGCCCAAAGTCACATCGTGTTCTTCCAGATCGATATATCGATAGACCAGAATTGACCAAAACTGCTTTTATTTAGTTTTGGAATGTAGCCAAATAATGGCGCGTGCTATCCCTCGTTTGGGCGCATGCTATCCCTTGTTCGTATTGCTGTGGCGTTCTGCTGCCATCTACCATATTAACAGACGGTAGTGGTGCGTGCATGCAATCCAACCCTCCCCATTAGTTGGTGGTACCCAACGTGTCCAGAAACTGATTCCATATCTCTGATGCAGTGAAGAAGTAATGGGTGAGGACGAGGACAACACGAAACAATACGAACAGAAAAAAACAACCGATGAACGAAGAAAGACGAAACTAGCTTTAACAGCCGCCAGCTGAGCCCGAACTCCACACATACACGTCAAAGGATTTCCAACACTCTCGCTCGAACGTTCTTGGAGGCGATGTTGGTTCCGAGTCCCGAGACGACAATCTCGTTCTCTGCAGCGATCCTCTTGTACGTTCCATTCGACTGCTGTACCAGAAGTAATGCGTTGAAAGGCTGTCCGAGGCGAGCAAACATCTCTAGTGCCCGGGTATAGTTGTCAACCTGAAGCACAGGGATAGTGGGTATCAGCACAACTTCATCCGAGTCAGAGTCGGTATCAGGGTCCGAGTCATCTCCCCAGGTAACCCCACTACTCGGACCTCGGATATGATTGATCCAAGGATTCGCGAAGATGAGTTTCTTTGGCTCGTGCAGTGGGAGATCATCTGCAGTCATGAACTCTACACTTCCAAGTCCTGATACCCTGGCACGATAAAGCTTCACATTGTCACTACGTGGGTTTTCGAGACTTCTCACAGAGAAGACGATGCATGGAAGATGTAGACGTCGGGTTGCAAAACGGGCAGGAGAAAGACGATTGATTTTATTGTATATAATCCGTGCTTCATACCGGGGCAACTTGTCACGTAATTCTTTGATGCACCTTTCCATTTCATCCCCTTCGAGAGATGGAGGGCTGTAAGGAGTTTGGCTGTAAACAGAAAGGGACGCCGGGAGACAACTGTTGTATGTCGATGACTTCCCTGACCACGCAAGTACACTGACCTCCCCGGAACGGGCCACGATCTCCTCCAGAAGGTGTCCGAGGGCGTCAGGTCCTTCGCCGTAGTGAGGCCTAAGATCGGACTTGAATATACCGATGAGAGAATACGCAGCGTCTTCGTCGATTGTCGCGTTGCGCGTCGAAGCGAGACGAAGTTTTTCGCGCACCCCGAGATCGTCTGGAGAGAACGCAGCGATGGTTCCGGAGGGGATATTGATAGTATCTGCTAGTTCTTGCATGATCTCTGGGGACTGCTTGTGGTTTGCACTGGTATCGCCAAGGTATAACTTCCACTCGGCATCATAGAAAAAGATGACTGTCGGCGAGAGAAGCTCTTGTAAAGTCCACGCTCGCGTCATCCACAAACTATGTGAAAGGTCCCCGGGCTTGGACGGATGCGCTACACCAGCAAGGAATACGAGGGTGGCTGCGGAATTTGCATACCATTTGTACATGGATGTAAGGGATTGATTAAGGATGGAGCTCGTGGACTTGTCGATACAACATGTATCCGACCATGCCCAATTATAGCCAAGTTTGCGCGTCGCCTTGCAGAAATCGTGCAACTTCTTATTCAGGAGCGTGTCGGGAAGGCCCCACACGGATTTGGATTCAACTTGTTTGACGTCCTGGAATGTCGGTTCGCTCCCCTGCCATGCGTGCGAGAACATCACGTATCCGAAAAAACCTGCAATCACTCGTTGAATCCGCTCCTCGTCCACTTCTGTCGTCATAGATGAAACAAGCTCTTTGAATGATGGATCGGCCTTGAAGATACGTATCTTCTCAGGATTATCACAAAGGCAACCACTGTTGACATCGATGATGGCGAGGGGTGAATTTTTAAGGGTCTCGCGGATGACAGGATCAATAGCTGCAACCGTCTCAGACGGAGAAACGTAGTTCTTGCGTAATTCTGTGAAATTGTCATTCGTGGGTATTAGATTCACACAGGAAGTACATACCCCTGATTGCAGGGTCATGAGACTGTTCAATTACACGAAGCATAGAGTTGAAAGCGTCGATTGCTTCGTCATACCGTTTTGCTCCATGGAGTGCCACATGCTTGGCCTCATAGCCCCAGGGGCTGGAAGGATCCGCTTTCACCGCCTGTACAGCAGCTGTAAGGAACGACTCGTACAAGAAAGGTACCATGCATACATTGTTCGCATCTTGTAGTGCATCCTCCCACAAGCCTTTTGCAGCCCGAGCTCTGCTCCACTTGATAAATGGACCTGCAGCACTTGGAGGACTGATGGGAAACGCAGCAGAGTACTGCACTATTGCATCTTCGTGTTCTCCGGATCCGAAGGCTTCGTCGCCAATATGCTCAAGTGTAGTAGCGCATTTTTTGGTGAAATCTGATGGACGTTAATATGCACATCAATCAGACTAGAGGCTACAAGACGTACTTGCAACCCAGTTTGCGTTTGCCTTGTTTCTCAGGATCTCCTCGTCAGACGTCTTGATGATGTTGAGGAAAATCTCCACGGCTTCGGCTGCACGGTCTTCAGCGTAGAGGACTTCACATAAACGTTGCTGGGCAACAATTTCCAGCTCGTTGAAACTCCACTCAAATATCTTCACGGAGAGGAGAGTTAGATTGATAGGTAGTAACGGTACAAGACCTACGAGCGAGATCGTCACTAGCGGAGGACATTGCTTATTCTCGGGGGCAAGGCTCTTCGCATGCTCGATCAATGGTATTGCGCGTTTGTAACCCCCCTTCTTTATGTACATAACTCCGAGGACCTGCAGAATGCATCAACAATGATACCTACATGTCTGCATCATGTGAATCACGTGCCTGGGTGTAAATGTAGATGGCATCGTCGTCATTGTCATCGTTTGCTCTCGTAGCAAGGTGTTCTACGCGGTCTATCGCTTCTTCCTGACTTCCGGATTCGAACACGAGGATCGACTAGGAGGAACGTGGATTAACTGCGAGAACAATTTACATCACCTCACACACCTTCAGTAGTATGAGAAATCTGATGTCGTACGGATCACAATCATGAGAGGCAAAGTCGAATGCCCATAGTGCACCCTCTCGGTTCCCCTGGCCAAGTAGAGCAACTGCTAACGCAATATAGCCGATAGGTGACGGCTGAACCCGGAGGGACTTAATCCATGTGAGTAAACGTGCGCATGGAGTAATAAGCCTAAAGTAGACAGACCTCCTTGGCATCTTCGATTGCGGGTACCAAATGTTGCAAACGTGCTCTTATAAGAGCGCGGTTTGCTAGCACACAGTATTGAGGAATCGAAGAGCTGGTGATCTGCTCTGAGAGTAGCCTTTCGGTGTTCGTCGGATCGTTCTACATCCAGGACTTGAGGGTGTCATCACTCGCTTGTACGAGCGGAAGCTGAGAAGTATGCAGTGGTTGATGGATTACATCGTTAGGTAGCGTAATGTTTGTTAGCGATGTGCACTTCATGAGTGGATGTACACTTACACCATGGATGAAATACTTAGGAGGAAGGTCGCTTCTGAGATGGTGAATTGTGATGTTCCTGTCATATCCACATGCGAGATACCGCCCGCTTGGCGAGAGGGCGACGCATTTGATCCGTGAGGTGTGTGTGATAATGCTACCGATCTGTTTGTGGGACACACAATCCCATAGCGAAACCGATGCGCCTGCGGCACACGCAACGAATCTGCCGTTGGATGCAATATGTACGGGAGATTGGTTTTCGTGGATCGACCACTCTGAAGACGAAAACTTAGCAAGGTCGAAATAAATGATCTTGCCCCTGCTCGCGACGAACAGCTGCTGGCCATTAGACGACCAGGCCAACTGAGTGTTTGACCATGAACCGGTCGAACCCTTTTGACCTGAATCGAAGAAGATATTGCCATTGTGCGTGTTGTAGACGCGGAAACCTTGAGTCTCTGAGGCGGTAGCAAATCGACTGCCGTCTGGGGAGAACTTGATACCAACGATCGAAGACTGTGGGAGGGGAGGAAGCAGACGGGTACCGGAAGTAATGCTGGCTATCTGGGAGATGCTGCCACCCACGGAGGCAATTTTAGTACAGTCGCTCGAGATATCGACCCCGTGTACCCAGTAGCCATGTTCTGTGAACTCGCGCACTTTTTCATGAGTAGCCGCATTCCAAACGATTGCTTTCCATCCGCGATCTCCGGACACAATCCACTGGCCATCCCGAGAAACGACAACAGAATCGACAGTACCGCTCCCTTGCATAGTTGGGCCCTGTTGCTGACCGTCTTCAATCTTCCATCGACGAATGTCATGGTTTTCGCATCCTACTACGACCTGACTTTCGCCCGCAAAGACAACTGCGGACACATCACTCCGAGACACATTTTCGATCCGTTTCGCAACTTGAGTGATCACCCAGAGAACTGTCAGCTGTAGGGTAGCTTCTGTGATCACCGGTACATACCCATCGTCATCGCTGGCACACCCACCAGAACAGCTTATCCCAGCGTTTAAGAATGACGCGCAATCGTATGCAGACGTACTCGCAGCAAGATACAATCTATTCTCGGCCTCACGTATAGGACTTAGAAATTACATAATGATCCCTGAGCACCGCATGATCGTGTTTTCCACTGGACGAAGTCGTGGTGACGGTTGGCGGAGACGTGTCGATGGAAGCCAATCATCCATTGGCACGTATCAGTGCGCTCTGCCCCACACTCGGTTCCGACAAAATCTTTGGGTTCCGCCATATCCTCACACTCGCTAATAACGTCAACCCTTTACTGCCTCTCACCAGGGTCCGAATCCTACCCATACAACCAAGGCCTCATGCGATGATAAATCACATCCAGTTCGCACCCATGTCTCACGTCCATCAGTAGCATCGTCAACGTGTATACGACCCTAGTGAGATAGGTGAGGCAAGATGTAACACGACTACGATATCGTCGTTTCATCAAAGCGTAGCATCAGTTCGAGTGCTTTACTGCCTCGCCGTTCGATACGGGTGGATCATGCGAGGCTTCGTCGCGTGTAAGTCTTGATTTTTCAGGTTGTCCAAACCCGGGTCCCAGGGTGCAAGTATGCTCATTCCGGTTTAGTTACTATTGTCGAGGGTACCTTCTTCCATTCTAAATTTTACAGCACTATATCTGAATGGCCCATGTCAATACCCTCCACAACGCGATCCAGATCGATGCCGGGGTCACTATAGAAGAGACTGTCGATACCGAAGTGCATAGTACACTCTGCGGAGAAGAATCTCAGAGGCCGTGAGATCTTGGAGCGTTGGTAGCTTTATTACTCTACAAGATTCGCACAATGCGACCCACCAACCTTACCTCCCTCAATTCCAAATGCCGAATGTCCAACATCTTCCTGTCCGCATCTGCGCTATCTTGCTTAATTACAATCCCCCGCACACCGCTTTTTCCAACCCGGCTTCCCACTGCTCCCATCCACCCGAACAATGGGTCGAGGAGCATCATGCTCCGTTAAGTATGTCGACATCAAAATCGTACGGCACAGGGGGTTGTCATGAGCGATACCTTCCGGGTCGAGGCAATCGATGACAGGACCGTGGAGGTCAAGAAGGTGTTCCCACTCCCCTTCGCCGAGGATGACTTACCCTCAAGCTCTACTTCTTAGATTTTCACCCGACGTCTACATCGGTTACTTCCCGTTGTTGTCTTCTGGTATGCACAAGCCAACATTTACTGTCCAAATTATTGGGGCCCGCGTGTCATGCATTTTCTGCTTGCCTTCCCCAGTGCTCTGTCCCAATTCTGCAGTAAAGAGTATGTGTCCGTCTGGTGTTGCGCCATAAGCATGGGTGTATTCGAAGCTGGAATGAAACGAGGTTGGTGAAGAGATGGAAAAGGGAAGCCGGCTAGTCAGGAGAGCAATAAAGACAAGAGAACGAACCAAGGTGAGAGTGGTGGAGAAGGTACGGAGACTGACAGAGCACACCAGAATGGAGATACCGCCAAGTGACGACTACCACATTGCTCGTCTAAATATCCGAATGATAGTGTAATCCAACTGATGGAAGTCCCTGCCACACTCAAACTGTCGGTTTCTCGATTGCCGGAAACAAGCCGAAGAAATGTCGTTTACGGTTTACACGGGAAGTTACTCTCATCAGCGTATGACCCTTCACCGATACGGAATCTGATATTGCCAAGGGCCATCAGGCAAATGGATCAGCAGTTGCGGGTTCGCTGGAAGCATTGCATAGAATACTAACTGGTCATGGCTCTAGCAAACTGACCGCTACGAAGAGTCTTTTCAGCTGGTCTCATCAAAGCCCGCCAGGTACCCCTTCCAACCTCTTTATAACTGGATGTGCCCGGCTCCACCAGGTCAACAACTGACTTCCGCATAAGTTTCTCTAACCTTGCTGGTTCTGTGTCGGTCTCGCCTCAGTGTCGCGCTATTCTGCTCCTCTACCTTGCACATATGTATCTCCTTTATGACACTAGGTTATTCGGTCAACTGCGATCGTCGCGTCTCGTGTGTGGATATCGAAAGATTAGGATTCCTGAGTTGACTATATATTAGACTTATCATCCTCTGGGCCGTGTCATCGAGTTAGTCGCACTATCGAGAAGACCATCGACGACCTCAATCTAGCGCTCAGGGAACTCGGTCAGGATATCCTAGATGTGTCACTTTTCTTTGTCACGATCCCCTACTTTGTGTTTTTCTTTTTGCAGTGCATCCCGAACCGAGGTTCGAAGAAAGGTATGCGATGCATTTTGTAGATATCATCATAACGAGTGATTTGACACACCGAGGTCAGATACGCTCAAGATATGTACACCGCGTTCATGGAGAAACACGGTTTCGTGGTTGAAAGATATCACTTGCGAGAAGTAGCTTGTCCCGACGTATTCACATAGCCAGGTCGGTTCTGTTCTCGGCTTTAACTCTGAAATGAACGCTTTCCCTGGGATCGGACGTGCATGTGAACGTGGTGTCTGAAATACTCTACCGAGTGAATATTTCGACGGATACAACCAAAGCCAGAAAGACGATGCAAGTTGTAACAAATGAGAGGTGCGTGAATAACGCATAGCGAGCGGGGATGCCACTGAACTACGCACTGAATGTAATGGCACGAACGGTGAAGGACATAGGAAAAGAATCCAAGGCGATGGCGAAGTCATAAACCGTTCCCAGGCTGAATGCATGAACTTCCAGCGATCAGCATAAAGGAGAGGACGCCTGGAAAAGTAGTGGTGAGGAGGAGAGGGAAAGGGAAAGGGAAAAATCAGCCGTGCATCTTCGTCTTATGCCTTTGCTCGCTCTCTGTACTACAGCTAACTACGGAACGGTAGACCAGATCCGTCACATAAGCGCTTTTGTTTAGTTGCCAAACAATGTCGGTCAATTATGTGAAAGCGAGTTGCCAAAATTGGCTACTGCAGGCGCATGCTATGCGTGCCCCCCGCTTCAACCCTCGGGTGACCTGTAGCCCCCTGGTAGGCCCAGCGTATCAGCCAGTTCACTGCGTAGTGGTGAGTCCTCGACGTTCTGAGTCGGGAGGGGGGAGGGGGCCGGTGATGAATATTCAAGCTCACTCTTTGTAGCACCACAAGCTCGTGATCCCGAACACCACTCACCATGTGATGCTTCTCAGCAAGCAGGCACGAAACGGCGATGTGAGGCCAGCGTGATATGGCGGCACGCAGGGTGAGCAAAAACGTCCAATGCTGATTACACTAGTTCAGTGCTAAATCGTCAGGTCATTTCTTGTTTCACGATAGGAGTCTGCAGACTACTCGTAGTACATACATACGTGTGCATCAAGTGGTGGGCGCTGCCACGTGTCTGCTGTGTCAGTTTGCGCTCACAAGCATACCCACAGCATTCTTTCAGCCTCGCTTTTCCCTTCTAACCTCGACACTCACAACGTCATTCGAACGCACAAACCTCATACGGATTACATACCCAATTGTGAATGGACAGTCATCAGTTGAAGAGAGGTCGCCCTAGTGCTGCCAACCCATATAGCTCTTTTCCTCCATCGGTATGTCGTCTAATCTTGTCTAGCGATGGTATGTGTCAAAATACTCATTTCTTCGCGATGACCGGCAAGCAGTCAAAGAAAGCTCGCACCAGCCTTGCAAACCCGTTCAACTTCGACCCTTCTTCGGTACGCAGATCACCCCTTTCTGACGATGGTACATGACAATTAGCCAAAAATCAGTCACAAGGACCTTCTCAGCCTCATTTACCCTCCGATACTCAAGCGTTGGGTAGTGCCTCTCAGGGATCAATGTGGGCCTTCGCCCATCCATCAGAGCCGAGTTCTCCAAGTTTCGTCACGGGAGGGAGCACTGACACACATGTTTATCGGACGACCGAACAAAGAGGACATTTCCAGGCTGCTCCGACCTACGAAGTATGTAATCTATGCCGTCTCAGTCTTTCGACAACTCTGAGGAAGCTCGCTGCACAGACGCAGCGGTCGGTCTGTCAGTCAACTTTCGGCAATACTGATTTCATATCGCCGACACCCTCTGGTATGGATACCGTGACGCGTGTGGGTGCAGGGGATGTTGACCTTGCGACTGGTGCAAATATCGCACTCGCCGAGACCCAAAACTTCCCCGATACGTATCTGAAGCCGTTCAAAGATTTCAATCAAGCAGTTACTACCCTTACTAAGGTAGGGCATTTATTGTTCTGTATCCATCCGATGACCCCGTGCATGTTCCAGATCCATCCATACGCCCGTATGGCGCTGGGAATATTAGTAGCCATTTCTCAGGTACGCTCTCATTCTTGAATGCATTCTTCATCTTACGTGGTCGTACGTAGATGTTCGTCACTCAACAGACCCGAGATGGGCGGGTTTCCCGCCTCCTGGATACCGTCAGAAAGGTTTACGAATTCCTCACGGAAGAAACTACCCTCGAGGCGATGTCGGGCATGCGGGAAACCTTAGCCAAGATCGCACTCATGACAAGTGGTGCGGTGCAGTTCATCAAGAATTATTCCGCGACCGAGGACTTCTGTACGTCAATCACACTTACACCTCAGTTAATGTAACGTGGTATCAGGGAAGAGATCAGGGGAGGGACGTAGAATATGAGGCGCGCGACGTTTCTATTGCGTACATCGAGATGTTAGACGACTTGATGCAACAATACCGACGCCACGAAGACCGGGGCGTCCAGGTTGATGCATTCCGCGTACTTGAGGATCTGGACTTAGATGGTTTCGCCCGTGCCCGGGGTGTGGGTCTCAATAGGACCAAGAGATGCCTCGATGGCTCCAGGAAGGAGGTCCTTACGGACATTATTAATTGGATCTATGATACCGGTGAAAATGTGCCACGCATCCTCTGGCTCCGTGGGCGAGCCGGAAAGGGGAAATCTGTTATTGCGCGTACGATCGCTCTGTGGTTTAAGAACACCGGAGGGGTCGGCTCTTGTTTTTGCTTTTCTCGTGACTGGCAGGCCGAGCACCTCGAAGAAAAGATGTTCAGGACAGTTTCATGCGATCTTCCAGAACGTGATCCTGCCTTCCGGCGAGCCTTGGCGGATGCAGTTGCGAAGGACGATGCTCTCAAGACTACCTCTGACATCGTGCTTCAGTGGAAGCGATTCCTTTCGGAACCATTGCATAAGATTTCGGGTCATATCGTTGGGAATGTGCTCGTCGTCGTCGACGCGTTGGACGAAAGTGGGGCGGAACTGTCACGGAGGCATCTGTTGTCCGTGCTTGCGTCAGCCCAAACTGCTAACCTACCCCGTAACGTCCGCATCCTCGTAACATCCCGCACATTGCCTGATATTGAGCGTGTTCTCAATGCTGCTCGGCATGTGAGGGCGACCTCGTTGGATGACGTCTCTGCAGGGTTATCGGAACGTGACATCCAACTATACATTACAAAACGAATGGGCCATCTTCGGGGCATTGTGTCTGCGGAAGTTCATGGGATTTCCCAGAAGGCGGAAGGTCTATTTGAATGGGCTCGTCTAGCCTGTGAATTCGTGAACCCAAGTGGAGTCAAGAATGGTCATGCACCTTCGTTCAGGAGGTGGATTGCTGGATGCCATGTACCGAGCAATTCTTGAAGACAGTATCCCCAAGGACGAGACCACCCCGACACAATTCCGCTCTGTGATGCAGCAGATCATGTCAGCCCTCGAACCTCTGCACATGGATGTATTGAATAAGTTGCGCTGCCATTCCTCTGGCAGGAAGGATCATTATGACATCATTGCTGTTCTAGAATGCATGGCGCCGGTATTGAGTGGCATTACAGACAGGTCTTCTCCCGTCCGACCATTGCATGCATCGTTCTATGACTTCCTGATGGATCGTTCACTGAGTGGTATTTACTTCATTGACACCTCTGATGCAACAGACCTGGCCTTTGCCACATTACAGATTCTCTGTGATAACCTTCAATTCAACATCTGTAGATTGGAAAGCTCCTACCTGGCCAATGCTGAAGTTCCTGATCTATCAGAAACAATCAAGAAGAACATTCCACACCATTTGTCCTAATCCAGTTGATTCTGGCCTCAGCATTTGCAGAAGGTTGCATTTGACTCGACACTTGCAGTGCTGGTGAAGGGTATTGTTGGAAGTGAAAAAATACTCTTCTGGTTGGAGGTAATGAGCCTTCTTGGGATGGTTGGAAAGGGTGCGAGTGCTCTTGCCACTGTTGCAACATGGGTAGAGGTGAGTACTGCATGTGTAGTATCTGGTGAGGTCTGACACCACAATGAAGGGCCAAGAAGGCTTGAAGGATACATTGGCATTAGTAGAAGATGGAGTGAAGTTCATCCAGAACTTTGGCAGTGCCATGGTGTACAGCATCCCACACCTATGTGTCTCTGCATTGCCATTTATCCCTCCAAATGGATTGCTATCAACAGTGGTCATGCCAAAATTCTGTGGCCTTGCTGCAGTTGCTACAGGAGGTTTGAAGGGTTGGCCAGTTGCACAGCTTCTTCTGCATGGTCACACTTCATGGGCTAGTTCAGTTGCATTCTCCCCTGATGGGAAGAGGATTGTCTCAGGCTCTTTGGACAAGACTGTGAGAGTCTGGGATGTTGAGGGAGGTGCACAGATTGGTGGCCCTCTTGAGGGCCATAGAGATGTGGTGGTCAATTTGGTTGCATTCTCCCCTGATGGCAAGAGGATTGTTTCTGGCTCAGGGGACATGGCTGTGAGGGTCTGGGATGTTGGAGGTGTGCAGATTGGCAACCCTCTTGAGGGCCATACTTCTAGAGCTTACCAGTTGCATTCTCCCCTGATGGGGAGAGGATTGTCTCAGGCTCACAGGACAAGACTGTGAGGGTCTGGGAGGCTGAATGCCATGCAGAAAGGACTAGTGTTTGTGAGAAGTGGACACTGGTGACATCCAACCCATCCAGTGTACTTCATCCATTCCCTCCTGCAGATGGTATATATTTCCACCTTTTATGTATTTTCATTTCACTCAACACAAGTGCAGGCATCAAGGGAAATCCCACTTAATTCTCATTTGACCCCTCACATGCATTGCATAACAGTAATCAGCTTGTTGATGGGTTCATGCATCAGGAGGCCATGCTGGGCCAACCAGTCAAGTTATGTGATGATGGCTGGATCAGAGGCCCTAAAGGATGACTACTACTTTGGATCCCCCCAACACTTAGGAGCCTGTTTTACTCCATGAGGACCACAGTAGTCATTCCTAGAGGTTGTTGCACAGAGTTGGACTTGAGTCAGATGCTCCATGGACAGGATTGGTGGAAATGTTTCCATGTCACACAATGAATGTTGGCTCAAATGGTATTTTGATGTTGGGTATACCTGCTGCTATACTGCCACACATTAATTCTTCCTCTGTATTTCCAAACATCATTTGACCCTGAAAATTGCACCTGTTCACAGAGTATCTCATACTACATGTGATCACAACAGACTTTCCATCACACACTTCATGATGTCCCTACCTTCAACTATCTTAAAGTCTGAGTACATTGTTTCCTTTAGCTTGACTCACTCTGCCTTCATTAACCTTCAAAAGGTCATGAGACTCAACTCTTGAGTTTTCATCCTAGCCTGATAAAGAGTAATACACAAAAATGTCTGGTCCATCAGCCTCTACATCTGTTCTCTTGAAGCACACTGGCCTCTGCTTTGACAGAAACCTCCTCTACATCCTCAGGTGAAGCCACACATGCCTCTAGTTGACTCTACTTATGTATGATACATATACTCTTTCTTGAGACAATAGTGCAAATTTTCACATGTGGGAATACAAGATCATGATGATCCTTGATATTTTCAGGGCCTATTGGGCATAATTGAAGGAAATTTGGACTTTTGGGGAGTTTGAGAACAGAAGAAGACCCTGAGGGGGGAGGAGAGGAGTACAAGCATTGGATAGATGGGTATGGGGCCTTTGCTATCAAACTTTTGAATTGGAGGGAAGCCTGTTTTGATTCTTTGCCTTATCCTTCAGATATTTTGAGCATCATGTTCAATTCATCCCCTTGTGAAGTATGGGTTTGCCCTCAGGTGACTGGGCTTCAAGACCAGGTGACAGGGGCTAAGTCTGAGTGGCCAAAGTCAAGGCTGGGAGACAGGGGCCAAGTCTGGTTGGACCAGAGTTAAGGCTGGAGGTCAGGGGCTAAGTCTGGAAGACTGGACTTAAGGCCAGGAGCATGGGAACAAGACCAGTAGCATGGGAAACTGACTGGTCATGGAGTGCACACAGGGGGAAGCTGGTCTGGGGTTGGATCTACCTCCCTTGGTCTCAGCTTATGTGCTGTACCCTTATGCAAGCTGGGGAGAGGTCCAGGACAGGGGCCAGGGATAGCTTAAGGCTTGGCCTTAGCTATAGAGTAGACACAGAGTGTAGTATGGAGTTGAGGGTAAGACTTAGTTGATATTCTGACTGAGGTGCCACAAAGTATGTACAGGGGTTAAATACATGAGGCTGGTCCGGAGTAAAGAACATGAAGCCAGACTTGTTGATAAGCTATTAGAAAGATGATTAGCAAGAGGAGGACAGCCATAGTGGCTGTGCCAAGGCTAATAGCCAAAGTCTGGGTGACTGGCATAACCGGAGTTGGACACAGGATTTGTACAGTAAGCAGAGTCAGACAAAAGGAACTAGACTAAATATAGTACAAACAAAGGGAAACAGACTGGAGTTATGTCTGGGTGACCTGGACATGGACCTGGGAGGACTGGGGTGGAGCAGCGCAAGGCCAGGAGGCTGAAGTGGACCAGAGATAGGGGTAAAACACTGGACTTAAGTTATTTAGGCTGGAGTTGGGTTTCTTAGGCCCAGGATTGGGTTTTCTAGGCCAGACTAGGACTAGAGTTGACTGGAGTTAGGGGCTAGGGGTCTGGACTGGACTGAGTCCAAGTCTGAGAGTCATGGATATGACACCCCTACCCTTACTGCAGAGTCTAGACATTTTTAATACCCAAGGATTGACACTGAAAGATCTCAAGATCAGAATTGCATGATCAGAGAAAGTGAAGCAGAGAGAGGAGAGGTTGAGAGTGGTGAAGGAGGTTTTGGAGAAGAAGAAGCCAGATGGACTGGGAGAGGAGGAGTTGGAGAACTTAGTGCATCCTGTGACTCAGTATTTCATTAAAGGGGGAGAGCTGTAGAGGAAAGAGCCTCAAGGATGTCACCAGCTAGTGGTCACCCCTCACAAATGCCTTGAAATTCTCCACCAGGCTCATGATGAGCTAGGGCACAAGGGTATCTTGTTCTTGTTCTTGTTCTTTTTTTTTTGGTGGATGTAGACACTAGGAAGGCAACTGATGAAGTCAGCCCCTTAGTAAGGTAGACCTCAATGAAACTTGACCATAGTCATGTGATGTGACATGGTGTGATGATGTGCTGTCAAGTCAAAGTTAAGTCTCCAGCAGTAGTGTGCAGCAGCAAAGTTGAGAAAAAGCAATTGTGTGTGCTATGCTCAGCAGATATGCTCAATGTAAATACAGTGTATTCATAGTGACCATGGTATTAATTGAGAGTATGAGGGGAAAAGGGCTTGTGAAAGATGATTACTGTAATTAAGTGGTTGAAGGCAGTGTGCAAGTGGCATCAAACTCCTCTAAAATACTTGCTGGGAGGATATGGTGACCATGATATTGCTTTATTGCCCAAGCAGCTTGTCATCCATCAAGTCCTTTAAGGTATGTGTCCATGAATCAAGATGATTGGATTGCAAAGCTGGATAAACATGATTGATAAGCAAACTTGCATCAGATAATCAGCAAACCTCTCACTGCCACATTGTCTCCAAAGGCACAGCTTCCAATGACTCAACCACACTGCACTCCAACATTTCTTCTGAACTTGGCCATGGTTTCATTTGATAGACACACTTTGAATACCCCCAGCATTGCTCAATAAAATTGAGCTTACAGTGAAATTTCAGCAAGAATATCACCTTGAATCCATGTGAACAACAAGTTGTCTCAATGATTGACTCAACATTCACAAAATCTGATTGACCATACATCAACTGGTGACAGCAGCAATCTGTCCTGTCAGAAGGACATCTAAAGTCCTTGCATTCTATTAGGAGGCAAGATGTTCCTGTATAACCACATTCAATGAGGATCTGTGCCATTCCCTTGAACCACCCTGCATGCTCATGACCCTCTGGAAAATAAAGTGGTTGGGGGACACCATTTGGTGGTTGGGCATTGGCCATTTGAATTTTTTTCCTTCACAATATTTCCATTGACATCATGAACCAGCTTCCTGGTGGTGTCTTTGGCTATGACCATAACTCCCCAGCTTTTGGAGGGGAACTTTGGCATTTTGCATGCTGAAAGTGCATCATTTGCATGCTTTAGGTGGGTCTTTGCATTATTGAAAATAAATACATGATCCTTGTGAGGGTAGTGCCTTGATAGGATGTCCATTGCTTGTTTTGTTTGAGCCACAATATCATCATTTGTGAAGTACCCATCTCATGCTTTCCCTGCCTTGAAAAGCACACATGCATGCTCTTTCCTGTCAGGTGACCAAAGCCACCCATAGTCTGCAGAAACAAAATCAGAATCAGCAACCATCAGTGAGGCCCCTTCCCCTTTTGGCTGAGGTATGGCACTTTCATTTTGATGGACCCATCAAAGCATTCACTGATCATTTGCATAGAATATGGACCCATCATGAAACCACATGACAACATGACATGCATTGCCACTCAATGGAGCCATGGTATTCACATCCTCAACAACACTGTTGTTGTTCTCCTGGTCCACTTCCCATTTTCACATTTGTGACTGAAGGCAAGTCCATGCAGGGAGAAAGACCTGCTGATGGTAGGCTATGTCATAACCATGCATTCATTCTAGGTCCCTACTCACTCCATACCATCTTCCACTGGTTGTTCACTCACTCCGCACCAACTCTGCCCAACTTCTGTCGGTTATGAGCCATCTCCACTCCGACTGCTGTTGGACTTGTGTTGCTCTCCTACCAGACTGAGCAGACCGTTCTCTGAGGGGTCATGTGACTACCTTCAGACTTTTCCCTGACAGCACACAGTCAGGTACTCTGCAGCATGCACACCACATGGTCCAGCACCTGAACTGTTTCCTTTTCCAGATGTTCTATGTTACCCATTCGTATGTCCTCCATCTACCCTTCATTCATCATCTAGGAAGTTTTTACTTGAAAATTTCTGAGTCTCCATATGTCAGTTCCGATTCCAGTTACTGTACCTCCATAGTAGTATAAAAGCATGTATCATACTCCACCATTCCTCAGTATGAATATCAACTTAGTTCCTACTCCCTCTGTCTCCATCTTCTGCCTGTTGGAGTTACCTCCAACATTCCATCTGTACCCTCCCTCTGAAATACAAGGGCTGAGATTGTGCAAGGGGGTAGCACATGAGCTAAACCCGACACCCTCACTCTGCTCCACCTCTGTCTCGGCAGACTTCATTCCTGCCACCACTCTGCCAGTCAGAGTTCTGTTTCCTTGTGTCAGAATTGCTTCTGAACCTTTCTCTAGACCTTATATAGCATTGGAGTTGGTCAGAGTAGGCCTGGACTTGACAGGCTACAACATCACTGCATTCATGATCATCAACATATTGACCTTTTACCTCTTTTCCATCGCCAGCCCATTTTCTTCATCCACTGGCAAGCAGTTGCTAGACTTATTGGCTGCAAGATCCCTAGGTGTGTTCAGTTCTCTGTGACTTTGAGAAAGTCAACAAGATCCTTGGCACAGGCATACTTTCCAATGCTGCACAGATGGAGGCTTAGTTCCTCAACAATAGTCTCATCATTGATTGGTGAGGCCTTCTGTGATTTTCATTGGATTGGCAACTGATCCCAGTGTGAGTCAAAGTGTGGTTCAGTGGTGTAAACCAACCAAAACCAACACAAAAGACAAACAAAGTGAGTGGTGGTGTGCCTACACAGTACCTAGATGGTGGAACCTTTTATTTGAGTGGGTTTTTGTGAGCTACAACACTCAAAGACAAGTGCTGAGGGTTGGGGTGCTCCTGACAAAGGGGGAGCAGGAATGCAAAAGAAAGTGATAGGGTAGACTGCTGTCAGCCTACAGAAAGATGGATGATGACTTAATTTGATGTCCCAAGCTAATCTGAGCCCAGGAAGGTCTGGATGCAAAGATACTTGATGATAGACATCAATAGCTGAAGTAGATAATAGCTAGACCCTTAATAAAGTCTCAACTATTGAAGCTGCTGAATGAATTACTGAGGGAGAATGAATTGAAAGCAAGAGGGGCTCTCTGATGTCTTCTTTTTTCAGCTATCTAAGTACAGTGATTTATATACAGTACAGGGGTGTTGCCTATGGAAAACAAGGTGCAAACACTTGGTGGGTGGTTGGTAACTGGTAAGTAAGGAATGTAGGTGGTGGGTAATCAACTTAGACAGCATTTGTGAGCATTGGTAAGGATAAGTAAGCCAGAAAGTGAAGAATCAGTAAGCAAGGTCCAAAGATTGGTAAGTATTGGCAATAGGTGAGTCAAGGACAGTCAGAATTTCAAAGTATGAGTCAAGTAATGTCAGCAACTGGGAAAGCACACTGGAATCACATTAGGGGGAGGCTGTGCATGTCACATCTTGAATAGATTGCTTCTAGGCCAAGGTGGGATGACAGAGAGGCAGTGCTGATCTGATGCCAATATATGTCATAGTCATGCCTTGACTCCGGCCGGACTCGGCCTCGCGCTCACTCAGTCTGGCCTCGGCCTCGCCAATCCCATATCTCCAGTTGGTCTAGCACGGTAGACACTGCTTTGCAGTGTCTGTCACTTCAGTTAAGTCCTTGCCCGGTCTTGTCCCTGGTCCACTCTGTCCCAGTCTCCGTTGTCTTTGTCATATCTTACTAATACTTGCCTTACCAATCATCTTAGCAATCCTTGCGAGACTGGCATTACCGGTCTCCATACTATAGTTATTTCTAGTATATAAACTCGTAGATACTCGGCCTGTAGACCTCAGTCTGAAATCAACTAAGTATCTCCTGATAACCCCGCCTCGGCCTCGGACTTGGACTGAGATCCACACAAGGGAATAGTGCTGTACCTTCAGTTGCTAAGTCCAACCAGTCCACTCATCTGTACCTTCGTCTTTACCCCTGACTCCATTCCCTCGGCCTCGCGCCCGCTTCGGTCTCCGGTCCGGTCTCAACCCGGAAACCCCATACTTGACAATATAGTACATCCAACAGCAGACAGGGTGAGTCAGGTGTCAACAGGGGTCAAGCTTTGGGGGTCTGTGGAGTGACAGGAGCATCAGGGATCACATTTTTCCTCCCCAACTGTCCTCTCAGTGAAGCAAATAAAAACTTCATGAATGAGGCTCTGTTGGAAGAGAGGATGAAGGGGGAGCATCTTCTGCTGTATCTTGCAATAAGAAGGCAAGATGTGCATCATATTCATCATGGATGCAATCAGGGAGAGTGGAGAACAGTAGATTATGCTGTAGCTGTTGCAATTTTGGACGAATGAAGGATGAGATTGGTATGAAGATGGAGTAGGGAGGAAGGATCCATATGCTTCTTGGATCAGGGAGACTAAGACAACCACATGAGACCTTTCCAGCTGAATGACAGACCTGAGGCAACCAAAGAATGTCTTCCTAGAGGTCATACTGACAAAAAAGAACATGCTGTCCAAGCTGGATGGGCTGAGAGGGGGCAGATGAGGATGGAATGTACCAGGACACTTCAGGATGGAAGCTAGTAGGAACTCCTGGTAGATATATGTAGCCATGATTCCTAGTGAAGGGGACAAGTGAAATGATTGATGTGGAGGAAGCCATATCAGAAGAATTAGCAAAATGATTGTCTTTTGGAGGGAGTGCCGTAGAAATGTGTGGAGTGCACAGATCCTTCCCAATTTTGGCAGGTAGGATTGCATGGCTGAACACTATAAGCAGGTGTGGGAATGGTGTTGGTATCTGCAGAAATGGTGGAGATATGTTGAAAACTGGAATGCCATACATGGGTGCTTAAGAATTTTCATTGTCACTTAACTTGCTTCCTTCTTTTTTCTTTGGCATTGATGACTTGTTCTTGTGCAAGGGATCACTGCCAACATTCCTGGCCATCATTCTTCACATGAGGGCTATGGTCTTCATCTCCATTCATCAGCTTTATCCATGCCCATGTCACCAAACACCTTTTGTGTGTGACACTGGTCCTCAATGTATGCATGTGTCCATTTCTGGAGTCTATGAGAAAGAGCTTGTGTACTCTGACCAAAATGAATATCCTGTGCTGTCTTGTCAACCACTTTATACCAATGTCCACCTGTTGGGTTGCCTGGCTGGGTGTTGACATATGTCCACAAAAACCTAGCCATTTGGTCTACTTGCTCAATGGTAATCCAGGGCAAGTTTTGGTGCTGGATCCCTTTGTGGCCATATTTCAACAACTTCATGAGTAAGTGCAAGTCATCTAATGCATGTCATGCTTCACTGACAGATGGTGGAAACCAGGATGCTCTACTCCACTTATGGCCACCTTTGTATTGCATCAAGGCTTCACTTTCTTGTCATGAGGACTTACCATCATTGTTGTCATCACCTGATGAACTTCTTGTGCTGTCATCTGTGTCTGTGTCATCTGAATCTAGCCTTTTCCACTCAACCCTAGGATTACCACTGGCTTGTCCATGCTCATCCTGTGCAGGTCCATTGTCTGGTGTTCTCTTAAATGTGACCATGTTCAAAGTAAGCCATAGGTCATTTAAGTCAGACACATGACTCACATTCTCTTCACCTAGTTGCACTGAGTGCCTCCCTTTCTTTTGTGGTAGATTTTTGGACCATTGGGTATGGCTATGCTGCTTTCATGCCATTGCTGCTTAATGACATCTAGTGTATGCTACAGTGAACTATGCCATCCCAAATTGGTACTATTCTCTAGCTGAGGTAATGATTTTTGTGCTTCATATTCTTCCAAAATTAATTACAACTACAACACATGTATTGTGCTCCAATACAGTATACTTTTTAAGTGTGTATATATCATACATATGAAACACAGGGATTTTCAAGATATTGAGCTGATGAGCTGATATTGAATATACATACAGTCCATTTGCAGAGCAATGTCACACTTCATCATGTGATTATGGTCAAGTTTTGCTGAGGTCTACCTTAGCATGTTGGGATTTGGGATTTGCACCCAAGGATCATATCAGAACATAATCATATAATCATAAAACTCATAATATCACCCAGGGGAAATGCTTGATGCACACCGGTTAAGGTAGTGTGGGAATCCTCACCTTGTCGGTACCTATCTACCACACCCTGGAGGATGCTGAGGTGTAATACCCACTAATGAAGAAGTTTGTGGGATTGCAGAGGGGAAACCCAGAGAGGAATCTGTAGGGAACCTCAGTAGTCTGTCAAGCTACTAATATTGAGTATAGTACCTGTAGGGAACTATACAAGTTAGTAAGGATAATCTATCTATGTAGAAGTGTACTCACTCTCGGTAGTCTGTCAAGCTACTGAGGGACTAGGTAAATTTTACTAGTGTATGGGTGCGCTCTAACAGCTTATGTAAGTGACATAATCATGTGCCTAAGTCCAAGTAAGGACAGGGGTCATTTCACTCCAACAACTAAAACCTCTGACTTCCAAATCCAGTTGTTTGGAAGATTACCTTCATTTAGCAAGGTGCCATGCCAGGTTTCAAGAACAGTGTCTTGCTTTATAGCTTTATATGGAGACTTGTAAATTTTCAAGTAAAACTTCCTGGACAATGAATGAAGGGTGGATGGAGAAACATATGATGGGTAACACAGAATAAACCAAAAAGGAAATAGTCTAGGCACTGAACCATGAGGTGTGCACACTGCAGAGTACCTGACTGCACACTGTCAAGGAGAAGTCCAAAGGCTGGACAGGTAAGGGTCACATGACCTCTTGGAGAATGGTCTGTGTGGTCCAACAGTAGACCAGTACAAGTCTGACAAAAGGCAGAGTGGAGGAGGCTCATAAATGGTAGAGTGTGGGCAGAGTTGGTGCAGAGTGAGTGAATGACCAGTGGAGCAGTGTGGAGTGAGTAGGGACTTAGGACAAACACATGGTTGTGACACAAGGCTGGTGCTGAGGATCCTCCCAAAGCTCATGATGGGCCATTGAGATCCACACATTGACCATAGACATTCTGCCAGGGGCCAGATGATGGCACAGAAGGGTGAGTGCATACTTTTGGTGAGAATATGTGGCATTGATTCAGTTTTGCTGCACAACAGGCATGTGCCTCTCATTTCATAGAGTGAAATTTTGAGCCAATATTTGCTGATCTTGTAGCATCCATGGAGGTTTTTCCAGAGGAAATCACAAGGGTTCCTAGGTAAGTCCATATTCCTTACACTTTTCCATACTTCTGGTGCTGGTGGGGTGGTTCCCCACAGGCATCTCATGGCATGTTGGGCAAGAGCAAGGTTGATTCTTGTTTGTCTTTTTATTTCTGGATCTCTCACAGTGTGGCAAGCAATTAGGGCTTGGTGAAAGATGCATTGGGATCCTACTGCTAGATGCAAGCCTCAAATAGCAAAATGCAGGTCAAAGGATAAATCAGATTCAGATATGATCAGGGAGGTAAGGGCTATTTTGGCTAAATTGGAAGCAGCTAAGTGTTCTCTGTGAGGAGTGTTCACCCTCCATGCCTGCAGAAGTGTTCAAGCACTCCATTGACACAGCACAGCTACATACTATGAATCAGTATACATTTGCATCACTACAATGGAACCGATCTCTGTCTTCATTTCTAGATAAGTTAACAGTGAGGTTTTTTATGACTGATATGGAACTGATGTGGGCTAGCAGAGTATGAAGTGGTTGATCTTTTGGATGGATTCCAGGATGGTGCACAGGATACAAGTATTGTTTGTTGTGCTGTCACTTGTCATGCAAAATGCTATGTTTCAGGGGTCATCTTGCATGAAGAAAGTGCTGCTGCTGGATACCTGGGTACCATCATCATCAGTCTGGTGGTTCAAGCTGTTTAAAATCTTGACAGTGGGGTAATTATGGTGTTAGTTGTGATATGTTGAGTTGCAGGGGAGTCTGTTCATGGGGTTGGGGGGCACAGTATGTGGATAGCATTTCTGGTAGGACCTGATTTGGTGAGTGCAGGGTTGGATGTCAGGGCCTCTTTTTCCTCAAGGGCTGCCCAGTTATGGGCTAGTCCCTCTGCTGAAAGGTCAGGGTTCATCCAGGGGGGACAGTGTCACACACCAAAGGTGTTTGGTGATGTGGACATGGATGTTGCTGATGAATGGAGATGAAAGACTAGAGCCCTAATGCATAGGAAGACAGCCAGGAATGTTGGCAGTCATCTTATGCACAAGAATGAGTTGTCAATGCCAAAGAAAAGAGAAGGAGGAACTGGGAAAGCACACTGGAATTGCATTAGGGGGAGGCTGTGCATGTCACATCTCGAAGAGATTGCCTCTAGGCCAAAGTGGGATGACAGAGAGGCAGTGCTGATTGGATGCCAATATAGTACATCCAAAAGCAGACAGGGTGAGTCAGATGTCAACAGGGGTCAAGCTTTGGGGGTTTGTGGGGTGACAGGAGCATAGGGGATCACAACTTTCCCCCCATTACTGTCCTCTCAGTGAAGCAAATAAAAACTTCATGAATGAGGCTCTGTTGGAAGAGAGGATGAAGGGGGAGTGTCTTCTGCTGTATCTTGCAATAAAGAGGCAAGATGTGCATCATACTTGTCATGGATGTGATCAGGGAGAGTGGAGAACAGTAGATTATACTGTAGCTGTTGCAATTGTGGAAGAATGATGGATGAGACTGGTATGAAGACATTGCAGGGACCAAGGAGGAAGGATCCATATGCTTCTTGGACTGGAGAGACTGAAATGACCACATAAGACCTTTCCAAGTGAATGACAGACCTGAGGTGACCAAAGAACATCTTCCTAGAGGTCATACTGACAAAAAGAATGTGCTGTCCAAGCTGGATGGGCTGAGAGGGGGCAGATGAGGATGGGATGTACCAGGACGCTTCAGGACAGAAGCTGGTGGGAACTCCTGGTAGATATATGTAGCCATGGTACCTAGCACAGGGGACAAGCGAAATGATTGATGTGGAGGTGGCCATATCAGAAGATTTAGCAAAATGAGTGTCTTTTGGAGGGAGTGCTGCAGAAACATGTGGAGTGTGCAAATCCTTTCCAATTTTGGAAGGTAGGATCATGTGGCTGAGCACTATAAGCGAGTGTGGGAATGGTGTTGGTATCTGCAAAACTGGTGGAGATATGCTGAAAACTGGAATGCCATACATGGGTGCTTAAGAATTTTTGTCAGTGCTTAACTCACTTCCTTCTTTTTTTCTTTGGCATTGATGACTTGTTCTTGTGTGAGGGATGACTGCCGACATTTCTGGCTGTCCTTCTTTGCATGAGAGCTATGGTCTTCATCTCCATTCATCAGCTGCATCCATGTCCACCTCACCAAACACCTTTGGTGTGTGACAATGGGGTACCACCTGACTTGTCTTCTTTGTGTGACTTTTGACTTCTCTTAGTGATGAGTCCTTGTAGTATGGTCTTGATGGTAGGATGTGATGGGTTCTTGAAGAGGGAGTGAAGGGACTGTTTATTGGGTAACTGGAAGGGTTTTTGTGTTTCAACTGCAAGGAGACAGCAGAAGAACTGAAAGGAAAATAGATCAAGGGGTGCACACAGACTGCACATTCAAAGAAGAAATGCACAGGGTGGTTGTGAGTATCTGTGGTATAGAGTGGCCAAGGATGGCATCAGTGAGACTACACGGCCAAACGTCAAAAGTATTCAACGGATAAGTGCCGGAAAAGGTTGCCATGCTACATGCCGTACACTGGATCTATATCCCACGCATACATACAGCTTAATTTTATAAATTTAAAAACTAGAGCTTGGAAACGGGTTATAATGCCAAGACGCTCTGAGATTCATCGACAAGATACTCCACGTGTATGGAACCGAGCTTTTAGTGGATATTGCTAATATGAAATTGTCCAGATCCACTGAGTAGCAATTTTTTTGGATACGCTATATATGTTTGTCACTAGCATACGCCATATGCCCTCTGCTATACCCACCGTATATAAAAAGCACGTGATGCTCGACTTGGGGGCGAATGTCCACGAATGTATTATATAGCAAATAATACTGTGAATCGGAGGGTGCACATGAAGCATTGAGGAGTGTGTCTAGGTAGCCTACGCATTTCTTCGTAGGTCATTTTACTGGAAGTACTATTGATGGCAATGCCCTCGCTGGGTCGACCTTCGCCACGATGTATTCATTCCGGCCCATAATCTCAATGAAATCACAATAATATCTTATGTATAATGGAGGGTATACGAATGCGGGGGCATTCAAAGACAAAATTACTATCAGTTTAATCTTCGTGTCTAGTCAAAAGCGCTGCGTCTGTAGCAAATATTACGTGGTTTCTTCAGCATCAATGGAAGATGTCGCAGAGTACGAAATCAAGGATAGGTAGCCTTCGCATTTCTTCGTAGGTCATTTCACCGGAAGTGCTATTGATGGCGACGCCCTCACCGGATCGACATTCCCCATGATACATTCATTCCGGCGGCTAATAATCCTATTAAGATCGCAATCATATCTTACCTATAATGGAGGGTATACGATTGCAGATGCATTCGAAGACAAAATTACCATCAGTTTAACCTTCTTGTCTAATAGTCAAAGGCCTGCATCTGTAGCGAATATTACGTGGTTTCTTCGGCATTGTGATCATGATCCAGAGGGAGGGCAACGGCCGCTGGTCGGAGAGAGTTACGAACAACGATGAGCGTGGTAGTTGTGCTCTGGGAATGTGCAGCCTGGTTCTACGTGGGTGGGGACATGGAGCAGGTATCGCAGGCCTTGTTCCAATGGTAGATCACTGATATTCCGATGTTTTGCAACGACGAGTGGTACATGGAAAAAATCGATCTACAACATATCCTACTCATACAGAGTTGCATACAAAACAACTTGACTTGTGTAGAGAATTACTGAGTAGAAATCAGCGGGAAGGGATAAAAGAGTGCAACGTGCCTACAAAACGTTTCCCAGACAATCGACAATGTATGTTCAAGTGAAGTGACACTGCCGGACTCATTCTCCATTTTGTTCTCATCGGTATTGAGCCAATCTCGAATGAATTGCCCGTCCAAAGGAATGTCTGGGTCCCAGTGATGCCATTTACCGTCCGGAAACATCGGGTAGGAGCCAATAAAAGCCATCCAAAACGCGTCCCAACCCCACTCCCACTGAGGATAGGAGGTGTTGACATCCTCAACAAGCCAACGTTCGATATCCTTGCAAAGCCTGATCCACTGGTGAGAATTTCTGTGGTCGAAGGTATGTGGTAGCGGTAAGAAGGGGATCAGCAGGTCCATGATCGACGTTTCGGGTGTTAGGCTATCTCGAACACTCTGTGAGCCCTACAGTGTAATCAGGATAAGATATATGACCAAAATATAATAGACTTATGCTTAAAGAAGTGTCCATGGGGACAGAATGATAAATATCCCATGCCTCTGCATGAACGACGGGTGACATGGTGCCCCCATCCTTAGAAATAGTTATGGAGATCTCAACAGGCTGTTCGGATTTTTTTTTTCAGTACCAAAACATGATAATATAAACGGCGAAAAGGACCAACGATGTTACTGTGAATGAGATGTCGAGGCACAGGCCCTGGGAAGCTGACAGTGACGACCAACGGCTGCAAAAACGCAGTCTCCGAATCAATGAGTTCCAGGGTAGGACAAAACACCACTGTTTGCTTGGTGGACGATAGACTCATTTTGAGGGGAAATAATGGTTGGGACGGTGGACAGTCGAGGGCGCAGTGACAAGGCGCATCACGTGACTTGTGGACTTCGCAAGTTTCCAAAGGTCGACGTTATCATTGAATCTCTGCCCGCCGACTCACATCGATAATCTACGGAGGATGGGGAAAGCCCTCAATCTTGTTGACGGGAAAGGTTTTTTTTTTTTTCACAATGGACGCGCATTCTGCTCTATTTATTGATCGTCTCATCAGTTTTTAGATACACACAATCCAGTACCAAACTGGTCGAGTGTGTTGTTTGCCCGGGATCGAAAGTTCTGCATATCCGGCATACCAAGTGTCATGCAGAATCTGCTGTCCACAAGCGTCATGTCAAGTATACGATTGAAGGCCGAAAAACGGTTTCAGGTTTCACGGCTTTGACTCCCCAAGCCCATGACTTTTCACCGCAATCATCAACCTACGAGTCTCATGCTGGGTGTCTGGACGACAACGATTCGCAAGTTATGGACACCGACCCATCGTCTCTACCATCAAATCTTGAAGATCTTGATCCTGTCGTCAGTCAAACTTCGGAGCCTGAGCCAGCTACTGCCGATGCTTTCCCAACCGTTGAAGTCCCACTTTCCGACCTCTGGAACGCAATTTCAAACTCTCGTTATTATCGTGTTCACGAGCCAGTGGACTTGTTCCAGGAGCTTCAAGATGTGCTTGCTTCCGGTGATATGCCTTTCTATACGCCAGCCTCGCGTTCAATACCCGCACGTAACGACCTCGGCGTTGATGATGGCAGTGACCCGGATTTTGGGATTGAGTTACCGTGTACGTACATCCATATTTTTGCTTCGCGCATCGACGGCTCAACGCGATGTCACAGCTGAAGAAGAACCTGCACCGGGTTCCACGCATGTCAATTTTCAGGTATCCGTTGACAATCCAGCATACCCATGGCCCTCAAAAGCGGTGCGATTTAACTACCCTTTGCTCGATGAAACTCCAATTCACATATCTGCAGCATTTCCTTACTGAACTGCTCTTCAGTTCCCCTCGCCTTCCGTTTTCTGAACCGCAGAAGAGAGCTATCTTGTCCTGGGCGAAAGAACTTGGGGCCCGGGATATCCCATCTCTGTATAGTTTGAATCGCTGCCATGAAGAGATCAAGAACCTCGTAGGTAACCCAACAAGGAAAGTCGTATCAGCATCAGGGAATATTTTTTACATCAATGACATTGCAAATTCTATTGCTAAGGTTCGTGCATTCTTGCCTTTTGATCACCGCTGACGAACCGTTTATTCCAGGACTACACCAATCCGCTTACTCAGTTCGCAATGCAAGACTTTCCAGAAGATGGTGGGGAAGGGATGTCACAGGTTTTCAATGGCGGGAAATTACTTCATGAACTTCCTTCTCCTCCTGCCGTTCAAGTAGATGGAACTGTTTATTTTGTGGACGAACTGTTACAAGAATGCTCGGGTGACTATTTTTTCCCTGAACACTTTTTCCTTGCAGCTCCAGAAGCCATAGCTGGCGGCGCAACAGGATTCCTTCCAACGAAGGCTGTGTATGCTCTTGGACGGGCGGCTACATGAACTGAGGTACGTTCACTGCATTATATTTTGGTTTTGAAGTAATTGAATGTATTCATAGGCGGGTTTTATTATCAGTGATGAGAGAGAGATTATCCCAACTGCCTCATTTCGGAGATTGTTCGAGGAAATATCCCGCTGCCCCTCGGAACTTGCTTGTGGGCTGACCGAGAGCTCGAAAAAAAGTGGGTCGCTCTGTCCTAACATGTGGCGCAGAAAGTCGGGTGGCCGGATGGTGTACAATGTACCGCTGATAATTTTCATGGACGATGTCTCTGGGAACATCTCGAAGCAATGGAACAAACACCACGTGATATATGTAACGAATGCGAACCTTCCTCGGGAAATGTTAGAACAAGAATTCTATGTGCGTTTCATGACGTCTTCTCCTCATGCGGCTCCGATGGAGCTGATGCATGCAATGAAAGAATCCATTTCGTAAGTACAACAACCCTTTGAGATTCTTTTGTATGAACCCGGTGTTACAACAGGAATGTGGCGGAGTCAGGAATCATAGCCTGGGATTGCAGAGATGAAGAAGAGGTGATGTTGATTCCTCAAGTGCTATTTCTTGTGGGCGACAATCCAATGCAAGGCGAGGAATGCAGTCAAGCTGGCTTGAGTTGCAACCATTTCTGCCGAACGTGCGACGTTGGGGGTAAGAAGGAACACAAGGAGTCGGATGCGGGATATTGTAGTCTATTCAAGGTCGGTTCGGCATTCATTTCACTCCATGTCACTAATGAATAAATATCGCACAGTCAGGAAACCTTCGTACGCCTGAGGGAACGGTGAACACGATCAAGGAGCAGTTTAGCCTAGCGATGCTATCAGGTGCTACGGAAAAGGTCAAGACTTCTGTATCGACAACCGGCGTTCGAGATTCAATTTCACTCGGCATATTAAATACGGTGATTGAACTGGGCAAGAGCCTTCGCAAGCGGCGAGCTGGCACTTCTTCTAAGCCCGAAAGCGAAGTTAGGGAGGTGTTAGAGAAGGAACTCGCTGGATTTCTTCAGGGAAGGGTATTGGAGGATGCAATAAATCCGCTCCTGGGTATGAAAGGTCGGTACTTTACTCGTGGACTGTGACCATACTGAGATGAAAATTTGTAGACGTGAATATCCATCTAGACACGCCAACGGAGATCCTGCATACGATACTTCTTGGTGTCGTGAAGTACTTCTGGGGCCAAACAGTCTTCCTCCTCGAAAAAGCAAACCTCGTCTCTACATTTCAAAGCCGCTTGGATGCCATCGATCGGGACGGACTCAATGCGCCAAGTCTCAATGCGGAGTATATTTGCCGCTACAAGGGTGGACTCATTGGAAAACACTTCAAGAGTTTGGCCCAAGTCATGCCGTTCGTCATTCATGATCTCGTCCCGCAGCGTGTGATGGATGGATGGACGAGTATTGGAGAATTGGTGGTGCTCCTTTGGCACACAAAGATTGACAATACCGATGAATACTTGGTGAGCTATTTTGGTTATTTTCGAGTAGCATGCGCTTATTAGTATAACCAGGCATGTCTCTCTCGGACGATAGAAGACTTTCTCAACGTCACCTGTATCTGTGCTCCGAGCATTCTCATTTCAAAGCCAAAATTTCACTTCCTTGTCCATCTCCCCATGTACATTCGTCGCTTCGGACCTGCGCTTCTCTTCTCAACAGAACGCTATGAATCGTACAACCACGTGTTCCGACTCTCCTGCATACATAGCAGCCGACACAGCCCAAGTCAAGACTCCTGTCGGAAATTCGCACGTCTCGATCAGGTCAAGCATATATTGACTGGGGGCTTCTGGTATGAGCCGCGGCTGCAAAAGTGGGTTCAGGCCGCACCAGCAGTCTTGGATTTCTTATCGGAACATCCAGAACACGCCAGGCTCCTTGGAATCAAGGTCAATGATGAGGCTCCGACAACGCTCTGTGGTAATCGGCTTTACTTGTCCTCCAATCATTGCATGCTGACAGTTTCATCAAGGAACTGGTCATATTACTCGAATCAAGGGTACAAATGGGAAGACCGAAATCTCGAAGGCCGTACATTGGAAGACGACACAATGCGCCCAGATCGATGCCTCCCTGTCAGCCCCAGATCAATACGTTTACCAAGCCGACTCGTTCATCTCCAAGCACAGCGAGAAAGTTAAACTCGGCAGTCACGTCATATTTCTTTATCCTAAAACTGATTCCGGATTCTCTGTTGGACGTATCATAGAAGTGCTAATACGCAACGCTTTCCATCGCAACGTCGTGCACGTTGCCATTCAGGTGCTCTCATTCTCGGCTTTGCACCCGTTGATTCATCTTCCGTGCTTGGAACTCAGCGATGACAAGATCGTTGTGTCACCAGATGTGAGTACTCGTTTCCCGTATCTCAGACTTTCACTCAGTAATTCTAAGGATGTAATTTGCGTTGCGAATGTGCAGCACAACTGTGTCGACTCGAAGTGCGCCAGCTTTGTAAACCGTGCCATTCGTCAGGAAAGGTCCGAGACAACACAAGTGCGGAAAGCCGTTCGTCATGAGCCCACACAAAAATATCTGCTGAACACATATTCGATTCACAACTACGCCCATATCCGCAGAGCTCTCCCCCCCTCGTTACGACAAACGCCGCTCCGAGTCTTGGATGATATCCAACATACCCGATGTAACGCTGCCCAGCAGGTTCGGCAAAAGAAGGCACAGAAACACGACGGGGAAGGTGCATTGGAGGTGGATACAAGCATGAACGTGTTTGATCGAGCCCAACCTAAGGCAAGGCAGTCGAGGGGCAAGAAACAGTCTACACAAACAGCCCGTGCACGGAAGCCATCTTCGGCTGCAGAACCCATTACGGCGCACACTACTTCTGCAGCGGTAGCGTCCCACCAACCTATAATCAACCCAATCGCCATTCTGGGACCCGGCCAGCTCTCAGCAACTGGACCGTTTCCAATGCACACTCCGCTCGTCTCACCAGTTGCTCATCAGCCTCCGTTGAACCGCCCGACTGCCATGCCTGGTGCGCCTGGCTCGCTATTATACCATTCATATCTCCCCCACCAGGACCTGTCTTACGTCCCCTGGGGCCCAGCTCAATCCCACTTATTTCCCCGCCCACTTACTGTTCCAGCGGTTTACCAGAATAATCCGTATTTTGCTAGTACTTCAGATCAGCACGTTTCCTCAGCTCCCCCCCCATCCTTTTCCAGCGCCCCATAATTTCAATTCGCTTATATCGTTCACACTGTTGTATAGTCCTTGAATATGAGTCATTGTGAACGTACTTTGCAATGCAGCTGCAACTTTGAGGGTGTGGCCCGTTGACATAATGTGCTTATTACAGCAAATAAAACAAACTGTATTCAGCTCGACACTTGCCCCGGTGGTCTGCAAGTCGCTCGATACATGTTTCGAAACTACCAACTGCGATCAAGCTCTGCACCAGGCGCGCGCGTTTCTAGTTCGCATCGAACTGTATCAGGTTCATCTGCAGGCTCCCGACCTGGAACACCTGCGCTAAGTGCTGCAACAACGTCCTTTGGGCAGCACGATGGTCCTGCAATCACGGTATCTGCTGGAACAACGTTGGATGTTCCTCGTTCCCTCCGGGCGCGTAGTGCCTCCGCTTGTTCATTTGATGAACCAATCTCAATCGGTGTGCGACGTGAGCGGGAAGACAATATCGAGTCGCTCCAGATGGATTCACAGCGGACGAAACGCCTCAAGCTCTATGCGAAAACCCTTTGTGAAGCTCACCAAATCCCTGACAAGACACTGATGGATTTCATTGACGTTCGTCCTCTTCCTTTTAATTTTCATACATTCTTTGGATTATCATTGCCTTCTAGACAGGCAATGTATTCTATATGCTCGTAGATATAAAGGCCCACCTCGTCAAGTCGGAAGTGGCCCAGAAAAGCACCCAATTTCAAACTTTACAAGAGGCGTTGAGGGGGAAGGACTTCGAAGTAAGTTTTTTGTATACATTGATACATTATGAACATCCTGTCACTTCTCCATGGTAGGCCGGCTTGCACACACGCCTTGTAGCGTGTATGTTGTCCCCAAACCTCACGGCCTATGTCACCGACACACAGCAACATATAATGGTGTGTTGGTAGGTATCACTGTACTTGGTACTAACATCCTACCCAGGAATTCATTTCTGAACATCCCGACATGTTCAAGGTACCGGCAGCTGTCCTCGACGATGCAGAGCTCAAAGGCATCCTTGGAAAGCTGGTAACGAAGTCGTTGGCCGGTATTCAGAGTACTCTGAAGTCCCAGGTAATGTAGTGTCTAATTTATTATGCGCTTTCTCAATCCTCTTCTAGCTTATCACGTCAATTGTGAAGAAGACCTGCATCATTGATGTAACGAAAGTTTTGGCGCGATCCAGCTCCGGCATGGAAACAGAGGTTTCGCATTGGAATCGGGTGGCTTTCCTGGTACGCACCCATTCTTTCTGGTAGACAAACTACTAAATTTATTACCTAGTGCCGTTGTCTACGGATTTTTCTAATCGGAACCAGTGATCATCATATCGCTTCATTGGATGCCTGCTACACGGCCCGCCTTCTTCCAATGCTCAAGTCTGATATGCGTGCCAAAATTCAGCAAGACATGGGAAAGGACCTTGACAATCCCGAGGAGCAGACACAGGAAGGCGACAGGGAGGGTCAAGGAGATGGCGTAGGCGACGTATGTGTGACTGCTGCTACAGAGGACTTGGATGGCTCTTTCTTCAACGACACCACGCCCCTGGAGGATGATGCTGACGGTCCCGTAGATGGCAAGGACTCCAACACCGATGGCGTCGACGACCTCGATGATGACGATTCAGGATTCGGATTGAATGGCAAACTCGTTCGGTTTAACCGTCAGAAATTTTGGAATTATGTCGACTACATGCTTGCACTTCTGCGCGACACATCCCGCAAGGCCGCTAACTCGAAGGAGGACTACGAAAAGGAGATCAACCGGTATGTCGCGTAAACCTCTAATATCTGCTCTACTTAATTGTTCAACCCAGAATCATGGTCCAGATTTTTCAGGACGATCTTCAAGACTGTCCTGGTACCAGAAAAGGTTCCCGATTAGTAGCCGTCGTCCATCCTCCTTGGCAGTCCACTATTCAGCACGAGCTCATGTGGTAGCCCATCTCTACTAGATCATAATACTTTGCATTGATTGTTCATATATACCATGCAATTGATTCGTTTCCGTGCAGTAATGTGTGATATCGTCATTCAGTATCAGTATGTATATGCTGCATATACAGGACAGGGAAGGTATAGCCTGTATACTCAACCAAGCATATGATAGATACATGGCAGGTATAGCCCGTATACTCGAGCCAAGCATACGGCCTATGCGCGGCAAGGTATAGCTTGTATAATTGATCAAGTATTGGACCTACATAAGGGAGCGCGCATCAACCCAATACATGGCAATGGGTATCGAGTGTGTCATGGCATTAGTAGATCGGAAACATACTCTAATCTAGATACTCGACGGTCAGCTGGGTTGTGATACACAGTCTATCCTTTACAGAGACCTAGCGGGGATCTAGTTTGCACCTATCGCATAACTAGTTGTCAAGCAACGTGCTGTAAATTTTAAAATTACTGCATTTATAACAGACGGAAAAGACCCGCGCGGCATAATTTGTATACTTGCTGTATCTCACTAAAAAAAAGTATAGCTGGGATATATTTTACGTTCGGCCGTGTAGTAAGAGAGGTAGGAGAGACAGTGTGTTAGCTATATACTTATTTGGTGTTTTGTTATTTTTCTGGATGGTCTTTGACTTTTTGTTAGCAGTTTGTATGTTTTTTGTGTGTGGACTAGTAGTCATTAGAATCACTGGATGAAACCTGGGGTAAAACAGATAAAAAGAAACAGACTATGTTTGGTATCAGATGAAGTGAGTGGTATGCTGCAGGTCACCCCTGTGGGGGACTTTGAATGCTGACTGTCCCCAGTCAGCATGGGAGAAGGAACAAGGGTAGCAGAAGAAGCCATGGGGAGGTGGGCAAGGCCACTGATGGAGGTATGGGTATCATGGGAGAAGAGGGTATGGAGGAATGGCATGATGGACAAACTGTGGATACTGGAAAGGATGGATAGTCAGCTGTCTGAGGCAAATGCCTCTACCTCATTGTCAGTGGGGTCATCCTCAGCCTCCTCAAGAAGGCAGTCTAGTTCTTCATCATCCAACCCAGTAATGTGAGTCACAGTCGTGCGGGTGGTATGGAAGTAGGTGGAAAGCAGTGAAGTGGAGTTTGGAGATGGAGCCATCCAACTCAGCCAGCAGGTACGAGCCCCCAGTGGTCTGACAAAGGATGACCATGGGGCCAGTGTACCATGGCTTCATTTTCCAGTTCAGTTCTTTTTCTATGTGGGAGTTGCGAACGAGCATGAGGGTGCCAGGGGCAAAGTTATGGTCTTTAATGTGATGCTGAAAGGCAGCTTCGAACTGCTGGATAGACTGGAAGCATGCATGGAGGACATTGTTGCAGACCTGGTCTAAGTCATCCTGATGCTTCTGTAACTGGCACACACACCAAGCAATCAGTTCTGTGGTAGTCAGTGGTGTCACATCATCACAAGATAGGGGTAAGAGGAAAGTGGCCTCAGCAAGGTCGAATGGAAACAGTGGCTCAACACCATGCACCATGAAGTAAGGGGATAAACCCATGGACTTCAAGATGGTGACCTGCTTGGCCCAGAACATGGAGTGTGCAATGGTGTGCCAGCGGCAGTTGTCATTATCGCAGCTTCTCATGATAGCCTTGTGAACATCATAGTGGTGATGCTCTACAATGCTGTTAGCCTGAGAGTTGTAAGGAGAGATACAGATGTGACAGATATGATATTGTGCAGCTAGGGCATCTAAGGCTTGGATGAACATGGGACCATTGTCAGTGACAACCTTGGTGAGTGGACCCCAGTGGCACAGAATGTCCTCAAAGATAAAGGACACAAGCATGGTACTATTGTCTGTGCACAACATGCGCCATTTGGGATATGAGGTGAGTGCGCAATGAGCCTGTACTATGTAGTGGTAGCCACCAGCTTTGGGCATTAGCATCATGTCAATGTGAGCTTTATGAAACAGGCCCCCTATCATGGGTACAGTGGGGGGGATATGAAGCTTCTGTGTCTGGTGGATCTGGCATTTGTGACAAGTGCGAACATACCACTTCACATCCTCGACAAGAAGAGGCCACCAAAAGCAGAGGAGAAGGCGCATGCAGACTGTGAAGACACCTTTGTGTCTGAGGCCATCATGTGCTTCTTTGATGAGACAATACCACTTGGATTTGTCAATGACTAGCTGGTGCCATCTGTGTGGTTCCCTATGCCATAAGTTACCATCTAGGAGGAAGAAGCAGCTAGCTGAATTAAAGAAAGATGAGTACTGCACATCAGTAAGGTCAGGAGGTCACTCATGGGTTGCGAGGAATGTGTGGATCATTTCTATCTTCACTTCATGTGCCTGAGCTTTTGCAGACTGCAGGATGGCAGGGTCATCAGGGGTATTGGAAGGGTTATCAGTATGATCATTACAGGTGGTTGCAGAGAATGCAAGATAGACAGACACAGGTGGTGGGAGACTTGCCTGATGATAAGTGGGTGGCAGTAAGGAATGATGATCTTGATTGGAAAGAGATGTAGGAGGTGGGTGGTCATTGACAGCCTCTGTAGAGAAAGAGTAAAAATGGTCCAGCCAATCCTCATGGTTGTCATCCTTGGGCAGGTCAAGTTCTGACCATGGACAGCAGGACAAGCTGTCAGGGCTGGCATGCCTGTCCATGGGAACATGGACAAGTTTGAATGAGAAGAGGAGGATGCCAGCAATCCAGTGATTGATCGTTGTGTTTGGCTGCAGATCTGGGTTATTTATCATGCCCTTAATATACTTCGCATCTACCTCCACAGTGAAGTTAGTGAGGCCAAAGATGTATACATGTACCATGTGCAATGCATGGAAGAGACCATACAACTCCAGCTTTGCCTTGGAGTAGCAGCTCTCTACTTCGTTGAGGGTGATGGATCCAAAGCAACTAGGGTACCGTTTTCCATCTTCACCGAGCTGGTAGAGGATGTAGCTGACTGCAATGACTGAAGTGTCAACTGCTAAAATTACTTCACAACCACACTCATAGTCAATCCTTTGGAGTGCAGGGGACTTTATGATTTTGTCCTTGAGTCATTGCATGGCAGCACATTGCAGTTCGTCCCATGTGAATGGTACCTCTTTCCATGTGAGTGTGACCAGCAGCCACACAATTTTGGTGAAGTCTTTGATGAAGATGCATAGCACACTGCAGACACTGAGGAAACTGCGAACCTGAGTCAGGTTGCAGCACTCAGGCCAGTTGTGGATCTTCTGCACTTTGCTTGGTTCAGGAATGCGACCTTTGAATGTGCACTTGTGGCCAACAATCACAGCAGATGGAGCAGCTAGCATGAACTTCTTTGCCAAGACCATGGCTCTGACATTCTGCAAACACTGAAGGATGCAGTTAATGACTATATAGTGATTCCAGATAAATTTCTGAATCCCAGGGTTCTCTGGGATAGTCTCATAGGAACTGTCTGTGCACTGATAGCAGGTGGTCTCAGATTTTATGGGGATGTCATCTATGAAGGGCAGGGTATGATGCAGGATCTCATCCTGAAGAACAAATGCAGTATCTCCCTGGTATACTTGTACTGCATTTGCATGACCTTGTGGCAGAGTAGTAAGCTGAAGTGGTCTGAGGGGGGTACCAAAGGTGGTGAGGTTGTGGGAATCAATGTGAAGTGCATGCTGGTCATACCTGGAGTAGAGATCCATCATCACATATACCACATACCTGGCAAAGGATTCTGTGAGATGTTCTACAAAGGGCAGAATGGACATGCCATGGATGGTGACTGCATTCAGGGGCTGTAAGTCATGCACAAGGCAAAGAGACTTTCTGTCTTTCTTTACTATGCAGAACCAGTGGGAGTGGTAAGCCACTGTAGAAGGTTCATACATGCCGGACTTGATGCAATCTTTGATCATGCCTATGACTTGGGCATGTATCATGCTCAGGATAGGGATATTGCATTGGACCCAAGGCATGTGCAGAATTGTAGGAATCTTTACAGGTGGAAAATAGCGTTCATCTAGGTGTCTGCACTCTGTAATGTCCCAAGCAAATGCGGGCTCATGGACCAAAATGAGCCAAGTTACAAGTTTAAGTTCCTCTGGCCAAAGCCAATCTGCAGGATCAAGGTCAAGCTCCATGGCCTGTTTGGCAGTGAAGTGGATGCCTGGAGTGAAGTCTGGTGGATGGGTTGGACGTGGTTGGAGACCAGCAAGCAGATCATCAGGCAGACTGCACACAATGTGGTATTCCTCTGCCATTGGGGCAGGTACCATCTGAACCTTCTTGGCAACTGGCTTGTAAATGAGAGTGCAAACCGTGGGGTCTAGTTGATAAACACTGTTGAATGCAGCTATAGCAGGGGGGTTTAGTATTGTCTGAGTGGAGGAGAGGAAAGCAAAAGCAGGCAAGGGTATTCCAGTGGGTATGTTCCACAGTATGAGTGCCATGGGCGAAGGGAAGTTTGTTAAAGTGAAGGCTAGTGATGAGACTGTAGGACTGAGGAATGGATAACAGCAGCTAAATAGGAAACAGGATGTCTTAGTGGGCTCTCCCCAACTGTTTGGTGGATCATCAATACTCAAAAACCCCATTCAACTATACTCTAGTGACTATGGCAGTGCTTGCTGCACTTACAGAGCAGACAGCCCTCATGCCATGGGCACATGGGCAGAGTGTACTCACAGCCATCATTCAGGTCTCAGAGAGTGATCCGCTGTCCACTGTCAGGATAATCATTTGTTACTGCACTCATAAGGCAGATGAACAGATGTCCAAGGAGCATGTTAAAGTTGGCATGTTCAATTACTTGAACCTGAAGCATGACTGGTCCAGCTCTGAAGTTGAGTTTCAGGTTCTCTAGTATGCCTACAGTAGTGTCTTTAGACATGTTAGCAGATGTCATAGTCATGAGATGATCACAGTGCAATGGAAGCCCAATCTTTTCCCAAATGTGCCTGGGCATGGCGACAATTTCCAAGCTGGAATCTAGTACACAGTTGATTGTGATGTTGGTCCCAGGGACCTTGGCTTCAATGCAGCAGAGCAGTAGAGTGTGGTGAGCTATGATAGAACTGTTGTCACCACAGATAACATGGTCTCCATATTCATGTGTGGTTCATTGAGGGTTGTGGCCAGTCAGTTCATTCACTTGTACTCCCTCTTCATCGTCGCTACGAACTACTTCAATCTTGTTGGTGGTGACATGTTTTGCCATGGTGATGTCCCTGAACTGCTTGTGAAACTCAGGGGCTACTGCAAATAATTCTTTGACTGGCAAGGCAACACTGGTTTCGAGTATGCACTCCATGATATGCTTGGGCATGGCTTCATCTTTGAGAGGGAACGAGTAATGGTACTGGTTTTGATTGTGAGCTGCTGGGTATGGTGTTTGTGACAGAACAATTGCCATGGGAACAGGATCCTTGTGCATGGGCATCAGAGCAGGATTAGCCAGAGGAACATATGGTTTCATAGTGGTGGATGTTGGTGCAGGTGTAGAGGGCTCAGATGCCTGGCAAGCAGCATGTGAACTTTGAATGCCAGGGAAAATGATTTCCTCTTCTACAGTGGCTGTGCATGGGTCGACTTGTGGAGGGTTGGCAGGACATGCTGTGGGTAGAGCTGTGATTTCAACTCCATCGAAGCAGGCTTTCTTTCTGCAGGAAACAACTGCTCCCTTGTTACCTTTATCTGCTTGGTAGGTAGCCCAAGCTTGAGCAACATATGCTTGGAAGTTGGGGTCAGCTAAGTTTGCAATGGGTTCATTGACATCTTGGATGGTGTTTAAGAAGGCAGAAGGCTGGATCTCCAACTGCATGTTGACTTCAGGATGAGTGACACAGAAAAGGTTAGCAGTGCCCTGTGTGGCTGTGTTGTGCAGAGCAGCAGGTGTCACAGCACATGTGCTGGCCTGGTCTCTGTCAGCCATGATGTGATCAACAGCCTCTCTCCATGAGTTACATTTGGGGAAGCTGTTAAGTTCATGACTAGGACAGGGGTCAAAGGCTGAAGGCCAAGCACCAGGTATGACAACCCTTGGTCTGAACTCATGTGCTAGACCCTTGCACAAGCCAGGTTGAAGTCAGAGAGAGCCAAGGGGGGTCAGGAGCAAAAGCCAAGAGTTGTCTTGGGCTTAAGCTTAGGAGCAGAGGGTGAACTAGTTTGATATTCAGACTGAGGAGCTAAGTACAATCTACATAGGGTATATATACTGGAGACTGGCAACCCGAAGGCTGAGGTTACCAGTGAGGGATTAAATAGCTGTGCAAGCAACTAACTAAAGGTTAGACAAGGAGGCAGGGATCAGAGAGCTGAAGACAGACACTGCCTTGGCATAAGCGAGGGCAGTACGAAAGCTAACTAGAAATGTATAGTAAGGAACAGAGTATGTCTCGGCATTCAGTGTTAGCTTGGCATTCTGAACCTAAGACCGAACCATGGTTTTCTTGGTATATGGCAGAAGCACAGGATTCAGCTTCCATCCACAAGATAGAGATGGTTGTCTGTACCTCTTGTGATCATACTGGCATGGATATAAACTTCAACAAGCGCACACATCCTTGTCCAGTGGTTGGGGTCTGCACAGAAACCACAGCCAGGTCTGCATTGCTGCAGCAGAGGCTGCATCTGGAAGTTGTACTCCTGTTTAATGACAGTACCAGCAGGTGGCACCTGTGGCATGTAAGCTGAGAAGGGAGGTGCAGCTGGCAAGGCCACAGTAGCCATTGTTGGTACTGCACTATGGAGAGCAGATCCTGTCAGTAGGAACTTGGTGGCTTTAACAGCTTCGGTGAGCAGGTATGGGTCGTCAGGGTGGAGGTCAGTGCAGACTATGGAGAGTCGATGGTGAATATGATCTGCGATGGCCCTTGGGAAGCCATTCAGGAACATGGAATCCCATTCTGTCTCTGCAAGCTTTTTAGTTTTAATGAGCAGGGCAGAAATCTTAGTGAATTTCCACTGGTATTCTCCAAGGTTGTCCTGGTTTCACATAGGCTTGGACTGATATTCTTTGACAAGGTACTGCAAGTCTACATGGCAGTAGTGGTTGTCACCCTCACAGCCAGGGTACAAACCCTTAACAGCAACTATGAAGGCATCCCAGTCATCAGCCACTGTCACACACCAAAGGTGTTGTGGACATGGTTACAACTGACTCTGCCTAACTCGTTGACGAGTTGCATGCAATGCCCATACCATGCAGATGAAGACTAAAGGCCTCATGCATAGAAAGGCTGCTGGATGTTAACAGTCATCCTTCACACAAGAACGAGTTGTCAGTGCTAAAGAGAAAAGAGGAAGCAAGTTAAGTGTGCATTAAAGTTTTTTAGTGCCCATGTATGGCATTCCAGTTTTTGTCATATCTCTTCCATTTCCAAAGATATTGACTCTGTTCTCACACTCGCTTAAAGTGCTCAGCCACGCAATTCTGCCTTCCAGGTTTGGAGAGGATCCTCACACCCTACACATTTCTACAGCACTCCATCCATCAGATGCTCATTTCGCTAAGTCCATCAATCATGGCCACCTCTTCATCAATTGTCTTGCTTGTCTCATTTGGCAGAGACAGTGGCTACATATATCTGCCAGGCATTCCCACCAGCTTCTGTCCTGAAGCCCCCTGGTTCATCCCATCGTTGTCAGCCCTGTCTCATCCCATGCAGCTTGGTCAGTGTGTTCTCCTTGTCAGTATGACTTCCAGAAGGATGTTCTTTGGTCGCCTCAGGTCTGTCACTCAGTTAGAAAGGTCTTATGTGGTTGTTTTGGTCTCCCCAGTTGATGAAGCATATGGATTGTTCCTCCCTGCTCCCTGCACTGTCTTTATTCCAGTCTTGTCCATCATTCTTCCCACATTGTGACAGCTGCAGCATAGTCTACTGTTCTCCAGCCTCCCTGATCACATTCATGATGAGTATGATGTGCATCCTGCCTTCTTACTGCAAGATCCAGCAGAAGACATCCCCCCTTCTCCTCCTCCTCCATCAGAGCCCCATTCATGAAGTTTTTGTTAACTGCACTGAGAGGATGAAAGGGTGGGAGACATGATCGCTTATGCTCCCATTGCCCCACAGACCCCCAATGCCCTAGCCCCCTTTGATGCTTGACTCAGGCCCTTCAATTCTGGAATTAATACTTCCCTATCTGGAAACTCTGTCCATCTGTCATGCCGTCTTTGGATCTAGAGATGTCTCTGCTGAGATCTGACTTGCATCTCCACCCCCTAATGTGATATCAGTGCACTTACTCAGATTCTGACTCCATTTGACTCATTTTGTGATATTTTGAGTGTCCTTGACTCGTTCATTGCCAATACTTACCAATCTTCTTTGCTTGCTTACTTTTCATTTCTCATTTACTCATCATGATTACTCAGTCCTTACTCATTACTTACCAAGTGTTTGTGCCTTGTTTGTCACAAGCTGTGCTCCCCCCACAGTATATAAACCCCCATGTACTTAGCTACACCCCAAGCAATCAGAAGTCCCTCAGAAGTCAGTTCAACTCAGCATAACTTGTTGTCAACAGTTGAGGCTCCACAAAGGAGTCTATCTGTCATCATTTGTATACTTGGTAGTTGAGGCTCATTCAGAAGAGTCTATCTGCCATCCTTCGTCATCTGCAGTCCACTCCATGCTTAGTCAGCAACCTTTTGCTTAGTCATTCCTCACTCCTGCATAACTCATTGCCAACTTGTGCCAGGAGCACATTTTATTGAAGTCCATTACCCCAGAATACTTTTGGCTGAACACCTTCACTTTGTTCAGCATCCCCCATTCAATCATCACTTGTTCATCTGCTCTTGCATAACTCATTGTTGACTTGCACTAGGAGCACCTGCCATTGAAATTCCCCCACACTAGATCTTTCTGCACTCCAGGTTCCATGGAGGTACACCACCACTTGCTCTATATTTGTCTTTGGTGTTGGATTTGTTTGGTTTTCACCAGCTTTCCACACTTTGACTCACACCACAGGTGTGGCTTCCAGAAGTGTTTGCCAGACCTTGGCTTCTTCAAGGTCAGCATAGCGGATTGCAGCTCTGATCTTGCCATGGTCATCAAGAGCAGCAAGAGTACCAAGGAAGTCAATGTCTTTGAGGTATCATGGAAGCTGTGTGGGAGAATCTCTGCTAAATTTAGGTGAGTTTTGTGTACTGCAGGGTGGCATCTGAAACTGAGGATTAGCCATTAGTGGGTTAACCTGTGGTGGCAGTGCCAGATTGGTAATGGGTGGAACAGGTATTGATTGTGGAAGCAGAGTGGTTGGTATAGTGTGTGAGCAAACTGGTGGAAGTGTTGGTGGGTTACTAATTGGCTGATGGGTGGTCTGCGACCAAGTGAGTGGTCATGGAAGTGTGGCAGATGGAACTGAGAGTCTGGGTATAGATTCAGAGGCAACAAAGAGATGGGAAAAAGAGGGCATCAGTGATGATGAATCACATGATGTGACAGGTGTTAAAGGTGATGGTGGGGTTTTGGGCCTTCAGGGAGTCGAGTGGATAAAGCCACTGGGAAAATCAGGGGCAGTGAGATCTAGGTGATCTGATGCGATGGATATCTGATCTGCCAAAATATCAGGGGGAGTGATCACAGGTAGTACCCACAGAATGTCAGCAGGTAATTGTGCAACATCCAGTGTTATGGGTGAAACAGGGCAGAAGAGGTCAGAGTCTTCTGACAGGTTGAGATTGTGAAAGTGCAGGCATAAATTTTCTAGTTTGGTGCATTTGGCAGTGTGCCTGAGCAACCTTCTGGAAGCGACAGTAGAATCCCTCATGGTGGGCTCCAGTTGTAGGAAAAGCCCAAGTAGCTGTATAATACGAGCTAGTTGGCTTAGATAACAACAATAAAAATGAAGGGAACAAATAGCTTGTCCCAAGGGATCCTGTACTGCTGAGACTAGAAGGTGAGACCCAGTGCTTTGTAGCAGTAGCAATTTGTGATGTGTGTGGCATGGTCTGCAGAATAGTACTGGCGATGTGAGCAGTGCGAGTGGTATACGTAGTTCATGTGCAGTGTCACACACCAAAGGTGTTTGGTGAGGTGGACATGGATGCAGCTGATGAATGGAGATGAAGACCATAGCCCTCATGTGAAGAAGGACAGCCAGAAATGTCAGCAGTCATCCCTCACACAAGAACAAGTCATCAATGCCAAAGAAAAAAAGAAGGAAGTGAGTTAAGCACTGACAAAAATTCTTAAGCACCCATGTATGGCATTCCAGTTTTCAGCATATCTCCACCAGTTTTACAGATACTGACACCATTCCCACACTCGCTTATAGTGCTCAGCCACATGATCCTACCTTCCAAAATTGGAAAGGATTTGCACACTCCACATGTTTCTACAGCACTCCCTCCAAAAGACACTCATTTTGCTAAATCTTCTGATATGGCTGCCTCCACATCAATCATTTCACTTGTCCCCTTTGCTAGGGACCATGGCTATGTATATCTACCAGGAGTTCCCACCAGCTTCTGTCCTGAAGCATCCTGGTACATCCCATCCTCATCTGCCCCCTCTCAGCCCATCCAGCTTGGACAGTGTGTTCTTTTTGTCAGTATGACCTCTAGGAGGACGTTCTTTGGTCACCTCAAGTCTGTCATTCACTTGGAAAGGTCTTATGTGGTCATTTCAGTCTCTCCAGTCCAAGAAGCATATGGATCCTTCCTCCCTGCTCCCTGCAACGTCTTCATACCAGTCTCATCCATCATTCTTCCAAAATTGTGACAGCTACAGTATAATCTACTGTTCTCCACTCTCCCTGATTGCATCCATGATGAGTATGATGCACATCTTGCCTCTTTATTGCAAGATACAGCAGAAGACACTCCCCCTTCATCCTCTCTTCCAACAGAGCCTCATTCATGAAGTTTTTACTTGCTTCACTGAGAGGACAGTAAGGGGGGGAAAGTTGCAATCCCCTATGCTCCTGTCACCCCACAGACCCCCAAAGCTTGACCCCTGTTGACATCTGACTCACCCTGTCTGCTTTTGGATGTACTATATTGGCATCCAATCAGCACTGCCTCTCTGTCATCCCACTTTGGCCTAGAGGCAATCTCTTCGAGATGTGACATGCACAGCCTCCCCCTAATGTGATTCCAGTGTGCTTTCCCAGTTCCTGATATTATTTGCCTCATAATTTGACATTCTGACTGTCTTTGACTCACCTATTGCCAATACTTACCAATCTTTTGACCTTGCTTACTGAATCTTCACTTTTTGGCTTACTTATCCTTACCAATGCTCACCAATGCTTTCTAAGACGATTACCCACCACTTACATTCCTTACTCATCAGTTACCAATCACTTACCAATCATTTGCACCTTGTTTTCCATAGGCAACACCCCTGTACTGTATATAAGTCATTGTACTTAGATAGCTGAAAAAGAAAAAGAAGATGTCAGAGAGCCCCTCTTGCTTGCATTTTATCATCTCTCAGTAAATTATTCATCAGCTTCGATAGTTGAGACTTTATTAAGGGTCTAGCTATCGTCTACTTCATTTATCATCATCTATCATCAATAAACTTTGCTCCAAGTCCTCCCTGAGCTCAGTGCAGCTCAGAGCATCGAATTAAGTTGCCATCCATCCTTCTGTAGGCTGACAGCAGTCTACCCTATTGCTTCCTATTGCATTCTTTCTCCCTCTTTGTCAGGAGCACCCCCAACCCTCAGCACTCATCTTTGAGTGTTGTAGCTTGCAAAAACCCTTCCCAATCAAAGGTTCCACCATCTGGGTACTGCATAGGCACACCACCACTTGCTCATTTTGTCTTTTGTGTTGGTTTTGGTTGGTTTCCACCACTGAACCACACTTTGACTCACACTGTGCACTCTACAATACCACAGCTGGTTCAGGGCCAGTTCCTTGCTGAGTGGACAGAAATCCTTCACAGTGCCTTATCTCACAACCATGTCAGATAAAAAAGGACTTGATGTATTTCCACACATGATGTGCAGGATGTCAGTGATGCAGGAAATAGTACAAAAGGGGTTCTACAAATGGTATGATAGTCTACTCTACTCCCAGCCTTGCCAGGGCCTCTGACAGCTGCTCGACACAGACTTGAAGATGAAGATTGGCTGCATGCGCAGCCATGGCCTTGGCCCTGACCATCCCCTGGGCCTGCGAGATATCTGAGGCAGTCTTGTCATTGAATCCACCACACACAGGCACCTTGCCCTTCCTGTGGGCCTTGCCCTCAACAACTTCCACAACATCGTCATTGTCATCATCGTGAGCCTGCTTGGATGTACCAGTGTAGGAAAAGTCCAAGGAGCTGTATAATACGAGCTAGATGGCTTAGATAACAACAATAAAAAATGAAGGGAACGAATTGTTTGTCCCAAGGGATTCTGGACTGTCGAGACTAGAAGGTGAGACCCAGCACTTTGTAGTGGTAGTGATTCGTGATGTGTGTGGCATGGTCTGCAGAGTAGTACTGGCAGTGCGAGCGGTGCGAGTGGTATACGTAGTTCGTGCACAGCAGAATGCAAGACATGCAGTGTAGACAAAGTGCAAAGGAAACTTGTGGTGACCTTCCAAGTGCCAAAAGGTATCATTCTGTACCTAAGTACAGGGCTGTATAGTCTGGGCAAACCCAGAACCTAAGTAAAACAGAGTACAAGTAAGGAAAAACCACGCAACAGTGTGTACACATAAGACAGGATAAGCTGGAACAGAGACCAAGGGTATACTACTAACAAAAAGGAACAGAGACCATGGTAAAATGGATGGTCTGAGGGAAAAGAAGCGACCGGAGCACAGCAGCCATGGGTATATCATTGCACAAGAGGGAGCGAGGGCGTGGGAAGGTAGCACATGAACAACGGGGAACATGAGAGGGGAGCAGATGTAACAGTAGTCACAGAACAGTCAACAATAGGGGCTTACACGTCCAGGGAATGCGGATTCCTTACACCTGGGGAGGACTTAGATGCTGACCGTCCCTGGTCAGCCACATGGCATGGAGGACATAAATAGCTTGCTGCATGGTTATGGCAATGGTGTGGTGCTGAGGGTTTGAGAACACTGGTGAGTTCTGCATGGAAGCAAAGGAAGCATAGAGCCAAGGAATGTGAGAAGGCCATTGAATGCTGTGTATAGGCATCCGGACTGATGACATAAGTGCCTCATGGCCACTAAGTATATAATTGTTAGTGTGTGGCTCAAACCTTCGCATCAATTTGATTCTCTCCTCTCATCAATCACCTCTATCACTTCCATCATGTCTGCCAACTGTGCCCCCCATCTCTCCCAACTCATTCGCGTGCCTACTCCAGATCCTGTGGAGGCTGAAAAGGCCTCCTTAAGAGAGCAGCTTGTGGCTGCGTCAGCAGGGCTTGTGGCTGAGGCAAAGTGTGCGCCTGATGACCGGGAGGACATGTGGGAGGAGAAGACAATGTGGTTGAGGCACTGGGAAGAGAAGACGGTAGGTGGTTCATATGGTGACCTGGCCGTGCGATGCTGATGAGCCTGAGACAGGCAGTACTGATGCCTCTGGTCAAGCAAGGGAAGGCTCTCGGGGTGTCCATGCGGGTTGATGCAGAGGATGCTCCCACACTGGTGGAGGCCAACGATTTGTATGAGCAGTGGACCGCAGAGGAGGCCAAAGCACACACGAAGGCAGAGCAAGATGTCCAGATGGGTGAGGAGACCACAATGGAGGTTGGTGACAAAGGCATGGGGGTGAAAATGTCTCATGTAGTGGTCCCACAACCGGCTCACAAGGTAAGTGAGCCTAAGCGGTTCACAATGCCTTGGTAACCATGCGGATTTCCAGTGTTTGTGACAGACCATTGCGGAGAGTGAGGACAAGGCAGGACCAAGGGTCACGATCCCACCTGGGTCAGTTCTGCGCAAGGTGCTCGGTGAAGAATGCAGTGTGTTTTGGTCTAGAGGGTCAAACATGCGACGGCTGCATGCATATGAAGCAGGGGTGCAAGAAGTCGATGAAGGCTGCAGGAAAGCAGGCGCAGGCTGGCACATCAACTGGTAAGTGACGAGTGTGTTTCAACACAACTGAGACTAATCCACTGCAGCGCAATCCTCGAAGGCTCCTAAGGCTGGTCCATCTAAGTGGGCTCACAATGATGATGATGACAACATCGTGGAGGTGGTCAAGAGCAGAACCCATGGAAAGGGCAAGGCCTCTGGGCGCAGCATGGTGAGCAACAAGACTGCGACAGATCTCTTGCAGGCCCTCGCAATGGTAAGGGCCGAGGCAGTGGCTGCGCATGCAGCCAACCTTCAGTTGCAGGTGCACATTGAGCAGCTTGCAGAGGCACTGGCAGAGCATGGGATCGAGTAGGTCGTCACGCAGTATATACCTTTGTTTCTGCATTATCCCATGTATCAGCATTGTTCCGCACCTTATGTGCAGATAAATACATCATTCTGGCCTGTTCTGTGTGGTTGCGAAGCGGGGTACCACGAGAAACTTCTGTCCACTCAGCAAGGAATTGGCCCCGAACTGGCCACAGTATCGTAGAGTGCGCAGGGTACCACCTGACTTGTCTTCTGCATGTGACTTTTGACTTCTCTCAGCAGTAAGTCCTCGTGGTGTGGTCTTGATGGTAGGATGTGACAGATTCTTGAAGAGAGAATGAAGGGAAGGTGTATTGGGTAACTGGGACAGTCTTTGGGTATCAATTGGAAGGAGACAGAAGGAAGACTGAAAGGAAAACAGATCAAGGGGCACACACTGACTGCACATTCGAAGAAGAAATGTGCAGGGTGGTTGCAAGCACCTGTGGTATAGAGTGGCCAAAGATGGTATCAGCAAGACTGGTAAGAGAGATAGGAGAGACATTGTTTTAGCTATATACTTATTTGGTGTTTTGTTATTTTTCTGGGTGGTTTTTGACTTTTTGTTAGTGGTTTTTATGTTTTTGGTGTAAGGACTAGTTATCATTAGAATCACCGGACGAAACCCAGGGTGGAACAGAGGTCTCCAGATGAAACCCGGGGTAAAACAGATAAAAGGAAACAAACTATGTCTGGTATTGGGTGGAGTGAGTGGTATGCTGGTTGCCCCTGTGGGGGACTTTGAATGCTGACTGTCCCCAGTCAGTATGGGAGGAGGATCGAGGGTAACAGAAGAAGCTGCGGGGAGGTGGGCACAGCCACAGAAGGAGGTATGGATATCGTGGGAGACAAGGGTACGGGGGAATGGCATGATGGACAAACTGTGGATACTGGAAAGGATGGATAGTCAGCTGTCTGAGGCAAAAGCCTCTACATCATCATCAGTGGGGTCATCCTCAGCCTCTTCAAGAAGGTGGTCCAGTTCTTCATCATCCAACCCAGTAATGTGAGTCACGGTTGCACGGGTTTGAGACCACAGGTGGTAGGGAAGTAAGCAGAATGCAGCGAAGCAGAGTTTGGAGATGGAGCCATCCAACTTGGCCAGCAGGTACGAGCCCCCAGTGGTCCAATGAAGGACAACCATGGGACCAGTGTACCATGGCTTCATCTTCTGGTTCAGTTCTTTCTCTATGCGGGAGTTGCAAACAAGCACGAGGGTGCTGGGAGCAAAGTTATGGTCTTTAATGTGATGCTGAAAGGCAGTTTCAAACTGCTGGATAGACTGGAAGCGTGTGCAGAAGACATTGCCACAGACCTGGTCTAAGTCATCCTGACACTTCTGTAACTGGTGCACTTGCCAAGCAATCAGTTCTGTGGTAGTCAGTGGTGTTGCATCATCACAGGATAGGGGTAAGAGGAAGGTAGCTTCAGCGAGGTCAAATGGGAACAGCAGTTCAACACTGTGTACCATGAAGTAAGTGGATAAACCTGTGGATTTCAAGATGGTGACCTGCTTGGCCCAGAACATGGAGTGCGCAATGGTGTGCCAGCGGCAGTTGTTGTTTTCACAGCTCTTCAAGATAGCCTCGCAAACATCATAGTGGCGATGCTCTACAATGCCATTAGCCTGAGAGCTGTAAGGAGAGATATGGATGTGACAGATATGATATTGTGCAGCTAGGGCATCTAAGGCTTGGATGAACACAGGACCATTGTCAGTGACAATTTCGGTGAGTGGACCCCCATGACATAGAATGTCCTTGAAGGTTGGTACTATTTTCTGCACACAACATGTGCCATTTGGGATATGAGGTGAGTGCACAATGAGCCTGTACTATGTAGCAGTAGCCACTGGCTTTGGGCATTAGCATCGTGTCAATGTGAGCTTTATGAAACAGGCCCCCTATCATGGGTACAGTGGGGGGGATATGAAGCTTCTGTGTCTGGCAAATCTGGCATTCATGACAAGTGCAGACATACCACTTCACATCCTCAACAAGAAGAGGCCACCAGAAGCAAAGGAGAAGGCATGTGTGGACTGTGAAGACACCCTTGTGTCCAAGGTCATCATGTGCTTCTTTGATGAGACGATACCACTTGGATTCGTTGATGACTAGCTGGTGCCATCTATGTGGTTCTCTATGCCATAGATTTCCATCTAGGAGGAAGAAGTGGCTAGCCAAATTGAAAAAGGATGAGTACTGCACATCAGTAAGGTCAGGAGGTCGTGAGGAATGCATGGATCATTTCTATCTTCACTTCGCATGCCCAGGCTTTTGTGGACCGTGGGATGGCAGGGTCGTCAGGGGTATCAGAAGGGTTATTAGCATTGGCAGTTGCAGCAAATGCGAGATAAAAGGATGCAGGCAGCAGGAGGCTTGCCTGATGATAAGCAGGTGGCAGTAAGGAATGGTGATCTTGACTGGAAAGTGACATAGGAGGTGGGTGGTCATTGACAACCTGTGTAGAGAAAGAGTAAAAACGGTCTAGCCAATCCTCATGGTCATCATCCTCAGGTGGGTCAAGCTCCGACTGCAGATGGCGGGATAAGCCATCAGGGCTGGCATGCCTGTCCATGGGAACATGGACAAGGTTGAATGAGAAGAGGAGGATGCCAGCGATCCAGTGATTGATTGTCATGTTAGGCTGCAGATCTGGGTTATTTATCATGTGTTACGATACATACTCTTTTCCTTTCTCTTCTTTTCATTTCATCTTATCTAATCCTTGCATCTTATCTTATCTCTTGGACTCGGTCCAGGCTCCGGCCTAGACCTCACCTCACCTCTGCCTCCCTTTCCCCTTCTAGTACATTCCGCTCCATTGTGATATCATTATGACATCACTATGATGTCATGGACCTCATGCATACCTCACTGTTACCTCATGTACTATGGTATAAGTACCGCTGCTCAATCGCCCAACTAGCTCTAAGCTAGTTCATTTGGGTCTTTGAGTCCTAAAGTCGCCTGCTTCTAAGCCATCTCCTCTTCTTTCTTTCTTCTCTTCTCTGTTGGTTCTTGGTGCGAGCCTACAACAAACCCTGTTGTTTAGGTCTCGTCACACTTGAACTAGCTTCTTACCATTGTACCCTCGCACCCGTCATCACCATTCCTCATTTCCTTCGCGAAGGCTCGTGGGTGTACTCACCAAGTCCCCCAGCCTCAGAACCCGACCCCAACCTCTTCGTCCCATACATCCCTGAGCATCGTTCACTCACCCCGCTCTTCAATCACAACCTCTACTCCCTTCTGCCACCCCCCTCTTACCCCTTCTCCGTTGAATCCATCTTCCCCTGCTCACTCCCTGCTGAACCACAGCAACCCCGCTACAACCTTCACCCCCATCAAACTCTAAAACGTCCAGATCGCTATGGAAGGCATCCAGGACCAGCTCACTGAGCTCCACGACACCCTTGATGCTCTTCGAGACGAAAATTACAGACTAAGCAACAAGCTAAGGGACGCTCAAGGAACGATCACAGCCATCGAGGGTCAGCGTAATCAGTGGAATACCCTCCCTGCAGATGTAATCCAGAGGAGGATAGAAGTGATGGCCGACCTGGGACAGTACGCCAGTGATCGTGCTAAGTTCTCTGAATGGTGGGTCAAGATGAAGGTATGGGTCATGCAGAATAGGACCACCCTACCGACTACCCAAGATAAGTGCACTGCGGTATGGTCCCGCATGACAGGGCCTGTAGCTGGAAGATTCGCTCAGGCCAAGTTCTCACTCGCTATTGTCACAGGAGTATGGCCTGATACGGCCGAGATGATCAAGGATATCGACAGATTCTTTGCCCCTCAAACTGATGTAGAATGGGCCAAAGCACAGATGTGCACGATGCGCCAAGGGAACTCTTGGTACGAGGAGTTCTATGTGAAGTTCAAGTCCTTGAAGGTTCAAGGACGTGTCACTGATGAAACCGCTGTGAGTCAAAGTGAGGTTCAGTGGTGGAAACCAACCAAAACCAACACAAAAGACAATGAAAGCGAGTGGTGGTGTGCCTATGCGGTACCTAGATGGTGGAACCTGTTCTTTGGGAGGGGTTTATGCGAGCTACGACACTCAAAGACAAGTGCTGAGGGTTGGGGGTGCTCCTGACGAAGAAGGAGCAGGAATGCGAGAGGAAGCGATGGGGTAGACTGCTGTCAGCCTACAGAAGGATGGATGACGACTTAATTCGATGCTCTGAGCTGCACTGAGCTCAGGGAGGACTTGGAGCGAAGTAGATTGATGATAGACAATAATAAGCGAAGTAGACGATAGTTAGACCCTTAATAAAGTCTCAACTATCGAAGCTGCTGAATGATTTTCTGAATGATAACAAAAATGCGAGCAAGAGGGGCTCTCTGATGTCTCCTTTTTTTTTTCCCTTTTTTTTGCTACCTAAGTACAGTGATTTATATACAGTACAGGGGCATTGCCTATGGAAAACAAGGTGCAAACACTTGGTAAGTGATTGGTAACTGATGAGTAAGGAATGTAAGCGGTGGGTAATCGTCTTAGAAAGCATTGGTGAGCATTGGTAAGGATAAGTAAGCCAAAAAGCGAAGAATCAGTAAGCAAGGGCAAAAGATTGGTAAGTATTGGCAATAGGTGAGTCGAAGACAGTCAGAATGTCAAAGTATGAGTCAAGTAATGTCAGAAACTGGGAAAGCGCACTGGAATCGCATTAGGGGGAGGCTGTGCATGTCACATCTCGAAGAGATCGTTTCTGGGCCAAAGTGGGATGACAGAGAGGCAGCACTGATCTGATGCTGATATAGTACATCCAAAAGCGGACAGGGTGAGTCAGATGTCAACAGGGGTCAAGCTTTGGGGGTCTGTGGGGTGACAGGAGCATAAGGGATCGCAACTTTCCCCCCATTACTGTCCTCTCAGTGAAGCAAATAAAAACTTCATGAATGAGGCTCTGTTGGAAGAGAGGATGAAGGGGGAGCATCTTCTGCTGTATCTTGCAATAAGGAGGCAAGATGTGCATCATACTCGTCATGGATGCGATCAGGGAGAGTGGAGAACAGTAGATTATACTGTAGCTGTCGCAATTTTGGAAGAATGATGGATGAGACTGGTATGAAGACGTTGCAGGGAGCAGGGAGGAAGGATCCATATGCTTCTTGGACTGGAGAGACTGAAACGACCACATAAGACCTTTCCAAGCGAATGACAGACCTGAGGCAACCAAAGAATGTCCTCCTAGAGGTCATACTGACAAAAAGAACACGCTGTCCAAGCTGGATGGGCTGAGAGGGGGCAGACGAGGATGGGATGTACCAGGATGCTTCAGGACGGAAGCTAGTAGGAACTCCTGGTAGATATACATAGCCATGGTCCCTAGCAAAGGGGACAAGCGAAATGATTGATGTGGAGGCGGTGTCACACACCAAAGGTGTTGTGGACATGGTTACAGCTGACTCTGCCTAACTCGTTGACGAGTTGCGCACAATGCCCAAGCATGCAGATGAAGACTAAAGGCCTCATGTGAAGAAAGACTGTTGGATGTGAACAGTCATCCTTCGCACAAGATCGAGTCGTCAGTGCTAAAGAGAAAAGAGGAAGCGAGTTAAGCGCGCATTAAAGGTTTTTAGCGCCCGTGTATGGCATTCCGGTTTTCGTCGTATCTCCACCATTTCCAAAGATATCGACTCTGTTCCCATGCTCGCTTAAAGTGCTCAGCCCCACGATTCTTCCTTCCAAATTTGGAGAGGATCCTCGCACCCTGCACATTTCTACAGCACTCCATCCATCAGACGCTCATTTCGCTAAGTCCATCAATCATGGCCACCTCTTCGTTGATCATCTCGCTTGTCTCATTTGCCAGAGACAGTGGCTACGTATATCTGCCAGGCATTCCCACCAGCTTCCGTCCTGAAGCCCCCTGGTTCATCCCGTCATTGTCAGCCCCGTCTCGTCCCATGCAGCTTGGTCAGCGTGTTCTCCTTGTCAGTATGACTTCCAGAAGGACGTTCTTTGGTCACCTCAGGTCTGTCACTCGGTTAGAAAGGTCTTATGTGGTCGTTTCAGTCTCCCCAGTTGATGAAGCATATGGATCGTTCCTTCCTGCTCCCTGCACTGTCTTTATTCCAGTCTCGTCTGTCATTCTTCCTGCATTGCAACAGCTGCAGTATAATCTACTGTCCTCCAGCCTCCCTGATCGCATTCATGACGAGTATGACATGCATCTTGCCTTCTTACTGCAAGATCCAGCAGAAGACGTCCCCCCTTCTCCTCCTCCTCCATCAGAACCCCGTCCATGAAGTTTTTGTTAACTTCGCTGAGAGGATGGAAGGGTGGGAGACGCGATCGCATATGCTCTCATTGCCCCACAGACCCCCAATGCCCTAGCCCCCTTTGACACCTGACTCATGCCCTTCAATTCTGGAATTAATACTTCCCTATCTGGAAACACCGTCCATCTGTCATGCCATCTTTGGATCTAGAGATGTCTCCGCTGAGATCTAACTTGCATCGCCACCCCCTAATGTGATATCAGTGCGCTTACTCAGTTTCTGATTCTATTTGACTCATTTTGTGATATTTTGACTATCCTTGACTCGTTCATTGCCAATACTTACCAATCTTCTTTGCTTGCTTACTTATCATTTCTCGCTTACTCATCATGATTACTCAGTCCTTACTCATTACTTACCAAGTGTTTGTGCCTTGTTTGTCACAAGCAGTGCTCCCCCCTCAGTATATAAACCCCCATGTACTTAGCTACCGACAATCAATCAGAATCAATCAGAATCAATCAATCAAGAAGCAATCCAGAAGTCAGCTCAGCTCAGCATATCTCGTTGTCGACAGTTGAGGCTCATTCGGAAGAGTCTATCTGTCTTCATTTATATCATTGGTAGTTGAGGCTCCATCAAGGGTCTATCTACCTCTATTCATCATCAGCAGTATCATCAGTGCTTAGTCAGCAACCTCTTGAGCACATCCTATCGAAATCCATTTACTCCCAAGTCCTTTCGGCTGAACACCCCTGCTCTGTTCAGCATCCCCTCCTCAGACATCATCCATTCATCTACTCCTGCGTAACTCGTCGACGACTTGCGCTAGGAGCACCTGCCATTGAAACTCCCCCCCATTTAGGTTTTCTGCACTCCAGGTTCCGCGGAGGCACACCACCACTCGCTCTACTTTTGTCTTTTGTGTTGGTTTTGGTTGGTTCCCACTGCCTTTCCACACTTTGACTCACAGCGGCCATATCAGAAGAATTAGCGAAATGAGCGTCTTTTGGAGGGAGTGCTGTAGAAATGTGTGGAGTGCGCAAATCCTTGCCAATTTTGGAAGGTAGGATCGCGTGGCTGAGCACTACAAGCGAGTGTGGGAATGGTTTCGGTGTCTGCAGAATTGGCGGAGATACGTCGAAAACCGGAATGCCATACACGGGCACTTAAGAGTTTTATTGGCGCTTAACTCGCTTCCTCCTTTTTCTTTGGCATTGGCAACTCATTCTTGTGCGAGGGATGACTGCCGACATCTCTGGCCATCCTTCTTCACATGAGGGCTATGGTCTTCATCTCCATTCATCAGCTACATCCATGTCCACCTCACCAAACACCTTTGGTGTGTGACACCGCCGGCTTCCTTCTGGAGAACGCCGTACACCCCGCCATTGTAAAAGAGGCCCTAAGGAGGGGATATACCCAGGGCAACTATCTTCAGATGACTGTTGCCTTCCGAGAAGCTGCCCTTGCTAGGGATTGTTTTAAGCTTCTATATAATCACTACCCCGATGAACCCGCTTCCCGCTCCTCATATAACCGTCCCTCGTACTCTCCCCGCTTCACCCCCACCAGTACTCAACCCGGCCATGGCGCTCCCATGGAAATTGGTGCCGCTCGCTTTCCTCCTCACCCCGTCCCCTCCCACATTAAGTGTTTCGACTGTCAGGGAAACCACTACAAGTGTGATTGCCCCCGTGCCAAGGGAAAGGGTCCTGCTAAACCCAACGTACGGGAGGTGACCCAGGAGGCACAAGAGTCTGCCCTCCGTCAGATGTCGTTCGAAGAAATGCAGGCCTTCTTTTATGACAAGCAGATTAACGAAATGAAGGCGCAGGGAAAAGAGTTCGGCCAGTAGAGGATCGGGTCTCCACTGGCTACGTTTACAATAAGTTTTCTGTCTTAGGTGTTGACGATTCCTCTACCGAGCAGGATATATTTAACTCAGAGACTACTGTACCATCTGAAGAGGCGACCCCAGTGGGCGTGGCTGCGGATGTAAAACTACCGGTGCTTAATTCCTCTCGCAATAAAAATAAAAACACGCCTATCCAGGAGACAAAAGAAACCCCGAAGATAAGAACAGCAGATCCGAAAGCTGAGTTGGAGTTAGAAGTAGTGTTGGAAGGACAAGAAAAGAAGTGGAGTGTAAAAGCATTGGTGGATTCAGGAGCCAACGATACCTTCTTGGACAAGAAATGGGCTGATGAAAATGACGTTCCTTTAATCAAGCTTGGTCGACCCGTCATTGTCCTTAATGTTGATGGCACCCCAAACGTAGCAGGAAACATCACCCATATCGCCTCCCTTGTCATGAACTATCAAGGACATCGAGAATCTGTCTGGGCTCAGGTCACCACGCTCAGCACACATCCCCTTATACTCGGCTACACTTGGTTACGAAAACATAACCCAGAGGTGTGTTGGGAAACGAAACAGGTGAAGCTGTCCTGCTGTCCTCACGAGTGTCATGATCTCACTCCAAGGACAAGAGCAGAGAGGATGGCAGAGGAAAAGAGGCACAAGACATGGAGTACCTTTACCTGAAGCTTCGTTCCACCAGGGTTCGAGCTGGCACTACTGAAGAACTCATCCCAAAGGAGTATCACCAGTACCTAAAAGTCTTCTCAAAGGAAGAGTCAGAAAGGATGCCACTTCGTAAACCGTGGGATCATGCCATCGACCTTAAGGAAACCTTCACTCCCAAATGCGGTCGTCTCATCCCGCTCTCTGTAGAAGAACAAAAGGAGGTGTCGGACTTCCTCGAGGACCAACTACGTAAGGGATATATACGTCCCTCAAAGTCACCCCAGACCTCCCCCGTCTTCTTCATTCCAAAGAAGGATGGAAAGAAGTGCATGGTACAGGACTACCGATATCTTAATGAACACACCGTCAAAAACGCATATCCTCTTCCCCTCATCTCTCAGCTCGTCAATAGGCTCAAAGGCTGCAAGCTCTTCACCAAGATGGATCTCTGATGGGGGTACAACAACGTTCACGTTAAGGAAGGAGATGAGTGGAAGGCCGCCTTCGTCACCCATAAGGGGGCCTACGAACTGCTGGTTATGTACTTCGGTCTCTGCAACTCGCCATCTACCTTCCAAAACATGATGAATGACATCTTCGGTGATATGGAGGATGTCCTCGTGGTCTACATCGATGATCTGATGATCTTCACGAAAATGGATGATGAAAAGGAACATGACAGGATAGTCCTGGAGGTGTTGAGAAGGTTAGAAGAGAACGACCTCTTCATCAAACCAGAGAAGTGCTTCTTCAAGCAGAAGCAGGTAGAGTTTCTGGGAATGGTAGTTGGAACTGAGGGGGTCAGCATGGATGAGAGTAAGGTTAAGGCCATAACCGAGTGGCCGGTTCCAATGAAGGTTCGCTCAGTATGAGCCTTCTTGGGACTAGCGAACTTTTACTGGCGTTTCATCAAGGACTTTGCACAGATCGCTTGTCCACTGAATGACCTCACAAGAAAAGACCAGCTCTGGACTTGGGGCCCCCGGGAACAGCAAGCCTTTGACGCTTTAAAGGTCGCCTTTACCACTGCTCCTGTCCTCGCTTTCCCAGATCAAGACAGAGAATTCCACTTAGAAACAGATGCCTCGGACTTCACCACTGGAGCTGTGCTCTCTGTAAAGTGTGAAGATGATCTCTGGCGACCCGTCGCCTTCCACTCCCATTCCATGTCCCCTCCTGAGTGAAACTACCAGGTCTTTGATAAGGAAATGTTAGCCATAATTTGTGCTCTGGAAACGTGGCGACACTATCTTGAGGCCACCCCTTATCAGTTTGAAATCTGGATTGACCATGCAAATCTCCAGTATTTCATGAAGGTGCAAAATCTGGAACGTCGCCAGGCACGCTGGGCCCAATATCTCTCTCGGTTCAACTACAAGCTGGTGTACAAACCCGGCTCCTCAATGGCTAAAGCAGATGCCCTTTCGTGAAGGGAGGATCATGAACCTGAGAAAGGGACAGATAACCAGGGAGTCACATTGCTTGACCCCTCTAGGGTGGCAGCTACCTTGGTAGTAGGGGAGGACACTGATCTCGTCATCACCCTGAAGTCTGCCTCCTTGGTAACTCCACAACCAGAGGGCTCCGTCCTCAGAGAGGGGTTGTACGTTTGCCAAGGAAAGGTCTACGTTCCACCTGCTGTCAGGGTTCACTGCATGGAAAAGCACCATGACACCCCGCTTGCAGGACATCCTGGATGGAAGAAAACTTTGGAACTCGTTTCCCGCAATTATGTCTGGCCTGGAATGACCGCCACTGTTAGAGACTATGTCTCAGCATGCCATTGTTGTCAAATGGCTAAAAGCTCTAGGTCCCCTCCAGCAGGAAAGCTCCTTCCAAACCCTATCCCAGAGCACCCGTGGACTGACATCTCAGTTGACTTCATGGAGCTACCGGAGGCCCAGGGTTTCAATAACGTCATGGTGGTGGTAGATAGGTTCTCGAAAGAGGTGGTCTTTGCCCCTACCGTCAAGGAGGTAACCTCGCTGCAAACAGCTGAGCTTTTCCGCAACCACATGTGGACTCAACATGGTCTACCTTCTTCCATCATCTCTGATCGCGGTCCCCAGTTTGCCAGTGTGTTCACTGCTGAGCTCTGTAAGATGCTTGGGGTCAAACCCAAGCTTTCCACTGCCTTCCACCCTCCAACAGATGGTCAGACGGAACGCCTCAACCAGGATCTGCAACAATATCTCCGCCTCTTTGTCAATGACCGGTGTGGGACACTACCTCTGGGTAGCGTGCGAATAGGGGAAAGCTGTAGGGAAAATCCCTAGGCTCGACCCAAGGGGTGCTGAGTAGGAAGGAGAGGTAGGATGCAATGGTAGAGTCGGTCGAAGAGTCGAATGTGGGTCACAGAATTTAATTCCGTAGAGTCGAAGGAAGGGACAGACTTGCTTTTGAAATTCTGGACAATGATCTTGCACCAAGGGAGTAACTCCGAGACGAATTAAGCGCGCGGGAGAGGCAAACGAGTACTGATGGATCAAGGACGCGAAGACACGGTAGACACAGTAGACGCAAAGACACAGATATGCAGCGGACTCAGAGGACGCGAAGACTCTTTGAACTCTTTAGACTCGCACTAGACACAGAATGTGGGTCCCAAAAGAGATTATTTCGTTTCGTCGCTGAGGCGGAATTATATAGTACATGGATAGTAAGGTACTGATCGGAGAAATGTGGGGCGGGAGAAGCAAAACTCCGAAAAATAAAGGGGATGACGTGTCAGACGTCAAAGCCATACAGCAACGTGTGAAAACAAACTGCAAGGTAGTAACTGAGAAATACAACAGGAAAGACGGGTATCTTCCGACAGGGCGAGTGTACACTGTACCGTAGAGTGGAACGCGAAGGGTAGAGGCCGTAGGTAGAAAGGGGTTCTCGCTTTGCGGAGAAAGGTTCGTGGGAAAGGAACGAGAGGGGTAACCGGAGTTTTTACTGATGATCTGCGTGATTTTCTGACTACGTGGCGAGGCGAGGGTTGAAGCGGCACGACTGCGGAATTCTGGATAGATGTATGTCAGGTTGATGTTGACACGGAATTTCGGCACGATGACTGGTGTGTGTTATTGATGGACCGGGGAGCTCCGAAGGTTCGACAGGCGAGGCAGCACACGAGGCAGAAGGGATAATTCCGAAGACAATAGACGTGGATGGTAATGGCGGAATTTTGGTGTTGGCATCCCTATTTCGGCCTCAGGGAGTATACTACTCCCTACACCTCCCGGGGCCTTCGAATGCTGACCGTCCTCGGTCAGAGGTCATCGAGTCGCGACAGAAGGGCAGCGGAGATTCGGAAGGTGACATAAACGAAGAAGGCTCGTGTTCGGCCACACGACTTGTGTGAGCAAAAAAAACTCCGCACCCGGATAACACGTCAGCAGCAGCCCTTCGGAATTAAAAACTTGCCCAGGAACGTCTCATCGTCAGATTCACCCTTGATATTCCACCACCTCGTCCTCAGACACCCGCTACCCTCACCAACTACTATGCAAGCCTACTCAGTCAACGATGCGCGTCCCGTGTTCAGCATGAGGGACCAGGCGACCACGGCGCTCGCAGCAGCTCTAGGGCACGTCTGGGACTTGATCGAGACGGCGCCACAGCCAGAGGAGAGGTTGGAGACGATCTACGCATGGGTGGAGGACTGGGACAAGACTTGGGTGAGTAAACCTTCCACTGCAGTGTGTCGCGCATTGACAGAGTTCCGCAGACCGGCATTCGCTCATGGTGGAAATATGTCGACGACAACGGAATTACCGTACCGAAGGTTCGCGACGAGTGTATGCACGACTACACCGAGGAATCTGCGATGTGCCAGAACCTTTTAGTCCCGGGAGCCATTGCCATCGCTGACCTCCGGCGCCCAGTGGAGCAAAGATGAATCCGCATCGACGACATCTTCGAAGACTACCAGGAGAGGGTAGAGTTGAGGGCACAGCTCGAGGCGGAGAGGTTGACAAGAGAACCTGCTATGCGCATGCGTAGACAGTCAGCAACAGCAACAGGTGAAGGTCAAGGCTGCGCGCCCAGCGACACTGAAGCAGGGGAGTCGTCGGGGGGGGCTGGACGACCAGTGAGGCGACAGACGGATAGTACAGGCAAGGGGAAGGGCAAGGAAAAGGTACGTCCTACCCTCCAGGAAACTCCGAGCGCGATGGCTAATGTTCAGAAAAACTCCACAGGCCACAGACGAAGTCGATGAATTGGAGAACGACGAAGGCGAACACCCACCGAACCCTGACCCATCGAAAACTGGTGCTCCGGCAGCTGAAGCCGACCTTCGATGCAGGGAGTGCGCAAAGGTAAATGCAGTGTGCGAAGGGCTACCTGGGGAGTCGTGCGAGCGATGCAGGCAGGCCAAGCGGAAATGTAGCCGATCGCTCAGAGTGGGTAGGAAGGTGAGTACGAGCTGATCGCGACGTGACGAACGAGGACACTGAACCATAACACAGTGCAAGAACGCTGGAAGTGGAGAGACGGCCGCTGGCCCGTCACATAAACGGGTCAAATCAGTAACGGTGACGACTGAAACTCCGGTGTTGACCGGGTTGAAGCTTCGAATCCCTGCTTGCAAACCACCTCCCAGGCAAAACTCCGAACCACTTCCCGAGCATCCAACACCTCGAGCAAGTCCCCCGTTGTCTTCTGACAAGCCTCCACCTCTGTTCCTTCCATCAGCAACCCCTGTACCACGACCTCATCCGGAGCTAACTCCGCCACCGATGGACAATCCGGGAGACCTTGGCGACGGTGGACTTTTTGGCAGACCGACGGGTTTATTGGACGATCCACCCGCACCCGTCGTCAGTGCGCAGGACGAGTCTGAAGGTCCTCCAGTTGAAGAAACTCTGCAGGTCGCAAACCCGAGTGAATCGACTACGCGCGAGACTCTTGCTGAGCGCGTCCGACTGCTGGAGGGTAGGGCGGACAATGAGGAGTTTGAGTTGACCCAGATCCACCAGATGCTGGGGCTGTTGGAGATGTGAGTGGAGCGACAGATCGGCGCAGTTCAGGGGCGACGCAAGGAGCTGAAGAGGTTGAAGGATCAGCTCAAAGATATGTAGGTACGTGTACAGTAGCGTAAGTAGATTGCGGAATTTATTTGTTTTATTTTATTTCGTGAATCTTTCGGCATTTTGAACAGGATCATCGCTAAGAAGGGAACAGGGAAGGAGAACGAATCGACGAGAGGCTGGAGATGAGCGGAAATTTTTTTTTTGTGTCGGTTTTTGTTTCATATGAGACGAAGAGTGTAACTATATAAGCGAAAGGAAAGGCGAAGAAAGAGAGAAAAGAAAAGAAAAGAAAGAAAAAGATAGAGAGAAAGGTGTGCTACTCATCTGATTCATCCAAAGGGACGCCAGCGAGTGCAGGGTCTGGTAGCGAATCATCTTCTAAGTGGTCCAAGTCGCCTGCAGAAATTCCAGTCAACTGCGTGACTTCGATACGAGAGTTGTCCCGTGGGAAATAGGGGTAAAGACGGAAGGCGGCAAACCGGAATTTGGACACGGCTCCATCTAATTCCGCCAGGATGTACGAGCCTCCTTTGGTACGCCGAACGACTATCATGGGACCTAGGTAGCGTGGTTTGGTCTTGCGATCTAGTTCCCGCTCGATACATGAATTCTGCATGAGGACGAGTGACCCAGGTTCGAAGTTGAAGTCTTGGATGGTGTGCGCAAAACGAGCAACGAAGTCTTTGACCGACGCGAAGCGGGATCTCAGGACGAGATCGTGGATTCGAGCGAGGTCTTCTGGACGTTTCTGGAGTTGGCGGGCGCGATGGGCGATGAGTTCTGATGTCGAGTAAAATTCCGCCTCAAAAGGGGCCAAGAATGTTGCCTCGACAATGTCAAAGGGGAGTCTAGGTTCGATGCCGTGAGCCATATAAAACGGAGAAAACCCAGTTGCCTTGTGAACCGTAACCCTCTCTGCCCAGAACACCGCAGGAGCCACTTCCAACCACTTTGATGCTTCTCCTCCGCAACTCTTTACCAACGCCTCCCTCACATCGAAATGCCGACGCTCAACAACCCCGTTAGCTTGGGAGTTATAGGGTGAGATTCGGATGTGGCAAATTCCGAAGGTTTTGGAAAGCCAATCGAGAGCGAGGACGTAGGGACCACCGTTGTCTGTGACAATTTCCGCAACTGCACCCCAGCGGCACAAGATCTGTTCGAAAATGAATTTTCCGATGGACTTGCCGGTCTCCGCGTGAAGCATAGCCCACTCTGGATAACTAGTAAGTGAACAGCGAGCTTGGGTGACATAGTGAAACCCGTTCGACTTCGGCATTAAGAACGTATCCATGTATGCTTTGAAGAATAGGGGCTCAGGGATGGCGACGACTGGCGGAATATGAACGCGATCCAGACGGCGTATTTGGCATTCGTGACACGACTTGACATACCAGCGGACGTCCTGCTCTAGCATAGGCCACCAGAAACGAGTCAGCAGCCGCATGCGGGTCGAGAAGATACCCTTGTGCCCTAGCTCGTCATGAGCCTGACGAAGAATCCCAAGGCGCTTGTGAGAAGCGACTACTAGTTGGTGACGTCCTTGAGGCTCTTTCCTCCACAGCTCTCCTCCTTTGACAAAATACCGAGTGGCGAGACGCACCAGGCTTTCCAACTCCTCTTCCTCCAATCCTTCCAGCGTCTTCTTCGTCTCCAAAAATTCCTTTACCACTTTCAACCTCTCCTCTCTCTGGATCGCTTTCTCTGAGTGCGGAATTTCCGTCTCGTAGACACTCGACGAGGATTGTTCGGAGGAGTAGATGCCTAGACTCTGTGACAAGGCCGAAGGTGAGTCTGACAAGGTACTCGGAATTTCCGAAGGGTAAGGCCGGGACTCGAAACGGGCCTCCCTATGGTTCAAGAGCTCTACAGCGAAGGCTCCACACTCATCTATCCAGTCCTCGTAGTCCTCTTCCCCATCCTCATCTTCTGCTGCTTTCGGTCGCCTTGAAAGACCATCCGGCGCTGCATGCTTGTGTGCAGGGACATGTATGAGCTCGAAGTCGAATAAAAGAATTCCCACAATCCAGCGGTTGATGGTAGCATTGGGCTGTAAGTCAGGATTGTTAATCATCCCCTTTATATATCGTGCGTCAACCTCGACAACTAAATTCCGCACGCCGAAAATGTGAAATCTGACGTCGTGTAGAGCGCGGAAAAGACCAAAGAGCTCCAGTTTGGCTTGGCTATAACGGCGTTCACGGTCGTTGAGAGTTATCGAGCCGAACCTTGCAGGATAGCGTTTTTCATCTTCCCCTTCCTGCATGAGGAGGTATCCTATAGCGATATTCGAGGTGTCAACTGCTAGGATAACCTTCTTATCGGAATTGTAGTCGATAGTGCGTAGGGCAGGGGACGAGACGATAGCTTGGTGAAGATAGTCCATGGCTTCTTTGTGTTCATCACGGAATTCGAAGGAGACGTCTTTCTTGGTCAGCTCGATGAGGGGACGTGCGTGTTTAGCGAAATCCTTGATAAAGATCCTGCAGTACGAGCAAAGACCTAAAAATCCACGCACTTCGGTGACGTTAGTGCAGTAGGGCCAATTGAGGGGACGTGCGTGTTTAGCGAAATCCTTGATAAAGATCCTGCAGTACGAGCAAAGACCTAAAAATCCACGCACTTCGGTGACGTTAGTGCAGTAGGGCCAATCTTTAATTTTTTGGACTTTAGCTTCGTCCGGAATTCTCCCCTCGAACGACACCTTATGCCCAACCACTATGATAGACGGCGCAGTGATGACGCATTTCTTCGCTGAGACAGTAGCTCCAGCGTGACGCAGGCGATGTAAGATGCAGTTGACGTTCTGCAGATGTTCCCAGATGAAGCGTCTGATCCCGGAGTTTTGTGTGATTGTCTGGTAGGTACCGTCAGAATTTTGGTATCGAGATTTGGGGCCTTTGATCGGGCAATCATCGATGAATGGGATGGTAACTTCTGGAATTTCATCCTTTAATATCCAACAGACGTCTCCGTGGAAAATTTGGACGGCATTTGTGTAGCCCATGGGTAGTTTGGTGAGTCGAAGGGTACCAATAGGGGTTTGGAAGGTAGTTAGATCGCGGTATTCGTCATGGATGGTGCGATGATCATATCCAACCATAAGATCTAAAATTCCGTAGACGGAGTGGCAGGCGAAAGCTTCTGCAATCGAGTCGACGAAAGGGGGAACGGCTGAATCCTGTATAGATACGGCATTCAGAGGTTGTAAGTCATGAACAAGGCGCAGAGATTTTCCGTCCTTCTTGACTACGCAGAACCATTTCGAGCGATAGGACGAAGTAGAAGGTTCGTAGACACCTGCGGAAATCTTTTCTTTGATTATGCCGACGATGTCACGAAAAATGGCAGGAGGTATGGGGATATTCCGCTCGACCCAGGGTTTGTGGGCTAGCGTGGGTATCTTCAGCGGCGGAAACATATCTTCTCGGAAGGTTCCTCTTTCTGAGGCATCCCAAGCGAAGGCGGTCTTGTGTGTCTTGACCAGCCATCGTACCAGATTTAACTCTGTGGGCCAAAGGAACTTCGAAGGGTCCAGATCAAGCTCGTCAGCCCTTTCCTGGGTGAACCTGGAGCCTGGCACGAATGGAGGAGGATGAGTAGGTAATACAGGTAAGTCTGCGAGAGGATCTCCAGCCTCCCGACGCTCTACCCGGAATTCCACAGGCATCGACGTCGGTACAGGCCTGACCTTCTTCGCTACAGGTTTGTATTTTAAGATATGAAGGACGGAATCGAACTGGTAAGTAGAACGTAAGGCTGAAATTGTCAGTGGTGAAACAGTAGTGCTAGTAGAAAATAAGAAAGGGTCATTCGAAGAAACGGAACTAGAATCGAACGGGTCAATTGGGGGCGTACTGTTGCTTTGTAAATCATAGAGCAATGCCGCAGCGGGATTTTGGGTAGTATCTGTAGAGAAAAGAGAAGCCGGCTTCGAAGGTAACAAGGGAGAATCAGAAACGTAGAGCGAACACACGGAGAAAACGTTATCATGGCCTCCTCACGATCTAAACGAGTCATCGACCGACACTAAAAACCCTGCTCAGGTTGCTTCATGTGGCGACGCATCTCCTTGCGTGCAAAGTAGTCTTCTTCGTCTTCGGAATTTACGAACCGTGGAAGAGGCTGTAGTCTGTTTCGAGGGCGCGTCGGAATTAATACCTGTCTTCCCGTGTTAGGATCACGAATCTCTAGGGACTGTTCCCCGTCGGGGAAATCTTGTAGGACACTGGTGAGCAGACAGAAGAAGGGTCGCCCAAGAAGTAGATCAAATGGAGCGTGATCAACGACCTGAATTTGGAGGTGCGCTTCGATATTCCCTATGCGCAAGGATGCGTTCTCTATGACACCTAGAGTACTTTCTTTGGATTGGTTAGTGGCTTCGAGAGTCATGCTCATGTCAGAACGAAGAGGAGCCCCTAAGGCCTCCCATAGTTCACGACGCAAGGCTACCACCTGACAACCACTGTCCAGAATGCATTCGACATGGAGTTTGTCCATTAAGATGCCATCGACAGTGCGTAAGGGGGCAGTAGCGAGCCCTACACACTTCCCTTCGATGTCTCTGACCCAGAATTGTTCATAGGACGCCCAGGTAGGTGACGCCACGGCTTCTGACGCCATTTCCAGGCTCCCAATCGTTATCTTCTTCGTCGCAGCCAGTTCTCGGACCTGCTTACGAATCTCCGGGCTGACAGCAAGGAGGTCTTTGGTAGAGATCTCCATCTTCGCTTCTAAGACTTGGTTTACGAGACGTCTGGTAGCAGCCACTTCATCGAAACTGCTCTGGTATCGAAATTGGGGTGCGGGAATTGTTGTAGGCTTAGATTTCTTGGAATCTGTGGGATTAGAGACGGCCGGAGTTTTACTAACGGTTGGGTTCTCTGTAACATGGACGGGATCGTTTGGAACGGAATTAACGACTGGCCTGGGGGCGGATGACACATTAGCAGGCACTGGACTTGTCGCGGGGTTTCGCTGACGGTGGGCTGGAATTTCTACACCGTCGAAACGAGCGGCCTTCTTCTTCTTGATATTATTTTTCAATTCTTCTACTTGCGCGTAAGCTCTCGCCAAGGCGCGCTGGTCTTCTTCATCGGCATTACTCTCTAGTTCTTCGTCAATTAGGTAGGAGGAGGGATGTAGGTCGACCTGAAACTCTGCGGATTCTTCATTAGTGAAGAACATCATGCTGACGAGATGAGGTGGGGTATCACGTCCTTGAGATGAGTTCGATGACTGGCTAGGACGTTGTACGGAGACGAGGTTTGCTGAGGCCATGATAGATTCGCGCATGGCAAGGAAGTTGTCGATCTTTTCTTTAAAGTTCCGGCCAGCAGCCGTCCTAGGAATGTCAGAACCATCAGGCATAAATACTCTTCCCCCTATCAGGGTGCATTTCCCAGCTTGTACGTATTCACGACACAGTGCGCACTCTGCCGTACGGTGACCATCGGTGCTCCCGCAGAAGAAACACCGTGGGTCAAAAGAGCGACGGAATTGGGCCTCTTGACCTTGTTGAGGGGGTGACGTGTCGGTAGGTTGTTGGGCGATGTCACACACCAAAGGTGTTGTGGACATGGTTACAGCTGACTCTGCCTAACTCGTTGACGAGTTGCGCACAATGCCCGTGCATGCAGATGAGGACTAAAGGCCTCATGCGTAGAAAGACTGTTGGACGTGAACAGTCATCCTTCGCACAAGAACGAGTCATCAGTGCTAAAGAGAAAAGAGGAAGCGAGTTAAGCGCGCATTAAAGGTTTTTAGCACCCGTGTATGGCATTCCGGTTTTCGTCGTATCTCCACCATTTCCAAAGATATCGACTCCGTTCCCATGCTCGCTTAAAGTGCTCAGCCCCACGATTCTTCCTTCCAAATTTGGAGAGGATCCTCGCACCCTGCACGTTTCTACAGCACTCCATCCATCAGACGCTCATTTCGCTAAGTCCATCAATCATGGCCACCTCTTCGTCAGTCATCTCACTTGTCTCATTTGCCAGAGACAGTGGCTACGTATATCTGCCAGGCATTCCCACCAGCTTCCGTCCTGAAGCCCCCTGGTTCATCCCGTCATTGTCAGCCCCGTCTCGTCCCATGCAGCTTGGTCAGCGTGTTCTCCTTGTCAGTATGACTTCCAGAAGGACGTTCTTTGGTCACCTCAGGTCTGTCACTCGGTTAGAAAGGTCTTATGTGGTCGTTTCAGTCTCCCCAGTTGACGAAGCATATGGATCGTTCCTCCCTGCTCCCTGCACCGTCTTTATTCCAGTCTCGTCCATCATTCTTCCCGCATTGCGACAGCTGCAGTATAATCTACTGTCCTCCAGCCTCCCTGATCGCATTCATGACGAGTATGACATGCATCTTGCCTTCTTACTGCAAGATCCAGCAGAAGACATTCCCCCTTCTCCTCCTCCTCCATCAGAGCCCCGTTCATGAAGTTTTTGTTAACTTCGCTGAGAGGATGGAAGGGTGGGAGACGTGATCACGTATGCTCTCATTGCCCCACAGACCCCCAATGCCCTAGCCCCCTTTGACGCCTGACTCATGCCCTTCAATTCTGGAATTAATACTTCCCTATCTGGAAACACCGTCCATCTGTCATGCCATCTTTGGATCTAGAGATGTCTCCGCCAAGATCTGACTTGCATCGCCACCCCCTAATGTGATATCAGTGCGCTTACTCAGTTTCTGACTCTATTTGACTCATTCTGTGATATTTTGACTATCCTTGACTCGTTCATTGCCAATACTTACCAATCTTCTTTGCTCGCTTACTTTTCATTTCTCGCTTACTCATCATGATTACTCAGTCCTTACTCATTACTTACCAAGTGTTTGTGCCTTGTTTGTCACAAGCTGTGCTCCCCCCTCAGTATATAAACCCCCATGTACTTAGCTACCGAGAATCAATCAAGAATCAATCAGGAAGCAATTCAGAAGCAGTCCAGCAGTCAGTCCAGTTCCTATCTCGTCGTTGACAGTTGAGGCTCCACAAAGGGGTCTACCTGTCATCATTCGTATACTTGGTAGTTGAGGCTCATTCAGAAGAGTCTATCTGCCTCCATCATTCATCTGAAGCTTCCTCTTAGTCAGCAGTCTTAGTCATCCCTCCACTCCTGCGTAACTCGTCATCGACTTGTGCCAGGAGCATATTCTATCAAAAGTCCATTACCTCCAAGTACTTTCGGCTGAACACCTTCACTCTGTTCAGCATCCCCTTCCCAATCATCGTCCATTCGTCTTCTCCTGCGTAACTCGTCGACGACTTGCGCCAGGAGCACCTCTACTTGAAGTTCCCCACACATTTAGGTTTCTCGGCACTCCAGGTTCCGCGGAGGCAAACCACCACTCACACATTATTTGTCTTTGGTGTTGGTTTGGTTGGTTTATACTGCCTTTCCACACTTTGACTCACAGCGACTTGGACGTACTCGCGTTTTAAGATAGTGGGGACAGTCGACGAAGAAGGGGGCGCGGAGTTCTGGGGAAACAAGGCCGAAGAATCAGGTTGAGGGAGATTTCGTTTTGCTCCGCTGAGTAGGTAGTTAGCGTGCTTGTAGACCAGATCGAACTCCCAAGGTTCGTCGATGTCGTGATCTAGGTCTGAAAGTTGCAATCGCGTGAGCAAGGAATTCCGGAACCTCGGGGGAAATCCCTCAAGGAATTTCTCGTTGATGTAGTCCTCAGGGAGCTTCTTCTTCTTCTGGACGAGGCCAAGGATGCACCGGAATTCCCGGACGTATTTACCGAGATCTTCCAGCGATCCCATAGGTTTCTGAACTTGATGGTAGAGTAAGGTTTCGAGGTCGGCCTTGGTATAGCGACGATCTTTCACTGAAGCACCTGGATAGTAGTTCAGGAGTTCTTTGGAAAACGCGTCCCAGTCATTGAAGCCATCGGTTGCAGCATCTAAGGTGGACCAAAATTCTGCCTCGTTGTGATCGGCGTAACGGATGACCCAGTGGATTTTATCTTTTCCGGTGTCCAGGCCAGCTTCGACGCAGAGTTGTTCAATGTCTTCGAGGTAGCGAGTGATGTCTTCAGTGCGACCGGAAAACTTCGGGGCTTTGTTAGAGCCCCTGAGCGGCATGTCTCTGGCTCCAGACATTTTTCGAGGTGGAATGGGGATCTGGATCGGAATTCGGGGAAGGATAGGAGCGGAATTCGAGAGAGTCGAGGCAAGAGTATTCTGTACGGGTATTTGAGTAGAAAGGGTGGTGGCGGAATTTGCGATTAGGGAGTGGGAAGGAAGGAGGAGCTGTTCAGCGGCTAGTTCTGAATCACTGGATGGCGAGGATGAAGAAGGAGTTAGTTCTGAGAGAGGCGAAAGTTCTTGACGTTCAGCGGGAGGATCGAAGGGCTCGTCGAAGTCGAAGCCTCCTGGAAACACTGGGTAAAACGCTGGGGACTCTGGGCTCTGAAAGATCTCGTCTAAACCGAGGTCTGAGTCTGACGAGTGCGGCTCTGAAATATCTCTAGGATCAGCTACCGGAATTAAGATTTCTGCTGAGGAAATAGATAGTCTGTGGAAGGGCTCTAAGAGCTCTTCGAGTTCAGTTCTTTGACGAGTGGGTCGTAAGGATCTCCTTTCCAGATCTACAGACCCCTCGCGGTGGGCTCCAAAACGATGTGGGACACTACCTCTGGGTAGCGTGCGAATAGGGGAAAGCTGTAGGGAAAATCCCTAGGCTCGACCCAAGGGGTGCTGAGTAGGAAGGAGACGTAGGATGCAATGGTAGAGTCGGTCGAAGAGTCGAATGTGGGTCACAGAATTTAATTCCGTAGAGTCGAAGGAAGGGACAGACTTGCTTTTGAAATTCCGGACGACGATCTTGCACCAAGGAAGTAACTCCGAGACGAATTAAGCACACGGGAGAGGCAAACGAGTACTGATGGATCAAGGACGCGAAGACACGGTAGACACAGTAGACGCAAAGACACAGATACGCAGCGGACTCAGAGGACGCGAAGACTCTTTGAACTCTTTAGACTCGCACTAGATGCAGAATGTGGGTCCCAAAAGAGATTATTTCGTTTCGTCGCTGAGGCGGAATTATATAGTACATGGATAGTAAGGTACTGATCGGAGAAATGTGGGGCGGGAGAAGCAAAACTCCGAAAAATAAAGGGGACGACGTGTCAGACGTCAAAGCCATACAGCAACGTGTGAAAACAAACTGTAAGGTAGTAACTGAGAAATACAACAGGAAAGACGGGTATCTTCCGACAGGGCGAGTGTACACTGTACCGTAGAGTGGAACGCGAAGGGTAGAGGCCGTAGGTAGAAAGGGGTTCTCGCTTTGCGGAGAAAGGTTCGTGGGAAAGGAACGAGAGGGGTAACCGGAGTTTTTACTGATGATCTGTGTGATTTTCCGACTACGTGGCGAGGCGAGGGTTGAAGTGGCACGACTGCGGAATTCCGGATAGATGTATGTCAGGTTGATGTTGACGCGGAATTTCGGGACGATGACTGGTGTGTGTTATTGATGGACCGGGGAGCTCCGAAGGTTCGACAGGCGAGGCAGCGCACGAGGCAGAAGGGATAATTCCGAAGACAATAGACGTGGATGGTAACGGCGGAATTTTGGTGTTGGCATCCCTATTTCGGCCTCAGGGAGTATACTACTCCCTACACCGGCAGGACTCCTGGCCTTCCTGGCTCAAGGTCGCCCAGTTCTCCTACAACAATAAGCGACAGGAGTCCACTGGCAAGAGCCCCTTTTTGGTCACTCGTTCCTACACCCCCAGGATGGGTGTAGAACCCTTTCTTTCCATAGCGGAAGCAGCCATGGATCATGCTGTTGACCTTGCTAAGGTTCTGGAAGATACGAAAAGAGCTCTGGGCAAGGCTGCAGAATGGATGAAGGTGTCTGCGGACATGTCTCGATCGGATACCCCCTCCTACTCTGTTGGCGACATGGTCTGGTTAGAAACCTCTCGCATCTCCCTCTCAGGTCGCCCCTCCCGGAAGCTTACCGAACAATGGATTGGCCCCTACAAGGTCATTTCACTCAAACCCAATGTGGTTGAGTTAAAACTTCCCAAAACCCTCAGGATTCACCTGGTTGTTAACGTTTCCCAGGTTAAGCCATACAAGGGGCCATTGGAAGGACAGACCATCACTCGCCCAGGACCAGTGGTGGGACATGAGGGCGATGAGGAGTTCGAGGTGGACTATGTCATTGACTCTTGCCTGAAACGGAACAGGCTTGAGTACCTCATCCATTGGAAAGGGTACCATGATGAGGATCGCACTTGGGAACCAGAGTCCACCTTGAAGTCTGCTCCTGGTGCAGTCAGGGACTTTCACCGTCATAACCCTTCTGCCCCTCGAAAACTCCGTGGCATGGACTCCTCCCTCTTCTCCTCGCTCTTCAAACCCCTGGAAAACTTCACTGACACTGTCCCTACCTTTAATCGCCTGGAAGTCGATTTCTAAGGAGGGGATAGTGTTACAATATGTACTCTTTTCCTTTCTCTTCTTTTCTTTTCATCTTATCTAATCCTTGCATCTTATCTTATCTCTTGGACTCGGTCCAGGCTCCGGCCTAGACCTCACCTCACCTCCACCTCCCTTTCCCCTTCTAGTACGTTCTGCTCCATTGTGATATCATTATGACATCACTATGATGTCACGGACCTCATGCATACCTCACCGTTACCTCATGTACTATGGTATAAGTACCACTGCTCAATCGCCCAACTAGCTCTAAGCTAGTTCATTTGGGTCTTCGAGTCCTAAAGTCACCTGCTTCTAAGCCGTCTCCTCTTCTTTCTTTCTTCTCTTCTCTGTTGGTTCTTGGTGCGAGCCTACAACAAACCCTGTTGTTTAGGTCTCGTCACATCATGCCCTTAATATACTTCACATCTACCTCCACAGTGAAGTTAGTGAGACCGAAGATGTATATGTGTACTGCGTGCAACATGCAGAAGAGACCGTACAACTCAAGCTTGGCCTGGGAGTAGTGGCTTTCCACTTCATTGAGGGTGATGGATCTGAAGCAACTTGGGTACCACCTGCCATCTTCGCTGAGCTGGTAGAGGATATAGCCAACTGAGATGACCAAGGTGTCAACTGCTAGAATTACTTCACGACCACACTCGTAATCAATTCTTTGGAGTGTGGGGGACTTTACAATTTCATCCTTGAGTCATTGCATGGCAGTGCGTTGCAGTTTGTCCCATGTGAATGGTACATCTTTCCGTGTGAGCGTGACTAGTGGCTGCGCAATCTTGGCGAAGTCTTTGATGAAGATGCATAGCACACCGCAGACACCAAGGAAACCATGAACCTGTGTCAGGTTGCAGCACTCAGGCCAGTCGTGGATCTTCTGTACTTTGCTTTCTTCAGGAATGTGACCTTCAAAGGTGCACTTGTGGCCAACAATCACAGCAGACGGAGCAGCTAGCATGAACTTCTTTGCTGAGACAGTGGCTCCGACATTCTGTAAACACTGAAGGATGCAGTAAACAACTATACAGTGATTCCAGATAAATTTCTGAATCCCAGGATTCTCTGGGATAGTCTCATAGGAGCTGTCTGTGTGCTGATAGTGGGTGGTCTCAGATTTTACAGGGACGTCATCTATGAAGGGCAAGGTATGATGTGGGATCTCATCCTGAAGCATGAATGTGTGAAGTATGGGTTTACCCTTGGGTGACCGGGCTTCAAGACTGGGTGACAGGGGCCAAGTCCGAGTGGCCAAAGTCAAGGCTGGGAGACAGGGGCTGAGTCCAGTTGGACTGGAGTTAAGGCCAGGGGTCAGGGGCCAAGTCTGGAGGACTGGACTTAAGGCTGGGAGCATGGGAACAAGACTGGTAGCATGGGAAACCAACTGGTCTTGGAGTGTGCACAGGGGGAAAGCCAGTCTGGGGTTGGATCTACCTCCCTTGGTCTCAGCTTGTGTGCTGTACCCTTATGCAAGCCAGGGAGAGGTCCAGGACAGGGGCCAGGGATAGCTTAAGGCTCAGCCTTAGCTATACAGTAGTTCTTGGGGTGTAGTACAGGAGTTGAGGGTAATACTTAATTGATATTCTGACTGAGGGTGCTACAAAGTATGTACAGGGGTTAAATACATGAGGCCAGTCTGGGATAATGAACATAGAGCCGGACTTGTTAATAAGCTATTAGCAAGAAGATTAGCAAGAGAGTGGATAGCCACAGTGGCTGTGCTGAGGCTAATAGCCAAAGTCTGGGTGACTGGCATACCGGGGTCAGACACAGGATTTGTACAGTAAGCAAAGTCAGATGAATGGGCTAGACTAAATATAGTACAAACAAAGGGAAACAGACCAGAGTTATGTCCAGGTCACCCAGACATAGACCTAGGAGGACCGGGGTGGAGTAGCACAAGGCTGGGAGGCCAAAATGGACCGGAGATAGGGGTAAAACACCGGACTTAAGTTATTTAGGCCAGAGTTGGGTTTCCTAGGCCTGGGACTGGGTGTTCTAGGCTGGACTAGGACCGGACTTGACCGGAGATAGGGGCTAGGGGTCCGGACTGGACTGGGACTGAGTCCGAGAGTCATGGATATGACAGAATGCAGTATCTCCCTGATATACCTGGACTGTGTTTGCATGACCTTGCAGCAGGGTAGTAAGCTGATGTGGTCCAAGTGGGGTACCGAGAGTGGTGAGGTCGCAGGAATCCACGTGAAGTGTGCACTGGTCATACCCAGAGTAGAGGTCCATCATTGCATACACCATGTATCTGTCAAGTCCAGGCCTACTCTGACCAACTCTGATGCTTAACAAGGTCTAGAGAAAGGTTTGGAAGCAAGTCCGACACACAGGAACAGAACTCTGACTAGCGGAGTGTCGGCAGGAACAAAGACCACGGAGACAAAGGCAGAGTGGAGTGAGGGTGTCAGGTTTAGCTCATGCACTACCCCCTTGCATGATCTCAGCCCTTGTATTTCAGAGGGAGAGTACAGATGGACAGTCAGAGATAACTCCAACAGGCAGAAGACAGAATCAGAGGGAGTAGGAACTAAGTTGATATTCATACTGAAGAACGGCAGAGTATGATACATTCTTTTATACTGTTACAGAGGTACAGTAACCGGAATCGGAACTGACATACAGGGACCCAGAAAATTTCAAGTAAAAACTTCCTAGACGACGAATGAAGGGTAGATGGAGGACATACAAACAGGTAACATAGAATATCCAGAAAAGGAAACAGTCCAGGCGCTGGACCATGTGGTGCACATGCTGCAGAGTACCTGACTGTGCGCTGTCAGGGAGAAGTCTGAAGGTAGTCACATGACCCCTCAGCAAACAGTCCGCCTGGTCTGGTAGGAGAGCAACACAAGTCTGACAGTAGGCAGAGTGGAGATGGTTCGTAGATGATAGAAGGTGGGTGGAGTTGGTGTGGAGTGAGTGAACAACCAGTGGAAAAGGGTGTGGAGCTAGTGATGATGCAGGATGAACACACAGTCATGACAGTATCCAGCAAAGGATTCTGCGAGATGTTCTACGAAGGGCAGGATGGATGTGTCATGGATGGTCACTGCATTCAGGGGCTGTAAGTCATGTACAAGGCGAAGGGACTTTCCATCTTTCTTTACTACACAGAACCAGCAAGAGCAGTAAGCCGCTGAAGAAGGTTCATACATGCCAGACTTGATGCGGTCTTTAATCATGTCTATGACTTGGGCATGTATCACATTTGGGATAGGGATGTTGCATTGGACCCAAGGCATGTGCGGAATCATAGGAATCTTTACAGGTGGAAAATAGTGTTTGTCTAGGTGTCCACGCTCTGTAATGTCCCAGGTGAATGCAGACTCATGGACTGAAACAAGCCAAGTTATGAGTTTAAGTTCTTCTGGCCAAAGCCAGTCTGCAGGATCGAGGTCAAGTTCCGTGGCCTGTTCAGCAGTGAAGCGGATGCCTGGAGCAAAGTCTGGTGGATGGGTTGGAAGTGGTTGGAGACCAGCAAGCGGATTGTCAGGCAGGCTGTGCATGATGCAGTATTCTTCTGCCATCGGGGCAGGTACCATCCAAACCTTCTTGGCAACTGGCTTGTAAACAAGAGTGTGAACCATGGGATCTAGTTGATAAATGCTGCCAAGTGTGGCTATAGCAGAGGGGTTTAGTATTGTCTGAGTGGAAGAGAGGAAAGTGAAGGCAGGCGAGGGTATTCCAGTGGGTATGTTCCACAGTACGGGTGCTGCAGGCAAAGGGAAGTTCGTTGAAGTGAAGGCTAGTGATGATACTGTAGGACTGAGGAATGGATAACAGTGGCTAAATAGGAAACAGGACGTCTTAGTAGGCTCTCCCCAACCATTTGGTGGATCATTGATATTCAAAAACCCCATTTGACTATACTCTGGTGACTATGGCAGTGCTTGCTGCATTTACAGTGTGGACAGCCCTCGCACCATGGGTGCATGAGCAAAGTGTACTTGCAGCTGTCATTCAGGTCTTGGAGAGTGATCCGCTGTCTGCTGTCAGGATAATCATTTGTTACCACACTCATAAGGCAAATGAACAGATGTCCGAGGAGCATGTCAAAGTTGGCATGTTCAATTACTTGAACCTGCAGCATGACTGGCCCAGCTCTGAAGTCGAGTTTCAGGTTTTCTAGAATGCCTACAGTAGTGTCTTTAGACATATTAGCAGATGTCATGGTCATCAGATGATCACAGTGCAATGCAAGCCCATGTCATATCCATGACTCTCGGACTTGGACTCAGTCCAGTCTGGACCCCTAGCCCCTATCTCCGGTCAAGTCTGGTCCTAGTCCAGCCTAGAAAACCCAGTCCTGGCCCTAGGAAACCCAACTCTGGCCTAAATAAACTTAAGTCCGGTGTTTTACCCCTATCTCCGGTCCACTTCGGCCTCCTGGCCTTGTGCTGCTCCACCCCCATCCTCCCAGGTCCATGTCCAGGTCACCCAGACATAACTCCGGTCTGTTTCCCTTTGTTTATACTATATTTAGTCTAGCCCGTTCATCTGACTTTGCTTACTGTACAATCCTGTGTCTGACCCCAGTATGCTGGTCACCCGGACTTGGGCTATTAGGCTCGGCACAGCCACTGTGGCTATCCACTCTCTTGCTAATCTTCTTGCTAATAGCTTATTAACAAGTCCGGCTCTATGTTCGTTATCCTGGACCGGCCTCATGTATTTAACCCCTGTACATACTTTGTAGCACCCTCAGTCAGAATATCAACTAAGTATTACCCTCAACTCTATACTACCCCTCGAGACTACTCTATAGCTAAGGCCAAGCCTTAAGCTATCCCCAGCCCCTGTCCCAGGCCTCTCCCCAGCTTGCATAAGGGTACAGCACATAAGCTGAGACCAAGGGAGGTAGATCCAACCCCGGACCAGCTTCCCCCCTGTGCGCACCCCAAGACTGGTCGGTTTCCCATGCTACTGGTCTTGTTCCCACACTCCTGGCCTTAAGTCTGGTCCTCTGGACTTAGCCCCTGACCTCTGGCCTTGACTCTGGTCCAACTGGACTTGGCCCCTGTCTCCCAGCCTTGATTCTGGCCACTCAGACTTAGCCCCTGTCACCCGGTCTTGAAGCCTGGTCACCCAAGGGTAAACCCATACTTCACAGTATATTCTGACTCACACTTGTGCAAGTCACTTCATCATGTCTAGGTCCTGCTCTAGAGCCCCTACCCATGACCTTGCCCATTGGGACTCATTGGAATACCTCTCATCTGACTCTGGAGCCCAACCTGGAGATCTCTGCTAATGCAGAGAGGTAGCTGGTGACCCTCAGCACTCTGCACACCCCTGGGTTGCATTACCCCTGACACTATGTCTTTAGTGGTCAAAACTTAATGCATCCATTCCCTTACTCCTGATCCCTGCCTGCCACTCATTTTCTCCTGACTCTGGACCAGCCATGTCAGCCCCTGAGTCAGACTCACCATCTGGACTCACCACCAACCTGGGTTCTTGCCTGAGCCTACTTCCAGGTTGGAGTTACCCTCTGGACTTGCCCCTGAGCTGGCCTCAACAACTGGACTCATTTCTGATAGCTCCCCCGAGCTGTCTCTGATCTCTGGCTGGTCACCCCAGTCTTCACCACAGTCCTTACCTTGGTCATCCCAGCACTCTGGCCCAGCTGTCTTCATCCAGTTCTACTGTACTGAACACTGGGGCCTCATCACTCATTTGACCTCCTGACTCCCTGATATTGGTCTCTGGACCTTGGTGCACCTCTGGTGCAGCCCCCAGGCCTGGTCCTCAACACCTTCCCTGTTCCCCATTGGCACTCCGCTTCAGTGGTTTTTGGGTCTGGTCTCCATCCTCGGCCTTGGAGCCATGGACCCCCTTTCCGGTCTCCAAACTGTCTGTAATTGGCCTGTCCAGCCTTGGTTTCACTTGTCCATGCTCACCTGGACTTGTCTGAAGCTGCTTTGCCACTTCTCTTGGCCTCCTGCCCTTCGTTACTGGCCATTCCAGCCTCAGTCTGACTCAGCCACCTCACCCAGACTTGTCTAGACCTGTTACTAGGTCTTGGACCGGTCCTGGCTTTCCCCAGACCCTCTTATTCCTCTCAGACCCCTCCTGGGTCCCCTGTCCATTGTCCCAGTGTGAGGAAATATAAAAGTGTGGATTGGGGATGGGGTAGGATCTGAGAGGGAGTAAGTCCAAAGGGGCTCCTTTAGCCTGAGCAGAGAGGGTAGGGGGATAGGAGACTGTCTGGGGCTGTCTGGGGCTGTCTTTCTCCTGTTCTCATCTTTTGGGGGTAACTCATCTATTGGTAAAAACTTACAGTACAAAGAAACTGTAAGTAAGTGCTGACTAAGCACACAAAAAGCGAACTATACTACTCAAGTATAGTACCCACAACAGTAAGTAAAGAAACCATAAAACAAATAAAATAGAAATTAATACCCAATCCCATAGTAAGGAGATCTCTCTCCTTACACCTGAGAGGAGCTTTAGATGTTGACTGTCCCCAGTCAATGCGAAGAGAGGAAGCGCCGGCACCAGTGAGCATAAACGCTGAAATGAATGACCAGGACACTCAATGAGGGGATGCGAAGGAAGGGGGACTGTCGATCAACAACGACGAGTCGAAGCGCTACAAGCCGAGAGGAGGCGACAGAGGGAACTGCGACGAACCAGTCGCAAAAGGACTGAAGGGAAACAGAGCACCCAGTCCCAAGATATTCACGATCTCGTCCAAAAATGCTTCCTTCCACAAAACAGAGGATATCTCTGCAACGACGGCGCAGAATATCACAGATGCGATGTCGATGGGAAGGGCTTGTTGAGGGGAGCACACGATCGAAAAGGTGATAGGCGCGACAACGAAACGAGCGAGACATGCAAGAAGGTCTTCAAGAGTGTGCCCTCCCACAAATCACGGAATTTCTCTGGAACCACTAGGCGCGTCGAAATGTTTTGGGCACCATCGGAAAGCACTCGTCGACTAGTACGTTCACGTCTAAAGGCGGGAGGTGCGATGGTGAAACGAAGGAGCTACACAAGAAAGTGTTCAAGGGGGGGGGAAAGGAAGATGCTCGCATGACAATGGCTGGGGCGATCGACGCGAAACAGCGGGGGCTCATAGGGGACCTCCAGGCAAGTCTGGCGCAAAAAGAACCGCGCCAATCGAAGCACCCAACCTCGAGATATTCACAAGGTTGCCTCGTAGATCTATGAACGCGAAAACGGCCATATCTCAACAATGACTGTGCGGAATGCCACGAACCAGGAGTCGACAGGAAGGGTTCGTCGAGGAGAGTGTGCGACCCAAAAAGCGAGAGGCGCGACGGTGAAGCGAGCGAGATACGCGACAAGGTCTCCCAAGATGTGCCTTCGCACAAAACGCGGAACCTCTCTGAAACTGCTCAGCGCGTTGAGATGTTCTGGGCATCACTGGAGAGGTCTCAGCGGGTAGTACGATCATAGAGAAAAGCAGGTGGCACGGCAACGAGGTGCGTGAGATATGCGAGGAAGTGTCTGGGGGGAGGAGGAGAGGAAGACCCTCACGTGACAATGGTTTGGACGATCGACATGAAACCTTGGGTGCTTACTAACGACCCATGTACGAGCTGGGATCAAAAGGAATCATATCAATCCGACCTCCCAATCCCAAGTTATTCGCAAAGTCGTGCCTCAGTCCTCTGAACACGAAAATGGTCCTATCTCGACAATGACTGTGTGGAACTTCATGAACAGGGAGTCAATGGGGAGGGCTCGTCGAGAGGGATTAACGACCTGAAAAGCGAGAGGAGCGACGCAGAACTGTGTGAGCGACTGTGGCAAGACCTCGAGGTGAACCTTCTCGCAAAAATGCGAATTCCTCTGGGACCGCTGAGCGTGCCAAAATGTTCTTGGTATCCCTGGAAAGGTATCATCAAGTAGTACCAGTCTGCCGAAAAGCGAGAGACCCGGCGCAAGATCGCGCGAGTTACAGGCAGAAGACCTCATGCACAGAAAATGCGGAATAACTCCGGAACTACCAAGCATGCTGGAATGTTCTTGGGTTCTCTGGAAAGCGCCCGCCAAGTAGTACAAGGTCGTGGAAAAGTGAGAGGCTTGGCGATGAGGCGTGCGAGATACGATCTTGACGTGCTGGCCTTGCTCGGTTGGGAATGGGATGAGTGTGTGTACGAACAGAAAAACTAAGTAACACAAAAATGACCAAAGAAAAATGATGAAAAGCGAAGTCTACATAGCACACGAAAAAGACCATGCCGAAGCGAGGTTACCACTCTATGAGGTCCACTGTTTCGGGTGGAACTGGTGGTGGTCGAGGCTGTATAGCAGGCTGACCCATGACCAGCTGTGTGAGCGCATGCGATAGCGGTGGCGAGCGGCTGCGAGGGCGCAAGTGTGATGGAGCGCAGGAGTATGCAACTGGTATGGCAACTGGACATGCTGACAACACGACCGGGCGGCGTATGGGCGACGGACTGCGAGCACGCATAGTCAGTGGTGTGACCTCCAAAATCCGCATGCTCGACGACTCCAAATGAGGGCTGGGTGGCGACGACTTGCTGGATGGCTCATCTGGTACCGCGAGACCGGGTTTGTCCTTCGACAGCACAGCCGCTTTAGCTGGTACATACGAGAGCGGGTCGACTGAGTCATGAGAAGGCAGGAGTGGGGGTGAACATGGGCGCAAGAGTGGTTGAGCGGGCGAGTGAGTGGGCGATGAGACAGTTCGAGCCCAACACACACAACCTCCTTCCTCCAGCTGTGTGCACGCGACAGATGGAGGCTTGCATACTAAGGAATGCTCGGGATGGCTTGTGAGCAAGGCCCAGTTGTCTAGACAGTCTCACAGGGTCCTTCCAGCGACCTTGTGCGGGATTTCATGCCCAGTAGGTAGTACAACACGGCCATTTACAAGACAGCACTTCCCCGCAGCTAAATATGACTTGAATGAGTGACAGCTTGCACGTATATGACCCGAAAGTCCACAAAAGAAGCAGAATGAATATGAATGGTGGGGTGGGCGATTGTCCGAGCTGCGTGGTGGCTGCGTGCATGAGTTGTCGACCTTCGAACACCTCCAGAGACCATTCCCAAGTGCGAGGATTCGTTTTGCTGCACCTATGACACTACCAACAGTAAGTGCTTTGTCCGGTGAGTTGCTGTGACACTCGAGGATCTTGTGTCTGAACTCGGGTGGGAACCCGAAATAAAACATCTCGGGTAGACGAGATGTCGACCCTTTCTGCTTTTCAAGAGACTGCCAATAACAACAAAAACTGCGAAAATACTCGCTGAGAGAAGACACAGAGATGGTGTCTGAGCCTGCAAGTGTGCTTCTAAGCCTGAAAAACTGGTTCCTGCAAGACTGCTCTAGCTCTGGGTACAGTCAGACCACTTCTGAGGTAAAACATGTCCAGTCTCCACCACTCTCCTCCACAAAATGTGACCAGAGGTTGGCCGACTCAAAAGGCGCATATTTGAGTGCGAGTTTGATGCGTGCAAGTCCATCCGAGAGCCTGTATCCATCACAGAAGTCGCTTATGTCATCAAAATAATGTTGAAGGTCCTTGGGGCGCCCAGAGAAGCTCGGCGCTTCGGGTGAGCCTCGACATAGGATTTTGAGGCCAAGCATGACGTCGGGGGTAATATGAGTGTGAATAGTTGATATGTGAATGCGCGTGAGTGAGAAAATGCAAATATGCGACTAATGCGACTGTGAAAATGAGACTGAGGCCAAACTTGCCAACCCGAGTCTGGAAAATGCAAAAACAAAGCTGGAAACTGGAAAAATGAATCTGGGGATAATGGGAGAGGTGCCAGGCTAAGACAGAAGCCCCTCGCGGTGGGCTCCAGATGGGAGGAAATATAAAAGTGTGGATTGGGGATGGGGTAGGATCTGAGAGGGAGTGAGTAAGTCCAAAGGGGCTCCTTTAGCCTGAGCAGAGAGGGTAGGGGGATAGGAGACTGTCTGGGGCTGTCTGGGGCTGTCTTTCTCCTGTTCTCATCTTTTGGGGGTAACTCGTCTATTGGTAAAAACTTACAGTACAAAGAAACTGTAAGTAAGTACTGACTAAGCACACAAAAAGCGAACTACAGTTGACTCCCTCCTAACCCATACCCTGTATAACCCATACTCCCTGAGAACCCATAGCTTTTTGGATTTCCCAAGTTGGTTTGCAGGGATTTCACATATATAACCCATAACCCATAACCCATACCTATCTTCAGTGTGATAACCTATGGCATAAAATCTGCACATTTATTTTTCGTGGTTGCATCGCCACATCACTGCATCTGTTCAGCCACGATACCTATGTGCTGCGGCCTCACCACCATGTCCAATCAGCCATGTCACCCATACATCGTGGCCTCACCACCTCACTGCCATGCCTGTTCAGCCACATGTTGGAACATAAAGTGCCCCTGTGGTACTTGACCACTGTGCGATGTTTTGGCTGCTTACATAAGCTGAAATAGTGCACTTACTTGTAGTATTTTCTACTAGTATTCCCTCAGTAGTCTGTTCACTACTGAGGGTAAGTCTGTTTATATTACAAGTATTCTACTATACTGACATCCTGTAGTAGCCTACAGGTACATCTAATACATCAGTAGTTTGTTCACTACTGAGGTAGCCTACAGATCTTTCAACACTGCACCCGTTACTTTCAACTGTACCACCATGTAATTGTATTATTGTATATAGTACATAGATGATGTTGCTCATTGCAAACTCAGTGCAACCATAGAATAAATTTAATTGGAGAGCATATTTCATTTCTTCTGGTGCACTTGTGTTAAGTCTGTGACTGGGACAGGGGTCGAAGGCTGAAGGCCAAGCACCAGGGGCAACAACCCTTGGTCTTAGCTCGTGCGCTAGACCCTTGTGCAAGCTGGGTTGAGGTCAGAGAAAGCTGAGGGGGATCAGGAGCGAAAGCCGAGAGTCAACTCGGGCTTAAGCTGGGGACTTGGGGTGAACTAAGTTGATATTCAGACTGAGGAGCTAAGTACAACATTCATAGAGTATATATACCGAAGACTGGTAACCTGAAGGCTGGGGTTGCCAGTGGGAGACTAAATAGCTGTACAAGGAACCAACTAAAGGTTAAGCGAGGAGATAGGGATCGGAGAGCCGAAGACAGACACTGCCCCGGCACAAGTGAGGGCAGTACAGAAGGCTAACTAGAAAAGTATGATAAGGAACAGGGTTTGTTTTGGCATTCAGTGGTGAGTCGGCATTCTGAGCGCAAGGCCGAACCAAGGGTTTCTCGGTATATGACAACTTGTTAATTCTCACTCATCATTGCCATACAGTGGGGAGGGGGAGAGTGTAGATATAATATGAGAGGAACAACATCAGATCTACTAAGGACAGAGGGAGTGCAGGAAACTAAAGATCCTCTGCCAAATGAATGAATGAGCTATGAAAGAAAAAGATGGGGAGGGATGTATTAATACCTGGAATTCTCTCCATGCAGATGGCTCCTCGACGATTTCAGTCATCTTGCCCTCTAGGATTCCCCCCAGCAGCATCTCCTTCGGCACCAATCCCTCCCTATCCTTGTGAAATATAAGACTGGCTTCTACTTCTGCTTTGCGCATCTGGTTGCGCTTCTGTTCTTCAACATCAGCTGCACATAGATAGTCTTCAAGTGCGTGGAAAGCGGGTTGTGAAAGGAAGACTTGTAAGAGGCAGAGATGATTTTTGTGGATAAATCTTCGACACCAGCAGGTGTGGGTGCAGGTGTGGAGGACGCCAGGGAAGTGGATAACATAGAATAAGATGGAGATGCCTCTGGGGTATCGGGAGCAGTGAAATACGAGGTGGGGATGGGGGTGCAGAGGAAGCCAGAGAAGTGGGTAACATAGAGTAAGATGGAGACACCTCTGGGGTATCAGGAGTGGTGAAAAATTGGGCTGTACCTTGGCCATCGGATCCCTGTACCTCTGACAAAATTCATCTGGAGTCATACTGACCTCAAACACGCATGCATTCCTCTTCGCAACCCTGACCAACCCTGAGCTGCGTACCTGCCCTTTGACCGATCGTCCCTTGAGCTGATTCAGGAGTTGGGAGTCGTTTGGGTTGATACAGAACACAAACCAATTGTGTGTGTCTCCCAACATATCAAAGAGCATATTGAGGGCGGCACAGAACTCGCCTGCGATGCATGGAGTACCTGTGTTCTGGGAAGTAGTGATGTCCTTGTCCTCACATTCTTCTTCGACGATGGGAGGAGTCATGCCAGTGGCAGCGTTGTTGTGTGGCATACAACGAACAGTATTTTTCCGGGGTACCAGCGGTGGTGAAATACGAAGGCAGTGGGATGTATGCAGACTACAGGGGTAACAGATGGCGGTATGAGTGAGGGGGAGGATGAGGTAAAATGGTTCATGCTTGTGTGTCGCAGACGGTGGGAGGTTCATTCTTGGAGCACTCACCAGGGATCGCTCCTCTTCCCTGTGAGATATCTTGTCGAAAAATGACAAAAAAAAGTCTGTCTGGTGTGACATCAACCTCAAATCCGACACTGAGAGTTGTACTTACCTTGTTATTATACTTAGTTGCGCTTCGAAATTAACTTATGAGTCAGGCCAAATGAACTTTGACTTCAACAAAGTCTTGTCAATTTACATGACTGTGAAGTATGGGTTTACCCTCGGGTGACCAGGCTTCAAGACCGGGTGACAGGGGCTAAGTCCGAGTGGCCAGAATCAAGGCCGGGAGACAGGGGCCAAGTCCAGTGGGACTGGAGTTAAGGCTGGAGGTCAGGGGCTAAGTCCGGAGGACCAGACTTAAGGCTGGGGGCACAGGAATAAGACTGGTAGCATGGGAAACTGACTGGTGTTGGAGTGCGCACAAGGGGAAGCCGGTCTGAGGTTGGATCTACCTCCCTTGGTCTCAGCTTATGTGCTGTACCCTTATGCAAGCTGGGGAGAGGTCCGGGACAGGGGCCGGGGATAGCTTAAGGCTTGGCCTTAGCTATAGAGTAGTCTCAGGGTGTAGTACGGAGTTGAGGGTAATACTTAATTGATTTTCTGACTGAGGGTGCTACAAAGTATGTACAGGGGTTAAATACATGAGGCCGGTCCGGGATAACAAACATAGAGCTGGACTTGTTAATAAGCTATTAGCAAGAAGATTAGCAAGAGAGTGGACAGCCACAGTGGCTGTGCTGAGGCTAATAGCCAAAGTCTGGGTGACCGGCATACCAGGGTCAGACACAGGATTTGTACAGTAAGCAAAGTCAGATGAATGGGCTAGACTAAATATAGTACAAACAAAGGGAAACAGACCAGAGTTATGTCTGGGTGACCTGGACATGGATTTAGGAGGACCGGGGTGGAGCAGCGCAAGGCCAGGAGGCCGAAATGGACCGGAGATAGGGGTAAAACACTGGACTTGAGTTATGCAGGCTGGAGTTGAGTTATCTAGGGCCAGGATTGGGTTTTCTAGGCTGGACCAGGACTGGACTTGACCGGAGATAGGGGCTAGGGGTCCGGACTGGACTGAGTCCGAGTCCGAGAGTCATGGATATGACAGTATCCCCCTCTTAGGAACCGAACCCTTGAGGTTCCATAGGGAAACATGCTCAGAGGGTTATGCAGTGAGGTTGCATGACTCTGAGGGAGTCTGAGTGCACACGCAGTGCCAAGGGAGAGCCCGAGGGCCAGGAAACAGGGTAGTGATGACTGGAGGTCCAGTAGTTTGGACCAGAATGGCACAAGCCGGGTTTAGGGGCAAGGGTCAAGTCCGAGGAGTGTTCCAGGAACCTGAGACCAGAGAAGCAACAACAAGGAGGGCTGGAGACCAGTCTAGGAGGCTGCCAGATGGTTCTGCAGGTCAGGACAGGGCAAAGCTGAGTCTGGAGTGACTAGACCAGCTGGACAGGGGTTTCCAGAGACAGTGAAAGCCGAGGCCGATGTTTCAGAGGGCCGGAGTTGCACTTTGGAGCTGGGTTAAGGCAAACCAAAGGCTGGGAACGACCAAGCAAGGTCTAGGGGTGTGCTTCTGAGCCAGGTCAGGGAAAGCCAGAGGCTGAGAGGGTCCAGAGAGGTCCAGAGATGACCAAAAGATGGTCCAGGGGTGTACCAGTGTGCTGCTGAGTGACACCAGAAAGACACAAAGGCCGGGTGCAGGGAAGGCCAGGAAAACCGGTCTAGGAATGCACTGGTTGGACTGGGAGTATGTTGCAGGGGTACAGAGGGTTTCAAGAAGTGCCAAGAAGGCCAGGACAGGTCCAAGGTTTGCTCCAGGGGGTCACAGGGGTCTGAAAGCATGTATCTACAGAAACAGAAAGCAGATAACAGAAAACCAAGAGAACATATAACAAGGAAACAGGAAACTGAAGCCAGAGACAGGGGTCAAAGCCGAAGGCTGAGACTGAGGGTGGCTTAGGCTGGGAGTGGCCAAAGCTGGAGACCAAGACCAGGAGTGGCTGAAGCCTGTTGTGCTAAAGCGAGTGGTCTGGCGAAAACAGCAAGACTGAAGACCGGTCAAGGGAACAGAAGGCCTGGAAGGCCAGGAACCGGTCTGAGGGTCGGAGAGGGCTTGAACAGACAGGTGGGGACCGGTCTGGAGCCAGAGAAGGCCAGAGGCCATCAGGAGACCAGTCTGGTGGTCAGGATGGGCCAGAAAGGCTAGTTGGAGACTGGTTTGGACCTGGGAAGGGCTGGAAGGCCAGAAATGTCAAAGGGAGACCGGTCTGGGGTTGGGCAGGGCCGGAGGGGCTGGCTGGAGGCCGGTCTGAAGGTGTTGGAGGGGTTTTGGGTAGTCGGAGATGACCTGAGGTGCTATCCAGCTAGCAGGCTGACAATGGGAGGCCAAAACAGTGTAGGCTGGTGGGCTAACACTGAGACTGGGGTAACCAGGGGTAGCAAGGTGTAATCCCAAGGCCGGAAGTGGCAAGCACCTTGGAACAGGCTGGATGGGCTTCTGGAGGACAGTGAGGGACCAGGGAGGCTGTCTAGGACAGCGAGAGTTGAGTTTGCACAAGGACTGGAGGGCTGGACATAGCTAGGCATGAACCAGAGACCGGCAGGTCATAAAACCGGTTCAATGAAGGCCTAGGGATGTCGGCAGGAAGTGAGTCCAGGTGTTGAGTCCAGTTTAGGGGTGTCCAGAGTTGGTTGGAAGTGGGTTTTCTGGTGGCAAGAAGCCCAAGGGTCAAAAGCCACTGGAGGACCGGTTCAGGGGGTCTGGAGACTGGGTGAGGCCTAGGGGTTGTCCAGCTGAAAGGCTGACAACAGGAGGCTGAGACTGGTGAGACCAGTGAACACACAACCACCAAGGCCGAGGACTACCGAGACAGTGAGACCGGAGTACCAACACAAATGTCAGGGGCTGGGAGCAACCCAGGGCAGGTGGTTTGGGAATGTTTCAGTATGCAAGGACCAGGCCAAGGAACTGGGAACCAGTGTGCAGGGACTGAGCAGGGTTGTGCTGAGGGCACTGGAGAGGTAGCAGACAGGAGTTTGGAAGAGAGTAGGTCACTAGCGAGGTCCCTTACCCCCCTCTTAGGGTAGACTTCCCAAGTCTACAGGGGTACAAGGTGTGGGCTAGGACCACCAAGAGGAGTACTGGACAGGTAGTAGGAGTACTACCACCGGAGTTGCAAGTCCGAGTACTGAGAATGCTGAGACCGGCTTAACAGGTGTCAAGACCAGTTTCGGGAAGCTTTTTCAAGGCTGGAAAAGCTTTAAAACTGGAGATACAAGGCCGGCAGAGCAGGCCGGACTGGTATGGGGATAGTAAGGAGTGTCGGAGTCAAAGGTGAGGGTATGAAGGCCGGAACCAGAGCCTGAGAGGAAACCAGCAGGCCAAAAGAAAACTGGTAAGACCGGAGTCAGGAGAGTGGGTAGGACCAGAGTTCTGGAGTCAATGGTGGGGTGACAGTGGCAATGGTTAGGGGAAGGTGAGGGGTTATCTGGTACCCAAAGGGGCCTTGTGAACATACAAGTTCCAGGGTGAGTGGGTGAGCTGGGAAACAGACTGGCAGAGTTGGGGGTTTGTCAGATGGGCCAAAGCCTGGGGTGTCTTGCAAGCAAATTCATGCTCCAAGGCAGGGTTGACATCAGGGGGGTTAGCAAACTTTAGTATTAGGCAGGGATAGGTGACTGCACTACACTCAGCTACCAATGGGTGCCTATTGAGTGGGCCAGTCGGTTCCCTACAACCAAGATACTTCAGTTCCTAATGGGTTCACAAGGCCAGTTAAAACAGGGGTCGGAGACCGAGAGAGAACCAAGGCCGGGTCCACCAAGGACCAGAAAGAGGTGCTAGGTCAAGACCATAGCACTGGGGTAGAGGACAGGGGTAGTTCCAGGAGGAGGGAGAGGCCCAAAGGCCAAATGAGTGACAGAGGAGTAGCATAGAGCTACCCAAGGGGTATCAAAGGCCGAGGGAGGCCAGAGATGGGAGACCAGCCAAAAGGAATGAGTCCAGAGTGAGCAAGACTGGTCAGGGGCCATGAGGAGGCCTGGAGATGAACACCAGAAAAGAGAAAGAAAGCCGGAGTCAGCAAGACCGGTCAGGGGCTCTAAGGAAGTCTGGAGATAACAGGCCGAACAAGGGCTGACAAGGCCTAGTGCAGGAGGGAAGACTGGAACTCAGGAGACTGGTCATAAAGGAGTCTGGAGGTGGGAAAAGCGGACACAAATAGGGGGACCGGAGTTAGCAAGTCCAGTCCAGGGCTGAACAGCCAGGTGAGTCTGAGGGAAGTTGGGGGTCCAGCAGGGTTCGGCAGGACAAGCCAGGGCCACAAGGGGACCAGAGCTGGCAAGTCTGGGCTGTAAAGCCTGGTGAAGCCATGGGTCTGGCAGGACAAGCCAGGAGGACTGCTAAGGGGACTGGAGTGTAGCACTAATTGATTTGTCTCTACCAAGACCACCAGTTTTGGCTTCTGGTGTACCAGAGTACCAACTTGTTGACCCAGTTAGGATCCTGGGGTAGACTCTAATTGTTTTGTCTCAACTGAGACCACCGGTTTTGGCTTCCGGAGTACAAAGTTACCAACTTGTTAACCCGGTTAGGATCCCAGGATTGACAGAGGACAGGGAAAGGACCAGAAACGAGGTCAGGGACCGGGATAGGGGCCAGAGGACCGGCAGACCGGTCCTAGACCGAAGACCAGGGCCAGGAGCAAGTCCGAAGGACTAGCATGCCCAGGGGGTGCCTCCAAGTGAAAAGAGAGGCCGGAAGAGAGGTCAGGGACCAGGCTAAGGCCCAGAGGGCTGGCAGACCAGTCCTAGACCGAAACGGAGGTGTCATGCACTAGCTAAGACCACCAGAGCCAAGGCCTGGTGTAAGTCCAAAGGACAAGCACCACCCTGAGGCCGAGGTGACTAGTGCAGGACCAGGACAAGGGATAGGAGACCCAGGAGGGGTCTGAGAGGAATAGGAGAGTCCGAGGAAAGCCAGGACCGGTCTAAGACCTAGTAACTGGTCTAGACAAGTCCGGGTGAGGTGGCTGAGTCAGACTGAGGCCAGAATGGCCAGTAACGAAGGGCAGGAGGCTGAGAGAAGTGGCAAAGTGGCTTCAGACAAGTCTGGGTGAGTGTGGACAAGTGAAACCAAGGCCAGACAGGCTGGTAACAGACAGTCTGGAGACCAGAAAGGAGTCCAGGGTTCCAAGGCTGGTGTAGCAAAGGCCAAGGATGGAGACTGGACCCAAAAACTGCTGAAGCTGAGTGGTGCTGGAGAACAGGGAAGGTGTTGAGGACTGGGACTGGCCAAGTCCAGTCCTGGGCACTGGAAGCATTTCTCAATTTCTTTGCTAAAAACATTTTAAAAAAAGATTGAAAAATGAGACTCTTTAATTTGGGATGTTTTTGTGACAAATATTGTAAAAACATATAGGATTTGTATTGTCTACCATGCCTCACAAAATATTATCAGAAAAACTTAAATTGTTGCATATAAAATAATTATGGATGTTCAGTAGAATGATTTTGAGTACAATATGTGTGATACATTGTAAATAGTTCTCCAATATATCTCACTTTTTTTTGGATTTAACAGTCTGCTTTTTTGTGAGCAGAAAGTTTAAAAGGTAGGAAGTATTTACTTAGCCCAAATATTGTACTGCAATAATGAATTGTGTGCTAAAGCTCATCTGAAAAACATTCTGCCTTTTTTATGCACAAACATGTAATATGCAGTGAAATATTTTTCAAGAAAAAATCAAATCAGATATAAAGTCTTTCCACATGAAAATCATAGATCAAAACATCAAAAATTACTTCTGGATGAAATATTGAGTATATTATTACATGTTCCAGGCTGTCATTGTCATCATGTGGTGGTGGTGGTGGTGGTGGTGGGTTGGTACTGATAATGGTAGTTGAGTGTTGTTGTAGAGCTCACAAATTATGCTGATATAATCATGCAATGCATCCAGTCCTCTGGCCTCTGCCTTCCATCCCTCTGAATCTCCCCTCTCCCCTCTCACCATTCTAACACTCTTCCAACCTCCACTCTGAAATCTGAAGGCTGAGCTTGTACAAGGGATGCTTCAAGAGAAACAACTCACTGTAGTCCTAGGAGTGCTTGAGATGGAGCATGTGACCCAAGCATCAACACTCACTGTGTTCCACTTCACATTAATTTCTGGGTGGTCCCAGCTGAGATGCTTGTGAAGCACTGTGTGGTTGTTGAATGTACCATGCAAATCACACATGACACAAGACCATGACTGAACAGTGGTCCTACTGGTAGTGGATGCCACTTCCTGCTCTTCAGTGCCATTGGGGGGGGCATGGACATGTGATAGAAATGGGATGTGCCAGTGATGACTGGATTAATCCCAAGCATCTTGCATCTGACTTTGAATCCTTTTTGTACATTGCACCAGAGGAAGGGGAATCTTGATTGAGCAGAGTAAGTTGGTTCCTCCATGACATCATCATCTGCTATATCATGCACTGTGCTGTGATCTGCAGTGTCATACAAAGACATGTTCTCTTCTTCTGAGTCATCACATAGGTTCTTGTGCTGCTGCTCATCTTGGGGTGCTGTGCACTTCATATCCACTTTAGGCTGACCAGATTTGACACCAAACTGTAATTTTCTTGCAGCCTTGAAACCCACCTTTGGCTGCCTACAAGACTTGAGCAGCACACAAGCTGAACCCAATGCCTTCACTCCACTTCTGCCTCTTGGCTTTGTCAGACTTCCTCTGCACTTTGATTCTAGCCCTCTGGCAGTGTCAGAGTTTGTCAGAGTGAGTGGTCCTGACACATAGGTTTTGACCTCAAGGCACTTAAATTGGTACTAAGCTGTATTTAAAGAAGAGCTGTAGGGGAAGCATGTGCACTTGGTATAGGGAGGCTCAGACCATGCATGGGACAACCACTGGCAGGAGCAGCAGGATGAGGATGAGGGGGAGCCACAATTGTAATTACAAACACTGCAAAATTAGTTCCATCACCACCCACAGGCCACTATATCCATGCACTCCCATTTCAAAATTGGCCACTCATTTTGCCAGATACTCAGATGACACTCAGATGGTAGTCTGATCAGCTTGGCTTGAAGTGGCAATGCACTTGAAAGCAATGGCAGTCACAAGATCTACAACTATACAGTAGTCCACTACTTAATACTACATACTGTGTGCATTGAATGACCTGTGTTCAAAGACTCCTTTGTGCCTCTCAAAGGGACTGATTCAATATCTTAGAACAATGTAACCACAAGCATCAATATATGTTGCCTCAACTCAATACAGGCATTCATGCTCTCTTTCAGTTATAATGCATGAAAATAAATTCAGTACTACAATTACAATAGGCATCAAGTACAGGCATCCATACACCAGGATGCTTGAGCCAGGAGATCATGGGCAAGTAGGTTGAGAGGCAGGCAAAGCCTTGAAAGCAATGGGACTCAGAGAATCATCAAATTCACATTTAAATTTGTTTACTATTTTTCTTTTTTCAATTAAATCTTTTCCCTTACTTACAGAGCCTCAGTCAATCTTGTCATCACTAAGGTATATCTTATCACTTACTTTCTTATTTATACTGTACCAATTGCTCTTGTAATAATATATTCAATATTTCATCCAGAAATCATTTTTGATGTTTTGATCTATGTTTTTCATGTGGAAAGACTTTATTTCTGATTTGATTTTTTCTTGAAAAATATTTCACTGCATATTACATGTTTGTGCATAAAAAAGGCAGAATGTTTTTCAGATGAGCTTTAGCACACAATTCATCATTGCAATACAATATTTGGGCTAAGTAAATACTTCCTACCTTTTAAACTTTCTGCTCACAAAAAAGCAGATTGTTAAATCAAAAAAAAAGTGAGATATATTGGAGAACTATTTACAATGTATCACACATATTGTACTCAAAATCATTCTGCTGAACATCCATAATTATTTTATATGCAACAATTTAAGTTTTTCTGATAACATTTTGTGAGGCATGGTAGACAATACAAATCTTATATGTTTTTACAATATTTGTCACAAAAACATCCCAAATTAAAGAGTCTCATTTTTCAATCTTTTTTTAAAATGTTTTCAGCAAAGAAATTGAGAAATGCTTCCAGTGGGGGCTGCACCAAAGGTGCATAGATGTCCAAAGACCAACATCAGGGGGTCAGGAGGTCAAATGAGTGATGAGATCCCAGTATCCAGAACAGTAGAACTGGACCTAGAGACTGCTGGGATGACTGAGATAAGGACTGTGGTGAAGACCAGGGTGACCAGCCAGGGGTCAGAGACAGCTCAGGGGAGCTAACAGAAGTGAGTCTGGTTGTTGAGGCCGGCTCAGGGGCAAGTCCAGATGGTAATTCTGACTTGGAAGTGGGCTCAGGCAAGAACCCAGGTTGGTGGTGAGTCTGGATGGTGAGTCCGACTCAGGGGCTGGCATGGCCGGTCCGGAGTCAGGAGAAAATGAGTGGCAGGCAGGGATCAGGAGTAAGGGAATGGATGCATTAAGCCCTGACCACTAAAGACATAGTGTCAGGGGCAATGCAACCCAGGGGTGTGCAGAGTGCCAAGGGTCACCGGCCACCTCTCTGCTTTAGCAGAGACCTCTGGGTTTGGTGCCAGAGTCAGATGAGAGGTATTCCAATGAGTCCCAATGGGCAAGGTCATGGGTAGGGGCTCTAGAGCAGGACCTAGACATGATGAAGTGACTTGCACAAGTGTGAGTCAGAATATACTGTGAAGTATGGGTTTACCCTTGGGTGACCAAGCTTCAAGACCGGGTGACAGGGGCTAAGTCTGAGTGGCCAGAATCAAGGCCGGGAGACAGGGGCCAAGTCCGGTGGGACTGGAGTTAAGGCCGGAGGTCAGGGGCTAAGTCCAGAGGACCGGACTTAAGGCCAGGGGCGCAGGAATAAGACCAGTAGCATGGGAAACCGACTGGTGTTGGAGTGTGCCCAAGGGGAAGCCGGTCCAGGGTTGGATCTACCTCCCTTGGTCTCAGCTTATGTGCTGTACCCTTATGCAAGCCAGGGAGAGGTCCAGGACAGGGGCCAGGGATAGCTTAAGGCTTGGCCTTAGCTATAGAGTAGTCTCGGGGTGTAGTACGGAGTTGAGGGTAATACTTAATTGATTTTCTGACTGAGGGTGCTACAAAGTATGTACAGGGGTTAAATACATGAGGCCAGTCCAGGATAACAAACATAGAGCCAGACTTGTTAATAAGCTATTAGCAAGAAGATTAGCAAGAGAGTGGACAGCCACAGTGGCTGTGCTGAGGCTAATAGCCAAAGTCTGGGTGACCAGCATACTGGGGTCAGACACAGGATTTGTACAGTAAGCAAAGTCAGATGAATGGGCTAGACTAAATATAGTACAAACAAAGGGAAACAGACCGGAGTTATGTCTGGGTGACCCGGACATGGACCTAGGAGGACTGGGGTGGAGCAGTGGAAGGCCGGGAGGCCGAAATGGACTGGAGATAGGGGTAAAACACCGGACTTGAGTTATGCAGGCCAGAGTTGAGTTATCTAGGGCCGGGATTGGGTTTTCTAGGCTGGACCAGGACCGGACTTGACCGGAGATAGGGGCTAGGGGTCCGGACTGGACTGAGTCTGAGTCCGAGAGTCATGGATATGACAATGACATGCCACAACATTTTCTACATACAATTACAAAATGATGATCGATAACATGTGACGAGGCCTACATAGGTATAATGCTCTGGACAAGATGATCTCTAACACAAGTAATGAATCGGTGGGAGTGGGCAAGTGGTTTATTTATGTGCATTATATTTGAAAACATATACCTCTTGCAATCTTCACCAACACGGCCAAACTGCAGTTTCATGAAGAGATTAATAGCATCGTCAAAACTGTATGGGCTCCTTCCATTGAGGAGGAGTTGCCCCATGCTGTTCCACCACACTGCACCCCAGTCTTCTTCACACCCCTTGTGATCCTGACAGTGAGCGGCATGTATGATAGGGGGGGCCTCCACAGCAACTGTGCGGACATACTCATCCAGGTGAGACCTGACATAAACTTAGGTGACATAAGTTTCCATCCCCATCCAGTGATGGTGAACCTTCTTGATCTTGGTCAGAGGGAGGTCACAGAGCCTCATAAAACCTCTTTCGAAGAGCGCCTGAATCCTGTACTTGATGCCCAGATAAATCTGTTTGGAAGGATGGAAGGAAAATGATTTCTTGATGATGCAAGAAGTAACGAAGCTGAGCAGGTGTGTAGTGCATTGGAACTTGCAGATAAACTCTAGGAGGTTCTTGAGGTCATCTGCAGAATATTTAGCAGGTGGGTGGGGACTTTAGTAGGTGAAATCAGTAAGTGCATCAGAGCAGAAACTTGTAGACTTACCATGTGAACTTGATCTCGAGGAACAAGTCAAAAATTTCTGTAGTGAGGAATCCATCCTTCACAATAATTGGGTTCTGATCAGCGCACCCCTCCCTGTCCTTGTCTTCCAGCACAAATTTTCCAAGTGAAAAGAGGTCAGAAAAGAAGGCCGACTCATTGACCAAGATGTTGTGGTTGAGTTTGTAAAGGGAATCTTTGATGAGGATAATGTACATGCCATTTTCAAAATAAAAGTTGGGATGGCAGGTGGCCATCACAGTCACTGGTGCTGAAGGACTACTCGATGGAGTCATGATTAGGATGAAATGCTGGAGAGGATAGGCATAGAAAATTGTGCATTGATATTATGTCAGTTATTTGTTTGGCTGTATGTGGGTTTAGGCTTCATGTGTCCAGACCTACGTACTCTGTTATCGATGATGACTTTGCTCCCAAGTGCCATCCCTCAGCTACCTGTGAATGCCACACTGTGGCCACCCAATCTCCTCACTGCTTTTGATTTGCTATCTGAAATTTACCAGCATGCTCTCCATGCCTGGACTCAAGAGGATAACAACTTGGTTTGCTTGGACTGCCACCTCGGCTTTCTGGAAGGTAACACGATGCATCTCCTTACTGCGATTGAAGAAGACCATCTAGGATCCGATCTGTCTGACTGGCTGTCTCTGGTGGCTGAGTTAATTGGAAGACTGCATGTGGCGCTGTAGGAAAATAGATTTAAGAGGATGAGTTAGGAGAATGATGAGATCTGAGGGGAATGAGTAGGCCAAAAGGGGCTTCTATAGCCTAGCAAGATCCTGGTAGTCGTCTGAAGGCTTCTGAGGCTGTCTGGGTGCAGGGAAACGACCTGCTCGAACTCGTCTCTCGTCTCGGGGTAACTTGTCTATTGGTTGTGAGGAAAACTAACTATGCCAGTCACTAGGTAGTGCTGACTAAGCAACAGAAAAGCGAAATTCTAAGTACCACTAGCAGAAAAAACTCCTAGAATCAAAACTAAATAAAATGAACAAAATAAAACAATTCCCCCAGTAGGGAAATTACATTCCCTACATCCCAGGGGTACTCGAGATCTTGACTGTCCCCAGTCAACCCGAAGGCGGCTTGACTACACAATAATCCATGGTCACGAGGGAGGAGGCGAGACAACGACTCGTTGACGAAAAATGGGTGCTCGGAATGCCGTGATACAAGATATGATGACAGAAGGGAATGCAGCGAGGACCTTGCAAAATGAAAGGAGAGAATCTATGCACCCGATCCTGAGATATCCACAAAACCGCCCAAAGGTATCCTCATCCACCAAAAACCAAATGTAGCCACGAGTTCTGCAGCGACGACGACGGAAAAGCTACCATTCTGAAGCTGTCGAATAGTAGCATCAGGATCCCGAAAAGCGAGAGATCCGGTCGAGAAACGAGCGAGATAATCAAAGAGTTGTCTGAACATGTCTCTAACCACGAAAATGGGCATATCTCGACAATAGCTGTGCGGAATTTGACAGAAGAGGCGTCCCCAGAAAGGGCTATGCAAGGGGAATGGCCTGCCAGAAAAGCGAGAGGAACGGTGCCTGAGTGCGCAAGATACGACGAGAGGACTTCGAGGGTGGGGAGAAGGGGTCAACTCGCACAACAACGGCTGGGACGATCAACACGAAACCCCGGGAGACGGTAGAGGACTTCTAAACGAACAAGGAGAATGCAGAAATACGCCAATTGGATCACCCGATCCCGAGTCACACGCAAAACTGTCTCGAAGCCCTCTGAATACGAAAACGCGGATATCTCGACAACGGTTGCGCGGAATTCTACAAAGTAGATGTCCCCAGGAAGGGTTTAGTGAGCAGGATGAACGACCCGAAAAGCGAGAGGAGAGACGCAGAACTGCGCGAGCGACTGCGGCATGACCTCGAGGATGGCCTTCACACAAAAACGCAAATATCTCTGGAGCTACTGGACCTATCAGAACATCCCAGATATCAACATGGAGCATTCATCATGGACTACAATCCTCCCAAAAAGCGAGAGGCGCGACGTGGAAATGAGCAAGATACGACCACAGGACCTTGAGAATGGACCTATCCACAAAAATGTGAATATCTCCTTAACTGCCGGGCGCACGCAAGCGAGCTTGGTACCAACAGAGAGCTGACGTCGAGTAGTACGAGCCTGCCGAAAAGCGAGAGGTACGGCGCGATAACGAGCGAGATACGCGCTCGGTACAAGGGAGGTAGCATCCACCTTGACGAGCAACAAGCGGTGTTGATGGTGGCCTCGTCGACAGCGTGCCCTGCCGGAACTGTATCTGCGGATGGGAGGCATCATGTAGAGTGTGGGAAGGCGCTAGGTGCGATGCAAAATGGCACTCTGCGGGGAACTCGAGCCTGGGGAGTAAAAGACAAAACGAAAGAAAGGAAAAGCTAAAAGTCTCTAATGTACCGAAAACTCAGCATAACGATATAGGTAAATCCATAAGAGATACTATAAGATTCATAAACAAAAAGAAGTAAAAAAAAACATAACGGAATTCGTGCAACACGCAGCGTTAACGCGCTTTTCGAGAGTGCCGGGGTGCACGACTGCGGCTGTGCGACCACTTCGGCTTGGAACGGATGTATGAGGTCACCTTCCTCGAGTGTGAGCGAGAGCGCGAGCGTGAGGATGATGATGACGACAAGGAAGAAGGGGGTGAGCTACTAGTCGAATATGAACATGAGCGCCTTCGAGCATGACGCTGCTTCAAGCTGCGGGCATATGACTGGACTGGTATGAAATCATCTTTCGAATGTGTGTACGAACCCATTTGAGTCTGCAAGCGCGAGCGTGAACGAGGACGCGAGGGCGATCGGCCTCGGCCACATGGCCACCTCGACTGTGGCTGCGTGTGCGGTGAGCTACGAGAGCGCTCGGCTGATGAGCAATGAGACTGAATAGCTGGCGGGTTGGGTACTACTGGCTCGAGCTGGATAGTAGGTAGGGACTGAGGATACACGATGCTTGTCTGAGTGGGTATGCGCGCTGGTGTGTCGAACACACTTCGAGAGGGTGCAGCTGTGGGCGAAAGCGAGCAAGTGAGTGACGAGCCCCTACGAGTCTCGAACTGGCTTGCCAACGAAGACCAGTTGTCGAGACGGTCTCGTAGAGTCCTTCCGGCAACTTCGCGCGGGATTTCCTGACCTGTAGGTAGAACAACACGGCCGTTTACGAGTAGACACTTTCCCGAAGCTAAATACAACTTGAACGAATGGCAACCTGCCCGAATATGGCCTGAAAGTCCGCAGAAGAAGCAGAACGAGTATGAATGGCGGGGAGAGCGACTGTCTGAAGTGCATGATGGCTGCGTGCGGGAACTGTCGACCTTGCTGCTCTTCCAGAGGCCGCTGCTCAGTGCGAGAATCCGTTTAGCTGCAATCATAAGACTAGACACAGTAAGCTCTTGATCTGGCGAGTCAAGAAACTCGAGCAGCTCGCATCTGAATTTGGGCGGGAATCCATAAAAAAACACAACTGGTAGATGAGATGTCGACTCTTTCTGCTTTTCGAGAGACAGCGAAAAATGACAAAAGCTGCGGAAATACTCGCCCAGGGAAGATACCGAGATGGCGTCCGAGCTTGCGAGTGCACTTTTCAGTCTAAAAAATTGGTTCCTGCAGGACTCCTCCAGCTCTGGGTACAGCTGGACCACTTCTGAGGTAAAATAACACCAATCTCCATTCCTGGTATCTGCCAAGTGGGACCAGAGGTCCACCGACTCAACAGGCGCATACTTGAGTGCAAATTTGATGTCGCAAATTTCCTAGATCCATGACAAGTCATTAGCATACCTTAATAGGAGCGGATTTCCCACACCGCCTTTTAATGACTTGTAACGCCACCCACTTTCCATGAACATGCGGTTGAAATCACGTGTCATCTCATGATTATGACTTTGATGACTCATTATTTTACATAATCATGGTATTATATCGCTGCAGCCTAATAAGTACTTATAATGGCATGACAATGGCAAAGAACCCATAGCAATACCAGGAACCCATCACGATGTATACTAACCATTATTATTTATTAATATTTTGACAATCCGTTGTTATTTCATTTTGCCTTGGTACTGTCATGACGATGGTTAAAATTCCATTTCAGAAATCACTACTTATCGATGTATAGACAAGTGGTGGTAATAATTGGAGAGTTCTACCTAATAATGCCAGTGGTGCACATGGATATGCAAAGCAGACGATGAGTGACTAAGAACGGCAAGGGGAGGAAGGGACAGCAGCTAAACGTAAGTATGGGAGTCATTGTGATGATGACACAAGGAGGAAAGTAAATGCATGCGCTGTGGACAACCATCAGATCACTAATAGCTTATGCAGCGTAATTGAAACACTTACGAGATTAGTGAACCAATGAGGGCGGCGAGATGGGGCGACGGGATGAGGAAGATAGAATAAGTGTTGCGCAAGAGGCATTCATAGCGTCGAGCAATAGGATGGAGCTGGCGTCGACAGGCAACACCGACGTCACGAGTTGTCTGGAACCTTAAAAAAAGTTAACGTCAGAAGTAATAGTGTCATGGACGAAACGTACCTCGACCCTCGAACCCACTCCCCAGGCGACGGACAACGACGAACGGGCACGACGAGGTGGATAACAGCGACAACACCGTACGACAACGCAATGAATCATGTGGGAGACAACAAGGCGTGAGAAGAGGGGTGAGTCGCTTATAATATAGCTAGCGGAGTTTGAATGACTTAGAAGAAATCAGATGATCATTTCCAGGGGACGATGGCGACGATGTACGATTTGCAGCGAATGAACGTATTACAAGTATATCTATGTAGCCTTAAAACATGGACTGCATCTAATGTAATGGGATGCAAGCCAAATCAAAGACCGTAGATCATTGGAAACCCGGCACATAAGTGACAATTGCAATGCGATGATTCAAACCTTCGTCTTCTTCGGTTTCAAGGACCTTGTAGCAGCAACACGGCGACCACGGCGGGTAGGTTCCAGAGCTGGTTCAGTAGCACGAATATCAGTCGTAAAACCCTCGGGAACCACCTCGGGAATGGCTGCAATCGCCTTTTGAGCGGCTGAGCTGCGCCGGCGACTCACGACTGGAATTGCTCGTCGGGATCGAGATGTTTCAGCCTCAGCTGCGCCAGACACATTCATCTGACCAACAGCAATGGTCACCGCTGACACCTCAACACCACTGTTCGAAATCGGCTGCCCAATTGAGATAGAAGGGGACGATCGATGAGAAGCACCAGAAATAGTTTGAGCAGCGAGATCGGCTTGTGCAGCAGTGATGCTAGCTGGACGAGAGTGAGGGGGATTGAAATGAGTGACCGAGCCGGTAATAGGTGATGGAGCGCGAGAGACCGATGACAGATCGGAGTCACGTAGACCTGAATCACGGCTGCCAGGGGCATTGGGGTCATACAGTGTGGAAACGGGCGGGGTGTGACTGTCAGCGGGGTCAATGTTGTCGAGTTCGTCTAAAAATTCATCTTCCCAAGTACGCGGCTGCTCCACATTAGCAAATACCTCGGATTCGACATTCGCCAATTGAGAACCCTTCCCGAAGACTTCCTGGTTGAAGAAATTCATCACGCTGACAGCCCAAGGAGATGCTTTGAAAAGCTTCTCGAGGTAGAAATCGTATTCTGATCGGTAGTTGACCTGCGTTTCTGCACCAGTAGCACTTAATTCAGGATCATGCGACAATAGGAATCGAACCTTGGTATGATATCGACGTCAGCGTGTACTAGCAGTGACCACGGACACTCTCACCAAGATGCAGGCACCAGCAATCAGGCCCTCAGTGACGCTCAGCACGCCCATCTTCTGTCCCCTGGCTGGGGGCCGTCCATGTTTGTTTTCTGCGAGGATCGATTTTCCGAACATCAGGACACGGATAACCTATGGGCTGAAATCAATTTTCGAGTAAGAGCGGCATTGAACCGCGCATGCCTACCTTAACTAGGATGGGACTCTTCAAGAAGCCTCCAGTAACCATCTGCTTAGGATCTGCAAAAAGGATGGGTGCAAAACGGGTGTACTCTCCGACTCCATCCTTCTTCAAGAGCTCCAGGCATGCCTTGTTGTCCTTCTTACAAGCGGGCTTTCCAGTAAAGAGATCCGGTGAAATGTTATATGGAGCGAATAACGCGCCAGCACAGTCCTTGATGACTTTGAGGACATTGGATCTCTCCTGACCGTGCGCTTGTACGAACTTCAAACAAATTAATACGTTAGTGGTCACCAAGGTTGGAATTACACGTACCACGGAGCCAAATTGCTTGTAGGTTACCATTGACTCATGTAAATCTGCGGGAATCATCTCGTAAAGCTCAGTCAGAGCGCCCTTGAGCTTCCCATCCTGTGATTTCCACCGTGCTGGATCGCGTCGATCAGTATTGGGATTCGGAGCTGCTGGGAAAAGGCTTTGAATAATGAAAAAATGGTACAGTAGGAGGTATTTCTTTGCTTCTTGCTCAATACGAGTCGTGAGGCTGTTTGGCTTGCTAGAAGCGTTCCTGGACCGCTTGGAACGCTGGCTATTGGCTTCGAAGAGAGCCTTCCTTGTCTGGCGCAGTTCCTTGCGGCATTCGGTGTACGCTCGCTGCACAACACTGAGGGCCTAGCATCGTGTCAGTACTAATGCCTAGTGACTCATCATGAACAAGGATGTATACGTACCGCTCGCAGCTCAGCAATGTCAGCTTGAGGTCCGGGAACATGGGTAATTCGCCTGTGCTGTTCGGCGTCGCTGTCCAGGTCTTCCAAGTCGGCATTGTCCATCCCTTCGTCAAGGTTGAAGTCTTCGGGACCTCCATCCTCGGCATCAGAGTTGAAGGCGTCATAAGCAGCGCTGGGTGCCATATCAGTGAAGGAAATGGACGTCAAGGACCAGAGGAAATGGTGAGGCCACACACGGATGGTTGCGAACCTTTGCAAGCCTCCCTTTATTCTCCTTATTAAGGGCCACGGACGTTGCGAATCCCGATGGAGGGCGACACCTGTCAGTTGGGTGCTCTTAGATGAATATGGAAAATTTGAATAGTACAACAAAAAGCAATACGTACATAGTAGTAGCCTCAGGGAATCCACATGGCGGACCGTCAGCGGGTTGGATGTCAGTGGTTGCAAATAACCAGCTATTGAGCCGGTCTGAGGACATAATAAAGCACGATTTGACAATGCCATCAGCAGTAGGCGACTACGGTACGAAATTTGCTCACCTTAGTCCCTTTTGATATGTAATCGAACATGCGTTCCGGGGATCGATGTTGATGCGGTACGAATCGCGAGTGTAATATGCGACGACGCAAGGAATCGCGGCATTGTCACGTGTCAATCGACGTGACTTGAATACCTTTTGGGAGCTTTTTTCTTGCTTTCTTTCTGGTTATAATATTACACCCGTTTTATTAAATTTGTTTGTGTAATGTTACAGATGCAGCGCCATACGAGAGACCAAAGGACAATGATAAGGAGTGTTGTAGCGGTACTTTTCGTAGTCTAGTGTAGACAATTCGACGCCGGTGTCGCATGAACCCAGCCACAGAATACGCGAGAAAAACTAGCGGAATTGAGAGCGGAATGCTTCGGCGCTGTAAGTGGTTTGAGATGGGTTGGGATAGGAACGATGGGGAACTGCAAACTTACCGGGAGAAATATGAATCCTTCATGGGCAGCAGCAGCCGCATGATGAACAGCTGCAGAACCCTGCATCATCTCTGCTTTATACCGGAAATAATACCACACATACTCCCAAGAAGCAGGTACTCACTGTGAGGATATGACTTCATGCATGAGTGGAGGGCTAAGCAGGTTCCCCTCGGCGAACGAAGATCGAACGGTCTCGCACATTTAGCGTGTTGGAAATGGTTTAGGTTGTACCACTTACTCTGGCATGTGGATGGTCTTAGCGGGAGATACAGCGGCAACGGCTTGTGCTACCTTCGCAGACATCTACGCCATGCTACTCGACATGATGGAATGGGAAGACGGTGTGTGAAAAAGCATGTATAGTGGGTCGAACCATGGGCAGGACGGAATGTTGCAAAGAGGGACTGGTCGAGTACACAAAGACTTCGTCTTGCTCATAACGTGTATTGTGAGTTTTGTATACGTGCATGCGAACGTGAAAAAAGGCGAGACCAGATGCTGCGTTCTGTACGAAGATCTGACGTCGTCAAGGAAAAAAGTCAGCGAGTAAGTGTGTGATGAATTGGATACAAGGTGAAAGGGTATGCTCAGCTTCCCAACACTCGTCTGACTCGAATGCATTCCATCGCGACCTTGACTGGCCAGCGACGCATCTGTTGTATCCGCGGGTGCGAAGCGTCGCCAACGCTCGTTCTGTTTGCTGACGCCTTACCGTATGCCTATAAACTTTTGTCAGTAGCGTATGCACCTCGAGTATCTTCAACGCTCTTGCATCTTCACGGTCTCCATTTGTCCAGTACCTGTTTCAATTAGTAGCTTCTGTTCTCGCATCGTATGAAATTCACCTTGTGCCTCATTCACCAATTCCCCTCGCTGACGGTCGACTGTTGGTCTCTTGTGAGCGCGACCTTTGATTCCCCCTCCACTCTCGGCGACTTCAACTCGAAATCTCCTCTTCCACACTCAGCGACTTCAAGTCTACCCCTTCCCCGCCCCACCCATGTCCCCCGATGCGTTCAAAATTCCCAACGGCGCTTCGACTCCCGTTGACGCGCCCGAGACCGCTGAAGCGGCTACAGACGTGTTCAGCGACTTGTATAGCTTGGTGGTATGTCTTCCGTTCCGCTTGTGTATTAGTCCGTCGATATTGACTCGCCACTAGAATTTTTCTCCCAACAGTTCGCCCCCCGAATGGGCCGCTCCTGCTGCAGTCGCTACGCCTTCCACCATAGACCCCGCTTTACTCTCCCTCGACGCTTATCCCCCTCCTGATATCCCAGCCGACGACGTTCCCGTCACTGAAACGACTGGGCGTGACGCGGACGTCAACCTCCACTCGATTCTGACTTTCCGCAACACCCTACAAGCCATCGTCCACGCGCTGGACCGTTTCCTTGCTGAACAAGTTGTGTCCGAGAAGGTCCTTGGAAAACGGAAGAGGGGGGACTAGGGAAGAGAAGAGGAACTGAATCGTGGTTTCTTCGCCTTCAAGGCTTCAACAGCCTTGTAGACCTATATACATCCCTTTGCTCTGTAGTTTCAACACTTCGTTGGTCAGAGCGTATCTCTGTCGTCATACATAAAAGGAACGAGATCGTTGTCCGCTCTGGCAGCCTGCTGTCCAGCATCCAGTAGATTGAGTTTCGTGTGGTGGGCATAACAAGTAGTGAAACAGACCGCACGATATCCCCCAATGTCCCTGCGTCAGTGCACCTACTACTTACCGCTTTGCTCCACAGCAGGGGGGAAAAGAGTTGGGTATGCATCTGATGTGATCTGTTCCAGAGTGGTTGCTAACAGTATTAATCGTGACTTACTATTTCTCGACGTCGGCTTCAATCTGTCGCCCAAGTACCTTTGATCTGCTACTGAGCGTGTTGCAAGTCTTCAGATTCCTTGCTAGGATGGTTGACGGCTTGCAAAGGACAAGACGGTGATGGGTCAGAATAGACATCTGCAATGCGCTCAAAATTCTCTGGTTGGAAGGCCACTAGAGACGGTAAGTAACCTACATCGCCTGTGTCCGTAGGAACATATCACTATCAAGCTGCTCAACAACAAAAAATTCATCATCATGTTCGGTGTCAGGTGCTAGAACGGCCCCTCGGATGATCGAGCACAACGGTATGAAGATGGACGCAGCCCACGGAACTGACTTGACACGTTTGAGCCTGAGATCGCGATCAATAGTGTGGGCCGGTCCGATCCTTGTCGTGAAGGGTTGCGCCAAGATAAATTCCATGCTTCCTATGTCTGGAATGACACAGGAAAACATGCAGATGAGACGAACGAAGGCGGTTTCTGTCTCGGTGTATTGAATAAGCGCACAGTCGTAGCGGGGCACACCAAAAAATGACGGGTTGCAGCGGAGACGATCTGTGCACTGGTTCCAGGTGACAGTCGACTCGTAGTTGACCAGCAGATAACGGTATTCTTTAACCTTAGCACAAGCACAGTTTCAACTAGATGAATACATAATGAGAGTGTAGATACGTACCGCAAAGTCAGCGGGGAGGGAGATCCATGACTTGACTTGATATCCATATGCCGGAAGGGCGTCATTAAGGAACTCGCAGAACCTTTGACGGAACCGATGGAACGCCATATCTGGCTGACCATTTTCCTCTAAGTCTTTCAGGGTTTGGGTCGCGACGACGTGTGCACCAAGCTTAATATGATCAAGTGAGGTATGCTCACTGACCGCATCAGCTTCTGGATCTGATTCCCCAGAGACAGATTTCTTGAGGTGATCAACACGCAATCTGAGAAGCTTCGTAGCAAGAACTTGGTGATCTACCCGCAAGACCTAACATGCATTTTAAAGTGACTGTGAGTAGGAATGTCGGCACACACGGTTGTCATACCTGAGCAGGAACGTCTCTACCGTTCGAACGGTGTTCATATGCGTCTCGGATTGGCTTATGCATACTTTCATTGGGCCGAGTGCTATAGTTGCGCGTGGCACCCTTTAGGCGGATATCTCGAACGACGTGCTTCCAAAGGTGGACTTTCGGGAAATTCCAGTCAGTTCGCAGACCATCAATGTTGGACTTCATGATGCATTTGGTGTAGTCCTGAAAATGACACATTACAACAAATTGGCATGAGCACAAAGCGTATAACTACCTTCAGTGTCTGATCAAATGTCAATATCTCGTCGTTGATCATGTTAATCGTACGTTCGGTCTGGACATCTAAGCCGACGAGGCTATCAAGTTGTAGGTAGCTTCGGATGACTCGGAGGAGCTGGTACCCTTCAGGGGTTATACTCTTCTTCAAAACATTGATTGCCGCGTAGAAGATTTGCTAGGGAAACAGTTCATTGACAGCCGTCCGGTATTGGACACACGCACCTTGGAGATATCGGCCAGCTTGTTACCATCTGAAAAAGTGACGTGAATAACTTGGTTGAAGTGTGCGAGGTTTTGCCAGCGAGGAAAACTTGCAACACTATCGTTGTCAAAGGTGAGAAGTGACAATGTTCACAGCAATTGTTTGTCAAACAGTGACTCACTACTTCTCGACGTCGGCTTCGATCTGTCGCCCGAGCGCCTTTACAATCACCTTTAGGTCCCCAAAGACGTGCTTGCCCCAAAAACCATGCCCATAATGCAGTCGGTCAAAGCTGCAGGCGAGGTGGAGATCAGAGAACCCAATCATCCAGAACACGTTCTGCATCCCATTAAATATTAGTTCATTGACGGTGATTTGTCGGTGGAAACTTACTTCGATCGGTCGTAAACCTAACCACTTTAGCAATTCATCGCCTTCAACTCGATTCGTTGCACGAACACATAACGCATCGATGCCCTGGGCGTGCGTACAAGGTTCAAAAGTCCTGGAGAGGTCATGGAGTAGCTCTGACGGTACAAGACATACAGGGCAAGGGCGTTTGCCACCGCGACCACGAGTGAGTGCCATCATGCATCTGTAGTAGGCCATTGAGTTAGTATTGCCAGTTCAAGCAAGAAGAAGAAAGTATATTACATCTCTTCAAAATCGGCAGACAGTACCATAAGACTCGGAAAGAGCCAACGGGTAATGTTGTCATGCGAAGATGTATGTGCGTACCCAGTCTTCGAGTACTGCTCAATCTCCAGAAGTAACTTCTTGAAAGATTCGTGCCACACGACACGCTTGAGGGTTGTGTAGCCTAGCTTTCCCTCTTCTTCGGCATCTTCGGGGACCTGAAATGTTCTTAGTCTACATGAATATCTAAACAGTGGATGTCATTCACAATAGGCAGCCAGCCGACAATGGTACCCCCGCCAACAACATTGCTATTCCGAATCTCAACCAGTAAGTTTGCACAGCGCACAACGATGGGGTAACTCTTGGCAGTGCCGAAAGATGATAGGTTGGACTTGTCAGCATAAAGGATCAGGCCAAACGGCACGGCGTTCTTGATATCTGGTAGACTCGACTAGCACAAATACAACATGTTATGTATGGGTAATGAATGACATATCGACCAGGCACATACTTGAATATCCCACCAATAATCTCCGGTCCAGGGCTCGTCATAAAAACGTTCATACTCAACGCCATTGTGCCTGTAGAGTCGCTGTGCGTCCCAAGTGAAGTGCGGACCGAGGAATGGATTTTCTAAGATATCGAGTGCCCACTCCCACAGTGGGCGAATATGTGCTTCGAACGTACATTCTTCCTTTTTGTATGGTACCTTAACTTCGACCCTGGAGAACTATTTAGAGAGGTAGGACGGATGGCGACGAATGGACATTTGAAAATCTTACCGGAGTGAGTTCCATCGCAGCTGCATCACACGCTTTGCGAAGTTCGGCATCATTCTTGAGCGTGACTTGGACGGCTCCCTGTGTGACACGAGCAAAGAGATCCAGCAGGGCATTGACCTGTTGCTGGTTGAGCAGTGAAGCGAGTGCGATTTCCGCAAACTCGAAGTCACCCAACGTACGAAATGGGGACCAAGGTGTCTTGTCAACCAGGGATGCAGATTTCTCACTGCGAACACGGAACTCTTCGTAAGACTGATAAATCGGTGGTCGATTGCTTCTCAGATGAAATTGGATCTTGAATTCAGGAAGTTTTGCCACATTAGAACTTGTGGAAGTTGGCATCGACACGTCTGAGGGAATTATGAGCACTGCGAGAACGCGCACCGAAGTGAATACGTACCTGAGGCGTGGAGCATGTCGCTCGTCTCATTGTAATCTTGTCCCATAGTCACCTCGACTGCAGCCGCAGCTTATCTGAGACTAGGACCACAACATAAATGAAAGTCAGACTCACCGGGTTCATCGACGAAAAAATATCCTGTATCCGTACGGTGAGCTTCGGGCACTCGAGGCTGCGATTTGAGTACCGATGCTCTCGCAGCTCGATGGTGGGCAGCTGAGTTAATAATTGAAGCCAGAAACCATTAGATTGAGTCTGCCTGCGCTACGCACCAATTCACGTACCTCGTTGTTTCTCTTCGTACTGACGTTCGAAAGCTACACGCTCCCTCTCATCTTCTTTGCGCTTCCTGCAACTCGCCTCGTGCTGCTTGAAACCAGTTTTCTGAAATTTCCTGTTGCAGTGTGGGCATTGATGGAAAACGGCATGATTCCGTTCAGCATTTTGACGGGTCGAAGCCGAACGGGTGGTACGGGAGGGAGCCATGAGAGAAGATGTCTCGTAGCTGACTGATAGTTGTCAGACACGCTGCATACGCTGTGTTCGGCTGATGTAAGACAAATGTCACGCCATAATATCAGTCATTATCAGATCGTTATCACTCGGTAACTCGGGTAACTCCCGTCCAATGAAACTTCTTCCCTTGGCACTGCCCCCAAGCCGTTGACATATCATTACCAGACCATTTTAATGACCCTAATAAGGAAACTCGCGAGCATTGTCAGCCGGCGGCATTATCAGGCGCCTCGAAAATTTGCGACAGATGCGCACGAGCCCGTCCGAGAGGCCGAATCTATCACAGAAGTCAATTATGTCATCAAAATAGCTTCGAAGGTCCTCGGGGCACCCAGAGAAGCTTGGTGCTTCGGGCGAGCCTCGACATGGAATCTTGAGGCCGAACATGACTTCGGGAGTTTATACGAGTGTGAATGCTTGATAAGTGAGTGTGCGCGAGTGGGAAAACACGAAAATGCGAGCAAAGTGACTGCAAAAATGAGACCGAAGGGCAAATTCTGCTAAACCGAGCCTGAAAATTGCGAAAATGAAGCTGGAGACTGCAAAGTAAAATCTGGGAAGGTTTGGATGGGTGCCAGGCTAAGACAGAAGCCCCTCGCGGTGGGCTCCAGTTGTAGGAAAATAGATTTAAGAGGATGAGTTAGGAGAATGATGAGATCTGAGGGGAATGAGTAGGCCAAAAGGGGCTTCTATAGCCTAGCAAGATCCTGGTAGTCGTCTGAAGGCTTCTGAGGCTGTCTGGGTGCAGGGAAACGACCTGCTCGAACTCGTCTCTCGTCTCGGGGTAACTTGTCTATTGGTTGTGAGGAAAACTAACTATGCCAGTCACTAGGTAGTGCTGACTAAGCAACAGAAAAGCGAAATTCTAAGTACCACTAGCAGAAAAAACTCCTAGAATCAAAACTAAATAAAATGAACAAAATAAAACAATTCCCCCAGTAGGGAAATTACATTCCCTACAGCGCTTACATGTTATCGAGACAGCATGAGGACTCGGTGAGTACGTTTGAACAAATGGCTGCTGACGCTAACAGTTTGTCACACGAACTCATGATTAGTGTTGACGACACTGTAGAGATCCCAGAGCTGGTGATGGAAATTCACACCGGTTTACAAGGATGACCAAGGAAAGTCGTCGATGTTGGCATTCTCAAGGAGGCTGTTTCAACTTCAAGGCAAATCCACACCTCCGAGCTTGCGTGTGTCCTTGGAATCCATAGAATCACCCTGCATTCTTACATGAAGTCTCATGGCATCGAATGAAGATACACGAAGATTACAGATATGGAGCCCGATAACCTTGTTACTGCATTCAAGAAGAGATGGCCTGAGTCTGGACTTCACTATATAATAGGGTTTATGCAGGCACAGGGGATCTGTGTGCAGCATCACCATGTAATTCAGTCACTTTGAAGGATCAATTGACTAGGTCAAGCTTTATGAGACCGCTGTGAGTCAAAGTGTGGAAAGGCAGTGGGAACCAACCAAAACCAACACAAAAGACAAAAGTAGAGCGAGTGGTGGTGTGCCTCCGCGGAACCTGGAGTGCAGAAAACCTAAATGGGGGGGAGTTTCAATGGCAGGTGCTCCTAGCGCAAGTCGTCGACGAGTTACACAGGAGTAGATGAATGGATGATGTCTGAGGAGGGGATGCTGAACAGAGCAGGGGTGTTCAGCCGAAAGGACTTGGGAGTAAATGGATTTCGATAGGATGTGCTCAAGAGGTTGCTGACTAAGCACTGATGATACTGCTGATGATGAATAGAGGTAGATAGACCCTTGATGGAGCCTCAACTACCAATGATATAAATGAAGACAGATAGACTCTTCCGAATGAGCCTCAACTGTCGACGACGAGATATGCTGAGCTGAGCTGACTTCTGGATTGCTTCTTGATTGATTGATTCTGATTGATTCTGATTGATTGTGGGTAGCTAAGTACATGGGGGTTTATATACTATGGGGGGAGCACAGCTTGTGACAAACAAGGCACAAACACTTGGTAAGTAATGAGTAAGGACTGAGTAATCATGATGAGTAAGTGAGAAATGAAAAGTAAGCAAGCAAAGAAGATTGGTAAGTATTGGCAATGAACGAGTCAAGGATAGTCAAAATATCACAAAATGAGTCAAATAGAATCAGAAACTGAGTAAGCGCACTGATATCACATTAGGGGGTGGCGATGCAAGTTAGATCTCAGCGGAGACATCTCTAGATCCAAAGACGGCATGACAGATGGATGGTGTTTCCAAATAGGGAAGTATTAATTCCAGAATTGAAGGGCATGAGTCAGGTGTCAAAGGGGGCTAGGGCATTGGGGGTCCGTGGGGCAACGAGAGCATATGCGATCGCATCTCCCACCCTTCCATCCTCTCAGCGAAGTTAACAAAAACTTCATGAACGGGGCTCTGATGGAGGAGGAGGAGAAGGGGGAATGTCTTCTGCTGGATCTTGCAGTAAGAAGGCAAGATGCATGTCATACTCGTCATGAATGCGATCAGGGAGGCTGGAGGACAGTAGATTATACTGCAGCTGTCGCAATGCGGGAAGAATGATGGACGAGACTGGAATAAAGACGGTGCAGGGAGCAGGGAGGAACGATCCATATGCTTCGTCAACTGGGGAGACTGAAACGACCACATAAGACCTTTCTAACCGAGTGACAGACCTGAGGCGACCAAAGAACGTCCTTCTGGAAGTCATACTGACAAGGAGAACACGCTGACCAAGCTGCATGGGACAAGATGGGGCTGACAATGATGGGATGAACCAGGGGGCTTCAGGACAGAAGCTGGTGGGAATGCCTGGCAGATATATGTAGCCACTGTCTCTGGCAAATGAGACAAGCGAGATGATCGACGAAGAGGTGGCCATGAGTGATGGACTTAGCAAAATGAGCGTCTGATGGATGGAGTGCTGTAGAAACGTGCAGGGTGCGAGGATCCTCTCCAAACTTGGAAGGAAGAATCGTGGGGCTGAGCACTTTAAGCGAGCATGGGAACGGAGTCGATATCTTTGGAAATGGTGGAGATATGACGAAAACCGGAATGCCGTACATGGGCGCTAAAAACCTTTAATGCGCGCTTAACTCGCTTCCTCTTTTCTCTTTAGCACTGATGACTCGTTCTTGTGCGAAGGATGACTGTTCACGTCCAACAGTCTTTCTATGCATGAGGCCTTTAGTCTTCATCTGCATGCTTGGGCATTGCGCGCAACTCGTCAACGAGTTAGGCAGAGTCAGCTGTAACCATGTCCACAACACCTTTGGTGTGTGACACCGCCACACAAAAACAAAACGCAAGTATCATGTCAAATGGCCAAATGTGCTGTGGCACATCGATGGTCACCACAAGTTGATTCGGTGGGGAATTGTCATTCATGGGTTTATCGATGGCTTTTGCCACACAGTACGTCTATCACCTACTCAAATTTGTCACATTTGTTGATTCACTTGTAGGTTACCGCAATTCATGCCAGCGACAATAACTGGTCATCGACTGTCCTTTGTTTATTCGAACATGCTGCTGAACAATATGGAATACCTTCCCATGTACGTGGAGACCGTGGTGGTGAGAATATTGACATTGCGATGTACATGATCATGAAGAATGGCCACCACCGTGGCTTGTTTATCTGGGGAACATAAGTTTCACATCATTTTTGTATTCATCATTGCTAATCATATGCATAGTTCAACTTGGAATTGTTGCATCGAGCATTTATGGGTCGAAGTTGGATCCCAATTTGCCAGACCCTGGCATGCTTTTTTTGCACGACTTGAATGTGTCCATATGCTCGATATTGAAAACCCATCGCATATTTGGTTACTCCACACACTGTTCCTCGACGATATCAATCACGACTGCCAGGTGTTTCAGGAGGAGTGGAACTGCCACCCGATGGGTGGCGCAGGTACTAACAACAAGAGTCCAATGGTAAATGTCAAATTTTATTAGTTTATACTCTTTTTGTCTCATGAAATAAAGGACATGCATCTGCTTGGTCAAATTCAATTTGGAATCTACTGAGAACATTGTCACACACCAAAGGTGTTGTGGACATGGTTACAGCTGACTCTGCCTAACTCGTTGACAAGTTGCACACAATGCCCAAGCATGCAGATGAAGACTAAAGGCCTCATGTGTAGAAAGACTGTTGGACGTGAACAGTCATCCTTTGCACAAGAACAAGTCATCAGTGCTAAAGAGAAAAGAGGAAGCGAGTTAAGCGCGCATTAAAGGTTTTTAGCACCCATGTACGGCATTCTGGTTTTCGTCATATCTCCACCATTTCCAAAGATATCGACTCCGTTCCCATGCTCACTTAAAGTGCTCAGCCCCATGATTCTTCCTTCCAAATTTGGAGAGGATCCTCACACCCTGCGTGTTTCTACAGCACTCCATCCATCAGACACTCATTTTGCTAAGTCCATCAATCATGGCCACCTCTTCGTCGATCATCTCGCTTGTCTCATTTGCCAGAGACAGTGGCTACGTATATCTGCCAGGCATTCCCACCAGCTTCCGTCCTGAAGCCCCCTGGTTCATCCTGTCGTTGTCAGCCCCATCTCATCCCATGCAGCTTGGTCAGCGTGTTCTCCTTGTCAGTATGACTTCCAGAAGGATGTTCTTTGGTCCCCTCAGGTCTGTCACTCGGTTAGAAAGGTCTTATGTGGTCATTTCAGTCTCCCCGGTTGATGAAGCATATGGATCGTTCCTCCCTGCTCCTTGCACCATCTTTATTCCAGTCTCATCCATCGTTCTTCCCGCATTGCGACAGCTGCAGTATAATCTACTGTCCTCCAGCCTCCCTGATCGCATTCATGACGAGTATGACATGCATCTTGCCTTCTTACTGCAAGATCCAGCAGAAGACATTCCCCCTTCTCCTCCTCCTCTGTCAGAACCCCATTCATGAAGTTTTTGTTAACTTTGCTGAGAGGATGGAAGGGTGGGAGACGCGATTGCATATGCTCTCATTGCCCCACAGACCCCCAATGCCCTAGCCCCCTTTGATGCCTGACTCATGCCCTTCAATTCTGGAATTAATACTTCCCTATCTGGAAACACTGTCCATCTATCATGCCATCTTTGGATCTAGAGATGTCTCCGCCGAGATCTAACTTGCATCGCCACCCCCTAATGTGATATCAGTGCACTTACTCAGTTTCTGATTCTATTTGACTCATTTTGTGATATTTTGACTATCCTTGACTCGTTTATTGCCAATACTTACCAATCCTCTTTGCTTGCTTACTTTTCATTTCTCACTTACTCATCATGATTACTCAGTCCTTACTCATTACTTACCAAGTGTTTGTGCCCTGTTTGTCACAAGCTGTGCTCCCCCCTCAGTATATAAACCCCCATGTACTTAGCTACCCACAATCAATCAGGAAGCAATTCAGAAGCAGTCCAGCAATCAGTTCAGTGCCTATCTCATCATTGACAGTTGAGGCTCCACAAAGGGGTCTATCTGTCATCATTCATATACTTGGTAGTTGAGGCTCATTTGGAAGAGTCTATCTACCACCATTCATTATCTGAAGCTCCATCCACACTTAGTCAGCAAGTCTTGCTTAGTCATCCTCCCACTCCTGCATAACTCGTCATCGACTTGTGCAAGGAGCACGTTTTATTGAAGTCCATTACTTGAAGTACCTTTCGGCTGAACACCTTCACTCTGTTCAGCATCCCCCATCCAATCATCACTCATTCATCTTCTCCTGCGTAACTCGTCGATGACTTGCGCCAGGAGCACCTCTCCTTGAAGTCCCCCCCCACATTCAGGTTTCTGCCCTCCAGGTTCCGCGGAGGCACACCACCACTCACTCTACATTTGTCTTTTGTGTTGGTTTTGGTTGGTTTTCACCACCTTTCCACACTTTGACTCACATCTGGAGCCCACCATGAGGGGTGGTTATTCCTGGATCAAGAACCCTGCTCACTCAGCCTGTTGAAACTTGTCTCTAAAAAACCACTTGATATCTCATTACTATGTCATCCACCATCCCCACTATCTATCCCCCTACATCATCAGCAGTTCCAGTAGCTATGGCTGCTCCCCCTGCTTGCTCTGTCCTTACTATGCCCTTGCTTGGCATGAAGTCTGCCCCTGAATTATTCCAAGGAGACCATACCCATGTTCGCTCCTTCTTGGACCACTATGAACGCCTCTGTGCCTACCACAATGTCACTTCTGACCAGGAAATGGTTGAATCAATCCTCCAGTACTGCAATGCTCGTGTTAGGGAGATTATTGAAGGAATGGCTCACTACTACACTCCTGATTGGGCTAACTTGAAGGCTGATCTCCTCAAGTACTTTGACGCTGATCTATCAGATGAAAGGTTCTTTGAAAGGCATCTCAAGAGCTTTGCTTTGGAGTCTAGGATGCAGCCCATCATGACACTTCAAGACTTTAGGGCTTACAACCGTGGCTTCATTCGCATTGGAGGTTGGTTGAAGAATAAAGGAAGGATCTCGGTTGACGAATATAATCGCTACTTCTGGGCTGGTTTGTCCCCAGTCTTTCGTGGCTTGGTTGAAACTCGTCTCAGGACAAAGGATCCCAACCTTGACATTAGCAGGCCATTCCCCTATGATGATGTATGCCAGTCAGCTGAAGAGGTCCTTTGCCGTGATCGCTTTGATGCAGATGACCTTGACTTCCTTGGCCCTCGTGCTGCCCCTGCTCCTCAGGCCCAGCCTAGTGCTTCTCATCGCTCAGATGGAAGAGATGACAGTGTTCGCCCTCTGCTCCCTTCCCATGAAGCCAGAAGAAACCTTGAAAATTTGGAGAAAGAAGGTCCTACTGCTCGCAAACAAGATGAGGTTGAGACCCTAATCAAGTCCCTCTCTCACATGTCACTCAGTGACCCAGACTACTCCCTCCTCTACTATCATGCTATCAAGATGGATCCTGATGCTGCAAAGGTGCTTCATGCTCCTTCCCTTCATCCTACTCCTGCATCCACTGCCCCTGCTGCTACTTCCTCATCCCAGACCCATCCTGCTAGGAGGACCATCACTTGTTATGGCTGTGGTGTTGAAGGCCATGGTGTTGAGAGTTGCCAGGCCATTAATGATCTCATTCAGAAGGGTTCTTTGGCATGTGATGAAAACCATCAGGTCATCTACCCTAATGGACAGCGCATCTATCGCAATGGAGAAGAGACTATCCTGCAAGCCTATGAATGCACTAAAGCTGCTGCTCAACCTGCCAATGCAGTTCACTTTGTTATCCATGAAGAGGCCGAAGAAGAGTCTAGTGCTGAGATTTATGAGTTGGAAGAAGAACCCCTTGTTGCTGCTGTGGATCGCTCTAACAAGGTTACCAAAGAGAAGAGGAAGGCTGTCTTTGACAGTGTCCTTGTCCCACCTTGTTCACATGGCAAGGAGAAAGAGAGTCAGGATCCAAAGCCTTCATCCTCTGCATCCATCCCTGCTCCACAGAAAGTACCACTTGCCCCTGCCTTTGTACCAGTTGATGTCCATCCCACTGTCTTTGATGGAACTAGAGATGATGCTGTCATGGAAGATGCCTCTGTCCCAAAGCCATCTGGTCAAGCCACTGATTCTGCAGACAGGTCTAAGAAATCCAAGCCCCCTCCTACCACTTCCCTGTCTTCATCACTTTCACAGTCTGCCAACTCTAAAGCCATTGTAGAGCGCATCCTTTCTACTCCCTTGACTGTGTCTGTTGGGGAGGTCATTGGTTCATCTAGGGATGTTTCTCAGCACCTTCAGGAGCTTATGCAATTCAAGAGACAGCCCCTGGCTCAGCCAGTCAAGTCTGTTACTGCTGTTGAAGGAACTCCTCCTGCATCCTCCTACTTGGCCTTGACTTCTAGCCCCCTCATCACTATCAATCTGACTTGCAATGGTCGTTGTGTAACAGGTGTCATTGACTCTGGATCTACCCTCAATGTCATTCATGCTGGTATAGCCCAGTCAGTCATTCGCATGCCCATCGATATGTCGCAGACCATCAATATGCGAGATGCAAAAGGAGGTATCTCTACACTGAAAGGTCTGGTACAAGATGTCCCTCTCTTCTGTGGTGCTGCCAGGACTTGGACCAATCTATTCGTCGCCCCAGACACTAATGCAGGCTTTGATCTCCTCCTTGGTCATCCTTGGGCCCTTGGGAACTCAGTTAGCATTGTTGAAAGAGAGTCTGGAACTTATGTTGTCTTTGGAGCTGATTCAGATCGCCCCCTGGAGATGTGTGTTACTGAAGGCCAGCTTGGGTCTGTTGCAGATACCCTTATGGCGACTCTAGAGCCTGTCCATTCTCAGCAAGAAGCCGATGAACCTATGAGAGATGTAGTGGTTGGTACCCCTCACCATGTTTCACCTATAGTCTTCGCTCCACCCCCATCAACTTCGCAGTCACCCCCTCAGTCACTTGATTCTACTCTGCTATATCCTGAATCACCCTCAGATGGGTTTGATGTTGCCTCAGCCTTTCCTGTGTTCCATCCCATTCCTGTCCAAGCATTCCCACCTCCTACCAGTCCCTTTCCTTCAGAGTTTGTTGGTCAGCTTACCCAGGAGTTACAGTCCACTGATGCGAGTGGATTGGAGGATAATCCTACCCTTGCCCAGATTCGTCGCCAGATCAGAAGAGAAGAGCACCAGTCACTTGTCTCACTTCTTACTAGCCTTGCTCGTCGCACTCCCCATCTATCCTCCCTTTATCTCAACTCAAACCATGCACTTGCTGGAGAAAGAGGTACTGATGAATCAGGGGTCTACTTCCAAGACTTCCTTATGCTTGATGTTCACTTAGTCCAACAGGTTCCTGCCCCACTTGAGCATTACCATGAGCTTGAAGGTTCTGCCTATGTCAGGTTCTATCCTCGTCTACTCCCACAGGCATCTCCCACTCAGAGCAATGCATCTCCACCTCCAGACCTGCCATCTGACTCGAGTCTACCTGCTTCACATGTACTTTCTAATGGTGTTACTGCTCTGCCTCAGACTCCCTCTCCCCCATCCCCAGATCCGGTTATCATTCAAGAAGAGCCCACTGATGGTTCCCACCAGGCTTCACTTCTGTTCTGTAGAGACACTGTCACTCCAGACTCTGAAGCTACATTCTCCATCTTCAATACTTCCTACTGTGGTTCAGTTGCCCCTACTTCCCATGATGCTTGCCATGACTCTCAGTCCGCACAACTCGACGACGAGTTGTGCAGGGATCCATATGCACCCAGTCCATCCACCCGTCATCAGTCTGCACAACTCGATGACGACTTGTGCAGCCATGTGCAGTTGCCAGGTTCATCCTCGGATATAGGTCATGACTCTCAGTCCACGCAACTCGTCGATGAGTTGCGCATGTCCCACCACTTGTCCAGTCTATCCCCAGATATACCCACCACACTTTCGCCACTCGACTCTGATATGTTCAACACTAGTGTTGGCTCTCGCTTCTATCTGCCTAGCCCATCCTTGCTTCAGTCTGCACAACTCGACGATGACTTGCACAGGCATCAGCATTCCTCTAGTCCAACTCTTCCTATGCCATTACTACCTTCAGCTCCCCAAGCCATGTCTAATGCTGCCATTGGTGAAGAGTCAGTTACCATGCCAGAGCCTTACAGCAATGTTGTCATGTGTCGTACCCCTACTGGATGGATCGCTCATTTGCAGGAAGCTGCAGAGGACCATTCAGGTGATGTGGATGAAGAGGACCCAGGTGCATTCCCAAACTCCAGTCTTCATATCCTTGCCAGTGCAGTCAGTTTCGCCTCAGCCTCAGCTCATCCTCCCCCTTTCGAAGCGGTTTCATACCCAGACCACTTTCCTGCTTCCGCTTCCTCAGATTCAACTCAAGACAGGTCCAATGATCTTTTCAGATGTGTTCCTCCACTTTCTCCCATATCTCATCATTTATTTCTCCAGCTCTTTGAAGATTGATTTGTATGTCCCCTCTTGTACTTATAGTTGTTCTTGTTCTTCGTCTGCTCACTTTGACCGAGAAGTCGTTAAACTCCTAAACCCACAGATATCGTTTCTTTGCTCAGATACTCCTGTAACATCATTTACTATGCCTCCTTCAGTTTCAAGTTTCCAGAGCTCTTTTTATCTTGATTTCTTTCTTCTTCGTTATCTAATCCTTCAAAAGCACCAGATCCCCTTCCTATTCAGAAAACTGAAAAACAGCTTCATTTTTACTATTCTCTGTCTGACTTTCTTGATTTGTTATGTTTTAGAAAAAGCCTTGCTACAGATACGGAAGACTCAGCCGATGAAACAGGTCAGCCGGTGTATGGAGTGTACAAGTGTGTCGATCATAAAGTCAAGCCAGTGCCTGGAGTCTATCCAGAAGATGCTCGAGTCCATCGCCAGTTTCCAGAAGACCCCCTCGCATCACTCACACCTCTCACATGTCACCCTCCTGTGTTCATTCCCACAAGGAAGCTTACTCAAGAGCACCTTACCTCCATGAAGATTAACACTGATGGCTTTCTCTGGCCAGAAGAGGAAAAACTTTTTTTGCATGTCATGAAGCTTAATGAGCGTGCCTTGGCATTTGATGAATCAGAGAGAGGAAACTTTCATTCAGACTACTTTTCACCTTACATCATTCCTGTCCTGCCACACGAACCATGGGAGTTTCGTAACATTCCAATTCCCCCTGGCATACGAGAACCTGTCATACAGCTTCTTCAGGAGAAGATCACTGCTGGTCTCTATGAGCTGGCCCAATCATCCTATCGCTCCAAATGGTTCTGCGTTATGAAAAAGAATGGCAAGATCTGTATTGTTCATGATCTACAGCCTCTGAATAAGGTTACCATTCAAGATGCTGGTGTTCCACCAATATTGGATGACTTTGTGGAGCCATTTGCCGGTTGTCAATGCTACACGGTCTTTGATCTGTTTTCAGGATTTGATGCATGCCAGCTCCATCCTGATAGCCGAGATCTGACATCCTTCATGATGCCTCTTGGCTTACTGCGCCATACTGCCATGCCTCAAGGCTACACCAACTCACCGTCGGAGTTTCAGAATTGTACAGTGTTTATTCTACAGGATGAAATCCCTCACGTTGCCAACATTTTCATCGACGATCTGCCAGTCAAAGGCCCTGTGACCCGCTATGAAGATGCCAATGGCAATGCCGAAACGTTACCCGAGAATCCTGGCATATGTTGCTTCATTTGGGAACATGCTGTAGATGTGCATAGAGTCATGCATCGGTTTGCTCATGCCAGCAGAATGTTTTCTGGCTTGAAATCTCAGATCTGCCAGCCTCATGTTATCATTCTTGGTCAAGCATGCCATCCTCATGGTCACTCTCCTGATGACCACAAGGTGAAGAAGGTTGTCAACTGGCCAACGCTCGCTACGCCCAAAGATGTTCGCTCATTCCTAGGTCTCTGTGGTACTGTTCGTATCTGGATTGCGAACTACTCGCAGTTGGCTCGCCCACTCGTTGACCTTTATCGCAAGAATGCTCCATTCGTTTGGGGTCAGCCCCAGCAAGATGCGTTTGACGCCTTGAAGCTCGCCGTCTTGTCTGCTCCTGCCCTTCGCCCCATTGACTACTCATCTGACCTGCCAGTCGTTCTTTCCATTGACACCAGTAACATCGCCATTGGATTTGTTCTCTCTCAGTATGATGAAGAAGGTCGCAAACGTCCTGCTCGCTATGGCTCACTCCCCATCAATGAACGTGAATCTCGCTACAGTCAGCCTAAGCTCGAGCTCTATGGTCTCTTCAGAGCCCTTTGTCACTACTGTCTATATCTCTATGGCATTCATCATCTATGGGTAGAGGTTGATGTGAAGTACATCAAAGGTATGCTCAATGATCCAGATCTTCAACCTAATGCTACTGTCAATTGCTGGATCGAGGGTATACTTCTCTTTGACTTTAAGCTCATTCATGTCCCTGCTGTTCGTCACCGAGCCCCAGATGCCCTTTCCAGACGTCAACCTACAGAGGAAGAGTATGAAGAAGGCAAAGCTGGTGCAGAAGAAGCTGATGAGTGGTTGGAGAATATTCTTTTTACAGATGCCCATCCATCTTCAGTTTGCACAACTTGTTGACGACTTGCGCATGAATCCACATATGCCATTACCCTCCCATCATTCCTTTCCAATGATACGTCTCAAGATGTCCTCTTATGTCGAGTCCTACACTTCCTTTGTACTACAGAACTTCCCCCGTTCCCTTCCAATACTGCTCGCAAGTGCTTCATTCACAGATCCCTCCAGTTCTTCCTTCATGGAGACCAGCTCTTTAAACGTTGAGGTCCCCATCCTCCAGCCAAGGTCATTTTTGATCCCCATCTCCGTGTCCAGATCCTCAGTCATGCTCATGAAGAGCTCGGTCATCGTGGAGTCTTTGGAGTCTTTCATACAGTCAGACAGTGCTTTTACTGGCCTCAGATGTATCAAGATGTCGCCCATCATGTCCACTCTTGCCATGAATGCCAGATCCGAAGCACTCGTAAAGCAGAGGTTCCCATCACCATTTCTGCTTCCCCCAGAATCTTTATGAAGGTCTATGTCGATGTCATGCTCATGCCCAAAGCACGTGGTTATCACTATCTTGTTGCAGCTCGAGATGATCTTTCCCTCACTGCAGAAGGTCGTGCTCTTCGTCATGCCAATGCAGACAGTCTTGCTAAGTTCTTCTGGGAAGAAGTCTTCTGTTGTTATGGTGTTGTTGCCCAGGTTGTCACTGATAATGGCAGTGAGGTCAAGGGCGCCTTTGAGAAACTCATGAAGCACTACTCCATTCCCCAGATTCGCATCTCCCCATATAATTCCAAGGCAAATGGAGTTGTAGAATGTGGTCACTTTGTTATCAGAGAAGCTATCATCAAGGCTTGTGAAGGAGATCTTTCCCTTTGGCCATCCAAGGTCCATCATGCATTCTTTGCAGACAAGGTCACTACTCGTCGCTCCACTGGATTCAGCCCCTACTTCCTGCTACATGGTCTTGATCCTGTCCTGCCTTTCAATCTCTTCGAGTCTACCTATCTCGTTGAAGGATTCTACTCTGGAATGTCGTCTCAAGAGCTTCTCACACTTCGCATTCATCAGTTGGAAAAGAGAGAAGAGGATATTGGTGCCGCTTTCACCACTTTGCAGAAGTCTCATTTACACTCCAAGGGTCAGTTTGAGAAGAGGTATGCTTTACGGTTGATGAAGTTGGCTTATGAGCCAGGAGATTTGGTGTTGGGTCGCAACACGCAGATAGAGAAGGAACTGGATCGCAAGTCAAAGCCACGCTACCTTGGTCCCTATGAGGTCGTTCGTTGCACCAAGGGAGGCTCCTATGTCCTTAAAGAACTTGATGGCACCATTTCTGCTCGAGGTGTCGCAGCATTTCGACTCATTCCTTATTATTCTCGCCACACTCCCTTACCCAGTGTTATGGAAGAAGAAAGAGATGAAGAAGAAGATAATAACAGCAGTAACAATGACAACAGTGATGATGATGACGATGATGAAGATGAAACAAACAATGAAAACAAAGACACCAATAACAATAATGACTATGACTCAGACGACTATTCATGATCTTTTCATTTCTTTTTCGTTTGTTACAATACTGATTGCCTGTCATTCCTTCCTTCATTTTTCTTTTTGTTTTCCCTGGGTTCCCTGCATTGGTCGCAATCAGGGACGATTGCATTTCTTCTTGCCGGTGGATGTCACACACCAAAGGTGTTGTGGACATGGTTACAGCTGACTCTGCCTAACTTGTTGACAAGTTGCACACAATGCCCAAGCATGCAGATGAAGACTAAAGGCCTCATGTGTAGAAAGACTGTTGGACGTGAACAGTCATCCTTTGCACAAGAACAAGTCATCAGTGCTAAAGAGAAAAGAGGAAGCGAGTTAAGCGCGCATTAAAGGTTTTTAGCACCCGTGTACGGCATTCTGGTTTTTGTCGTATCTCCACCATTTCCAAAGATATCGACTCCATTCCCATGCTCACTTAAAGTGCTCAGCCCCATGATTCTTCCTTCCAAATTTGGAGAGGATCCTCACACCCTGCGTGTTTCTACAGCACTCCATCCATCAGACACTCATTTTGCTAAGTCCATCAATCATGGCCACCTCTTCATCGATCATCTCACTTGTCTCATTTGCCAGAGACAGTGGCTACGTATATCTGCCAGGCATTCCCACCAGCTTCTGTCCTGAAGCCCCCTGGTTCATCCTGTCGTTGTCAGCCCCATCTCATCCCATGCAGCTTGGTCAGCGTGTTCTCCTTGTCAGTATGACTTCCAGAAGGATGTTCTTTGGTCCCCTCAGGTCTGTCACTCGGTTAGAAAGGTCTTATGTGGTCATTTCAGTCTCCCCGGTTGATGAAGCATATGGATCGTTCCTCCCTGCTCCTTGCACCATCTTTATTCCAGTCTCGTCCATCGTTCTTCCCGCATTGCGACAGCTGCAGTATAATCTACTGTCCTCCAGCCTCCCTGATCGCATTCATGACGAGTATGACATGCATCTTGCCTTCTTACTGCAAGATCCAGCAGAAGACATTCCCCCTTCTCCTCCTCCTCTGTCAGAACCCCATTCATGAAGTTTTTGTTAACTTTGCTGAGAGGATGGAAGGGTGGGAGACGCGATTGCATATGCTCTCATTGCCCCACAGACCCCCAACGCCCTACCACTTGGGCTGACATTTTTATTCCAGCCTTCTCAACAGCAAACCAGTGGTCAGGTGTTCCATGTCAGCTCTGTCACCATCATTACATGCAGAATAGATGCATTTTTTCTTTTTAAATTTTTATTGCACAAACTCTTACTTCGCAAATCAAAATACAGACAAATGGCCAGTTAATGAAGGACCCGATCTTGCCACAGACGATGGTGGAGAAGAGACTGTTCATCCAACACTTGGAAAACCATGGATGCTATCTCCAACAAATGATTGAAGTTAACTCTTCTTGGTCACACAAAGATGTTACAACCCAGCAGCATTCATGGTTCCCAAATGTCTTCCAATATTTTGACTCTCGTTGTGAGAAAGCCAATATGACATCCCAAACCCAACCTGACTGGCAGCTTCTTGTTCCTGCTAATGGCAAACTTGAGCTCTCTATGGCTGTTCATCTGAATGGTGTTGTTCTTGCCCATTTCAAGGGACACCAGAAGTCTGGCATTGCTGATAGTAATCTGTGGTTCAGTATGTGGCTAAAACATTACAACTTTGGCTGTCTTAATTTTTTGGACAGTCACTCGAAATCCTGTCCCCAATCATATTTTTGACAAGTGGAAGATGGGATCGGACATAGTGGGAACTGATGAAGAGGCTATGAGTGCGAGTGACAATGAGGTGGTTGAACTATTGAGTTCCATTGCCAACCTCAAAATCACTACTGCGACTGGGACTGGTAAGTTTAGTACTGTTATTTTTACCATTAAAATCAACATTTTTTTTTCTAGGCAAGAGGTCGTGTTCTGTTCATGTCTTATCCTCCCCTGAGGCTATGGACTCCAATAGGCGGTCCTTCCGCAAGAAACGCAAAGACTGTATGTTTGTATTTAGTTACTTACAGTAACATACTAATCACACTATCTGCACTAAGTAAATGCTGACGCCCTACCCACTTGGCCTCATCAGCCTGGGGGGTCCATTTCCAGCCCTGTTGAAGTGAAGGACTTCTTATCCAACAGCGATGACAATGCCTCATCTCTGCCAAATCCGTGGTTCGCACAATTTGAACAGACAATGATGGTGAAGGATGGAGATATTTCCAACATTGATTTGTGATACTTGCGTTTTTTTCACTCACTACTTATTGCTCCCTAATGTCCATAGTACTTTGTCTGAATTTGATTTGTTTCGCTGGCAGTTGTGCCAGCCTATATCGAGAATCTACACAAGTGTGACTAATAGTGAAGTTGTAGCACACCGCTCTCAGCCCTTACAGTTTTGTAATATCGAACTACCAGCCACACATACCAAGCTGCCCCCCTTGCCCCATCGCAAGCAAGGGTGGCAAGGAACGTTCCGAGTGTGTTCGCATGCACCAGCACCATTCATGAAGAAGGTATGTGGCTCTTGCACTTGTGATATCATGATTTTTTTTGCTCTTAAGCAGCTGAAGAAGAACTTGATCAATCTACAACAAACGATGTATCTCTTTGACACTTTTATCAGTTTATTCAATCTCCCCGGTCCACAGAACATGATGGGTGGATCCAACTCGCTGGACCAATTCTGCATTAACTTCACCAACGAATAACTGCACCATTTCATTCAACAACAGCTGTTTGAGTCCCATGTCAATGAATACCAATCAGAAGGCATATCTAAATATGACCCCCTCATTTCTTACTTCGACAACTCCAAATGTGTCTGACTCTTCTGGAACGAACCTGGTGGCCTTATTCACATCATGGATGACCAAGCTCACTGATCCCACAAAAAGATGGATCACACCATGGCCGATGCCTTCGCCAAGCGATGGGGCAACCATTCTTCCTTTAAACTAGGAGGTGGCTTGGATAGATCTGGTTTCCTGACATTCACCATTTGCCATTTCAATGGCCTGGTGACATATTCCCCAGAGGCGTTTTTAGAGCACAACCTCGATGCTCTTAACCCCAATTTTGTGGCTCTTCTTCACAGCACAGCAGCCAGCGCTGGCCTTGGGGATGGTGCTGAAGGGGCGGGGTCCATCAATCCCTTTGTCAAAGGTCTCTTCTCAGGGAAAGCCATTGCCACACAGGCCCATCCCAAGAGCAAGGACATGATCATTGTGGCCCAACAACCTGTCAAACCCATGTGTGCTCCTTCCACCTGCTGGAAGAATACCATTTGTCGTATGCCATGTGACAATACTGCCACTGGCATGACTCCTCCCATTGTCAAAGAAGAATGTGAGGATGAGGATGTCACTACTTCCCAGAACACAGGTACTCCGTGTGTTGCAGGCAAGTTCTGTGCTGCCCTCAATATGCTCTTTGATATGTTGGGAGACACACACAATTGGTTTGTGTTCTGTATCAACCTGAATGACTCCCAACTCCTGAATCAGCTCGAGGGACAATCGGTCAAAGGGCAGGTACACAGCTCAGGGTTGGTCAGGGTTGTGAAGAGGAATGCATGCGTGTTTGAAGTCGGTATGACTCCAGATGAATTTTGTCAGAGGTACAGGGATCCGATGGCCAAGGTACAGCCCAATTTTTCACCACTCCCGATACCCCAGAGGCGTCTCCATCTTACTTTATGTTACCCACTTCTCTGGCTTCCTCTGCACCCCCATCCCCACCTCGTATTTCACTGCTCCCAATACCCCAGAGGCATCTCTGTCTTATTCTACGTTATCCACTTCCCTGGCTTCCTCCACACCTGCACCCACACCTGCTGGTGTCGAAGATTTATCTGCAAAAATCATCTCCACCTCTTACAAGTCTTCCTTTCACAACCCGCTTTCCACACACTTGAAGACTATCTACATGCAGCTGATGTCAAAGAACAGAAGCGCAACCGGATGCGCAAAGCAGAAGTAGAAGCCGGTCTTATATTTCACAAGGACAGGGAGGGATTGGTGCCGAAGGAGATGCTGCCAGGGGGAATCCTAGAGGGCGAGATGACTGAAATCATCAAGGAGCCATCTGTGTGGAGAGAATTCCAGGTATTAATACGTCCCTCCCCATCTTTTTCTTTCACAGCTCATTCATTCATTTGGCAGAGGATCTTTAGTTTCCCACACTCCCTCTGTCCTTAGTAGATCTGATGTTTTTCCTCTCATATTATATCTACACTCTCCCCCTCCCCACTGTATGGCGATGATGAGTGAGAATTAACAAGTGCACCAGAAGAAATGAAATATGCTCTCCAATTAAATTTATTCTATGGTTGCACTGAGTTTGCAACGAGCAACATCATCTATGTACTATATACAATAATACAATTACATGGTGATACAGTTGAAAGTAATGGGCATGGCTGAACAGGCATGGCAGCGAGGCGGTGAGGCTGTGACGTATGGGTGACACAGCTGATTGGGTGTGGTGGTGAGGCCATGGCACATAGGTATTGCGGCTGAATGGATGCGGTGATGTGGTGATGCAACTGCGAAAAATAAATGTGCAGATTTTATGCCATAATAACCCATAGGGATAGTCAGATAATGCCAAGATAATACCAAATAAGGAAATGTTATTATATAATTATATATTTTTGCCAGGCCCATCAAGCCTTCAAGGCAACAGATGAAGACATCTACGAGGCAGTGATGGACATGAAGAGGGTGTGGGAAGAGCTGGCAAGAAGCGGTGATGTGGATGATGAGTCAGATGCACCAATGTGCAACAAGGCCCTTCAAGCCGCACTTCTATTACAAAAATATACAAAAGCCTTGGATGATTCCTTTGCCTGCAAGCTGGAGACAATGTTAGGTTCATTTGGATGGAGGACATGCACAGCTGCACAGCTGGGATGCAGAATATGAAAGATACTAAATTAATTTCTTATTTTCCTTTGAAAGAGTAGTTGAACAATATCTACTACCCAATTACTAGGTAAACATGTGCCAAAGTATATTTTTTTCCTGCTCAAAACTGACCTCTTACAGAACCCATACTCCCTGGAAACCCATACCTCCCAGACAGTCCCAATGGCCATGGGTTAAGAGGGAGTCTACTGTATACTACTCAAGTATAGTACCCACAACAGTAAGTAAAGAAACCATAAAACAAATAAAATAGAAATTAATACCCAATCCTGTAGTAAGGAGATCTCTCTCCTTACACCAATCCTGCACTAGTCACCTCAGCCTTGGAATGGTGCTTGTCCTTTGGACTTACACCAGGCCTTGGCTCTGGTGGTCTTAGCTAGTGCATGACACCTCCATTTCAGTCTAGGACTGGTCTGCCAGCCCGGTCCCTGATCTCTCTTCTGGCCTCTCTTTTCACTTGGAGGCACCCCCTGGGCATGCTAGTCCTTCAGACTTGCTCCTGGCCCTGGTCTTCGGTCTAGGACCGGTCTGCTGGTCCTCCGGCCCCTATCCCGGTCCCTGACCTCATTTCCGGTCCTTTCCCTGTCCTCTGTCCACCCTGGGATCCTAACCAGGTTAACAAGTTGGTAACTTTGTACTCCAGAAGCCAAAACCGGTGGTCTCAGTTGAGACAAAACAATTAGAGTCTACCCCAGGATCCTAACTGGGTCAACAAGTTGGTACTCTGGTACACCAGAAGCCAAACTGGTGGTCTCAGTAGAGACAAATCAATTAGTGCATCACTCTGTCCCCCTTAGCAGTCCTCCTGGCTTGTCCTGCCAGTCCCCAGACTTCCCTCAGCCTCAACCCAGCTTCATAGCCTTGGACCAGACTTGCTAACTCCGGTCCTCCTACTTGTGTCTGCTTTGTCCCACCACCGGACTCCCTTATGACCAGTCTCCTGAGTTCCAGTCTTCCCTCCTTCACTAGGCCTTGTCAGCCTTTGTCCAGCCTGTCACCTCCGGACTTCCTTGTAGCCCCTGACCAGTCTTGCTGACTCCAGTCTCCTTTCTCTTTCCCGGTGCTCATCTCTGGACCTCCTCATGGTCCCTGACCAGTCTTGCTCACTCCGGACTCGTTCCTTTTGGCTGGTCTCCCGTCTCCGGCCTCCCTCGGCCTTTGATACCCCTTGGGTAGCGCTATGCTACTCCTCTGTCACTCATTCAGCCTTCAGGCCTCTCCCTCCTCCTGGAACTACCCCTGTCCTCTACCCCAGTGCTATGGTCTTGACCTAGCAGCTCTTTCCAGTCCTTGGTGGACCCAGCCTTGGTTCTTTCTTGGTCTCCAACTCTTGTTTTAACTGGCCTTGTCAACCCATTAGGAACTGAAGTATCTTGGTTGTAGGGAATTGACTAGCCCACTCAATAGGCACCCGTTGGTGGCCAAGTGTAGTGCAGTCACCTATCCCTGCCTAATACTAAAGTTTGCTAACCCCCCTGATGTCAACCCTGCCTTGGAGCATGAATTTGCTTGCAAGACACCCCAGGCTTTGGCCCATCTGACAAACCCCTGACTCTGCCAGTCTGTTTCCCAGCTCACCCACTCGCCCTGGAACTTGTATGTTCGTGAGGCCCCTTTGGGTACCAGCTAACCCCTCACCTTCCCCTAACCATTGCCACTGACACCCCACCATTGACTCCGGAACTCTGGTCCCACCCACTCTCCTGACTCCAGTCTTACTGGTTGTCTTTTGGCCTGCCGGTCTTCACTGGCCTTCTGGTTTCCTCTCGGGCTCTGGTTCCAGCCTTCATACCCTCACCTTTGACTTCAACACTCCTTACTATCCCCATACCAGTCCGGCCTGCTCTGCCAGCCTTGTATCTCCGGTTTTAAAGCTTTTCCAGCCTTGAAAAAGCTTCCCAAAACTGGTCTTGACACCTGTTAAGCCAGTCTCGGCATTCTCAGTACTCAGACTTACAACTCTGGTGGTAGTACTCCTACTACCTGTCCAGTACTCCTCTTGGTGGTCCTAGCCCACACCTTGTACCCCTGTAGACTTGGGAAGTCTACCCTAAGAGGGGGATAAGGGACCTCGCTAGTTGTCATAACCATGTGTTCGTCATAAGTCTTTGCTCACTCCGCAACCTTTTCTGCCGGTCATCTGCTCACTCCACACCAACTCCACCCAACTTCTGTTGCTTGTGAACCATCTCCGCTCTGACTGCTGTTGGACTTGTGTTGCTCTCCTACCAGACCGAGTGGTCCATTCTCTGAGGGGTCATGTGACTACCTTCGCAGTCAGGTACTCTGCAGTGCGCTCACCGCATGGTCCAGTGCCTGGACTATTTCCTTTTCTGGATGTTCTGTGTTACCCGTTCGTATGTCCTCCATCTCCCCTTCATTCGTCGTCCAGGAAGTTTTACTTGAAAATTTATGAGTCTCTGTATGTCAGTTCCGATTCCAATTACTGTACCTCCGTAGCCATATAAAAACATATACTGTACTCCGCTGTTCTTCAGTACAAATATCAACTTAGTTCCTACTCCCTCTGATTCCATCTTCTGCCTGTCGGAGTTATCTCTGACTCTCCATCTGTACTCTCCCTCTGAAATATGAGGGCTGAGATCGTGCAAGGGGGTAGTGCACAAGCTAAACCCAACACCCTCACTCCACTCCGCCTTTGCCTCGGCAGTCTTCATTCCTGCTGACACTCCGCTAGTTGGAGTTCTGTTCTTCTGTGTCAGACTTGCTTCCGAACCCTTCTCTAGACCTTGTTAAGTGTCAGAGTTGGTTGGAGTAGGCCTGGACTTGACAGTAAATTCGTACTTGCACTTGTACGATCTCCTTTTCTGTCTTCCAAAAAACTTACACCGTTATGAGAACTCGAGCTCAATCCCAGAGAGAGGTTGCTGAGAACCTCGCTGTAGCGCTAGCTAATCCGCATCGACTCCCTTCCATTGTCGAACAGTTCCAATCATTCTCTGCTCGATGCCACTCTCGTGCTGAGGGCAAAAGCGCTTTGCAAGCTGGTCACTCTGACCTCCACCCAACAACCTTCCATACTCCGTCTCCTCGTAATCGAGATGATGGACCTGACCCCGACCCTGACTACCCTGATGGTGATCCCGATGGCGGGGGCAGTGGTGATGGGGATGTCCCCGAAGACCCGGCTGAGCTGCCAGAGGACCCCCTTGTAGCTCTTGCTAGAGCTGTCCATGCACTTGCGCAGTCTAGTTCGCACACTGGGGACTCCGCTCTGAAAACCAAAGTCCGTGAGCCTGACACCTTTGACAGCTCCGACCCTAAGAAACTCTGCGAGTTCCTCGTTCAATGCGAGCTGAACTTCCAAGACCGCCCTTGCGCATTCTGCTCCGACAGAGCAAAGGTTACCTTCGCTCAGTCTTGTCTCAAGGGTATGGCTCTGGCTTGGTTCGAGCCAGATCTACTAAATCCCGACAACTATGACCACCTGCTCTGGATGGACAACTACCATGAGTTCTTGCAAGAGCTCACAACTAATTTTGGTCTGCATGATGCCATAGCGGATGCCATCCAACAACTCGAGAACCTCACCATGAAGGATGGTTCTCGAATTACCAAATACATCGTGGAGTTCAATCACTGGGCTTCACAGGTCAAGGACTACGGTGTTGGTGCACTCCGCCACTGCTTCTATAGCGGACTTCCAGACTGCATCAAGGACAAGATCACTCGCATCAGAAAACCTTCTACCCTCACACAACTCCGTGAACTTGCTCAGACCATCGATGCACACTACTGGGAGCACAAAGCAGAGATCTCATGCACCACCAAGTCCACCTCTGACAGGTCGCAGTCTTCCAACTCCGACAATAAACCTAAGTCATTGTCCTCCTCCTCTGCTCCGAAGTCCGACACCAAGGGCAAGGGCAAACAGAAAGATCCACCCAAGTCCGACGTGCCTAAGTCCGATATTGCCCACCTTCTGGGCAAAGATGGCAAACTCACCTCTGCTGAGTGCCAGTGCAGGATGAAAAACAACCTCTGCCTCTTCTGTGGCGAGGCTGGCCACTCCGCCAAGGACTGTCCCAAGTCCACCTCCCATGCAGCCAAAGCCCATGCAGCTATGACTGGAACTCTGCCTACTCTGCCTGCGGAGAAGGCAGAGCCAAAAAATTAGTCCGCTCCTCCAGGGAGCTCGCACAGCCTGGAGGAAGCGTTGATCCCAACTGTGCACAACCGGATATCCGACTCAACGCATCCGCTCTTTCCAGTCCCAATTCTTTACTTCTGTCTGTAACTCTTCCAGATTATTCTGTTGATACTTTTTCTGTGTTGATCGATTCTGGTTCTTCTCATTGCTTCATAGACCCATCTGTAATCAAAAAATATGCCATTCCTGTTTCCTCTGTTTCTCCGCCAATTCCGCTCTGCTTGTTTGATGGTAGTACAAATGCTGTCATTTCCCAAGAAGTAGATCTTTCCCTCCACTTTCCTTCCAGCGATGTCAACTCCGTTTCATTTTATGTTACTCCGTTGGATTCTTCATGCTCACTGGTATTAGGACACAACTGGCTCACCCGCTTCAATCTGTCGATTGACTGGGTACCGGGCAGTATATCGTTCAAACCATCATTACAGGGAATGCCGACACCCCAGGCGCCTTTGTCATCTTCTGCTGCGACCTCCGCTCTGGATCCAACACCCTCCGCTCCGTTTGCAGCTCCGACTGCACCTCCGACAGACTCGCTGTGCTCCACTCTGCTCATCTCACTCATCAATGCTGCTGTGTATGTCAGAGCCTGTGCCCTCCCTGGCTCTAGACAGTTCTGCTTACAGCTCTCCGCTGATGACATGAAGCTTTGTGCATCCTCTGCTTCTTCTCCACCTCCTGACCTCTCCTCGGTTCCTCCTGAGTACCACGAGTTTGCCGACATCTTTAGTAAAGACAAGGCCACAGAACTTCCACCACACCGCTCGTTTGATCTCAAGATTGACCTCGAGGAAGGAGCTTCTCTGCCCATTGGTACAATCTACTCTCTTTCTCTGCCAGAGCTTGAAGCTCTCTGCACCTTCATTGACGAGCATCTTGGCTACGGTTTCATCAAACAATCCACCTCCACTCATGGTGCCCCTGTCCTCTTTGTGAAGAAGAAGGACGGCTCACTCCGCCTCTGTGTAGACTACCAAGGACTCAACAAAATCACGAAAAAAGATTGCTATCTGCTGCTGCTCATCTCTGACCTACTCGACTCTCCAAGCCACGCCAAAGTCTACACCAAGATTGATCTCTGCCACACCTATCATCTAGTCTGCATAGCAGATGGAGATGAATGGAAAACGGCTTTCCGCACTCGTTATGGTTCTTACAAGTGGCAGGTAATGCCATTTGGTCTGACTAACGTGCCTGCAACTTTCCAGCGATTCGTCAATAGCATCTTTGCAGACATGCTCGATGTCTGCGTTGTGGTATACCTCAATGACATCCTAATCTATTTGCAGGACATGGAGTCACATTGCAAACACGTAAAAGAGGTACTCTGCCGCCTTCGAAAGCATGGCCTTTATGCCAAGCCGGAGAAGTGCGAGTTTCACTCCGACTCCATCGAGTACCTCGGTTATGTTCTTTCTCCCTCCGGTCTCACCATGTCCACTGAGAAGGTTCAGGCAGTCCATGACTGGCCTGAGCCACAGAAGGTGTGAGACATCCAGTCTTTCCTTGGTTTCGCAAATTTCTACAGATGATTCATTAATAACTACTCCAACATCGTTGTTCTGCTCACTCGCCTCATGCGAAAGGGTGCTCCTTGGAACTTTTCCGAGGAGTGCCACTCCGCTTTCCTCTGCCTGAAGGATGCCTTCAGCTCTGCTCCTGGTCTCACTCACTGGGTTCCTGACGCTCCACTTACAGTTGAAACCAACACCTCTGACTATGCCATTGCTGGCATTCTGTCAATCACCTGCTCTGACGGTGAACTCCACCCAGTTGCTTTCTACTCTCGCACCATGACCATGCCAGAACTCAACTATGATACCCACAACAAGGAGCTGTTGGCTATCTTCAAGGCCTTCCACCATTGGCAGCATTACTTAGAAGGCTCCAACTTACCTGTTGATGTGGTGATGGACCACAAAAACCTTGAGTACTTTTCCACCTCTAAGGTTCTCACTCGTCAACAGGCCTGCTGGTCGGAGTACCTTTTGCAGTTTAATCTTTCCATCCGCTTCTGACCTGGCCACTTAGGAGCCAAACCCAACGCACTTATGCGACATTGGGACGTCTACCCAAAAGGGGGGGATAGGGACTATGCGCAGGTAAATCCTCACAATCTCTGCCCTATGTTTACACAGGAGCAACTCGCATTGTCCCTCCATACCACCACCCTCTTGGCACCTGTACTCCACGCTGCCATGGTCTTCGATGTTGAGTGCTTGCACTCCGACATCATCTCCACCCTACCCTCTGACCCTGTCTCTGCCAGCCATCTCCCAACTCTGACTAAGCCTCGGTGGTCCCTGGACTCTGACGGTCTACTCTGCCTTGATGGTCATATCTTTGTCCCTGACATTGATGACCTCCGCCTTCGAGTGCTTCGGTTTAAGCATGACCATCCTCTAGCAGGCCATTTCAGGCAAAACCACACCCTAGAACTCGTCCGCAGAGACTACGTGTGGCCTAACCTCCACTCCGACGTAAAAGAATATGTCAGGTCCTGCACCGCCTGTGGACGCAGCAAAACTCCGCGCCACCGCCCTTATGGTCTACTGAAGCAACTTCCCATCCCAGAGAGACCTTGGAACTCCATCTCCATGGACTTCATCAAACACCTCCCAAACTCCGATGGCTACTCCACCATACTCATGGTAGTGGACCGCCTCTCAAAGCAAGTGGTGTTCATCCCCACCCACAACTCCATCACCTCCGCCGAACTCACTAAGCTCTTCCTTACCCATGTCTTCTCCAAGCATGGAGTACCAGCTAATGTCACCTCCGACAGAGGTCCTGAGTTTGTCTCACACTTCTTCCACTCTCTAGGAAAGGCCCTTGATATGCGTCTTCACTTCACTTTGGGTTACCACCCAGAAGGCGATGGCCAGACCGAGCGAACGAACCAGACCCTCGAACAGTACCTTTGTGTCTACTGCAACTACCAACAAGACAACTGGGCTGAGCTGTTACCTCTAGCGGAGTTCACTTTCAACAACGCACCAAGTGCGACTACTGGAGTTTCTCCCTTCTTCGCTAACAAGGGATACCATCCAAACTTGTCTGTGGTCCCTGACCAAGACTTCACCTCTCCAAGGGCTCATGACTACATCGTCGAGCTCTCCGCCCTTCATGACTTCCTCCGCTCCGAAATGTCCGCCACTCAACAGTGCTACCAGGGTCCAGCAGATGCTAAACACATACCTCCACCTGAGTTCAAGGTCGGAGAACAGGCCTATGTCAAAGCCAAGTACTTCCGCTCCACTCATCCTTTGGAAAAACTCTCTGAAAAGTACTTAGGTCCGTTCACCATCCTGGCCAGGCCAGGTACACATTCTGTCACCCTTAAGCTCCCTGACTCTATGTGCTCGGTACATCTGGTCTTCCATGTCTCACAACTGGAAGCTGCAGTGGCTAACCCTTTCCCAAACCGACAACAACCTCTGCCTCCGCCAGTGGATGTCAATGGTGACCTTGAGTATGAAGTATCAGAGATACTCGACTCTAAGGTGGACCGCTGTCACTGCCACTGTCAACTCTTGTATCTAGTCCGTTGGGCTGGTTATGAGAACACCAATGAAGAAACCTCTTGGTTGCTTGCAACTGAGCTAGATCACACTTCTGACATAGTATCCACTTTCCATGAACACTATCCACACAAACCTGGCCCGTACCAACCTCTGCCATAATACTCTGCCTACATAAACCTCCTCCGTGGGCCAACTCTGCCTCTTACCGAACTACCTTAAGTACTTTAGAATTTTCTCCGCTTATCTGTTTCACTTCTCAGAGTCACAAACAAAATCACAAGTCTATCTCATAGTAATACAAAATATACAAACTAAAGACAAAAAAAAAAAAAAAGAGAAAAAGAAAAAACAAAACAAAACTACTCTACTCTTCCATCACTTGCTCTCTGCCACCCTCCTGTTCTTCACCGCCTTCCTGCTCTCCTTTGACTTCTTCCTCGTTATCCCCCTCCACACCTTCATCCACTTCCTCTCACTGGTCCTCCGCTGCCTCTGACTGAGGCCTTTTCCAACCTCCTCCCGTGCACTCGAGTTCAGCCAGTCTGGCTTCACGCGTGTCTTCCCTCCTCCTCATCTCCGCCCACTCTGCCCATGTGCGGTACATTCCCCACTTGTCGGCAGTCTGCTCCACTGCCTCCGCCATCTGCTCTGCTGCCTTTGCCATCCTCTCGAAGGCTGTCACAGCCTTCTCATGCGCCACCACATACCTCTCTGCAGCCTGCAGCTGCCACTCCCACTCCCACTCCATCCACCAGGAGGAGACCCCTGAGGGTCCCTCGAGCAGTGTCTCTGGTTCCTCCTTGTCCTCTCTGCCTGCCTCCTGCTCATCATCCGCTTCCTCCGTCTCTGTCGCTCTCTCCTTTCCTTTCCCTCACGTCCTCTTCTTCTTCTCTCCTCAGGAGCTCCCCATCCCTGCTCTCTTCTGCGAGGGCCCCACCACTGCCTCTTCCTGCATCCAGCTGCACATCTTCTTTTTGTTATGGCAGGGCACACAGGCCCTGGTCTTACCTTGTCCTGGCTCGCACTGGCCCGCCATCAGACTCGCTATGCAGTGAGTGCAGGGGGGCCGCCTGGTTGCGGTGACCACCACAGAGGCCACAGGGACCTTCTGGGCAGTGTTGACATCGTACACTGTGCCGGTTAACCTGAAATAGAGTAAGGTCAAAAAATAATAATAATAATAATAATAGGTCAGCTCTGCCTGACTTGCAGTAATCTGCTACTCACCTCTGCATGGCCACATCCCTCCTGGCCTGGGCTCTCTGCCTCTGCCTCTCCGCCTCTTCCTCTGCCACCCTCTTCTTTCGAGTCTCCTCTTCCTCTGTCGCCCTTCTCCTCTGAGCCTCCTCTTCCACTCTCTTCTTCTGCTCCGCCTCCAACTGCTCCTCCTCCACCTTCTGCCTCTTGGCCTCCTCGCACTTGGCCTTGCGCTCTCTCTCTCTCCACTCGGCCTCCTCTCATTGGCGTGCCTTTTCTGCAGACTTCTCTTGCTTGGTGTTGGTGGAGTCATTGGTGAGGACAACCAGCTCTTCATCCGTGACTTGGGAGTAGTTGTGGACATGGCTGGGGGTTGGCTGGGGGGTGTTGCTCTGGTGCTGGGAAGGCATGATGATGGGGGGAAGGGATGAAGGTTCAGTACCCTAACACGTGTTTTTAAGCGGTACTTCGAACTCCAATGGAGCTCCGCCATGGCTAAAGCCATCATCCTCGAGGCATCAAAATAATTTCAAATGATCAACTCGTGTTGATCTCGTCCCATACATGCGGCCTTCAGGGGTTCAGGCCCTAAGGGGGGGGCACTGTCATAACCATGCATTCGTCATAAGTCTTTGCTCACTCCACAACCTTTTCTGCCAGTCATCCGCTCACTCCACGCCAACTCCACCCAACTTCTGTTGGTTGTGAACCATCTCCGCTCCAACTGCTGTTGGACTTGTGTTGCTCTCCTACTGGACCGAGCAGTCCATTCTCTGAGGGGTCATGTGACTACCTTTGCAGTCAGGTACTCCGCAGCACACTCACCGCATGGTCCAGCGCCTGGACTATTTCCTTTTCTGGATGTTCTGTGTTACCCATTCGTATGTCCTCCATCTACCCTTCATTCATCGTCCAGGAAGTTTTACTTGAAAATTTATGAGTCTCCATATGTCAGTTCCGATTCCAATTACTGTACCTCCATAGCCATATAAAAACATGTACTGTACTCTGCTGTTCTTCAGTACGAATATCAACTTAGTTCCTACTCCCTCTGATTCCATCTTCTGCCTGTCAGAGTTATGTATCTCCGACTCTCCATCTGTACTCTCCCTCTGAAATACAAGGGCTGAGATCATGCAAGGGGGTAGCACACAAGCTAAACCCAATGCCCTCACTCCACTCCGCCTTTGCCTCAGCAGTCTTCGTTCCTGCCAACACTCCGCTAGTCGGAGTTCTGTTCTTCTGTGTCAGACTTGCTTCCAAACCCTTCTCTAGACCTTGTTAAGTGTCGGAGTTGGTCGGAGTAGGCCCAGACTTGACACTAGTGACCTACTCTCTTCCAAACCCCTGTCTGCTACCTCTCCAGTGCCCTCAGCACAACCCCACTCAGTCCCTGCACACCGGTTCCCAGTTCCTTGGCCTGGTCCTTGCATACTGAAACACTCCTGAACCACCTGCCCTGGGTTGCTCCCAGTCCCTGATGTTTGTGTTGGTACTCTGGTCTCACTGTCTTGGTAGTCCTCAGCCTTGGTGATTGTGTGTTCACCAGTCTCACTGGTCTTGGCCTCCTGTTGTCAGCCTTTTGGCTGGACAACCCCTAGGCCTCACCTGGTCTCCAGACCCCTTGAACTGGTCCTCCAGTGGCTTTTGGCCCTCGGGCTTCTTGCCACCAGAAAACCCACTTCCAACCAACTCTGGACACCCCTAAACCAGACTCAACATCTGGACTCACCTCCTGCCAACCCTCCTAGGCCTTCATTGAACCAGTCTCATGACCTGCTGGTCCCTGGTTCATGCCTGGCTATGTCAGGTCCTCTGGTCCTCATCCAGACCAAACTCTAGCTGTCATAGACAGCCCCTAGTCCCTCACTGTCCTCCAGAAGCCCATCTGGCCTGTTCCAAGGTGCTCGGCACTTGGGCTTGCCACTTCTGGCCTCAGGGTTACACCTTGCTACCCCTGGTTACCCCAGTCTCAGTGTTAGCCCACCGGCCTACACTGTTTTGGCCTCCGGTCGTCAGCCCACCAGCTGGATGGCACCTCAGGTCACCTCTGGCCACCCCAAACCCCTCTGACACCTTCAGACCGGCCTCCAGCCAGCCAATCCGGCCCTGCCCAACCCCATACTGGTCTCCCTTTGACATTTCCAGCCTTGCAGCCCTTCCCAGGTCCAAACCAGTCTCCAACTAGCCTTTCTGGCCCATCCTGACCACCAGACTGGTCTCCTGATGGCCTCTGGCCTTCTCTGGCTCCAGACCGGTCCCCACCTGTCTGTTCAAGAGCCCTCCGACCCTCAGACTGGTTCCCAGCCTTCCAGGCCTTCTGTTCCCTTGACTGATCTTGGGTCTTGCTGTTTTTGCCAGACCACTTGCTTTAGCACAACAGGCTTCAGCCACTCCTGGTCTTGGTCTCCAGCTTTGGCCACTCCTGGCCTAAGCCACCCTCGGTCTCAGCCTTCGGCTTTGACCCCTGTCTCTGGCTTCAGTTTCCTGTTCCCTTGTTATATGTTTCTTGGTTTTCTGTTATCTGTTTTCTTTTTCTGTAGATACACAATTTCAGACCCCATGAGCCCCTGGAGCAGACCTTGGACCCAACCTGGCCTTCTCAGCACTCCTCATGACCCCCTGTACCCCTGCAGCACACCCACAGTCCAACCAGTGCATTCCTAGACCGGTTTCCTGGCCTTCCTTGCACCCACCCAGTCTTCATGTCACTCCGGTACCACTTGGAGGCACATTGCTACACCCCTGGAACACCTTTTGGTTATCTCCGGACCTCTCTGGACCCCCTCGGCCTCTGTGTTGCCCTGAACCAGCTTTGAAGCACACCTCCAGCCCTAGTGCCACACCCCCAGTGCATTTGTTGGACATTACCAGTCCCCTGCACATCCTTGGCCTCTGGTTTTCCCTGACCTGGCTCTGAAGCACACCCCTAGGCCTTGCCTGGCCATTCCCAGCCTGCCTTAACCCAGCTCCAGGTTGCAACTCCAGCCCTCTGAAACATGGGTTTCAGCTTTCATTGTCTCCAGAAACCCCTGTCCAGCTGGTCTAATCACTCTTGGACTTGGCTTTGCCTTGTCCCAGCCTGCTGAACCACCTAGTCCGGTCTCCAGCCCACTTCTTGTCGCTTCTCCAGCCTCAGGTTCCCAGAACAGTCCTCAGACTTGACCCTTGCCCCCAAACCCAGCTTGTCCCATTCCAGTCCGAACTGCTGGACCTCTGGTCATCACTGCCCAGTTTCCCAGCCCTTGGGCTCTCCCTTGGCACTGCATGTGCACTCGGACTCACTCCAAGTCATGCAACCTCACTGCATAACCCTCTGAGCATATTTCCCTATGGAACCTCAAGGGTTTGGTTCCTAAGAGGGGGATACTGTCATATCCATGACTCTCAGACTTGGACTCAGTCCAGTCTGGACCCCTAGCCCCTATCTCCGGTCAAGTCTGGTCCTGGTCCAGCCTAGAAAACCCAATCCTGGCCCTAGATAACTCAACTCCAGCCTGCATAACTCAAGTCCAGTGTTTTACCCCTATCTCTGGTCCATTTCGGCCTCCTGGCCTTGCGCTGCTCCACCCTGGTCCTCCTAGGTCTATGTCCAGGTCACCCAGACATAACTCCGGTCTGTTTCCCTTTGTTTGTACTATATTTAGTCTAGCCCATTCATCTGACTTTGCTTACTGTACAAATCCTGTGTCTGACCCCAGTATGCCAGTCACCTGGACTTTGGCTATTAGCCTTGGCACAGCCACTGTGGCTATCCACTCTCTTACTAATCTTCTTGCTAATAGCTTATTAACAAGTCCGGCTCTATGTTCGTTATCCCAGACCGGCCTCATGTATTTAACCCCTGTACATACTTTGTAGCACCCTCAGTCAGAAAATCAATTAAGTATTACCCTCAACTCTGTACTACACCCCAAGACTACTCTATAGCTAAGGCCAAGCCTTAAGCTATCCCTGGCCCCTGTCCTGGACCTCTTGTTACGCTCGACCGAAGTCAAGACGTAGGGAGAGCTCAAACGCAGACTAAGGTTTCTACTGAGCAACGGCTGCAGTAACCTCTGTAAACGACAGAGGATTTGGGGCAACGCCGGTAAGAGAGGTCCTGGTAAGGGACTCTGAGGGCGAAGTTCTGAGGAACGCTGCGTATGATTGAGCAGCTCAAGTCTGGGTTTCCAGGACTTGAGCCGGCAGTCTAAATACTACACAGAAACGGACCATGAGGCGTCCGCATGTAACGAGGTAACTACGCCATTGGTTGAACAATGACGACACATGTCTTAAGCATGTAGCGAGCCAGTAACGCTAGTGGTGGAAATAGGGAGCCGTCGGATCAGAGAGAAGACGGCTCAAAAAGGAAACTAAGTCCAACGGAACCAAGAACGAGGTAAACGTGCATAAAGGGAAAAGTTAGGGGTGAAACGTAACATTACCCCCTTTCTAAGCGTTGAAGTCCCCGACTTCAACTACTCTCCGTAAGGTTCTCCGGTCATGTTGCCGATGGCGGAGTCATCGAAGTCAAAATCATTGTCGTATAGATCATTATCCTCACTCCCAACGAGGGTACGATCATCTACCAGAGCGGGGGTAGCTATTCTGTCCTGTAAAGGACGACGAGGGTGGATGGAAGGACATTGGGCTTGAGTATGCCCGGGGCGAGTGGCGTGACAAAGGGGACATTCGTACAGTCCACAGTTGACGCGAATATGGCCGAGACGACGACAGACATAACACGCTTGACGATAGTGTGGATCAGACGGAGTAAGAGGGATGTCGAACTCAGTCAAAGCATTCAGCACAGGAGACAGCGGCAACTGTGCAAGGTTTTCAACAATGTTTAACGTGTAGTCGAGCTCAGCACGGGAGACGCCAAAGGCAGTCTCGGGGTCCACTTCGGACGGCGAGCTATGAGACTCGCAGGGTTGAGGGTTCAGGCCAGACAAGCAGCAGGCGCGAGGTCTGTCGGCTCTACGAAGAGAGCGGGACGAATGGGAGGACGATGACGACGACGGTGCAGGAGGGGAGGACGACGCGGAAGAAACCGGAGGAGAGGTCGCAGTCGAGGGCCTTCTAGACCCAGGTGGGGGGGGTGCGATCAACGTTGGGTACTGACGAACATTATAAATGAGGTCGGCGCCTCCAAGGACATCAAAAAGTTTAAGAAGTAAGGGAACCTGCTGAAGGGCGATTTCTCCTAAGATAGTGCGAGCAGGGGAAAGGAGGGGGTTCTGGCGATTGACATATCGTGAAAGTTCCTCAAGCCGAAGGGCTTGGATAGTGGCGTGATATACCAGATCAAGAGGGGAGTCTTCATCCACCTCATGATAAACGGTGCCGATCACGGCGGGATCAGCGATGAAGAGTCGGTAAGAGGCGATCATCTGATCGTTAGCGGGCTGTCGTTGCCGACGAGCAAACGGAGTGTGGCGGCGGGAGGGTTCACGAGGGTAGGTGTAGCGACGAGGAGGCATTTCGAGAGAGATGTTTCTGATAGTACGAGTGGAGCGTCGAGTGGGTTGTTTTTGAGGGGGGAAGTCCTTTGGGAAGCGTTTCTTATAAGCGGAAAGCGTATCGTCCGCATGTTCAAGGTGCGATTCTTTCTGCCACGAGTTTTCAGAAGAAGGGTAACCCTTCCACTTGATCAAGAAGGCGTGTCCACGGCCGGACCTTTTATGGCCGACTATCGCCTCAACTTCGTACTCTTCTTCTTCGTTGATCAGGTCAGGTGGTGGAGCCGGGAAGTTCGGCCCGTGAACGTCATTTTCGCGATAGGGCGATAGAAGGGAAGCATGGAAGACGTTGTGGATCTTCCATCGTGCGGGAATTGCGAGACGATACGTTATTGGAGATAGAACGTCGGAGATTGTGAAGGGTCCTTCTCGTTTTGGTGCTAGCTTCCTATTCTCATAGGAGCACTTCAAATTTCGTGCTTCTAGCCAGACTTTATCACCTTTTTGGAACGGGGTGAAGGGTCGTGACGAGCGGTCCTTCATCGTTTTTCTGGCTAGGTCGTGGGCCGCGAGGGCTTCCTCCCTAGCTTTTCGGAGTTGCTCGAGTCTAGACTCGGCGGCGGGGAGGTGGGTTTCCGCAATCAGAGACGGAAGAGGTTTCGGTTCATAGCCGTACATGAGGTAGAACGGCGATTGATGTGTGACGGAGTGGGGTCGGTGGTTGTGCGCGAATTCTGCCATGGGAAGGTTGGTCACCCACGAGGTGGGATCATTCTGACAGAAGATGCGGAGATAGGTCTCCACTTCTTGGTTTACGCGTTCTGTTTCTCCATCGGTCTGTGGGTGATACGCCGTTGACAGGGCAAGGGAGTATCCCAAAAGGGATGCGAGTTCTTTTGCAAAGGTAGAGGCGAACTGAGGGCCTCGATCAGATATGATTTTGTCATACAACCCGAAACGGGAGTAGACTTTCTTGAAAAACAGTGCCGCGATATCAGCAGCGGAGGCAGTTTTCTTAGTGGGTGATAAAATTACCCCCTTTGTAAGCCCATGGTCTACCACGACCAAAAGGGAATCATAACCGTTTGAAACGGGTAAGTCGGTAACCAGATCGCAAGAGATCTGTTGGAAGGGGCGGGTCGAGGTGGAGGGAATAGGCGTAAGAGGTGGTGTCGTGGGGTGGGTATTTGCTTTATTTTGCTGGCACACAGCGCAGCCTTCAACGTATTTTCGGGTAAACGACGCAAGTCCAGGCCACCAGAATTCGGATGAGACAAGCTGTCGAGTTTTCAGGACACCAGGGTGTCCGGCAGAGGGATGATCATGGTGTTTGGACACAATGGTTCGTCGGAGGGTAGGGTCATCAGGGATATACACCCGGTCTTTGTAAAGCAACACTCCGCTGTCAAATCTCCAATCCAAGAGATGGGATTTAAACGGGAGTGGCATGTCGACGTTTTCGATGGCACGAAGTGCCGTTTGGACTATGGGATCTTCCGTAGAGGACAACGCAACTTTCTGAGTAAGGTTGGCGTCAATAAGGTTGACGAATAAGGTCTGTGGAAGGAGGGTAACTCCTTTATTGTCTTCATCATCTTCGGGGATATGATCAGGGCGGCGGGAGAGTGCACCTGGTGCTGCTAGGTCTTTGCCAGGGACGTGTTCTAACTGCAAATCAAAGTCTGCAAGATCGAGGAGCCAGCGGGCCTGGCGACGATTTAAGTTTTGTGGTGATTTGAAGTATGTCAGGTTTTTATGGTCTGTGAAGACCTTAACCAGGAAAGGGGATCCGTGGAGATAATGTCTCCAAGACTTTAATGCTCGAATAACCCCAAGTAGTTCTCTGTCATATATGTCGTAGTTTCTTTCCGCGGGGTTGAACGATTGGGACAGAAAGGCACAGGGTTGCCACTGTCCATTTGAATCTTCTTGAAGGAGGATTCCTCCTGTTGTGTACTTGGATGCATCAGTAGTGATTGCGAATGGTCGAGAGGTATCAGGCATCCGAAGAGTTGGTTGTGCCATGAAGATTCTTTTTAGGAGTTCAAAGGCATCCTGACATTTTCTTGACCAACTCCAATCGACTGTTTTCTTGGTAAGGTCAATGAGTGGGCGTGTGATGTCCGAGTAATAGGGGACAAATCTTCTGTAAAAGTTTGCGAATCCTAGGAAGGATTGCACGTCTTTGACCTTTTTTGGGACGGGCCATTCGGCGATGCCCTGGACCTTGACGGGGTCCATGGCGACGGTGTTTTCTTTGATAATCATGCCAAGGTATTCCACCTCAGCAAGGTCAAAATGACATTTTTCCAGTTTTAAGGGGAGAGAAAGTTCTCTCATCCTTTCGAGGACACGACGGGTTCTTCATTTGTGTTCTTCGGGGTCGTTTGAGAATATGAGGAGGTCATCCATGTAGACGACCAACCATCCTTCGGCGATCATGTCTCGGAAGGAGTCATTCATGAATCGCTGAAAGGTGGCAGGGGAGTTGCAGAGGCCGAAGAACATAACGGTGGGTTCAAAAAGTCCTTTGTGTGTGATAAACGCCGCCTTCCACTGGTCTCCCTCTTTGATACGGACATTGTTGTAGCCCGATCTGACATCCATTTTTGTGAAGATGGAGGCTCCTTTTAGCTTGTCTACCAGGTCTGAAATGAGGGGAAGGGGGTACGCGTCCTTCACCGTATTCTTGTTCAGGTATCTATAGTCCTGGCAGGGTCGAAGAGAACCATCCTTCTTTCCTACAAAAAAGAAGGGGGCAGCCTGGGGAGACTTTGAGGGACGAATCTTTCCTTCTCGAAGATTTTCTTCGATAAACTTTTCTGCGGACTCTCGCTCAGAGGGAGAGAGAGGGTATGCCTTGGCCACCTTGGGGACGAAGTCCTCTACAAGGTTTATGGCGTGGTCGTATGGTCGTGATGGAGGTAAAACCCCATCAGATGGTTTCTTGAAAATCGAGGCGAAGTCTTCATATTGATCAGGAAGGACAGCCTTCGGTTTTTTCTTATGTTCTTCCTGGGCTAGTTCCGTGGCCGTGGTGATTTTTCGGAGAAGACTATTATTGGGGTTTATTTTCTTTGCTTCTTCGACAAGCTTTCCAACCGACATCACGAAATGTGCTCGGATGGTTTCATCTTCCGGTTCTTTGTAATCCATGAACTTGTTTATCCCCTTCTTTTCAGCGGGGGACACAAGATTCACAGTTGGTTCTTCGACGACAACGGAAGAGACGTTGCGTCTTAATTCCTTGGATCTATCGGTTTTCTCTTCGATAGATAACGTGCCCATCCTCCAGTCCACAACAGGGTTGTTTTCCTGGAGCCAGGGGAGACCCAAAATGACGTTTTCTGTCCCGCAGTTGATGACATGGAAAAAGGACTGGTGGACGAGTCCTTTAACCTTGAAGTAGAGGGTGGCGGAAAACAATATTTTTCCTTTAGAGTTTTGGGTTCCATCGGCGTTTTTGGCGAGGATGGGTTCGGCGAGTCGTTGAGTGGGGATTCGGTGCTTTCGCACAAAGCCCCAGTCGATGCAAGAAATTTCTGCTCCAGAATCAACTAGAGCGGTGGTGTTGACGACTTTCAGAGTAGTTCCTGATGTGTAGAGGGAGATGGGAATCTGCATAGTACGTTCGGGTGTAGACGTTACAAGTACAGGTGCAACAGAAACTAAACTGTCCTTAGTTTGGGGAACATCTGGCGTCAACGCAGAGTTCCCATTCAAAAATCCTTCCCAAGAGCTCTAGCAATGTTAACTAGAGCGATGGATGGACCAGCGACTTTTTCTTCATCGTCGCTTTCTTCTACTTCCACAATTTTGCGGATCTTCTTTACTTTCTTTTGGGGGGTTTTCCCCTTGTCTGGACATTCTCAGGAGAGGTGTCCTTTATTTCCACAGCCGAAACATCTTCCTTCCTTGATGTGACGGTCTCGTTCTTCTTTGGAGAGTCTCACTCCATCCACGTCCATAGCGTTTGGATCTTTTTCTTCAGTAAAATTGTTCCGTGGGTGGAACGTTTTCTTTTCTTTCCTTCCAAAGGTTTCATTGACCTTTCTCCATTTAGCGTCGAACTTCTGTGCTTGGGTATACCAATCAGTAATTTTGGTAGGAGTGGTTTCCATCATGTGGATCCGGTTCGCGATGAAAGGCTTGAGTCCTTGTGAGAAGAACTCAATCAAAGCGACGTCTTCCGTAATGGTAGAGTCGGCAGCAGCAGTTCGGAAATCGGTGATATATTGTTCGACCGATTCTTTTTGTTTTAGGGTACGTAGTTTGGCAATGGCAGTACCCGCGGTGTCTGCGGAGGTGAATGAGGCCTTGAAATCTTTTATGAAATCGGCAAAGGTGCCGAAACTCAGAGGATTCTTTTCCAGAGACGTTTTCTGGAAGGTAGCAGCCCAAGAGCGGGCAACGTCTTTCTTCATGTACGACAGCGCATAGACAACCTTTTTGGTGTCGGAGTCGTACAATTCTTCGTTGACCAAGAGGTAGGTCTGTACTGAGTACAGCCAGCTCATGGCGTTCTTTTGGTTTCCATCAAAATCGGACGGAGCACCAATCTTCAGTTCAGTGGCTTTGGTGGCATTGCCGACCGGTGCCTTCGACGATGAGCCAGACATCGTATTCTGTGGTGGGGGCGGAGGCGTAGGGAAGAGTGGTGGGGGACTTGGTTGGATGGGGGTACCAAGCGATGCGAGTGACTGGGAGAAAAGGTTCGAGAGAATTCCAGAGGTGAATCCTCTATCTGGCTGTTCGGGTTCGTTGGAGGAGGTGTCAGTGACAGTGCTCTCCTGTTCTTCGTCAGATGACAATTCTTCACGGGTGGGTCGCAACGGCGCCCAACGTCAGTTGTTTCGGGGGTTCGTGGTGGTTCACTAAGCAGTGACCGTTTCGGCCAAAGGCTGGAGACTTGAGCTTTTGTTACGCTCGACCGAAGTCAAGACGTAGGGAGAGCTCAAACGCAGACTAAGGTTTCTACTGAGCAACGGCTGCAGTAACCTCTGTAAACAACAGAGGATTTGGGGCAACGCCAGTAAGAGAGGTCCTGGTAAGGGACTCTGAGGGCGAAGTTCTGAGGAACGCTGCGTATGATTGAGCAGCTCAAGTCTGGGTTTCCAGGACTTGAGCCGGCAGTCTAAATACTACACAGAAACGGACCATGAGGCGTCCGCATGTAACGAGGTAACTACGCCATTGGTTGAACAATGACGACACATGTCTTAAGCATGTAGCGAGCCAGTAACGCTAGTGGTGGAAATAGGGAGCCGTCGGATCAGAGAGAAGACGGCTCAAAAAGGAAACTAAGTCCAATGGAACCAAGAACGAGGTAAACGTGCATAAAGGGAAAAGTTAGGGGTGAAACGTAACACCTCTCCCTGGCTTGCATAAGGGTACAGCACATAAGCTGAGACCAAGGGAGGTAGATCCAACCCTGGACTGGCCTCCCCCCTGTGTGCGCCCCAAGACCAGTCTGTTTCCCATGCTACTGGTCTTGTTCCCACACTCCCGGCCTTAAGTCAGGTCCTCCGGACTTAGCCCCTGACCTCTGGCCTTGACTCTGGTCCAACCAGACTTGGCCCCTGTCTCCTGGCCTTGATTCTGGCCACTCAGACTTAGCCCCTGTCACCCGGTCTTGAAGCCTGGTCACCCAAGGGTAAACCCATACTTCACAGTGGAAAATGTTGGAGTCTTCTGACAGGTTGAGATTGCAAAAGTGCAGGCATAAATTTTCTAGTTCTGTGCATTCGGCGGTGCACCTGAGCAACCTTCTGGAAGTGACAGCAGAATCCCTCATGGTGGGCTCCAGTTGTAGGAAAAGTCCAAGTAGCTGTATAATACGAGCTAGATGGCTTAGATAACAACAATAAAAAATGAAGGGAACGAATTGTTTGTCCCAAGGGATTCTGGACTGTCGAGACTAGAAGGTGAGACCCAGTGCTTTGTAGCAGTAGTGATTCGTGACATGCGCAGCATGGTCCATGGAGTAGTACTGGCAATGTGAGCAGTGCAAGCAGTATACATAGTTTGTGTGCAGTGGAATGCGAGATGTGCAGTGTAGACAAAGTGCAAAGGAAACTCATGGTGACCTTCTGAGTGCCAACAGGTATCATTCTGTACCTAAGTACAGGGCTTTATAGTCTGGGAAAACCCAGAACCTAAGTAAAACAGAGTATGAGTAAGGAAAAACCACATGACAGCATGTACACATAAGACAGGATAAGCCAGAACAGAGACCGAGGGTATACTACTAACAAAAAGGAACAGAGACTGTGGTAAAATGGATGGTCCAAGGGAAAAGAAGCAACTGGAGCACAATGGCTGCAGGTATAACATTGCATGAGAGGGAGCGAGGACATGGGAAGGTAGCACACAAACAATGGGGAATGTGAGAGGGGAGCAGACGTAACAGTAGTCACAGAACGGTCAATGATAGGGGCTTACATGTCCAGGGAATGCAGATTCCTTACACTGGCCTTGGGGGCCTTGGTAGCATGTGCTGCAGCAGGTTAGCCTCAACTGTGTCAGGACAGCTTCGCTGCTCACCTACTGATGCACCAGCCTGTGCCCTTTTTCCTGCCCCCTTGTTGGACTTCTCGCAGCCTTGCTTCATCTTAGTGCAACCATCACATGTCTTGCCACTTGGCCTGATGCAGGGCATCCCCTTGACAGTGCACCACACACAGGGCACCGAATGCAGTACCGACCCTGGGGGGACTAGTACCTTGGGCTGTAACTTGTTGTCACTCCCAGTGACAGTCTGTCAAGATTGCTGTGTTGCCGAGGCATCAGAAATACTACACTGCCCAACTGTGGTTACTTACCTTGCACACCAGCTGTGGAACCTCCACATGGGACATCTTGATGGCTGTACCTTTGTCACCAATCTCCTGCATGTTCTCCTCCCCCATCTGGACATCCTGCTTGGCCCTCACATGCACCTCAGCCTCCTCCACAGTCCACTGCTCATAGACATTGTCCACTTCAGCCAGTATAGGCACATCCAATGTGTCCACCCTTACCATGACACCGAGCTCCTTCCTGTGCTCGACCAATGGCATAAGCACCACCTGCAAAAGAATGCAATCAACCCCTGTGCTACTGTACTAATGATGCATAGTCATCTTACTGTCTTCTCCTCCTCCATTCCTTCATGATCCTCAGGGAAACACCTTGCCTCGGCCACGAGGCTGGCTGACACAGTTGTGATTTGCTCTCACAGGGCAGCCTTCTCCACTTCTATGGGATCAGGAGTGGCTGTGCAAACAAGCTGGGAGAGATGAGGGGCATGGCTGGCAGACATGATGGATGTGGTAGAGTGATGGATGGAAGGGAGGAAAGAATCAAATTGATGTGAAGGTTTGAACCACACACTAACAAATATATACTTAGTGACCATGAGGCGCTTATGTCATCAGTCTGGACACCTATATGTGGCATTCAACAGTCTCCTCACATTCCTTGGCTCCAGGCTTCCTTTGCTTCTATGCAGAATCCTCTGGTGTTCTCAAACCCTCAGCACCACACCTTCATTATTGCCACATGGCTGACTGGGGATGGTCAGCATCTAAGTCCCCTGCAGGTGTAAGGAATCCACATTCCTTGGACATGTAGACCCCTATCATCGACCATTCCATGACTATCATTACATTCCTGGACCACTCACATCCACCACCACTCATGTGCTGTCTTCCTGCCTACCTCACTACCTTCCCATGCCCTTGGTCCCTCTCGCACAATGCTATACCCATGGCCACTTCCCCTTCCTTCAGACTCTTTCTTTTAACATGGTCTCTGTTCCCTTTTTGTTGGTAGTATACCCTCAGCCTCTGTTCCAGCCTGTCCTGTCTTGTGTGTACACACTGTTGCACAGTTTTCCCTTACTCATACTCTATCTTACTTAGGTTCCGGGTTTGCCTGGACTATAAAGCCTTGTACTTAGGTACAGAATGGGACCTTTTGGCACTCAGAAGGTCACCATGAGTTTCCTTTTCACTTTGTCTACACTGCATGTCTCACATACCACCATGCATGAACTACATATACTGCTCGCACCACTTGCATTGCCAGTACTATTCTGTGGACCATGCTGCACACATCATGAATCACTACTGCTACAAAGCACTGGGTCTCACCTTCTAGTCTTGGCAGTACAGGATCCCTTAGGATGAGCTATTCATTCCCTTCATTTTTATTGTTGTTATCTAAGCCAACTAGCTTGTATTATACAGCTACTTGGGCTTTTCCTACAGCAGTCTGGTAGGAGACCAGGACAAGTCTGACAGCAGTCAGAGCAGAAATGACTCATAAATGCCAGGGGCAGGCAGAGTTGGTGTGGAGTGAGTGAATGACCAGCAGAAAGGGGTGTGGAGTGAGTGAGGACTTAGGATGAATGCACAGTCATGACACCTATTGCCAATACTTGCCAATCTTTTGAGTTTGCTTACTGATTCTTCACTTTTGGGCTTATTTATCCTTACCAATGCTCAACAATGCTTTCTAAGTCAATCACCCACCACTTACATTCCTTACTTATCAGTTACCAGTTACTTACCAAGCATTTGCACCTTGTTTTCCATAGGCAATGCCCTTGTGCTGTATATAAATCACTGTACTTAAAAAGCTGACAGGGAATAAGACATCTGTCAAGTCCAGGCCTACTCCAACCAACTCTGACACTTAACAGGGTCTGGGGAGAGGTGCAGAAGCAAGTCTGACACAGATAAACAGAACTCCAACTAGTGGAGAGTTAGCAGGAATGAAGTCTGCTGAGACAGAGGTGGAATGCAGTGAGGGTGTTGGGTTTAGCTCATGCACTACCCCCTTCACAATCTCAGCCCTCATATTTCAGAGGAAGAGACCAGACAGAAGATTCAAGATAACTCCAACAGACAGAAAATGGAAAAGACACAGAGTAGGAACTTAGGTGATATTCATACTGAAGATCAACAGAGTACTGTACATGCTTTTATACTACTGTGGAGTACAGTAACCCAAGCAACCCCTGAGTCACCACCCCTGATGATGTCAATCTGCAACATCATGGTGAGCAGGAGTGATAGAGCATTGACTACAGTGCATCAACTCTCTCCTACCCCTTGCTACACATTTTCTTGACTTTGTTGTTTAGGATACATGTCCTGCCTCTTTGACAGCAACTTCTGTAGCTTTGGCAAGTGGCATGTCTGCTTGAGAATCAGGTTTGCCTACAATCATAGGACACTGAGCAAGCAAGTGGTTTGCACCACCATTCTGGATCATTTCTTTTCAGAGAAGCATGGCATGGCACCTCCTGGGCATGTGTCAGTCACCATGACCTCAAGCATGATAAGCACCATCATCAAACATCACACTATTCTGGCATGTGACATGTCTCCTGCCAACCCAACAAGTACTAGTCAGCACTGCCTAATACTGAGGGGCACACTCAAAGGCAAAATTCACCACATCAGTAAATGTCAAGCTAAAAAAAAACAAAAGGGGTGGTATTAGAGAATGGGACTCAGCTCCTATTATATGATGTTTGCCTGGTCATTGCTGTGTGACTGATTGATGCCACAGGGTAGGCCATTCAGCCTAATCATGATCAATTTACTGACATTTCTTCAGTGCTTTTTGTATAGTTACATTGTATAGACACACATGTAGGACCTGTATATTGATGTCACCTTTGTGAGCTATGTTGATATGCCTCTGGATGTGAAAATGACCAAATGAGGTGTACCCCTTAGAATGGACAATTTGCCTACAGCTATAACAATGAAGGGGGTGCACTCCCCATTATTATATTACATGCTGCCTGGGCTGCACACTTCTCTGCAGTACCATTACTAGAGATTAGCCAATCATACCATCACCTAGATATGCTTAATCATGTTGGAGATACAAAAAGAATGCCTAATATGGAGATCACTGGGCAGTCACTGGCCAATCATTGGCCCACTCTCTGTCTGATGTCTTCTGAGCATCTTGGAACTGATATCTAGTTATTTACTTTGGTAACACCTTTTGATGATGCAGATGATCTTATGTTTTTATAATCTCAGAATGGATTGCATAATATTGAATTATGCATCCCTACAAAGTGATTTCCAAATTTCAACTTTTATTGTTGTTACCAGGAAGATATTATTGTCAATAACCTTGTGACATTCTTGCAATATATAGTTTTTAATTGTCTTCAGATACATATCTCAATGTTTCTCACAATATAGACCTTAGATACAGTGACTCCAAAAATCCTTTCAATGTTTGCTCTATATGGAGTGTGTAAAGTGTAGCATGAAAAGGGGTGGGAATTTTGTTTTGCATCTCTAGGACCAAATTTAGTACTTGCCCTTGGCTACAGAATGGTACCTTTGTCACATGATTTGGGTGACAGGCAGGGGAGATATCATTGATTTAAAACTGCAATACCATTGAAAGGGTTTTTTCACTTTTGAATTGAAAAGGCTATTTGGAGAACCAGCAGCTGAGATCTCAGGTGGGATGGGAAAATATGATTATATAATGAACCATATGATCTTCCAGATGATTTGTCATTGTGTAAACAATGATAAACATTGAATTTGCACTGACAAGCCTCCCTCTTTTCCCACAACTCAAGAAATCATCTCTCTGGCTTGCATGGTCATTCTCTCAGGGAAATCTTATCAAATACTGGTTGCTGCTACAGTACCATCTGAATAATATGCTCTTAGAGCCATCAGTCCCTTAAAAAACCTGCTGTCAGACATTCCCTGCACTGTTTCCCCACCCATACCTGATGTATTCTGGGATTAATCAGTGCTTGGAAGGCTGAAAATGGTATGGAGGTCAATCTGGCACTTCAGAACATGATGGACAAACAAATCCCCTCTCAACTAATGCATTTCTGGCACAGAGACACTGACATGGAAGTTGGGATGAGACAAAATCCTCTTTACCCTTGGGGTGTCATCAGAAGGATATGCTACTGAGTTGCAATGGAGCAGAAGCCTGTGCTCCATCTGGCCCTGAATATTGCCTTTGGTCACATGTGATTGAATAACTCTCCCCCAGTCATCCAAAGTTCAGATCAGAGCAAGATCTAGTGAATCCTCTTAGGGTGCTTGGAGCACAAGGTTTTGTCTCCCCCCAACCTCCATACCAGTGTCCCTGTGCCAGAAATGCATTGGTTGAGAGGGGATTTGTTTGTCCATCATGTTCTGAAGTGCCAGATTGACCTCCATACCATTTTCAGCCTTCCAAGCACTGATTAGTCCCAGAATACATCAGGTATGGGTGGGGAAACAGTGCAGGGAATGTCTGACAGCAGGTTTTTTAAGGGACTGATGGCTCTAAGAGCATATTATTCAGATGGTACTGTAGCAGCAACCAGTATTTGATAAGATTTCCCTGAGAGAATGACCATGCAAGCCAGAGAGATGATTTCTTGAGTTGTGGGAAAAGAGGGAGGCTTGTCAGTGCAAATTCAATGTTTATCATTGTTTACACAATGACAAATCATCTGGAAGATCATATGGTTCATTATATAATCATATTTTCCCATCCCACCTGAGATCTCAGCTGCTGGTTCTCCAAATAGCCTTTTCAATTCAAAAGTGAAAAAACCCTTTCAATGGTATTGCAGTTTTAAATCAATGATATCTCCCCTGCCTGTCACCCAAATCATGTGACAAAGGTACCATTCTGTAGCCAAGGGCAAGTACTAAATTTGGTCCTAGAGATGCAAAACAAAATTCCCACCCCTTTTCATGCTACACTCCACACACTCCATTTAGAGCAAACATTGAAAGAGTTTTTGGAGTCACTGCTAATTTTATATGTTTGCTTGAAATCAAGATTTACAGGAGCTTCATAATTTGATTCATTAGAAAATATACTATTTTCACTCTGGAATACTCCATGTGATAACATTGAAACTGCCATAGTGTAATTAGGTGCTACAACTTTCATTATGATGTCATTATGCTATGGTCACTTCCTGTGGTGGTGCACTGGCAGTGATGTGGACTTGGAAAAAAGTTGGTGCAGTTGCCACAGGTCACATGATCTTATACTTATTTGCAATTATTTGACCTGCCTATATAAGCCTTCCACACTTCCCACCCTCTCTTTCTTCTCAACCACAACCATCTCTTCTTCTCAGCTCCATCCTTGGACATCCATACTATGTTCTTGACCTTGACCTACCACTAACTTACAGCAGTTTGCAGTACCGAGGGCACCGGCCAAACACAACAAAACTCATAGGTATCCTAGATAAAATATATATCTCAAATATTTCACTCAATTCTTGATGGATCTGAAAGAAAATTTGATATTCTGAATCAGCATTATCAGCTCTAGGGGATGATGTAGAAATCATGATGAAATAGCTGCTATTTTGGACAGGAAAAAATACTTGGTCATTCTGAGCATATAACAACAATTGCAAGTGATTTACACATTTCTATGGCTGTAAATGCCTCTAGCCATGATCTATACACTGGTGGTGAGGGAACCATGGTGAAAATCCAGTGGTTTTTCCATTGTTTTGTACCAACAGAGAGCAATCTGCACTCCAAATGGTGCCAATCATGTAACAAAAATTGCTCACTCCACATTGCATATTTTTTTACAAAAGTTTCAGATCCATAAAGCCCTTCAAAATACCTAGGGAACAGTATCATACAGAAACACACTTTGTTTCGCACTTGTTGAGGTAGTTGTCCATGCCTGTCTTATCTTTGTGTGTGAGTTGTGTGTGCTGACTAATCAAGTCAGCTGCCTCGATGCGTGAGCATGTTTTTCTGTGGTACTGGCCTGCAAGCATGTGAGTGATTTCCATATGGCACGCAGAAGGCACTTTTCTAGTCGTACCTGCAGGTGATACTCTCAAGATCTCAAGCAGTGAATTGTCTATCAAGCTCATGTACTTGGTCAGACCACAACTTCTATTGCCATTTCACTCGACATGCCACTTCAAGTCGTTCAACGTGTCCTCAAGACATACCGTGAAACTGGTGAAGTTGTCAATGAACAACAAATGGATGGGCGCATACCTTTGATGTCTGAAACGGCAGTAGAGGTATGTCTAAATCGTTCTAACATTGGAAATAGCATCAAGAGCTGATCATATCCATATCTTAGTTCATGCTGGCGCTTCTTGAACATTCCCCTGACCTCTATCTTGAAGAAATTCAGCAACAATTACTCTTGCTTCACAACATCGAAGTCTCTATTGCAACAATATGGCATACACTCAAACATTTGGGTCTGTCTTCAAAAAAGGTATGACACATATGCTTTGATCTCAATTTTCAGACACTGACATCATCATATTTTAGCTTTCTCGAATTGCCAGCGAGCACAGTGAGGAAGCACGTCATGAGTTCACCATGGCAATTGGTGAAGACTCTCCTGACCACATTGTCTGTATTGATGAAAGCACTGTGAATGTACTTACAACATTTCGCCTGAATGGATGGAGCCATTCTAGTATGCAGGCACACAAGCATTGCAACTTCATTCATGGGACACGGTATGTATTCTCCATATGATGTTGCCTTCTTTACATAACACTCTTTCCAACAGATATTCCATCCTTCCGGCTCTGACAACAAGTGGGATAATTTACAGCCATATCAAAGTAGGCATGCACAATGGCAATTACTTTCTCAACTATCTTTGTGGACTCCTTGATGTCATGAATCCATATCCGGCCCCTCATAGTGTACTTGTGATGGATAATTGCAGAATCCATCACATTGATGGTGTAGAAGAACTCTGCCGAGAACGGTATGTTTTTTTTTTCTTTTTTTTTTTTTTCAGTACACATACTCAAGTAACTATTACAGTGGCATCAAACTTGTTTATCTACCTCCATATTCCCCTGATTTGAACCCAATTGAAGAGTGTTTCTTGTACTTGAAGGCCTACATTCGCCACCATGGCAATCAGTTCCATGCTATCATTGAATCTGGAGACAAAACACTTCCATATTTGTTTCTCTATGGTGCACTTGATACAGTCACTCCAGAAGCTGCATGTGGGTGGTTCCATAATGCAGGATATTTGTAGCTTTGTAGCTTGTGTCTGTATGCAACATGTATGTTGGTTGTCACACTGATGCATACCCAAAATTTGTGCAATGTATGCTTGCTATAACGATTACTGCGAAGGACATGATGTATGTAGGGAGTATCTACTCTACCCTTGTGCATTTTTTGCATTCCACCTGCCGAACAGCTTGTGCAACCTCAGACAGTAAAAAGCGTGAATTCCCGAGGCTCATACCAAAGTCCTTCATGAGCTGTTCCTCGCTCAGGCTTCTAAGTTCGTCAATGTTGTAAAAGTCCATCGCTTCGAATTGTGGAATATAAACAGATAGTTTGCGCTTCAGAAAACTTGCATCGAGCTTGGTGAGGAAGTCGACGATTGTTGGATATGTTGGCTGGGTGTCATGGTCGAGCTCACTGGGAGACAGCTCACCTTGCTTCTCGCCCATGGTAGGTGTCACTGGAGTTGCTGGAGCCTGATACACCGGAGGCACCATCCACAGAGGCATCATTGGGGGCATGGGGGGCATGGGGGGCCATCCATACATCGACATATAGGGACTGTTGAGGGGCATTTGTGTGGCTGATGTCGACGAGGTCTTGTCACTTTGTGGAGCGTGGAATTCTGAAAATAGATCACCTTTTGGTGGGGTCTTCAGCGTGACTCCATGCATCTCATGTCCCTGTCACCATCAGTAAATTGATTGATGTAGCCACTAACAATGAAACTTACAAGTGTGAGTGCCCACCCTCAACGCTGGTTGAATGTCAGGTTTACATGTTGGCTGGCACGGTTGATCTTGCAGTATTTGGAGGGACCACAACGCTGACACAACTTCAGTGACTTCTCCAGCTCCATGAGGGATTTGTTTTCCTTTTCAATCGCAGCGCTGTCTTCGTCATCTGCACTGGATCCATCATTGTCAAGATTGAGAAGGGGAGGATTTTTGCCTTTTCCTGGTGGCTTCTTCTTGCCACGCATTGCATGTAGGGTAGACATATACTAGTTTTGACAATGAATAAGTATCATACTGACCACAAAACAATTTGAAACGCACCTGTTCGCTAACAAGAATCTTGACTGAGACGACCGAGTGTTTCTTCTTCTTCCATGCAGAATTTACCTCCTCTAAGCATCCATCCCAGTCAGCCGGCGTTCCAAGATTGATGGCATTGTCCTTCTGAGCAGAAGTTGAGAGCTTGTATGAGAGCATAGGTTTGCGTGCAAAATTCTGACACCCAATAGTGCTGTAGATTTCATCCAGGACCTCTGAAAATGGAGTCCATTGTGAGAAAACAAGGTGCTTGGATCCCTCATTTGCCGCTTGAGGCACCAGTAAAATGACATCTAATAAATCAGGGTAGTAAGGGGCGACAAGTACATTGCAAGACGAAATAACATACTTTTGTCAAGTTCTGGGGAGTTTTCCTTGCAAGATACTGGCTTGACGCTGAGCCAGATGGATTTTCGCTTGAGTGTGTCAACAGGAGAGTGTGCCAAAGTGCCATCAGTGTCATCAGGTGTGATACCAAGGCCATCCTTGTCAAGGTCAGGAGTTTCCGAATGAGGTGCCATGTCCTGGGAACAGATGGAGCTAGTGTCAGGAACTTGATTGATGGGCAAACTGCTTCGGGAGCCAGTTTTTTGCAGCCTGCAAGCACTCGCAGACTTTTTGTTACCCATGAGGAAGACATGTTGTGTGCGGTGCGTGTCTGGGATGAGGCTCATTAGTCAGCATGCACAACTCACACACAAAGATAAGACAGGCATGGACAACTACCTCAACAAGTGCGAAACAAAGTGTGTTTCTGTATGATACTGTTCCCTAGGTATTTTGAAGGGCTTTATGGATCTGAAACTTTTGTAAAAAAATATGCAATGTGGAGTGAGCAATTTTTGTTACATGATTGGCACCATTTGGAGTGCAGATTGCTCTCTGTTGGTACAAAACAATGGAAAAACCACTGGATTTTCACCATGGTTCCCTCACCACCAGTGTATAGATCATGGCTAGAGGCATTTACAGCCATAGAAATGTGTAAATCACTTGCAATTGTTGTTATATGCTCAGAATGACCAAGTATTTTTTCCTGTCCAAAATAGCGACTATTTCATCATGATTTCTACATCATCCCCTAGAGCTGATAATGCTGATTCAGAATATCAAATTTTCTTTCAGATCCATCAAGAATTGAGTGAAATATTTGAGATATATATTTTATCTAGGATACCTATGAGTTTTGTTGTGTTTGGCCGGTGCCCTCAGTACTGCAAACTGCTGTAATTCTGTATAGATTGTATGACCTTGGTAAGCCCACCTCTTGTTCTCTAAGTACTGTACTGGTATATCAGTATTCAATGCAATGCCACATACTTACATAGTTGATAATTGATATTACTTTCACTATCTGATGATCTCTGGAAGTCTGGCCAGCTGATGGTCAGTTTTGGTGATGACTATGTAGTACTTAGTAGTTCTGGACAGAACTGTCCAGCAACCCACAGTAACCCATAGTAAATATGTGGATTGGACACTGCTGGCCAGTAACTGACAGTAAATGTGGTATCAGACAGTGTTGTCAACCCTGGACCTACATATCTGGGCAGCTGTGGAGCTGACCAGCACTGTCCAATTACATGCCAGTTTACAGATGTATCCCAGGGCCAAAGTGCCAAGTTTTCAGCATATGACAATGCCTCACTTGTACATGTACCTAATATGCAAGTTTTGGGAGAGTGTGATATTGGCACCAGGTGGTGGGCATTTGAGGTAGAGTCATAAGGATTGCCAAGAGTGTATATCATACAGTTTACTACTTAATCTATCACATATGTACAATCATGCTTTGGCTGAAAGTAGGGAATAAGGGGAGGTGAATATGTATGTGAGGTAGAGGACTTGACATCCCTACAGCAGTTTGAGCAACTCACTGCCTTCCAAAGACACCCCTCATGACACATCAGGAGTGTCAGATATGTATGTTGATACAGCATTATGCTCATTGTGTGACACAAATTGGAGGTGAGGATGGTGAAGATACAATTATTCCATGGAGGTTGGGCCACATTGTCCTGGCTGTTGCTAATGCCATTGGGCAGGACAGATTGGATTCAAGATCAGTGAGATGTCTGCATGGAATTCATTAGTAGAATTTTATTTTGGGGGATTTTTTGCAAATTGTGATGATTTCCATAACACTATGTATCATGTAAGTGAAAATATCTATAAGTGTTTGTTACTGATACATTGTATGTAAGTCAGACAAAAACTAAACAATTGCATTGAAGCATTGCTGCCACTTGTTGCCATGAACCATCTTGCTTAAGTCCAGTTCTATTCCACCCCTGGGGATGACCACAGTGTTCCACATTGAATAAAATTTGTTCCAGAATGTTGGAGGTATCCAAAGCAACAATCTCCCCTTTGGACCTCTGATCCAGCCATCATCGAAAAGTTTAACAGGTTCATACTTCACATGCACATCCTCCTCCAGAATTCCATCAAGGAGTTGTTGAGGGTCATGCAATGCATGCAAAGAATATGATGAAAAATGAATTAGGAATGCTGTATTAGATTTAAGTTAGCTGAGTAAAGTCAGAGGACATAACAAGTGGAGCCACTCACAACTGATGACCTGTGGAGGAACATTTACACCACTTGGGAAGGAGGGAACACATATTACCCACATATCTTCATCAGCACAAACATCTGCCACCCCAATCTCTGACCCCATGACAATCTTCTTGCCATCAGAGGAAAATCCAACTGAGTTGACCCCATCAGTATGTCCCTCAAGAAGGCCACCAATCTGGACACCTCTCTCAGCATCCCAGATCCTCACAGTCTTGTCATAAGAACCTGAGACAATCCTCTTGCCATCAGAGGAGAATCCAACTGAGCTGACCCCATAAATATGTCCCTCAAGAGGGCCACCAATCTGGACACCTCTCTCAGTATCCCAGATCCTCACAGTTTTGTCAAAAGAGCCTGAGACAATCCTCTTGCCATCAGAGGAGAATCCAACTGACTTGAGCCCTCCAGTATGCCCCTCAAGAGGGCCACCAATCTGGACACCTCTCTCAGCATCCCAGATCCTCGCAGTCTTGTCAAGAGAGCCTGAAACAATCCTCTTGCCATCAGAGGAGAATCCAACTGAGTTGACCCCATAAATATGCCCTTCAAGAGGGCCACCAATCTGGACACCTCTCTCAGCATCCCAGATCCTCACAGTCTTGTCATAAGAACCTGAGACAATCCTCTTGCCATCAGAGGAGAATCCAACTGAGCTGACCCCTTCAGTATGCCCCTCAAGAGGGCCACCAATTTGGACACCTCTCTCAGTATCCCAGATCCTCACAGTCCTGTCATTTGAGCCTGAGACAATCCTCTTGCCATCAGAGGAGAATCCAACTGAGTTGACCTCTCCAGTATGCCCCTCAAGAGGGCCACCTATCTGGACACCTCTCTCAGCATCCCAGATCCTCACAGTCTTGTCATTTGAGCCTGAGACAATCCTCTTGCCATCAGAGGAGAATCCAACTGACTTGAGCCCTCCAGTATGCCCCTCAAGAGGGCCACCAATCTGAACACCTCTCTCAGCATCCCAGATCCTCACAGTCTTGTCATAAGAACCTGAGACAATCCTCTTGTCATCAGAGGAGAATCCAACTGAGCTGACCCCATAAATATGCCCCTCAAGAGGGCCACTTATCTGGACACCTCTCTCAGCATCCCAGATCCTCACAGTCTTGTCATAAGAACCTGAGACAATCCTCTTGTCATCAGAGGAGAACCCAACTGAGTTGACCTCTCCAGTATGCCCCTCAAGAGGGCCACCTATCTGGACACCTCTCTCAGCATCCCAGATCCTCACAGTCCTGTCATTTGAGCCTGAGAAAATCCTCTTGCCATCAGAGGAGAATCCAACTGAGTTGACCCAGTTAGTATGCCCCTCAAGAGGGCCACCAATCTGGACACCTCTCTCAGTATCCCAGATCCTCACAGTGTCATCATCTGAGCCTGAGACAATCCTCTTGCCATCAGAGGAGAATCCAACTGACTTGACCACTTCAGTATGCCCCTCAAGAGGGCCACCTATCTGGACACCTCTCTCAGCATCCCAGATCCTCACAGTCTTGTCATTTGAGCCTGAAACAATCCTCTTGCCATCAGAGGAGAATCCAACTGAGTTGACCCCATAAATATGCCCCTCAAGAGGGCCACCAATCTGGACACCTCTCTCAGCATCCCAGATCCTCACAGTCTTGTCATTTGAGCCTGAAACAATCCTCTTGCCATCAGAGGAGAATCCAACTGACTTGACCCCATAAGTATGCCCCTCAAGAGGGCCACCAATCTGGACACCTTTCTCAGCATCCCAGATCCTCACAGTGTTGTCATCTGAGCCTGAGACAATCCTCTTGCCATCAGGGGAGAATCCAACTGAGTAGACCCCTTCAGTATGCCCCTCAAGAGGGCCACCAATTTGGACACCTCTCTCAGCATCCCAGATCCTCACAGTGTTGTCATCTGAGCCTGAGACAACCCTCTTTCCATCAGAGGAAAATCCAATTGACAAAACTGAGCTAGTGTGTCCCTGCAATGCAACTTGAGCAGCTGGCCATTCCTTTTGCCCTCCTACAGAAACACTGACAAGCTGTGCAAATTTTGGCATGAGCATTCCAGAAAGCTTTGTGTTTGATGGTGTAAAAGGCAATGCAGAGATATAAAGGTGTGGGGTGCTGTGGGAGATCACACTCCCAAAGTTCTGCACAAATTTGATCCCATCTTGTGCTAGCATCAAGGTATCCTCAACATCCTCCTTGCATATCATATTAGATAACATCATGCACAACACGGCTTCTCCCACCTGTAGCCATGAAATAGTAGAGGCAAGAGCACTCATAGCATGTCCAAGTACATCAAGCAGACTCAACGCCTCGAGCCAGAATAGCAGCTTTTCACATCCAACAAAAGTCTTTACCAGCATTGCAAGTCTTGAATCATAGTCAGCTCTCTGCAGATGGTGTGCCCAGTATCGACATGAGTAGGATAGTTGGGGTGAGATATTTTTGCTGACTCTCTCCTCCAGATCAGCAACTTCCGAGTTGCAGGAGTAGGAACTTTCCAATCCACAGAGGTTGAATTTCAGGTCATTGCAAAGGGTACGCAATGAAGCATAGGCAAGGCTACTGTCCATGCCAGTCCTAGATGCTTCAACGAAATATCCCTGGCTCCGTCGATGATCAGTGAGGAAGTCATAGAACGATGCATGGAGAGGTCGGACAGCAGAACATCTGTCTGATATCCCACTCAGCAATGGCGCCATGAATTCGAGAATGATAATTATGTCAAAACGTTCTTCCTCCGAGAGGAAGTGGCTCCGTACTTCGTTCAAAGTGTCCAGTCGCTGAGGTTCGGTCATCGACATGATCTGTTGCATCACAGAGCGAAATCGGGCAAGTGCCGTCTCGTCCTCCGGCATAGTGTCTTCAAGAATTGTTTTGTACATGGCATCCAGCAAGGTTCCCCCTTCCCCAGAACGAGAGAACATGACATCATTGTAGCGCTCCATGACCGTTCGACCTGGCTTGTTCGGTTTGATAAATCCGCAGGCTAGCCGAGCCCACTCGAATAGGCCATCCGACTTCTGAGCAATAGTCTGGACTTCCGAGACTCCAATCTCTGGAAGACGTCGAAGCTCGGTGGAAACATATAATCGGATGTCACGCTCTGCGGATACTCCAGAGATGGCGTCCAACGAGACGGCTCTAACATGCGCAGCAGTACTCAGGACACGTTCGATGTCTGGCAGCGGCCTGGACGTCAGAAGGATGCGGAAATTGGAAGGCAGATGAGCAGCTTCCGGCGATGTGAGAACAGATAGGATGGGTTCTCTCGATGTGTGTTGCCCGCTTTCATCCAAGGCATCGATCACCACGACCACATTCCCGACGATTGCCCCAGCGATCCTACACAGCGGCTCTAAAATGAGTTTCTGCCACTGTTGCATCACGTCAGCTGTAGTCTTGAGGGAGTAGTCCCTCGATACGACGTCTGCCAATGCTCGCCTAAAAGATTGATCACGATCAGCGAGATCTCGAGCAATCGTCGTCAGAATCTTCTCCTCGCGGTGTTCTGTCTGCCTGTCACGGGCGAAGCAAAAGCAAGAACCGAGTCCTCCCGCGTCTTTGATCCAAGACGCAATTGTATGGGCGATGGCCGATTTTCCCCTTCCCGCCTGCCCATGAAGCCAATAAATGCGAGGAGCATCGACGTCAGGATCGTTAATCCAGTTGATGATCTCCTGTAAAGTCTCCTTCCTTGTACCATCGAGGCATTTTTTCATCGTGTTCAGCCCCGCGCCACCTGCACAAGCCATGCCATCGAGATTCAAGTCTTCAAGTATGCGGTATGTGTTAACTTGAATGTCCCGGATAGTGCGGTCACGGTACTGTTGCATCAAGCCATCTAGGGTTCTGGCGTAGCCATCCACGACAGTCTGCGTCTCAGAGAAAATGTTCTTCGCAGTTCTTTTCCCTGAATGCATGTTATGTCAGGACATGGCAACCGAGATGAGGATATGACCTACAGAAGCTTTTCGTCGCAGAATAATTGTTAATGAACTGCGCAGAGTCGCTTATCGCTCGTGCAATCTTCGCAAGGGTATCTTTCATTTCGTCGATTTTATTTATGCTATCTTTTTCCGTAAGGAATTCGTGGACGCTTCGCACCGTGTTGAGAAGGCAAGATATCGCGCTGTCTAGATTTGCTTGATTTATGAGCAACTACAGATGGCTATGTCAGATGCAAAATGCCCGTGTTAAGCACAAACGAACCTGAGCGGCAGACGTTAAGATTCCTAGCGCGATCTGGGCGTAGGGGTGGACCTGGCGCGCGCATGCGATCATTGTATGGATGCAAAAAGTGAAATCCTTACGTGGGCAAGAGTGGAAACGACTTCATTGAAAACTTTGAAAGGTTTGAGATACGTATCACTCAAATTTTGAATCTCGGAGAATGTGGTATTGGCGTTACCGACGGCAACGACAGCACCTTGGGCGACACGCGGAATGCGATCAATGCCACCGAAACCTTCCAATGCAGCATCGACATCCTTCCCAGCCGACGTTGGCGCGTGTTCAGGTTCAGGTTTAACGATTGACTTTTCAACCTGTCGGGCAGAATCACTTAACCATCATAGCAGCTGCACATCACAAAGCACATACATTCTTGGTCGAAACTGTCTGGGATGTCTCCTGTTGGGCTTGAGCCCCATCGCCAGAACTTGTGGCCACAGCCTGTTGAGCAAATCACTCAGCATCATTGCATTCAATCGGATATGGCAGATTACATACATCCAGACCTGGAGCCGCCTGGGACTGTTCCTGTTCCTTCTGAGCTCCCCCACTGGTGCCTGGACCAGCAATTTCTGCCGCGATGGTAGTTGAAGGACCTTGGTTCGATCGATTGAAGAAGCGTTTCATTCTGGCGAGCATACCCGGGGAGGCCATGCCTATTGTTGCAGGTACAGAGGCGAGATCCCCTGCGCGAGCCTCAGAGCGTCCTGGCCACTATTTTTTTTGGCATTTCGATAAAATATATTTCTCAGAAGAAGCGATAACTACGTACTGAAGCAAGGCCGGAGGTCGAGTTGGAAGGTTTCACAAATTCCAAGAGACGACGTTTCTGTGACTGTGTTCTAGCCATCGAGAAATGGATATTACTGTAATTTCGCAAGTTTGAGCTTTGGTTTGAGGCTGAGGGTGTAGTTGAGGTGGTGGTAATGGTTAGTTCGAAATTTGACGCCATCAACACGTTGCAGCTGGTGCACGGACCGACTGCCAGATTTAGAGCGCATTGCCCCTGTGTTTCTGCTGGTCTATGAATATGGTCCCTCGCTCCGAATGATATCGATCCCATGCCAACCAGACCAGGTGCCTTCGTTGATGATTTCTTCAGCCCTCACCTCTCTACCGTCCCTGGCGCCAAACTCGACCCATTCACCGGGTTCATCACCACCCCACCGTCTTCACTCCCAACAGGCAGCCCGCCAGATTTGCGAATCATGATCCCGACGATCGATACTATGATGTTCACCGGCAGATTCCCATGACGGACGCTGCGCTGCAGCTCGCCTTGGTTTCAGAAGCAGATAGTATGACTATGACTTGGTCGCAAGCGCAGCGGGGGCAGATAACTATGGAGAATCGGATTTCATTATCGAGCCGAATGCTTCGAACGGGTACATATGGGTTTGGCGCCCTTTGGTGAGACGTTTACTCGATGGCTTGAGGCCTAAAACGGGGATGACAACCTTCCTTGGACATGTCACCACGCTGACTCTCGGACAGACGTCATTGTACAGAAACAACGCGTTGTAGCATTACCCGTTTCAAGAACTATGACACACTATCTACGTCCCGTGCCAAGATCCATGGAAGTGCTAGTTTGATGTATTGACATGGGGCCCTGCCTGTATGTGCAAGCTAGCGGAATCCTGTCGCAAACTTGATATCATCGTTTTCTCGTCGGGCTGCTCGACATTGAGGGGACACGAGAAGCAGAGGTTCCAAAAGAGATGACCATACTACGGAGCACTTCTAGGGCTCGGAGCTTAAATACCAATGCGGTTGTGTCAGGAAGCTTCGACGTTGGGACACCAATGTCACCGATTCATCAGTGACACTCGGAGTACTCACCAATAAGTTTGGATTTGACATCCTAACAGTTTCTGAGCGCAGTGCTCACTCGATAGGAACTCACCTTCACATCCAAGTCATGCGAGAGGTATGAGAGGTATACTGTCGGCGTGCTAGTCAATCCCGGCTTCGAATATCATCATGGCAATATGAAGACTACGTTTTTGAATCATCCTGAAGTCTGCGGAAAGCAGGTTAAAGCAAGTGAGCACCAATCACCTTCACGCGTGGAAATCCACCACAGTCGTCCCAATCCCCAAGCTCTCCGCCTTGGACACTACATACCTCGCAATAGCAACATCCTGTAACCCAATGCCCACCGACTTGAACACCGTCACGTCACCCTTCCTCATTTGAATCTCTTCCAGCCCGTCTTTACAATCCCATTTCTCCACCAACCGTCCAATCTCGACCATATCCCCAGCATTCAGACCGGCAGCGATGAGTTCTCCGGCCTCGATCGCACCTGCTTCGATTGAATCGACGACGATCGTCTCTGCCCGGCTAATGAGACCACAGTCTACTTCGACCATGTTCGGCTTGAAGCTCCCCACGAGATTTAGGTGTGTTCCAGGCGATACCCACTCAGAGGGGAAGAGTGGTTGAGTGGATGATGTTGCCGTGCAGATCACATTCGCATGACCTACGGCGCTTCGGACGTTGGTCGTGTCGTCCAACGCAAGTCCTTCGAGTGAGACGAGAGGGTGAGATTGACGCAATACAGACAACAGGTTTTCCAACCGTGCATTCATCGAACGATTGACGATGGTACATCGCTTGAGGGACGGAAATGCACGGATATGAAGATCCACATGGGCCTCGATCTGTTTCCCAGCGCCGAAGGCGACCAACGAGCTAGGCGGTTCGGAAAGGAGTAAGCGTGTTGCGAGGACAGAGCCTATTAGGTGCCTGAGCATTGCTAGACGTTTAGAAGATGCATATATGAGATGAGTCCATACCAGCGGCAGTCCTCAAGGCTGTCAGTGCACTCGCGTTGACGATCGCCTCCACACGCCCGGATTCCTCGTCCAGGAGAATGGTCGAAGCGGGCAAACCACGCTTATCGTTGGCAGATGTAGGTACAGAAACGACCTTGATCGCAGTTCCGACGTCCTCAACCCGTGAGGGCATAAACAGAGCCGTGTGATGGGACATGGTAATGCTTGTCCTTTGCGGCGACGCATAGTGCGATCCCGATGAGAGGCGACGAAATACAGAAGCCATGAGGGCCTCGAGCTCTGCTGATGGCAAGGCGGCAGTGATTGTGTCCACATCCTGAGCAGAGAGTACGAGAAGCGACATCGCAGGGTGCGATCACAGTAGCCGGCTGTTTCTGGACGCCTTCTGCGTGTTGTCCGCAGCAACTGCCAGCGTGATGCAGGAGACAATTGTGATCGAATAAGATTCGCAGGCACCGGCCGAAGCTGTGCTGTGGGTTTCGACCTTTCTCGGTCTGTCGGTGATCAGCCCCCCCCCCCCCCCCCCGCTTCGCCATATCACATCACGTGACATGCTGGCATAAATGTGGCAGTAAAAAAACTATGACTACTGGTGATGCACTCCATATGTGTGCCATAAATATAATAGATGTAAGTCATGTGGTGTCTCTTGCTTTTTTTACAGGATTATGTACTCAACAATAGCTTCCTGTTGATCATAGGATCTTCCTGATGTGCCAAGCAGTTCCAGAGTTATTTGCATTTTTATGGAAAGGTCCACCCTTAAGGTCTTGTCATTGTATCTCACATGCTGCTGTGCCATTTCTCTTGCTTTTTGGGTCACTTGTTTCCCTCACTCATCCCTTGCTGGGCATGCCTCATTCATCTAATTCTGTGCAGTTGTTATGGAGGTATGACCCATTTGGTGTGGTAACTCATTGGGATAGTTTTTTGAGTTTGAACCCAGTCTGCATAGTTTTAATTTTAACAAAGTTTAAAATGCTGTGAGGTGCTTACTAATGCTTATATAATATATCACATGCTCTATTCAAGGATTTCTCACTGTTAAGTATGGGTTTACCCTTGGGTGACTGGGCTTCAAGACTGGGTGACAGGAGCTAAGTCTGGGTGACCAAAGTCAAGGCCAGGAGACAGGGGCCAAGTCCAGTTGGACTGGAGTTAAGGCTGAAGGTCAGGAGTTAAGACTGGGAGCATGGGAATAAGGCCAGTAGCATGGGAAACTGACTGGTCTTGGAGTGCACTGTGAGGAATCCGCATTCCCTGGATGCGTAAGCCCCTGTCATTAACCATTCTGTGACTACTGTTACGTCCGCTCCCCTCTCGCGTTCACCGTTGTTCACGCGCTGCCTTCCCATGCCCTCGCTCCCTCTCACGCAATGCTATACCCGCGGTGTCACACACCAAAGGTGTTGTGGACATGGTTACAGCTGACTCTGCCTAACTCATTGACGAGTTGCGCACAATGCCCATGCATGCAGATGAAGACTAAAGGCCTCATGCGTAGAAAGACTGTTGGACGTGAACAGTCATCCTTCACACAAGATCGAGTCGTCAGTGCTAAAGAGAAAAGAGGAAGTGAGTTAAGCGCACGTTAAAGGTTTTTAGCGCCTGTGTACGGCATTCCGGTTTCTGTCATATCTCTGCCGTTTCCAAAGATATCAACTCGGTTCGCATGCTCGCTTAAAGTGCTCAGCCCCATGATTCTTCCTTCCAAATTTGGAGAGGATCCTCGCACCCTACGCGTTTCTACAGCACTCCATCCATCAGACGCTCATTTCGCGAAGTCCATCAATCATGGCCACCTCTTCATCAGTCATCTTGCTTGTCTCATTTGCCAGAGACAATGGCTACGTATATCTGCCAGGTGTCCCCACCAGCTTCCGTCCTGAAGCCCCCTGGTTCATCCCGTCGTTGTCAGCCCCGTCCCGTCCCATGCAGCTTGGTCAGCATGTTCTCCTTGTCAGTATGACTTCCAGAAGGACATTCTTTGGTTGCCTCAGGTCTGTCACTCGGTTAGAAAGGTCTTATGTGGTCATTTCAGTCTCCCCTCTTGATGAAGCATATGGATCGTTCCTCCCTGCTCCCTGCACCATCTTTATTCCAATCTCGTCCATCATTCTTCCTGCATTGCGACAGCTGCAGTATAATCTACTGTCCTCCAGCCTCCCTGATCACATTCATGACGAGTATGACATGCATCTTGCCTTCTTACTGCAAGATCCAGCAGAAGACATCCCCCCTTCTCCTCCTCCTCTGTCAGAACCCCATTCGTGAAGTTTTTGTTAACTTCACTGAGAGGATGAAAGGGTGGGAGACACGATTGCGTATGCTCTCATTGCCCCACAGACCCCCAATGCCCTAGCCCCCTTTGATGCCTGACTCATGCCCTTCAATTCTGGAATTAATACTTCCCTATCTGGAAACACTGTCCATCTGTCATGCCATCTTTGGATCTAGAGATGTCTCCGCCGAGATCTGACTTGCATCGCCACCCCCTAATGTGATATCAGTGCACTTACTCAGTTTCTGATTCTATTTGACTCATTTTGTGATAATTTGACTATCCTTGACTCGTTCATTGCCAATACTTACCAATCCTCCTTGCTTGCTTACTTTTCATTTCTCGCTTACTCATCATGATTACTCAGTCCTTACTCATTACTTACCAAGTGTTTGTGCCTTGTTTGTCACAAGCTGTGCTCCCCCCACAGTATATAAACCCCCATGTACTTAGTTACCAAGAAGCAATTCAGAAGCAGTCCAGCAGTCAGTCCAGAGCCTATCTCATCGTCGACAGTTGAGGCTCCACGAAGGGGTCTATCTGTCATCATTCATATACTTGGTAGTTGAGGCTCATTCGGAAGAGTCTATCTGCCTCCATCATTTCATCTGAAGCTTTATCCTCACACTTAGTCAGCAAGTTTGCTTAGTCACCCATCCACTCCTGCATAACTCGTCATCGACTTGCGCCAGGAGCATATTTTATCAAAAGTCCATTACCCCCAAGTACTTTTGGCTGAACACCTTCACTCTGTTCAGCATCCCCTTCCCAATCATTGTCCATTCGTCTTCTCCTGTGTAACTCGTCGACAACTTGCACCAGGAGCACCTCCACTTGAAGTCTTCCCCACTTTAGGTTTCTCTGCCCTCCAGGTTCTGTGGAGGTAAACCACCACTCACACATATTTGTCTTTTGTGTTGGATTTGTTTGGTTTATACCAGCTTTCCACACTTTGACTCACAGCAGCTGCTGTGCTCCGGTTGTTGTTTTTCCTCGGACTCTTTCTCTTATCATGGTCTCTGTTCCTTTAGTGCTTGTAGTATACCCTTGGCCTCTGTTTTGGCCTGTCTTCTGTGTATGTGCTGTCATGCAGCTTTCCTTTACTGTAGCCTGTCTTACTTAGGTTCTGGGTTTGCCTGGACTATAAAACCCTGTACTTAGGTACAGAATGATACCTTTTGGCACTTGGAAGGTCACCACGAGTTTCCTTTACACTTTGTCTACACCGCTGTGGGGAGTGGAATCCCTCCCTGTTAGAATGGTGATAGGCTGAAGGTGAGTTGACCTAGGATCGTCCCAAGGGAACCTAGACTAGCACAGGAGCAGAAAGAGGCGAGAAGAAGAGGGTTGGGGAATATGAGCCATTCGAGGTCGTCACTAGGTGTCTTTCGATGTCGTGCTCTGCAGGGAATTTTTCTTATCCAATTCTAAGTGGGATTTTTCCCCCGTTTTTTTTTTTTTTTACTGTACAGTACCTGCTAGCTAAATAGTGTAACGGAAGCAGAAGGGTTTTTTCAGGGAGGGAACAAGCGAACTCAGGGTAGCCTCTACAAGCGATGTTAGCCTATGGACAGGGTCCCTGACAGAACGACAGCAAGAGAGAAGAATTGATCAGGTACCGAGCAGTGTGCTGAACAAGGAGAACGTGAGTGAAGCGAAGTGGGAATGTGAAGGTAAGGACTTCGCATGGTTTGAGATGGGTCCGTCGAGGGTCGCTCGAGTTTGGCAAGGCTATTCGATAGGCTCACATGACTAGCCGCATGTGTCGACGAGTGAGCATTGACAGTTGACGCACACGATCCCATATGTGACTCGACGACTCAATGATCTGTGTGAACTATGATGTGCATACACATCTCCCGACGTCTCCTTTCGCGTGTGAAGTAGTGTAGGGAGTCTCGACTCCCCACACCGCACGTCTCACATTCCGCTGTGCATGAACTACGTATACTGCTTGCACCGCTCGCATCACCAGTACTATTCTGCAGACCACACCACGCACATCACGAACCGCTACCACTACAAAGCGCCAGGTCTCACCTTCTAGTCTCGACAGTCCAGAATCCCTTGGGATGAGCATTTCGTTCCCTTCATTTTTTATTGTTGTTATCTAAGCCATCTAGCTTGTATTATACAGCTACTTGGACTTTTCCTACAACTGGAGCCCACTGCGAGGGATTCTGCTGTCGCTTCCAGAAGGTCGCTCAGGTGCACCACCGAACACACCGAACTAGAAAATTTACGCCTGCACTTTCGCAATCTCAACCTGTCAGAAGACTCCGACATTTTCCGCCCTGTTTCACCCGTAACACCGGATCACATGCAATTACCCGCTGACGTTCCGTGGGTACTACCCACGATCACTCCTCCTGATATCTCGGCAGATCAGATATCCATCGCATCGGATCACCTAGATCTCACTGCCCCTGATTTTCCCAGTGGCTTTATCCACTCAACTCCCCAAAGGCCCGAAACCCCGCCATCACCTTTAACACCCATCACATCATCTGATTCATCATCACCGACACCCTCTTTTTCCCATCTCTTTGACACCTCCGAATCTATACCCGGACTCTCAGTTCCATCTGCCACACTGCCATGACCACTCACTCAGTCGCAGACCACCCATCAGCCAATTAGTAACCTGCCAACACTTCTGCCAGCTCGCTCGCGCACTATACCAACTGCTTCACACCTGCAACCAATACCCGTTCCACCTGTTACCAATCCAGCACCGCCACCACAGGTTAACCCACCAATGGCTAATCCTCAGTTTCAGATGCTGCTCCATGGAACACAAAACTCACCTAAATTTAGCAGAGATTCTCCCGCGCAGCTTCCGCACTACCTCGAAGACATCGACTTCCTCGGTACTCTCGCTGCTCTTGATGACCGTGGCAAGATCAGAGCCACAATCCGCTATGCTGACCTTGAAGAAGCCGAGGTCTGGCAAACGCTCCCGGAAGCCACTCCCACAGCCGATGACTGGGATGCCTTCGTAGTAGCTGTTAAGGGTTTGTACCCTGGCTGCGAGGGTGACAACTGCTACTGCCGTGCAGACTTGCAGTACCTCGTCAAAGAATATCAGTCCAAGCCTATGCAGAACCAGGATGACCTCGGAGAATACCAGCAGAAATTCGCTAAGATTTCTGCCCTGCTCATTAAAACTAAAAAGCTTGCAGAGATGGAATGGGATTCCATGTTCCTGAATGGCTTCCCAAGGGCCATCACAGATTGTATTCATCATCGACTCTCTATAGTCTGCACCAACCTCCACCCTGACGATCCATACCCACTCGCAGAAGTCGTCAAAGCTGCCAAGTTCCTTCTGACAGGATCCACTCTTCGTAGCGCAGTACTGATGATGGGTACCGCAGCCTTGCCAGCTGCACCTCCCTCGTCGGCTTACATGCTGCAAGTGCCACCTGCTGGTACTGTCGTTAAACAGGAATACAACTTCCAGACGCAGCCTCTGCCACAGCAATGCAGACCTGGCTGCGGTTTCTGTGCAGACCCCAACCACTGGACAAGGATGTGCACGCTCGTTGAAGTTTATATCTGCGCCAGTAAGATCACAAGAGGTACAGACAACCATCTCTATCTGGTGGATGGGAGCTGAATTCCACATTTCCCTGAATGTAACTCACTGAGAGAGGCTGTTGACCGCGTCATGGCTGACAGAGACCAGGCCAGTGCGCGTGCTGCGACTCCTGCTGCTCCGCACAAGGCACCGCTAACCTCTTCTGCGTTGCTCATCCTGAAATTGACATGCAGTTGGAAATCCAGCCTTCTGCCTTCTTAAACACCATCCAAGACGCTGATGAACCTGTTGCAGACTTAGCCAACCCTGACTTCCAAGCATATGTCGCTCAAGCTTGGGCTACCTACCAAGCGGATAAAGGTAACAAGGGAGCAGTCATTCCCCACAGAAAGAAAGCCCACTTTGACGGAGTTGAAATCACAGCTTGACCCACGGCATGTCCTGCCAACCCTCCATGAGTCAACCCACGTGCAGCCACTGTCGAAGAGGAAATCATTTCCCCTGGCGTTCAAAGTTCGCGTGCCGCTCGCCAGGCATCCCATCCCTCTACACCTGCCCCAACATCCACCACTACGAAACCATATGTTCCTCCAACTAGTCCAGCTCCGACACCCACGCACAAGGATCCCGTTCCCACAGCAGTTGTTCCATCGCAGACACCGTACCCAGCAGCTCGCAATCAAAACCAGTATCGTTACTTGTTCCCTCTTGAAGACAAAGCTGTGCCCAAGCGTATTGTGGAGTGCATACTCGAAACCAGCATTGCCATGCCAGTCAAAGAATTATTTGCAGTAGCCCCAGAGTTTCACAAACAGTTCAGAGACATCACCATGGCGAAACACGTCACCACAAACAAGATTGAGGTAGTTCGTAGTGACGATGAAGAAGGAGTACAAGTGAACAAACTGACTGGCCGCGATCCTCAAAGAACCGCACGCGAATATGGAGACCGCATTATCTGCGGTGACAACGGCTCAATCATAGCTCACCACACTCTGCTGCTCTGCTGCATCGAAGCCAAGGTCCCTGGGACCGACGTCACCATCAACTGCATACTAGATTCCGGTTCGGAAATCGTCGCCATGCCCAGGCGCATTTGGGAAAAGATTGGGCTTCCATTGTGCTGCGATCATCTCATGACTATGATGTCTGCTAACATGTCTAAAGACACTACTGTAGGCATACTAGAGAACCTGAAACTCGACTTCAGCGCTGGGCCAGTCATGCTACAGGTTCAAGTAATTGAACATGCCAACTTCGACATGCTCCTCGGACGTCTGTTCATTTGCCTTATGAGTGCAGTAACAAATGATTATCCCAATGGCGGACAGCGGATCACTCTCCAAGACCTGAACAACGGCCGCGAGTACACTTTGCCCACACGCCCATGGTGCGAGGGCTGTCTGTGCTGCAAGTGCAGCAAGCACTGCCATAGCCACCAAAGTATAGTCAAATGGGGCTTTTGAATATCGATGATCCACCAAACGGTCGGGGAGAGCCTACTAAGACGTCCTGTTTCCTATTTAGCTGCTGTTATCTGTTCCTCAGTCCTACAGTCTCATCATTAGCCTTTACTTCGACAAACTTCTCTTCACCCGCAGCACCCGTGCCATGGAACATACCCACCAGAATACCCTCGCCTGTTTTCGCTTTCCTCTCTTCCACTCAGACAATACTAAACCCCTCTGCTATAGCCACATTCAGCAGCGTTTATCAACTAGATCCCGTGGTTCACACCCTTGTTTACAAGCCAGTTGCCAAGAAGGTTCAGACGGTACCTGCCCCGATGGCGGAAGAATACCGCATCGTGTGCAGCCTGCCTGACGACCCGCTCGCTGGTCTCCAACCACTTCCAACCCATCCACCAGACTTCGCTCCGGGCATCTGCTTCACTGCCGAACGGGCCATGGAACTTGACCTCGATCCTGCAGATTGGCTTTGGCCAGAAGAACTTAAACTCATAACTTGGCTCGTTTCGGTCCATGAGCTCGCATTCACTTGGGACATTACAGAGCGTGGACACCTAGACGAATGGTATTTTCTGCCAGTAAAGATTCCTATGATTCTGCACACACCTTGGGTCCAACACAATATCCCTATCCCGAACGCGATACATGCCCAAGTCATAGACATGATTAAAGATCACATCAAGTCCAGCATGTATGAACCTTCTACAGTGGCTTACTGCTCCTGCTGGTTCTGCATAGTAAAGAAAGACGGAAAGTCTCTTCGCCTTGTGCATGACTTACAGCCCCTGAATGCAGTGACCATCCACGACATGTCCGTTCTGCCCTTCGTAGAACATCTCGCAGAATCCTTTGCCAGGTACGTGGTATATGCGATGATGGACTTCTACTCTGGGTATGACCAGTGTGCACTTCACGTGGATTCCCACGACCTCACCACTTTCAGTACCCCGCTCAGGCCACACCAGCTTACTACCCTGCTGCAAGGGCATGTGAACACAGTCCAGGTATACCAGGGAGATACTGCATTTGTTCTCCAGGATGAGATCCCGCATCATACCTTGCCCTTCATAGATGACGTCCCCATAAAATCCGAGACCACCTGCTATCAGCACACAGACGGGTCCTATGAGACTATCCCAGAGAATCCTGGGATTCGGAAATTTATCTGGAACCACTGTATAGTCGTTAACCGTATCCTTCAGCATTTGCAGAACGTTGGAGCCACTGTCTCGGCAAAGAAGTTCGTGTTAGCTGCTCTGTCCACTGTGATCATTGGGCACAAGTGCACCTTTGAAGGCCGCATTCCTGAAGAAAGCAAAGTGCAGAAGATCTGCAACTGGCCCAAGTGCCGCAACCTGACACAGGTCCGCAGTTTCCTCGGTGTCTGCGGAGTGCTACGCATCTTCATCAAAGACTTCGCCAAGATTGCGTGGCTGCTAGTCGCACTCATGCGGAAGGATGTACCATTCACATGGGACGAACCGCAACGCGCTGCTATGCAACGACTCAAGGACAAAATTGTAAAGTCCCCCGCACTCCGAAGGATTGACTATGAGTGCGGTCGTGAAGTAATTTTAGCAGTTGACACATTGGTCATCGCAGTTGGCTACATCCTCTACCAGCTCGGCGATGATGGCAGACGGTACCTGAGTTGCTTCGGATCCATCACCCTCAACGAAGTGGAAAGCCACTACTCCCAGGCCAAGCTTGAGTTGTACAGTCTCTTCTGCATGTTGCGCGCGGTACGCATATACATCTTCGGTCTCACTAACTTCACTGTGGAGGTAGATGCGAAGTATATTAAGGGCATGATAAATAACCCAGATCTGCAGCCTAACACGACGATCAATCGCTGGATCGCTGGTGTCCTCCTTTTCTTGTTCAAACTTGTCCACGTTCCTGTGGACAGGCATGCTGGCCCTGATGGCTTGTCCCGCTGTCCGTGGTTGGAGCTCGACCTGCCCGAGGATGATGACCATGAGGATTGGCTGGACCGTTTTTACTCTTTCTCTACACAAGTTGCCAATGACCGCCCGCCTCCTATGTCACTTTCCAGTCAAGATCACCATTCCCTACCACCACCCGCTTACCATTGGGCAAGCCTCCTGCCGCCTGCATCCTTCTATCTCGCATTCTCTGCGACTGCTGATGCTAATAACCCTTCCAATACCCCAGACAACCCTGCCATTCCATGGTCCGTGAAAGCTCAGGCATGTGAAGCAAAGATAGAAATGATCCGTGCATTCCTCGCGACCCGCGAGCGACCTCCTGACCTTACTGATGCGCAATACTCATCTTTCTTCAATTCCGCTAGCCACTTCTTCCTCCTAGATGACAACTTATGGCACAGGGAACTGCACGGACGGCACCAGCTAGTCATCGATGAATCCAAGCAGTACTGTCTCATCAAAGAAGTGCATGACAACCTCAGGCACAAAGGTGTCTTCATGGTCTGCACACGCCTTCTCCTCCGCTTTTGGTGGCCTCTTCTTGTCGAGGATGTGAAGTGGTATGTCTGCACTTGTCACGAATGCCAGATCCGCCAGACGCAGAAGCTTCATATCCCCCCCACTGTACCCATGATAGGGGGCCTGTTTCATAAAGCTCACATTGACATGATGCTGATGCCCAAAGCCGGTGGCTACCACTACATAGTACAGGCTCATTGTGCGCTCACCTCATATCCCAAATGGCGTATGTTGCGTGCGGAAAATAGTACCGTGCTCGTGTCCTTCATCTTCAAGGACATTCTATGCCGCTGGGGTCCACTCACCGAGATTGTCACTGACAACGGTCCCACGTTCGTCCAAGCCTCAGATGCCCTAGCCATGCAATATCATATCCATCACATCCGTATCTCTCCTTACAACTCTCAGGCTAATGGCATTGTAGAGCGCCACCACTATGATGTTTGCGAGGCTATCATGAAGAGCTGCGAGAACGATGATTGCCACTGGCACACCGTTGTGCACTCCGTCTTCTGGGCTGAGCAGGTCACCATTCTGAAGTCTACGGGTTTATCCCCTTACTTCATGGTGCATGGTGTTGAGCCGCTGTTTCCATTTGATCTCGCTGAGGCTACCTTCCTCTTACCCCTATCCCGTGACGATGCAACACCGCTGACTACCACAGAACTGATTGCTTGGCATGCATGCCAGCTACAGAAGCGTCAGGATGACCTAGACCAGGTCCGCGGCAATGTCCTCCGCACATGCTTCCAGTCTATCCAGCAGTTCGAAGCCGCCTTTCAGCATCGCATTAAAGACCATAACTTTGCTCCCAGCACCCTCATGCTTGTTCGCAACTCCCGCATAGAGAAAGAGCTGAACCGGAAGACGAAGCCGCAGTACACCGGTCCCATGGTCATCCTTCATCGGACCACTGGGGGCTCGTACCTGCTGGCTGAGTTGGATGGCTCCATCTCCAAACTCCGCTTCGCTGCATTCCGCTTACTTCCCTACCACCCACGGTCTCAAACCCACGCAACTGTGACTTGCATTACTGGGCTAGATGATGAAGAACTAGACCACCTTCTTGAAGAGGCTGAGGACGACCCCACTGATGATGATGTGGAGGCTTTCTCCATGGACAGCTGACTATCCATCTTTTCCAGTATCTGCAGTTTGTCCATCGCGCTATTCCCCCGTACCCTCTTCTCCCACGATACCCATACCTCTTTCCGCAGCCTCGCCCGCCTCCCCACAGCTTCTTCTACTGCACTCGTTCCTCCTCCCATGCTGACTGGGGACAGTCAGCATTCAAAGTCCCCTGCAGGGGTGACCAGCATACCACTTGATCCACCCGATATCAGACATAGTTCATTTCCTTTTATCTGTTTTACCCTGGGTTTCATCTGGAGACCTCTATTCCACCCCGGGTTTCATCCAGTGATTCTACTGATAGCTAGTCCTCGCTCAAAAAACATAAAAACCGCTTACAAAAAGTCCAAAACTGTCCAGAAAAATAACAAAACACCAAATAAGTATATAGCCAAAACAACGTCTCTCCTATCTCTCTTACTAGTCTCGCTGATGCCGTCCTTGGCCGCCCTATACCGTGGATCCTCGCAACCACCCCGTGCATTTCCTCTTCGATTGCGCAGTCAGCATGCACCCCTTGATCTATTTTTCTTTCAAATCTCCTTCCGTCTCCTTACATTTGATACACAAAGACCGTCCCAGCTACCCAATAAACAACCCCTTTGCCTCCTCTTCAAGAATCCGTCACATCCTACCATCAAGATCATTTCATGAGGACTTACTGTTGAGAGAAGTCGAAAGTCGCACGAAGAAGACAAGTTGGGCAGTACCCTGCGCACTCTACCATACTGTGGCCGATTTGGGGCCAGTTCCATGCTGAGCGGACAGAAATCTTTTGCGGTACCCTGCTTCGCAACCACAAAGAATGGGCCAGAACAATGTGTTTTCCTGCACATAAGGCATGGAACGATCCTGGTACGCCAGGTGATGCAGAAACAAATGTACATACTACATGATGGCCTACTCGATCCCATGCTCTGCCAGCGCCTCTGCAAGCTGCTCGATGCACACCTGCAACCGAAGGTTGGCTGCATGTGTGGCCACCGCCTCGGCCCTTACCATTGCAAGAGCCTGCAAGAGATCTGTCACGGTCTTGTTGCTCACTGCGCTGCGCCCAGAGGTCTTGCCCTTCCCGTGGGTTCTGCTCTCGACCACTTCCACAATGTCGTCATTGTCGTCGTTGTGAGCCCGCTTAGACGGACCGGCCTTAGGAGCCTTCGAGGATCGCGCTGTAGCGGATTAGTCTCGGTCATGTTGACACGCACTTGTCACTTACCAATTGATGCGCTGGCCTGCGCCTGCTTTCCCGCAGCCTTCGTCGACTTCTCGCATCCCTGCTTCATACGTGTGCAACCATCGCATGTTTGACCCTCCAGACTGAAACACACCACATTCTTCACTGAGCACCTTGCGCATGGCACCTTGTGCAGAACCGACCCGGGCGGGATCGTGACCCTCAGTCCTGCCTCGTCCTCGCTCTCTGCAATGGTCTGTCACGAATGCTGGAAATCCACATGGTTTCCACAGCGTTGCGAACCGTTTAGACTCACTTACCTTGTGAGCCGGTTGAGGGACCTCCACATGGGACATTTTCACCCCTGTGCCCTCATTGCCAACCCCCACTGCAGTCTCCTCACCCATATGGACGTCTTGTTTGGCCTTAGCGTGCACTTCGGCTTCCTCCATGGTCCACCGCTCGTAGACATCATCAGCCTCAGCCAGCGTGGGAGCATCTGCTGCGTCAACCCACATGGAAATGCCGAGCGTCTTCCCTCGCTCGACCAAGGGCATCAATACCACCTGCGGTGGTCTCGTCAACCCACGCAACCACATCACCGAATCAGCCTCTTACTGTCTTCTCCTCCCAGCGCCTTAGCCATATCATTTTCTCTTCTCACATGTCCTCCCGATCATCAGGCACACATTTTGCCTCAGCGACGAGCCCTGCCGATGCAGCTGCGATCTGCTCTCTCAAGGCAACCTTCTCTGCCTCTGCGGGGTCTGGGGTCGATGCACGGACGAGTTGGGACAGTCGAGGGGCACAGTTTGCAGACATGGTACGAACGTTGGAGATGGTCGATGGGGGGGGGAGAGAATCAAATCGATGCGAAGGTTTGCACTGCGCACTAACAATTATATACTTAGTGGCCATGAGGCGCTTATGTCATCGGTCTGGACGCCTATACACGGCATTCAACAGTCTCCTCGCATTCCTCGGCTCCACACTTGCTTTGTCTCTATGCAGAATCATCTGGTGTTCTCAAACCCTCAGCACCACACCGTTGCCATCACCATGCAGCAAGCTATTTATGTCCTCCGCACCATGTGGCTGACTGGGGATGGTCAGCATCTAAGTCCCCCGCAGGTGTGAGGAATCCGCATTCCCTGGATGCATAAGCCCCTGTCATTAACCATTCCGTGACTACTGTTACGTCCGCTCCCCTCTCGCATTCACCGTTGTTCACGTGCTGCCTTCCCACGCCCTCACTCCCTCTCGCACAATGCTATACCCGCGGCCGCTGTGCTCTGGTTGTTGTTTTTCCTCGGACTCTTTCTCTTATCACGGTCTCTGTTCCTTTAGTGCTTGTAGTATACCCTCGGCCTCTGTTTTGGCCTGTCTTCTGTGTACGTGCTGTCGCACAGCTTTCCTTTACTGTAGCCTGTCTTACTTAGGTTCCAGGTTTGCCTGGACTATAAAACCCTGTACTTAGGTACAGAATGATACCTTTTGGCACTTGGAAGGTCACCACAAGTTTCCTTTACACTTTGTCTACACCGCACGTCTCGCATTCCGCCGTGCACGAACTACATATACCGCTCGCATCACCAGTACTATTCTGCAGACCACGCCGCACATGTCATGAACTGCTACCACTACAAAGCACCAGGTCTCACCTTCTAGTCTCGACAGTCCAGAATCCCTTGGGACGAGCAATTCGTTCCCTTCATTTTTTATTGTTGTTATCTAAGCCATCTAGCTTGTATTATACAGCTACTTGGACTTTTCCTACAGCACACAGGGGGAAGCTGGTCTGAGGTTGGATCTACCTCCCTTGGTCTCAGCTTATTACCCTTATGCAAGCCAGGGAGAGGTCTGGGACAGGGGCTGGGGATAGCTTAAGGCTTGGCCTTAGCTATAGAGTAGACTTGGAGTGTAGTACAGGAGTTGAGGGTAATACTAAGTTGATATTCTGACTGAGGTGCTACAAAGTATGTACAGAGGTTAAATACATGAGGCCAGTCTGGGGTAATGAACATAGAGCCAGACTTGTTAATAAGCTATTAGCAAGAGGATTAGCAAGGTGTGGATAGCCACAGTGGCTGTGCCAAGACTAATAGCCAAAGTCCAGGTGACCAGCATAACTGGAGTTGGACACAGGTTTTGTACAGTAAGCAAAGATCAGCAAAGGGGGCTAGACTAAATATAGTCCAAACAATGGAAAACAGACCAGAGTTATGTCTGGGTGACCTGGACATGGACCTGGGAGGACCAGGGTGGAGCAGTGCAAGGCTGGGAGGCCAGAGTGGACTGGAGATAGGGGTAAAACACCAGAGTTGGTTTTCTTAGGGCTGGAGTTAGGTTTTCTAGGCCAGACTAGGACTGGACTTGACTGGAGTTAGGGGCTAGGGGTCCAGACTGGACTGGGCTTTGAGTCTGAGAGTCATGGATATGACAGTCACCATACAAACAATGCCAAACAATGAATTGGGATCATCAAGGCTCCCTCTTCTACCCCAACTCATGAAACCATCCTCCCAGTCTATGTATCTGGGCCATTTGCTCAGGGTAATCTCCATAAATATTGGTGACCACTACAGTCATGTCATTAGGGTATACTTACAACACCATCAAACCCTTAAAAATCTGTTTCCAGTCATCCCTGTGCTGTTTCCCCCACTCATACCTGACATGTTCTGCAACTAGTCAGTAATGAGAATGCTGAAAAAGCCATGATAGTTAGTCTAGCACTGGAAAACATGACTGACAATCCAATCACCTCTTATCTGGTGGGTTTCTACCTCATGGGTGCTGGATTAAGGGCTAGGGTGAGCTCAAACCCTTCATTACAGTCCAGGTGCACTGGGTGGGATAGTCTACTGAACCACTAGGAAGGAGATTCCCTCAGTCCATCTATCCCTGAGTATTACCTCTGGTCTTATATGACCAAGTCACTCATTCCCAGTCATCCACAGTCAGCTGAGAGCACAGTCTAGCCATGCTTTCCATGCCACCTGAAGTGTACAGGAATGTTTTGCCTCACCCCAGCATTGAAACCAGTTGCACTGTGGTGAAATTGTACTGGTTCAAAGGTGTTTTGTTTGTTCATCATTTCCTGATGTTCCAGATTGACCTCCATGTCATTTCCAGCATTCTCAGTACCAATTAGTTGTAGAACATGTCAGGTATGAGTGGGGGAAACAGCACAGGGATGACTGGAAACAGATTTTTAAGGGTTTGATGGTGTTGTAAGTATACCCTAATGACATGACTGTAGTGGTCACCAATATTTATGGAGATTACCCTGAGCAAATGGCCCAGATAGACCAGGAGGATGGTTTCATGAGTTGGGGTAGAAGAGGGAGCCTTGATGGCCCCAATTCATTGTTTGGCATTGTTTGTATGGTGACAAATCCTTGAATAGAGCATGTGATATATTATATAAGCATTAGTAAGCACCTCACAGCACTTTAAACTTTGTTAAACTCAAAACTATGCAGACTGGGTTCATGTCATATCCATGACTCTTGGACTCAAGCCCAGTCCACTCCAGACCCCTAGCCCCTATCTCCAGTCAAGCCCAGTCCTAGTCTGGCCTAGAACCTAACTCCAGCCCTAAGAAACCAAACTCCAGCCTAAATAACTCAAGTCCAGTGTTTTACCCCTATCTCCAGTCCACTCCAGCCTCCCAGCCTTGTGCTGCTCCACCCTAGTCCTCCCAGGTCCATGTCCAGGTCACCTGGACATAACTCCAGTCTGTTTTCCATTGTTTGTACTATATTTAGCTTGGTCCTCTCATCTAACTCTGGTTATGCTGGTCACCTGGACTTTGACTATTAGTCTTGGCACAGCCTCTGTGGCTATTCACACCTTGCTAATCCTCTTGCTAATAGCTTATTCACAAGTCTGGCTTCACATTCATCACTCTGGACTGGCCTTGCATATTTAACCCATGTACATACTTTGTAGCACCTCAGTCAGAATATCAGCTAAGTATTACCCTCAACTCTGTACTACACTCTGAGCCTACTCTATAGCTAAGGCCAAGCCTTAAGCTATCCCCAGCCCCTGTCCTGGACCTCTCCCCAGCTTGCATAAGGGTACAGCACATAAGCTGAGACCAAGGGAGGTAGTTCCAACCCCAGACTGGCTTCCCCCTGTGCACACTCCAAGACCAGTTGGTTTCCCATGCTACCAGCCTTGTTCCCATGCTCCTGGTCTTAAGTCTGGACCTCTGGCCTTAACTCTGGTCCAACTGGACTTGGCCCCTGTCTCCTGGCCTTGACTCTAGTCAATTGGACTTAGCCCCTGTCACCTAGTCTTGAAGCCTGGTCACCCAAGGGTAAACCCATACTTCACAGTTCAAACTCAAAAAACTGTCCCAATGAGTCACCAAACCAAATGGGTCATACCCCCACTAGTTCTCACCTGGCCATCATCACCTAGGATTTGTTAGAAAGCCCAGACCATGGGCTTCACCCCCCACACTAACCACTTGGACCAGTTCTTAGTCATTGACATGCTACACTCCCATCTGTCAAAGTCGGACAACACCCCTGGCTCCTTCTTAGGGCGGAGTTGGAGCGGGTTGGGCTGCGGAGTACAGCGGTCAAAGTCCGAAGCGAATCCAACCACTGGGTGGTGAGATATTCGACGAACAGTGAGCGGAGGGGTATGAAGGAAAGTCTCAGAGGCTGAGGTCGGAGTCGGAGTTCAGGGGTCAGAGGTCGGAGGTCGGATGAGAGGGTGTTGGGTTCAGCTAGTGTGCTGCCCCCTTGCGTGAGCTCAGCCCTCGTATTTCAGAGGCGGAGTGGACTCAGAGGAAGTGGAGATGAAACTCCAGAGGGGACCGAGAGGGAGTCGAAGGTGGGGACTTTATTCGATATTCGTACTGATTACATCGGAGTACTACGTGGCCTTATATACGATGTAGGTCAAGGGCGGTGCAGTACGGAATGTAAACCAATAAGTGTATAGTGGGTTAGAGTCCTTCTGACACAAGGGATAGAGAGTAGGGATGACGGGGACCTTAACTGAGACAAGGAAACTACTACAACGAGGAAGAGAGGGTAAATACCAAAGGAGCAGAAGAATGGAGAAAACCGACATGAGGGCAGAACCCTATCTAGAATGCAGGGCCACAAGTCCGACAGCCCACATGACTAACCTTAGGGCGGAGTTGAGCGGAGTTGGTCAGAACATGGACGGGGGACCTCAGAGAGGTGTGGAGATGTGTCAGGAGGGTCGGAGGAGCGCGGGAACAGGTCAGAAGAGGGTGGAGTAGGTGTTAGGGGCTTACGCTGGTGTCATGGTCATGACACCATCAATGAAAATTGCTCAAACATTGGGACAGTTTTTTGGACCACTGTATGTACAGGGGTTAAATACATGAGGCCAGTCTGGGGTAACAAGCATAGAGCCAGATTTGTTAATAAGCTATTAGCAAGATGATTAACAAGGGGTGGACAGCCACAGAGGCTGTGCCAAGACTAATAGCCAAAGTCCAGTGACCAGCATAACCAGAGTTGGACACAGGAGGACTAAAACTAAATATAGCACAAACATTGGAAAACAGACTGGAGTTATGTCCAGGTGACCTGGACATGGACCTGGGAGGACTGGGGTGGAGCAGCACAAGACCAAGAGCCCAGAGTGGACTGGATATAGGGGTAAAACATTGGACTTGAGTAATCTAGACCAGAGTTGGGTTACCTAGGGCCAGAGTTGAGTTTTCTAGGTTGGACTAGGTCCAGACTTGACTTGAGATAGGGGTTAGTGGTCTGGACCAGACCAGGCTTGAGTCTGAGAGTCATGGATGTGACAGAGCTTTATTTTGCTGTTAATCCTGATTTACATCAAAGCATCTGTAAGATCTTGTGTCCACTATGAGTATCTTGCTGATGAGTTGACAGGACAGACTTGGCTGGATGTCTCCTCATTGTAATTGCCCACATTGCACAGTGCAGAAATATTTCATACATATATCACATACTCTCTCCCACCCCTCCTTCAAACACACAGACACCAGTTAGTATGAATGTTTAATCATCATTCTTTCCACCCTTCAAGTCCAATCCCCACTTGTGCTTGAATTGAGACACAAGCACTCACTATGCTTTGTGGTAAATGAATGAGATCTTGTGATGCATTATTTGTGAACTACATGAGCCTGCTATCAAGATTGTCAAAAAGTCACCCTCACAAAAAGTCTGGAAAGTCACAAATAGTACAAATAGTCAAAAATAGGCTGGATAGTCAGACAGAAATGGTACAAATAGTCAGAAAAATAGCACAGATAGTCAAAATAGAAATAGAATCTACTAGAAATAGTCCTGGCAACTATCTGGACTTTTTTGACCATCTGTGCATGTGAAAGGCATGATAGACATCAATTAATTTCCTGATGCTCCATTGATCAGACACTCATTTCACTAGGTCCATCAGGCATCTTTGTTTTATGCCTTTGTCCACTCTCTACACTAACTGTTAACAAGGATGTGCTTTGTTGTATTTGGAAATTAACAAAAACAAAATAAGTAGTCCCTGAATCTGCTTGTTGTCATTGACATGCTCAATAGTTTTGTTCAGTACAGTCACTCTGCAGTAGAGCTGGTAGACTTAACATGCAAATGAGTCATAGAAAAAAATTACTAGCCAAGCTCGAAGATCACCACTAGCAGTACTACAATGGAAGGCATTTATGTAGTGTTCTGCCAGCCAGAGAACCATGGCTTGTATCCACTAACGAAGTTAGAACATTGCACTCACTCGAAGGCTTCTGTGACTACCACTCCATAAGGACAAAAGTAAATAGGGCATACTCCACAGGCACTCTGATTGCAAAGAGAGAGACGAGGTTGGGTAAGAACAAGGGGTGTGTATAATCGCGAATTAGTCCTGATTCGTCTGGTCGCTTGGTCGATACTCGATACCACGACTCTCGAGTTCTGCTGCTACGTCTTCCGGAATGCGACCTTTAACTTTGACATCATACTTCGCTTTCGACACCAAAGAGAAAAAAAAATGTCAGCAATGCTCGGGAGCAAACCAAAAGGCAAACAAGGCACACCCGTTCTCTGTCATCGTGCTGTGACTACTCAACTCGGCTCAGGATCGACGACGGACGTAATTCCATCAAAGTAGATGGCGGTGTGAACGGATGTCCCACGGAGTAAAGCATAAAAATAGGATGTTTGAGGTCTCGTGAACAGGAAGACGACAAGGATGCGCTTGCATGATTTCTTGGCAGTTTGGACATCCATTTTTCTTAGAGTCCGTTGGATATTGGAGCAAAGTAGGTGTGCTCAGAGATTTTTATATTTGCCTTGAGAAGGAAAAGGAATTAAAGCTGTCATCGTGGATGTCAATGTCGTCAGGCTTTACTTATTATGTGAAGTAAAACTTGTGGAAAGGCTACGAGCAGTGACTGAGGAACGTGACGTTAGCGAGAGAGCAGTTTGATTGATTCGATTTTTACGAAGCTAAAGTGTTCAACTACCCCACGAAAATGAGCTGAAGCCGACGCAGCCCCTAAGTTCACCATAGGGGCACACGCGCCGGAAAGTGTGGCAGGCTGCTAATCTGAGCTGATCACCTGCAAAGCCACAGTCCCGGTGGGTAGCTATCCCGATCTCGCTGGGACTGTGATGGCCCCATAACTTTGCTAACCCCTGTGTATCGAATCCGTTCGTAGCCGCGACAGGGAACAGAGGCATTGCAAGGCCTCTCAAATTTTGTGAACGTGACGTTCCTCCTGACCGGGAGGTATCATGTCGTTCTCTCAGTCGCCAAGGATGATGCCCCTCATTCTTCTCAGTGTGGCTCCGTGTGTTATTGCCACTTCTAACGCCTCGAGGAGCTTCAAGTCAGTAATCGAGGGTGTAGGTCGTTGTATGCACTTTTGCAGGTCGCAGTTGACCACTACGCTGCAGATCATCACCGAACCACGAAAGCTGGCTGTTGTTGTCGTGTGCGCCTCTGTTGTAATAATCGCCATCCTCATGTGGCTGGTGCACATCATCGCGGGTTGCGTGCGCAAAAGGAGGTTCCGCAAGACTGAGGGACAGGCTACTTCCCCTCAGCTACTAAGCAACGACATTTCCGTTTCAGAGTTGGGAACGTCTGAAACGGCCACCAAAGTACCTTCTCCGACTCCTTCGACGAGTAACCCGCCCAGTCGCGCTTCCCTGAAATCTCCCATCAATGACGCTGTGAATACTTTCAACACTAGGATTCCAGCACATCCGCCGTCACCTAAATCGTCAAGAAGAACCAGTCACAGCCAAACTCCCGCCCGTGAGCGACGCCGTCGTCGCCCACAAGGACAGGATCACGGCTGGCGGGCGGTCTCGCATTCCCCCTCTTCACATCGTTCTTCAAAAGGAGGACAGTTTGAGGCGAGCGAACATTATGGGTCGCTTGTTGTGAATGAACAAAATCCCAGTTCAGGTACGTCATGGTGCCCCTATTTTCGTGGCTGAGGGAAGAAACACCATTTCTTCCAGGCGGTCCCCGTTATGCACGCCAGGGCAGTCGTCGTCGCGCATGCCCGAGTGTTTCCTGGGTGTCGCAGGGATGCCAAGAAGGCCATGGTAGACATCATTCGAACTCGTCCCATCGGGGACAACAGCATGGCACAACCCTCCGTGACATGGAGACTGTTGTGTTAACTCACACCATTACCTACCCTTCTAAATGCGCACAATCTCCTTCGAAGCAGATACCACAGGAGTACATCGCAGGGGGTTCCGTCATGCACCGTCAAGGGGCGGTGTCTCAAAATCCAAGTGACATGGAACAACAGCGACACACAAACCGTGTAGACCTGCCTAGTCACCATCACGGAAGCCCTATGGTCCCTGTTAATGATCGGCCCCCACCATATACTGCGAGATCAAAGGCTTAGCTTACTGTATTTTCCAAACTGTAACAAGACAAGGGCCACGGAAGACCACGGATAGTCTTGCCATGAGCTATGTCGTAGAAAATCGAACAGGCGGATCGACCGGTAGGCAACGTACAACCACTGGCAGACGTCGACTTAACTCACCTGAGTTGATACTTATGCCAACCGCTGCATGCAATCGTGCCTTATCCTACTATTTACACTGCGGAAAAAACTCTTCAGACCGATGTACCAGCTTATTTCGGAAGAAAAATGATACTTACTACGCATGAGGTAGGACTTGTTGAAATGCAAGGGTAGGCGTAAAACAGCGTCTCGTTGCCGTTTCCATTGCGAAGGCTGCTACCTTGCAGCGGGAAGTAATCCGGTGCATTTAGTAACCCCACATCTTGGCCCCCGTGGGGAAGGGCGGCAATCTCCACGCTTGAGCTCTTTGCTCAGAACCCAAGTCCTGGATGCCGTCCCAACGGGATAACCTGTAATAGAGTGATGATGGTCAGGGCAGCTGACATCTACTGCCTCATTTCGTTCAGAGATATGGAGATGACGTTTAGTTGCCCAAGGTCGACATCAAATTATGGCTTCCACAAGAATCGCTTTCCTTAACTGCTGAGTAACTGAAATACACCCTTCCCCCCCTTAAATCCCCCTAAATATCCTGGATTTGCCATCTTATAGGTGGCTTACTTGTACCCACCAACTCCCTTTCATTTCAATGTCTTAAACGACGGTGGTCAAGAGAGCGCAGACATACCACTATCTCCCCGATGCGATGTCAGTCTCGGTTTTGCTGTGGCTCACTTTATTTCGTCTTCTTCAGGGAGTTGCTGCCACCGGCAGCATCTCCAGGCGGGAGTCCAACGGTGTGAGTCGTCATATATTTTCGCATCATGAAGACCTACCATTCTACTGTAACTTCTGACAGGCCTTCTCGGACCCACCAAAGCAAATCGCTTTTACTGTGTGTGTCGTAGCGTCCATAGCGGGAGTGCTTGCAGTGGGGGTGTACGCCTTAGTAGCCGGCAGGCGGAAGAAGACTTCGGATGACCCCGAACTAGGATCTGCAGTCACGGCAACCAATGACAGCACACGTCCATCAGACCAATCTGCGAATACCGAGCCATCCTCTCGAGCATCCGGCGATCTCCAAAGGCGGACACCGTCGACCGGAATCCCAGTACCCGATGTGGACACCCCAATGGGCCGTTCTTCACGGTCCCGCCGATCACGGATATCGTTCATACCAACAAGCCTTGAGTCGATCCCAGAACACGAGCAATGGCAGTTTTGCTTCTGTAGCGATAGCGGCGACGACGATGACACCTCGCTCCCTCCGGGTAGCTTTCACTCTTGGTACCTGGATTACCGATGCCGAATACTCTTGAGAAAAATTTCTATAATGGCCGGACACACCGGAAATCACGGTGAAGCAAGGCCATCTGCCTCGCTTCCTCACGAGGGAGAAGATACCACAGGTCTCCATGACTTCGTCGACGTGAGCCGAAGACGAGTCCATTCGGCACTTAAGCAGAGAAGGGGTGCTATCCGCCATCATGACACGGGACCCATAGCTTCAGCTAACATTAATAAGCAATCCACACACCTCGACCAAGTTCCTCCATCCATCCTACGACATGGTGATCATGCAGAACCTTCCGTAACTGAGCAGCCAGCGGACAAGTCCAAATCCGCTACGGCTATAAAGCGAACTGCCTAATGCCAGCTACGACTATCCCCACCTACTTTGTGACGGAAGAACATATGCGCGTCGATCCTCTGCCACTTGGCACGGCAATGCAGGAGTGTGGGATTTCAATCTGCAATGACGCGGCCCTACACTTCACTTTGGGAGTGCAGATCGAAGGAAGGCGGCTTGATATATGAGTCATCTCTGCGTACGTGGGTCGGACATACGCTCTTTAGGGTAGTGGACTGACCAGGTCGAACCATAGCATCAGTCGTCTTGCAAAAAAAGCGGGCCAATTGTTATCATAGGTCACGTGCATCGACGCGTCGCGCTGCCCATTCAAATTTCAGATAAGGCTTGGTAGATAGGAGATGTGATGTCTATCGTTTATTCTGGGGACTCGTACGTTTGGTAAACCGCCAATCGTCTTTCGCCATGTGCATGAATATGTACATCGTAAGGATCTTGGGGGTGTTCACAACTCATCGCCGGTGTAGTGCCTACTCGTCAGCGGGCCTAGAACACAGAAGGACTCCACGTCGGTCCAAACTGTGAAGAAGCAGGTCTGTTGAATCAAGGGCCATATATTTTCCCTTCCATGCGTCTAGATTTCTTACCCTCATCAATTGCGTTCACGATCAAATGTGTTCCCTGGTGGCTGACCTGTTCGTCGTTCACCAGATTACATACGGTTTTCGAGCAAGTAAGGTTTGTCGCGACCCATCACGAAGCAGTCAATCTCCCTTCTGCGTCGCTGCGTCATGAAACGCTACAGGTGGACGTCGGTCATCCTACTCCATCTTTCGCTATGCGTCAGTGCTGCCAACAATCCCCCAGCCGACTGGCTCAAGACTGTGGGCCGTTCACGATTAATCCACGAAACAAGGCTGACACTGCTAACGCTAGATCTTCTCCGACATGCGAACGGCGCTCGTTTTTGTGGCTTGTGTGTCGGCTGGCGTAACTGCAATTTTCGTGTCGCTGCTGTGTCAATACGCATATCGTACATTCGAAGAGTAGCACTCGAGGAAGACTTCAGAGTCCACGAGCAGGTTCCTGATGATATTCCCCACCAGTACATCCCAACCCGTTCAATCCCCCGTCCGAGCAGCCAAACCCGTTCAATGACCCACCGGAAGGGCCCAACCCGTTCAATCCTTCGCCAGAACGACCTAACCCACTCAATTCCCCGCCAGCGCAGTCCAACCCGTTCAACCCCCCGCCGGAGCAGCCCAACCCGTTCGACAATAACGCACCTTCGGCAGCGAACTACCCTCCGCGGAGTAACCCAATTGCGATTGCGTTGTCTGGGCAACCTAGAATCAGATATCGGTTTCTCAACTCTGATTCCGACCAGGTAAGCATACGTATTTATACCCAAAAGTGAAGACGGTAAGCTCACCTACCAACCCCCCTCGCAGACAGACAGCGAATCCAGTCGGGAGGGAAGAAGCTCTCCCTCCACTCAGGGCAGCTCGTCGTCCCGCTCTCGTGGGCGTCCGCGGCGCCGGGGGACCAGGCACAGGGTTCGTTCCTTGAGTGAGAGTGATGCTTCGCGAAACAGGGGTGATGCCAGTGATAGCCGCCGACTGGCTTCATCGTCTTCAGATAGTGCTCTTGATGAATACCTCTATATGAATTCCAGAGGACGCGGTCCTGATACCCGCCGGGAACAGGAAAACACTACAAGGGCTTCTGGCAGACGGCGCGATGAGTCGGAGTCTCTATTCTCGACTGACGAAAGAAGACAGCTCGTCAACCGTGTTCGGGCGGCCATGCAACACAGGAACCGTGTTCGCTCTCGTCGAACCACCCTGCAACAGGAAACGATCGCGGGCCCGTCTTTCACATCCCCGGATAATACAGGAATCGTAACTTCTAGCAGCCCCAGCGAACACAGCCAAGAACACATTACATGGCCTCCTGTGTTTACGGTGGATGAAACGAGACTGCTCACAACCCGTGTTCGCGCCATCTTGCAACACGCGAACCGCGTTCACTCTCATCGTGCCATATTGCAACACACAGATCGTGTTCAGTCTCAGCAAGCCATCGTGGAACAGGCGCCGACCGCGGGTCCTTCGGTCACGATCCCGGGTAACACAGGAAACGTAGCTTCTGGTAGCGCTACTAAACTCCCGGCAGCCCCTACGCAATCGTCCTCGCCGCGGGAGCATAGCGAGACGTCCTCTTCCTCGGGGCACAGCGGTGACGAAGTTGACGCACCTGTGAACAATTCACCACCTCCCTATTGGAGGTTCACGGAGCATTTCGATAATTAGTGCATAGGGCAAGGCAATATTCTTCTACATTTGTTGCGTAGCGATGGACCGTCCCGTATACGGCAAAGATCGCTCGTTTAGTTGTTGTTTTTACGTTGAGTCAATGGTTACAAGGAATTCAGTGCGGTGATACAAAGGTTCGACATACTACTGGGTCTGAGCGCCATACCCTCTGATGTTCTCGGCAAAGTCCCACGAAGTCTGCAGTTTCAGTGAGCCTGAAATGTTCACGCCTTCCGCAGTGACAGTTGCAATTTGGTACTACAACGATTATCTCAGGATATCGTAGGCAGGATGGGCCAATGATGTGCGTACCTTGTCCAGACTTCGAGCATCGCGGTAGAAGAGAACACGCATACAATATTCCAATATATTTTGTGCTTGCTCTGCTGTGAGATCATCTTCGTGCCCTTCTACTGCTTTGCGGAGTAGCGGTTGTGCAATGTAGGCTCCGAAGCCAGTGGCAAGCGTCGAAGCTGAATATGTCGTCCCAAGCAAATCGACATATGACAAGAACCTGTATCAGGGACGAACAACCAGTCTCATCGCAGCTCCTTCAAGAGAAAGTACATACCTCTTTCCATCCTTGAACCCGCCAATGAGGAGGGAGTTCCACAAAGGGTCCAACTTCGAACGCCGCGCGTACATGACCTGCGACATGTACTCGTGTATTTCTACAGGCCCGAGTTCGTGTCCATCCTGCTGAGTGCTCTCCGCTATTTGCACCTCTTCGAGGATGTGTTGGATGTGTTGGAAGTCGGACATATCACCGCCGGCACCGATAACGGTATACCTCCCAACGGGATGGAGACGTTGAACGTCCTTGAAACGAGCGAGGGAGCCATACGATGCTTTTTGTAGAATAATGTTCAACAATGGATAGTCTAGAAGCGATGAGAAGGCATACCAAGGTTGTCCGCTGCCATCATGATACCATCCTTATATTTGATAGCAAGCACACTCGTGCCGGTAACGATCGGCTGCCTGTGGAGGGTTTATGTATATGCGCATGAATATACAGATGTGTGGCCATACTGTGTACGCTGAACACTGTCAGCAAATGTGTCTTTTGGACGATTGTCGGGCCTCTGATGGATGGGATAGGTGCCATAGGCATCGAACATATCATTTCTCTATGACGACAGTCCACCATTAATATTCCTCACAAGCAAGGAATTCTGCACTTACAGGGCGACCCCAGTTGGTAGGAAAGTGGTCCATGGCTGTCAGAGAGATGATGCGAACGCGTCCCACCACAAACCATGGACGCGCAAGCACAATGGCTTATGTAATACCCTGATTCGGCCAGCGACCATTTCCACACTACCGCGGGATGTTGAAGGGGGAGGACCTCTGCAACAAAGTAAGTGTATAGATCTCTTTCTGTGTGCTCCCATGTCATCCGGAAGCTCCAACAACGGGCTCGTCCACAAAGTGTATTTCGCAATAGGGGGTTCTGTCCAGAAACGAACATCACGTGACCATTGACCTGCCTTCCCAATTTGGGTTGTCCCAAGTGGAAGGGACGCGTCACTTGCGAGGACTGCGTTCAGATCAGACAGAGCAACCATGGCCAGTACAGACGCGAAACCACCAAAGGACGGGGAAAAGAAGAATGAAGAGAAAACGAACGAGGAGAAGACCCTCACGCCGACTGCCGAAATCAAGGTCAACATTGCTTTTGTCGAGCGAGCCGTGTCCGAGCTCGAACCGCGATTTACTCACCGTGTATTGCGATCACTCACTGCGCTCAGGAAACGCACCAACGATAAGGTCTTGCGAGATGCAATAGAAGAGAACTACCCAGCAGGTACGTCATATCGATAAGTTTACATCTCTTGTACGGAATATTTATGTGCTATGGTTATAGACTCGGCCGTAAAGGCGAAGCTACTTTCCTGGCTGCCCCCAGCTACAGAGGCCGAGATGGATGTCGATTCCACTGCCTACCCCCCAAGTACACCGCCTTCGAAACCTACCTCTGACCCCGTTCCCGAAGTGGAGATATACCTCCGTCTTCTCATCATTCACCACTTCCACACTTCCAAGGAGAATTACGCCAAATCCATCCAACTGTCCAACGAGACAGTGGATAAAATGCAGGCTCTAAATCGTAGAAGTGTGGATCCAATTGCAGCGAAAATATGGTTCGCTGTCGAACGATCATACGAACTAGGTGGTGAACTCGCCGACGCACGACCGTAAGCGTTTCTGTCTTTTCTCGCAACTGACATTAAATTCCGTCTGTATTTCAGACTGTTTTTGGCGGCTCAGCGGACAGCCGCGTTGCGTCACGACGATGATACGCAAGCTTCCCTCATTAACCGTCTTCTCCGAAGCTACCTCCATTACAACTTGTACGATCAGGCAGATAAACTGGTTTCGAAAACCACATTCCCTACCTCCGCCAGTAACCCCCAATTTGCTCGCTACCACTACTTCTTGGGGCGCATAAAGGCAGTGCAATTAAACTATACTACTGCTCACACGAATTTGCAAGCAGCCATTCGCCGTGCACCACCTGCGAAGACAGCGCCTGGGTTCTACCAAGCCGTGCACAAGCTTTTCGTGGTTGTCGAATTGCTGATGGGAGATATTCCCGACCGTAGCATATTTAGGCACCCCGTCCTCGAGAAAGCTCTTGCTGCCTATTTTGACATCGTCAAGGGTATGTGCAGTCTCATGCTATGTCCTTGACCCCCTTAGTAATCCACCTATCAGTGGTCCGCACGGGTTCCCTCTCAGAATTTCAGGCGACGTTGACGAAACATGCGGCACAGTTCGAAGCAGACAAAACGTACACTCTGATCGTTCGTCTCCGGCAGAACGTCATTAAGACTGGCATCCGTCGCCTCTCCCTATCGTATTCACGCATCTCCTTGCGTGACATTTGTCTCAAGCTCCACCTTGACTCCGAAGAAGATGCGGAATACATCGTTGGAAAGGCCATCCGTGATGGCGTTATCGACGGTCGGATTATTCATGAAAAAGGTTGGATGGAGTGTGAAGGTAGAAAGAATGGATATGGACCTGACGTCAGTGAGGTGTACATGCGAAGAATTGCGTACTGCATGGATCTCCACAACCAGAGTGTGAAGGTAAATCTTCATCTTCGATCTGCCATGTCAATCGCTCGTCGCTAACTGGATGTTTTAGGCAATGCGTTATCCCCAGGACGCACATAGGAAAGAACTGGCCGCCGCGCAGGGAGCCCGAGAACGTGAGAGGGAGCTCGCCAAGGAAATAGAGGAAGGAGATTTGGATGAAGATGACGGCGGTCTGGGTGGCTTCTGATGATCGATGTCGGACGACACCCCTATTCCCTCATAGTTGCAGACATCCGTGATTCCTATTAGGTCGGACTTCGTTGCATGGAACCTATTTCCAACGTGCCGAATAATAATATTCGTCAACGGCAGTACTGCACAGTACTACGTAGTATCACACCAGGCTTGGATCCGTAGGACTTCCGTATAAGCGTCCATCCCGGACTTCCCAGTGCCAACTTGAACCATGTTTACTTAGCTACAAGCACAGATACGAAGAAAGTATGCAGAGGACACATCCTATGATGTACCCTGCCGGAGCCAAAGCAGATGATCGGTTGATCACTGAAACATTTACTAGGGTCTTCCAACGTCCTAAATCATACCAACATCATCAACCTAATCACAGGCTGCTTTACTTCCCAAGAAATACCTTGCTTACGCCAAGGGATGGCCAGGAAAGTCATACATACGAGCGTCGTGTTGCATGGAGACCACTGTTACCTATCCGAAACTGTTCATGCAAATTGCATATGGGAGATATCTGAACTTTGTAGCACGCTACAGTAATATAAACTTTCGCGATACATACTACCCTAAGGTCGAGAAACAATGAATTCTAAGTATACGACGTTATCGCTTCAGTTTCTTAGTTGGAATGTCGAGCCCTGCGGCTCCCCTAGCCTTACCAGCGCGTTTGTTCACAACTCGCTGAAGGGCTCTCTTGGTCTCACCCTCTGGAAAACTCTCAACATCGTAGTAAAAGGGAGCATTCTCTAGTAACCTACGACGCCGTGGGTGAGATTGGTGAAAGAGGGGAGTAAAGTATAATTACCATTCAGGGCGCACATCCGTCACAGTCCGGATGTACGGTCGAGTCGTCAAGACGAATTCATTGAATAATACCCATTCTGGTTGGGTGTCCAGACCACAAGATGGATGCAAGTTCACGACCTGACACAGACAAGCGAGCCACCATCAGCTGCAAGTTGCCAACCTGGCTGCAGGAATACGTTACCTGGTTATCTTTTACAGTTAAATAGCTGCCCTTCTCCCCTTCCTTGTGAGCAACTTGCATAAAGAAACCGCAGCACAGAACCTGCCGGATGGCGAGATGACGTTTCTTCTCATCCCCGATGGATATGAGCTCGATCTCAAAGCGTTCCATTGTCCGCTTGAGTTGCTCACGAACATTCTCGGCCTGGGCAAGCGCCCGAGCAGAGAGGTAATTAGTCCAAGTCCATGACTTGTCATATTGATCTGCAGGACGCGAGAAACGAGTTCAGTTGGCAACGCGGCAAGTGTACTGCAAAAGGCTTACATTGGATATAATTGTTGTAGACGTTGAGAAGTGTAAGGTGGTCACCATCTGGGACTGTGAAAAGTGCCTTGGCTGCATCGGCTTCCTTACGCTGGTTGTTCGGCCGGAGCCATACATTTGGGACTGTTGTAATACCATCTGGTCAGGGAGCCACTCGCATGAGAAACGATGAGATCGTACCAGATAACATCGCAGTGATGGTTAACATTTCATTGCTACATTTGAATTCCGGACTGACGATCAACATCTTCGACAACTAGAGGAAGAGTGATCAGACTGAAGGAACCATCTAACCGCACAATCCGAAAACGCACCTGAGGGTCTAGCGGGAACTCTGCCATGAGCGTGCCCAGTGCCGTCAGATTACCATCATCGTCCAACGCCGCCAAATAGTTCAACAGTTCGAGCGCACGCATGAGAGTTTCTGGCGCAGGTGCGTCCACATAGTCGAATCTTACAAGATCCTGTGTAAACGTTCAGAACGCACAGGCTACCCCATCGCCCAGGTAGGAACACTCACTTTGATCCCTGCCTTGACCAGTTCTAGTACAGTGTTAGCTAAATTACTCCTTAAAATCTCCGGGTGTGTCTGTTCCTCCAGCTCCGACATGAAATCTTTTTCTGTGTACAATCTGAAGCATTTCCCCGGTCTCGTTCGCCCAGCACGTCCAGCACGTTGCTGTGCGGAGGCCTTCGATATTGGAGTTACCAGTAAACTCTCTACACGGATCCTAGGGTTGTACACCTTCTGCTTCGAGAACCCGGGATCTACGACATAGACGATGCCATCGATAGTTAACGAAGTCTCCGCGATATTCGTTGACACAACCACTTTTCTGCCAGGAGGGCCATCTGCCATTTTCGGCGATGGAGGTGGGTCGAATATACGTTGTTGCTGCTGTGGCGGAAGTGAAGAGTAGAGCGGTACACAGACTAGAGGCCCGACAGAGTCTGGATCCTGATTGATCAAATCGTCTGCCTCCAATTTAATCTTGCGACATGCGTCTTCGATCTCCTCTTCTCCGGTCAGGAAAAGCAGAATGTCGCCGGGATCCTCTGCACGATGAATCATCAAAACGGTGCGGATGGCAGCCTCGACATAGTCGGGTTCGGGTTCTTGAGTATAAAACACTTCCACCGGATGTGTGCGACCGGGTACCTTGAACAGTGGCGCCTGCGAGTCAGAATGAAGACCAAAGTACTTCTGGAACTTGAGTGCATCCAAGGTCGCGGACATGACGATAATTTTCAAGTCGGACCGTCTCTTGGCAAGGTTCTTCACGATACCCATGAGGATATCGGTGGCGAGAGTCCGTTCGTGGGCTTCGTCAAGGATGATTGTGGAATACCGATTTAGGTCGGGGTCGTTCATGGCCTCCCGGAGGAGCATACCATCGGTCATGTACTTGAGAAACGTCTTTCCCGGTTCTGTCATGTCCTCAAAACGTATCGAGTAACCGACTTCTCTACCAAGTTCCACTGCGACGTGGATAAGTATGTTTGGAACGTCCATAATGCCAGACTGACTCACCGTCCATTTCTTCAGCAACTCGTTTGGCGACAGACATCGCAGCGACACGTCGCGGTTGCGTACAGGCGACGATTTTGCCTTTGGTATGGGGCAAGTCCGAATAAGCGACAAACTGTGGTATTCTATCGGTGAAAAGAGACCAGTCTATAAGTCGCAGTTCAAAAATGACAAGACAAAAAAATGTTTCTTGGTGTCCCACTTACTGCGTTGTCTTGCCAGACCCAGTCTCGCCTACCATGACAATAATCTGGTGGTCCTTGAACTATACGAGCGGGATGATGTTCGCAGTTAGCATCCGGAAGGAATTTTCACGGGCGCCCGAGTTGGGGCGCTGATATGGGAGCCAAAGTTCTACACTCACCATCTTGAGGAACTGGTCCATCTGCGAGTATACAGGTAGTTTTTTCCTTGTCTCGAGTATCTTCCTGTACTGTGGAGTGTGGGGTGCCTTTGTAAAAGGATTGACTTCATGTTCCTGCAAATGATAACCTCAGGATATCCGTCCAAAAAGATGTTGCTAGCTTGTTCGTTTTTCTTACCAGAGCTTTGCGAACTTGATCGCCAGTTACCATCCGGGGAACGAAGCCAAAGAGTGGCTCCTTTGCTGCGAGCGTTGAGGTGCCATTGGCACCGGTTTTCCGGGAAGCCATGAGCCTTGTATAGTTTTTCGTTCGAGAGAGGGGGAGAAAGCCAAGTGATGGAGCTGAGTCCAACAAAAATGGGTGGCCAGGAATGTCACATGAGCATGGAAGTGGCTGTGCAGCTGCTTACACCATCCTTGCCAACAAAAAAGGACTAAAAAATCAACTGCATTAAGGGGGAATCGAACCCCCGGCGGGTCGATGGCAACGACCCAGGTTACCACTACCCCATTAATGCTACACTCAACCACGTGGATAAGATATACAGAATGTGATCCTACAGTAGTATAGTCTCTCACTGCATCGTCTATGTACGCAAGGCCAGACAGCTACTCGCCCACGTCATGCCGTGTGTTATCGATGGAATAATCGCCGACCTCTACCAGGACGAGCACTACCCACTCTTCCTGCCTCTGCCTGGTATAGCCGATACGCCTCCCGAAGATGGTCGGGGGAAAGTGGCCCACTTTCACCTCGTCGTGCCTGAACTGCCCGGCCTATGAGGGAAATATTAACCAAGGAACGGGAACGTCACCACAATGTCTCGTACCCTTCTCTACTATCTCTCCTACAAACACCTTGGCAAAGCCTGCTATTATTTGTGCCACGGGTTGGGAGACTTGCTGACCAGTCGTCTGTTGTATTACCTAGACCACACGTCAGTGCATTTTCGACTGCTACTACAACATGCGCACTCTTCGAATGGCTTGCTTTGGCAACGCGTGCCTCCTGTACGCTTCGAACCGATCATACTGAGCAGCACTGAAATTGTCCATGAGGACTCTGCCGCAAACGACGGATTAGCCCAAACAAAAATTCGTTTTATTCTGATCGTGCGATACAAACTTCAAGTTATCCTTACTTTCGCTCTGCCAGGAGAGTTGTGCAGAATAGTCATCGTCTGCCATAGCGGGTAGAATCTCATCCTCTCCGTCGTCGTCACCACCTTCAGGTTTTGTAATTGCGACGGCAGGATTTCCAGCCTGCAGGAACAGTACCAGCAGTGGCAGTCTTCTCCGTGGCCAGGATGATTTCCTCATCGCCACTGTCTATTAAGATGTCGCCTGCAGCGGTAGGAGTCGCCGCTGTTGTAGTGGGTTGGGGTACAGCAGCAGACGGTGATGCAGTCGCAGCAGGTGTCGCCCATTGTAGAGGTGTGAATGCACTCGAACTCGTTTGTGGTTGTTGGGGAGTTGCTCGGCCAGTATCCGAAGCAATGTTTGGGAACGCGCCACGAGGTTTACGACCACGTTTTGCACCTGTCCCACGCCCTCGCGGTGCGGAGATTGGCGTAGAGGGTGCAGACGGCCCTGGTGTCATCTGGATGAACGGTGTATTTGGATATGCCATGATCGTCGCCGGCGTCGCACACTGGCAAACCCAGCGTCACGCCTTAATCGACGAGAAACAAATAGTCGCAAATACTACATGATTAACCCCTGACATTAAGGGACTGGGCCTGCACTGATAGTTCTGGGTGGAAGCCAGGGTAGACGGTTTCCCTGGCTGATTCTTAGAGTCTTTCCCTGAGCAGTTTGTCTAGATTACCCGCTGGATCCGAGTGGTCGTTGCTTGGTTGGCCCGCTAACCAACGGGCCAGTTTGACCAAGCAACTGGCAAACAGGCTGTCGTTGCCCCGGGTCTGCAAACTCAAAGCTCGACGATGGCCCACGCAACGTCACCAGCTGAGCCGCGCTCACCGTCGCCGTCATTCTCACAGTCCTCGGTTATCCTCGATGACTCGTCCTCTGCTAGCGAGGCAGGCGACGTTTCCGCGCTTCCTGTGGAGGACCGTGGTTCACCAGGACCATCTTCCGCACCACCCGCCGACCCCGGTGACACCGTAACATGTCTATGGGAGGACTGCGGTGATGTATTTTCCCACCTGCCCACTCTCATAGAACATATTCATAGTTGTGAGTGCGCTTGCAGGGGGTCTACATACCATCCCCTAGCTAACGACTATTGGTTTTACCTAGCACATATCGGCGTGCACAAATCGAATTACACGTGCGAATGGGCCACTTGCAGTCGTCGTGGCCTTGCGCAGACGTCGCGCTTCGCTCTTATATCCCACATCCGGTCGCACACCGGCGAAAAGCCCTTCACTTGTTCTCGCCCCGGTGGGTTCCCCCCTCCTCACATCGTTGGCACTCCGGTTTGACAGCCCCTTCACTAATAGAATGCGACAAGTCTTTCACCCGTTCAGACGCACTTGCAAAACACATGCGCCTTCAGCACAACATGCTTCCTCCTCCCTCTGGGACGTGGCGGTTCCCGGAAACGGAAACGCGGAGATTCTCCAGCAGCCAAGTCCCGCTCATGGCCTATCGACTTCCGGGCCTGCGGACACCTCCGGATTTAACACTTTTAAGGTCGAACCTCGATCACCCTCAGAAGTTGGCATTCCTGGTGCAGATTACTTTGACTCTCACCCTCCACCTGGCCAAGAAGACGGCCACAACGAAGACGGCATGGAAGACGACGATGGTGATGACGGATTACCTCCCCATCTCGTTCGTTTCATGGACCCACAAACTGGTTTGGTGATGGGCCGGTCACCTAGTTTGGTCAAATATATCATCCAGAAAGCAAAGATGCATTATGCATTGGAGACGCATGCTGCTCTTCTGGAGGAGCTGAGGTACATGTTTGGGCTAGAGTTTGGACACACTACATAGCTAAAGTGTGATTTTCCAGGGTGGCACGAGCACAAGCAAAGGAGGAGAAGATGAAGAAGGAAGCCATGCTGGATGACTTGCTCAGAACTGTATTTGGGTACCGCCACCTCACAGACTTTTATCCCCTCCCTAATGGCCTTTCTGCTTCTTCCCGTTTCTAGCGAGGAAGCTGCCACGCGATACCTCATGACGGATTCGTCTTCACCTCTAACGAACATGCGATCCAATCATGGCGATCCTCAACATGCCTACCCGCCACCACCACCCTCACACCACTTCCGTAATCACCAGAAGCCCCATGCCCAAGTATCATACCCGCATTCATAGTAGGGGGACGTGGTTGTAATTTGCTTCATCTGTTGTTATCTTATTTGTCGTCGCCTTTTGCTTGTCACTTCATGTGTTTTTAACATAATTTCAAGGTCTGTTCTGCTTTCCTGGGACTAGCTGGAAAATGCGCCTTTGAGTGTAATGCATCAAAGAGGGATAGTCCTTGACAGGACTCGGAGTAAGATTATTCCTTGACGTTATCCTAGTCCAGGTCTGGGAAATGGTTTGTTTGTGTTTTTACCGGCTCGGTTGTCGTTGTCTCGGTTCGCGCCAAAAAGTCACCATCCACACGCAATCCCTATTATTGTTGGGAGGATAGTTTCTCAGGGACAAAGTTGTCCATGTACCGTTCCTGTGATAACAGATTCACATGGACGGTGCCGGTCGGTGCGCGCGTCACTTGGTTCCAGACGTCACTGACGCAGCAAATTCGCGTGGGAGTTTCATTGGCGCGAAAACATGTTCGAGCGCCTGGTATTGCAGAGGGACGTAGACTATAGGGAAGATGAGAGAGGAGGGAGTAGGCCAGAAACATGTATTTTGCACTGCATTGGTTACAGACATCCACTAGGCATCACACAGTCGCGGTCCGTTGCATTGATATCGAGTTTCTCTGAGTGACATATTCATCAGATTATTTGTTTGTCCCTGTCGCGTCCACGGACGCCCAGAGGGATTATGCCAGGGAAATAACAAGTTCTGAGTGTATCAAAGTCTTTATCGCCTCTGTTTTCCTTCTTGCACTGCTGGGCTTTTGACATCCAGGGCGCTTGTTCGCAGCTCGCCAGAGGGCTTTCTTCGTCTCATCTTCCGGGAGGGTGGCCAAGTCAAAGTACAGGGGAGCATTCTCCGGTAACCTATGATAAAGCAGGTTAGAAAGGTAATGACGCGATGAAGTAGACTCCAAAACTACCATTCGGCGCAGACTTCCATGACAGTCCTGATATACGGTCGAGTCCTCAAAATGAACTCGCCGCATATTACCCACTCTGGTTGTGTCCATGCTACAAGACAGATGTAATACTACGACCTGACACAGACAAACGAGCCGCCATTAGCTACAAGTCGACAACCTGGTATTTATATGAAAACACATTGCCTGGTTATCTTGTGAGCCGCCCTTCTCGCATTCTTTGTGGGAAACTTGCACGAAGAAACCACAGCACAGCGCGGGCCGATGGCAAGATGGTGCTACATTTTCATTTGCAATGGATATGAGCTCAATTTCAAAGTGCTCCATTGTCCGCTTGAGCTGCTCACGAACATTCTCGGCCTCTGGAAGTGCCCGAGCAAACAGGAAGCAAGTTCCAGCTCATGAATCATCATATTAATCTGCAGGACGCGGAACGAGTTGAGTTGGGGAACTGATAAGTCTCACTTGAACATGGAGCTTACTCCGGGTATAGCTGTTGTAGACGTTAAGAAGTGTAAGATGGTCACTATCTAGGACTGTGAAAAGTGCCTTGGCTGCGTCGACCTCCCTACACTGGCTGTTCTGCCGGAGCCATATATTGGGAACTGATAGATTGTTCAGTCAGGACGCCCGTTGCATGGGAAACGAGGAGAACCCTACTAGACAACATCGCAGTGATGGTTAATATTTTCGTTGTTACATCTGAATTCTGGATTGACAGTCAACATCTTCGACAGCACAATCCGAGAACGTATTTGAGGGTCTAGCAGGAACACTGCCATGAAGGTGTCCAGCGCCGTCCGATTGCCGTCGTCGTCCAACACTACCAAATTGTTTAAATTTCAAGTTCACACATGAGATTTCCGGCAGGGGGGTGTCCACATCATCGGATCTTACGAGATCCTGTTCAAATCTTCAGCAACGGCAGACTACCGCCCAGAGAGGAGAGCTCACTTTGACTCTTGCCTTGACCAGTTCCAGTACCGTGCTAGATAAACTACTCCTTAAGATCTCCGGGTGTGTCTGATTCTCCGCGACATTCGTTGATACGACTACTCTCCTCAAAGGGGGCCGTCCGGTGTATTCGGCGGTGGAGGTGGGTCGAATATACGTTGCTGCTGCTGCAACGGAAGTGAAGAGTAGAGTGGTACATAGAACAGAGGCCCAACATAGTCCTGATCCTGAGTGATCAAATCGTCTGTCCAGTTTAATCTTGCGATATGCTTCTTCGATTCACTCTTCGTCTGTCAGGCAGAGCAGAATGTCTCCAGGATCCTCTGCACGGTGGATCATCCAAACAATCCGAAGGAGCCTCGTCGTAGTCGGGCTCTGGCTCTCGAGTATAAAACACCTCTACAGGATGCATGCGACCAGGCACTTTGAACAGTAGTGCCTGCGAGTCGGAATGAAGATTAAAACACTTTTGGAACTTGAGTGTACCCAAGGTCGCGGACATGGCGACAATTTTCAAGCGGGTCGTCTCTTCGCGAGGTTCTTTAAGCTACCCACGAGGATATCTCTAGTGGGGGTCCGTTTGTGGGCCTCGTCCAGGATGATTGTGGAATACCGTTTTAGATCGTGGTCGTTCGTGGCCTCCTGAAGGAACGCACCATAGGTCATGTACCTGAGAAACGTCTTTCCCGGTTCTGTCATACATATCGAGTAACCAACTTCTCGACTCAATTCCGCTACCATGTAGATAGCCATGTCTAAAGTATCCCTGCCATTAGCCGACTCACCGTCCATTTCTTCGGCGACTGGTTTCGCGACGGACATGGCAGTGACATGTTGTGCTTGCGTACAGGCGATGAATTTACCCTTGGGATGGGGCAACTCCGCATAAGTGACAAACTGTGATATTCTACGGGTAAAAAGAGACCAAATGATAGGTCGCAGTTCAAAATGACATGACAGAAAATGTGTCTTGGTGTACCACTTACTGCGTTGTCTTTCCAGTTCCGGTTTCGCCTACCAGTCAATAATCAGGTTTGTGCTGAACTACAAGCGGAAGGGAATTAGCGAGCACCCAAATCTTTGACACTAATCATCTTCAGGAACTAGGCCATCTGCGAGTATACAGGTAGTTTTTTCCTTGCCTCAAGTATCTTCTTGCACTGAAGTGTGTGGAATGCCTTGGTGAATGGATTGACCCCGTGTTCCTGCAAAGGATAGTCCGTCAGCGCATCCGTCGAGGAATATCTCACTAGCATGTTCGTTTCGCATACCAGAGCTTTGCGAACTTGATCGCCTTTCACTTCCAAGGAATGATGCCAAAGAGCGGCCCCTGTGCTACAGGCGTTGACATGCGATTGGTACGTGTTCTGCAGGAAGCCATGAACCAAGCGAGTTGATGATTGCCAACCGCAAAGGGTAGTGGTCTTCGACTCCCGCCTTCCGTATGGTTCCGTATGCTAGTCAGACATGGTGGGGAGACTTGAGCACGGGTCGCCAATATTTGGTTCAAGGGTAAGATTCTCCCCAACCACCTTGCATATTGTGAACATCCGGTCAGCCCCCCAGACCACTCGTTATGTCGGTGATAGGGCATGTTTCATTAGCGCAAGTTCACGGCTAGGCAAACCCGCGATCAATTGGGGTACGACCTGGGGCCTCAAACTTCTATCATGATCCATTTGACGGTATGATCTGTCACTGAGTCCACCCATGGTAGGTTACGCCTCTAACTCTTGAGCGCCTGAACAATTGCGCCGTCGTATTTCAAAACTCGTGCGAACTCCATCTTGTTCGCCGTGTACTACGAAGTAAGTGACATCTAACTGCGCTGTAGTAGACCTCATCGATAGGCACAGGTTACCCAGGATCGATTGGTTTTATGGACGTCGACTTTGAAATACGAAGTACACACCTGTTATCACCGAAACAAGGGGTCTCATAAAGCGGGCAAAGGTTTTCTTGCACAGAATCGTTCCGCTTTTGCTTTGTATGGGAAAATTGTGCGTGAGATTACAATTATGTAAAACTACTACGCGGTTCATGTAACCACCTGCCTTCGTTTTGTGGGTTTATCGCAGCGCGCCGCACGGATTCCCGATATCTTGCCCAGGTTGTTTGAGTCACCCCTGATCAATTTTTGGATATAGTTCAAGCCTCAAGGCGACAAGATTCGCTGCTCGATACCTCGTGACGGATCTGTCTTCGCCGCCTCCCATGAGCACGCGATCCAATCATGGCGTTCCTCGATATCCCTATCCGCCCCGACTGCCCTCGCACAATTCCGTAACCGCCAGAAGCCGCATGCCCAAGCATGATGCTCGCATTCATAGCAGGAGAGTGTGGTTGTAATTTGCAACATCTGCTGTTTTATTTATCCGTCGCCTTCACTTCTTGTCTTCTTACACTAATTTGAAGGGCCGTTGTCTGTTATGCCTCTTGGAACTATGAATACATGCGCATATTGATGTGACGTATCAGGGAGGGAGCATTCTTGACAGGGAAAGACAAGTTCTAAGTGTACAACTTTATCGCCTCTGTTTCCTACCTTTGCTTCCCCTTTGCTTGCCAGCGAGTTTGTTCACAACTCGCTGAAGGGCTCTCTTGGTCTCACCATCTGGAAAGCTCTCAACATCGTAGTAAAAGGGAGCATTCGCTAGTAACCTATGATGCCGTAGGTGAGATTGGCGACAGGATGGAGTAAAGTATAATTACCATTCAGGGCGCACATCCGTCACAGTCCGGATATACGGTCGAGTCGTCAAGGCGAATTCATTGAATAATACCCATTCTGGTTGGGTGTCCAAGCCACAAGATGGATGCAAGCTCACGACCTAACCAGACAAGTGAGCCACCATCAGCTGCAGGTCGTCAACCTGGCTGCAGGAATACGTTACCTGGTTATCTTTTACAGTTAAATAGTTGCCTGTCTCCCCTTCCCTGTGGGCAGCTTGCATGAAGAAACCACAGCACAAAAACCTGCCGGATGGCAAGATGTCGTTTCTTCTCATCACAGATGGATATGAGCTCGATCTCAAAGCGATCCATTGTCCGCTTGAGTTGCTCACGAACGTTCTCGGCCTGGGCAAGCGCCCGAAGTAGACAGGTAATTAGTCCAAGTCCATGACTTGTCATATTGATCTGCAGGACGCGAGAAACGAGTTGAGTTGGGAACGCCGCGGGTGTACTGTAAAAAGGCTTACTTTGGATATAATTGTTGTAGACGTTGAGAAGTGTAAGGTGGTCACCATCCGGAACTGTGAAAAGTGCCTTGGCTGCATCGGCTTCCTTACGCTGGTTGTTCGGCCGGAGCCATACATTTGGGACTGTTGTGAATACTGTTTTGGTCAGAGCGCCGCTCGCATGAGAAATGGAAGAATCGCACCAGATAACATCGCAGTGATTGTTAATATTTCATTGCTGCAATTGAATTCTGGACTGACGATCAACATCTTCGACAGCTAGAGGAAGAGTGATCAGACTGGAAAGACCATCTAACCGCGCAATCCGAAAACGCACCTGGGGGTCTAGCGGGAACTCTGCCATGAGCGTGCCCAGCGCAGTCAGATTACCGTCGTCGTCCAACGCCGCCAAATAGTTCAACAGTTCGAGCGCACGCATGAGAGTTTCTGGTGCGGGTGTATCCACATAGTCGAATCTTACAAGATCCTGTTTAAATGACTAGACTGCCGCACCGCCCAGATAGGAGCACTCACTTTGATCCCTGCCTTGACCAGTTCTAGTACAGTGTTAGCTAAATTACTCCTTAAAATCTCCGGGTGTGTCTGTTCCTCCAGCTCCGACATGAAATCCTTCTCTGTGTACAATCTGAAGCATTTCCCCGGTCTCGTTCGCCCAGCACGTCCAGCACGTTGCTGTGCGGAAGCCTTCGATATTGGAGTTACTAGTAAACTCTCTACACGGATCCTAGGGTTGTACACCTTTTGCTTCGAGAACCCGGGATCGACGACGTAGACGATCCCATCGATAGTCAACGAAGTCTCCGCGATATTCGTTGACACAACCACTTTCTGCCAGGAGGGCCATCTGGCGTTTTTGGCGATGGAGGTGGGTCGAATATACGTTGTTGCTGCTGTGGCGGAAGTGAAGAGTAGAGCGGTACACAGACTAGAGCCCGACAGAGTCTGGATCCTGATTGATCAAATCGTCTGCCTCCAATTTTAATCTTGCGACATGCGTCTTCGATCTCCTCTTCTCCGGTCAGGAAAAGCAGAATGTCGCCGGGATCCTCTGCACGATGAATCATCAAAACGGTTACGGATGGCAGCCTCGACGTAGTCGGGTTCGGGTTCTTGGGTATAAATACTTCCACCGGATGCGTGCGAACCGGGTATCTTGAACAGTGGTGCCTGCGAGCTAGAATGAAGACCAAAATACTTTTGGAACTTGAGTGTATCCAAGGTCGCCGACATGACGAATAATTTTCAAGTCGGCTCGTCTCTTGGCAAGGTTCTTCACGATACCCATGAGGATATCGGTGGCGAGAGTCCGTTCGTGGGCCTCGTCAAGGATGATTGTGGAATACCGTGCAGGTCAGGGGTCGTTCATGGCTTCCCGAGGAGCACACCATCGGTCATGTACTTGGAGAAACGTCTTCCCGGTTCTGTCATATCCTCAAAAACGTATCGAGTAACCGACTTCTCTACCAAGTTCCACTACTACTGTGATAAGTACGTCTGAAGTGTCCTGGCATTACCCTGACTCACCATCCATTTCTTCTGCGACTCGTTTGGCGACAAGACATCGTAGCGACACGTCGTGGTTGCGTACAGGCGACGATTTTGCCCTTGGTATGGGGCAAGTCCGAATAAGTGACAAACTGCGGTATCCTATCGGTAAAAAGAGAACATTCGATAGGTCGCGAATCAAAACAGAAAAATGTTTCTTGGAGCGCCACTCACTGTGTTGTCTTGCCAGATCCAGTCTCGCCGATGATGACAATAATTGATTGTCCTTGAACTATACGAGCGGGATGACGTTTGCGGTTAGCAACCAGGAGGGATTTTCATGGGCGCCCCAACCTGGGGCACTGATAAGGGAGCCAAAGTTTAACACTCACCATCTTGAGGAACCGGTCCATCTGCGAGTATACAGGTAGTTTTTTCCTTGTCTCGAGTATCTTCCTGTACTGTGGAGTGTGCAATGCCTTGGTAAAAGGGTTGACTTCATGTTCCTGCAAACGACAACGTCAGGGCATCCGTCTAAAAGATGTTGCCAGCTTGTTCGTTTTTCATACCAGAGCTTTGCGAACTTGATTACCTGTTACCATCCGAGGGACGAAGCCAAATAGCGGCTCCTTCGCTGCGAGCGTTGGGGCGCGATTGGTACGTGTTCTGCGGGAAGCCATAAACCAAGCGAGTTGGTGGTCGCTAATCGCAAAGGGTAGTGATCTTCGACTCCCGCTTTCCGTATGGTTCCGTCTGCTTGTCAGACATGGTGGGAAGACTTAAGCACGGGTCGCCAATGGCTCGACGGTAAGATTCTCCCCAGCCACCTTGCATATTGTAAACATCCAGTCAGTCCCCTAGACCACTCGTTCCAACAATCGACTTGTTGTGTCGGTGATACGACATGTTTCATTAGCGCAAGTTCACAGCTAAAAAAAAACCCCGCGATCAATTGGGGGACGACCTGGGGCCTCAAATTTCTACCATGATCCATTTGACGGTATGATCTGTCACGGAGCCCATCCATAGTATGTTGCGACTCTAACTCTTGAGCGCCTGAACAATTGCGCTGTCGGATTTCAAAGCGTGTACGAACTCCATCCGAATGACTTGCCCGCCAGGTGCAAAGTAACGTCTAACTGCGATTCAGCAGACCTTATCGATAGGTACAGGTTACTTGGAGATTATCCGGGATCGGTTAGTTTTATAAACGGCGGCTTTCAAATACAGAGTACACACTTGTTATCACCGGAACACGGGTCCCCGACCCCATAATGTGGACAAAGGTTTTCTCGCGCAGTATCGATCCGCGAAAAATTGTGCGTGAAATTACAATTATGTAAGACTACACGGTTCATGTAACCACCTACCCTCGTTTCCTAGGTTGATCATGGCAGAGCGCGTCGCACGCAATATACTAAGATCCCCTATATCTTACCCAGGGTATTTTGAGTCTCCCCTTAGGTTTTGGATATGGATAAGACTAGCTGCACAATACCTCATGACGGAACTGTCTTCACCGCTTCCCATGAACATGTGATCCAGTTAAGGCGATCCTCGATACGCCTATCCCTTGCACACTTCCGTAACTACCAGGAGCCGCACGCCCAAGCATCATACTCACATTCATAGCAGGGGAGCGTGGTTGTAATCGCCTTGTTTACAAGCATCAGCGAACCGAAATTCCGCAAAACGTCGTATACGAGCGCTTACGGATTCCCGTTTGGGAGTAGTCCAGGGCGTGAACATTGGCAGCGGGTTTCAACTTATTTGGAGATTATCTTCAGCTTAGCCAGACTAGATGTAAAGAAGTGATCTTATCGACTGATGTCGGCTACGAAATCATTGTACATCAATCAATATGTAACCTCTCTCGATGATTGCCCTCTGCATCTCAGACAATCTTGCACTCTCAACAGCACTCGCCCACAGCTTAGAAATACTAGCCATAAGATCACAGTATACATCACGCCAGATATCTGTGTGAACGGCACTTTCTACGTACACGCCATTCCGATGATCCTTGAGGGCAGCATAGATGGCAGTTCCTGCCAAAGCGCAAAGGGGATCCATCGAGTCCTTGTTGATGGCCTTGTATAGCTGTCCCGGGCTCAGGAAGAGGATGTCGATGATGATATCCGTGAATAACTCGCACTCGAATAGGCCTTCATTTGTTGCGGTATAGGGATCCTCTGTTGGTTGCTAGAGTACTGGAGTCATTTGACGACATAAGAATCATAGGAATGTGCGCATACCATTGGTTGATAATGCCAGGGTTTAAGGAAAGTGAGCTCAGCGAGGAGCTGTCGGACTTGAACATTCTTGTGGTCAACTTCGGAATGGACACTCCCTAATGGAAGACGAAGGCCGTAGTCACGTTGGACACGACAGAATGTGTACTGTTTGAATGACCGGCAGATTGCTGTCATCGCACCAATTACATCGTTATCTATATGTAGCGGTTCGTGATGAACTTGGTAAAGTCAGGAAGATATCAGCCAGGGAGACGTACTGCAGGCGATGACGTACCTCCTCCAATGACAGCGCGTGTAGCTTTTTGAATGGCTGCTTTCACACATTCGGCGCGCACGTTCTTCGTCGGCACAGCGTCCACAGCGAACATGTATTTCTGTACTTCTTTTTTTGCTTGGTCCACAATCTGCCCTCGCTCTTGTTTGGTTACTGTCACAGGAACAAGTGCAGCATCGGCCACGTAGCCATCAGATGGCGCAGTTGCGTTGGCGACTGCGCCCACTGACGCAGGAGGAGGTGGAGTCGGAGGCATTGCGACACAGCGTTGGCACTGAGGCCGACTGATCTCCTGATCGCCTTGAGTCTAAGAGCTATTAGAAATTAGTCAAATACGAGTACAGTGTACTTACATGGATAACGTTGGTGAGTGAGTTCGAATACCTGTTTGTGGATTGCACACCCGGTCGACTTGGTGCGGTTGCCAGCACGTACCTTTGGGCAGAGCTGAGTAAGGAGGCGGGTGGGTGAGTGTCTTGATAGGTGTGGTAACCGCCCGCAGACGGGCCACCAGGTGGTGCATGGGCAGAGAGCCTGTCTGCCCAGGTGCTAGACGACAGTTGATGGGGTTCGGTCATTGACGGAGTCTGGTAATTGAAGGGATAGGGGTTTGTCATTAGGTACCCTGGTCCCTGATGCAGAAATGACGGATCCACGGCCTGCTCGCCCTCGAGGTTTAGTTGGGTTGACATGTCATTGCCGCTGGGATTCAAGTTCGACCCCACGGGCGGCCTAGGGAAAGCCTTTCTGAAATATTAGGATCATCATAGCAGTAGATAGATAAAACATACCCTGTTACTGTTTGGCCTACATCTCGACATGGCGGTTCAGAGGAGCAGAGTAGCGGACAGCAGACACTGCAAGCTACTTATCCATCGCGATCCATCTTAATCAGGCATGACCAAACAGGAATGAGGTGATGGATTTCAGCGAGTAAAGCACCGATGAATACAGATAGTGCGGTAACAAAACAAAAAAGAAGCGTAAACTTATCAACCTATCAGTACGTCAGATGAGTAAATTTGCGATGCTGACTGAAACAGTTCGAACTCACAATACTCGGTACAAATTCTTCACAAGGACGTAACTATGCAACCTATGAATATATTGAATCAGTCACGAGTCAGAAGATTAAGTGAAGACATACCATTATTCAGCCTCATCGTTGTCAGAGGACAGTAACCCCGTGAACAGCGTCCCACAAGTATCATCGTCATGGTCAGGGTTTTCCTCGACATGCTCATCAGGGGATGGCGACCTCTCGTCCATGAAAGATTCCAGCTGTTCTGTCTGAGTTGCTGCGATTGTGAATGCGACGAGTTCATCAGCATATACAGCATGGTAAAACGCCACGTCATCTTTGCCATCCTGCAGGTCACGTTGGTCGAAAATATCCGTCAACATTGCCAACTGCGATTCAGCAGTTGCCAGAGTTTCCCGAGCTGCTGTGTGAACTTCAGTCAATAAATCCCTCTGCCGCTCAATAAACTCTATCTCCGCCAAGGTCTGAGAGACCCGCTGTGATATACAATCCCGAAATGCATGCTTCGCGAGTATGGCTTTGACAAGAACGTTGTCAGGCAATTGTGACAAACCACGACGTAGAAAGTCATGTCCCTTGGTTTCATTCATTAGTAGTGCCTCGCACATATGACAATAACTTACCTTGTGTACATCTTCCAGTGACAAATCAGTGTGAGACGATCGACCAATGGTTCTTGCAGCAAAGCGAAGCTCGAGGGGGGGCGGGGCTGCTTGCTTTCTGTATGGGTGGTACTTGGTATGCATTTGGCTTTGCGCCTCTAGGATGCGCCTCCGGAGAGAGGGACTTGAGCCGTGAGGAGACATGGAAGACATGGAAGAGCGAGAAGTCAGTGATACGGCGCTCCTTCCGGGCAGTGCATTCAACAGCTCTTCTTGTCTCTCTTTATCGAAGTGGCCCAGGCTTGGACGTTTGCGCAGTGGTGAAAAAAGGACGTTGGTATGAACAAGCAGTGGTGAGAAATCAGTTTTTGGACTAGGTTCAGACGAGGAGTGTGGAGACGATGACAGTTGGGGGACTGAGGGTACAGTGCCAGCAGACATAGCGGTCATAATCGTACTCTCACCAGATATGTTATCGTTGCCATGTAGCGGAGTTTCTGTCGGAAATTGAAGGACTTAGAGAATTTCAGAGTAACAAGCAACACTAACCTCTCGTCTGTAGTATCATGGCATCTATGAGCGATGATGGTAACAGCATCACCTTCGATTGTCCTGGATGTCAGGCAATATTTCCTTCACCCGCTGCACTACTAAATCACCTCAAAACTGAAGGGGGGACCTGTACTGATGCAATCCCAGTGCAGCACATTCCTGTACCGCCAGCCTTCCAGCGTGGATTCGAGGAGAACGACGTTATGGGTCACTATTATCCAACCTCCGGATATATCTACAATAGAGGTGACACTTTCCTTGACCGGATGAAGGCTAGCGAACATGAAAGACGACGTCAAAATCAACTGTACTATCCCTTCGCGGATGAGGGTGAATGGGAACTGGCAAAGTTCCTGGCGTTGAACTTCACTCAATCACAGATGAATCAGTTTCTCAAGCTCAAATGGGTAAGGCTATTGAGACTCTGATTTTTGTTGCTAATGATATCCTTAGTTCGAAACTCGGGTTAAACCGTCATTTAAATCAGCAGATCAATTGCTTGGGTGGATGGCAAGTTTGCCTCATGGCCCACAATGGCGCAGGACTACGGTAGAGTTCAAAGGCTATAAATCCATACACCCCATTCAGCTCATATGGCAGGATGCCCTCGAGGTCGTCAAGGATCTTTTCTCCAATCCCATCTTCGCAAACTTCATGACCTACGACCCACACATGGTCTTTCGAGGACCGGAAAGGGAGTATAGTGAGTTTTTCACAGCAACGTGTGCATTTGACATCCAAGTACGTGCAGATTATGCTTGGTGACCACCTTGTCACTTATCTTTGTTTTTTTCAGGTGCAGCTTCCTCAGGGCGCAACCATCGTTCCCATCATTATCGCCTCTGACAAAACCCCAGTGACGAGGCACACTGGAGGGCTGGAAATGCACCCGGTCTTTATTACGATTGGCAACATCCAGTCTGATGTGAGGATGCAGGCATCATCTCATGCATGGCACTGCATTGCTTTCATGCCAGTTCCTGTCTTCGAGGTTCACCCAGATTTCCAAACAATTCTTACTTCACGCCTTTTTCACCGGTGTATGGACATCGTTTTTGCCTCTCTCAAGACAGTCACATCGGATGGTATCAATCTCACAGACCCAACTGGCTTTACTTGAAACTGTTTTACCCCTCTAGTCGCATATATTGCAGATCTTCCCGAGCAACAGCTAGTCACTTGTGTCGCCAAAAATGCTTCCCCTATCACCACCGCAGTACTCTCCGACTTCGGTGACAGTGTACCCCAAAATCCACGAACCGGCTCCTACACGCTGCAGCAGATTGTCGATTTGTGCACACATACCCAGGCATGGAACATCCCTTCTTTCCAGAAGGCTGCCAAAGCGGAGAAGTTACTGGGCGTACACCACCCTTTCTGGAGGGACTGGAAGTTCGCTGACCCCGCACACTTCTTGGTGGGGGAAATTCTCCACACTTGTCACAAGTTCTTTTTTGACCACGTTCTCAAATGGTCCAAGGAAGCTGCCGGCGATCACCTGCTCGATACGCAATACAAGATTCAACACAAGCGCGTTGGCGTCAGGCATTTTGCTTCTGGCGTCTCACATGTGAAGCAGATGATGGGCAGAGACCATCGTGATATCGAGAGGACCATCGTCCCCATGTTAGATGGCGCCGTTCCGCCTCTATTCGTCTATGCTGTTCGCTCCATGGTGGAGTTCATTTATAGGGCGCAACAACCTATCCACACCCACTCGTCTATCGCATCGATGACTGCCGCCTTGCAGGCATTCCACGCCACTAAACACGCCATTCTCGACGTGGGGGCTCGAAGGGGAGCCAAGGGCTCCATGGACAACTTCAACATCCCGAAACTGGAACTTATGCACACCTTTGCTTGCCACATCAAGGAGAATGGCGCTCTCATCCAATACACAGCAGATGTGACTGAGCGGCTCCTGATCACCCACTGCAAGACACCCTTTGAGCAGACGAACCGACGGAGCAACACATTCGTTGATCAAGTCGTCGAGCTCCTCAATCGCGAGGAAACTATCCGGTCCTTCGACCTTTACATCTTACTCTGCAGTTCGGATTTGGCGCTCGATACTGCAATTATGGTCGAAAACGAGGAAGTTACCGGTGTGGACCCGGCATTATCTTTTATCAATCGTGTTCTTCCGGAGAAAGAGACTACGTTCCGAGGACCTCGGCCTTTTCGAAATCACTTCAACGACCCCAAATGCTTTTCGTCGTCGAGTGGAGCATTTGCGTTCCATGTCACAGTCCTCCCCGACCGTGCAACACTGATGGTATCTGAAATGCAGGTGACATACAAACTCCCGGACCTCCCACAGGTAATATCCGACTACATCTCTGCTGCTTCGTGTGGGTGTCCAACCGAGCATTGGGACGCTCATGGCATGATTTCTCTATGGAATAAGTTCCGCATTCAACTGCACTCGTCATTCCAGACGCGATACATATGCAGAAGCCAGGTTGTTCAGGCCTTCCCTCCCTCAGACTCTCACCCTCTTGGAAACTGCGATGCAGTGTTGTTGAAGCGTGTGAATGACAATGTGAACTTTGGTATGTATACCCTACATTATAACTCCAAGAAAACACTACTGACTCTTTTCCTAGATGTTGCTCAGGTGCGGGCAATATTCACGCCGAAGACAAAGAAGGAACTTCCCGTTTATCTTGGCCCCGTCCCTCTCATTTATGTCCGTTATTTTCGCGTTGTCTGGCTGCCTGAGCAAAATCCCGGCGTTGGACTATACAGAGTCCAACATATTCCCCCTTCTTCCGCAGGTGCAAGTGGCATCGTCCCATTGACCAATGTTATTCATGCTGTGGAACTGGTACCTGTCTACAACACAGTACTTCTGGGAGTGGATGCATGCAGCGAGACTTGTATGGAGGCATACGACCAATATTATTTAAACACATTTGCAGATAAAGAGACGTATCACATTCTGGCTGAGTAGTCGTTTGTAGCATTGCAATAGAAGGGCCGCCGCTGCCCCAACTTGATTGTCCCTTGTAGCCGAGTGATTCTTGTATCTTATCCCCGTAATCATGATGTCTACATCTTATCTCTGTAATTATTACCCTTCGGAGATATCAAGAGGAACTACATTGATCTCCACCAATCACAAGTCGCGATCTCACACCACGTAACCACCCGTAAGGCTGTCAAGTTAAGCGTTCATTTCAGTGGTTTTACAGATGAAGGTCACTCAAACCCGAAAATGAGGCGCCTTTGTCGACTCGATCCCCGCATATGCCTCTAAATCAACTCCGCACGGCAAATCCCACCAGCCACGTCAATTACAATAGCTTACTAGTAGTCTTCACAGCTCGCATGTTGCTGTTTCCTGTAGTGCATTGACGTGTGCAGCGCTCCGGCGTGGTAAACAAGGTGGCAGTCAGCAGCGACGGCCCTGTTCTAGTTTGCATCGTCTGCTATTTTCTTATTTGTCTATTGCCTTGGGCTTGTTACTTCATGTGTTTTTACATTAATTTGAAGGGCTATCGCCTGTTATGCCTCCTGGGATTACGAGTACATGTGCATATCGATGTGATGCATCACAGAGGGACATTCTTGACAGAGAAAAACAAGTTTTAAGTGTACAACTTTATCACCTCTGTTTCCTACCTGAGCTGTCGGGCCCTTTGCTTTCCCTAAGCTTACCAGCGCGTTTGTTCACAACTCGCTGAAGGGCTCTCTTGGTCTCACCGTCTGGAAAGCTCTCAACATCGTAGTAAAAGGGTGCATTCTCTAGTAACCCACGACGCCTTGGGTGAGATTGGCGACAGGATGGAGTAAAGTATAATTACCATTCAGGGCGCACATCCGTCACAGTCCGGATATACGGTCGAGTCGTCAAGACGAATTCATTGAATAATACCCATTCTGGTTGCGTGTCCAGGCCACAAGATGGATGCAAGTTCACGACCTGACACGCAGACAACCGAGCCACCATCAATTGCAAGTCGTTAACCTGGCTACCGGAATACGTTACCTGGTTATCTTTTACAGTTAAATAGCTGCCTTTCTCCCCTTCCTTGTGAGCAGCTTGCATAAAGAAACCACAGCGCAGAACCTGCCGGATGGCAAGATATCGTTTCTTCTCATCCCCGATGGATATGAGCTCGATCTCAAAGCGTTCCATTGTCCGATTGAGTTGCTCACGAACGTTCTCGGCCTGGGCAAGTGCCCGAGCAGAGAGGTAATTAGTCCAAGTCCATGACTTGTCATATTGATCTACAGGACGCGAGAAACGAGTTGAGTTGGGAACGCCGCAAGTGTACTGTAAAAGGCTTACTTTGGATATAATTGTTGTAGACGTTGAGAAGTGTAAGGTGGTCACCATCTGGGACTGTGAAATGTGCCTTGGCTGCATCGGCTTCCTTACGCTGGTTGTTCGGCCGGAGCCATACATTTGGGACTGTTGTGAATATCGTTCGGTCAGGGAGCCACTCGCATGAGAAATGACGAGATCGTACCAGATAACATCGCAGTGATGGTTAACATTTCATTGCTACATTTGAATTCCGGACTGACGATCAACATCTTCGACAACTAGAGGAAGAGTGATCAGACGGAAGGAACCGTCTAACTGCGCAGTGCGAAAACGCACCTGAGGGTCTAGTGGGAACTCTTCCATGAGCGTGCCCAGCGCAGTCAGATTACCGTCGTCGTCCAACGCCGCCAAATAGTTCAACAATTCAAGTGCACGCATGAGAGTTTCTGGTGCGGGTGTGTCCACATAGTCGAATCTTACAAGATCCTGTTTAAATGACCAGAAAGCACAGACCGCCGCATCGCCCAGATAGGAGCACTCACTTTGACCCCCGCCTTGACCAGTTCTAGTACAGTGTTAGCTAAATTACTCCTTAAAATCTCCGGTGTGTCTGTTCCTCCAGCTCCGACATGAAATCCTTCTCTGTGTACAATCTGAAGCATTTCCCCGGTCTCGTTCGCCCAGCACGTCCAGCACGTTGCTGTGCGGAGGCCTTCGATATTGGAGTTATCAGTAAACTCTCTACACGGATCCTAGGGTTGTACACCTTTTGCTTCGAGAACCGGGATCTACGACATAGACGATCCCATCGATGGTTAACGAACTCTCTGCGATATTGGTTGATACGACCACCTTTCGCCCAGGGGGACCATATGGCGTTTTCGGCGATGGGGGTGGGTCAAATATACGTTGTTGCTGCTGTGGCGGAAGTGAAGAGTAGAGCGGTGCACAGACTAGAGGCCCGACAGAGTCAGGATCCTGATTGATCAAATCGTTTGCCTCCAATTTAATCTTGCGACATGCGTCTTCGATCTCCTCTTCTCCGGTTAAGAAAAGCAGAATATCACCAGGATCCTCTGCACGATGAATCATCAAAACGGTGCGGATGGCAGCCTCGACGTAGTCGGGTTCGGATTCTTGGGTATAAAATACTTCCACCGGATGTGTGCGACCGGGTACTTTGAACAGTGGTGCCTGCGAGTCAGAATGAAGACCAAAATACTTTTGGAACTTGAGTGCATCCAAGGTGGCGGACATGACGATGATTTTCAAGTTGGATCGTCTCTTGGCGAGGTTCTTCACGATACCCATGAGGATATCGGTGGCGAGAGTCCGTTCGTGGGCTTCATCAAGGATGATTGTGGAATACCGTTGCAGGTCGGGGTCGTTCATGGCCTCCCGGAGGAGCATACCATCGGTCATGTACTTGAGAAACGTCTTTCCCGGTTCTGTCATGTCCTCAAAGCGTATCGAGTAACCAACTTCTCTACCAAGCTCCACTACCACATGATAAGTACGTCTAAAGCATCCATGGCATTATCTGACTTACCATCCATTTCTTCTGCGACTCGTTTGGCGATAGACATCGCAGCGACACGTCGTGGTTGTGTGCAGGCGACGATTTTGCCCTTGGCATGGGGCAAATCCGAATAAGCGACAAACTGCGGTATTCTATCGGTAGAGTCCATTCGATAGGTCGCAGTTCAAAACGACAAGACAAAAAAATGTTTCTTGAGCGACACTCACTGTGTTGTCTTGCCAGATCCAGTCTCGCCGACGATGACAATAATCTGATTATCCTTGAACTATACAAGCGGGATGATGTTTGCGGTCAACAGCCGGGAAGGATTTTCACAGACGCCCCAACCTGGGGCACTGATATGGGAGCCAAGTTTGATACTCACCATCTTGAGGAACCGGTCCATCTGTGAGTATACAGGTAGTTTTTTCCTTGTCTCGAGTATCTTCCTGTACTGTGGAGTGTGCAATCTTGGTAAAAGGATTGACTTCATGTTCCTGCAAATGTAACGTCAGGACATCCGTCCAAAAGGAAGTTGCTAGTTTGTTCGTTTTTCATACCAGAGCTTGCGAACCTGATTACCTGTTACCGTCCGAGTAACGAAGCCAACGAGCGGCTCCTTCGTTGCAGCGTTGGGGCGCCATTGGCACCGGTTTTGCGGGAAGCCATGAACCATGGGAGTTGGTAGTTGCCAATTACAGAGGGTAGTAATCTTCGATTGCCGCTTTCCGTATCATGGGTCCGTTTGCTTTGGGACATGATGGTGGGAATGAAAGGCTTAGTCGCCTACCCAACCATCTCGCATATTGTAAACATCCAGTCAGTCCTCAGACCACTCGTTCCCACCATCGACTTGTTTGTCGGTGATATGGCATTTTCATTAGTGCAAGTTGAGTGCAAGTTTACAGCTGGCAAATCCGGCGATCGATTAGGGTAGGACACGACCTCAGATTTCAAAATTCTATGAAGCTGGCCATGATCCATTTGAAGATACAACATCACGGCACCCACCCATCGGTATTGATGCGGCCCCAACGGCGAACCCCATCAACAGAAGAAGCAAGGCATTTTCCTCGTTTTCCTTAGATCGCCGATCCGACAACCTGTCCGGGTGCAAAGCGACACCTAACTGAGGTCCAGACCTTATCGCTATGGTACAGGTTACCTGAAGATTGTCCAAAATCAGTTAGTTATATGGACGTAGGCTTTAAATATAGAGTACACACCTGGTACATAGTGTCGGAACTGTCTAACACGGAGTCTCAAATAACGCAAGCGCATATGTAAGCCAAAATTCAGAGTTACAGAGCGCTTGAGTCGTTTGGGCTTCACACGGTGTCCAGCCCCGAGCCTCCAAGCTTCAGCTCTAGACTACTGTGTAGCACTACTGATTACTAGATACAATCGGTGTGGGGTCCTGTACCAAGCTATACCCACTATTCCCTGAACACGCGATCGCCCGTCCACCGCCTTCCTGCCGTGTGCTTTAATCGCCTAGGTCTACTGACAAATGGGTGTTGCATTACAAGGAGAAAATAAAGGGGGCGGATTTGCACGCTTGTCGCCAGGAGTAGTCCAGACGTCGTCGAAATCAAGATATGAGTGGATAGACGACGTAACACACACAAAGGTGAAAAGAGAACGCACAGAGTAAGTAGAGATCGTATTCGATGTCAGCATTTATCGAAAGCGAAGATTGATTCAGCCCCGTTGCCCACGTAGCAGGACTAGGTCTCAGAAATATCGAGGTTGATGATGTTGTCTAATACGCAGAATTTAAGGTAAAGAACTCTCTGCTGTTACAACTCAGACCCATGATCAAATGCAAGCTGGCAGATGCGCCGAGAGACGCATTCCATTCTTTGCTCGTAATACCTAGCCCATGTATAGCATGTGTGGTCTGATCGTACTTCAATGCGTTTGCACGGTGAATACTACTTGGGAAACGACGTTCAATATCTTTTCCCCAATCAGATATCAACAACGCTGAGCTCGCGCTTGATCTGAAATCGAACACCCGAAGTTGTTGACTTCTGCGTAGTCTTCTGAATTTGTATAGGCATTCACCTAGGTTCGGGGATGGGGCGCGAGACGGTTGCTCAGGTTGTCGTGGGTATGTGGGGGAGCAGCAAAGCGGACGCTCATGCCGTCGTGGAATAGTCTAGTCATCGCACACTGTGCGGGGTTTCGGAGTGGCTATCGAGTCAGCCGCCAGCGGCTCCGACGCAAATCTGATCCCTCCGCGATTACAATGATGATAGATGTTTTCGAACTAATGACCGTCCCTGTGCTTGCAGCAGAATTTGAAGTGGCTCGTGGTAACCATAGTTTGGATCTGTCACCTGGACACCGTTTTTGTCACCCCACGGCTGGTTGTACCAATCGGTCGACCAAAGTTCAATTCGCTAACACTATCATGAATGATACACAATGTTACTCCAGGAAACATACAAAGCATAACTAGGCATCACTTATTCTTACCGCCTTAAACCCTAGAAAACTAAACTTTAAACGTCCAGATCATCAATCAAACCGTCCTTCAGCCATATTGTTCAATTTATCCTCCTCAGAATTCAACTTCCTCACGAGGACCCAGAAAATGACGCCAGAAACGCCACATATAACAGCGATGGAACCGTAGTTCCAGACAAGCAGCGGGTCGGTCGAGAGGGCTACCGCAAGTGGTCAGTATGCACCCACGTAGCAAAGCACGACAGGGTACTCACAAACGAAGGCTTCGCCTATGGCAGATGCGACAGCATTCGTAAAGAGGAGCATGGACATGACAAGTGACCGCATGTTCCTCGGTGCCTTAGTGAACGCATACTCCATGCTGTGATCGAAGCAAAGATCTCACTAAATGCAATTAAAATATATCTGAAGATATGCATGGATGAATTGCTGTCAGAAAAGAGAGACGAAGCGAAAACCCAAGTACTCACGATCCGCTCTGAATCCACACGTCCAAGGGGGATACCAACGGATTCCCGTTGTTGTCGACACAGGTACCGGCATGGTATCCACATGGATTTGTCTGATGATTAGGTATCCATCAGATGTTTTCACATAGGAACATGGGAGGTTACCTTGTAAACGTAGTGCTGGACGACGGCCGCCCATACCATTGCTGCAGCACCGGTATAGAACCCCCAAGCGATCCTTTGCAGGGGCCTGAAATTGATCCTCCATCGGACGAGAGCTGGGTATAACTGGCAGAGCCGTCGTAAACCATAGATAACCAGGGAGGAGACAGGGTACTCACGACCAAGTCGCACAGCGGGATGAAGATGATGAGAGCCAAAGGTCTAGGTCAGGAAGAACATCGTTAGGTAGACCGTGTGTGCTCATGGTGGCAGCTTGCGACGTCAAATTATTGTTCAATTGGTTGTACGACAACCCTGCAAGTTCCGTTCCGCATCATCACCCACCATGCATCACAAGCAGTAACTCACAATAAATCGGGAACCACGAGAATACGAGACAAGCTTTAAACCCGCGCCGAAGTTCTTCCACCCAGTTATCATCAAACTTCATCCACGCCGGTTTCTCACCGACCACCTTGCTTGGCTTAGCACTCTCCCAGAAGTCGTCGGCGGTGAGGTTCTGAAGTCTTGATAGGATTCCAACACCATCGTCCGCACATAGCAAATCGCCAGACACGGCCGCAGTGACGAGCACTGAACCCGTTGGTGGTGAAGTGCAATACTTGCCATGTCCATACCACAAGCCCAAAGGAGAGAGCAGAGAACAATGGTCGGAAGCGTATAGGCCAGCCAGTACCCGATGAACTGGACAGGAAGGTTGAACAATCAACGAAGATAGCAACACCATACAACTCGAACCTTTTCCACGTATACCATACCCACCTGACCGATGAGCGCGCCGATGTTAATGAAGAATAAAAATACTAGTGCACATGAGCTCTAAATCGCAAGGACTGAATGGCATCACATCTGACCATGTAAATTCTAGATGTTGTCAAGCTGGGGTCCACGATACGCGTTCCCCTGTCTTTGTTACCGAGACAAACATCTTTGTCCGGCGGTACTGTTCCGCCACCAGAGGGGAGATATTGGACTTGAACCCGCCGGCCCCCATGCCGGTGACGATCAAAGAAAGAATAAAAAGACGACAGAGGCATTGCCTCCGATGATAACAGGTACGGCCGAGATAATCATGATAACTTGGCCAAGCATGGCAATTGCAACGCTCACGCAAACGGTTTGTAACGACCCCAATAGGTGTCCGCAACGTAGGCACCTGCGATAGGCGTTACGTACGACCTATGTAGACGTGAGATATCTGGTGTGAGGTGAGCACCCGCTGGCATTACACACCAGAATTGATAGAAGGTCGTGAGACCCGTGGACATTTGCTGACCTCTTCCAAGAGCACCAGATTGGCCATGCAAACCACCTGCGCCGGTGGTTGAATTGGGTGGAAGTGGTTGTTGAATGAAATTTACCTGCCACACTCAGTGAGGCACTGTCGAATATTCGGCAAGAACGAAGCAAGACTTACGAAGACCGCAGTTGCACCTATCACGGGAAATAAAGTTGAAGAGCTGATATGAAAAGTCAAGGAACACACACCATAGTACTACACATGACGCAAAATTCCTCAGCGGGTTCGACTTCAGATATCACAAAAAACAAATACTCACAGAAAATCGCTCAGCCAGTCCCACGACGGCGATCACTGCCGAAGTATGTCAGGGGACGCCTGTACGTGTACAAGAGTAAAAACCAACTGTAAACGGTCCACGGTATTGTGTCTGACACTCTGCGAAGAGCGATGAGCTCTCCTCGGTTGGAAACTCCAATCCCTCGTGAAGGGGATCAACCTTATCGGCAGTTGCATCTGACGTCGTACCCTTCTTTTGCAGAGCATAGTCGTGGGCAATTTTCTCATGACGTTCGACCTCTGCCAAAGCAACAGGAATCTCGCGGTCCGGTTCCAAGCCGGCCATTCTAGACGTGAATGTGGACAATAGTCTGTGAGGAACTAGTAGGGAAAGAGATGGAAGTCAAGGAAATACACACGAGGACAGACGATATTCATGCGCGTTTTTTTATTTTAAAGGAGATGGGCATATACATGAAAAGGGGAAGCGAACGTTGCGCTTCACGCTAACACCCTCGTGAACACCTCGATTAGGAAGGTCTAATCACGAACTGAAAAAAGGTCCGACTATTCTCCACCGATGGAAGACTCCAGTTACATAACTAGAGTACTATCATACTGGAATTCTAGACTCGAGGCAAAGAAAGTGCATGCTCACGAATCTTAACTTCTTCCTGATCACCTCCTGGATCTGGCTCTTACGGTCTTAGCCCAAGAACTCTACACAGTTGTTTACAGCAGGGGACGGAGTCATGCTCCATCGACCGCGAGGGCCGTCAGAGTTACAGCTAAATTGAAAATGAGACATACCAAACCAGCAGAAATAATGGAATGACACACCTTAGAGCCGATGTTTTTTCACCATCCCTAGCATAATCAGTGCTCGTCACTGCGAAGAGTGAGGGGTATCGCCGGAAGCTAGTACATACTGGGAGGGAACAGAGCCAAACAAACGCTACAGGTCCACAGTGAGCCTTACACAGGACATGTAACCTCACCTGCAGTTAGCTAATGGAGCAAAGATATCCGCCATATGTCTCCACTACGCCCCCAGTAAGACGAAAAATGATTTCGCAAGTATCGCATAAGATTGGATCCGACAGAAGTCAACGGGTATGCCAAGTAGACACCAAAGATACGAATCGTGGCGAGAGATTTGGTCAAGATACACCAACCGGGGAGAGGAGACCGATAACCAGTGATCACCCTCATGGCGAAGATGGGACCATCTAGGAGGAGGCAATGCCCAGGAACCTAGCCCAAGTACCGTCAGCACGACATTCTAAGTCTTACCAACCTTAACAGTCCAAAAAGAGTTCGAGATAGAGGGGACACCCATGTGACAAAGCATGCAGAGGCGAATGAGCAAGACAGGTAATCTCACTGTGCTTTACGACATAATCGGGCGCAGGTACAGTAAACCACTGAGGGACCATACCATCAGGTCGAAATCTGACGAGGCAACGTTTAACCGTCGGAACACAGCAGTGCCTAAAGTCCTAGGAAGAGAACCCGACTACCGTGGTGCTGCTGTCACGTTGTTCGCAAGCAGAGCTGATTCGTTCGGCGCAATCTCCTATGATTAATATTCTGATATCTCGTCATTATCCCATCCTCCATTTCGAGTTAGATAGCATGTTGTGAACAAACGATGGTTAACGCGTTAATGCGTAATGCCTCCTACCCCTAAACCTGGGTCAACGTCACGGTCACAGTGCCATCACGTCGACCACAACCAACCGACGTGTTCTGTGGCCACAATGTTCTGAATCCTCGATCTGGTCCTGCAAGGCACCGGTGCTTGGCCAATCACGATGATTGTGTTAAAAAGAATGGTTCGAACATTTGTCAGGTTGAATTATCAAAGCTTTGAAGGAAGGCAAATACTCTGTTTGATCGGTCACCTTGTACCATCAAGGTACTCCGCATTGCCATAGGTTAGTAGTGATTTCGTAATTGCCCTGTTCAGTGCAGCTCGTTTTACATCCATCCACAGATCTGACCAGACAGTGATTAAAAAATTCTCAAAGCCCTAACGTTTGCGGCGAGAGTGTCAGCCAGCGTCCATCCCCTGACGTTGCATATTCAGCTAGCATAGCACGGCATCACTGTTGTGACATCGAGCACTCTGGATGAGAATACGGCAATGTCCTTTTCGAGGCGGCGTTGTCCGTTGGGTAGCAGTCGGAATCCACTGAGCTGAGACCTCATAAAGGTGAGGGTCATGCAATGGTGCCCTAACCGTCTTGGTCCCCACTGTTATTCTTACCATGTTCATTATGTACATTCTGGTACATCTACTCGCGTTTGGCTTGATTAACTTTTATTTAGCAACGGCAACCGTTATTGGGCCACAATTACACCGCGCCCCATCCAAGAATGCCCTAGGTCCCGTCTCAACCATCGAGATCTTGAATAGGGTCATTTCACCGGATGGCTTTTCTCGATCGTAAGTCATGCCCCTGTGAACGTCGGAATGTCCATGTTTTGACACCTTAAAGGGCAGTTCTTGCTGGTGGGACATTTCCCGGGCCCCTAATTCAAGCGCAAAAGGTGCTGTTCATTTTTCTTATTTCCAGCGCATCTGGGGTTAATGCTTCCACACAAGGGTGACGAATTCTTGATCAATGTTACTAACCTACTGAACGATACCTCCATGGATATCACAACAAGTATCGTCAGTTCACGACTAGATGTGCTTTGATGGTATCAGACAAACCGACGCTCTGGATTTTTTACAGCATTGGCACGGCATCTTTCAGCACCAGTCCAATTGGGCCGATGGAACCGCATGGATTACTCAGTGCCCCATACAGCCTAACGGGAGCTTCTTGCATAGGTTCACTGTACCGGACCAAGCCGGGACGTACTGGTATCACTCGCACTTGTCGGCTCAGTACTGCGATGGATTAAGAGGACCGCTGGTATCTATGACCCAGATGATCCCCTTGCTGATATGTATGACGTTGATGATGGTAGGGTCATTTCCTCATTCGTTTGAGCTTAATTGATGATCATCATAGAATCGACCATCATCGTACTTTCTGACTGGTTCGTCGTTAGGATCTTGCAAAACATTTCTTTTAGTTCACTTCGTCTTGTATAGGTACCACAAACCCTCCCCGCTGTTGTACAACCCTCCTTCACGCCGGATTCTACTCTGATCAATGGACTTGGTCGTTATCCAGGTGGTCTGTCTTCACCACTCGCTGTCCTTAATGTCACACAGGGCAGAGGTATCGATTCCGGATATGGGGCATCTTGTGACGTGGTTTAACTTCACAATCGATGGCCACACATGACGATTATCGAAGCAGATGGCAACGAAGTGGAACCAGTGGTCGTTGACTCACTTGCAGTGCATGCGGGCCAGCGTTATTCGGTCGTCGTCACTGCCGATCAACCCGTGGACAACTACTGGATTCGATCTGTGTCCAATTTCCCTAACCAGACCTTTGACGGAGGACTCAACTCGGCCATTCTGAGGTATGGTGGTGCACCCATTCAGGACCCTACGACGGACCCAGGGCTGTACGTTCTGCCATTTGATGAAAGTACTCTTCATCCTCTCATGGCAGTGGTGTACCTGGTATTCCTGGGCAAGGTAACGCGGACGTCAATATTAATCTGATCACGGGTATCAACGCTGCTCAGGGAGTGTACACCGTCGATGGTGTTGCCTTTGTTGACCCTCCACTTCCCGTACTCCTTCAAATTCTTAGTGGTGCTCTGAACGCTTCACAACTGCTTCCCAACGGGAGTGTCTATGAGTTGCCAGCCAACAAGACGATCGAAATCAGCATTCCGGCAACTGATCTCACCCCGGGGGGTGCACTGGGTGGTCCGGTGAGTCGGCTTCAACGGGATGTGCCCTCGGTGGACTGACTGGAAGCTGTGCTGAATAGCACCCTATACACCTTCACGGGGTATGTTGCATCCTTGTATTGATGTTCAGAATTTCTCTGATACTTGATTACAGCATGCATTTGATGTCGTTCGTGTAGCTGGCAAGAACACTTACAACTACATAAATCCGGTGCGAAGGGATACAGTGTCACTTGGAAGCCAAACGCAGAACGACAATGTAACTATCCGTTTCACCACCAATAATCCTGGCCCTTGGTTTTTCCACTGGTGGGTAGCTTCTTTTTTTTTCCACCCCATAATTTCTAACCACGGTTTGACTCTAGCCACATTGATTGGCACCTTCACAAGTGAGCAGACGAAAATCGTCTATCCTTCCAATCTAACCAACATGAAATAGTGGATTCGCTGTTGTCATGGCTGAAGCCGTTGTCAGCCGAGTTCAGGAAAGTAATGCCACTCCAGGTTCGTTATCAAGACTTTCGAGCCCAATAATCAGATTACTAACTTATTTCAGAGTATTGGTACAAACTGTGCTCCTCACAAAGCATCGTAGCATAAGTGCATAACATGGTTCTCATTGGCAGTAAGTACTAGTACATGCACCACTGACACCCTATTCACACTATTACAATATAGCGGATTTTCGGAATTTCCATTTACAATTGATCAATATCTCGTCGCCGTCCTCGTGCGCGTAGACATCGTATGACTACGAAACCTTTCATAACTACATGCATAGACCCACTAGTACATCGTGTTAGCAGACCTGTAGGAGTAGAATGGATTTGTCTGGGATCACTTTGTATGACACCATGCATCACCGGAGGTGCCTGCCAACACTAGCGTTGTTTTTCCTCACCTGGTAAACCTCCGAGGGAGTTAAATAAGCCCACAGACAGCCGAACTTGGCACGTCAGAAACCGTCTTTCATTGCCTGCATTCAGTACTAGATAGAGTCAAGAAGCAAGCATCGCAACCGCAACATACCATGAGGTCAGGAGTTGATTTCGGTGGAGCCGGAACAGATGTGCGTGATTTGTGCAAGTCCATGATTCTCTGTCCCTGTCCTTTGTCCCATGTTTTAGCTATCTGCCTACAACTCCAATTACCGTCGTCGTCGTATCGGACGTATCCGACTGACACCGAATGGAACGCTTTGGCTTCTGCTTATATGGTACCTGGAGCTTCTCACCATACTTTGTGGCGAGCTTCATTTGTCCTTCTGCACGGACGATCACAGCTAGACCATCCAGATAGAGCTTTCCGGGACCCATATCAGAAGCTGAGGTTGGAACTAAGTACCCATGATGAATTTTGCCATCTGTGAGTCGCAGGTCCATAACTCGACAATGAAGAGACGTGTCACAGACCGTACTTGACTGAAGAAGTTTTTCTGGTTGCCTCGTCCATGGTAACTACCATTTTCCTCCTCAAGGAGTCTTCGTATATGCAAAACTATCAGGGCCATTGTTTGCCAGAAATGGGACTTACTGTAGCGCCTTTTGTTAGCCCAATCGTGACCCTCCTATCAACCATGGTACCAAGGATCGTGACTGACTTCGGTAACGTGGGAGCCTGGTGTTGAAGCCACTAGCTGTGAAAACAGGACTATCTGGGATTAGCGCCATATTATTAAACCCCCAGTGGGTGGTAGGTCGGCCAGGTGGACAGACCATCCAGTTGATTGCTGATACATGCGACAATCATCAGGACAAGAATGAACGCGATACCCCAGATGCCCCGAGAAGGACTTAATGTCATCTCAAAGCGCGCTGATATCCTGTCAGCTGAGCCTGCAGGATATGACTTCTCAGAGTAGAGGTATATCAGGCAACCTCCAGGCATGCGACCAACTTAAAATGATATAGATCACGAACTTTGCTCTTCGCCCCAGCCAAGCATGTGGAAAGAGAGCACCTAGTCGCGCACGAGCAGGTGGCCCGAGCTCGAAGTAAACGGTGTACAAAGATGCAACACCAAGGAGTCTAGCTGAAGGCCTGTCGATGCGGTGCTGCAGTACGTTAAACTCAATTGGGCATGCAGACGCCACCACTAACGTGAACGGTCTCAAAAAAAAGTTTGAAAACGATGGTATTACAGAGCATGTAGACGCTATGTGACGAGAATGAGCCTTATGCAGGATACATAATCGAACCTGTGGTTTACTAATGGGGGGGCAGATACCCGGCTTATGCCTGCACTAAAAGCCTTTCTGAGCACTAGGCCCCTAACGGAGCCGAGATTACTAAATTTGCACTCACCATACGGAATTGGATCCAACAACATCTGGGAAACAGCTACGCGACGCGGCTGTTAACAGCTCTTTCGCACTTGAGCGAGCCTTCTCATTGGCCAACAAGTGTCTTAGCGAGTCTTACGACAAGTCACTTCCAAACGGAGGCAGGTATAACCTGCTCACTCCCTCGGGTAGTTTTGCAGATGAATGGTCGAACGGCTATGCCAAATAGACGCCGAAGATACAGAGGGGATTCGGCCAAGACACGCTGATCGGGGAGAGGAGAGCTGTTCCCGCACAAATGGGTCATGGCCACTGCATTTGGTATCCAAATATTGTTACCTCAATCCCATGGTTGCTCTCTGAACTCCATTAATCCACGGCAGAGGTGAGCTGTGTTGGTCAGTACAGCAAGAAAAGCAAACCGCCGAACTGAACACACTGTCGTCATGTCCGAACCCAAAGTCGCATGGGCACCGAACAGATGATGATATGCCTCGAATACAGGGCTGCGACAGATTCATACTATCGGGCTGAGACAGGTTGAGACCTGAATCGGCATGAACTATAGGTCTGACGCGCTGACGAGGTCAACGTTCAACATTTAGCCGCCCGAATGCAGAGGTGCCTGAAAATGTAGATCAGGGCCCGGAGCCGGTGTAGAAAAAGAATCTAATTACCGTGGTTGTCCTACTTTTTGGTTGGGCTCTGAGATTTTGTGTAACCGCCCAATAGTAATACCGAGTGGCGGGCCTGTCAGTAGTGCTTGCATAAATTAGTCTGCGTACTGCCTCCCAATTACATGGTCATGTATAACTTCCTGAGGCTCCTGGAACTTTGGACAAGAGGGACACGCGTCCTGCACTTGTAACAATATTAGCAGATGCAGTGATAGACGCGATGGCTTTCGGCGTTTTCCTTTTGTGGCTAGTTCTTGGTAAGTACGGTTCTGATGGGTGCACAGTGGAGCCTCCGAACAGCCCATGGCATCGAATGCAACTAACCATGAATGTGTAGTACCGTGGCCACAATATTCTGACTCGGCCCGATGTTTCAATGTCAGTACCAGTCTTTGGGCTAGGTACAATGATTGCGTTTGCAAGCGTGTGCTCCGACCTGTTGTGCCTTCCATTTGGGTGGACTAACGAGCTCTGAAGGTAAATATTCTGTACACCTCAGTGACATTGCACCTTGTCCCATCTAGCGCGGTCCGTTGTACTTCGCAGCCGCAGTCATGAGATGGTAAGTTTGAAATGTACCACGCGTTTGCGTCGCTGCCCGGTGTTTTGTTTTTCATCCGCTGGCTGATTTGACTCAATGAAGGCGACTGTCAGAGATCCGACGTTCCGGTGAGAGAGTTTCCCCGTGCCACGTGTAACCACCGACTAACGCTGCGTATTCGAAAAAAAATAGTGTATGGCACGATTGCTGTGATGTCGAGCACTGGAGTTGAGGATACCTCAAGAGGGGTGGTGTTTTTTTTTTCGAAACAGAATTGTTTATGCCTCAGCATACGATGCTGCAACAAGCGGCAATCGCTGAACCGAACCATTATAAAGGTGTTCGCAACGGAACGGAAAAGTCCCAAACCCTCCTAGGGTATTTCCTGGTATTCCTACCAAGGTCATCATGCGCACTCTGGTACATCTACTCGCGTCTGCTTGGTTAACTTGTGCCTAGTAACTGCAACTGTTGTTGGTCCACGATTCCACCGCGCCCCCTCCAGGAGGGCAACTGTCCTAGGTCCCGTTTCAACCGTCGAGGTCGTGAATAAGGTCATTGCACCAGATGGCTTTCCTCGATCGTATGTTGTCCTCCTATGAATATTGGGATGTGCTATTTTTGAAACGATAAAGGACTGTTCTTGCCGGTGGGACATTCCCCGGTCCCCTAATTCAGGCGCAAAAGGTGTGGTTTATTTTCCCATTCCTTGTGTGTTCGGAGTTAATGTCTGCACCGAAGGGAGACGAATTCTTGCTCAATGTTACTAACCTACTAAACGATACCTCCATGGCCATCACAACAAGCATCGTCAGTTCACAGTTGGGCGTTCTCCGATGGCATCAGACAAATTGACGCTTTTTGCCTTTTAGCATTGGCACGGTATCTTCCAGCACCAGTCCAATTGGGCCGACGGAACCGCATGGATTACTCAGTGCCCCATACAGGCCTAACGGAAGCTTCTTGTACAGGTTCACTGTACCGGACCAAGCGGGACATACTGGTATCACTCGCACTTATCGGCTCAATACTGCGATGGATTAAGGGGACCACTGGTTATCTATGACCCAGACGACCCCCTTGCTGATATGTATGGACGTCGACGATGGTATGGTCACTTCCTCATTCTGCTGAGCTTAACTAATGATGCATCATAGAATCGACCATCATTGTGCTCTCTGACTGGTTCGCCGTTAGTATCTTACAAAACATTTCTTTTAGTTCACTTCGTCTTGTAGGTACCACGAGCCTTCTCCGCTGTTGTACAACCCCCCTTTCACGCCGGATTCTACACTAATTAATGGACTTGGTCGTTATCCAGGTGGTCCGTCTTCACCACTCGCTGTCCTTAATGTCACACAGGGGCAGAGGTATCGGTTCCGGATCATCGGGGCATCTTGCGATCCGTGGTTTAACTTCACAATTGATGGCCACAACATGACGATTATCGAAGCAGACGGCAATGAAGTGGAACCAGTGGTCGTTGACTCACTTGCGGTGTATGCTGGCCAGCGCTACTCGGTCGTCGTCACTGCCGATCAACCCGTGGACAACTACTGGATTCGATCTGTGTCCAATTTCCCTAATCAGGCCTTGACGGAGGACTCAACTCGGCCATTCTGAGGTATGGTGGTGCACCCATTCAAGATCCCACGACGGACCCAGGACCGTACGTTCTGCCGTTTGATGAAAGTGCCCTTCATCCTCTTCATGGCAGTGGTGTACCTGGTACTCCTGGGCAAGGTAACGCGGATGTCAATATTAATCTGATCACGGGTATCAACGCTGCTCAGGGAGTGTACACCGTCGATGGTGTTGCCTTTGTTGACCCTCACTTCCCGTACTCCTTCAAATTCTTAGTGGTGCTCTGAACGCTTCACAACTGCTTCCCAACGGGAGTGTCTACGAATTGCCATCCAACAAAACGATCGAGATTAGTATTCCCGCAACAGATCTCACCGTCGGGGGAGCGCTGGGTGGTCCGGTAAGTTAACTTCAAGTGATCTGCCTTCGGTAAACTGACTGGAAGCTGTGCTGAATAGCACCCTATGCACCTCCATGGGGTGAGTTGCGCCCTTGCATGTTGTATTGTTCAGAATTTAATGAATACAGCATGCATTCGATGTCGTCCGCATAGCGGGCAATAGCACATACAACTATGTGAATCCAGTGCGGAGGGATACAGTATCTCTTGGTAGCCAAGCACAGAATGACAACGTAACAATACGTTTCACCACCAACAACCCTGGACCTTGGTTTTTCCACTGGTGAGATATCCAATGCTGTCATTTCATGTTTTCTGACCATGGTTTAATTCTAGTCACATCGATTGGCACCTTCACAAGTAAGTGAAAAGACGAATATCGTCTGCACTTCTACTCTAACTATGACCAAATAGTGGATTTGCTGTTGTCATGGCGGAAGCGCCATCAGCAGCTGAAGCTCAGGAAAGCAAAACCACTCCAGGTCGTCACCAAGACTTTCAAATGTAGTGGTTAGATTATTAACTATATTTCAGAGTATTGGTACCAACTGTGCTCCTCACAAGACATTAGCAGGTAGCACAAGTGCATACCATGACTCTACCAGCCAGCAGTACATGCACCATTATATTTGTGCTGTTACGATATGCCGAGTTTTTGTCTCGTAATCTTGCTATCCTTCCACTGTTACCCGACTTGTTCCAGCTGCCCTCGAACTCGCAAATATCCTAGGAGTACAAAACTTCCCTTAATGACTACATACTGTGGACGTAATACACCTCTTTCTGGCTCAACATTGAACGTCTCCCGCCGTCATATGTCCATACCGAAAGCACCTATCAGCGCTGTCTATCCCTGGCACATGGAAACCTCTGAAGGAGCAAAGTCCGCAGATGGATGAACGAAGCACCCCGGAGGTGCTTCACTCCCTGCATTCAGCACTAGAGTCTAGCCACAAAGGCGCACCACTGCCCGCGTCACTTTCGTAACCACAGGAAGCCAAATTTGCATTGGCGCTCTACCCGCATTTACGACAGGGTTGTAATTGTCACCACGCGTCGCCTGTCACTTGTGACTTCACTTTTTCTTTCTAGGAATCGGGGGTCATGCGTTTGCAAGCCAGGCGTCAGTGAACATACGTGGAGTATGGCCGGTTGAACCTGGGGGATATGTACGATCACTCACTAAGGTGATGTGAATATCAAGTTACCGGCGCACCGACAAGCTGATTGCAACGGACAATACTTCGTTTGCCGTTCCCACCAAGGCTTCGCAGGAAACCTGTGCAGGACTCTCGTATGAGCCGTGTAGGGGAGTTCCCATGTGTAACGCCGATAAGAAGTGCAGAACTTTTAACGGCGGCACAACAAGAAGGATTCTTCGTCTACTCGGGTTTCCAGACAATAGTGTCTTATTTCGAGGTAGAAAAGAAGTCCCCGTACAGTACGCTACAAGGCCTATTTTATAGGGTAGAGGTTAGGCACGAAATATGTCAGAGTATCAGTACAGGTTAAGTAGGATCAAACAAACAAATGAGAAACCAATAGATCTGTCACAAGGAAAACAACATCTAACCATACGGTCGACAGCGTCGGACCGAATCCTTACATTCCCCCCTCCAGGGTACAAAGTACCCTTCCTTCGTGAAGTGGGCTTACTCAGCAACACCTCCGGCAATTTCTGCGTCTCCGCCTTGTTCCATCGTGTCATCCTCGCCTTCGGCGTCTGCTACGCCATCGTACTCTTCTCCGTACTCCTCCTCAAGACCTTCGATGGAGATGTCCACGCCTACCGAACCGACAGCGACATTAGAGGGACCGTGATCAGGCATGCCAGTGTGGTCAGGGAAGACGCCGTAGTGGGAGATCGCATCCAGGGTGATAGTAGAGGAGCTAGCAACGGGGGCAGGCGAGCGCGAACGGGTAGGCGTCTTATTATTCCTGTGGAAGCTACCAGCCCTAGTTGCCTCCCTGCGCTTACTCGAGTTCGACTTTCCAGTGCGACGAGCTTCCACGGATGATGAACTGGGACGTCCACCCAGTGGGCCCTTGGCATGGCGATCATCCTCCCAACGGCCACGGCGATCCTGATAGCCTCGCTGGAAGCGCTCGCGTTGGCGCTTGAGTCGTTCCGCCGCGTCCCAGAGCATACTATTTAGTGTCTCTGTTTCCGCACCGTTGAGTACTTGTCCCCCCTCCCTCTCTTCCTTACTTCGCAGGTCCGCATCCGCTCCCAGGACCTCTTTCTTAGTAGGGGCCCGGACCTGTGATGACTGTACGAGCGTTGTCCCCCGGCTCGTAGTACGCAAACCGTGACCTTGCAGTAGCGTTGCTATTATAGGCATCCCAGAACTGGAGGTATCCAGCAGGTACGTCAAGTGGATCTCCATCCTTCCGCCGCAGAGCTTTATCATATTGGAAGTAGGAACGGACTTGTTCGCGGTGGACGAGTACTCGCCCTTCAGGGTTTCCCAAGCCCGTAGTATCCCAGATAGCAAAGAAATCCAGGTTAATCCTCTCGATTAGGTTATTCTCAGCGGCGTCCGACATGCTGGCCGTATAGGGCAGTCGTGTGTCAGGTAAGTGGTCGATAGTTAGACTCTGGAGTTCACTGACCACTGCAGATAGCGTGTGCTGCAGTGTAGCTATGGTGTCTGGGCTTAGGGTCTGCTGCCTAGAAGGTCGAATGATCAGGGGGGGAGTATGCGACCGATGTCGTCGACTATTCTGGCAATGGGCTGATTTATGGTTGCCTCTGCGAGGGTGAGGGGTACACCTATCAATGGTAGGTCTAGCTTGTCTGTGCCTGACCTTTCGACCGTGACTGTCGTGCCTGCGGCTTTTACGCCTAGGATTATAGAATGCACGCGAGGGGGTATGATGGTCGGTGTGAGGGTAGGCCTGACGAGGGCAGTTCTGGTAGTGGCGTGAGGTCTTGGGTAGGCGAGCGGGAGAACGATGACGACGAGTAGTGGGACGAGATGGACGGTTTGTGCGAGGACGGGCGTTAGCTTGGTGGTTCCGAGGTCGAGATGGTCTAGCCAAAGGGGAGTTCTGGTATGTGGGTCGAGTTTTACAGTTGGGACATGGGCGGCTTAAATGGGCTCCGCAGACCTGCGGTGCCAAGTGTCCCAAGAACACCTGGGGGTCGTCGTCCGACGAGCCCCCATTGCCTGCGTCCCTCAATTTCTCAATCCCATCAACCCCAATGGCCTCGAAATAATCGGTAAGAGCCTTTAAGTGTGCGATCTCATCATATGGTAACCACGTTCGGTCCCCAGCTGTCCACTGGACTTCGAACATCGCATCCGAAAAACTGCCGCAGTGTCTAATTATCCGATCGACAGCCCATTCGCGGTTGGCTCCCCCGAACTCAGGAATTTGGTCGTCCATTCGGCTGGGGAACTTACGGTCATCGTTAGGTATGTGCACCCTTAGCAGCGATGAATGAAAGACATCGTGTATACCTCTCCGTTTCAGAGGATCTGGTAGCTCGACGCAGAAGGAGTTATTCCTGAAGTCCTCCGAGATGCGGTAGGGACCAATGAACTTCGGTACGAGCTTCCTTGACGTTCCCTTTGACAGGCTAATATTCTTCGTAGAGATGTACACGAGATCGCCTTTGACGAACAGACAAGCGCGGCGCTTTTTATTAGCGCCTGTCGTTTGCTTAATGCGCGCTTTCAGGATGGCGTCATGAGCGTCCAATAAGGTGAGTTTCATTTTATTCACAAACACTCTTACACTCGGGTACTCGTCCTTTGCTGGGGCATCCCATATCATTCGTCGAGGCATCCTTCCAGTGTTCAGAAAGAAAGGTGCGTATCCTGTCGACTCCGATGTCGCGTTGTTTATAGCAAATTCGATGGCAGGTATTCGAGATACCCAGTCCTTCTGGTTTGGACCGATACAACATCTCAACATTTGAGCAATAGTTCGGTTGGCGCGTTCAGTGGCGCCGTCTGTCTCCGGGTGGTACGCACTGGACATCTTTTGCCTTATCCCAATTAGGTCATTAAGATGCTTCCAGAAAATGCTCGTGAATAGGACGTCTCGGTCGCTAACTATCGCCCGAGGTAAAACCGTGGTGCTTGTATACCTCGGCGAACATTAACTCCACCACTTCGCGAGCGGTGTAGGTGGTTCTACTCGGCACTATGTGTACCATAGACATTAATAAGTCTATGATCACAGTTATGGAGTCATATTCTCCGTTACGGTCCTTGGATTCGGGAAGGGGTCCCACAAAATCAACCCCGATCGCTTCCCAAGGTCTCGAAGGTACGGGCAGTGGGTTCAGGAGTCCAAACGGTTTGTGAGTAGGGGGCTTGCTTCGTTGGCAGGTTTGACAAGATGTACAAAATGCGGTGACATCTTTCACCATAGAATCCCACCACAGGAATTCGCGTATGTACGATACTGTTTTCTTAGTACCTAGATGGGCTAGTAGCGAATGAGCATGGTCTATGACAGTCTCTCTAATTCGTCTGCCGTCCACCTCTATGTCCGGGACACAGAGAACGGTACGATCTGTGAGTTTCAGGCGAATATAGCCATCTGTCGTGACTTCAAAATTCTTGAACACCTGTGGCTCGTCCATGATTTGCTTAAAGAAAGGGTCTCTGTCGTACTTATGCTGTGCCGCTGTGAGCACACCTTCATTGCCCGGATATACGACCAATGGGGCCTTGATCCCTGTACTAGTCAAAGTGTCGCTCGTGTGTGATGCGGGTTGTTCCGTACTCGGCAGCGAGCACGTGTCCTGTAACGTGTTTGCAATGCGTGCATCGTGTGTATCCGTAATAGGGGGACGTTCTCTGTCCTTTCCCCCCTTCATTCGTTCGCCTGGTCCCAGAAGAACGAATCGATCCTTCATCCGTCTAGCAAACTCCATGCCCGTCTCGGGACGGCCAGTTTCTGCCGGGGGTGTGGGAGATCGTCGCCGTCGTGCAGTTATCTTCGCTGCGATGGGTCGGGCAGGTGAGTCCTTAGAGGTTCCACTGTCCCCGTTCCCACCGTTCCCTTCGATGTGTAGGTCCGGGTCCCCTGTTAAGGCGGGGCCTTCCCTACCATCCTCTTGTGCCGGCGACGCCTTTGGCGGTTTTACAATCAATTTCACTCGACGTACTGGTGGGTTGCGTATACCTGACGCATTTGAAGGTGTGGATCGCAGGGTAGCGTCCGTTCGTTTCACCCATTCTCCGATCATGGGATCTGGTCGTCATCGCCAACGCCTCGATCCCTACATACACAGGTGCGCTGATAATCTGCTGCTCTTTCCCCTGTTGTACTGACCCTCCAACATCCAGGTCATGGTGTAAGTATTCACTCGGCGCTCTGATCGTGCCAGGCGCATCGAACTCATACATTCTAGATAGTGCGTCAGGTAGCACATTTTCAACCCCTGGTACGTATTTGATTTCGAAATCGAACTCGGCCAGCTTCTCTAACCAACGTGCCTGCCGTCCCGACAGATCCTTTTGGTCCAGTAGGTGCGTCAAGCTTTTGTGGTCAGTCACCCACGTGAAGTGGGCGCCCTGTAGGATATCGCGATGCCTTAGCATCGTTTCGACTCCCGCGAGGAGCTCTTGTTTGTGCACAGGGTAGTTTCTCTGAGCTGATGACATCTTTGCAGAATAGAATGCAGCAACCTTCGCCGTCTTCCAATCCTTCCCCTGTGCGATCACACCCCCAATACCGTTGCCACAAGCGTCAGTCATCACCCAGATGGGTTCTCGATCCGGGCTGTAATTCAACGGCACGCGACAATGTTGTGCACACGTGGCGATGTATTGCTTTACTGTCTCGAAGGTGCGCTGTTCCGTGTATGTCCATCGAAATGGACGGGTCTCAGCACTCGCTTCGGCGAGTACCCCCAAGGGTACACGTACTTTGTAGATATCATCAGCGAGGTATCCTACTGACCCTATGAATCCTTTGCACAGTGTGCGGTTTGTAGGGACTTTCCAGTTCAGTATTCGGTCGACCTTTTCCGGGTCCATCTTTATCCCATCGTTAGTGACAACGCGCCCAAGTATCTTCACCTCATCACAGAGGAACTTTAATTTCTTTTCGCTAAGGTACAGTTTTTTCTCGCGTGAGGGTTTCGAGGACAGTTTTGACATGGCGTACATGCTCCTCTAGTGTGTTTGAGTAGATTATTATATCGTCTAGATATACGTCCATGAAGGTACCAATGTGCTTGCCGAATATATGGTTCATCAAAGCTTGGTATGTAGCGGGTGCATTACAGTCACCTTGTTGTACGACGAGGCTAACCATGTTTCCATCAGGGGTAGTCACCGCCGTCCGTTCAACGTGCTCCGGGATGACCCGGATCTGTTCGTACGCGTCCGTGCCATTGATAATCGAGCGATACGGTTTCTTGGCTACGCGTCGAAGGATCCCATCCATATCAGGCATCGGGGACGACAGCTTTCGAGTATTCTTATTTCGTTCCCGCAGGTCAACTACCACGCGAAGACGAGGAGGAGTTCCTGCCTTCGGGATCAACAACATGGGGCACGTATTTCGCGCTGCTGTGAGTTCCCAACGGCCCGTTCTCAGGTACGCATTCTTCTTTTCAGACCACAAGGGTCTTAACGCTTCTGGGCACCTAGACGGCCGCCATGGGTAAATCTTCTTCTCGTCTAGGAGTGGGATCTCGTGGTTAATCGCTCTGAAGGGGGGCAAAGCCGTAGCGCCAACTGGGGAGCATAGCGGCTTCGCCAGTCTCTGTAAGTATTTTCTCGCTTCTTCGATGCTCTCATGATATACTTCAGTAGCGCGCGACTCTAGGGTCGATACCTGCTCGCCCTTCATTTCTGTCGGAATCGTACTACCGATCACTACCCTTGGTGAATGTAGCCCTACCATTACCTTGTGCTGATATAGGAATGGGGTTCCAAGGATAAGGTCATAGTTTTGTAAGTTCATCACATCGAAATGTCGCTCGCAATCAATGCCTTGGTACTGTAGGCGTACTTTCGTCCCGAAGTTTACCTTCGAACGCGATCCTTGCACCGCCAGCTGTATGGTAAGTGGCTTTTCAAGTGGGATCCGTTTCACTTTTAATTGCTCAGCTAGCGTTACTGACATAAAGTCAGCCAGCGATCCGGTGTCGATCAAAGCTCGCACTGGGTGGCCATTGATGTGCACCACCACCACTAAAGGCTTTGGTATCTTTCGCGTGAAATCCTTAGCTATTGAAGCGTTTCGTTGGAGGGTCGTCCGGTCGTCATTACGAATGGTAGTACCATTCAGGTGGATCGCACTGCAAGGTACGTCCTCTCTGGGTTCATGGTGCTCATTATTCACCTCTTCACGGTCCTCATCTCCGGTCAGGGACCGGATCCCCACGTCGTCGTCGCCTTCAAAAGGGTCGCAGCTCGTCAACTCCATACATGCACGGAAGAGCTTCTTAGCATGCCAACGGACGACATCAAAATAGGGTGTGGTCACCCTGTCGATTGGGAGTTTAAAACACAGGGCCATGTGGTAATCGAGTACCTCGAACGTTGTATCGTCCTTCCTGACACACACGAATCGATCCGCATTTCCGTGTTCCAGGACCTGGAAACTATATTCTCCGAGTCTAGCCTCGATTCGATCTTCGAAGGGCCGGCCCATCGGATGGGATCTCCAGGTTCTGGACCTTTCGCGGTTCCGTAACTCAACCTTTGGATGCCTGCGCGCTCCCCTTTCCTAAACCAGTACCAACTATCAAGTCGGAACGCAGGGTTGAGTAGGAGGTGAGTGTCGATTCTGATCTCGTCTCCTGGTCCTAATACGTCTCTTTCGCTTTCCGCGATCATATGTTGTCCGGTGCCCAAGTCGTATACGAGGAATCGGGTGTCCATAAAGGTGCTCAGCGAGTCCGGGTCGTCGCCTGGGTAGCAAATCCCGGCCAATCGGTCCATCACGCGTTCTTCCAAGGGATGTCCGAGCCGGGTTCCCAACGATTGGTATCCCCGGAACGGTCTACGGTCATATGCGTATATTTGCATCCCAGTGGGTAATCCATCTTCATCAGTAGTAACAATATCACTAAGTCTTTCTTCGTTGTCATCATCCGAGACACTCTCGAGATCGGGGAGGTCATCTTCAGGTAGGTCCTCTTCGTCTTGGACCCTAGGTCCTCGAGTTTGAATGAAATTTACAGAGATCTCCGGGTCGCGATCAACTGACGCGGCCAACTGACGCTGGCATTCAATGTCCCCGAAGTCAATATCCACTCCGAAGCTCGTAACACCTGGGGGCTTGCTGGAAGTGGATACGGTATGGCGATCAGGGCAGTTCCTCGAGAAGTGTCCAGACTTGTGGCAGATAAAGCAGAGGCCTTCTGCTTTATGACGCTCTTGCTCCTCCTTACTTAGCTTTGGGCTATCGCGCTTATGCCTATCCGGACGTTTCGCGCGTCGTCCTCCTGTCTTAGAGGAATCCATGGGTGTTGAGTCCTTAGTGTTCCCATCCCCTTTGTATCTCCCCTTACGGGTACGCGGTCGCCTTTGTCTTGGGGTTTCTGTTTCTCCAGTCGAAACGGCTGCACTTTCAACGGTGCGCTTTTTACTTCGCCGTCTCCGCGACTTACGAACATAGTCCCCAGTGATTGATTGCGCGATCTCGAGTATCTCCGCTGAGGCTACGACCTTTTTTAGTGTTGAGATTTCTGGGTTCAGCTTTTCTTTCCATAGGTCGCGCTGTAGTTCTCGGCGGAGTCCCGACCAGAACTTATGTACTTTGGTACGTTCATTTGTCTCCCCGATCATATTTCAAATCTCATTCAGCTCATAAAGGTAATTTTTAACAGTCTTGGAATTCTGATAACAGGACTGAAGTTTTTCTCGCTGGCGCATTCGGAAATCGATGGGGAAGCAATAGTTGAATAACTCGGTGAAGAAATCGGAAAGTCTCCACCTGTAAGGGTCCCCGGATACCTCTCGTACATAGAACTCATGTGCTTTCCCTGTCAGGTAATGCGACAGTATGAACGCACGCTTCTTCGTCTCAACGCGCCCATCCTCGACGTACGCTGTTCCTTCTGTGACGAAACGATGAAATGCGTGAGGGTTGTCGGACCCGTCATACTTGTTAGGTGGGATGGGTTTCAAAGTGGTCCTACGGCGGGATCTAGATCTCCCTTTTGGCTTATGTGCTCGGCGACTACGGCTCTTCCGCCGTTTGGATCTCCCCCATCGCCGGTGCCCTCGTGACCTGTTGGAGCTCGACGAGGATTCGTTGGAGCTCGATGAACTGTCAGAGGTGCTCGACGTATCATCCGATTCCGAAGCCGATCCGTCATCGCTTGAGGTACTGCGTTTCGAACTCGACGAGGAGGACGGATCCGAACTCGAGTCGTCCTCCGAGGAGCTACTCTCGGAGCCATCGCTCGGGCTAGAGCTAGACTTGCTACTATCTGTCGATTCACCTCGACGCGTTGATTTCCGTTTCCTTTTGGTTTTACTAGTGCGTTTTTCGTCCTTTTCGAGACGTTTAAAGGCAAGCCCAATATAGCTCTTAGGGTTTATCTGTTTTACAGGTTCCATGGCCCTTGGCGTCTTTTGGCGTTCCCGCCTCTTATGGTCCTGGCGGACAACTTTATCCACCATCTCCTTTACAGGATTGGGAGGAACCTTCGAAGGAGCGGGTTTCTTCGTGTTTTCCCTTCTCTTTGATTTCTCTTTCTTAGGGAGCCGTTCAGCACGATCGTCGCCCCCACTGGTCTTCTTCTGGGGGACGTCTTCGTTGGCCGATGTGGCATCCTCCAGGTTACCCCTTTCCGCTGGTCCTGTCAGGTTGGGGTCACTCTTACTCGCCAGTTTGTTCAAGGTGTTCCACGACGCGAGGGCCGCGCGTTGCGCATTTGTATTTATTTCACCGTCGCTGAAATTTAAGTTTCCCCAATTTCTAGGGTCAGGTCCTTTCCCTTTGAGATCTCTCCGGGTAGTGGACGCTTCGCCTTCGGATGTAGTAGGATCGGGGTTATCCCTCGTTGTCGATAGCGACCTCCTTCGGATTCTCTCCCGCTCATCTGGGGTTAGTCGTCTTTCGGCTTTTCGGATTGCATCTCTTTGATCAGATCTCAGTGTGCTATGAGCGCGTCGCTCGCGCGACCTCTTGCGCTTCACTTCCGTCCAGTCACCATACTCAACATCTATTTCGCTCATAGGGAATATGGAGTCGCACCGGACCTTATCGGGTAGGTTCTCGTTTTCTTCGTGAGTCGGTACCCAGACTCTAACGGCACGAGCCTTTACAGCTTCCGGGACTTCAACGTCACCGGGATTCATTGGCGAGGCTACCCTCGAGCCGGGATTCTCTGGCGAGGTAACTCTCAAGCCGAGGTAATTTGGCGAGCTCGCTCTCGAGCCAGGGTCTATTGGCGAGCTTACTCTCGAGCCAGGGAGGGTAGCGGCAGCTCCTTTGGGCGCCGGGCTTGGGTCCCTCGAGCCGGTCCTTACCACGTCACTATAACTCCAGATGTTATCAGTGACGGGCCTTTCGATTGGGGTGGAATATTGACTTCCTATTGGAGTCAGTTTTGGGAGCGAAGACTTATCGGCGATGTCAGCACCAGGCTGAGTCGTCGACAGGCTAGGAGGTAATGACGATGCCCGAGCTCTTGTAGCTCGGCGGGCAGTTGCGCGGGTATTAACCATTTCTTTTTTATCAAGTGTATGATACTTACTCTTGTCTTCGCAGCGGATCAGTTCTGCGAATGGTCGAGAAGGTATCTGGTGTGTTCGTTAATGGGTTTGAGGTAAGACCTTGTTTTGCAGGAAAAAAATATGTAACGCCGATAAGAAGTGCAGAACTTTTAACGGCGGCACAACAAGAAGGATTCTTCGTCTACTCGGGTTTCCAGACAATAGTGTCTTATTTCGAGGTAGAAAAGAAGTCCCCGTACAGTACGCTACAAGGCCTATTTTATAGGGTAGAGGTTAGGCACGAAATATGTCAGAGTATCAGTACGGGTTAAGTAGGATCAAACAAACAAATGAGAAACCAATAGATCTGTCACAAGGAAAACAACATCTAACCATACGGTCGACAGCGTCGGACCGAATCCTTACACCATGTGTCTACCGTCGATTCCATTCCGTCCCAGCGTATTTGCCAGTATACCGGCTCCGTTGAGACTATTGTACGTATCCAAGTGCAGAATAACTTGGCTGCCTTTCCCAAGAGAATGGCAGGGACTTTGCGTGTCGTTGCATGCACTGGGATATTTATGATGCCAGAAGTCATACCACGGCACCACTCACTACCATCATCGTGAAGATGAGACTATCTGAGACTGGTACCGAATGATCATTCCGATTATTTTTAACCTCCCTGGGGACGGTAGGCCAGCCAGGTGGACAGATCTCCATGCGACAATCATCACAGCTAGACATGGCACAAACGAAGGTATCACTCGAAGGGACCTAACTCGCCTCTCCCGTTGGAACAGTGGGAAAGAGCCTCACGAGCAATGGGCTGAGACTGAAGCAAGCAGTGAGATGGTTTATCTAATGGTAGTACATCTGCATGTCCAAGTCTTTGTCCGTCTGACCAAGCGTCATGTGGCTGTGTCCCCCTACAACCATTTCGGAAATTCTTGTCCGAGTGGCGCAAATGCACATTAAAAATCAAAAAATCAAAAAAATCAGAAAAACCAACAACACGCTGTGGAACACAATTTTCACCTTGGTATATTGCAAAATCAGTGCCGGCGTGAAGGAAAGAGCGTCAGAACTGCTTGAGGAAGGCTACTAAGGGGATGGAAGAAGTTGCAGATATGTTAGGTGTGTCAGCCTGCAGCATCAACTGTTGGGCTGCAAAGTTCAAACTATGAGCAGCCAGATCGTGTCAAATGGCTGTCCATCTGATTGAGCATGCATCAATAGCAGGATAGCACTGATAAAGAGGTAGAAAGGGTAGAATTCAGCCCCCAAAAAATTGAGCCAGCCTGGGCTTGAACTCCTAGGAGCCCACGCTCGAGATTATCAATGACAGCACTATGGATATTTGTAACAACAGTCCTGAGGAGCTCGACAAGCTCGTGGATGAGGAAATATTGAACCCAAAAAAAATCGAGCATACCCGGACTTGAACTCACGCCCTGAGATGCCCCAAGCAAAAAGTCACTCATAACGTTACCGTTATGGCAAGTGCTCATCAATGAGCAGTGATAATAATGTTATATAGCTGAATGAAGCCATCTAGTCATAGGACAATCATCATTCATATCTACTGATGCTTATATAGTCTAATGGGAATATTATGTATTTTTTTCTTTGCTAAGGGCATGAGTTCAAATCTGAGCTTGATCAATTTTTTTGCAGTTGAATATTTCCTCATCCACGGACTTGTCGAGCTCCTCAGGACTGTCGTTACAAATATCCATAGTGCTGTCATTGATAATCTCGAGCGTGGGCTCCTAGGAGTTCAAGCCCAGGCTGGCTCAATTTTTTGGGGGCTGAATTCTACCCTTTCTACCTCTTTATCAGTGCTATCCTGCTATTGATGCATGCTCAATCAGATGGACAGCCATTTGACACGATCTGGCTGCTCATAGTTTGAACTTTGCAGCCCAACAGTTGATGCTGCAGGCTGACACACCTAACATATCTGCAACTTCTTCCATCCCCTTAGTAGCCTTCCTCAAGCAGTTCTGACGCTCTTTCCTTCACGCCGGCACTGATTTTGCAATATACCAAGGTGAAAATTGTGTTCCACAGCGTGTTGTTGGTTTTTCTGATTTTTTTTGATTTTTTGATTTTTAATGTGCATTTGCGCCACTCGGACAAGAATTTCCGAAACGGTTGTACTCCACTGTCACCACGGCCTCGCAGGAAAGAGCTGGCCGAGAGATATCTGGCAACAGGCGGATATATGGTCACAACATTCATTGTTTCAGCTGGCTGCGTAGAGAAAAGCAGCGCCTATAGCACACGAGTAGGGAGTACGAGCTTGCAGCAAACGGCGTGCGAGGAGGCAACGCCCAAGCACCGTCAATGCAGTATCGTAAGGTATGTTAAAACCATCAGAGCAGGCAGACACCACCACCAGCCTGAACGGTCCCAAAAGTTCGAGATAGAGGGACGCCGGCGTAACAAAGCATGTAGACGCCAAGTGACGCGAATGGGCCAGACTGTAATGTAATCTCACCCGTGGTTTACTAACTGGGCGCAGATATTCGGCCTATCACCTCCATTAGAAGACTTCCTGAGCAGTACGCCCCAATCTAAAAATATGTATTATATTTGCACGTACCATTCGCCATCGGATCTAACTGCGGCGAAACGGGCACGCCGAATAGCCGCCAAAGATACAGATTGGGACAGGGAATTTAGCCAAGAAAGATGCTCGCCCGAGTTCGCCAACATTTACAACTCTACCTCTTAGCTACGCCTAGCAGGGAAGGGAGAGCATCACCTGCACTCATGAGTCATGACAAATTGGTTATCACTGTGTTGAATATGCCATTGTTGCCCGAGAATGTGGGCACATGCCCTCATGGTTATAACTGGCTTGCCAACGAGTAGTGTGGACAAGCCAGGGCTCTTTGAACTCCTGAACTCCGAAGCGGACGTGCCCAGTACCTGGTCAGTACGGCAAGAAAGTATGCCAACGAGACCGGATGATCGTGCATCGTGTCCAAGCGTTGTGTGGACATCAAGCAGGCCATACTGCCAGGTTGAAACCCGCCGAGTCAATGCTTAGCCGTCGGAACACTGCAGTGTCTAAAATTGCGGATTAGGGGCCCAGGGAAAGAATCTGATTACCGTGGTTCTCCTGTCACTTGCTTGCAAGCAAGACCCAATATGCTGGCTTCGGGTGCAAAACGTACACGGGAACGAGCACATGCCTGATTCATAAAAGCAATATCTCGATGGCCCCCCTTCACCACCTCATTCCCCATTTCGAGTTAGAAAGTATGTAGTGAACGAATGATGGTTGCACTATGCTTTAAGTTGGCACGTAGGAGGTACATACATGGCCGCATATAGGTATATATATGTATGTGCTTACATATATTGGTCGTGCTGGCCCCGCGAGGTAGTTGAACGTTGTTGTTAACCATCAAATCTCATCTTCTATCAACGAGCTAAGTCTGTGTATAGCTCCCTTGGGACTTCTGGACGAGAACGACCCCCGTCTCACACTCGTAAAGGTAGGCTATTAGCTAATGCACTTCTGATGCATTGCCTAAATTATGTAAAGTTCCAGTTCTGATCATATCGGCGATGCATTACGATGGGCCTCCGAACGACGCACCACTACACCGACCACAACTATCCAGTGTGTCCCATGGTCACAATATTCTGACTCCTTGGTCTGGTTCTGTAAGGCGCCGGTGTTCGGGCCAAGCACGATGATTAGGTTTACAAGAATATGCTCGAACACGACTGTGCTTTCGTCAGGTTGAATTGTCGAGGCTTTGAAGGAAGGCGAATATTCTGTTTGTTCGGTCACCTTACACCATCAAGGTATTCCGAAGTGCCATAGGTTAGCGGTAATTCGGAAATTGCGCCTCTTTTCAGTGCAGTTCGCTGTGCATCCACTCATGGCTCCGCCCTGACAACAATAAAAATGGCTCACAGAAACCGGTAAGTGTCAGTCAGCCCGTTATGTATGTAACCAGCTCCTGACGTTGCATATTTGGCTGACAGAGCCCGTGGCCTCGTTGCTTTGGAATGGGCGGTGTCCTTTTCGGAACCGTTGTCCGTCGGGTAGCAGATGAAATCCACTGAGCCGAGACGTTATAAAGGTGAGAGACATACAAGGGCTTCCTGACCGTCTTGGTCTTGGTCTTCTTCTGGTATTCCTACCATGGTCATCATGCGCACCCTTGCACATCTACTTACATTCGGCTTGGTTAACTCTTACCTAGTAACGGCAACAGTTAGTGGGCAGCAATCCCACGGCGCCCCGTCCAAAAGGGCAAATGTCCTGGGTCCCGTCTCAGCCATCGAGGTAGCGAATAAGGTCATTGCACCAGATGGCTTTCCTCGATCGTAAGTCGTGGCATCATAAATATCGGAATGTCCTTTTTGTTGACACGTTAAAGGACTGTTCTTGCTGGTGGAACGTTTCCTGGTCCCCTCATTCAAGCTCAAAAGGTGTCGTTTATTCCTCGTTCCACGTGCGTCGAGAGTTAATCTGTCTACACAAGGGAGACGAATTCTTGCTCAATGTTACTAACTTACTAAATGATACCTCCATGGACATCACAACAAGCATCGTCAGTTCACGACCTGATGTTTTTTGATGGCATCATATAAATTGACGCTCTTCATTTCTCAGCATTGGCACGGTATTTTTCAGCATCAGTCCAATTGGGCCGACGGAACCGCATGGATTACCCAGTGCCCCATCCAACCCAACGGAAGCTTCTTGCACAGGTTCACTGTACCGGACCAAGCCGGGACGTACTGGTATCACTCGCATGTGCCGACTCAATACTGCGATGGATTGAGGGGACCGCTGGTTATCTATGATCCAGACGATCCCCTTGCTGATATGTATGACGTCGATGATGGTGGGTTACTTCTTCCGCTATCTGCGCTTCATTAATGACTCATCGTAGAATCGACCGTTATCGTGCTTTCTGATTGGTTTGTCCTTGACACTTTGTAATGTTTGCCTTGATTCATACCGTCTTGTATAGGTACCACGAACCCTCTCCTTTGTTGTACAATAGTCCCCCCTTTACGCCGGATTCCTCATTGATCAACGGACTTGGACGTTATCCAGGTGGTCCTGCTTCACCACTCGCCGTTTTTAATGTCACACAGGGGCAGAGGTATCGGTTCCGGATCATCGGGGCATCTTGCGATGCGTGGTTTAACTTCACGATTGACGGCCATGATATGACGATTATTGAAGCAGACGGCAACGAAGTGGAACCAGTGGTCGTTGACTCACTTGCGATTTATGCTGGCCAGCGCTACTCGGTCGTCGTTACTGCTGATCAACCCGTGGACAACTACTGGATCCGATTTGTGTCCGATTTCCCTAATCAAACTTTTGACGGAGGGCTAAACTCAGCCATTCTGAGGTATAATGGCGCACCCATTCAGGACCCGACGACGGATCCAGGGCCATATGTTCTGCCGTTTGATGAAAGTGCCCTTCATCCTCTTCAAGGCAGTGGTGTGCCCGGTATCCCTGGGCAAGGTAACGCTGACGTCAATATTAACCTCATCACTGGTCTCAACGCTGCGGGACTTTTCACTGTTGATGGCGTTAGCTTCGTTGACCCTCCACTTCCCGTACTCCTTCAAATTCTTAGCGGCGCTCAGAATGCTTCACAACTGCTTCCCAACGGGAGTGTCTATGAGTTACCAGCCAACAAGACGATCGAAATTAGCTTTCCAGCAACTGATCTCAACCCGGGGGGTGCACTGGGTGGTCCGGTAAGTCGGCTTCGACGGGGTGTGCCCTCGGTAAACTGACTGGAAGCTGTGCTGAATAGCACCCTATGCACCTTCATGGGGTATGTTGTATCCTTGAAACGATGTTCAGAATTTGTCTGATACATAAATACAGCACGCATTTGATGTCGTCCGTGTTGCGGGCAATAGCACATACAACTACATAAATCCGGTGAGGAGGGATACAGTCTCGATTGGCAGCCAAGCACAGAACGACAATGTAACAATTCGCTTCTCCACCAATAATCCTGGCCCTTGGTTTTTCCATTGGTGATTGTTTTCCTCTTCTCTTTTCGTATTTTCTGACCATGGTTTAACTCTAGTCACATTGATTGGCACCTTCACAGGTAAGTCAGCTGACGAAATTGCCTGTCCTAGCCTAACCAGTATGAAATAGTGGATTTGCTGTTGTCATGGCGGAAGCCCTCTCGGCAACCAAAGCTCAAGAGAGTAAAGCCACTCCAGGTTCGTCACCAAGACTTTCGAGCCTAATGGTCAAATTATTGACTATATTTCAGAGTATTGGTACCAACTGTGCTCCTCGCAAGGCGTCGTAGCTTAAGTATATATCATGATTCTTTTCAGTAGTACTAGCGCGCATTACACCGCTCAGATGCTGTCCGTGCTGTTACGATATGCGGGGTTATCGTAATTTTGCTCTTGATTTACCGTCGGTCATTTCTCGTTGCTGTCCTCGCGTCCGCAGATATCCTGTGAGTACGGGAAGTGAGTACGGGAAGTTCAATGACTACGTTCCATGGACTCACCTTGTAGGAATGGAACGGAATTGTTTGGGATTATCTTGATATGCACCTCTAGAGGTGCCTGGTGACCAGCACTAGCGTCGTCTCCAAACTTCGGAGGGAGTTAAATAAGTAGATGGACGTGGCAAAGTCTTTTGAGAGTCTCGCCGCGTGTCTCGATGCTTACATACTTCAATTAGTGAGACTACGAAGTGCCGACAGACTCAAATTTTGAGGGCAAATAATCCACTGGGAGATGATTGCTAGATAGTCTCTGGCGACAGCGTGATCCTCTCTGAAGACAAACCAGGTAAAACTCAAATAAACTGGAGAACGTGTTGTTTTTGATGCCGTGCTCTCCAGAACGAAGCCGGAGAGTCTTTCCCACGCTGATCAACACTGATCGTTGATACTTATAACAACAGCCTGCGTTGGAGCCTGGCCCCGCTCGTCGCTCCCATTCCCATTGACCCACACCTGTCCCACTCGCTGCGCCGTATCTACAGTTACTTAAGTGCTTGTTCACAGGTTTTGGACGCTTCAGACACCCCTGCTAGTAAGGTTCGTGATAGCCTTCTCGATCACAAGTCACAACAAACCTGTCCTTTGCACTGTGAGTACGTCGTTCTCCACTTTCCTACATTAATAAGTGCTTTATGACATTTCCTGACCACTTGTCATGGTGTAGGCTATTAGACTCACCCCCATCCCCTGACCTTACCAGCTACCTAAACTCCCCTACCTCAATCTCCGTGCAACTGTGACCTTGCACCATCTCCACCTCTGTGCATCTGTGACCTCTGTATGTCTGTGCATCTGTCACTCCCCCTTCTGTACACTTACTGTGTTTGTTTCTGTGTGTGCACTGTCTACAAGACAAGATCTTATCATCTCTGCAACTGGTGAGTGTCTCCCTGGTTTACTCTACCTGAAATTCATCCTGCCAGCTCTGTAGCCTACCTTGGTCCTCAGCTACTCTACCATACATACTACCACCCACTCCCTTCACATTTCTGTATCCCACTATCTTTGTACACACTGTCTGTAGTAGTACCCTACTAGTAGTGTGAGTGACAAGTTTGGATCACTTGTAAGTTGTAGCTAGCCCTTGCCAGTATCTGTTATTCATACTCATGATTTGCTAGTGCATCTACTGGTCATTTGGGCTCACTTGTGAGTTAGTTTCCATCAGGTTTACTGTCTTGTGCTGTTTACATATGCCACCTAGTCTCTGGTACTTGTTGTAGATCTATTCTGTCCACCCTTTGCCATGTGCACTCTAAGTGAAGTTGGGAAGTCTTTGGAGCGTTTACCAGTGCTTAGTGATACATCATTTCATGATCTCCTCAGGTTTATGAAGTTCTCTTGCATGGTAAAACCTGCAATTGAACATCATACAGTGGATACACACCATCCACCTGAGAATCTTCCTGGATCAGTTGAGAGGCTGTTGGTTGGTTTGCTTGGTACAAGAATTGATGTCATTCAAAGCTACTGGGTCCTGCTGCGCCATGTAGTTTGGCAAGCAGAGGTTGTTGTACCTAGTGCCAATGATATCCAACAATTCAATAGATATGGTGAGGCTGAAAAGATAGGCAAGTCTAACATCATGATTTTGTGGTGGCTGCTGAATGATTTATCCAGCATATGGTGATATTTATCCACCAACATATGTCTGTCTTTCTTCAGATTGCCCCAACTATCAGATGGGTGTGTTAACAGACCCAATCACATATCAAGCAACACGATTCACCCTTCAGTATGGTGTATTGCCCATTTATACCACATCAATGTATTGCTGCAGTGAGTATATTTTCTCTCTTGATTATGAGTACCTAATATTCCTAAAGAGTGCTTTCGAAGATATCATCACAACTTCAGTGTTCACAAAAGCACCAATACACGAACTTACTATTATGGAGTTCCAAGTACTATTCAAGTGGCCACCCATTTCTTTATTGATACTCCATTGTTGGAGTTGTTTGCAAATGCAAAAGTATTTGGCTGGCAAGTTATGCATTGTTTTACCCAAAAAAATTAACATAATATATATATATATGAAGGTTATCCAGCATGAATTGTGCACGCATTTACAACATTGCCTTGGCACATTCCAATGCCTACATTCTCAATAACAGGCATGCATTTGCCATGGCCCCAGAAGCAGAGCACATGGGCAAATCTTGGCCTTGTTCTTTGCAGATGCGAGATGAGGATGTCCTCAATGGTTTTTTCATCTACTCTCTCCTTCTTGACAAAGCTGAAAAGCAAAGTCAACTTATCCTTGTACATGACAGCCAGCATCGTGCAAGAATTGATGCAGCTCTGATTGCACAAAACAAGGAAATGGAAGGTATTGGCCAAGAGGCATATCCTCATGCATGTGACAAGTGCTTTGTTGTACTTGATAATGAACATGGGCAGAAAGGTGTGTGATTGTTGTCAAATGTTTGATTTTATTAATGTCATTTAATTTAGTCAAAATTCAGGCTGCTGTATGTGATGGTAATACAATTGGCCATCCATGCTGTGCAGTACATGACTGTAAAATGCCCCTGGACAGTCATCGGCTCCAATTTTGCTCAGATCATCAAAATCTTTGCAGTATCTGTGCAGTTGAAGGCTGCAATTTCCCATGTAGCCCAGGATCAAAGACTTGTCATATTGTGGAACACAACAAACTGGAAGAGGCTTACTACAAGCCTGCCAAAGCATTATTTCAGCTTCGTGCACGGCTAACAAGAGCTGGTCTTTCAGTCCCATCAGATTCAGTCATTGGTGATGAAGGTGAAGATGTTGGGGAGGAGTCTATAGAATGTGATGGGAAATCAGACAAGGGAAATGCCTATCGCCTCAAAGCTAGGTTTGGTACACGACGCACACACAATGAGCAGCTTATTATGAGACCATGTGGCATCATTCTTGCCCGGGCAACATTCTATGGCTCAGAGGCAATATCAGCTGTTAATGTGAGTCACAAATTTGACAAGAAATCCATTAATATATCTTTACTATTCAGGAATTTGCAAAGGCTGTGTTTCCAACCCCTCAGTCCACACCAGAATATTTCATTTTTGATAACAACTGCAAGCTTCATGCACACCAAGAAGCCAAGCAAGATCACCATTTCTCTGATACTGCATTGCCTGTTGATGTCTTTCATTTCAATTCCAAACACAAGGAGACTGACCTCTATTGCCAACAACATTGCAATCCAGCTGCATTTCCAGATCTCCTTGAAAATGGAAAATGGCGCTTCAACACTTCCATTTGTGAACAGACAAATGTTTGGTTGGGTGGATATCAAGCCATTTTACGCAATATGACAGTGCATAGGTACAACTTCTATTTGGATGAGATGATCAAAAGACGAAATCGACATGTTAATTCAGAGCTGAAGAAAGCAGGAATTCATACATGGTTGTTACCCATTGCTGCATTATAGTCATTGACCACCTGTTGCACTGAAAAATGTACATTGTTCTTATCATGTCTTTCCTCAGTTTTAGAATCATCCCATATTAAAAGATTCAAACACTTGATTGCCATTAGGAAGACTAGCACTAAATTGTCTGTAAACAAATGAGTATTAAGATTCAAACCAAAAAGCATCATCTTGCAGAAGATCATCAAACAGATAATTATGCTGGGACTCTTCTGCAGTGAGAGGAAGAGTATTATCTGATTGAAGTTCATCCAACACAGAGGCCAGGTCAAAATCAGTGAAGTTGAAAGACATATCCATAATATCACCAGTTACTCCTAGCAATTCAGGAGCAAAAGTTGATCCCGTATTCAAGGAATGACCATCTTGCTGATTTGAATCCTCAGGGAAAGAGGGGTTGGAAGGAATGGATGAAGAATTGACAGAGGAGCCCATGTTCAAAGATCCTGGGGTAACCATAGGGATGCTATGAGATAGAAATCATCTACTTGATATATACATACCTTCTTTCATAAGTCTTTCAGTGTCTGACTTCAATGCAGCCCATTTTCCTCCTTCTGTATGACCCAATGCCACTCTAGGTCCTAAAAGTCCAAGGGCAGATGCATCCAGGAATGGCTTTCTATGCTTGTAGAATGTGCTAAGCACAAAGTCAGTGTTTGGAAATGCCAAAGGGAATTTCTTTTCAATCTCCTCTGCAGTTCCTAACACAGAAAGCATGGTCATGCCTGGATACATATCACAGACATATTTCCATGGAAACATTTTCTTTCCACTTCCTGACTTCCGTGATGGAGGAGACCCAGGAAGCACAAGTGAAGGTGGTGTAGATACCAAAGTAGAGCATTGAGAAAGTTGATCAGAAGAAGCTGAGGGAGGCATGGGATTATGGGGCATGACAGCTAGGCCAGCTGAACCCAAGGTAACTCGACGACGTTTGAGAGGAGAGGTAGATTCCATAGTAGTGTGAGGAAGGTGCTTGCTACTGGTAGAAACCCTTGTGAGTTCTGTATCAAGTCCAAGAATATCAGAGTCTGCAAGTGATGCATCACGTAGGAAGACAGTGGCATCAGCCTTGGGCACCACAAAAGGAGCAGCTGATAACTGTTCAAACCAGAGATCTTGACAGTACACAGAAATCTTGTCAGCTGTGAGAAGGTCTGTAATGAGCTTGTGTGCTGCAGGAACAAATGTTCCTGGAGTTGGATTGACAACACGAATATGCCTTGGAGCTTCTTGAGCCTATTAACAACTAAGGACTATCCATCACATACTATACAGTCATGCTTACCCCAACCCACACAACAACAGTAACAATACTCTGCAGATCAGCCTGCACCTGCGCCGACTGCTTCAATAATTGTTCCACCTCAAAGGTCTTTGCATGAGCCTCATAGTAGGCCTGAGCATAGTGCTGATCAAGGGGACGGGCATAGGAACGAGTAGTAGGTCCAGTATAAGAAGCTGAAGGTATCAAGGTAGAACTAGATGACATTGAGAACGAGTGTGGAGTAGAGGAAAAGGTTTCAGTTGGGGAAGAGCCAACGGTCAGCAAGGTTGCACCCTCTACAGCAGCTTCCATGGAAACTGCCATCAATGAAGGATCAACAACCTGCAAGGTCACTAAGGACTCAGACACATCATGCAGTGGCTGGAGTGGCGATGGTGATGGCAAAGGAAGGGCACCCTTCGGCTGGTGGCCAGGAAGTCCACAGCCACCTGCCAACTTGCAGCATTGTGCACAGCGGGGTGGCTGCCATTTACACTTTGCATTTGCTGCACGAGCAGAGCCATCAGCCTTTCGGCAGTTAGCAATCGGACAGAATAGTATCTGGTTTGCCTTCGTGCGCATAAATATGGAGCTGAAGTGACAAGAAAAACGAGTGCTACCCAAACTCAAAAGTTCATAAAAGCGGCAACACTTCAGCAGTGAACATACCAGTAGAATGAATGAATGTGTCCACACAGAGATGTCCAAGCTTCTCCTTCCAAATGGCCGTGATACTGTTCCAGGCAGGAATGGTGTCAGCGACGGAGGAAAGAAAGAGGTCCTGCCTTGCACATACCAACAGTCAAGCGGAGGCTCAAACTCCCTGCTAGCAACAGCATTTCAAACCCAGGTACAATGTCACAAACACAGGAATGTATGTATCAGAGTACAAGAGAAATGAAGTCGACACGTAACAACCCCTACCAAACAGAAGACGACCAACCACGAAGCACCAGCCATTACATTCATAGTGACAGCCTGAATGCAACAAGGTGACTGGCAAGGGATGCGATGACATAGCAATAACGTACCCTGCTGTTGTCGCCATCCAAGGAATAGCACTGACAAAAATAGAGTACCTCAGCACAGACGGAAAGCTAGAGAAGACACGTACCTACCTATATTTCACAAGTCGAAGCGGTAAGCTGGCATGTGGGCATACTATGATAGCAACGGCAGTGGGGGGGGCGAGCAACGGTGACGCCCATCGTTGGTCGACTTAAAAACTTGGAACATGCTGGGTAGCGATGTCGGCAATCTCCGATTCTCCAAAACCAAGCACGTTCTCCAAAAACAAATCTAAATAATCTCTAAAACAAATTTAAATTTCTCTCCAAAAACAAATCTAAATGCTCTCCAGAAACAAATCTAAGCTGTTTTTTTAATTTCGGATAGTAGCTAGAGATTCTCTCCCGGTAACTTCGAATTCCTGCAAATTTTGGTGTCGGTTTCCAAATTCCAACCCCTCTGCACCAACCTCCTCTTCTACAACAAAACAAGGAAGTCTTCATGTTCTGCCGAGCGGTGTTGGGGAACCTCCTCATTCCTTGACCTTCCTTGGGACTTTGGGACGAGCGTGACACCTGTCTCACTCGTAAAGGTAGGCCACCGGCCACTGCACTAGTGTTAGACGCGCTGGCATTCCGGGTGTGTCTAGATCAAAGTTCCAGCTCTGATTATCGGCGATGTAGAGCCCCCGGACCCATCACATCGACCACAACTAACCGATCAGCATAATGTGGACACTATCCTGACTCCTCGATCTGGTGCTGCAAGGCATGGGTGTTCGGGCCAATGCCATAGGTTAGTGGTAATTTTGAAATCGCACTCATTTAGTGCAGCTCAGTGTCCTTCCTGCATTGTATTCACCCATGCATCAGACTTGATAAAAAATAGGAATGGGTCTTAGACACCCGACGTTCCGGTGAGTATCAACCAGCGCCATATGAACCACCCCCTAACGTTGCATATTCGGAAAGGTAACATGGCCCGTGGCATCATTACTGTGACATCGAACACTCGGTATGAGGATTCGCAAAAGATGGACGGATCGTGTCCTGTTCGAAACGGGGTTGTCCATCGGCTTACGAAGTAAGCTGTGGCAGACGGAATCCACCGAGCCGAGACGTTATAAAAGTGAGGGTAAGGCCTAACCGCCTTAGCCTTTTTCTGGTATTCCTACCGTGGTCACCATGCGCACTCTGGCACATCTACTGGCGTTTGGTTTAGTTAACTTTTACCTAGTAACGGCAACTGTTGTTGGTCCCCAATTCTACCGAGCCCCATCAAGAGGGTAAGTGTCCTAGGTCCCGTCTCGACCGTCGAGGTCGTGAATAAGGTCATTACGCCAGATGGCTTTTGTTGATCGTACGTTGTCCTCCTATGAATATTAGGATGTCCTAATTTTGAACCGTTAAAGGACTGTTCTTTCCGGTGGGACATTCCCCGGTCCTCCAATTCAGGCGCAAAAAATGTGGTTTATTTCCCCATTCCCTGTGTGTTCGGAATTAATGTCTCCACCGAAGGGAGACGAATATAACTAACCTACTAAATGATGCCTCCATGGACATCACAACAAGCACCGTCAGTTCACGATTAGACGTTCTTTGATGGCATCAGACGAATTGACGCTTTTTGCCTTTTAGCATTGGCACGGTATCTTCCAGCGCCGGGCCAATTGGGCCGAGGAACCGCATGGATTACCTAGTGCCCTATCCAACCCAACGGAAGCTTCTTGCACAGGTTCACTGTACCGGACCAAGCCGGGACGTACTGGTATCACTCGCACGTGCCGGCTCAATACTGCGATGGATTAAGGGGACCGCTGGTTATCTATGATCCAGACGATCCCCTTGCTGACATGTATGACGTCGATGATGGTATGGTCACTTCCTCATTCGTCTGAGCTTAACTAATGATACATCATAGAATTGACCATCTTCGTGCTTTCTGGCTGGTTCGTCTTTAGCATCTTACAAAACATTTCTTTCAGTTCACTTCGTCTTGATAGATACCACAAGCCTTCTCCGCTGCTGTATAACCCTCCTTTCACACCGGATTGCACACTAATTAATGGACCTGGACGTGGTCCGTCTTCACCACTTGCTGTCCTTAATATCACACAGGGGCAGAGGTGTCGGTTCCGGATCATCGGGGCATCTTGTGATCCGTGGTTTAACTTTACAATCGATGGCCACAACATGACGGTTATCGAAGCAGACGGCAACGAAGTGGATCCGGTGATCGTTGACTCGCTTGCGGTGTATGCTAGCCAGCGCTACTCGGTCGTCGTCACTGCTGATCAACCCGTGGACAACTACTGGATTCGATCTGTGTCCAATTTCCCTAACCAGACCTTTGACGGACGACTCAACTCGGTCGTTCTGAGGTATGGTGATGCACCCATTCAAGATCCCACGACGGACCCAGGGCCGTACGTCTGCCGTTTGATGAAAGTACTCCTCATCCTCTTCATGGCAGTGGTGTACCTGGTATCCCCGGGCAAGGTAATGCGGACGTCAATATTAACCTCATCACGGGTATCAACGTTGCTCAGGGAGTGCACACCGTTGATAGTGTTGCCTTTGTTGACCCTCCACCTCCCGTGCTCCAAAATCTTAGTGGTGCTCAGAATCCTTCGCGACTACTCCCAAACGGGAGTGTCTACGAATTGCCACCCTACAAAACGATCGAGACTAGTATTCCAGCAACAGATCTCACCGTCGGGGGAGCGCTGGGTGGTCCGGTAAGTTAACTTCAAGTGATCTGCCTTCGGAAAACTGATTGGAAGCTGTGCTAAATAGCACCCTATACACCTCCATGGGGTGAGTTGCGCCCTTGCACGTTGTATTGTTCAGAATTTAATGAATTCAGCGCACATTCGATGTCGTTTGCGTGGCGGGCAACAGCACATACAACTACGTGAATCCAGTGCGGAGGGATACAGTATCGCTTGGTAGCCAAGCACAGAATGACAACGTAACAATACGTTTCACCACCAACAACCCTGTACCTCGGTTTTTCCTCTGGTGAGATGTCGTTTTCATGTTCCCTGACCATGGTTTGACTCTAGGTCACATTGATTGGCACCTTTAAAAGTAAGTGAAAAGACGAAGATCGTCAGCATTTCTGCTGTAACCATAACCAAATAGTGGATTTACTATTGTCATGGCAGAAGTTCCATCAGCAGCTGAAGCTCAGGAAAGCAAAGCCACTCCAGGTTCGTCACAATACTTCCGAATGTAGTGGTTAGATTATTCACTATATTTCAGAGCATTGGTACCAACTGTGCTCCTCACAAGGCATTGCAGCATGAGTGGATATCACGGTTCTTATCAGCGGTGGTAGTACGTGCACCTTTATGCTATCCATTCATTGCTACCCTCGCGTATGCAGACATCCCAAGAGTACGAAAGGCTTTATTGACTATATACTATGAACCCACTAGCGCGCGCTATGTTGGCAAACTTGTAGGAATGGGATGGATTTGATTGGGATCATCTTGCATGACATCCCTACCAGCGGGAGCATTGCGTCTCCTTAGCTGGTAAACCTCCGAGGGAGCTAAATAAGCCAGCAAACAGACGGACGTGGCACTTGTGGAAGTATTACATTGCCTGTGTTCAGTAGACGAGTAGATGTAAACGCCATAGCCGCAACATACCATGAGTCTGGCTTCAATGAAACCAGCACTAATAGCGCGATATACCCAAGTCCACAATCTCTACCCCCAATCTTGTGCCTACTCTGTGGCCACCCGCCTACATCGTATCTCCGTTGCTGTATCGGAAACATTATAATCAATTGTGACTGCATCATTCGAACGTTTTGGCTTCTGCTCGTAACCCCATACAGTACCCGAAACTTCTGCGCTGTTCACTTACATTCTTGCGACGAGTTTTATTCGTCTTCTGTAGGGACGATCACAGTGGAACCACCCAAGGGACAAGCATTCTGGTCAGACTCTGCTGAGGTTGAGACTTGATCATCTCTGATGACGAATTTCCTTATTCGAGGAAGCTTGGATCCCGATTCCCACATTCAAACGATGAAGGTATGACGATTCACACCACACACGACCGTCTTGCTTACATACCCACTCTCGCAGTGCACAAGTCACTGATACTTGTTATGGTGCGCGCTGCTAGTAGTGGGGGGTCCCCTTATCCCTTCAGAATTGGGCGGTAACATTCGAGGTAACACCAGGTTCAACATCGCGCAACGGGCTGCTTTCTTCATTCCTCTTGAAGTACCACCCTGAGGAATAATTGTCCACTATCAAGGCCACTATGCGGGGGAACGGGGTGTAACATATTGCTTTCCGTCAGCCTGGTTGTGGCTAGCTTCGGTGCTGTGCCGGGTAAGGAAGGGTTCGGTGTTCAAAGTCACCAGTTGTGACTGTGGAGCGCAGAGTAATAGATAGGCCTTACTAGGCATGCAGACTGAAGTCCACACGCTGCGGAGGGTCAAAGATCGACGTTGTAAACACTATCACCAGACCAGGTTAGCCCTTCCTGAGGGACATCAAACCTTCCGTACATAATGTAGGTTTCACCTATACAATGCAGGTAAGCATATCGGCAGTGCTGAGACAATATGAGAATCCCGCTGCGTATGGTGGAATGTACTGCCTAATATCCCGTGCAGGAAGCGAGGAGCCTATCAGTGAACCTGGGTTGTCCACCGACACCACATGTTACAGAGTGTTCTTGAGTTTCTCCCAGATCGAAAGGCACGCCAGCAATGACGTTGATCTTGAATGGCGCAGGTATATTGGACGATCTGATCGATGCAGTGGACTGTAAGTACGGCGCAGAGTAAGTACGCTGTTTGGCCTGGACCAGGGAGTACCAAGCACACGGAACCGATCTGTGTCGTAGTTCTGGGTCCATAATTTCCAACATCTTTTCAGTAGATACACTCAGGCTCAGGCAGCGATTTTACAATATAACATACGTGCCTTGGTCCAGGGTGATTGGGACGGTATCGGCACACGTCCAACTTGTCAGGGTCATCATTAAAATCTTTCATGACGTTGACAGCGAGTCGGCGATCTGCTACTCGCCAGCGAAGTCACCTTCGAACCTGTTGGAACGTTCTGTACACAGCAGGCTGACCAAGGTGATTGCCACCGCCTCGTACGTTGGGCTCGTACCAGACAATAACCCCGTTCTCGAGTCCATCCTGTGTGTAGTATGATCTCAACCCGAGTTAACGTAATCACTAGCCCACCAGTCCACCATGAATGCGAGTGCATGTAGGTTTGTTGTTGATAAAGTGCCTTCTGCTGCCCGTCGGCGCACAAACAACTACCTTACTAACCGTCAACTAATGTTGTAGCCGCTCCAAATTTCAACCAAAATTGTGCATTGCTTACCTGTCGCATGATAGTGCGCCACATCCAAACCACTGCAGCGGTCACCTTTCCACCGCAAGGAACGAAGAATGGAGCCAGTACCGATCTGACACATTATCAAGTTCCCCGACTATTGAATTCTACGGACCCGATAGTTGGCGCGCATTCGAGGCGCTACGCCATAATATCGACCTTGCCAACCCGTGCATGACCTCCTGTGATCCTGTGGGTGGGAAGAGTTCGAGCTTCGCAGCGTTGTCCTTCTGCGTCGCGTTGCTTCGGCGTAATTTCGGCACATGCGCAGCTCGACATCATCATGACCATCGTGTCACACATTCGGTCATGTTTGTCTGGTGCTATATGATAGCACAAGTGCATGACACGAGGTACCTGTGCCTCCGTTGGATGCCAGGATCTCTTTCGCATTCGGTGGAGGACCGCAGCAGATGGACCGCTCCCGCGGAAGTTGGCCTGTCACCCTGAACTTGGATGCCATTCGTTGGGTCGCCATTTAACCAGAGATAGACGCATGAGATGTACACATGAGCTCGCCGTGCGCCACGGGACCACAACAGACCGCCCCTGATTGAACCGTTCCACTAGTAAGTACATACTAAGCACCCTCCAGAATTATGTACTTACCGTTGGGCAGACAACAGCTGTTCATAGCTTATTATGGAGACTTACGACATGTGAAAGTTACGCGCACATGGAAACGGGGAAGTTCATGGATGCCTTTTCCCATCAGAAAAGTGCCCATCTTGGCTGTCTACCCAAACCGGTCACAATAAAGGATGGTACGTCTAAAGGGATTAGGGAGGTCCTATAACGTTTTAAAGTTCTGTAGTTACTATCATCTCCGCGCCCATCAGATCTAATAACATGTCATCTACTTAAACCACCCGCGGGCCGATGAAAAGCAACCAGTCGATAAAGCTAGTACGAGGTCGGAAATCTGAAAGAGGCCGCTATAATCTGCCATCCCTAACTAACGGCATATCCAACAGCGCCTCGAGGCCAGATAACACGCATCCATTGAATCCATCCTCAATATTCTCGGTTGACAGTACTTCTAGCATGGAACGTAGCCATAGAAGCCATAACACTTATGGAATCGTAGTTGTCAGTACGTACAACATCAGTAAACTCAGCCAAATTACAGCATGCACATTAGACAGTTTTTGAATTCTTTGCGAGCTCGGCAAGCACTGGCGAATATTAAGCGCTTGAAAACCCAGGTTTTTGAACGCTTAGCTTTACTGATGAGCCTATACCCTATGCCGGTGTCGTGTCTGCGGATTCGGACGGAGCTCGACGCATTTGAACGAGTGGTTGCTGATGAACCCTTGGGGGCCACCGCCGGTCGGACGAATAACTGAGCGCTGAGCGTTGATCACCTGTGATCGATCGAACACTAGCAAAGCGCTGATTAGATTAATGGGCCTTGGATCGGACCATATATCGGCTCAGTAGCAGGGTCAGGCTGACTGGTACATCGATAACGCTCTCTCCTCAACACAAATGATACATTTTTCATCGTCAGCCGATTGGGGAGGGCGACGCCAATATCAGACAGACAGTGAGACAATAGGAGCTAAAGGCGTACATAACTGAATCAGTTAGGAGGTCTCAAAACTCCGAGCGGCTCCTCGGATCAAGACCCAGATGCCCTCCACCTCACGAAGCCTCGAGACGTGGAGGAAAGGTTTTTCCGCGGATTCAAGGTGCAACAGAACACCTTTCAAAGTACAACTTCCCGACGTGCCCGGAATAACTGGACGACAGAAGCGTACAGGAACCGCCGTCGAAGCTATGCTTTACCGCAATGAAATTCGAGTGATGACAAGTTGACCGTAGTGAGCGGAGGAACGTACCATCGTGATACGGGATGGTGGTCCGAGGGCTCTATAGCATTATACGACTGCTGTCCGGCCTTCGCTCGTGAAGTATAGCTTCTTGGCCATATACGGGTCTGTGTGCACAGCATCGATGTTGATGGTGGTGTTTCTTGCAGTAAAATAGGGGCTGGGAGGTACGCACGTATGCCTTGCGCACGCCACGCATGACACTTTTAAGATTGGACTTACACGCACTTCACCATAAAAGCACGTCTATCAAAACTCTAATATATGAAGACCCTGTTCATCACTACGTGTTGTGGGATCTTTTAAAGTAGAACACTCACGCTCAACCTTACATGGCATCATGATGCGACGTTGTCTCGGTCGCATATGATGAAATAAGTGCGACCGCGCAGGAAGGGTTTGACGTCCTCTAGCACAATTCCTCGGAGATCCTGAGTAGGGTAGGGTAGATGTGGGAGGCTGAGACATGATAGCACAGCTGATATCGCCGAGTTGAGCTATCTGCGGACAAGTGGTGGTTTCGTGGGCACGCCACGCCTAAGGCCTGAAGCCCCCGTGATCAGAAAGAACGATAAACACATGGGTTTACTTGGTTGGCAATATTTGCGAGTTGGAATGTCTAGTGAGCTGTAGATTGACATCCAGCACGGAACCAATCATATAACACTACTGTGCATCGTGTCTTCGTCAAACCATCAATTCGACGTAGTAAATTGCAATACGGCCCTGACAATGTGTATCGAAGTCGCCCACAAAGAACATAGTGTGAATACACACCTGAGTGTGTGTGTGCTCACATAGCAGACCTCGCACGGTGTCCACCGGGCCGATGCCACGTATGTAAGACGGGAGTTACCGGGTGTCGTGAGTGATGGTGAGAACTGCCTTCATCTTATGGTTTCGGTTCAAGTTGCCCATATCAGGGCCTGTGGCGCAAGAGTCCTACAAACTCAGGAAGAGTAAGTTGGTCTGGCGCTACAGCTGTGAACGGAGATGACGAACTCAATGGGACGAAACTCTCCGGTAGCCATTCAGAGTTTGGCATCTCCATCTCCATCGCCGCTAATGGGTGCTGATGAAATCGCGAAACGACACCACCAGCGCTTATGGGGATAACGCATTGTCGAAGTCGAGACGAAAACGTAAAGCTCCAGATGCTGGCCTATAGGCTTTCGGCTTCTTGCCCATGGGGTTGTAGTGCGGGTTGTATGGCGCCAGCAACCAGTGATCACCGAGTACGTATGAAGAGGGCACAAGTCGTTCAAGCTTTGCAACCGCACCTTTCAAATCGGCGGTTGTCGAACATGGGGGCCTGGCCTACCGGCTCTAGTCCGAGATTGCATTCCGGTCGAAGTTCATTCTATACAGTGTGGTCGATCGCGAGTACGTGTTAGTCAGCGCAGCGCATGGAGGCAGATTTTCCCCATAGGTCGACAAACAGGATGCGTTCGCTAGATCGCCGTACGTGACCGGAAGCCATGTGCGTGCATTGCCGGGGCCACGACGTGGAGTTTGTCTTGCTGAGCATGCCTTAGCTATAGGCGACAGGCGACCTTCTCGTTGCCGAACCCGCACGCCCCTCACCGCAGTCGAACCGGCATGACCACTCAACTGCGTATTTATTTGCTCCAAACAGTTGAACCGACGGTTGCGAATGCTGTCCGAGATCACGGAAAGGAATGTAATCCACCAAGGGAGGATCTAGAGGCTCTGAACGGCAGCAACATTTCCGCTTCTTTGTGCAAAACATATGCAAACCAAGTCTGTGCGGAGTTCAGCGGACTTTGAAGTTGATACCACTCAGCTGTCTAGCATAGGTGACTGCTTATCGTATATCGTCGAGACATACCGCTACTGCTATGGTCGAAGATCAAGATCGCCCTATCGACGCAGAGGATGAAGAAGAAGATCATCGCTCTGATGTTATTCGGACGTTGGCGGTCATTCAGCAGATTCAAAACTTCAGAACGACCGGCATGCTACTCGCAATGTACTACGTCGCATTGGCATCCATGCAAGAAGGCACCCCACGTCAACCCTATCATACGTCTGCTCTCTCAGGGCAGGGCTGGTTGGATGAATTACTAAACGGACACCCAGAGCGAATCAGAACCGAGCTTGGCCTTCACAAGCACGTCTTTCTCCGGGTCATATCCATCCTTCGTGAAGCGGGCTTTCAGGATTCAAAGAACGTCACGCTAGAAGAGCAGCTTGCCATATTCTTGTATGCAATCGTGACAGGCTTGTCTTCTCGGCATATTGGTGAGCGATTCCAACATTCGACAGATACCATATCACGGTGAGTGCATGGTGCGCTGAATGCTTGCTCTGGCTAACAACAGATTTACCCAGATATTTCAAACGAATGCTCCATGCCTTCTCAGAGGGCCCGATATATGCCACGTATGTTCGCCTACCCAGAGTCGATTTGCCGATCCCCAGTCGTATCGCGAGCAATCCAAAATTTTTTCCTTACTTCAAGGATGCCATAGGAGCCCTTGATGGCACACATATCGCATGTGTGCCGTCGGCAGGTGAACGGGATCTGATGCGTAATCGCAAAGGATTCCTATCTCAGAATTGTCTCGTTGCGTGCTCGTTCGACGGCGTTATTACATATGTTCTCGGAGGTTGGGAGGGATCAGCCGCTGACGCTACGGTCTACCACAACGCCCGCTTGCAGGATTTCACGATCCCTGATGGTCGCTATTATCTTGCTGACGCAGGATTTCCATCAACTCCGCAATTGCTTGTGCCATACCGTGGCCAACGTTATCATCTGGCTGAGTGGGGCCGAGCAAACGTCCGGTATGTACCAATACATCGTCTGTACATTTGACTATCACTCATTCCCTACAGGCCGAAGGACGGAAAAGAACTCTTCAATCTTCGCCATGCTATGCTTCGAAACGATATTGAGCGAAACTTCGGAATTATCAAGCGACGCTTCCGTATCCTCACTTTCCCGCCCGAGTATAGCATGGCAGTCCAATCCCGTTTACCTGCCGCTGCGTGTTGCATTCATAATATCATCCGCCTTCATGATCCTGATGACGTGGACATTCCGGATCCCGATGCAGACGATGAAGACGATGGGCCGCTCCTGGTGCCTGAAGATGCTGATGTCGGAAGCCTGCAAGAAACTCCGTTGAATGCCGAGTCACGTAGGCAGATGAACACCTTGCGTGACGCGATTGCAGCGCAAATGTGGGACGATTACCGTGCTGAGTGCGTGAGACGGGGTATGCCGTAGATATTTTTTGTTTTACTTTCAATATGTTGTACTTTTGTCACTCGTCCTTGTGAATACATCGCCCGCTTTCATTGCAGGATCGCGCACAGAACTCGGAATACAAATTTGATGGAGTACGGATACACTACGTATTTCTCACTACACATGCATATTCTGGAACCTGGAAGCCGACTGCCTCAAGCCTCATCTTCACCCAAACCATTCTCCGTGTTGCCGAGACAGCGGCAGCATTCCTGTAACCCGCGATGTAGGTGGGATGTTCTTCAAAAATCATCTGCAAGCGCATCTGGTTCTCCAGCGAAAGGTTCTTCTCCAGTTGGTATATCATTCTACACACTTCATCTAAATCGCGACTCTTGCTTGCGGGCTCGAGTGTGGCAAGGGCCTTGCTAAGTGCCGTGTCGGAGGTCTCTTGCATATTGGTCATGAAACCTTTGATCTCCTGCATAGCGTCTGCCACGGTGGCCACCTGAGAACGCCGCTTCCGAGAACCAGAGCTTCCCGCGACGCTGGAGGATGTCGTGGACGTAGGTTCCAGCTCAGTCGTGGCATCACTCTTGCGCTTCCTGCCACGAGATGACATACTAGATGACGGATTGACGGACGTGGTTGATACCATTGCCGAAGATGGCGGTGACATGGGTATGGATGAGGGGGAGACTGTGGGGACGAATACGGATGGCGCGATGAGTGGTGCTGCGGGTGTTGCTGGAGTGTCTGCGGTAGGTTCCATGTTTCGGCGCATCTGCGTGATTTGAGTTTGATCCGGAGACTCGGGTTGGTACTGCACAAAGGTGAGCTGTGCGAGTGACGGTGCGGGTGATGGGTGATATTGAACGGGAGGCCACGCCAATGCTGGCTGAGGCGATATGATAGGCTGCTTGATGGTGGTAGGAGGTTTAGACGCGGAGACCTGAGACATTTGAGCAGGGGGCCGGGCACCGGTGGCGTGGTGCGCATTGGTGCCTCTCGCCTTGTCAGGAGGAACGAACTCTTGCATACGGTCCAAGTACTTGAAGCCTGTGTTTCGGAACTGGGCAACGTCCGGCCGATTCTTATGAATGGTTAAAAATACAGGCATTTCGCGCACTAGGAGAGAAACTAGACATACCTCGACCAAGTCATCCATCACGAGCTGCCCTGCCTCAGTTACAACGTCAGCACCTTTGCTTGCTGAATACGCTTGTCCCGATCCCCCTGCAACAGCTGAAGCGGCATAGTATTCCCGCTTCAGCTTTGTATGATATGAGTAACACTGAATACAACGATAAATTGACAAACATACGCTCTCCCACTTATCATGACAATTTTTGGCTGTTTTACGGTGGCCATTGGGCTGGACAGGGAGTCGCGGCAGAAGGTCATTGAAGTGCCCTTCCCGAAGGACCATGCGATCACCTGCTCTGAATCGGTTTTCCTCCACATAATTGAGAAGCATGTCAATATCTGCTGGGCTCCACGAGGCTCGCGCCTTTGGTTGAAGCTCAGAGTTTGAAGTGATAGATGCAGCACCCCCCTTCGACCCAGAGCCCTTACCTACCATCTTGTTACAAAGTCGAAGTGATCGGCGGGCTGGTGGGTATTGGGGACAATCTTGCTTGTGATGATGAAGAAGGTCTCTTCGTCGAGGCGACATGCGAACCCACGACTTATCCCATATCCACCTCACCGATAATACTGCAGTCAGACAGTCCGCGATTATCAACTTCAAAGTCCGCTGAACTCCGCACAGACTTGGTTTGCATATGTTTTGCACAAAGAAGCGGAAATGTTGCTGCCGTTCAGAGCCAGAGTCGCACCCGAGATGAACGACAGAGAGAGACTGGAGAAGTTCGTTTTCCAAGTCTACGATTTTCGGCAGGTGCATTCGAGTATCTGGTGGTGCGGTCGGACGTTCTGTAATCATGAATCCTGTGCCGCGTTCTTGAGGCCAGCAATCGAGCGCTGCCGTGTACACCATGGTATTCAGCATTCCTTTTCTTTGCAAGATCAGGCTTCCGTTCCATATTCAATCCATCCACATCCGGTATCTCGTTTCTTATGATCCTCCGGTTCCGTCGCTTCACACAAGATTAGATGACGATTATCCATACCTACCTACCGCAGCACCCGGTTATACCGACGAGTGAGAAATCTATGGGAATTGTAGGATAGGACTGCACGGATCAGGAGAGTATGCACCGATCATAATGCAAGGCATGTTCCGTGCTTATCAATGACCGACTAGTATAATTTTAGGCCCTGCATTCAGCAATGTATATACGTGTACCCCCACCAGATAGGTCGACTGCGCACTTGGTGCAGGGTGATAGTTGGACCCGCGAAGAACTGGAATACATACAAGGTAAGGTCTATCGGTCGTCGTATCGCGCTGTTCAAATAGGTTATAGTTGTATTTACTAGACGCGAGTTCCTCCATTATTATTACGGGAGCCCCGAGGCACGTGGGCTGACATTCGCAATTTGCGATGTCATGATTGGATATACTGCGCCCACAATGAGGGTAACCCTGTGGATTGACGAGATTGTGGGCTGAGGTCCATACATTCGCGGAAACCGAAACCATTTGCTTGGGTTCGGTGTGGGTACGTACTGCGACGGGTTGGTATCTCACCGCGGGGGTCTTTGGCCCCCCATGAATGACACTGAGATGACATGACACTTTTGAAATCAAGTTAAATTTCCATTTAGTGTGATCAGGGATTTGAGTTAGGAAACGACGACGTGAAAAGGGGAAGGGACTTGAAAGGGTCACCCTGAAGAGCCAACATACCACCGCCCTGCGGGACGACCCGAAGAGTTTCAAACAGTTGAAACAACGATAGAGGGACAGGTTTCCGGTGAGTCTGGGAGAGCAGATGCGGCGGCATTTTCGGGGCCCTTGGCTCGTGGCAACAATACGATTTTCAAATGGGGCAAACTCCCAACATGGCGGGCGTCAGTTAGTTGCGATCTGCAGTTAGAACCAAGTCGGCGAAATGTAGTAGCGAGATCGCAGTACACGAATAGTGATAATTCCGACTTTCTCTGGGCGTTGGCAGGGTCTGTACTACACCGGGGGCACCACCAACCTTCAAGATCACAATCTCTGTTACGGATTCCAGAGAGTCCATTCTACAAATGTACGATATCAGACAAAAGTGTGCGACACCTCATGCCTCGGAGAAAGTTCCACGTGCAATCACAGGGGCCTCGGGGGGAATTGCAGGTTGTCTCGCGGTTGCGGCGTAGCACTGGCAGGTGATGAGCTATTAGGGCCGGATCTCAGATGGCATGTGTGCCAAAGGCAAATCCCTGTGGTGCGAGACGTCGCAGAAGTGGGTCATGGGGGTGGTGAGCACCTGACAGGTGAACCTCAGATCTCGTGTCCTCGCTGAGTTGGATGTTGAATGGGGAATGGTTCCTGCGGTCTGGATGGTGTCGGCGGATTCGGCTAGGTGAAGCTAGCGAAATTACTATGTAGGGGCAGTCCACTATGGCTAGTAACATACATTCGTTCTGATATATGGGAAGGGAATGTCAAGGATGATCTGACGATCACTATGGGGAAGAAATTGAAATTGATGCCAGACAATTTGGAAGTGGCTGGAGACTACTACTACATCTGGGAAACAGCTACGCGACGCGGCTGTTAACAGCTCTTTCGCACTTGAGCGAGCCTTCTCATTGGCCAACAAGTGTCTTAGCGAGTCTTACGACAAGTCACTTCCAAACGGAGGCAGGTATAACCTGCTCACTCCCTCGGGTAGTTTTGCAGATGTAGGAAATTGGACGTCACTGCTAGTAGCAATCCCCCTTGGCGAGCGCTGTGCATGCATGGCAGTGATGGCGAACGGGGTACGGGGAATATGTGTCCGTAGCAAGGACGGCTAGCGTCAGCCGACGGTGGCAGTACCGGGGGAGTGTGCCGCTGTGTGCCGGCATGATCAAAGGGACGGGTGGTGTTTGTGTGTGTTTGTGGTGTGATCGGTCTGTGCAGGTGGTTTATGTAATCGTGGGAACTCATTCCGATAATGGCTGCGATTGGCCAGCGGTGTTGAGGGTCTGAATATTAGAGGCCACGAAACCAGCGACCCGGAAGGAGAAGCACCTCGCTGACTTCCTCTCTCTCTCAGCCATCCTTGTCATCCTCGTCAACAACTACGTCCCCACCGGTGTATACCATTCTACCGTACATCTCCCCTTGCATCCCTCTGTAATCTCATCTGTACACCTATCTTACCCCCCCCCAGTCATGCACTCTACTTCACAACCTATTGCTTGCCAGCCCCCTAATCCCTCCGACTTCCACATGTTCCCAGAACCATTCGCAGTCCCAAACAGCGCCATATCAGCCTCCTACTTCATTGGCTCCCCCATCTCTTGGAAGCCGGGTTCGTTTGGCAGCCGATTCTACCCCGGCTGCTCCCCTGGTCAGCTCCTCGGCCCACTCGAGTGAGTCGTTCAACCTGACACGACAACGCGACCCCACTGACACTTCCCACAGTCCCAGTGACTTCAGGTGCGACAAGATGTCCTCTTCCATAGAGAGCGACCGAGGTTCTATCCTCAACGCCGCACTCGGCGCCTTCGATCGCGAGGACGAACTGGTGAGTCAGCATTCCTCCCCCTCGCTCCTCACTCGGCTCACCCCCCTTGGGTGCAGTGTAAGAACTACTCTTGCTGCGGTCTTCAGATAGACGACCTCCATGGCCTCGTGCAGCATTTCGAGGAGGTCCATGTCGTCGTCGTCGACCAGTTTGGCCAGCCTCATCCAAGGATGGCCGCGCAACCCGTTGCCCATCAACCGCAACCCATTCGCACCCAGCACATCTCATACTTCCCTGAGACGAGTACCCAGCCGCCCGCGGCCTCTTACAATCAAGGCGGTTTCGATCCAGATGATATGGAGCTTGATGTCGATCACTCTAGTTCACCATCTTCAGGTGGCCCGACCCCACCCGATACGCCCCTTACAACGCCCCTGTCGTCACATCCGTCACACTCGTTCCCCCACTTGGGCAAGGATGGCTCGCAACATATGCTTGTTTCGGCGTTTGACACCACAACCATACCAACGCGTTCCATACATGGTCACTCGATAGCGGTGTTCCCACCATCAAGGAATAGCCCTTCTAACAACACGGAACCATTTAATGGCTACGCGGGTTATTCCGATTACTCGTCATCTATGCCTGGCGCCGCTCCACTGCCCGTATCTGACGAACACCTCCCCGTTGCTGCTCCTAGCGCCCAAGAGCCTGCCAGTCCGTACAGTTGCATCCCTCCCGCCCTTGTGTTTTCTGCGACCAATACTCCCACGAACACACCCACCGCCTCTCGTGTACCGTCGCCATCAGGTAGCACTCGCAGTTCCGCTCCCTCGACTACTCAGTCGTCGAGAGATTCCTCCGCCCCTTCCAAGGCGACGTCCCAACAAACGAGTCCCCGTGCAAGTACAACCCTTTCTCGTCCCGCATCGTCTCTCCTGCTATCGAAGCCGTTCCGTTGCCCGAAACCCAATTGCAACAAGAGTTACAAGCAAGCCAACGGCTTGAAGTATCACATGACGCATGGCAGTTGCAACTTTGCGCCGCCGAAAGACCTCGAGCAGGTGCAAGCACTCCTTGCCAGCAAGCGCTCCGCTCGGGAAGCCGCGGGAGATGAGGACAATATGATCAGCGAGGGCGAACTGCGCGAAGTGGAACGTGAAGCAGAGCGCCGGCTTCGGCCTTTCGCGTGTGGGATTGGTGACTGCCAGCGGCGGTACAAAAACATGAACGGACTGCGGTATCACTACCAACATTCTGGCGAGCACGGGGCGATTGGCCTGAGCCTACTTGCGAGCGGACAGCACGAGTGTCTGCAACACGCACACAAGAACTCGAGCGCCTCAAGTTCGCGGCAGTCGACACCGATGGCTAGTGGTCAGACAACACCTGTCACTCCCTCGACGCCGACGTACGCTCAGCAGTACCAACAACAGATGATGTATACCTCCGCCCAACATCAGTATATGCGAGCTCAGCAACAAGCTATGCAGATCCAGGTGCAGCTGGCGTACGCGGCGTCTGCTGATGCCACCGCTCAAGTATGACGTCGCCCGGTTTGGGCTAATTCTGGAGTTCACCGTGGATGATATCTGGCAGTTAATACTTTGTCTTATCGGTGGGGTTTTCTGTCTCATTGTGACCGGCATGCCTGGTACCACTCCTCTTACGTTACGTGGTGTATCTACACCGCGACGACTGCGGAGTTCACTCCTTCTGGCATCAAGGTGCTAGGTCTCGGATGCCCGTCGATTCAAAAGTAGTGCTTTAGAACATCGAATTCTGTTTATTTTCGGCTTCTCTTCTCGTCTCACCGCTCTGATTCTCGCGTCCAACTCAATCCCTTCATCTGATCCTGCTTTCTTCGTTTTTTTTTTTTTTTCGGTCTTGTCTTTTACTATAGTACTGTACATGCTCAGCCTCCATCGTTCTCCCCGGTCGTCCTGGTTCATTGTGATTGCACTCCGGCACTCGCGCTACCTTTCCTACGCTACATTGGCGTTGCTATCTTAACTCGGGCGGCACCGACATCGCATTCTCTTGCTATTGACGGTTCGTTCTGTAAGCGCCCTCAAAAGAAACACGAATCATCCTGGAGTCAATATACGATTGCGGCAGGCAGCCCTCTGATCGCTTCTTCGCCACCGTCGCTGCTAATTCTAGAGGAGGGCTAATAGTCATCTCCCCTCTGCTGTATACCTTTCTTTTCACCATCACCCTCATTCTGAACGTAGTCAAAACCCTCGTCAGCAGGCGGGCCTGCAGGACGGCGGTGGGAAGAAGTAGTTTTCGCACTGACCTATATACATACCGTACTGATATATGTTAGAAAGAACCGAGTTGTCGTCGCCTTTCCGTTCGATCGTGTATAGAATGTAATATTTCAGCCGTAAGCCTGATGCAGGACACCTGCATGGTGATTTTGGAATATTGTAAGGATGGCATAACTGATAGATGCCGACAGCTCGGAGAAATTTGGCTGTGCGACATTTTTGACACCTGTACTTACAAAGTTGCAATTTGATCGCGGTGATGAGGGACATTTACTCCTGTCGATCAAACGATCTGCAGTAGCACACACACTTCCAACACTTCACTCATGTCACTACAATACCCGCATTGGGCCTGGCCCTCGGGAGCCCTCGGGGCATCTTTTTGGCAAAGGGATAAATAGATTGCGCACACAGAAAGACACTTCCTCAAATCCTAGCTGCGCATGGAGATGGCGGCCTTCCAGTTCCAGTTCCAGCCACTTCCCACATGTCATGCGTTGCGATGGGGCTGGGGGCCCGGAAAACGCCAGGCACACTTAGACTACTTCCTAAGAGATAGGGGGTATTAAATTTGGCGCCACGTCACAAGTGTGAAATGTGAGAGGGAACTCGCGACCATTCATGTCTTCGAATAACTTATTACAGCTTCGAATATGACAACGGTAGGCTAGGGTAAACTTCATATGGTATGTAAGCCTTCTTGTGGACTGGCGCCCTACTGCGCCGCAGCGGGAATTCTTGCGGGTCATGTCGGGTTGTTGAATGTATTGGCGGAGGTCGTGTGAGGGGGGGGATGAAATATGAAGGTCTCGAAGTTGGAAAAGAGGCACATGTCAGCGTGAACATTTGAACATTGTATATATGCCGTTCCCGTCAACGCTCGCGGCACCGTCGGAGGTTTTACAGTATGTGCCTGTGCTGCGCAGGAGTAGAAAATCTGTTTGTCATATGTATGTATATCGTGGCAAGCCACCGACGAGTCCGGGGGATGTCCATGTAGTGCCTGCGCGCCTCCTCCTGAGACAGAGGGGGACAGTTTCGGGGTGAGGAACCTGCCAAGTTGGTTCGTAGGACGTTCAGACACCACTTGCGACTCCGTCAACCCTGTCCGTGGATCGTGTACTGACGAAGTCTGAGAATAATCTTTTCGCGTAGGTGCCTTGAGGCCTGGCCAACTGGTCCATGCGCCATATCATGAAGATCGAGTTGGGACTGTGGGCATTCCCTGTTAATTCATATTAATACTTTGGGGTCGACGCTGGGTTCGCACTCGTCAGATCTCTTGACTGATATGCTGTGCTCGGATAGACTTGCGAACGCTGACGGGGAGCGCTATTACGGAGCGTTCTGCGTGGGCACTGCGAGGGAAGCAAGCATGGGAACGCCGCGCCCTCAAAGAGTGTGATACCTGCTGAGGTCACATAGAACATTTAGACTAATTGGTAGAACATATCAGTGCCATGTCCAAATCAATGGTTCAATATTCAATACCGACCCGTTCCACCGGTAAACAGATATCATTCGTCTAATGATCGGTAACTTTACAAGGGCTTGTTCCTGAAGTGTTTGCTTGAGGTAGATCCGAGTCGGAAGGCGGAAGCTTGAGGCGACGCCCTTGGGTTAGTACAACTTGAACTTGCCTTGTGGCACTACCCGGAAGAGAACCCACCGGACCGATGTGACGCTCAATGCGGCGGACAAGTCTGGCAAGGTACGTAATGGCGGCCAGCCTAGTAGCCTTCACACGTCCCGACACGGCGTAGTACGTACGCACCGAGGCCACCCTTTGTCGTTCGGTGGGAAGATCACAGCGTCATCAAAAGATGGTATACGTATGTGGGAGGTGCACCATGTATGGTTTGGGTTCAGTGGCTAGCACTAACAATTGAATTACACACTGTCACTATCCGAACTATATCCTCAGGTTGATGCCACTCCACTTACAACCATCAAGGCAACTTGACGACAATTCTATACGACTCCTTTATGTGAACGCCTGTAATCTCCGTGGTCGGCACTACCTATGTCATCGGCCAAGCCAGAATGTACCAGGGAATAAGGGAACCTACATTCCCAAATGGGTTGACTTGGGATGCTATGTTGATGTAAGTACTACTTATTGGCACACCGGGAACGTTGATAGTGGACTTGGCAAACGCACCATTAATCGTCATCTAACCAAAGGAGGCGAATACACGGTCTTGCCAAAGTGGCACAGCGTTAACTTTATTTGCTGTTAGGTTTCATCATGTGTTCTTCCTGAGCGCCGATTCAACGCAATGGGCAAAAATCAGTAATACCTCGCCACTGCATGATCTGTAGGGTGCGGGTGGACCTGACAGCTGTGGGGAAATCTCACCTTTGCTATGGAAACACACCCGTGACCACTGCCCTTATGTGCACCTATCCCTTTCCACTTGATGTGGGGAATGATTCCAGATTACCTTGTGACGCGCATCGAGACCCAGGTAGCCCGAAAATTCGGAGGGCACGATGCTTCGTGAACGTATTAGCTCGATCTTCTATTTACATGGTCTTTCAGAGACAGGGTTCCGCTCTTCTTCCTATTATCACAGGAGTTGGGTGGATGCAGGTAAACCACCAAACGAATATATCTACGACGATCATCGTAATAGGGGCTTCAGGTACGCTGCTTTCCTGTCGGTTGTCCCGTACCCCTTTCGCGAGTCGACAACGTGGGGCGGGGGACGGGTTGCATCCCACCTTGTATGATGTAGCCGCCTTCATATCTCGCTGCGGTTCACGTTTCACTTGAATGCAGGGTGCTAGCGATGGGTGTACTGATAGTCTCATTCGCAAGTGTGTTCATTCCCACTTATTGATTTTGCGACCAAGTGTTGAGTGCCGTATAAAAGTGATCGCGGTTCGTGCCATCGGAACACGAGCACATGTGACGTGTGATGCACTCGATGGCTTACTTGTCCTTGTGGTGTGTCGTAGTATCGACAATTGGGTAGGTTCCTCTGCTCGTTACTATACGGTATCGCAACTCCTATTCCACAGATTTTTTTTTTTTTTGCGGGGAACCTATGGTATACTCAACCTATTGATAGGTTTGTTTGGCTTCGTCGCAGGGGCACGATTTGCCGCGGTTTGATGGCGTAGACTAGCTCTAAGTGATTTCGTAGATATGCTTGACAGTGGGACTTCAATGCGAGACTGCTGCTCGTGGAGTGACAGGGAAGCCTAGGTCCAGGTGATCTTTGTTAATGTACTAGAGATCTTTTTTTTTCAAGACCGTGCCATCTTTCTTATCATTTCACGGGACCGGGATTATCGTGACTTGTGCGGTTTATATTGCGGTCAGTCGGCATTACCTCTCGCTTTGTAGGATGAGGCGTTGACCCATCCCACATATAGCTTAACAAGCAAAGCAACAGCGAGAGCCTAAGGTAGCTCTCGAGTCTGGGGAGTCCACACTCGAGGAAGGCTTGTTGACACACAGGAACTCAGTATCTGAAGAATGACCAGTAAAGATCGAGGAGAGAGCACTACAAAAAGTTAAATACCACTACAGTTATTTGCTGTCATCGCTGTAGCGGTATTTTTTTCCAGCGGTTACTCCGATGAGCGACACCCGCCGCATGGAGTTGGTAATGTATGTAGTGTCGCTGATTCTGCACAAGAATAGATAATGAACAAGTTCATTGCTTCCACTGTTCGCAGTCGTAGTACTGGTTCAGCTCTCGAAGTGTTTGCTTGAGGTGAGTATGAGTTGGAAGGCGGTAGTTGAGGTGACGCCCTTGAGTGGGGGACAATCCGTTAGACTTATCAATAAGTTATGACCGCTACAGCGGACGGCCTGGCCTTCACACGTCCCAACACGGCGTACGTACGCATCGCTGTCATTCGGTGGGAAGACTGCAGCCACGAAGTGATATTGTACGTGTGGGTTGTACCATGTCTAGTTTGAGTTCAGTGGCTAGTACTAACATCGATTAGTACTGCCTCTAGGGTTCGAACTATCCTCTGCAAGCTGATGCCACTCACAACCATCAAGGTGGCTTGACGACGGTTCCACACGAATGCTTCGTGTAAACGTCCGCAATGTCCGTGATTGACACGCTGACTGGACTCCGAGACGGGTCCTACATTCCCAAACAGGTTGACCTGCAATACAATGTACTCCCAGAAGGAAGTATATATTTGACCTGGCCCGTACCATCAGTGGACTTAGCAAACACACGATTAATCGTTATCTAACCAAAGGAGGCGAGTAGGAGCCGTGCGAGTTTGTGATAATGCGGTCTTGCTAAAGTGGCAAGGCGTTAACTTTATTGGCAATAAGGCTTCGTCGTGTATTCTTGCTGTGCGCCAATCCACTGCAATGCGAGTATTCATTAATACCTCACCGCCTCATGATCTGTAGGGTGCGAGTAGACGATTTCCACCTCTGCCATTGAAGCTCTCGTCTGGCAATTGCCTCCGAGCTACTGCCACAGGCGTCGTTTAATACGCTGTTACTAGAGCGCCATCGTCTTCTGCCTCGCGGTTCAGTGGTCAGGTACTTTTGCCGCCTGAGCCTCAGTGTTTGCTTCGTCCGACCACCTCTCGCGAGTTGACATGGGGAATATCCCAAATCAACTTCCTTGTGAGGCGAATGGAGACTCGAACAACCTGAGAGCTTTAGGATTTTCGAAAGGCACGATGCTTTGTGAACGTATTAGCTCGATCTCGTATCCACGTGGTTCGTCGGAGACGGAGTTCTACTCTTCTTTCCATTTTACTTGACGGGCCAATCCAACTTGCATTCCTAGGAGCTCGGTGGATGGAGTGAAAGATGCACCAAATGAAGATGTTTATGACGATCGTTGTGGTAGGGACTTCAGATGCGCTGCTTTCCGGTGTTTCGCAAGTAGACAAACATAGTAAGTTTACGAATTCATCCTTCAAGGGTCTGATCGAGATTTTGTCTTCGTGCATTGGGATACAGCACGATAGCAAAGGAGAACTCATGAGGATAAACTCATCGGCTCTGTCGGTCGTTTTGGCACAGTTTCGTGAGAGATGTCTTTTCTATACGCCACTGCATGAGTAATCAAGCCCACGCTCCAACCAGCAGTCGGCCCGTAGGACCCATGGACACAGCAAAACTCAACCGATAACACAGTGATCACATACAAGACGACCATGAGCACGAGCTCGGAGAATACGTATACTGCCCTTGCACAAGATCCTGTCCAAGAGGGCATCAACGTGCAGGCGTCCAAGACGACAACTAGGTGGTACTGGACCAGGTTCTTTCTGCCATACGCGTTTGTCCTTAATACGTTCCAGCATGATGCAGTGGAGAGAGTATCGCGACACCATCCAAGGGAACATTGTCGGATGCGTGCGCAGCAATGTCGGTCTTCTACTCGTCATGCTCTCGCAGGTGTTCTTTTCGTTCATGAACGTCGCCGTCAAAGTATTGAACCAATTAGACCCACCGGTTCCCGCGTTTGAGGTGAGTGGTACTGATATTGCCGTCCGGCACTTGGCTTGATCTACCTGCGTTGACGGCCTTGTAGCTTGTGATCGTTCGCATGGTATAGTGCTTGCCCTTGATTGACTCCTGTCGCGCTAACCCCGGGTGTTAGGCTATCACGTTCATTTGCTGCGAGATATACATGTGCGTCTTTCAGTATCAACGGCGTCTTCGGCTGACCGTCAACTGCGTGACGCAGGATTGCTGCAAGGATTCCGGATCCGTTTCTTGGACCAAAGGAAGTCAGGCCGCTCTTGGTGTGTCGAGGCGTTGCTGGGTAGGCTCGGATTCCAAAGGCATGAAACAGAACCAATGAGTGCGGTAAATTTTTAGATTTTTCGGGCTCTTTGGCATTTATTATGCACTCCAATACCTCTCGCTGGGAGACGTCACTGTCCTGACTTTTGTCGGGCCTATATTCACGGGAATAGCAGGTCGTCTGTTTCTAGGGGAAACCTATTCAAAAAGGGAGGCTGTTGCGTCATGTCAGTGCCCCCTGTAGAGGTATTTGCTTGTTTCACTTACAGTCAGCTGTGGTACAGTTTGCAGTCTCTTTGGTGTCGTCTTGATCGCGAGGCCCCCCTTTTTGTTTGAAAGTGCCAGAGATCCAGAGCTCGATGAACCTACAGTATATGCTAGCGCGGGAGACAGGTTCCGTGCCACCTTGTATGATAAGGTTTCCTTCATGTCTCGCTGCGGTTCACGTTTCACTTGATTTCAGGGTGCTAGTGATGGGTATAACAATAGCCGCATTTGCAAGTGCGTTCGTTCCAACTTATTGATTTTGCGACTAAGTTTCGAGTGCCGTATAAAAGTGATTGCGATTCGCGCCATCGGAACACGAGCACACGCAATGCACTCAATGGCTTACTTCTCCTTGTGGAGTGTCATAGTATCGACAATTGGGTAGGTTCCTCTGCTGGTTACTGTATGGTGTCACAACTCCTATTCTGTAGATTGCTTTTTTCCAGGGAATCTATGGTATATCCAACGCAATGGGAGTGGAGTGCACTGCTGTTATTGATAGGTGTGTTTGGTTTCATTGCACAGGTATGATACAATTTGCCGTGGTTTGATGAGACAATTTAACTCTAATGGGATCGATGGATCGCAGATGTGCTTGACAATGGGACTTCAGCGCGAGACCGCCGCTCGTGGAACGATGGGAGTCTACGTCCAGGTGATCTTTGCTAATGTATTAGAGATTATCTTTTTCAAGACCGTGCCAAGTTTCTTGTCACTCCTTGGGACCGGGATTATCATGACTTGTGCGATTTACATTGTAGTGAGTTGGCATCACTTCTCTCCGTTGCTTGGTATGGGGCCTTTGACAGGCCCAACCTGTAGTTTACCAAGCAGAAGCAAGGTCAAGAGCCCAAGGTGGCTCTCGAATCAGGGGAGCCCTCACTCGAGGAAGGCTTGTTGACGCATAGAGACTCGGTGTCTGAAGAATGACCGGTAAAGATGGAGGAGAGAGAGCGAGAACCCCAATTATTTATCACTGAAAGCAATGGACATCCAGTCACGTATGTTTTCCAAGGGCGCCCTGCGCGAGATGCAGGCACACCATCACGAGTGCACCCGCCAAGTACCCACGTAGAGTATGGTAAATGGAACTGCCACAAGGCTTACAAGCTGCATGAAAAGATTCGCATCATTCAAGCTGTGTACAAGTCTAACGGCACTCGCAAGTCTGCAAGTCGGGGATATTGATTTCCAGCTGTGACGGCATCAGGTTCCCAACTTCAAAGGATGGACCGATTGGGCCGAGGCTAGAGATGTCCAAGCCCTCGGGACATTTTTGGCAGAAGGGTAAATAGTTCGCGCACACATAAACCTTCTTCAAATGCAGCTGCGCATGGAGATGGTCTTCTAGCTCCTTCTGGTTACAGCCAGTTCCCAGAGGAAACTCACGACCATTCATGTCTTCGAATAGCTTATAATAGCTTTGAATATGACAACGGTAGGCTTCATATGGTATGTATGCACTATGTATGTCTTCTCTTGTGAACTGCGCACTACCGTGCCATGCGAAATTCTTGCGGGTCACGTCGGACTGCTGAACGTATTGAAGGAGGTCATGTGAGGGCGGAATGAACAATGAGTTCTCGAAGTTGGAAAAGAGGCACACAACGTGAACGTTTGAACATTGTTATGCCGTTCGCATGAACCCAGGCAACACCGTCATGTAGTGCCTGTGCTGTGCAGAAGTGGAAATTCTGCTTGTCATATGTATATCGTGGCAAGCCACCACGAGTCTGCGTGGAGACGTGCGGATACAGTGTGAATGTCCACGCAGTGCCCGCACGCCTCTTCCTGAGACAGAGGGGGACAGTTTCGGAGCAAGGAATTGCCTAGCTAGTTCGTGGATATTCGGACACCACTTGCGACTCCGTCAACCCTGTTCATGGATCGTGTATGACGAAGCCTGAGAATAATCTTTTTCCAAATGTGCCTTGACGCTTCGCCAGATAGTAGTCCACGCCACATCAGTCGAAGTTGGGTTCGTACCCATCAGGTCTCTTGACTAGCATGCTGTGGCAGGATCGATTGCAAACGCTGATGGGGAGCGTTATTATGGAGCATTGTGCGCAAATCCTGCAAAGAGAGCAGGCATGGGAACGCCGCGCCCTCAAGCCATATGAAACCTGTTGAGGTCACATGGAATATTTAGACTAATTGGTAGAACATACGAGTGCCACGTACCACGCCAGTGGTTCGATACCGACCCGTTCTAGCGGTAAGCAGAAATTATTCATCTAAATGATTGGTCATAGTCAGGCCCGTTCGTGAATTCGTGCTTAGTTGAGGTAGATCTGAGTCGGAAGGTGGAAGCGCCGCCATCAAGTGAGCACAACTTGCCTTGTGGCACTATGTGGAGGACAACTGGTAAGTGGGTTATGACGAGCAAACATTCACTGCAGCGGACAGGTCTAGGAAGATACGTAATAGCGGCCAGCCTAGTGGCCTTCACACGTCCTCGCGACACGGCGTACGTACGCAAGAAACTCACCGAGACCACCATTGTCATTCGGTGGGAAGACTACAGCGTCGTCAAGTGATAGTATGTATGAGGTACACTACGTATGGTTTGAGTTCAGTGGCTGGCACTAACATTGTTACAGCCATCAAGGCGGTCAGACTTGAAACTCTATACGACTCCTTCATGTGAAGCATCCATATTGTCCGTGGTTGGGATATCGCTTTATTCTGCGGTAGTACCTGGAGACGGGCCCTACATTCCCAAACGTGTTGACTTGCGATACTGTGTGCTCTCAGAAGCAGTGCATATTTGATTCGGGCCGTACAATCCGCACACCAAGAACGTTGGTATGGGACTCGGGAGACACACGATCAATTGTGATCTAACCAAAGGAAGTGAGTAGGTTTGCGGGGACAACTTGTATGTCATGACATGGTCCTGCTGAAGTGGCACGGCGTCGACTTTATTTGCGGTTAGGCTTTGTTATATGATCTTCTTGCGCACCGATTCAACACAACGGAAAATTCAGTACTACACGCCCAGATACCCCACAAAGTGTTTGGGTTCTTTTACCACAAAAGCTTCGGTGCTGTTACGTGCACGTATCCCTTTCCAGCTGATGTGGGGAAATACATAAGTATTCCAGATTGATTTCCTTGTGATGCGCATTGGGACCCAGATAGCCCGAGAACTACAGGATTTTTGGAAGGTACGACGCCTTGTGAACGCATTGGTTCAATCTCCTATTCACATGGATGGACACGGGGAAACCACCGAACGGACGATCACCGTAGGAGGGGCTTCAGGTGTGCTGTCTTCCGGTCGGTTGCCCCGTACCCCTATTTCGCAAGCCGTACAGCTTCGTGAGAGAAGGTGTACGGTACCAATCAGGCCCATGTTCTAACGGCAGTTGCTTTGGTCTGCCCGTGTTGACGACCTCGTAGCTTGTTATCGCCCACATGGTATAACGTTTGTCCTTGATTAACACCTGCGGTACTAACCTTGGATGTCAGGCTATCACGTTCATTTGCTGTGAGTGCGCCTTCCGGCAGCAGTGGCGTTCTCGGTTGACTGTCAACTCGATGACGCGGGATTACTGCAAGGATTCCGGATCCGTTTCTTGAACCGAGGGGTGTTAGGCCGCTCTTAGTGTGTCGAGGCGCCGCTGGGTAAGCTCAGATTTTAAAGGCGTGGATTAGAACTGATGAGTGGCGAAATTGTAGATTTTTCGGGCTCTTTGGCATTTATTACGCACTTCAACATCTCTCGTTGGAAGACGTCACTTTTGTTAGGCCTATATTCACTGGAATAGTAGATTGTCTGCTCCTAGCAAAAACCCACTCAAAGAGAGAGGTATTTGTATCACCTCAGTGTCCCCTGTAGAGGCATTTGCTTGTTTTACTTACAGTCAGCTGTGGTGCAGTTTATAGTCTCTTCGGTGTCATCTTGATCTTGAGGAACCCGCAGTAAATGCTGGCGCAGGAGACAGCTTGCGTGTCACCCTTCTCCCTGTGTGGTACAGTCTCCTTTATTTCTCGCTTTCGTTCACTTTTCATTTGAGGCGCCTCATTTAGCCCAGAGAGTACGTTTTCCCAACTTTCATATCCTAGCCCGACCTGATCGATGTTTTCCTTTCATAGAGTCTGGGTGACCCGAATTCGCTTGACAGTCGCTATTGGGCACAGGGGAACCAGTTTCTCTGCCCAGAGGAAATTGAGGAGTTGGAGCTGCGATTCCTCGATGTTCTGAGGCATGACATGGACGCCGAGGATTGCGAGCTCTTCGAACATCAATCAGCAATTTCCAAATGCATCAACCCTCCGCACGCGCCCAGAATATGTCTACTCCATGACAATTTACGTCTGAGGAGATTGCAGACGTTACGCCAGCTAGAACTTGACCGAGGTGTCCTAGACCTATAATCACGTACTCGTCGCACCTACACTCCTTGCGTACTTGAATAAATAGCTGTCGAGTCCGAGGCGTGTGTCTACACGTTTGGCGTGGGTAGTCGGAAGTCAGAGTGGAAGTTTACATGTCGCACATGCTTAAGCTTGAAGCCTCTTGCAGAATACAGGTTTGTGTCTTGTAAGTATGATACTGCCGTGCTGTGGCGAATATTAGCATCTGGGAAATGGCTACGCGACGCGACTGTTAACAGCTCCTTTGCACTTGAGCGAGCCCAGATCGCATTGGCTCCGAGCGCGAAAGGAGTCTTACGACAAGTCACTTCCAAACGGAGGTGCAGATGATAGGAGATATGCGCTTGAAACGGGATTTACAAATTACTACCGCGGACACAAAACCTGCATCACGTGACAGATGGGAGTACGCGAATATTAAAGCCAGGGGCCCTCGCTGCACCCACCCACCGTTGTGTACTACCACGTCCTCAAAACGTTCTTCAATCTCTTATTATGACTATACAAACCGATTTCTACCAAGTATCAGGCTTCCGGGCCCATTCGAATGGATGGTATGTGGGCGTGCTGTTCGATTCTACTTCTGTATATGTATCTACGAGTTCCAGGTTTAAACAATACGACGACAAACCCATGATCCGTGCGCTCGCGTCTGAACGCTCCAAAGATTTTAGACCTGGAGGTTCGGATGCGCCCCTTGAACTAGTCTTAGGTATGATCGGTGGGACGCCGTTTCATCGAACGCTGTTCTGATTCGCCCAAGGCATATTGCCTTCCGGCGCCTCCTATGTCCTGCTTTCCACGGAGCAAATGCATTCGTTTACCCAAAAACACAGGCTGAGCATACCGAGGAGGCCCTGGCGATCATCCGATTTCCTCTCGTTGTCTCCCGTCTATTTCCGTACGGAAGCAGAGTTGTCGTCGAAGCTGGCCACGTACAAACAAAGACCGAGAAACAAGAATCGGCGGAGAGACAGAGGAACCCAAAGACAATAGCCAAGCCAATCGCGGCTACGTCGCTGGGCCGATCTCAGGTGCACTACCGTGCTTATGTCGAGCAACAGCGGTATGATAAATTACATTCGCAATTAGATCGTGTTCGGTGGTTACATTATTTTTTCTGTAGCATGCTTTACCACCTCTTGGCCAAACTGATTATGCCAGAGAAGTTCGCTCTATCACCACCAACTTGGTTGGCAGGTGTGCGAGTTATCTCGATTGTCTTCGTGCAATGGTCCTGTCGACAAACGGCGCAGAGACGAGCGTTTGCAGAATCCGAACTTGATTGAGGTGGGTATCACGGATGCCCATTTCCCCAGTTTCTTTGATACTCTTACGGGGACCACGCTGCATCTCAAATTGAAACAAGCAGCAAAGAATCCGCACTCCAAGGTAACGTAAACTAGCCTCGTTTATCTTCACGGGCATCCGCTTAACGTGAATCGCAGTTGCCAAATCATTCGAAAGTAGAGGAGATTACCAAACCTGAATTACCTCAGAGATTGTGCACTCTGTTCGAACCACGATGCGCAGAAGAGCGGAATGCCGTTGATCGTGCTGTGTCATGATGAAGAAATGACTCGAAGCATTTTGGGTCGTGCTGGCATTGATATTGATTCCTTTGAGTCAGGCCTGTCCGGTTTACTTCCTCTCAATCCCACTGGGGACAAGGTGTGTCCATAAAACGCCATTTACATTTTTCCGCGTGTGTCAGCATCTTATAAAACCTTCGTCAAGATGCAGCGTCATTCCCGCTCGTGTTCGCCTCAGAGAGGGCCTGGATCAGCCTATCGTCAGGATTACTCTCGTCCAACGGAATCTCAAGATTGGGGAGTACAGTCCAGCCTCCGTCATGGCACACTCAAACACCCCTACTGCATACGTTGTTGACATACAAAAAATGTTCTATGCTTTGATGGAGTCAAAATCGCCTGAAACACCACCGGAGACCGCGAAACTTTTACGCATTCAAACTGATACTCGCACGTGTGGTGGTGACGACAGCCTGTAAGTTCTTCCTCCCAGGATTGAAGGAAAATTATCATCAAGGATTGTAGCTTGCAACTTCGGATGTGGAAATCCATGGCTGAGGGTGCTGCCATCGACGAACAACGCAGCCATCGTGCAGAAAGTGAAGCACCCTGTGCGGAACTATTGCCTGGACCAGCTCCGAAGCAAGAAGCCCGAAACGATAACCACGACGACGAGGACCCTAATGATTTCGGCGAATGTGATCCGAACGACTTGGAATCAGCACCGCCCACCCTCGCTCGTGCGATAGATGACTTTTCAGATGATGATTGGTAAGGGACGAGAGTATTGTGGTGTACGTTAACTATGGATTCCTGGACGCCGTTAGGCCCAGGTCTGTAAACTCTGTCGTCCTACGATCATACCGGACTGTTAACTCCGGTCACGTGCCGGGGGCTTGGGGGAAATTGGAATGTTGGGGTTTATTCGTCACGCCTCGGAACGTCGTGCAAACTACTTGCAGGCATATTTTGCAATGTGTCATGGACAGTGGCATGTGTCACTTGTGTATAGACATCGCTGGTGTCAGCGATGATGTTGCTACGAGTTACGAGTTTATACGACGCGAGTATATGTGGGGTCCGTGTACCCTAGAGGACCATTGTTGGTCATTGTCCTTCATTATTGCATGTGCTTCGACAGCTGAAAACTGCGCAGCATGGATGATGCCTTGCACCAGTGCTGCCACCAGCTATTCCATTTGAGAGAAGTCTCGCAGATGTCAGAGCTATTCAGAGGGGTGAAATGCAGGCACGACGACAACACACAGCAACAGGGAGACAAGGAGAGCAATATAGTTATCCACCAACCTGACTCCTTGTATTGCGCATACCCTAGCCTCACTCTGCATCACCAGTGCCATGGCTAGTACTGCGAGCCTGCATCAGCGCACGTTCTCTGCCAGCTGCGTCCAGGCACTCCTGAAATACAGGTCAGTGCGGGTTTCGCTTCATCTCCTGTCTGCGTACACTTGTAAAAATTCAGATATTTGACAATCATCCAATAGCATAGAGTACGGACCTATATAACCCACCCCGCCGGACTAACAGACAATATCTACGTACACTTGTACAAATTCAGATAGTTGAACATAAGGCGCTTCCTCCTGTGGCGTCCAGGGGCGCCCGGAGGGCTTTGTATGTACATTTGGTGACCGATCTTTGGTATCGGACGTATATCATGGTCAGTCCCCCGTCTTTGAAAGAACATCTTGACAAGCGCAAGGAACTATCCCCTCAGAACATAGGGCTTCTAAACACTTCTTCGTGCCCGAGCAGGGACGCCTTGGCACCGCTGGCGTCAAATCCGCGGCCCTCCTCAGCGACGATAGCACCCGTACGCTGGTCCAGGTGAAACTTCAAGCCACTAAGTGTGGACCGCATTCGGGATTCGTCGTCGTAAGGCAGCAGCAGCTCGCCGAAACCAGATCGCGATGTTAGCGAAACGATGGATGCGATCGAGCCCGGGGGACTCGTCAGCCAGAGTTTACGGCGCGACCTTGCATGTAGCAAGTGGACGATCAGTCCAGCTATGCCAATCAAGAACATGAGCGAACTAAGTAGGTGTGCAGGTAGGGCTCTGTATGAGGAGGATGCGTGAGCACGTGAACGTAGCTAAGGCAGAAGACGGGACGCACTCTACAAACAACCTCGGGGCGTCCGTTATTAACAGTGCTGGAATCGTTGTGTTGGTCTGGCCGAAGTAATTAGCTTGCGCGGCCACCGCGAGGTGTTGCGTCTTGTCAAGTGCATCAGCTACCGAGGTTCTAGCTAGAACAGAAAACTAAGCTCACGTAGATCTTCGACGTTGCGTTAAGCCACCCGTAAGGGTCATCGAACACCGATTGGATACCGTTGGGCTGCTGTGACGCATATCTGTATACGGTTCCTGGCAAGCCGGAGTTGATAGCGATAGCTCTTGCCGCGACGTAGATATTACTGGATTCGTCAAACATAACCCTGTTCAAAGACCATTAACAAACGGTGACTGGGGGTGGCGTGAAAGACGTCGCCTACCCGTTGAAGATTTGGCCATTCAGCGGATCTCCCGTGACATTGTTTGATTCCGTGAAGTCCTGCAATATCGTACAGTCACCCAACGCGCCATTACCCAGGTTCATAGATGTCGACATAGTGAAGACTCTCATTGAGGGCTGACAAAAGATGGCCGAAACTTGTGGGTCGTTGGTAGCAGACGTATCTTGCAAGTAATACCAAAAGACAACGGGTTGAAATGAAATTTCCTGACCGGCGGGTGCACAGCTGCTAGCATTGATGACACTATACTGCTGGCTCCCGTCCGCAGTTCCGAAGGAGAAGCTAGCAAAGCACGCGTTGGGGAAGGCGGCTTGAGCGGAGTAGCTGTCGCCCGAAGAGGTTAAGTTTAGTGACTCAGGATTGTTGCAGTTGACCTCTGTCTGTAGACCAGTCGTGTTCACTGCAAGCGTCCCGCTGGGAGATACGCCGGATGCTGGCTGGAACGTAAAATGTTGGCAAACAAAGTATATCGATAGGATCGGGGAAACACTCACTTCAAAAAGGGCCGCAGTCCATTCCTCGTAGACATAGGGAGGATCACCGAGGTTACCATAAACTGGTGTATCTTAACTCCGTACGGACCCTTCGAGCGACATGGGCTCACCTGCTGCGTCAGCATACTGGATAGTAGTGTGTTAGTGCATATTCGGTTTCTAATTTGCAACGCTCACCCCTGCAGGACGCTAAATATGCATCCAGCTGGGTGACATCAGGGGAGAGTGCTACTGCTCTCGTGCTAATCGCCGTAGACACTAGATAGGGCACCTATAAATAAAACGTTCCCTTGCATTCAAAACACAACTGACCCACGGAGTGGGGCACCTGTTGGACCTCCAAGAGCGAACCTGCAAGGGGTTGCAGCAGAATAACGATGAGTAGTTGTAACTGTTGAGATGTAAACGAGGATAGTGTTTGTATTTGAACGAGTAAAAAAGCACGGCTATTTGGCTACCAGTAGACGTCAGCAGGGCACGTCAATGAATGGAATGTGCATACTTGAGCGCGATCTAAGGGAGATGAGATGTCAGCGTTCTCCACCATTCTGAATGAGGTACTCTTACATAGTCTAAGAGGATGCTACGCGAAGCAGGTGCACTGCCCTCGGCAAGAGTTATATACGGCTAGTGATGTGTGAGCAGAACTTGCCGATAGTATCTTTAACAATACGAGTTACCTGATACCAGCGGAGCATCCAGTCGGCGATGGACCAAAAGTATGCGAGGGGAACGACTAGCAATGTCGGGAAGAATGACTGAAAACGTGCTGAACATAGAGAATCACTATGCGAATGCTGGTGGAGGGTACTGTACCGTCAAGAATTGCGTGGAGGCGAAACTGAAGACGTTCTTCTCAGGGACATGAAATCCTGAAAACATGTACTGTGAAAATTTGGCGTTGTGCACCATCTGAGGTCGAACGGACCATTCTGGGTGCGAGATATATGGAGGGCGACTTCAATAGCGATTCCTAACCCGATCATGCATGCCACCACCAGAGTGATGACCCATGTTCTGATGATGAAGGGTTCCTGAGTCACGATGCTACGTTGGACTCCAACGGTTCACTGGCGACATATTTGCTCACATAACGCGGGGGTCTCTGGGACAGGATTCCCGGTGAGGGTATCTCGTGTATTGTGGAGTTCCGGAATCGGGGACGTCGTGGTGCTGCCTCGTTGGCGCTGTCGTTCATGGCGAGGGTATAGAGACGTACCAAAGGGTGAGTGGGTGCCAATCGAGGTGGGGGCGCCGGTACCCACTAAACTTAAGTACCAACCGCTACATGGTTCAGCGCTCAGTTATCTGCAGGGCTTGCGCCCCCTGTCAGATCATTGGGCTATGTGTGCCAAGGCAAGTGACTATTCTGTTGTGGGATTAATACCTCACGGTAAACATGAAGTTCCCCACCAATCAGATTACTCTCGACTAAAGGAGCAGGACGCGTTCATTTACCTCACACAGGCTGTGTCCTTGGGTTGCCGTGATCCACATCGCAGCCCGTACGAGACCCGGAGGTTGATAACGGATTCACGGCTTGTCGATATTTTACTCCCGCTCGCTTCCAGGCGCCTCGAGGCAGAGGTTGCATAAACACATGAGTTTGGTGCCACACTGGTTTCTGTCGCCGCTTGAAAACTAAGCGGACAACCCTTGACCCGACTTGTCTGTCCTCGTTTTTGACCACCTTCGTGTCCTAAACGTCCATCACTGTAACGACTTCTCTTTTTTGTTTTCTAATCCCCAGCGTACGTGTCTTGCTAGTCGTTCACTACTGTTGTCGCGTCGAGATACGTGTACAGGGCGTGCGGCGCGACTCGCTCGCGTTTTCCCTTTCAGACTTATTTCCGCCGTTCGCGTTCAACACATACTGATTCTCCTCTTCAGCATGCGTGAAATCGTGCACATTCAGACTGGCCAGGTAGGACAACTCGTTGCTTCGTTTCACCATGATCGCTCACAATTTTTCTCTACCCACAGTGTGGTAACCAAATCGGTACGGATCCAGCCACTCAGTAAGGAAAAAAATGTCGATACTCATCGATCCTGCGATCATATAGGTGCCAAGTTCTGGGAGGTGGTTTCCGACGAGCACGGCATCCAGCGCGATGGTCTCTATAAAGGGGATAATGACATGCAGCTCGAACGTATTTCGGTCTACTACAATGAGATCGGTTCAAACAAGTACGTTCCCCGTGCCGTCCTTGTTGACCTCGAGCCCGGCACCATGGACTCCGTTCGCTCTGGTCCTCTTGGTGGCCTTTTCCGCCCCGACAACTTCATCTTTGGTCAGAGCGGTGCTGGCAACAACTGGGCCAAAGGACGTGAGTACTGTTGTTCGATCTTTGGATATCCCATCCATTTCTACGTTGGATGCTCATACGTCACCCCCAGACTACACGGAGGGAGCTGAGTTAGTCGACTCGGTGTTGGATGTCGTTCGCAAGGAAGCTGAGGGTACCGACTGTCTCCAAGGTACGTTGGAACTATCGATGGTGATGGATCAATCTTAAGATTTTTCTGCAGGTTTCCAGATTACGCATTCGCTCGGTGGTGGTACCGGCGCTGGAATGGGAACCCTGCTTATGTCTAAGATCAGGGAAGAGTACCCTGATCGCATGATGTGCACGTACTCCGTCGTCCCAAGTCCGGCTGTGTCGGACACCGTTGTTGAGGTACGAAGTTTCATTTTTATGTGTGACTACTACGACAATGCCACCCTAGCCATACAATGCTACTCTTTCGGTGCACCAACTAGTAGAGAACTCCGACGAAACCTTCTGTATTGATAACGAGGCCCTTTACGACATCTGCTTCAGGACACTCAAGCTTTCGACCCCAACGTATGGAGACCTCAACCACCTTGTTTCCTTCGTTATGTCCGGCATTACAACATGTCTGCGCTTCCCCGGTCAGCTGAACTCTGACCTGCGGAAACTTGCTGTCAACATGGGCATGTCTTCTTTCCGTTCGAATAATTCTGGTTATTGATTACCTCTTGTAGTTCCTTTCCCCCGTCTCCACTTCTTTATGACTGGGTTTGCGCCTTTGACTGCTCGAGGCAGTCAACAATACCGCGCTGTCACTGTTCCGGAATTGACACAACAAATGTTCGATGCCAAGAACATGATGGCTGCCTCCGACCCAAGACACGGTCGCTACCTCACGGTAAGAACTGCGTTGGCCTGGTCATTTATCATGCAATAATTGTGTTGCAGGTTGCTGCTGTGTTCCGTGGTAAAGTCTCGATGAAGGAGGTCGAGGAGCAGATGCAGAACGTGCAGAACAAGAACTCCGCTTACTTTGTCGAGTGGATCCCCAACAACGTCCTCTCTGCTCAGTGTGACATTCCTCCCCGTGGCGTCAAGATGGCAGTTACCTTCCTCGGTAACTCGACCGCTATCCAAGAACTCTTCAAGCGTGTCAGTGACCACTTCACGGCCATGTTCAAGCGCAAGGCCTTCTTGCACTGGTACACGCAGGAGGGTATGGACGAAATGGAATTCACTGAGGCCGAGTCGAACATGCAGGACTTGATTGCCGAATACCAGCAATACCAAGATGCAACGTAAGTTTATGGTTCTCTTGAGCTGACGAGTTGTCTGATTCCGTAAACAGGGTCGAGGAGGAGGGTGAATACGAAGAGGAGGTGCAACACGAAGAGGCAGAGTAGACACTAAAAGCACCGATGTGCCTCATCATTGATTTTTCTTTCCCGACGAAAACTTTAGGTATTCATTATATTGGTGTTTTCGTGTCCAATGCCTCGACTGTCTTTTAATTCACGCCCTTCAACGTTACCCTAGCTAGCAGATATCACGCGTTTTTTCTTTCATTCTCTACTACCACAAGGGATGAACTACAATCGGAAACTGAAGTATATACCCGACAAATCCCGTGTGATTTTCAACACGCAACAACAGAACGTTTCCAGTACTGTCCAGTATCGCTTTGCTCCGCAGGCAATCCTCCAGGAGCAGATGCTACGCGTATGATATCATCACACTGGTGCGTGGATGCCAGCTTCAGATCCGCTGCATTCTACTGGTGTGGTCCGATCTTCGCAGTAATGAGTGGGGCCTGGATAAACGCGTCAGAGTGCGACGTCATTGGCGATACGATGGTATAAAGTAGACTCGCATCAGCCGCTGCACTTAGAACTCGAGCTATTAGGTCGCCGGTTGTGGGAAGATACCTTGGAGGCTGCGTTTGAAACGCGATGGGGTACGTTATATTGAATCATACAGTGTGTACGGCTCACAACCCTGCGTAGGATCATCATCTCATGTATTACGGGCATATTTGCCTGCATAGCAGATGCTGTCATGACGGTCATCAGCGCTATAGCAGGTTGCCTCGAATGTATCGTCGCTGGTCAGCAACCAAGTTCGTTTTCAATGCACCTACACAAATCTCACACTTGCTTCGCGAACCCTTTTTTGTTGGCCTCAGCTATAGCAAATTTCTTCACTGGCCTGGCCAATTGTATCACAGGGTGTTTGTGCTGTGGGTGAGCGGATTTTATATATAGACTGTCGACCGTTATCGGTCAGTTTGGTCAGGCGGAGGATTGATCCGAGTGCAGGAATGTTTGAAAGGGGGCTCCGGGATGTGAAGATGGGTTATTCCGGGGCCCGATAAAATCCTACAACTCAGAATGTGATAGACATCCTTTCCAAGCACACAAATTTTTTGGAATTATCTGCAGTGTATCTGATCGCAGTAGTCATACTTCGCATCGCAAAGTACCTCAACTCGAGATCAAATCATGATACTGTATTTGAGTACCGTAACTGGCCTGGGACTGATTCGTACCTAGTACCCTCGGGTACGAATCAGTGGGCCTAAGAATTGACCACAACTTGGAATGCCTTTGTACCATGTGTGACGCTGCGGAGATTTCCTTCTCACTTCCTGGGTTTGGCCGACGGCACCTACTTAGGCACAAACAAGAATTTCTGGACAGAACATCGTCACATTCCCTGGCGACCGTAAAAATAGCCAAACCTTTCACTGGGATACTGCTCCTCAACCCAAGAGGAGAGAACGTATTTACAAAAGTTAAGGAAGGCCACTGCGTTTATGGCGATTGACGTCATCCAGCGCGAAAACGAAAACCTCCCGCATCCGTACGGTGATCAGTACGATCACACTCGTTCGCTGAGTCTGTACGGCGTACATAGGACTTGTGAGGACTTTGTTACCTCCGCGGCGTTGGCGGTATCGGATATCGGGCGCCAACAGTTGGTCCTGACTTATCTGAAAGATGTACATCCTTAGCGACAAATCGTGGATGTGTAGCTTTGACTCAAAGGCTCAAATCCTCGATTTCTCGGCAAGTACGTATGGCAAGTGTACTCGGGGCACTGGCAGTCTGGCCGAATTGGTTCGGCGACAACCAGATGAGTGTGAACAATTAATCCGTGGCGGATCGAACACGGGACATATGTACCTTGAGAGGTACGCTGGTTTCACGTTTGAAACGGCGACAAGAGCCTGTGTGTTGCCAGAGGGTACCTAAGGGTACTGTCTTCGAGCCTGGGCATAGGCACAGGCTTCTCGAATAGGTATAGTTCGGTTGCTTCAACATGACAAGCCATCTCTGTTCAGACGCTGCCCAGGAACGGTAGTCTCACATGTCCGATCCGTTGTCGGATGTGTGTTTCCGATGCCGCGAAGAAGTTGTGATCACGTGGTCATACACGTCGACCAAGAGTAGACAAACAACCACAAACAAGATTGATCTATTTTCTCAGTTTTGCGATTGATATTCCTCTCTTCTTTCCTCTTCACCAAAACCTTGCCCAGTTTTTAGTGAAGAGAAAAGAAGACAGACCGACTTGCTAATTAAAAAGGATTTAATGTCTACTTTTCGACCGCCTTTATCGCGTTCCGGCAGCAGTCTTGGCCGCGTCACTGGCCAACCTGCGCCTCCCGTTACCTTCGCGCCTTTGCAGTCCGGGGATTCTTCCCAAGATGCAGTGTTGGAAATGAACGATGGTACCGCATATCGCGGTATCAGTTTCGGCGCGGAAGGGGTAAGCGTTGCTGGAGAATGCGTTTTCCAAACCGGTCAGTCCGTCTCTACCTCAGAAAACACTATCGTTGTCGATATTTGCCCATCTAGGTATGGTCGGGTACACAGAGTCCTTGACCGATCCCTCTTACGAGGGCCAAATACTCGTCTTAACATATCCTCTCATTGGAAATTACGGTGTTCCTCAGCGCCCCGCATCTTCAGATGAACTTTCATCCGAATTTGAATCGTCACGAATCCATATCACGGCGCTGGTTGTCGGTTCTTATACGGACGATTACAGCCATTTTTTGGCACATTCTTCTCTTGGGGCTTGGCTGAAGGAGAATAATGTGCCCGCCATATACGGTGTTGACACTCGTGCCCTCACCAAAAAGATTCGCGAGCAAGGCTCCATGTTAGCAAAAGTATTAGCACGTAAGCCAGAGGCTCCCCGAGGACGTTTACCATATCTTCTGCCAGAATCTCTGTCTCTGCCTGCGTCTCGCGCATCGTCCCCACCTTCATCCTGGCGCGACGAATACATTGACATCCCTTTCCGCGATCCAAATCAGTATGACCTAGTAGCTGCGGTGTCAATCAGACGTCCGCGAGTGTATACACCGACCGGGGAGCCGCGCAAACACCCCTCTGGGCGTCTACTTCGTGTGCTAGCGGTGGACGTCGGGATGAAGTACAATCAAATCAGATGCATCACTGCCCGTGGGGTAGAATTAAAAGTCGTTCCATGGGATCACGATTTTCTGAACGACGCTGAGCCGTATGACGGGCTTTTCATTTCCAATGGTCCTGGTGACCCAACTAGGCTCACCGTAACCGTCGAGAGACTCAAGAAAGCCCTGGAAAAAGCAGATCGCCCTGTCTTTGGAATCTGTCTCGGGCATCAGCTGCTTGCTCTCGCAGCTGGAGCGAAAACCTCAAAAATGAAGTATGGTAACCGTGGCCATAACATACCTTGCACAGATGCCTTGTCTGGCAGATGCTACATCACCAGTCAAAATCACGGCTATCAGGTCGATGCTGAAACTCTACCATTCGGTTGGAAAGAGCTATTCCGAAATGCGAACGATGGCAGCAACGAAGGCATATACTGCGAAACGAAGCCATTTTTCTCCGTACAGTTCCATCCCGAGTCAACACCTGGGCCTCGCGATACCGAGTTCCTTTTTGACGCTTTCATCCAGAACATCGTCGATTGTATCGCGACGAACACGTTGTCACCGATATCTCTTCCAGGGGGACGAAAAGAAGACAACGATAGGCTATCACCTCGTATCAACGTTCAGAAAGTGCTTATCTTGGGATCTGGAGGGCTTTCCATTGGCCAAGCTGGTGAATTCGACTATTCAGGTTCTCAAGCCATCAAAGCGCTAAAGGAGGAAGGTATATACACCATCCTCCTCAATCCGAATATTGCGACTATCGCAACCTCCAAGGGCCTTGCCGACAAGGTGTATTTCTTGCCTGTTACGCCTGACTTCGTGCGCAAGATTATCAAGTACGAGAAACCTGACGGAATTTATGTCACGTTCGGTGGTCAGACGGCTCTCAACGTCGGCATAAAGCTCAAGGATGAGTTCGCTGGGCTCGGCGTGAAGGTGCTCGGGACTCCGATTGAAACCATCATCACGACGGAAGATCGGCAGCTGTTCGCGAGAGCGATGGAGAATATTGGCGAGCGCTGTGCGCAGTCGAGCACCGCGACTACGACAGAAGAAGCAATTGCTGCAGCTCGTGAAATCGGGTTCCCGGTCATAGTACGCGCTGCTTATGCGCTAGGTGGTTTGGGCTCTGGCTTCGCGCAGGACGAAGATCAGTTACGTGCCTTATGCAGCAAAGCGTTTGCAACGAGTCCCCAAGTGCTGGTCGAGAAAAGTATGAAAGGGTGGAAGGAGATCGAGTATGAAGTCGTTCGTGATTGTCGGGATAACTGCATCACGGTTTGCAATATGGAGGTAAGTTCCAGCCTACGTGCCGTGAGCGCGCGGACGTCACTGATGGGTGGATAGAACTTCGATCCTCTCGGTATTCATACGGGTGATTCCATTGTAGTCGCACCCTCTCAAACCCTTTCGGATGCTGATTATAACATGCTACGAACGACTGCAATCAATGTAATCAGGCATCTGGGCGTAATAGGCGAATGCAATATTCAATATGCCCTGAATCCATTCTCGAAGGAGTACTGCATCATCGAGGTCCGTAACTGCACTTTGGGCAACGTCAAACTTATGTGTGTTTAGGTCAACGCGCGTCTGTCGAGATCGTCTGCGTTGGCTTCGAAAGCGACTGGCTACCCTCTAGCATTCATCGCTGCGAAACTAGGTTTAGGCGTGCCTCTCAATGAGATCAAAAATACTGTAACCAAAGTAACGAGCGCATGCTTTGAACCCAGTCTGGATTATGTCGTCGTCAAGATCCCGCGATGGGATCTTAAGAAGTTCAATCGAGTTAGCCGACTGTTGAGCAGTAGCATGAAGAGTGTTGGTGAAGTCATGAGTATCGGTAGAACCTTCGAGGAAACTATCCAGAAAGCCATTCGTGCCATTGATGACCAGTTCCTCGGCTTTGCCAAGGTATGAAGACGTTTGTAACTCCGGGCATCTCACATCGAACTTTTTTCTCAGAATGACTATGTGGAGGACATCGACGAGGAGCTCTGCAACCCGACGGACAAGCGAATTTTCGCAATATCCACGGCCTTCCATTTGGGATATTCTGTTGAAAAGATATGGCAGATGTCCAATATTGACAAGTGGTTCCTCTGGAAGCTGCAGAACATTCATGAAATGGAAAAGGACTTGATGTAGGTTACATTTTACTTGTCTTACGGCTTCTTCTCAGGTCCCTTTTTTCAACCTGCTCAGGCAGCGCACGATTTCGTCGATTGATAGCGAAACGCTGCTACGGGCCAAGCAACTAGGATTTTCCGACCGGCTTCTCGCCAGCTGCATGGGGTCGACGGAGCTTGCTGTCCGTCGCCTTCGCCAGGAAGCGTTTATCTCTCCTTTCGTCAAGCAGATCGATACGGTGGCCGCAGAGTTCCCTGCATTCACGAACTACCTCTACACCACGTATAATGCGATCGAGCACGACATTTCGTTCGATGACCGAGGAATTATGGTTACTGGGATCCGGCGTTTATCGCATCGGCTCCTCTGTCGAATTCGACTGGTGCGCTGTGCGGGCCATCAGGACTTTGCGGGAGCAAGGCCTCCCGACAATTATGGTTAACTATAACCCAGAGACCGTCAGCACCGACTACGATGAGGCTGATCGCCTATACTTTGAGAACATTAGTCTGGAAACAATACTCGATATATACGAGACCGAACGGTCCAGAGGGGTCATACTGTCCATGGGTGGGCAGACACCGAACAACATCGCGCTCCCGTTGTATCGTCAGAACGTGAAAATATACGGCACGTCCCCGGAGATGATTGATACTGCCGAGAACAGGTTCAAATTTTCCCGTCTGTTGGACGAAATTGGTGTGGATCAGCCCAAATGGAAGGAGCTGACCAGTTTCAAGGAGGCGCTGACCTTCTGCGACTCTGTGGGTTACCCGGTGCTCGTGCGTCCGTCGTACGTGCTCTCTGGCGCGGCGATGAATGTCGTATCTACCGGTGACGACCTGTCGAACTACCTGACTCAGGCCACCGCTGTTTCGCGCGATCACCCTGTTGTGATTTCCAAGTATATCGAACAAGCGAAGGAAATCGAGATGGATGCAGTTGCAAAGGATGGCCAAATGGTCATGCAGTTCATCTCGGAACACGTGGAAAATGCAGGAGTGCACTCCGGTGACGCTACTCTAATCCACCCTCCCCAAGATCTGGACCCAGCCACTGTCCGACAAATCGAAGAAGCAACCGCGAGGATTGCAAACGCGCTAAACGTTACTGGTCCCTTCAATATTCAGTTCATTGCCAAAAACAATGAAATTAAAGTTATCGAGTGCAATCTTCGAGCCGCACGATCCTTCCCCTTCGTCTCAAAAGTCACTGGGATCGACGCAATCGAGATGGCGACCAAGGTGATGCTTGGTATACCTGTTGATTCTTATCCAGACCCCAGTCTTCCACCCGATTATGTCGGTGTCAAAGTCCCGCAATTTAGTTTCAGCCGGCTGTCTGGTGCGGATCCCGTGCTCGGTGTGGAAATGGCTTCGACCGGCGAGGTGGCTTGTTTCGGCCGCGACAAATATGAAGCTTACCTGAAGGCGTTGATATCGACTGGCATCGTCCTTCCGCAAAAGAATATACTTTTCTCCGTTGGCAGCTATCGGGAGAAGCTGGAGATCCTTCCATCCGTGCAGAAGTTACGTGCAGCTGGGTACAATATCTTCGCAACCTCAGGAACTGCAGACTTCTTGACGGAGCACAACGTACCTTGCAAGGTAAGGTTCCCTCGGGAAATTCCTTCAATAGCAATTTCTTATCAAGCCTGCAGTATTTGGAGACACTTCCAGAAGGCAGCAGTGACATGGCGAAGTCGGAGTACTCCCTCACCCAGCATCTGGCGAATAATTTGATCGACATGTACATCAATTTGCCGTCTAGGAACAATTACCGTCGTCCCGCCAGCTATCTGAGTAAAGGGTACCGCACGAGGAGGATGGCAGTTGACTTTGCCATTCCATTGATTACCAACGTCAAGTGTGCCAAGATTTTAGTGGAAGCACTGGTTCGCAAGCTACCCCTTGACGTGTCGAACGTCGACTGCAAAAGCTCGTACCCGACACACACATTACCAGGCCTCGTCAATGTCTCTGCATTCGTTCCCAGATTTACGGAAGATGACCTTATCCAAGTGACGCAGGCGTCAATTAGTAGCGGGTTTACCACGTCCCTAATCCTCCCCAACGGTTTAGATGAGGCGATCATAGACGACGCCTCCTTAAAGCGAGTGCAAGGCGTCGCTGAAAATCACGCCTATTGCAACTATGCACTTAGCGTCGCAACAACCGATCCTAATACCCCGCCTCTGACTGATGAGGGTAAAGCTGAGGTCAAGGCACTATTCATACCCTTCCATGACCCCATAATTGCGCCCCAAATATCCGTAACAGCTACCCATTTTGCTACATGGGTCGCCGAAAAAATGATCGTCACCAATGCTAGGGGTTCTAACCTCGCATCCCTGCTGCTACTTGCCAGTCTCCACAATCGTAATATCCATATCACTGACGTCAGGAACAAAGAAGATCTTCTCTTAATATCCCTAAGCAAGGCAAGGAAGCTCAAGGTCACCTGCGACGTGTCGGTGTACACGATGTTCTTCACACAGGAACAGTACCCCCAGTCGACCATGCTACCGTCTGCACAGGAGCAGGAGTACCTCTGGAGTAAACTTGATGTCATTGATGCTTTCTCCGTGGGCTCTCTTCCCTACCACCTTGCGACTGAGGTCGGAGAACGTCCATCTGGATGTTCCGGAATTCTGGAGGCGCTACCCTTGCTTCTTTCGGCAGTCGCTGCTGGCCGTCTTACGATCGAGGATGTGAGGGTCCGCTTGCACGACAATCCCATACATATTTTCGGATTGCCCGAACAGGCGAATACACATGTCGAGGTCGTAATCGGGCGCCGATACCAGTATGCCTCCAGAGATGGTCACTGGTCGCCACTAGACAAGCAAATCATGGCCGGTTCACTCCACCGGGTGGTCATGCACGGCAAGACCGTATATTTGGACGGTGTGTTGTCCGCGTTGCCAAGTGGCAAGGACATTTCTGCTGCAGTCATCCCACATCCGGCAGTAACGTCCCCTGTCGCGAAACCAGAACCCGTTCACCTACCTACAAAGAGTGCCGAAAGTCATCCCCACCCTCTTCCAAGCCATCCTCCGACGATCTCCGCAGCTGCAGCATCGGTATCCACAGGTCCCTCCTTGCCTGCTACCCTATCGCATGGCCCCCACCCGGCATTCCACCGTCGACATATCCTCTCAGTCAAACAATTTAGCCAACGGGACATGTACGATCTCTTCTCGTTGGCACATGAGATGCGCCTACAGGTGGAGCGTAGCGGAACGCTGGACATCCTCAAGGGTAAGGTTCTCTGTAATCTTTTCTACGAACCCTCTACGCGAACAAGCGCCTCATTCGACGCGGCTATGAAGCGCTGTGGTGGTGACGTGATCCAAGTCAATGTCGACTCTTCTTCGGTTCTGAAAGGGGAAACACTGGCGGATACGATTAGGACAGTCTCTTGCTATGCCGATGCAACTGTAGTTCGGCACCCTGACGTAGGCAGCGCCCAACTAGCGGCGAAGTTTTCACCAGTTCCTGTGATTAACGCGGGAGATGGAATCGGGGAACACCCAACTCAAGTGAGCCACAGAATTGTATGCGAGCGACTCACTGTGTAATATTTCACTTCCAGGCTCTTTTGGATGTGTACACGATACGTTCTGAACTTGGAACAGTCAATGGCCGCACAATTACACTGCTGGGTGACTTGAAGAATGGGCGCACCGTTCATAGCCTAGTAACGCTTCTTTGCCATTACTCTGTGCGACTGAACTTCGTCTCGCCGCCCTCCTTGGCCATGCCTGCCAGCGTCGTCGCAGTGGCACGAAAGGCAGGCATCCCAGTCCGACAGCTAGAGTCCCTGGAAGAGGTTTTACCAGATACCGATGTGCTTTATGTTACCCGGGTACAGAGGGAAAGGTTCCAGAACGAGGCTGATTGGCAAAGAGTGAAGGACGCTTATCGGGTGGACCATGCGTTGTTGTCCAGGGCCAAAGAAGATATGATAGTCATGCATCCCCTGCCCAGGGTCAATGGCAAGTTTGATTTTCCACATCGCCGGATTTCTAGCGCTTATCACTCACTCTTATGTAGAAATTGATCCCGAGGTTGACTTCGATTCTCGTCGCGCGGTTTATTTCCGTCAGATGCGATATGGGCTTTTCGTGCGTACCACTCTGATCCGCTCTAATGAAGATTTGAATTCACATGTCAGCAGATCCGGATGGCTTTATTATATAGTGTTTTAGGATCTTTCTAGAGGTTGGCATACGGACACTTTTACTAGGTAAACAGCAGTCAGCGGGGGGAAATGCTTGATGAACAAGGACTCACGGTAATGAAGATCGATCAGTATGTACTTATCACAGGTTATATACACGACAATACCATGGTCGCTACTCGGTAGCGACTTCCCTTCAAGCCATTATTACCAAAGGACTCAATCTGCGCAACACTTCAGATGGGCCCATCACTGATTGGTTCTCATAACAATTCGTTTAGGACGGCATCGGCCCCCCGTTGTAACGCATTGGGGAGCATCCCGCCGACACGCAAAAAATTTATTCACGTACGTAGCACCAAAATACAAAACGGTTCCCATGTGGTCCTTCGAACAGTTGCTGGTTATCTTGGGATGTTATTGCATACATATGCACTTCCTCTGTGCCTGCACAACTTAGCACGGTGACTGTCTGTCGCAGAACGACATCGAATGGCCCCGACGTTGATCCCGTTAATTGTCTTGGAACCCCCTGAGCGTAAACCGATTGCAGTATATGTGCGGTCGTGCGTAACGTGGCATTGATCAATCATCAATGATATGAGTGAGAGTCGTCCCGAGTCGTCAAGGCGATTCTGGAGTCAATTGACAAGGACTGATTCACATGCCCAGGGTCCACGTCGGCCAGTCTCCCTACGATGGCCATGGTAGCCATGGCCAAAACAATTCCCGGAGGACTCGGTGCAACTCTTGCTATCAAAACACATTTACGTAAATGCTTAAACAGTTATGTACCAACTGGCGTGGCTCAACTTCACCCTCCGCTATCCAGGGCGCCCAACCAGTTTTAACTCAATTGCAGCGTTTCTCAGATTCTGGGGCCTTGAATGACAGCGCACTATCGTAATTTCCCTGGCACCGCGACTATCTATGTACTAGTGACAATCGATGTCATGCGTCGAACGTCGAACCTTGGGGAATGCACAGATATGGTAGCGCATCTCGCGACCTCCCCTACCCTACGAGCGTTTTTGTCTCCTCAGAAGAATTCACATCTCTACGAGGGATTCGAAAAATGTGCGTTTATGATCGTTGCCTTCGGCACTTGCATCTTGCGGTTTCGCATCACTCTAGCGGAGAATGGAGGGGTGAAAGGCATCACGCGAACACATGGTGGAAGCCCGTTCTGCCTAAACGAGGCTCAGTGGTACTCACCAGCGTCAACGGGAACCGAAGAAGTCATCCCTATTCACAGGCAACTCTTCTGTCAACGTTTCCAATTGGTGTAATTCCCGCATATCTTAAGGTTCTTTCCGGCGGAATAGCCGGAAGCAAAAGAATCCAAAGAGCTGTGGCTTTGAAATTGCCCTTAGAGCCGAAAGTCATTAAGTTTATAAACGTACTAGTTCCCATCAGATGCCTCTGGTGATCCCTGTAGCTCCCTGGAATGTCTCTTCCCCCTCAGCGGCCGCCTCCTCCCCCGGAGTCGGGGAATCCAGCTAGTGGTCCTGGAGGATCGCAGGACCCAGTGGCGCACGAGGCTGAACAGGAAGCCACTACTGCGGCTAGGACTGAATCTCGGTTCCACGAGCAGGTCGAAGCCAGTACACCCTATCCATCGCAGGTCGGGCACAATGGCGGTGGCGAATCAGACAAGAATCTTCTTGAATCTGCCGAGGGCCATGCCCAAGGAGCGCGTGACCAGGATCAGCCTAATCCTTTCGAGCCCCCTACAGGGACAACACCGCCTCCTGCCCGTAGCAGAGACGGGCATCCACGGATGGCCCGACGCGCTACCACGATTCTGCGTCCCGCAACGAATGCGTCCGAAATTGACTGGATTGTCCCAGTTGACAAGACGGTAGGTGCGCAAGTGTCAGTTGATCGTAAAGAGCCGCTTATGTTATGTAGCGTCAGAAAACTTATGGAGAAAGGATCCAACCAACGATCGACGCTGCTGAGGAAGAGAAGAAGAAATCCTACAACAGAGGTTAGTAAACGGCTGTGCAGACCTTCGTCCAGCAAATAACATGGGGGTTCTTTAGCTATCATGACGGGCTACGCTCTTAACATAGCCATTGGCCTCCAAGTGCTCCTGGGTGCTCTGACCACTGGCATAGCCGCTGCACTTCAGACTGGTAGACAGGCAAGTCTTCCACTTATCAAACGAACGCGACGAGTCCCCCCCCTGATACGTGCATTGTCTAGGCCCAAATTTCCACTTCGATACTAGGTCGGGTGGACCCCATCTCTGCACTTGCATAAAGGGGCTTAATCGATCGTACACATCACAGGTGGTCTATCGACGCTCGTTGCATCATACCTTGCTCGGGCAAGAGGTTCTGGCGAGCCCGAATTATCTAACATCCGCGTCCGGGAGTTGGATCATTTCCTGCGGGATTGCCAGGCATTCAAGCTGGACCATGCTCACGAAACGCACAATGAGGAGCTGGAAAAGAAAATGCTTGATTTTCGGCACAAGTTGGAGGTGATTCTTGGGGGGACAAGCAGGTACGTCGCGTGTTCAATTGAATTATTAGCTGCGCCTGTGACTAACTGGCTGTTCAGTGAGAGAAAAGGGTCACCCAATGTCTAGTGAATTTGAATTTCGGCAGCATTTCTTGGTCTCCCCTTACACCTCTGCCCGAGGTTTGTTCGTGTAATTTACCCGGCCGTTCCTTAGTGCACACACTACTACTTTACCATTCCTTGAATTTTGTCGTGGTACAATATTTTGTTTTTGCGATTGATACCCCACACTAGGTGATTACCCAATCGAGCTTATTCATCACGTGATCCATGATGTTGCTGGCCCAAAAGGACTTAAAAAGAGTATCAGTGCTGCCCGGAGATGGCTCCGCCCCCAGTGGCAGCCGCGCTCATTTTACGTCCTGGTTTCAGCATTCAACATATTATTTGAACAAGGTTACCAGTTCACATTACACAGTTATGAAGACTAAGAACAAGCAAACGAAATTTCCTGTGGTGAGATTTTTCTTCCGGCTGCTGATCGCCACGAACGGCACCTCAGACAAAAAGATGACCAATTTGAACGCCTTCATATGTACACATGCACACATGTTCTACCCCTGGCTCGTGGCGAATCAAACACGGAACGCGGTATATAGGCGAGGATAAAGAAGATCATGCAGAAGGACGAGGAAGTGGGTAAAGTTGCGCAGGCGACGCCTATCGTGATATGTATGTATGCCCTTGGTTCAACTTCCGTGTATTCGCGAGGCTCTGAAGATGAATGCTTATCATGTTCTACTTCTCCTTTTTTTCGGTGGTATTTCCTGGACACCCCGTGACTGTCTGACTCCTTGGCGGCCGGATCTGTCTAACGATTGGACGCGGGCAACTCGGCGTGGATAGCTAAAGCGCTGGAGCTTTTCTTGTCAATGATAGTTGAGGAAGCGTGCAATGTTACCGTCCATCGCGGTGCGAAGAAGGTCGAAGCATATCACCTGTACGTTCCCCCCTCTCCGTTCCGGTGGATGTAACTAACACTATGGACTATTCGATCCTCCGGGCAGAAAACATGCCGTGGAAACAACAGAGATGTTTGATTTCCTCAAGGAGATAGTCGAGTCCGTTCCTGATCCTTCCGCCGGGGGTACGATCGATCTCGACGCGGAGGGTGGCGGAGAGGGGCAAAAGAGAAAACGAGGTGGGAAAGCGAAGAAAAACGGTGCTGCTGCACAAGGAGGTGCATCATTGAGTGAGCCTAAGAGGCGGAGGAAGAGGAAACCCGTGGATGCCACTGAGAGTAGTGCTAATCCCGGAGGCAGTAAGTCGGACGCGGAAGGTGATGTTGCCATGGAAGAAGACGGGGAAGGTGAAGGTGGGAAATCAAGCCGACATTATCGAGGGCATCATGACGATGATTGGCAGGAAGATGATGATACTTCTTAACGTTCCTAGATGAGTGATATAGGACGTTGGAGGTGTGTAGCACATATTTCGGAGCCCCTCGTTGGCTACTGTACAGTTTTGTTTTGCGAAATTAATAATCAGGACTACAACGTACGACGACGGTGGATTACACGAGTTCGACTTCTCCCCTTGCAACAAGCTGTTCTACGACCCAATAAGGAGTGAGAGAGATGTGACCCTTTTGCATCTCTAATGCAGTTCCGCTGCGAATCACAGACTTAGAAAGGTGCGTGTCATGAGAATAGGATGCGCTTACTCTGGTAATCGTACAGGGGGACAATTCTGGCGGGCACGCACGAAGACCGCTCTGGTCTTGTCTGGTTCCGTGACTGATGGAAGTCAATCGAACAGTCACCCAGATAGAAGTGGCCTCCTACTCATAGACGGAACAAAGAGAATTCGATCGTCTAATGTCTGCTGACTCTCTGGCAAACTTTGGAGGACAGTGTTGTAGAAATGTTGGTCCGTTAACCTCGCAAACCTGTCCCATATCCATGTAACGACAGAAAAACACGGATTCACGTGAGGATGGAATACCTTCTTGCATGATCTACTTCGCTCTGCGACAATCGTTGTTGCACCTCAGGGTTCGTCATTATATATCGAGCATGTTTCTCTATCTACATATCGGTGGGAGAAGTAAGCAGCGACGACGACAGAAACCGAGGAAAAAGGGACGCGCCTTGAACAATCTGGTGCGAAGATAAGACCTGACGATGAACTTGACTCGTTCGACCTCTGTCTGTACGAGCATGATCCTGAAATGCTCCTCTTCTGACGACGATGGATCGGAGCGAAGTAATTGCACAGTCTCAGACTACGACCACCGTCGCATTGAACAGACATGATCGGTCTAGGAATCGATTCCAACAGTCATACATATTGAAATATGCGCCTCGCTCCTACCTGACTTCGGATGTGGTCTAGTAACCTTGAGAGCAGGTCCTCTTCGGTGGGGAGGATGTCGGGTGAATGGCGTTCGTTCATCCAGCGTCGGATGAGTTGCTGGAGTGGTGTTTCCGGTTCTTCTTCGACATAGAGCGGCGCATCTCGTGGCTGAGGAGGATTGCCGTCGTCGTCGTCGTCGCGGGGTGCGTTGCGGAGAAGATCCTCAAATGTATTGCTATTCTCTTGTGCCAGCCGACCGAAAAAGTTCAAGTGGGCGTCTGGGTCCATCGAAGGGTGTTTTTGCAGGGACGGTGATGATCATGTCAAGTACAAACAATCTCGTGCTATGTAATGAAGGGCGTACAACTAATACACAAGGACATCCAGAGGACGGACACGCGGACAGTAATATTACCCTCCAGAACCATACTTATGCAGCATCGTTCTCTACGAGCCTTCCGCAAATCACGTACTTGTTCGAAAAGTGTTCGATCCAGCCTAGGTGGGAGTCAGACGATAGAACATTGAGCTCGAACGGAAGCTCGTTACGCGCCTCTCATATTCTCGCTACATCGGGAGACAACAGGGTGAGATTGTGAGCTGAGAGTGAACTTCCCGGCTTACATTTCTTCTTGGTCGAGGTCTTCTAGCTTGTCTAGTGGCTGGTCTATCGGAGTCAGCATTTCTGGTGTAATCTGTATGAACGCGCGCGTCTATTAGTCGGTGGTTCGGTGAGACTCGTACCCAAAGCGAAAGACTGCTTCGCCATCCCACGAGAAGCATCTCTCCCTGCAAAGTTGCCATACATTCCGTCTGGCTTTTCGTTGAGAACGCAAAAACCTCAATGGCGCTACGCCTCACCCGGTCCGTAGAAACTCCGTCCGGCCGTGACATCGAACACCATACCGTTAATGGCCAGTAAAATCCGACCGCCGTCTTTTCCGTCATACTTCGCAAGTGACTTGGGTGTGTAAGTCTGGTACAAGAGCGTCGGAGGATGCGACTTGGGCATCCATGAGTATCCGTCCTTGAATTCCGTTGGGACTGACTTGGGTGCTAGGTCGGGTAATGGTGGGAATATGATTTTCTGTACCGAGTACAGAATGTAAACAAGTAAGGCCGTGTTGATTGGCGTCCCAAAGTCCAGAGACGGTCCCATTTGGCTGGTGGTGAACGTTCGAGCAGTGAACGGAAGAAGACGCCCTGGCTATGTGATGGTGCTCACGTGATCTCTTGTATACCCTATGTAGTTCGCTGGAGTACTGGCAACAACGACGACAGCGACGACGATGAGTAGTGCATACCCCATCGCGCAGTCGAGGCCATATATCCCCCATCTGCGCTCGCAGTGTGGAAGCTGCGATATTCCGCTTGAATTCCCCGTACCCTCTCCGATACCGTCACAGGGAACTTTGATTCGTATCCGGTGTTGCAGGTGTCAGACAGTGTATCAGCATGCCTTCTATCCTATACAACTACCAGCGGGTCTATCCGTTACTTCATCTCCCACTGCTGGCTCGTCGAATGGGCCGAGCGGGCAAAGCTCCGCTACTAATAAGAAAGGACGCAAGATTGGCACACAAGAGAAGCCGCTAGAAACCGGTTACTACGACCTACTGGGCGTACCTGTGGATGCATCCACAGAGGATATTAAGAAGTCATATAGTAAGTTTCATCTTCCTCGCAATCCGTCTGCCATTACCAGCTGGTGTTTATGGACCTCTTCTGATGTGCTGTGTACTACGCACTTTAGGGCGATTGGCCATCAAGCACCATCCGGACAAGAACCCAGATGATCCGAATGCAGAGGAACGCTTCAAGGAAATCGCAATAGCCTACCAAACCCTCTCAGACCCCATCTTACGCAAGAAATACAACGAATTTGGACCAAAAGAAAGCCAACCCGAAGGCGGATTCGTCGATCCAGAGGAAGTATTCAGTGCAATATTTGGGGGGGAACGCTTCGTCCCGATCATCGGCCACATTAGCCTCGCCCGGGACATGAAGACTGCTTTGCAGGAGGCCGAGGAAGCTGAAGAGGCGGAAGGAAAGGAAGTAAAGCGCGACGCAAAAGGTAAAGAAATAATCTCAGACGAAGAGAAGGCGCGTCGGGAAGAAAAGGAGAGGAAAGCCGATGCCGAGGTAATTCTCAACTCTAGCTACCATTGCATTAACAACCCAAAACCTTATTAGAAAGCTGCGGCCCGTGCTGAGCGGGTGGGGAAACTGTGAGCACATGCAACTCCTCCCTCGAGTTTGCCTTTGATTCAATTCAAAATATAAAGCGTGGAGAACCTGGAACGCAAGCTTGCGATTTTCACCGAGTCTGCGACGGGTCCCGACGATAACAACGTCGTCAACAGTTGGCGTCAGCTATGTCAGATGGAGGCTGAGTATGTCCTTTCGTATGAGTTCTGCTTTCGTTGTTTACGAGGTTGTTTTGCTCAGCGAACTCAAGAAAGAGTCGTACGGCGTTGAACTGCTGCATGCCGTAGGATTCGTCTACCTGTCCAAAGCGAAATATTACCTGGCCTCGAACCAGACACTGTTCGGTATGGGTGGGTGGTTACACAACGTTCAGGGCAAATACCACGTCTTCAGTGAAACGTGAATTTATGTTTCTTGCCCGGGAGATAGGGTTCTAAATACAGTACAGTGTGTCGACTCTTCGGTCGGCTATAGAGTTGAAGAGCGTATTCGATCAGATTCAAGCAGCGGAGAAGGCAGGAAACATGTCACCCGAAGAGAAGAAACGCCTAGAGGAACAGGCTGCCGAGAAGGGCCTACAGGCACTATTCAAGGTAAGATTAAATCGCTATTCCCTACAATAGTTCTTACGGTGGTTTGGTCATAGGGGACCAAGCTCGAGATCGAGTCGGTCCTGCGTGAGACGTGTGACCGCGTATTGGGAGACCCATCCGTTCCGCGCAGCAAGGCTCACTCACGGGCCGTCGCACTGCAGATTTACGGAGAAGTATTTGTTTCCGTGAAGAAGGATTCAGATGATCATCCTAACGAGAATGAGTATGTCAGAGTGGAGACTAAGAGCAGTCGGGAGAGAGGTCGCCATCGCGCCCATTGAGCCCAGCTTTATTGTATATTTTGTGTGGCTTTTTTTCTCTCTTCAACACGTCAATCCGCACTCATGCACACGTTACACTTGTAGTTCCTCTGTTAATCCTGTACACACCGTGCCTTATAGTACACGTGCCATTCCCTGCGCTTTGAGAGGCCTCCGTACACGAGCCAGTTTGGTGTAAGTGCCAACCATTATCATGCCCTTTTACAGGTTTCTGAGGGGCTGAAGTTCCGAAGAGAGCACCTTATGGCAGTGGGTGGTCAAGTTATAACGCCACTTGTGCATCTGGGCCACTAGTGGCTGAATTGACTCCTTTCTCCCAGATACCGGCGGCACAACCGTACACTCTATGTATCGGCCGTGTATGCTAACCTCCTATTAGCTGCCCTGCATGTTTTGCGAGGGGAAAGATATTGGTGTGTCGAGTTCCGCATTTCGACGAACTTTGCAAGGCAACGATTCTTTGTTTCTTTGCGTTTGCAGCGTCGTCAAACCGAAACGACCAACAGGCGGCTGAAAATGGCGCGTTGCACGGATCCCACAAAATACTCGTAGGAACGCGGTGTTCGTTGACTACAAGCACAACTCATGCTTCACGCAATCGTGACCAAATGACTCGAAAGCGTTCATGCGGACTTGCAGTCGGGCAGCCGTGACGTGACGGTCCCCAAGGAATAGGTAAATTCGTCACCAACGCTAATTTGTCGCGCAAGTGCAAGCAATCTTGTGTGTCATGCATGTTTTCAGTAGAAATCCAGCTTGACGTTGCACGAAAAAATCCAGTGGGAAGATATTTTGAACTGCAAGAATTCTGCGACACGAATTCATGCTATTCAAAATCTTAACTTTTGGACGATCGTTCCACCACGACGATAGATGAGTACTTGTCCGTCGCGGTTGTGGAACGACTGGCAGCTGCTGAGAGGGATAGTGATAGCCGTGATTCTTCTTCAGGTAAGTAATACTCCACACACTTTCACCTGGGCATTTGGAAACGAGAAGTAGAGTTGGGGAGGCGTCAAGGCTTGGCACTGCTAGGAAAAATCACGATTGCGATGAATATTCAGTCCATCTGTGTGAAGCAGTCGACACGGAGGAGTGTCAGTGAAAACTTGGGATGTATAGCACATACCACTCCCAGACTCGTAGCGACAGGAAGGGCAAGCGATGCGCGCCATACTGGTAAAACTTGCCACAGCCAAGCCTCGATCCCGACTAGCATCTCGGCCTCGACAACGGGGAGGCGAGTGAGGATTGCTCCAAGTGTTGGGGACGCTGAAGTTGGCTGAGTCAACTACTTCCTTTCCTTCGAGGAGAGCGTGCAGGAGCGCCATGAACATTTTCAGCAGGAACTAGTTCAGCCTGACATTGTGCAAGAGGATCCAGTGGGAACAATGTGAACAAGGTGAAAAGCAGCGACTAAAGCAAGATCGAAAAACAGTCGGACAAAACATGTGACTGATATTAACATTGTACACCCTTCAAGTAGGGCACTGGAGATTCCAAATCGCAAATCGGCACAGCTAGTCCATGTTTAACTGCAAAGTTCGTTCGTCACATCTTGGTACGGGGGAACAGACGGATCGTCATCCCAACACAACCACTTCCCGTTCGTCAACGCCCATACCATGCCCCTTGGTAAGATTATCGTCTTCAAGGTTGGGCATGCCTCGTGCCACGTCATAGCCACCATACCTTCGTCATCTACGGAAGCTCCAGTACCTGGGGCCATGAAAGTGAGATACTTGAGACACTTGAACGGGGATAGCGAGGATCCCATCCCAAGTAGCATATCCTGGATACAACGGAGGTCGGATGTAGGAGGGGTATACTAAGTTGGGGAAGAAGACGTACGTGTGTATATAAATGAGTTGGCAGGACAACGAGATGGAGAGCTTCTAGTCCTGGTAGCCGGAAAGCGATTTCACGGAGGAGCGATACAGGCTCTGCAGTGTCGAATGACATTATAGTCAACCTTCTGATAGGCTTTGATGATAAAAGGAGGACATTCAGCGCTGAGCACATCTCGTGTGGGTACACCGACATCGAGACACTCTCGACCGGTCGATTGCAAATAAAATTAGCAGTAAGTGTGGGCCATGACAGGACCGTACGGAAGTGGGAAAGGTGAGGAAGCGCCGCAGGGGAGAGCGGAGCTGCATCGATGGCGTTTATACCCCGCAGACAAAGGTCGGTGATATTATTCTGAGTCTCGAGGAAGCGCACGAGCGTGGAGCTGCAACGTATCGAGGTTGAGAAGCTCTTCAGGGAGAACGTACATCCATTCAAGACAGATGCAGTATGGCTTGTACTGTCAGTGGTTGAGAACTCGAGAGAGAGTTTCAGGATGAACCTGAGCTGCCGGAGAGCGCGGTTCAGGAGGCGGAGGAAGTTGGCGGTGACAATACACCTTCCCCAGTCGAATCCAACGATTCGTACATACGACGCATAAAGGTTGTTGTGGGCGATGGTCCTGGCGAGGCGAACAGCCTGAACGGGTTGCAGGTCGACCAGTGATCGATACAGCACACGAGCTCCCACCCGGTGGAACAGGCTATTGGTTCTGAGAGCACCGAGTAGTTCATCGCGAGAAAGACACTCAAATATGAGATCCAGCGTCTCCACAGGCAGTACCGACCTTAGAGAGACAGGGTGGGTCGTGTCTTCGTTCATTAGCAAGTTGGCAGTATCGGATGACGTATATAGTAAACTAAAACATCGTTCAGTGAAAATCCAAGACGGATTGTTTTATTCTGTGCGAAGTAAATAATGTAGCGTGGATGGATATCGACAGCACTGTACAGCTGCATTAAAGGTGCCCATATATGACGTTGTATCTTCGTCTACCCTACTGTACCTTGAGCGTCTTGCTTCCCTGAGCAATAGCCTCAGCGCGGTGGCCCTCAGCCTCCACTTCCTCAAGGAGTTTCCGTTCAGCAGCATCCTGTTCGGCCTTGCTCTTGTTCTTCAACGCAGCCTTGGAAGCGGCAAGACGTTCGCGATATTCACGGTACTTTTTGTCAGTGCCAAAGATGTAGTCGCACCAACGGAAGGAAGTCGAGTAGTTGTTCGTGAAGGACATGTGGTGGAAATCGTGGTGCTCTGCACCGGACCAAAATGGAATGATATTCCGCAAGGACCATGGGAAGTCTGGTGAGGAAAGTGTATCCGTAACGTGATCACAAGGCAATGGTAGCAAAATTTTACACACCATAACCACTGTGAGCGTCAATAGCCTGAAACAGGCGAAGTGTAATCCAGATGTACACCGTGATAATGTGGACGTTGCCCACGAAGAAACACCATAGCAATGGTCCGGCGAGTGTGCCTGTACCAAGGATAAAAGTTTCCGCTGGGTGTGCATATTCGGCAGCAAGGCCGAACGGGGCAGAGTACTTATGGTGGAGCTTGTGGATGTGCTTGTACAATACGCCAGTGTGGAGAGCCTGATGAGCTGAAGTGGCAATTAGCCCCACCTAGTACATATGCGGATGGTAGAGGAGTAGTGCCGTACCCCAGAAGTGGAAGAAATCTTCGAAGACGAAGAAGATTGCGACTTGGGGGAGCATAGTCTTCCATGATGGGAAAGGAACCTGGTGCATCTCTAAACCAATGGCTTCTGCTACAGGGTGGAAGAACCAGATCTGTAGAAAAGAAAGAGAAGGAAAAAAAAGTCAACAGACTGCCACGAGGAACAAGACCCCAATACTTACGGCGGGGAGTTCAATAGTGAAGTGAGAGAAGAGGACACCCTTGGTACATTCCCATTGTTCCTCGGACGTAGGTATCTTGTCGGGCTGAAGCTTCCACTTCTGGAAGTAGGGAATGGCGTCGATGATGATCCACGGTACGCAACGACCAAAGTAAACGAGCTTCACGACGACGGGTTTTCAACGCGAGATACGCCAATAAAAGTAGTGACATTACCCACCTCGTGAAGTATGAAACTCATGAGACCAGTCGCGATGGTTGGGTTGCCTATCCAGAGGTACCAGGCTGCCCATTGCTGTTCCAACCAGTTTAGTTGCGAGATGTCCACGTTGGCATAGAGTTGCTCAGCGGTGTGGTGGGCTGCTGCCACCGTCGCATTGAGGAAGGACATCGATGCGTTTGAGGTGGACAGAAAACCCAGGCCAACCTCGTTTTTGTACGCGAAATTATTGTGGCGTGAGGGCGCGTCAGCCAATCAGAATTGAAGCTGTCATGACATAATCAAAGGGTCGATCACTTGACTTTTATGATTTTATCGTACCACACTGCCATGCCAAACCAATCACCTTGTCGAAATGAGACGCTTTGTTCGACATCCGCGCATACGCCTCTAAATCGTTGACCGCACTCTGACGAAGACGTAGGAAGCGTTTTCACGCCGTGTCTCATGACGGCCTAGATCAAAGAACACGACGCGTAAAGTCTGCAGCCAACCTCCACGCAAGTCGTCGCGACATCCACGTCAGCGGCAAAGAGATACTGAGTACCGGAGATCCTGATCTCATCTATTTGCATTCTATATGTAGGAAGATGATTGATGATTGATTATATGTGCAGAAAATGTAAGAAACAGACCGCTATGACTAGTATCTCCAGATAGGTACACAAGACCGAGCACCCTCCAAACCACGGAGAGATGCTTACGGTCTCGCCATATGTATATAATGTCTCCAAAGGTATTAAATACGCAATATACAACGAAAGAGGAGGTGCGCATTGAAGGTAGTGAACAGTCCTTCCAAGGTTAGAAAGAAGGGGGACGGGACGGGGGTGGTGGTGGGTTGGCGGACGGCAGATGCAGGTGATTACTTTTCAGATTGTTCGAAGCTCGACTGCTTTGGTGAGAGGCCGCCAGCAATACCAGAATCGGCAGACACGTCAGATCGACGATGACGGTCCTCGAAGGGATAGTCGGAACCGCCTTCACGGGCCGCGCGGTGGCGATTGAGAAGATATTTGCTGCAAGCATGCCTAAGCAAACGTGCACGCAACAAAACAACGGGAGCACTTACACCCAGCCAGGGATTATGCCGCCGGGGGGGATAACCCATGGCTCAGAGGCATCGTAGTTTGGTGGTGAGAACCGTTCGTTGGAGGCTTTGCGAATGATCCAAACAGAGCCGTTGATAATGATGTAGGAACAAACCCCAACGATAACCCCATAAGCGATACTGTGACAAAGCTATCAGACGCGCGCAGAATCATGTGGGAGCAAAGAACATACTTGTAGGATAAAGGAATGAAAAGAATGGTCAGGAATGCCGGAAGTGCATCACCAATGTAATCCCAGTTGATGTCGCGAACATTACGAATCATGAGAGACCCGACGATAACCAGAGCGCTTCCAGTTGCCCATGATGGGATGGAAGCGAAGATGGGAGCAAAAAAGACCGATACGAAGAAGAGCAAGCCAGTCACGACAGCCGTAATACCTGTCTTTCCGCCCTCTGCAGCAATCAGGCAGCATGAGCAAAACTCAGGAGAATGACGGACACATGTAACGCACCTGCAATGCCCGTAGCAGATTCGATGAATGCAGTCACAGGGCTGGTACCAACAAGGGCTCCCATAGAGATAGAAACTGCATCGACGCAGTAAGCAATAGTGGAGTTTTCGAAATCAAGTGTGACGGGGTCGCGCAATCCTGCGAACTTCGCCATGGAGTACAAGGTACCAGTAGTGTCTAGGTTCACAACACGTGAGCGACAGGGTCCAGCACCGCAGCGTGAGCCTTACCCAAGATATCGACATAAAGGAAGGTGATCAGGGCATACCAGACTTTGCCCTTACCATAATTATACTGAGAATCCCGCGTGTTAGTGATGTCATTCAGGTAAATTCGGAGGATGTCAAGAAACATCCATGGACTCACATCTAGTGCATTACCGATGTGCTGTAAAGGATGCCAGGCCACAACTTGCTTGAAGAACGCGAACATTTGCTCTCCAGAGGTAGTGTGCGGGAAGTATGTGACAGGAGTGTTCCGTGGCCAGGAAATGATGGAGGTCAGGAAGATACCGATGAGGAGAGATCCCTTCACGCGGAACATCATGAGCAGAACGGTGAGGAAACTGCGGTCACCAAGTAGGTTAGTACTACAAGAGGGACGGGAGGATGAAGAGTGAAGGTCCAGTGACTTACCCACCGGTGAAGATACCCAACCAAACCGTTGGGTCTCGAAGGACTTGGGTGCCACAGTAGTATGGAAGATCTGTGCTAACCCAAGTCTAATATCAAGCAGTCAGGCAAAAGCGAGCCGAACACTCCACAACTTCACTTACCACTTGGATTGCATCCGCCCAATCCCACCAAGTTTGTTACGTTTCCTCCGATCACATTCAGGCCGCCGGAAGCTATAATAACCCGTCCAGTTTTAGATTTGTCCGTCCATGAGACAATAGGGCGCACTTAAGCCAATGAACCTATATGTTTCACGGTGGTAAATCGACCTCTTCTCCGAATGCGACCAGGGATTTTACTCACGAAATGTACAGACCAATGCCAGCCCCAACGGCAAGGACCAATGACTGAGGCATGATGCGTGCCAGCCATTGCCGCAAACCAAGCAATGAGAGAATGAAGAATACCCATCTAAGGTAAAATTGGTCAGGTGACCCAGAGAGGTTCGCGTTAGACTGTACCCTTCCAAAAAGACTGCTGCTAGTGCTTCTCGGTAGGTGATGAAACCGCTCCCGTGGTAACCAACAACGGAGTAAGTGAACTAGGAAGGTCGATAAGCGGTTATATTCGAGTGCATGGGGAGACTAAGCGTACGTATGCGTTCAAGCCCATGCCAGGAGCCATCCCAACCGGAAGATTAGCAAGAGCGCCCATGAGTACTGAGGCAAGAGCGGAGATAGCAGCCGTGCTAGTGATCAGGTCTTGCTTCACTTCCTGGACGCAAGACAGATAGGTCTCGTCTGTTTGACAGTTGTTGGGACCGTTGCACACGCAAGTTCCTCCAGAATCCGAGACAATTGACGCATTGACGGAAATCTTGACACACATTGGTCAAAATCAAAGAGTGGGTGTAGAAATTTAAAAAAAATCTTCTTACGATGTAAGCCATGGCAGCCTGGTAGAATGTTCAGAAGTCAACGTGGATAACTATGGAATAGAAAGACTATCCGCTCACCCATGTTGTTATACCGGCACGGACGTCAGTCTATCCTCCACTGTAAGAGTATGAAGACACACCATAACAATCACTTACCATGAACCTGGAACCTTCTCGCTCACGGGGGTGACCAGAGCCTTCGAGGCGGAACCATCGCCCGATGACAGAGTCGGCGACCTGAATAGGAAGTACTTTAGCGCTGCCTCTGGCGACAGAGAGACGGCACATACTCTGGCGTTGAGTCTGTCGGCGAATGTGATGGTCATTTCGACGGGGGGCAAAGAAAGGAACGTGATATGAAACAAGAAGATATTATATATCAAAAAGAAAGTGGAAGGAGTGCCCTGCCGAGTGCGTCGAGAGGACTGAAGGATCCTAAGTCAAATCCGGTACGGAAGAGATATGTATATCCCCTTGCTGCGAACCATCAATGATTTTGAGATCCAATTCGCGCACTGGTCCATCTGGGATCGGTGGTAATACATTGGCTTGCCGCCATCCGACTTGCCTCCACACCTCGTAATGGATTTCATTTACGTTCTATCTCCCTGGTTTCCACGCCTTGCCATATGGGCTCATCTGAGAAATATTATTAGTAGGTTCGCCTGAACACAAGGAAAAGAGCTCCGATCTGATTAATGGTGGCCGTGCTCCTAAGCGGTGACTGGCCAAACGAATGTCCATAACGGCTCGCCCAAAACACAGACACTTACATAGTTGAAGCAGCAAAAAGCATCTCGGGAATCCGCTGACTTTATCAGTTCATATCGGAGTCGCAAAGAAGGTCCTTTCAGACTTGGTGCTCGCTGGCGAACTTTGATAGCTTTAACGCGCAAGAAGTATTGATGCCGCGCTCGGGTAAGCCACTGTAAGCCAAGAATACAAAGTGCCTTGCTGAGAAGCAGCATCAGGTCGACACGGTTTGGATACCAGCCCCTCCGAGGACACTAGGCGTGACCGAGTTCAGACAGTGTGACGCGGTGCTGATCGCGTCACGCAGACCAACGTACGTACTTCGGACAGCTGACAGGTCTCGGCGTATCGATATGTCACACAAGGTAAGGTCAAGGAGCAGCACTGATAATCAAACCATGGCAGGGGGTGACGAAGAGGTAACTTTGATGTAAACGCAGAGCCCAACCAAACGCCTCGTGGCCGTCCAAAGATAAACAACATATGCTCATCAGGCCATCTAGAACGTGTCGCGAGTAAAGTTCAACCCACACCTTAGGAGACGTCCTCGGTCCGCTAAGCCAGTGGCAGATATGATGAGCGAGCGTTCACAAAATGCCATCATTGTTGTCAGCATCGTACAAATCCCTGCTGTTCGGCTGAGCACTGGAATGGACCAACGAAAAAAAAAGGGATTGAAACTTCTGATTGGCTGTCCGGCACCCAGCCACACGCCGCCCTGAACTTAGCAAAACATAACTGTAGTCAAGACTCCGCCACAGAAACCTTAATCCACAGTCCCCTCGCCGACCTTTCCCTCATTGAACTAAGGTATTAGGAACGCGCGTCGACAGGTAAAATTGGCAAAGTGCTTATCAGTGTTTATTCTCAGTCTCGACGACGGCGATGCATGTGTCACTAATAGCTCAGGTACCCGATGTTTACAGCTGCGTAGTACTGCAACGCGATCCGTGACATATCAATGTCTCGCGCTCATATCGATTCCATCGACTTTGTCTGGCTTAGAGAAGTCTACTGTGGCGCACTTGCAAACGGTCGTTCGGACCTACACGATTGTATAACCTTGACGGCGAAATGGAATCATGTGGGAACAAACAAGCTGAAAATAAGGGCACTAGAAGTCCGATGGCGTTCATAATTCCTTATGGATTTACTGCAGTGGGCCCCAAATGAAACACTCACATGAGTTCTGCGTAGAATGTTCTGTATGAAACCGAATGGCGTAAGCAGCGCTCATTGAATGTGTCCGAACACGAACAACTGACCAGCTTCGGTGGGCCCACTGGTATCGACTTATCAAAATCGTTGATCAGATTGGCCTAGGGTGGGGTGCAGATGGGTGCCCTAAACATTCCACTAGCTCGTTCTGGGGACACTCTGTCATGACTTGCTGAGCTGGTTTACCTTCACAATACTGTCAATCGTGTGCTCCTTACGGCACGACACACCGCTTCAGGTCCCAAGTAGTTCGTAATGGACTGGAATATTACCAGTGTACTGATTCATTTGTCGCTGATGCAGTTGCCGATGGAGCTGGATTCGTTGCTGAACACAAAAGAAAGTACAAAGTGAGATCGCAAGCAACCACACTAAGTCCAGCTGACTCAAACTTACTCTGACGTGCGAGATATGTCGCGCAGCAGCAATACTTCGAGCCGTAGCTCGGATGAACGGAAAATTCTTGCACATATTGAAGTACGTTAGAAGCGACTCGAACGGAGCGACTACAAGCTAGCCGCCGATGTTAACGACCGTTGTCGTGATACTTGGGTACCAGCCTAACCTAGCTGGCAATGTACAAAAGAGCAGAGGTAAGCCTAAGGAGGTTAGGGTATAGCAAAGAGGGTGACGGTTGTCAGGCATATCCGAGACGGCCGAATGCTTGATAATTCGAGAATGTTCAACTTCATGAGAACCAACAGGATAGCTCACTTGCCGAATCCAGTGGGCCTCTCTGCTAGTGCCCTGATGGAAGGCCGTCTGCACACGCAGATGACGAGCGCAATGTGCGATAGATGGAGGATCTGTAACACGCAGCAAGAACGATGCTGGTGAGACTGCGCACGCAAACAGCAGACCATGAGCCAATTGCGTGTGCATCGCATTGGCCGAGGTCCTGAAGATAAGGGTCCCATATGACAACGAGCCAGAGAACCCCATAAAGAATTTCTGCATGACTTTACTGTCGAACATGGAACTCTGAGAGAGCTTAGTCCTTCGATGCAAGCGTGTATTGTCGCGTGTAGTGCAGTGCACGTCTGGGTGACACGTGAACGGAACTTACCACGCTAAGGCCCGTTGCTCAGTGTTCCTGGTGGCGAGCTCAATCCCTTATCTAAACCACGCTTCTTGCACTCTGGATGTTGCTTGTGGAGGTATGGGCAGGCTGGATCCGTCCGATAGAGCGTACGTGACCGGCGAGATCCATGGAATGATGCTTACACCTGGGACCAACGGAATGCCCAGTCTCAGTTGAAGTGATCAGGTTCGCATACAGCCCGCGATCTGCCGTTTTTCTGATCAACAGTCCCTATGGCCTGCCCTTCATCGATTACTGCACTCCGCAGCGTGGTTTCTGACTACTTCCGATGGCCTTACGATGTCCGACTGAAGGTATATATGTACCACTCTTTAACCATGACTATAAGCTGACTAACTAATCGTTCTCCATCTCTTCACCATTGTTCATTGTTGCAGAGGCTTCGTTTGATGCTGTTTTTGTCGAGCGCAATGCCACCTCCGGGTTACCCTATACAGCCTTGTAGGGAGCAAGGACCCACGTACAATTCCCTACGTACGTTCGCTGTAAGTTTGCGTCCAGGAAGGCTAACATCATATTTTGGTTTTGTTCCCATTAAGTGCCCCGTTGAGTAGTCTTGCAAGCACGGCTTACTATGGTTAGTGAACCAGACTGTGATCAGCCAGCTACCCATTATTGAAGATCCAGGGTTCGAGCCCTTGATGGATATGCTTCAGAAGGTTACTAGTGGTGGGACTGCATTCCTGCATATGGTGAGTGGTTTTTTTCACCCTCAATTCTTGCGATATATGAGATGATAATTTAATTTCACGAGGTTTGGACCCTGGATTGTTTATCAGGTGTTTTCTTATCTCCGCCACTTCCGTTTTTGTTTGCTGTATTCGCAGTTCCTCTACGGATCCTACTATCATGTGACGAGCAATGCACAATGGACGGGTAATGCACAATTGTGTTCCCTGCCCGCAACACTCAAGATATTCATAATATAACATCATGAGCACATTGCCAGAGGCATATTCTACTAGCTAGTGTGTTTCAATGCAAAAAAAAAGTAATGTGGTAGCTCTCTAGTGTGCAAATTTCAAGGAAGGTGGTGGGAACCACCCCATTTTTATGGCATTTTGACCCAGATCCCAGAGATCTACTGGGGCATTGGACTCAAATTTTTCTGGTTAGTTGCATTGTATCCAGAAAAATATTCACAGCACATCAGTTCAGTGAAACATAGGAAGACTCGATTGCAATATTCATGATTGTGCTAGAGTGTGACAAAAGTCAAGGATAGGGGCGTCACGCGCGTCAGCACATTCAGACTCCGCTTAAATAGGGAATTCAGAAAGCACGATAATTGGGGCGGAGTATAATTGTTAACACTACGGAGCTTAATTTATGCGTGCGGAGATGCCTGTCAGGAGTGACATGGTGTGACGAAATTGTGCATTACCTATACTTTTAGACATGTCATTTTCAAGGCTCACTGGTACATGCATTTTAGCATATTTTATCGAGGTTCTTGCACAGGCCTGTAGCAGAGACCTGCCTCTATCAGGTCCCCGAATCCCAAGTTCGAGAAATCTTGTTGTTGTGTGGCTATTCCAAATTTTGTAAAAATTGTGCATTACCTGTCGCATGATAGTACTGCCATTTTGTTTATTGCAAAAGTGATCTAGCTGCACAACCTCACCATTCGCGACGTCGCAGCAAGTGTCTGCCCTCGCTCCACTACCCTCCGTCCCGGACGGGCATGCCAATATCGATGCAGGTCCACATGAAAGGCGTGCAACGTTTGTCAGCGGTTCTCTATATCCTCCAATAGGGGTTTGTAGCTACCTCCAGGAACGCCAATTGTCAACCTAGTCCCTGTCTTACCCTCTGTACAACCTTCTTCTCGACGGGCTAGTTCGTATGCTTCGCTGACAGATGGGTTGAACACATCTTCAACCACTGTTCCTATAGCTGATGAGGACGCAGTGAAGCTCTCATCCCCGAACGGCTCGCCCGGCGTGAATGGTTCGAATTCTAATGGAGGCAGGCATACCATCTCTTTTCAGAGGTACATGTGCCCAACCTACCATCAGGAACAACGTCAGAAAGCTGATCCCCGCCAGGTGGTCTCGGTCCGTGGGTATCATGTCACAGTTAATATGCACCTTACATGTATTGCACTCGACAGCTGAAGTGGACCCATTGCCCCAGCAGATGCGGAGACCTGCGATCTGCTTTTTGTTCACGCCAAAGCTCGGAGATGCAGGGTGTGCCTGATCGGCAAATTCAGACACCTTATGTCGGACACCTTGAACCCAACAGAACCGATTTCAACAAGGCAAATGAATGTAGGGCCGGATGCAACTCTCAAGTTCCCGTCTGGGAGGCAGTGGAATGGAGTTGCGTCGCAGTGTCGCACCCAACCTCAGAATGTGCCTGACGGAGATAGAACTGCGATATTCGTCTAGGCCCTTCTACTCGCTCGCACGCCATCGGCTAATGGCGAACCGAGCAGTCGGTCGACCTGGTAACATGGGTGGCGCTGTGATGCATGTCGGTCAATACATACCCTGCTTACTTTAGGTTACCATCCAATAGTAAATACTCTGTCGCCTATGTAGTACTGCCGTACTCCCCTTGCGTTAGTTCTCCCGTCACATCCACCTGTACTTTGAAGATGGCATCGCCATCCACTTCGGCCGTCTGCCGATTTCGCAGGCGTTATTACATGGCACTGGTTTATGCTACGCACTGATCTGTCCGTGCGATACGGTGCATGTCACAATCTATCTCGCTTCATTACTGTGCCGAAACTTGTTCCAACTCGTTCTTATGCCATTCACTGACTCTTCTTTATGGCAGGTTTCCTACTACCTAGTGGTTTTTGATGACACTAAAACCCACCTCTATTTTTATGTTCTCTTCTTGCAAGATGGCAGTGCATCCAGAGTAAAGCCCCTATAGTGCCCATTGCTACGACTATGACGTAATGAATTTGAAAAAAAAGGAAAGAAAGAAAGAAAAACACGCGAACAACGCCAACAACTATTGCAGTGAAACGCATACCCGGGCCCCATCCAATTGACGGACGCTCCAACTGGTCGTGAAGGTATTATGTATATCAAAAATTTGCTTTTGTCTGTCTTATCAACTGACTTTCACATGGAAGGACTTCGTGTATGGGCCTCCTTTCTGTGGGATTCAGATAAGCCCCGATCATGATACCCATTACATTTGCTCAGTTTTTTGGTGCGCCCTGGCCATCGCTGCATCATCGTCCGTGCGGAGCAGTGAAGGCATGATCTTCACTTATTCTGTATATATTTTCTCCCTCGCGTCCTTGCTCTTCTCCAAAGCTCTGGCTAGCATCTGCGCAGCGTTAGGGGAAGACTATTATGCGTTCCTGGACTGGAGGAACAGCGAAGAGCTCTTGCGGACGCACAGGGCACGTCTTGGCTCTGGCCCTACTACGTGAGCTCAAGACATACTGACTGAGCTCTCCCCTGGACCCACAGATTCGCATATGTAAGCAGCTAGCATTCGCGATCTTCACGTTCCGGATAGGCAAACACGTCGTGAAGAGCTCTTTCGTGTCCTTCCTACTCTCCGCTATCGTCGTGGTCAGGTTCCTCACGATTCAAGTGAGGCTGGCGAAGATGGTACGGTCGCTGCGGCAGACACATAGTCCTCTCATCGTCACCGCTTGTGTCGCAATCTCTGCTGTCATGCTTTACTTGAAGATGATCATCGAAGTCGTGCTGGCGGCGCAATATCTGGCTCGAGTCAGCAGGAGACCATCTTTGAAGGACATGACGACTTTAACGTTCGGTGTCCTTCGCTTACTTGAATTGAGGTAGAGCGCGGGCGCGATGGACGATAGTGTAGTGCATTCATCTTAACGGAACATTACTTTCCCCATTCGTACTTCAGCCCACAGAGCTATGACAGCTCTTTATTCATTTTAGACATTAGACGACATTAGACTCTTAGAAAATGGCTAGTGGTTCTCGCCGTGCAGATGTACAGACACCTCACTGCTTTCGGGGAAATTCAAACTCGTTATGAGTCTCTTGCAATATATTACGGAGGTGATATAAGTAGTGATAGCAAAGGGAGCACGAGACAGGAGCAGAACATTTCAGCTGACGACTTCGTAAAGTATAGGTTCACCACGATGATCTTCCCGAACCCGATACGGGTCGCGACGTAGAGGGCGGCCGCGTCCTCCTGCCCACGGCCAATGGAGTTGGTTTCTACCCCGGGTGGAGGGCTTTTGTGGATGGGTGCGTCCCATGCTAAGTGCTCTGTGTCTGCATCTTCTGTTGGTTCTTCTTCTTCACTAGACTCCTTTGCTGGTTCCTCTTGGACGTCCGCCTCCATTAGTCTTCCCTTTCCTTTGTCGACGCGCGGTGCGTCATCCTCCGCTTCACTCTCGCCGTCTTCAGTGACCGCTGCCTCTACTTCCTCCTCTTCTTCTATTGCCTCATCCCTGAGACACGTCAGATGCTTCATCGTCATCTGGATTCAAGCGGTGTGCGATGATGCTGTCGACATCACTTAGCAGACGCCGCACAAATCCATTTCCAGCAATATGAGCGGCATGATTTAGGAATGTCTGCATCAGACCGATCTCGCGCTGGAGTTCCGCCTGGACCAGCGTGGCTTCAACAAGTGCAGAGGACGCCTCTGCATGAGCCAGCCCAAGTTGTGTCTGGAGATGAGTGCGTTGGCGCTGGACGTCGTTCACCATTTCAGGAAGCCAGGTGGGGTCGCCCGCAGTAAACGGCGGGGGAGGGGGGTAAGTCAACTGCATCACAGGGGGCTGAAGGGTGGGAGATGGAGGTGGCGGAAGACCGGAGGGTTTGGCTGGAATCTTGTTGATTGGTTTTCCGCCGGTCTTTGGTACCCAGTGACCATCATCTGGGGGAGGGGGGAAGTACTCTAAAGGCCACTGACTAGTGCCGATATCCCTCTCCCTTACGGGAGGTTTCTGTTGTTTGTGGTGTTGCTCTGGTTCAGAACTAGAGGTGGTGGCCTGTGGATTCGCGCGTGACTTTTTCCGACGGCCAGAAGTACGATCAGAGACAGGTGGTGTCCTCGATTTACGAGACGTGGATGTTCTTGGTTCTTTGGGCATGTTAAGAGAGAGCTGTTTCGTCGGTAGATGAGGGCGACAGTGAGAGCAAGCGGCTCACGATAGTGGTGGTAAGAATCCAAGAAAAGGACACGTAACTGTCACACTGTGGTGATTAAATAGTGGGTCCCACCGTTCCACAGTACTGCAGTGACTCGAGTCGCTTTGACCTGCATGTCAGTGCCTATTGTCCGCCTGTTTAGGTGGACTCAGTCAGGGGTTTTTTGTCGGCCGTGCCTATTTTAGACGATGCCAAATTGCTTTGACCCTCCGTCGTCCGCGGGTCCAAGAGCAGCCTGCACGCTGCTGTGCCGAGTCATGATGTGTGAAACATTCCTCTCCGGGGTTGCCCGCCTGTCGACAATGGAACTCGTCTTGGCACTTGAAGTCACATATTCGTCAGGACTTGAAATAGGGGATATATCCCTTCCTGATGCCATAACTTCGGAACTGTAGGAAAGAACAGGACAGGTGAGATCTTGCTTTCTCTCGCGAAATGCCGTCGGGTCTCGAGGGGCTGTGTAAGAATGAGTTGTGGGAGTTCGGTGTTGCGAAATAGAAAATGCTGTGCTTTGGTCAACTAGAAGATGGCGCCGTCTGACGGTAGCACTCACCTTGTTTATGGCTGCGCCATAGCTCCCCGATCACACCCATATATGGACAGGAGCCAGGAGGATGTCTAGTCACACAACCACATCCCCTTCTGCTGGAGACAACGTCAAGTCCAGGAGTATACATGAGTATAGCTTTACATAGCTTTACAATGTTGATATAAAGTCATTACAGTGGTGAACCCAAGCAAGGCCAATGGGAAATCAAGGAATATCAAGGTATAATGCCAGCAGTGATGAATAATGATGAGCATGATGTATATGTACGGGAGACCGAGAGAAGCGAAATTGCAGCCGACGAAAAATGAGCGACGAATTTCCAGTTGCAGTGCCACTGTCCGCCCCTATTTTGGCCTGGTATCTCCTCGATTCCTACACTATACCACCCTACTGTAGTGCGTCACTTACGAAGGCCTGAAGCTTACAGATCGGGGCAATGATGCCGCCTGGTGGCACAATTGATCTGGTAAAGGATTTCGTGCAGAGCGAATGCGATGCTGGTATTGACGAACATCGTGGCTGTGGAATCCAGATACGGTACCATTATATTTTCTCATATTAGTAGGATACTCTGCCATTTGTCTTCTGCACGGCTCTTCGAGCCCCTCGAGTGGTTAGACCACGATGCCAATCAGCCATCGCCTCGAGAGCTCTTAGATGAGATAGCCCCATAAACCATTCTAATTTCTTATAATTACGGTACGGTCAGAGTTCACGCGTCACGACCAGGTTCTCAGAGGGAGATAGCTTGATGCGAATGACGGACCTCAACTCCTTCATGTGAACCATGATTCTCGGCAGTACGCATTGTCCGCTCCTGAAAACACGACACACCCCTGAAATTGTGCCACGAAAGTAATGGTGTTTTTTCTTTTCTTTTCGATGAGTGTTAAAAAGGACATTGCTAGTGACTGGCGGAGCGGTTGGGTTTTGTCGATGAAGCATGGTCTCCGAAAACTGATACCAACCGACAAGTAATTGAATTCGAGAGTTGCAAGGACATCGCAATGCGAGATTAGGTAGTGAGATACACACTCGTTGCGCGCATGCTTTTACTCGTGAGACGATTGCTTCCCCTACTACAGCACCCATGTCGTCCACGAGACCAGAGGTGAACATCGGCACGCACTGCATTACCGAGGTGAGGAAATGAACAATGCTGGAAGGGGAGCCACCCACGAGCTGCAGACAGGGAACCTGCTGATTTTGAAAGCTCCGATTCATGGCACAAGACGACGTCTTCTAAGCTCCACGACACAATATTCTCGCAGTATTTCGTATAGCATGCAAAATGATGGGACGTCTTCCTCCTCGGCATAGGCGCCTTCGATACGGACACGTAGTGGTTGTTGGTGCTGTCGTTCCACGAGCCATCGCACGAAGGCATTGTTTTCTCGAATGGGTGGTTCTAGCCATAAGCTGGGGTCCATGTCACGGAATGCCACGCTTTCAAGGCTTTTCCAGTGGTCTACAGGCGATCGAAGTGAGTAGATGCCTTCACAGGGGTCGAAAAAGGCGTGTGGGAGAGATTCCGAATAAAATTCCGCATGGCATACATTTGGGAACACTCTGCAAAGAGCCAGAGCACCCGAAGTATCCAGACTGCTAGATTCCATCGTGAAAGAGACCTGCTTAACGCTACTGAACTTCCCCTCAAGACTGCTGAAGAGCGAAGAAATTATATCTTCCAAGCTAACAGCATAGTCGAGAGATATGAGCTTCGGGGTTACAATTGCTTTGAAGAATTCACTTGTGCTCGTGAGGCTGATTTTCAATGTCTCAAGAACAGGGAAATGAACGCTGTTTGGTTGGAGTAACCACGGCGGCGTATGACCGGAAAGCGTCAATGTGACCAGTGTGAGAACCGGAATATGCGTTGAAAACGACATGCCTGTGGAATTTTTAAAACTGATATGGTTCAGGGGCATTGAGTTTGACTGTAAGACATACCAGGCGTTGAGCGGTGCCGACTGCGACCATCACGATCATCAACCATGAGATACCCAAGTTCCAGGTGCTCTAGAACAGGAACGTTTGTTGCAGAAAGAAAAGTAGGAAAGGTATCGACACTCCAGTCGAGTTCAATACGTTTCAAAGATGGAAACTTGACAGCACCTATACGGCTCCAAAATAAACTGCGGCAAGGACGCCGAAGACCACGAATAGATGTAAAGGGTATGCCAGCGGTCAGCACAAGGAATGAGGAGGTCCAGACCTTCACGAAGACTACTGTGATTCTTGGACGACTCAACTCGAATAGTAATATCGAGCGGTGCCTCGCGACTTTTCTTCAGGTGTAACCTCACGGCAGGGCTTAACTTCCTCGAGCTTACAATCTCTATCGCAGACCAGAAATTCGGATGGTCCAGAATTACATCCCTCCAATGCCGCGATACACGTGCGAGGATCTCTTTTTGTGAAGGATTGGTCCCACGAAGAGCAAGGAGAAGGATTGAGGAGAGCAGCTCCACAGGGAGACACTGGATGGGTGGTGGTCTTGTTCGGATCAGTTCGTCGATTCTCTTCCTCTGCTCCGCTGCCGCCGTACGGACGTCCGATAGCTGTTTGACAAGGTTTCGCTCATTTTCCTCTAGCCGGACCAACTCAGCTCGCGCTGCAACAAGTTCGTCCATGTCGATGGCTCTATGAGATCGGTGTCAGTAAGAATGATTCTGAGGGTTCAACATTCACCTATGAAGAATTACTGGAGTTGAGTCACTTCGAAAATGATCGTCAGAACGCGTAGAATTTCAGGTACGTTTGAACGAGTCCAAGGTCAGAGGGACCCTGTAATACTACTGACCGGCTCGAGCACTCTGACTTTGAATTTTGGGTTACGTCTTCTTACTTGCTCGTCGATGAATTGGCATCCGACTTCGACCTTCGCTGGCCTAGCTACTCCTTACCGATTGAATTCGGTGGCGGTGAGCGGCCCAACTCTGTTGACGTCGCCTCGATATGGGTTCTTCGTGAGCTCGGGTTGCTTGATTTATGCAACGGTTGTCCTGCGCATTGCTATACAGGCTCTCCACCCACAGTCGACGTGAGTCAGGTTTACCTTACCCTTGTCATCGCCGCTGAAAGCATTGCAATCAGCAGATGTGTATGTGTTAGAAGTATACGTGCATAACTTGAACATAACACTACACAGCTGATCCTGGATCATATAATCTCCAGGTAACTTGCTTGTCCCTATCGATAAGGTCCGTTCACATGTCACTTTATGCTCGGAAAAGTTGTTGGTTGGCAGTTCCAGAAAATTGGCCTGCTTCTTCCGTCTACTATGGGGTTCGCACCTGTTTGAAATCCGACGTCACAATTGCTCCAGGAGTTGGAATCACATCCTTCCATGAGTGGGTTCCATGACAGATTCATATTTTCAAAAGAATGATACCCACTTTCAAAGGAATTTGACACTCCAGGTCGTGCCCCAATAACTGTAGGGTCTGTCGCTAGTCCCGTAGGCACTTGCGTTAATGAAGCATGTAATATCACCAACACGACGGATTGATGGTGGCAACGAGTGGTCTGGGAGGATTGCCCAGGTGCTTACAAGTATTCAGGGTGGCTTGGGCTGGCATGCAGGAATACACTTGACGCTTGGAAAGCTGTAATCTAATCTGACGACCGTCTTTCCTTGTAGGTTTCCGCAGGTACCATGTCCGCATTTCGCATGTCCGAAGTACATACCGCGGATAATCGCGACTTCAGGGATGCCAATTTCGCAGTGTGCCCGGGGCAACCCGTGTCCGTTCTCGGAGGTCGTATCGTTAATACCTACCGACTGCCGTCACCACGCTGTGTGTCATTAATACCGCGCAGGATACCATCTTGCCACCTGCTTTAGGAGTTAATCTCTATTCATCCCTGGCCTTCAATCCATCCGGTGCCAAGGTCGTCTGGCAAGAATGGTTTCATGCCGAAAGTCCTCGCCGTCTTCCTTCTGTGCTTCGTACGTCTAATACACGGCATTCTTTCGGTTGTTCACACTCTTATGTATCTAGGAATACTGAAACTATGAGGCTATGTACAATTCAGCTTGGTAGGAAGGGTGGTGGTTGGAGAACGTCGAAAGCACACATGAATGCCCGTATCCGTGAAACTCGTAATACGGTGGATGGGGGGCTAACAACCTCCAATGACTCACCCAAAACTATGTTGAGGCGGGGCAAAAACATAGCTGGCATCCGACGACATCCGTCTAGGTGAAGCGGAGCAGACAATTAGCAGTAGCACCAGTGCGAAAACTTACGCGTGATGAGCATCACAAGTTGCAGTCAAAGTCAACGACCCATGATTTGGGCTCTCGAGAGGGATTAACTATTGCGGGTGATGGACACCGATGCTTTGTCCGTGCGTGCTTTTGTAGTGAACCATGGCCCTCATCTTAAGGGTTGTACGCACCAGTGTGGCGTACATTTGCACGGTTGCCGCCTAGACCCAAGATCCCTCTGATGAAAATACGTGGCAAAGGAAATGGAGCCTTTGTGTTCGATTCGTTGTGTAACAACAATATTGACGACTGCCGGGTGGACCATATCTCGACAATAAAGCGTGGATCTCCCAAAACCTGGCAGGAAGTAATGATATTTGAGAGTTGCGCGTACACCAGGTGAAGGAGGAACTGCACGATCAAAGACGAGCACTGGGGTAAATATAATACAAAGTGGCCGTACGCATACTACCACCTGTAAGATGGCGTTCCTCATTCTGGGGCACCCCCTGTTAGGGTACCTATGTCATCCAGTGGTGAATATTTGAATACTGGCGCGCACTGCATTTGTGAGGTGAGGAAATGAACAGCGCTATTAGGGGAATCACTCACAAGCTGCAGACGAGAACCTGCTGATTTTGAAAGCACCGAATCATGGCGCAAGGTGACGTTCTTCAGCTCAACAACACAGTATTCCCGGAGTATTTCATACAGCCTACAAAATGATTCAACATCTTCGTCCGTGAAGTAGCCATCTTCGAAGCGGACGCGGAGTGGGCGTAGGTCCTGTCGTGTTATAAGCCACCGTGCAAAGTCATTGTTTTCTCGAATAGGTAGCGCCAGCCATATATCAGGGCCGAACCGACCAAATACCACAGTCTCGAGGCTTTTCCAGTAATCCGCGGGAGATTGCAACCCATCGATACCTTCGCAGGAACCGAAAAAAGCCGGCAGCACCCATACTGAGTAAAATTCCACATGGCAAACTCGCGGAAATGCTCTGCAAAGAGCTAGAGCATCCAGCGTATTCAGATTGCTTGAGAGCATTGTCAAAGACACCTGCCTGACGCTACTGAACTTGTCCCCAAAACCGCTGAATGACAGTAGAAAGCGGATTTTCCGAGACAGCAGTATAGTCAAGATTTGTGAGCTTCGGAGCCTATGATTGCTTTGAAGAAATCATCTGCATTTCTGAGCCTGATTCCTAAGGTCTCAAGAACAGGAAAGTGGACACTGTTTGGTTGGAGTGACCACTGTGGTATATCACCCGAGAGCGATAATGTCACCAGTGTCAGAACCGGAATTTGCATGGACAACGAGGTGCCTGAAAAATTGATGAGACTGATGGGCTTCAGAGCCACGAAGCTTCGCTGCAAAACAAACCAGGCGTTGAGTGTAGATCATTATTAATAAATGAGATTTTCAAATGCTCCAGAACCTGGACACTAGTTGGGGAAAGGAAAGTAGGAAAGACATCTACTGCCGGCCCGAGCTCAACACGTTTCAGGGATGGAAGCTTGACAGCACCGAGACGGTCTAAAATAAACTGCGGCATGGTTGTAAGACGGCTCCGTGGATGGACGGAAAGACTACGCCAGCGGTCTGCATAAGGAACAAGGAGGTCCAGACCTTCACAAAGGGTACCGTAGTATCTGTCCCACCCAACTCGAACACTGATATCGAGCAGTGCCTCACGACTTTTCTCCAAATGAAGCCTCACAGCAGGGCTTAACTTCTGCGAACCCAGAATCTCTATCGTGGACCAGAAACTCACATGGTCCAGAATTACATCTCTCCAATGCCGTGATACACGTGCGAGGATCTCTTTTTGTGAAGGATTGGTTCCACGGAGAGCAAGGTGAAGGATTGACACAAGCAGCTCTACGGGGAGACGCTGGATGAGTGGTAGTCTTTGCTGGATCAGTTCGTCGATTCTCTTCCTCTGTGCCGCTGCGGCTGCACGGACGTCCGATAGTTGTTCGACAAGGTTTCGCTCATTTTCCTCCAGCCGAGCCAACTCAGCCCGCGCTACAATAACTTCATCCATCCCGGTGACCCTGTCAGATAGTGTCAGTACAAGTCATTACCCAGGATCGGACATATTAACTGGATTTATAACTTTCAAAGGGAAAGAGATCTATGTACCAGAAAGCAGAATCTCGATCTGGTAGAATTGCGCTCGAACGAGTCTAAGAGTCAAGAGCTTAAGCTTGGGCACGCCTTGATGCCTGAAAGACGGAAAGGCAGGTTGAATAACTCCAACACCTGAACTCCGAATTTTAGTTCCGAGGAATTCTGGTTATTATTTACACACCTTGATGAACGCTAAATTCGACGTCCGTCAAGTGCACTCTACCCATGTTTCGAGGCCAAAATGCAATGGCAGGATTTAAGCCAAGAGCTAACTGAACCCGGTCACCTAGCTGTCCTTCAAGTTCATGGCAAACGTCCAGACTCCGAGTCCGATCACGCCATGCAAGGTTTGCTGAATTGCAGTCGGATGTCACATCGCACTTGGAAAGGTCCTCAGCCAGAAAAATGGCCTGCTTCTTCGGTCTATGGCATAATTCACACCTGCCTGAAACCCGACGTCGCAATCGCTCCAGAGCGAGGACAGCACCATACCATGGGTGCTTTGTCGTGGTTGTGCCGTGATTTTCGTGGCCCCCCACTTGCACGTACACGCCCGGAGGCGCGGGACGAAAGCAATGGGGTTTCCTTTATATATATAGTGCTGTACTAATGGTATCGGTAACCAGCAGACTGGCCAGGTATTGTCGATCTTGAAGTGTGGGTCTCCCGAAAGCTGGCACAAACTTGGTAAGAAGTTATATTCATCCACCACAGGCGAGGAGGATTTGGACGATAAGAAACGAACACCAGGCTAAATATAATGCAAAGTCGCCGCACGCACTATGCTATTACCACCACTGTTCTGGTTTCCTATTCGGACACCCTGCTTGTCGTCCACGAGACCAGTGGTGACCGGTGAATGTCGACACACAGTGCATTCGCGAGGGGAGGAAATGAGCAACTGCTACTAGGGGAATCGCTCTCGAGCTACGGACAAGAACCTGCTGATTTTGAAAGCTCCGATTTGCGACATAGGGTGATACCTTCACGCTCCACGACACAATATTCTGGCAGTTACTTTGTACAGCCTACACGCCTGACCTAATGAATTTCTCTATGAAGCGGGAGCCTTCAATGCGGACGCATAGTGGCTTTTGGTCCTAAAGCCCAAAAAGCCATCGAACTGAACACGTTGTTATCTCGAATAGGGGGCTCCAGCAATATCTCCATGTCCATCCCACGAAGTACCACAGTTTCGAGGCTTTTCCGGTGGTAAGGAAATTAGGAAAAGCTTTGACCTTTAACTCGAGCTCGGCACGTTTCAGGGATGGAAACCCGACACTGCCAAGATGGTCCATAACATACGGCGTGGATCTCCGAGTCTGTGAAGAAACGGAGAGACTACGCCAGCGGTTTGCACAAGGAATGAGGAGGTCCAGACCTCCATGAACACATTCGTTCTGCCTGAATTGAATCCCGACTTGAATATCAATATCAAGCAGCTCCTGGCAACTTCCCTTCAAGTGTAACCTCGCTGCAGGGCTTGACTTCTGCGAGCCAACAATCTCTATCACGGACCAGAAACTCGGATTGGCCAGAACCACATCCCTCCAACACCGCCACACACGTGCCAGGATCTCCCCCTCCTGCGAAGGGTTGGTCCCAATGACAGCGAAGCGAAGGATTGGCGAAAGCAGCTCTACAGGGAGACGTTGAATGAATGGGGGACGTTTTTGGATCTGTTCGTTGATTCTCTTTTTCTGTACCGCTGCTGCTGCAGCACGGAGTTTGACAAGTCTTCGCTCATTGACCTCCAGCCAAGTCAGTTCGGTTCGCGATAAAGCAAGTTCATCCACGATGTGAAGCCGATGGCTCTGTTGGACGGGCGTCAGTATGTAACTACGAACAATTGCTGGACTGAAAGTAAAATTACCACAGCTTCACAGGGTTTCAATTTTGCAGAACCACGTCTGAACGAGACTAGCAGTCGAAGGCTCAAGGTTGGGCACGCCTTGATACCTGGAAGGCGGAAGGGTAGCTTGGGCAACTCGACGTTCTGTGCTTTGTATGAAGCAGCATTATACAGGGGCCAATAGGAGTTGAGAAGGAACAAGTCACATAGGAGCTCTGAGATCTAACATCCCACCTTCCTTGATGAACTAGCACATTGGCGTCAGACTGCTATAAAGCGCTCCTGGAGGCCACTTAGTGCAATGCCAGCAGGTGTTGACCTAGAGTAAATGGCGCCTACTTCCTTAGAGCCATATCACGCCATGCGGGTGCTTTGTCGCGGTCATGCTGGATTGATTGTTGACGAACAACGATGAGACGAATACTACCTGTCTAGGACACTGTCTAGGGGACGGCTTCGAGCAATCCGAACGTATTGAGGATGCGGAAGGAGGACAGCATTGACAGATCATTGCCAGCCGCCAATTATTCAATAAACTGGGGCCACGGAAGTACAGTATCAGTTGCCTCGCGAAGGATGCATAGATACGTTCCAGCCAGCTTTCCTCTGGTTGTCACATGTAGCTTGGCCTCATCGCTTAGTGGTTTCAACCCAATACAGGACTAAGTTTATTATTCTAAGTTCATCACGCTCGACACGATCGAAGGTAGGCAATCAATAGCGTAGTCCAAACATCGAGAAAGGCAGGGAAAACATGGAACCAAAAAGAAAAGGAGAGGTCGTGATTCGCTATGCACGGGTAATGGAGAAGGAGCGTAAGCAGGTGGGGTATACGCAGTGAAGCAGGTTTATGTAAAGGCAGTGGGTGGGGGCTACTGAGACGCTCATCGTCGGGCACTGCCACGGCCATAGCCAGCCTGAAGACTGTCGAGCTCGACTTCCAATTGCTTGATGGTACTGTGTGCCAATTCCAAATCTTTGTTGAGACGGTCGCGCTCGGCGATAAGCTACAAGAAATGGGTGGGTGGGACAACACGACATGCACAAGTCAGGGAATACTTACGTGTTGCTCCCACTGCCTGAAGCGTGCCTCCTCTGCCTTGACTTGCTCCGTAAAGCGTCTACGAAGTTGTTCTTCCTCTTCCTTGAACTTGGGATTGTCGACCTTCTTAACTTTGGGTTCACCAAACTTCCTGGTCTCCATCTGTTGCTGGCGGTAGTTCTCGTAGTGGAGCTCCTCCGTAGTGGAAATGAGATCCAGCATATGTGTACGAATGAGCAGGGAGCGAAGCTTGCGGAAGTCGCAGTGGTTTTCGTTCTCGACTTCGGCAACACCCCAGAGATATTCGCGGCCCTTGACGGTGCGTCCATCGAGCGTCCTGACATCTTCTGTGGAACCGATGATGGAGAAGGGCATGGCATCGGCCAGCATGCGAGCATGCTCAACAGCACCTTCATCTTCGGGCTCTACGGGAGGTTGATAGATACGGATACCCTGCGCAACGATGACTTCGCGAATCCGCCGTTTGAAAGTGAACAGGTCGTTTTGGGTCAGAGTGTCAGCTTTTGCAACGACGGGGATCAAGTTGACACGCGTCCCGAGACGCTTCATGATTTCGATATCCAGAGGCTTGAGCCTGACAGAATATTAAAAAAGAGCTCCTGATAGTGTTACACAGGGGATGGGACTGTCAACGCACGTGTGACCAGTGGGCCTGATGAAGTACAGGCAGGCATGTACACGAAGGTCGATCTTTTCGCTACGCTGGGGTTGTTGCTCCTGTCGCATGTACGCTTCATGCTGATCGTCGATGAAGTCGACGATCGGGCTCCAGGAGTCGCGGTTATTGACGTAAGTCGCCGAACCCAGGCGTGTCGATGACGGTGAGCTTTACTTTGAACTGCTTCTCCTCGAGCTCAGCCTTGATGATGTCGACTTCGGTTAATTTGTCGAGCTGCTTAGTGGTGACGGCGAGCGTAGTTCTTTGGGGGAGACAGCTCGGTAGCGAAGAGCGTGTTAACGAGCGTAGTCTTCCCCAGACCAGATTCGCCTGTGCGTGAGGAAGTTCAAAACCAACTGAAAGGGGTTTCAAGCTCGGAACGAGTACGAACCAACTACCATGAGGGTGAAGTGGGCCCCATGTTTGGCGACGATTTTGTGCCTCTAAACAACACGAAGAAGTGAGTCAAAACGTGAACTCGACGATTGGTTGGGCATTGAGCACGGACCTGGTTGGGAAGGTTTGCGATACCAATACCATCTGAGACAGGAGCTGGGTTGGCCATGGCTGAGGACGAAGAACGACGCGAGCGAGCAACGAAACAAACACGTCCGCAAATTTTGACTTGGGGAAACTTGTTTGGCTGTGTTTGTCTCTAGTGGCGCTACTACCAACGGTAATACAACTACGGTAATAAACAGTTAACTGGCGTCGGGCTCGATCGCCCTCTCCTTGCCCTTCTTAGAACCCCTCTTTCGCTTGCGAACGGGACTTGCTGAGCTTTGCCCGCTCAGCATTTCCAAGTAAAGGTCAGGCTGAGCTACCACCGAGCCACTACCCGGGGCGTGAGGGGCCTCGGAGCTCTCTGCTTCTGGTGGACGTCGTGCTTTCTCCTTGAGCTGTACTTCCTTAAAACAGACGCGCTGTTCTGTCGAACCAGCGTGGACGAGAGAGCGTTTTGTAGAACTCTTGTCGGCTGGTAGTTTATTTATTTGTCAAATTCCTACTGCAGGGACAAGAAACTGAATGGGTCACTCTTTTCTTCGGTGAACAAAAGCTCTGTGCCAAGAAGGCTGTCATGCCTGCCCTTGAATATAGAACCGGCAAGTTGGAGGTAGGGCGTAGGCGTGTCCAGACCCTGAAGACGGCATCATCACCGATAACGGTCAATGATGACCTGTGTGCTTGAGTTGCGACGCACGATAAGCCTGTAAGTCGAACTGTTGGGAAGAAGAGTGGGTTCCACTGTTCCGAGATCGAATGTCACGTATGAGACCTCTTCTTCATCCTCGTATTCTTCGTCGGGTCCAAAGGCTTCTACTTGCCTGTACCCTGGTACGAGCGATTGAGCTGGCATGTCGTCAAGCTTTGAAGTGTTTGGAACGCGGAGGCCAAACAAAATAATTCTAAAACACGTCTTGATAGCAAATGTCCTTCCGCCCGTCGGACGTCCTCAAGAAAAATCCTCAGTTCATCCTCGCGTTCATGGCTGGTACGACAGGCCCGTGATCCCTACGTAAAACAGCGTCTAGCTAGTGCAACTTCGTACCGCTCGCGTTCTGCCTTCAAGCTCTTGGAAATCGACAAGAACTGGGGTCGCTTCCTGTCACGAAACGAGATATGTGCTGTCGTCGACCTTGGCGCTGCTCCAGGCGGATGGAGCCAGGTTCGTCGCTGAAAAAGCTCGGCTGGATCAACCCAGCCATGTCTGACGAAGACATGGACATCGCACCCAATTTTGGTCTGAACGAAGGCGCGCGGATCGACAAGTTTGGCTCGTGGAGCAGTACAGTCGGTAGAGGCGTCATCGTCGCTGTCGACTTGCTGTCATATAGCTCCCATTCCCTGGCGTGCATACATTGCAGATGGACTTCTTATCATCCCAGGCAGCAGGTGCGGTCAAGAATGCCCTCTCAGCCCCAGAAAATCCTTCCGGGATGGCGGATATTATCTTGTCCGATATGGCTGCCAACTTCTCTGGGAATAGAGTCCGTGATGTTGAAATGAGCCTCGATATCTGCCATTCGGTCTTCCAATTTGCAAAGGATAATTTACACGTCGTCGCCGCTGCAAGCGCAGGGACAAAGAAGCAACGTGGAGGGACACTACTGTCAGTCTGTCGCGGTCAGTGTGGGCGTCGGTTGCTGATTCTTAGCAGACTCAAGCACTTCGAACATCCACTCTCGCGAGAGTTCCGCGAGAAGTATCTGGACCCTAACTTCAACTCGGTCAACTACATCAAGCCCTCAGCGAGTCGAACAGGGTCTGCAGAAGGATACTGGCTTTGTCGGGGGTGGAAAGGGTTGCAGTCACACTGACATTGTTTCCACTCACCAGTGCTCGCAAAACCATTCGACCGGACAGCTACATGAACAGACATCGTTTTATATGTATGTATCATACAGAATATAATAAGCATATTTCAATGGATCATCGACATGTTAAGAGAGAAGCAGGGGAAACCAAGCGGTAAGCAACGTGATATCTTGTAGTCAAACCTTGGGGAAAGCCTGTGAGTATAGCGATATGCACAGGCGACTGGACCTCACATAGCGAGGCGCTTAAGCACCGAAACCGTAGAGCGTGCGCCCGGAGCGCTTGAGAGCGTAAACGACGTCAAGAGCAGTGACAGTTTTCCTTCACAGCAGCCGGTCAACTCCTGTACACATGACGATTCGACGATATTCTCACCTTTTGGCGTGCTCAGTGTAGGTGACGGAGTCACGAATGACCTGTGAAGTGATGAGTCGGTTCCGAAGCTTCGGAAGCTAACGGGGCGTGTGACTCACGTTCTCGAGGAAAATCTTCAGGACACCACGTGTCTCCTCGTAAATAAGACCAGAGATACGCTTGACACCACCACGACGAGCGAGACGACGGATAGCCTGGCAAGTCATGCATTAAGTGTCGGAAACGCGAAAAGCTCGTCAGTTGTAGCACATACCGGCTTAGTTATACCCTGGATGTTGTCACGCAGGATCTTGCGGTGGCGCTTAGCACCACCCCTGGCCCACTGGTCAATGACTGCTCGGGGGGTATTCAAGGGATGAGATGCTTACTTTCCGAGACCCTTTCCACCTTTTCCGCGTCCAGACATTGGTCAATATATCGAGCTGAGGGGAAAGGAAAAAGCTAAGGTGCTGTGGTAGAGGTGTGGTGGTGGTGGTCAGGTGGCAAGAACGCGTCTTTGTTGATTGACCAGTTATATCCGGTTAATTGGATCACGTGAATACCACGCCTCCCGCCCCCCCGCGCACGAGCCAAGTCAGTCATCTTCTGAGTACATTGTCTTTGCAGGTCTGACTATTATACAGCTGGCTTCGACAACAGCGTATACCGGGTATTCTCAGAGAAGCCTCTCTTTGTACCACTCGCACTCCAACTTCACGGCTTCCTTAATAGTTTCCTCCAGGCGGAACCCGTGCCCTTCTCCCGGGAACTTTTTGTACTTCACTCTGTCTTCTCCACCATTTTGCTGGATTTCACTGACGATCTTCTCTGACTGCTCCGGAGGAACAACCTTGTCCTCCGCACCTTGCAAGACCTTTACAATTTTACATCAGGGGATAGGAATCAGCAATGCATATCCACACAAAACTCACCAGCAATGGCACAGTTATATTCTTGGCATAGTAGAGTGGACTCCTATCCTTGTACACCCTTGGGATGTCATCAACCGACCCACCCAAGAGTTTGATCATATATTTGAGCTCGAACTTGTGGGTATCGCGGGCAAGCGAGAGGAGGTCGGAGATTCCGTACAACTGACGTCGCAGCTTTGAAGTACTTCGTGCCCGGCGCGGATTCGAGACAGAGTGATGCGAGAGTCGTGTAACCTCCAGAAGAACCACCGCGGATGGCAACGCGTGTGCCCGTCAATACGGGGATTACTTTCCGATGCAAGCAGACGAGGGGCATCGTAGCAGTCTTGGACGTCGACAATGCCCCAATTACTTGCAAGACGCCCACTAAAAGGTATGGATGAGAACCGTCCGGCGGGATGAAAATACCACCCTTACATATACTCCCGACCGTACCCCGACGAGCCGCCGTAGTTGACGTCCAACCTAACTTGGTTCAAGTACCTGCTGGGCACAGTGAAATTTATGCACTCACCACGAGTACCCACGACTGGTGAAATAAATCTTGAACAAGTTGAGTACCTGCGGCTCCATTGAAGTCGGACCACCATGTACGTTCACGATGCAAGGTGGTTTTTCAGTGGGGTCCGTAGGGCCAGAGTAATTTGGATTCTTGGGTCCGTAGTAGACTACGTAGAGCGGCTTCTCGTCCCGGTATAGAGTGATCGGTTCCGGAAGCGGAATGTATCCCTCGTAACCCGTAAAGGAGCCACTGGCCTTCAAGACGGTATACTGTGGATCTGGTCTCCCTACAATCTGGTCGTTGAAGTCGCAGCGTATGACACCACCAGGCGCTTCACTTCTTCCTGCCGTGAACACAAACGATGCTTCGTACACGGGTGATGGTATAGGATGAAGTCGTAAATGCCCAGCAACGGTAAACGGAAATTCACGCAGAGTAGGCTGGGACACTTCAGTGAGGTTCACAGTGTAAAGGATAGTTCTTCCATCGCGGAAGGCGACGAACGCGGCAGTGTTGCCATGATGAAGAATCGCATAAGGATAATCGCCAAGAGTCCAAGCAGGACTACCAAAGTCTTGTTTGATCGGTGAGGGAAGGACTGGTCTCGCAGCGCCCGTTGTAGTATCATACACGAACGGGTTTTGGAAGCCCGACTCGTCAGACGTGAACACCAGTGTAGTATCGTTGGCAAAACAAGGGTAAGATACGGAGATCTTGAGAATTTGCCCCGCGACCTTCTTTTTGTTCAATAACAATATGGTGTCTGGTTGGGTGATCACATCGGCGACGTAGATCAAGGAGCCCTCCCAAGGCATGTCGGGATGATACCATTCTTGCCAGGCAATCTTGGTACCGGATGGATTGAAAACAGGGGACGAATAGAAATCAGCCCCCCCGACAAGCGGAAAGATGGCCTTCCGCGTGGTATTAATGACACAAAGGGTGTTGACGACGGTCTGTGGAGTATCCACGGTGTGATCCTCAAGGATAGATACGAGAAGATGTTGCTTCTCCGGGTGCGCTGCGAAATTGGCATATCTATAGATGGGATCATCTGCGGGGTGTGTCCTTCAACTTGCAAAACACGGGATGATACCTGCGGAAACCTACCAGGAGAGACAGGTTCCGCGGCCTGCCCTTCGATGATCTTGTAGACTCTGTTATCGGCGAAGTTCGAAAAGTAGATTACCCCTCCGTACGCTATCGCGGCGGCGCCACCGTATTCCTGCACACCGGTGCGGGCACTCAGGGGGGAAGGAATGACATCGTTATCGGTCGCTGTGTTCACGATGACATAGCGACCTTGATCGGCTGCGCGCCTTTCGATGTGATATACCGCCGAAGTAAGAGGATCGACAAAGACATCGTCGAAAGGAATGCTCTGTGTGGAGATCAATATCAACCAGTGGTGTGTCCAGATGCGAGGGAACTCGACATACGCCCTGCACGAGAAGTTCGGGGGTGATATCCGACTCCCACCTTCCGTATGGTGCGGTTGCTGACATGACGGTGGAAAGACTTAGGCTCGGGTTGACAGTTCGAGGGTACTACTAGATCCTCCCCAACCCCCTTTCACGCTTATAAGCAGTCAGATAGTCCATCAGACCGCTCGTTCCCACAAGTTGATGGACCATTTTATCAGAGAGGGGTCATCCATCAACCCGTTGTATTGGCGATTTGACATGCGCAGGTCTACATTGGGGTGGGGCGCAACTTGGGGCTTCAAGCTTCAGATTTCTATCATGGAAACTGTCCATCATTCGAAGATATAATCTGTCACGGAACGCACCGATGCGGTCGGAGCCGCGCAGTTCCGTCTCTGGAGCAACTACAACTGCAGATTTCAAAATAGGTGCTAACGCCATAGGTAGAAGAAGCCAACCGTTCCATCTGACAACTTCTCCGGGCGCAAAGTGACATCCAACTGCGGTTGGCACTCGATCAGCGGACCACCTATCGATAGGGACAGGTTACCTGGAGATTGCCCAGGATCAGTTAGGTCTACGAAAACAAACACACATGATTGCACGTCGATACCGGAAGACGGGTATGCTTGACGCACGTTGACTGTGGACTCAGCTGAGTAGTGGTCGGACACCAGTCCGAGTCGGAGTTCTGTCATCGGAAGGGCATGAAGAGGACGTAAACTGAATTCAAGGTGAGAAATTCGCCAACATTGAGCGACCGTATAATGCTTGAGGTTGTCAGGTATCCCAACTCCCAAACTCTCAGGTCTCAACTCTGGACTCGTCTAAACGTACATCTAACCGACAGAAATCATGGTAACCTTTTTTTTTCAAGGTTACTCAATTCTTCATAGTTGAAAGTTGAAACTTGTGTATGGCAGTACTGACACGCCTCTCGCAGAGCCATCGACACGGACGAACTTGCTGTAGCACGAGGTGAGTTGGCTCGCCTAGGGAACAGTGAGTGAAACCTTGTCGAATAACTATCGGGCGTCCGTGCGGCAGCAGCAGTACAGAGGAAGAGGATTGACAAACTGATCCGAACAAGACTACCGCCTATCCAGCGTCTCCCTGGGGAGCTAGTCTCGTCGATTCTTCACCTTGTTGTTGATGGACCCAACCCTTCACGAAAGGAGATCCTGACACATGTATCGCGGTGCTGGAGGGACGTGATTCTGGACCAGCCAAGTTTCCGGGCCACGATAGGAATTGTTAGCTGGGACTAGGTCGCTTAAGACAACGCTTAAAGAAAAGTCGCGGCGCACACGCGCACCACTCGATATCACAGTTCATTTTTCACTTTCCGATCCCGATGATATCGTTAGGTCTGGACCTCATCATTCCTTGTGCAAACCGCTGGCGTAGTCCTTCTGTCTTGCACCGAGTTGGATATCACAGTCTAATTTGGACCTTATTGGCGCTGTCAAGTTTCTTTCTTTGAGTCGACCTGAGGATGGATGCCCTTCCTACCTTTCTCTCCCTAACAAACGTCCCCGTTCTAGAGCATTTGGAATTCAGAAACTATCGTCATGATCTGCTGTCAGCGCCTGGTACGTTTTATAGTTGGACTCGATGGCTCTGATACCATGTCAGTTTCCACAATTCTGCGGGCACATCATTTTCAATGCAGATTCCGGTTCTCACACTGGTCACATTATCGCTTGCCTGTACTACACCATTGTGGTTACATACTCCAACCAAACAGTTTTCACTTCCCTGTTCTCGAGACATTGACAATCGACATCATGAACACAAGTGATTTCTTCAAAGCAGTTGTAACCCCGAAGCTCAGATCTCTCGACTGTACTGTTAGCTTGGAAGATCTGCTTTCTACCCTCTTCAGCACCCTTGAGGGAAAGTTCAGTAGTGTCGAGCAGGTCTCTTTCATAATAGGGTCCGGTGGTCTGGATGCTCTAGCTGTGTGCAAAATGCTCCCAAATGTATGCCACGCAGAATTTTATTCGAAACATTCCCCGTCCTTTTTCGACCTCTACGAAGACACCGAAACATATCAGTCGCCCAGGAAAGTCTTGAAAGTGTGGCATTCCGTGGCATGGGCTCCAATAGGTGGGTGGAACCACCTATTCGAGAAATCAATTCCGTGGTGGGATGGCTTGAGGATCGACAGGGCCAACAGCTACCACGTGTCTGCATCGAAGGGATCGTTGTCGAGGGGGAAGAGACATCACATCGCTTCACATGCTATATGAAATATTGTGATGTGGAGTTGAAGGACACCCACTTGTCATTCGATTCAGAACTTAATTAAAAATCTGCTGGTTCTCGTCTGCAGCTCGTGAGTGGTTCCCCCAACAGCGCTCTTGATTTCCTCACCTCATAAATGCAGTGAATGCCATTATTCACCACTGGTCTCATGGATGACATAGGTGTCCTAACAGGGGCACCGCAGAATCAGGATAGTCATCTTACAGGTGGTAGTATGCGTGCAACCACTTTGTATTATATTTGCTCCAGTTGATCATCCAATTCCTCCTTTGCCTGTGGTGTACTCGCAACTCTCGAATGCCATTACTTCATACCAGGTTTGGGAGATCCACGCTTTATTGTCGAGATATAGTCGGTCCATCAGTCGCCAATATTGTTGTTACGACATGTCGAATCGAAAACAAGAGACTCACTTCCATTGCCAGCAATTTCATCGACCCCCGAGAACGGACACGGGTTGCCCCGGGCGCACTGCGAAATTGACATCCCTGAAGTCGTGATTATCTACGGTATGTGCTGCGACATGCAAAATGCGGATACGGTACCTGCGGAAACCTACGAAGAAAGACGGCCATCAGATTAGATTACAGTTCCTAGGCGTCAGTGTATTCCTGCATGCCAGCCCAAACCACCTTGAATACTTGTAAGCATCCGGGCAATCCTCCCAGACCACTCGTTCCCACTATCAATCCGTCGTGCCGGTGGTATTACATGCTTCATTAACGCAAGTGCCCACGGGACTAGAGACAAACCCTACGATCATTGGGGCACGACCTGGAGTTTCAAATTCCTTTGAAAGTGGGTATCATTCTTTTGAAGATATGATCTGTCATGGAGCCCACTCCTGGAAGGATGCGGTTCCAACTCCGGAGCAATTGTGACGTCGGATTTCAAACAGGTGCGAACCCCATAGTAGACGGAAGAAGCAGGCCAATTTTCTGGAACCGCCAACCAACAACTTTTCCAAGCACAAAGTGACATGTGAGCGGACCTTATCGATAGGGGCAGGCAAGTTACCTGGAGATTATATTATCCAGGACCAGCTGTGTAGCGTTATGTTCAAGTTATGCACGTATACTTTTAACACATACTCATCTGCTGATTGCAATGCTTTCACGGAGAGACAAGGGTAAGGTAAACCTGGCTCACGTCGACTGTGGGTGGAGAGCCGTATAACAATGCTCGGACAACCGTTGCATAAATCAAGCAACCCAGCTCACGAAGAACCCCATATCGAGGCGACGTCATCAGAGTTGGGCGGCTCACCGCCACCGAATTCAATCGGTAAGGAGGCTAGACCAGCGAAGGTCGAAGTCGGATGCCAGTTCATCGAAGAGCAAGTAAGAAGACGTAACCCGTCCCTAACCTTCAGCTCTTAACTCTTGGACTCGTTCAAACGTACTTCTACCTGAAATTCTACGCGTTCTGACAATCGTTTTCAAAGGGACTAAACTCCGGTAATTCTTCATAGGTGAACGTTGAACCCTCAGAATCATTCTTACTGACACCGATCTCATAGAGCCATCGACATGGACGAACTTGTTGCAGCGCGAGTTGAATTGGTCCGGCTAGAGGAAAATGAGCGAAACCTCGTCAAACAGCTATCGGACGTCCGTACGGCGGCAGCGATGCAGAGGAAGAGAATCGACGAACTGATCCGAACAAGACCACCACCCATCCAGTGTCTCCCTGTGGAGCTGCTCTCCTCAATCCTTCTCCTTGCTCTCCGTGGAACCAATCCTTCAGAAAAAGTTACCCTGTCGCTTGTATCGCAGCGTTGGAGGGATGTAATTCTGGACCGTCCGAGCTTCTGGTCTGCGATAGAGATTGTAAACTCGAGGAAGTTAAGCCCCGCCGTGAGGCTGCACCTGAAGAAAAGTCGTGGGGCACCGCTCGATATCGCCATTCGAGTTGAGTCGTCCAAGCATCACAGTAGTCTTCGTGAAGGTCTGGACCTCCTCATTCCTTGTGCTGACCGCTGGCATACCCTTTACATCTATTCGTGTTCTTTGGTGTCCATTCCGCAGTTTATTTTGGACCGTATAGGTGCTGCCAAGTTTCCATCCTTAAAACGTATTGAACTCGACTGGGGCCACGATGCCTTTCCTACTTTCCTTTCTGCGACGAATGTCCCTGTTCTAGAGCATCTGGAACTTGGGTATCTCATGGTCCCCGTTCGTGGTAGTCGCAGTCCGCACCGCTCAGTGCCTGGTATGTCTTACAGTCAGACTCAATGCTCCTGAACCACATAGTTTCAAAAAATTTCACAGGCATGTCATTTTCAACGCATATTCCGGTTCTCACACTGGTCACATTAACGCTTTCGGGTCATACGCCGCCGTGGTCACTCCAACCAAACAGCCTTCACTTCCCTGTTCTTGAGACATTGAAAATCTTCCTCGCGAGCACAATTGAATTCTTCAAAGCAGTTGTAACCCCGAAGCTCATATCTCTCGACTATACCGTTAGCTTGGAAGATCTGCTTTCTACCCTCTTCGGCAGCCTTGAGGGGAAGTTCAGTAGCGTTAAGCGGGTCTCTATACATTCTAGCGGTTTGGATGCTTCCAGTGCTCTGGCTCTCTGCAGAGTGTTCCCAAATGTATGCCACGCGGAATTTTATTCGAAATATCTCCCACACGCCTTTTTCGACCCCTGTGAAGGCACCTATGCGTTTCGATCTCCTGTAGATTACTGGAAAAGCCTTGAAAGCGTGGCATTCCGTGACATGGACCCCAGGATATGGCTGGAACCACTCATTCGAGAAAACAACGCCTTCGTCCGATGGCTCGTGGAACGACAGCACCAACGGCCACTACGCGTCCGTATCGAAGGCGTCTATGCCGAGGAGGAAGACGTCCCATTATTTTGCATACTGTACGAAATACTGCGAGAATATTGTGTCGTGGAGCTAGAAGACGTCGCCTTGCGCCATAAATCGGAGCTTTCAAAATCAGCAGGTTCCCGTCTGCAGCTCGTGAGTGGTTCTCCTTCCAGCATTGTTCATTTCCTTAACTCGGGAATGCAGTCCGTGCGGACGTTCACCTCTGGTCTCGTGGACGACATAGGTGCTGTAGTAGGGAAGTGGCCGTCTCACGAGTAAAAGCATGCGTGCAATAAGTTTGTATTCATTTACCTCATTGCTAGCCTCTGATTGCAGCGTGCTTGCAATTCCTTAGTACAACCTCTTACTGGTTCGCGGTAGTTTTCTGGAGATCCACTCTTCTTTGACACATTCCAGCTGGCCCACCGGTTACCAAGGTTGTCGTTATGCCACTGAACAGGAAAAAAAACCATTGCTTTCTACACAACTTCAAGGACATACCGTCGTCAGGTGTAGGTGGGGAACCGCCCAAGTGTACACCTACCTTCAAGATGTGAGAATCAAGGTTCACGGCATTGGCGACAAAACCATTCACCGAAAAAGGGTCGGTGTCCATCTCTTGCAACAAGTTATCCTCCCTGAGAACCTAGAACGTGGCGCAGTTGTGAATCTTGACCTCGGTTTGTGATTCTCATCACGTGTCGTAGTACTGTCAGTTCAACTGTCTGTTTCCTCCGCTTGGTGCTCTGGAGTGCTCGCTCAGCAGGAGTGTTATCTTCCGGAGATGGATTCAGCACGGGCATGTATATCCTGCGATACACAAGAGTGTCGTACAATCATAAGAATACCATGGATTAGAAACACGAAGCACAGAAGACGGGTACAGTTAGAAGTAGTGGAATTGCGAGAGAACGTCATGATACCTTAGCTTCACAGATGAAGGCTAGCCCTCCCGAGGCATGTCGGGAGGAAACTATTCACGTCAGGCATAGGCAACATTGGTGCCGGATAGATTGGAGACTAGGGAAGAATAGAAATCAGCTCCTTGAACGAGCAGCGAAACGGTTTCTTCGGGGCATTAATGACACACCGTGGTGACGGCGGTCTGCGGGGTATCCACGTTGTGATCCTCAACGATAGACATGAGAACTTGGTGGAGTTTCCCGAGGTGCACTGCAGAGTTGGTTGGGGTTATCTGTAGTACGTGATTCAACATGCAAAACACGGGGCGCATACCTGTCTGTGCAGACGCCCAGCGGGGAAGCAATGACATCAGCATCGGTCGCCGTTCACGATCACATAGAGACCGTGATCGGCTACGCGTCTTGGACGTGATATACATACCATCAAAGAAAGAGAATCGTCGATGGGGATCTTCTGTGTAGAAATTGGTATCATTCAGTGGTCTGCGTGTTCGATGTACTACTCGTCATATGCTTGAGAGTCTGCACGAGGAAGTAGGGAGTGATCGCAGGCTCCCACTTTCTGCACGATGCAGTTTGTCTGTCAGATGTGAAGGTGGAAAGACTGAAATTCAAATATGTAGTTTGAGGGTATCGCCTCAGCTACCCTGCATACTTGTAAGCAACTGGGCAGTCCGCTAGACCACTCGTTCGTACGAGTGACAGACCTTTTCAACTTCTACCATGTCAGAGGGTCCGTCAGGCAAGCTGTTTGCACACACCGTCAATTGGGCCCCGGGCTTCAAACTTCTATTCCTGGACGCCGTTAGGCCCAGGTCTGTGACCGCAGATCATACCGGGCCGCGGGCCCGACCACGTGCATGGCCCTCCTTTTGGGTTGGCTCGGTTGGTTGGGGTTTTTCACTTCTTACTCGATGCATCGTCGTGCACATAGTCGAGAGAGTGCTATCATAAAGACATGGACAGTGGCTATACGTTGCTAAGTTGTGTGTTGACTAAGTTATATAAGCACAAAAACCCGTTCCCATTCCCCTTCGCAGCGCGACGCACCTTCCAAAGGATGAATAAATGCCACCGCTCGCCGTGTACGTCTTCGTGCCACTGTATCTAGCCTGCTCATGTTCATTCCTGATGGCGGCCTTCCAGCCACTAGGAAAACAAATAATGCTGCGTTACGACGCTGCGCCCCTCCGAAGCAGGCGCGAACGAGTACCACCAAGGAGCAACCCAGCACCTCCCCAGGTGTCTTTCGGAGCAGTTTCGATGACTACATGTGTCATGCGTACCTCAACATGTTGCCGCCCTCCTCGCCAGCAGACATGAAGCGGCATTGTACGCTATGGGTGCCAGTGATGCGACTCTGCTCAAGTACAATGACATGCTGAACAAGAAGTGGGACGTCATACTTTCCCGGGCACCCAATGGGAGGCTTCCTACACTAGGAGTGTGTCACTGTCATACTGTTGTCCGTGCAAGCGCTAACTATCTCCAGGCCAAGCCATTGCCGAATGACAAGAGCATCCAACACTACCCGATCCCCAACTCCCCCTTGGTCATCCGCATCTGGGATAGTGGCATGGAACAGTATGGACAATACTGCTTCGACTTTTTTGACCTAGTCAATGACATAGCTGTGAATGCCCCCGATGATTACAAGATTTGGCACATTCCCTACCCCGGTCAGCTTGCTTATGGAGAGCAGCTTGTGTCCTGGGAGGCAGCCATGCACGTAACAACAGTTCCCGTAGGCGAGGAGAAGTACAGCGCCCAGGAGGGATCGTGGCTTGTGCTCACCCGATCAAACGCAACTCCTCTCGGTTTCCAGATTCCTTTCAGACCAAGATCTATGGTTAGGATGGACTTTGCCGAACCTCACGCTGCCATCCCCTAGATATGTTGGCTGTATGCTTGCCGACGAAGATGTTCCGTCGCGTAAGGATGTGAAGGCCAGTCTGTTTCAGTGATGGTGTGGTTGTGTGTCATGACGTCCAGGGGTGCCCAGAGGGCTTGCGTATGAAACTTGTCTTCATGGCACTTGAAGATATGATTTGTCACAGAACGTACTCATCGTAGGATGCGGTCCCACCTTGTGGTGAGAGCAATGTTTCGGGCTCGGGGAAACTCAATGGATTTGGTCATGTGGATTGTAGTAGCACTTAAGTACGTACATACGAGGATGTGACTGAATACCCAATGTCACTGCCACAGACCGATTCGTCGGCGTCCGGGCGTCCCTAAGTTTCAGCCTTCTCTATTCCGGAACGTACTGATCAAAATTCTGTGTGCTTTGGTATTTTTTTCTTTTCCAAGTGACTCAAGTCCAATGTCGGAGCGTCCGATTCACGGTACTGACACCCGTCCGACAGAACCGCCAACTTCACCGCATCATGGATGAACTTGCTGTAGCGCGAGCCGAGCTGGCTCGTCTAGAGGACACTGAGCGAAATCTTGTCAAACAGCTATCGGACGTCCGTGTCGCAGCAGCGGCAGAGAGGAAGAGGATCAACGAACTGATCCAGGAAAGACCGCCGATCATTCAACGTCTCCCTATAGAGTTGCTCTCGTCAATTCTCCATCTTGCTCTCCGTGGACCCAACCCTTCGCGAAAGAAGATCCTGGCATGTGTATCGCGGCATTGGAGAGATTTGATTCTGGAACAGCCAAGTTTCTGGTCCACAATAGAGGTTGGTAGCGGGCAGAACTTACGTCGCATGAGGGAACAGTTGGAGAAAAGTCGCGAGGCACCACTCGATGTCACTATTCGAGATGACGATTCCTATGATATCATTCACGAAGGTCTGGACCTCCTCATTCCTTTTGCCAGTCGCTGGCGCGCTCTTACATGGAATGAGATGACCACACCGACGCGACAGTTTATTATGGACCATATTGACGGTATCAAGTTTCCATCCTTGAAATGTGTTAAACTCAAATCGAGTTATTCCCCTCCTTCCTTCCTTTCCCCAACAAATATCCCCGTTCTGGAGCATCTGGAAGTCAGGAATGAATATGGATCTCCTGCTCTGCACCCATTGCTTGGTATGTTTTACAGTGAGACCTGGTGGCTCTTAACCATATCAATTCTAACCATGCAGGCCCCAACTCATTACTTTCGGACCACATTCCGGTTCTGACACTGGTCACATTATCACTTTCGGGTTATGTGCTGCTTTCAGGGGTGGAATTGCCAAACAGTGTTCACTTTCCCGTACTTGAGACCTTGAAAGTCAACATCCGGAATACAGGTCATCTGCTCAAAGTAATCATAACTCCCAAGCTCAGGTCTTTCGAGTATACTCTTCACTCGGACGATCCGCTTCCCACCGACTTCAGCGACCTTGAGGGCAAGTTCGGTAGCGTCAAACAGGTCTCTTTCGCGATACAATTCGAAAGTCTGGATAGGTCAGATGCTCTAGCTCTTTGCAGAGTGTTTCCAAATGTTTGTCATGCAGAGCTCCGCTCAGACTCCCCGCTGTCCGTCTTTTTTGGCCCCTGCGAAGGTGTCGATGCATTACAGCCTCCTGCAGGTTACTGGAAGGACCTCGACAGCCTGACATTCCCTGAAATTGACCCTGACATGTGGCTGGAACCACCTATTCGCAAAACCAATGCCTTCGTGCAGTGGCTCGTGGCTCGACAGGACCAACGGCCACTACGCGTCTGTATCAAGGGTTTCTGCGCCCCAGATGAAGACATCGGCTCATTTTGCATGCTGTATGACATACTGCAAGAACATTGTGCTGTAGAGCTGAAGGACATCCGCTTGTGGCCCGAATCGGAACTTTCGAAGTCAGTGGATTCTGGCCTACAGCTCGTGAGTGGGTCCCCTACCAGCATTGTTGATTTTCTCATCCCAAGCATGCAGCACGTCCCGATGTTCACCTCTGGTCTTGCGGATGACATAGGTGCTGTTGTAGGAGGCATTGGAAAGTCGGGGCAGGCCTCTTACCAGTAACAGCACGGCGAGCTGTACGTTGACCTCACTGTCGATCTCTGATTGGTCTGTGGTGTACTCGCAACTCCTGAACATAACTTTTCTCAGTCCCTATCGAACTTTGGGAGTCCCATACTTTATGACGAGGCTCAGCCGGCCGAGTGGTCACTTGAATCGAAACAAGATCTCTATTACCTTTGACACACAAGGCGTGCTTTGATACAACTGATGTTGACCCTACTATGGACGCGCAATTAAATCATCTTCACCGACAGCCCAGTGAAGACATTTCGAGTCAGAAAACGTATTACTCATTGACCGATCAATAACACATTTCACTTTAGATTTCGAGACGAGGACTTCCGCGAGGCTTCTAGAGAGAGCCGGAAACTACTGCCAGCAAAAACCACACAAAGGGACCCTTCGATGTCCTCCAAGGGTGGTGGAAGAACGTTCCGAAAAACCACCGGGATCCTGTGACAAAACCGCCACATTTTTACTATAACAACGTTGACTGGCCTCCTCTGGAAGTCGACCACCTCGAAGGCTTTTCGACTTATAATAATGCATGATAGTGGTGACGCGGCACAACGCAACTGATATCAGTTCAAATTGACTAGCACACTGTAAAGCTTACTTCATGTCGCCCGGAAGTTCGGCCTTACCATAATACGTACCGAAAGTTTGTAATTGCGTCCTTCGGCTGATGGGGTTTTGTGCTGGTGAGTACCTTGCAACACGAGTTGCACATGTGGATATCTGCAAGCTCCTCAACGCTCCGAATACCCTGAGGACAAATTATGGCCCCCTGATACTTCTCAGGATCGTATGTGGGTGGTAACGCGTACTCGGAAAACTGCTCAACTCCCAATAACGTGAGCATCTCCGCCGTCGGAATACCATCAACCACTCCGGTGATGTCTACAACCTAAGGGTTCATGGCCTGGTCCATCTCTGCTGTGCGTGATGATGCTTTACACAATCCAAACCCCATTGTAGCCACAGTAACCCTCAGCCGGAGTGCGCAGGTCGGCTCTTCTCGGTCGACAGGTCAGCGCTATCTCAAACGATAAAAGGTTTTTCCCAGAGTTGGAGCCTGACGGCGTCCAGGATTTGGTGGTGGTTCTCGGCTCACCCCTTGGCATCCTTCCTCTCCTGTCATGTGGTCGGAGATACTGGTCCGTCGCTGCCTTCGAGGATCGAAGGCGTCCCCAGGTCTGGGCTCTGATTGTGTCCAGGACTTCTCATTACGCGTAAGTTTCAATGGCAGTATTATCAGTTCAGTATACGTTTGGCGGCTCGTTCGCTCAACTTGGACCTCCCGAATGCGCGTGGTTGTCCAGAAATTATACAGTGTTACCATTCAACATTCACTTCGCACTAAGCCCACTGATAAGGTGTTACAGCAATCGGAATTCTGAACTGACAATATATCCTTAAAGTAGCACTTGCTTTCGCCCGTCTGACGTGATCATCCCGTATGAGCTTCCCTTCGACGTGATGAGGAAGAATGTCGACAGATTCACGGGGCATCCTGGTAGAGTCCGAATCACTAAAGCGGGGCATAGCCACTGGGGAAAAGTCATCGCAAGGGGTATCTACATGACGGTACCGGTCTGAATACTATTGAAGAGACTCGGGGAGCCGTGAACAAGACAAATGACACGGTATACCACTGATATGAGAGTGGGTACACACCCCGAGTTGGTCGGACAAAATAGAAGTGATATAGCGGACCGTGTCTACGCGGTGTGTCTGGTATATACGTACTCGTCTGATATCAGAACCATATCTGTGGGAATGACGATGTTCTTTCTCCCTCTAACATGGCATCAGATTGCGTGATCAAGTGGCATCATTCAATTGTCTTGCGAATTGTCGGGTGTTACGGTGCTACGAAGCATGGCCATCTAAGCCATATATTACGGTACCCCCTAATCAGTTAATCAACTGACATCCATCTCCATTCCCTTCGCTCGGACAATCATGGCTGATCTCAACAGGTATCCTTTCCACCGTTATCCTTTGGCAGTAACATCTTACTCTGGTATAGGCAACTTCAGTTCGAGACGCTCCAGCTCCATGCCGGTCAGACTCCAGATCCTACTACGAAAGCCAGAGCAGTGCCTATCTATGCTTCTACAAGCTTCGTGTTCAACGACTCTGCGGTAACTCTTTCTCAACGTGCTGAAATCTGTCAGGGACTAATTTCTCCCTTAGCACGGTGCAGACCTCTTTGAATTGAAGTAAATACCTCAGCCCATCTTTGTCAAGGTGTTAACGCACTATCAGGACGTTCGGCCACATCTACTCCCGTATTGGCAATCCCACAGTGGTCCGCTCCCTTTTTTCGACGTCGAGCATTCTTTCCCTTTCTCAAAGACTTGTTCTTGCAGGACGTCTTTGAGAACCGTATGGCAGCACTAGAAGGAGGGGTGGCTGCTATTGCAACTTCCTCTGGGCAGTCGGCACAATTCCTGGCTGTTTCTACAATCGCAAGTGCTGGTGATAACATCGTCTCTACGTAAGGATTCGTATTCGCCGTCCATTTGCAAGTTTACTGACCTGCATCGCGCCGTAGTTCATATCTGTATGGGGGGGTAAGTAACACTTTATGATTTCCGTCTTGATAATTAATGTCACGCTGCAGACCTATAACCAATTCAAAGGTAAGGGGGTGAATGATGTACCTACTCGGGCGGACATTGATAATTCAAATTAGTCACCTTTAAGAAGTTCGGAATAGGTGTCAAGTTCGTGCATGGCGACGACCCAGCCGACTTTGAAGCAGCTATCGATGAGAAGACAAAGGCGATCTTCGTCGAGAGTATAGGCAACCCGAAATATAATGTTGCCCCGATACCTGACTTGGCCAAGGTCAGTGTCCAGTGGCTCCCCGTGGTAGGTCAAGGGTTCATGGTGGTTCTGTGTAGGTTGCGCATAAACACGGCATACCTTTGATCGTTGATAATACTTTTGGAATGGGCGGCTACCTCATTCGGCCCATTTCGTTGGGAGCGGACATTGTCGGTAGGTATTGTGCATAACCTACGGCGTGTATGATTCTGCATTGACTCGATACCCATACAGTACATAGTGCAACGAAGTGGATCGGTGGCCATGGCACGACGATCGCAGGTGTTGTTATCGACTCGGGTATGTCCAGTATCCAGGAATCTCCCACGACTCTCACGCTCGCTTCGTCATGGACATCTTTCAGGCAAGTTCGACTGGACTCGCAGTGGCAAATTCCCATCGTTCACTGAGCCGTCGGAGGGCTATCACGGTCTTGTTTTCAGTGAAACTTTTGGGTCGTCTGCGTTCGCTGTAAAGTTGCGAGTTGAACTCCTCCGCGACCTCGGCCCCGCACTCAATCCCTTCGGTGCTTTCCTCCTAATCCAAGGCCTTGAGACTCTGAGTTTGCGGGCGCAGAGACACTCGGATAATGCGTTGGTTTTGGCTACGTGGGTGATCCCTGCCAAGTCGTCTCAGAGTCTGACCGTGCATATGTTAACAGTTGGCTATCAAATCACCCTAAGGTTTCTTGGGTCTCGTATCCAGGTCTTCCGAGTCACGAGTACCATGAACGTGCCAAGGAACTCTTAAGGCCTAACGCTTTCGGTGGCGTGTTGAGCTTTGGTGTTCAGGGCGACGTCGGCGTGGCCAGTCAGCTTGTCGATAACCTCCGTCTTGCCAGTAACCTTGCCAACGTTGGTGACGCCAAAACACTCGTCATCCATCCTGCCACAACTACGCACCAGCAGTTGACGATTGATGAGCGATTGGCCTCCGGAGTGACCCCCGACCTGATCCGGGTAATGCAGATCATCCAGGTTTTCGTTGGGTTTTGACTGATTTTCACCGCGTTATAGGTATCTGTCGGAATTGAACACATCGACGATATCATTGCGGATTTTGAACAGGCATTTAAGAGCGTCCCTTGAAGGAAAGCATTTTCGTTTCGAATGCTGGATATCTACGTGTTTTAAAGAGGTAGATGTATATGATTGGGAGCACAAAGACTGTACGTGTCGTTGCACTGGTCCTCGCGACATTTGACTCTTTGGTTCAGTCATCACTGTGGAAATGAGATTCTGCCAATGCCTCATCATCTAATTAGTGATGCACATGGATGGATTAACGAGATTCTCACTGTCCCTATCTACTATCTGGCGAAACCACAGCCAAGGGAACAGGCTTGGCAGTAACTAGATCATGCTCTCGATGTGGTCATGAGTGGCAGCTGCTGCACTTTCCCACTCTCTCCCAGATCAGTGCGTCAGATTGTGTCGCCAAGCTTCTGCGAATCGAGAACTGCTGGGGAATGAAGCATAGCCTGAGCCATATATTATATCAGCTAATCAACTGACAGACCATCCATCTCTATTCCCCTCGCTCAAACAATCATGACTGACCTCAACAGGTATTATGTCCACCGTTATCCTTTGGCAGTGACATCTTACTCTGGCGTAGGCAACTTCAGTTCGAGACGCTCCAGCTTCACGCCGGTCAGATTCCAGATCCTACCACGAAAGCCAGAGCAGTGCCCATCTATGCTTCTACAAGCTTCGTGTTCAACGACTCTGCGGTAATTCCTTCTCGGCGCGTGGAATCCCGCCGGGGACTAATGTCCCCCTTAGCACGGTGCAGCCCTCTGCGAACTGAAGTAAATACGTCAATCCATCTTTTTTAGAGGATGGGAGGTGTTAACGCACGATCAGGACTCCAGGCCACATCTACTCCCGTATCGGAAACCCCACAGTGGTCCGCTCTCTCTTTTCGATGTTGTGCACCCTTCCCCCCTCTCACACGCTTGTTCTTGCAGGACGTCTTCGAGAGCCGCATGGCAGCATTGGAAGGAGGGGTGGCGGCTATCGGGACTTCTTCTGGGCAATCGGCACAATTCCTGGCTCTTTCTACAATTGCGAGCACCGGAGATAACATCGTCTCTACGTAAGTGTATTTTCCACTCTTCAATTAGAGGTGTCTTGACCTGGATCATGTGGTCAAAGTTCATATCTATATGGAGGGGTGAGTAATACTTTGCGGTCTTTGCTTCGCCTTGAAAATTAACGTCAGAACACAGACCTATAACCAATTCAAAGGTAAGGGATGATTCATGCGCCTACTCGAACGGGCATTGATAATTCAGTTCAGTCACCTTTAAGAAGTACGGGATAGGTGTCAAGTTCGTGCCGGGCGACGACCCGGCAGCCTTCGAAGCAGCTATCGATGAGAAGACAAAGGCAATCTACGTCGAGAGTATAGGCAACCCGAAATATAATGTTGCCCCGACATCTGACTTGGCCAAGGTCATTGGTTTTTAACGGCTTCCCGTGGTCGACCGAGTCCTCATGACGGGTTTATTTAGGTTGCGCATGAACACGGCATACCCCTGGTTGTTGATAATACCTTTGGAATGGGCGGCTACCTCATTCGGCCCATTTCGTTAGGAGCGGACATTGTCGGTAAGTATTGTACACGACATTCGACATGTATAATTCTGGACTGCCCCAATATTCCGACAGTACATAGTGCAACGAAGTGGATCGGTGGCCACGGAACGACAATCGCAGGTGTTGTTATTGATTCGGGTGTGTTCATATCTCAGCATCCAGGCATTCTCCGTGACTCTCACGCTCACATCTTTTAGGCAAGTTTGACTGGACTCGCAGTGGCAAATTCCCATCGTTCACTGAACCGTCCGAGAGTTATCATGGCCTCGTGTTCAGTGAAACTTTTGGATCGTCTGCGTTCGCCGTGAAGTTGCGAGTTGATCTCATGCGCGATCTCGGCCCCGCACTCAACCCCTTCGGTGCCTTCCTTCTAATCCAAGGCCTTGAGACACTGAGCTTGCGTGCACAAAGACACTCGGACAATGCGTTGGCTTTGGCGACGTTCGTAATCTTTGCCAACTCGTCTCAGTGTTTGACAGCGCGTTTTTCAACAGCTGGCTATTGAATCACCCTAAGGTTTCCTGGGTCTCGTATCTCGGTCTCCCGAATCACGAGTACCATGAACGCGCCAAGGAACTCTTACGGCCTAACGCTTTCGGTGGTGTGTTGAGCTTTGGTGTTCAAGGCGACATCGGCGCGGCCAGTCAACTTGTCGATAACCTCCGTCTTGCCAGTAACCTTGCCAACGTTGGCGACGCCAAGACACTCGTCATTCATCCTGCCACAACTACTCACCAGCAGTTGACGATTGATGAGCGATTGGCCACTGGCGTGACCCCCGATCTGATCCGGGTATGCAGATAATCCAGGCTTTCTTTTGGTTTTGACTGATTCATATTGTGTTGTAGGTATCTGTCGGAATTGAACACATCGACGATATCATTACGGATTTTGAACATGCATTGAAGAGTGTCCCTTGAAGGAAAGCATTCGTGTTCCAAATACTGGATATCTCCGTGTTTTATGTAAAGAAAAACTCAGTCACGATGTCAGTCTAAATGTTCCAAACGTCCAACAATATTCGCGGCGGAGATGGACGATAGCCTTAACTTGTCATATTGCCACACAATCCGCATATGTGAAATTTGCGCCGACCCACCGGCTATATATTCACTTGGCCCGTTATCAAGCAGAGGAGGATTGCTTCTGCATCCTGGAATAACTGGAGGCTCGAAAACTGTATTTTGATATGAGGTCACGAGTGTCGACTTGTGCACACGGTTCAGGTTCAGCGAATTATATAATTGACGTGTGATTTCTGTAGTACTTTGTCTGTCCCCTTAATGAAGCACAGCAGACCATTGCACAGTTTACAGAGGTACGAGTGGGCTGTCAATCACAGCCTGGCCCCTGACAAGCACTTGCTTGCTTTGCTTGGTCCTCCTTTCTATAGAACTCGCAATCGTGCAAGTGATGGGACCTTAGGAACTAGACACAGGGTGACAAGGTGTGGGTCATCTAGTTACCATTTTGTATGCACGGACATCATCTGGATGCTTCTACCGGTAGATGATGCCATGAGCCTCGAGCACGGACGTCCATCAGAAGGAAAGACCATTCTCCCTGCCATCCGGTTACACGGGTACAACTTGTACCGTGTGTTTACGCAGAGAACACGCTCAAACCCCAAATCTAATCCTCGCAGTCGGCAGAAGGATGCCTATCGTGTCTCTCCATTCTGATTCCTCTGATGCAGGTTCAGAAATATGGTGAGCGTAACGTATCGGGATGGATCAGTCTACTTGTCAACGATGCCCTATAAAAAGGACCGCGTTTTTCGATCATGGTGCTTTGGCTAAGTCACTCTCAGACGCATTCTTCTCTCACTCAGTAATCAATCACCTATGGTTCAAACTGCTCCATACGGAACGTGGACGTCCCCTATCACACCGGAGACTGTTGCCACTAGCGTACGTGGCTCATCCCTCACTTGTAACTGCACTTACACTTTTCGTATGGATAGAGCATCGTATTCGATGATGTGCTAGTCGACCCCATTACATCGGTCGTGTACCATATCGAACAGCGCCCCGATGAAGGCGGTCGATCTGTAATTGTCAACACGGCTGAAGGTCGGGACGTGATCCCATCTGATTTTAATGCGCGCGATGCCGTGAATGAATATGGCGGTGCTGCAGCCGTTGTGTATGGAGGCGTCGCCTATTTCTCGAATGCAACAGACGGCAGAGTGTATTCAGTCAAAGACGAACAGGGCAGTGAGCCGAGCCCAGTCTCACCCGGTACGTCGACGTTAGTTAAAAGTGCCGTTCTCGACTGCTAGACCGATCCGCCGCCAGAGGATCCCAACAAACAATATCGCTATGCCAACTTTGCCGTGCATCCTGTTCAAACTAATTTGATCGCATCTATACTCGAATATCATCCCGACGAAAACCCCCAGAACGTTGTAACCACTTTATGTGTCCTTGATACCACGACAGCCGCACGCACAGGCCTTGTGAAAGGCGCAGATTTCTATGCTGCTCCAGTCTTCAACCCTTGTGGAACTAAGATCGCCTGGCAGGAGTGGTACCAGCCAGACATGCCCTTCGAAGGAGCCTTGATTTATGTCGCAGATGTCTCGATCAAAAACGGTACCATTGTCCTCTCTAACACGACGCGCGTCGCCGGGAAAAAGCTCGAGATCTCCGCAGGATACCCCTCTTGGATCTCTGACACCGCCTTACTTTATACTTCCGACTATACTCCCGGCTCGTCCATCCGTTTCCAGAACCCGTTCATCTATTCCACTGACACCGGCTCCTCTCGAGCTGCACTTGCAACTCCGATCGCACAGGACTTCGCTGAGCCTGCCTGGTACTTTGGGCTTTATCCTTACGCTCTCCTGGGAGACGGCAGTTACGGGGCATTCACTGCCTTCCAGGATGGCCGCAATATCCTATATATTCTTAATCTCACCAAACCTTCCGACCCGGTACAAATAGTTGATTTCCCATTCGTGGTGGCGCAACATCTGAAGCAGGCGGGTCCCAATGCTACGACGTTTGTTTTTACAGCTAGCTTGAACAATCAACCTGGTGGCGTGCTTCAGTGTTCACTTGGAGCCGCACCTTCGTTTGTCCCGACTTACGAGTACTTGAAAAGGAGTTCCGCGCAGCCGGTGGATGACGCGTACATTTCAGTCCCCAAACCCTTTACGCTGTACAAGGGTGGTGATCCTAACCCAATCTATGCCATCCTGTACCTCCCGAAGAACCCTGACTTCGAAGGACCAGCTGGAAAGAAGCCACCCTGCATCACGGGTGTGCATGGAGGCCCAACTTCCATGTCGACGCAGGCATTGGACTTGAAAAAGTTGTATTTTACTAGCCGTGGATTTGCTTGGTGAGTAACTGCAACTTTCGGCGATATTGGTGACTGGTATCGACCGACGATAAAACTGTTAGGTTGGATGTGAACTATCGTGGATCATCGGGATACGGCCGAAACTATATGTGAGTGAGCTTCTTCCCCGTAAATGATCACAAATACAATTGCGCACTCCTAGTGAGCTCCTCGCTGGTAATTGGGGTATCCTGGACAATGAGGATTGTGAAGATGCTGTTACAATGGTCGATAAACAACAAGGCTTGGTTGATAGCAAGCACGCTGCAGTCCGGGGAGGCTCCGCTGGCGGGTTCACCACGCTTTGTTCGACTACCACAGCCAAAAACATTAAGTATTACAAGGCCGCGACGTCTGCCTATGGTGGCATATCGGACCTTAAGCTTTTGGCTCAGGCGACGGAGAAGTTCGAGTTGCAGTACATGTACAAGCTCTTGGGTGGTTCTCCGGATGAAATCCCGGAGGTGTACGAGGAGCGCAGCCCGTATTACAATGTTCTCGACCCATTTGGTCAGCCCCAGATGACTATTCCACTTCTCGTGAGTTACGATTTTGTCGATGCCCACGCACATGACTGACTGACCCATTTGTGTACATGTCGTGTAGATGTTACAAGGAAAAAACGACCCTGTGGTTCCAGAAGATCAGGCCACCGGATTCTTGGAAAAGATCAAGCAGGAAGCGCCAAACGAGAAGCTTTCTTACCACTTCTACGATGGCGAGGGTCATGGCTGGAAGAAGGCGAGCACGATCAAAGACGCATTGATACGTGAACATAAGTGGTATGTGGAGAACCTATTGTAATTGTTTGCTTGTGTCCGAGAGTGTACAGTATCTGAATGTAGTCGCCTTCTCGAGATCTGTCTTAACGGATTTGTGTCACTGCCAGCGACTTGGGAGACAAGTGGTGAAAGCTCCACCACTCAACATCACAAGATGGTCCTTCGCAAAACACACATTTCTGTGGGTATTAGTGAGAAAGGTGGCTACCACCGCAGGCGGTCCTTCCGGAGCCAAAACTGACATGTTTTTATGCAACTTCCGTAATCCTGTCTTAAGACGATTGCCCTCTTAGTCACTCGGACCCACCTCATCCAGAAAACGTCATTAGGCTCCTCTCAAACCCACTGCAGCAAAGACGACAGCGTGCGAAGTTAAGAGTGATATGGCTGTGACCAGATTACCAGGTATTCCCTGGCGATTGGCTTTAATTATTTACACTCATTCACTAGCAAGTCTGCCGCAACCTGCTTGAAGACGGTGCAGTTTTTTTTATACCTGATGCGCTGATCGTGCTCTGCAGGTTTTCGTGGCTCGATAGTGAGTTTCCGATCGGCTAGTATGTTCATGTATGGGCTTAGCAGCCACGCAGTGTTTCGAAAGGGTACGAGTTGACTGTCAATCACGACTTCATTCTGACAAGTGCTTGGTGTCCTTTGTCCTCCTTTTCCATAGGATTCGCAGTCATGCTTGCATCCGAGGCGGCGGCGACCGATCACCACATGAGACCTCCCAGTGCAACCTAGGCTCGGAATCCTGCGAGAACTGCAGTGTGTAGAGTCCACGGACATTATCATATCTGGAGGCTTCTACTGGTATACAGTGGGGCCTCACGCACATGCATCAGAAGGACTATTCAGCCTGCCATCCGGTTACACGGTAATACCGTGTTTGCGCCGAACCGAAATGGCGAGAATGCCCTCAAACTCCAAATCTAACCCTTGTAGTCGGCAGACGGATACCTATTGTGTCGTTTCATTCGAATTCCTCTGATGCAACAGGTTCAGAAGTGCGGAGCATGGTCCATCGGAATCCCGACGATGCCCTATAAAAGAGATCGCATTTTTCGATCATGATGCTTTGGCCCAGTCGCTCTCAGGCGCATTCCTCCCAGTAATCAATCACCTATGGTTCAAACTGCTCCATATGGAACGTGGACGTCCCCTATCACACCGGAGACTGTTGCCACTAGCGTACGTGGCTCATCCTTCAGTTTTAACTGCGCTTACACTTTTCGTATGGATAGAGCATCGTATTCGATGATGTGCTAGTCGACCCCATTACATCGGTTGTGTACCACATCGAAGAGCGCCCCGATGAAGATGGTCGATCTGTAATCGTCAACACGGCCGAGGGTCGGGACGTTACTCCCTCTGGCTTCAACGCAGCTGATGCCGTGAATGAGTATGGTGGAGCTGCAGCCGTCGTGTACGGAGGCATCGCCTATTTCTCGAATTTAACAGACGGCAGAGTGTATTCAGTCAAAGACGAAGAGGGTAGTGAGCCCAGCCCTGTCTCACCTGGTATGTTATTGTTGGTTAAAGTGCAGTTCTCCAATTCTTGGCTGATCTGCCGCCAGAGGATCCCAACCAACAATATCGCTATGCTAACTTTGCCGTGCACCCTGTTCAAACTAATTTGATCGCATCTATCCTCGAATATCATCCCGACGAAAACCCCCAGAACGTTGTAACCACTCTGTGTGTTATTGATACTGCGACTGCGACACGGACAGGCCTTGTGGAAGGCGCAGATTTCTACGCTGCTCCAGTCTTCAACCCGTCCGGTACTAAGATCGCCTGGCAGGAGTGGTACCAGCCAGACATGCCCTTCGAAGGAGGCTTAGTCTATGTCGCAGATGTCTCAATCGAAGACGGTGCCATTGTTCTCTCTAACACGACGTACGTTGCCGGGGAAAAGCTCGAGATCTCCGCAGGATACCCCCTTTGGATCTCTGACACTGCCCTACTTTATACTTCCGACTATACTCCCGGCTCGTCCCTTCGTTTCCAGAACCCGTTCATTTATTCCACTGACACCGGATCCTCTCGAGCTGCGCTTGCAACTCCGATCGCACAGGATTTCGCCGAGCCTGCCTGGTACTTTGGGCTTTATCCTTACGCTCTCTTAGGAGACGGCAGTTACGGGGCATTCACTGCCTTCCAGGATGGCCGCAATATCCTATATGTTCTTGATCTCACCAAATCTTCTGATCCGGTGCAAATAGTTGATTTCCCATTCGTGGTGGCGCAACATCTGAAGCAGGAAGGTCCTGATGCTACCACATTTGTTTTTACAGCTAGCTTGAACAATCAACCTGGTGGCGTGCTTCAGTGTTCACTTGGAGCCGCACCTTCGTTTGTCCCGACTTATGTGTACTTGAAAAGTAGCTCTGCGCAACCGGTAGATGACTCGTACATTTCAATCCCCCAACCCCTTACATTGTACAACGATGGCGATCCTAACCCAATTTATGCCATCCTGTACCTCCCGAAGAACCCTGACTTCGAAGGACCAACTGGCGAGAAGCCACCCTGCATCACAGGTGTGCATGGAGGCCCAACTTCCATGTCAACACAGGCAATGGACCTGAAAAAGTTGTACTTCACCAGCCGTGGGTTTGCCTGGTGAGTGGCTCCGGCTTCCGATGAGATCAGCAACTGACATCAATCAATGATGAAACTACTAGGTTGGATGTGAACTATCGTGGATCATCGGGATACGGCCGAGACTATATGTGAGTGAACATCTTCCCCATAAGCGATCACGAATACAACTGTGCACTCCTAGCGAGCTTCTCGCTGGTAACTGGGGTATCCTGGATAATCAGGATTGTGAGAATGCTGTTACGATGGTCGATGAACAGCAGGGTTTGGTTGACAGCAACCGTGCTGCAGTCCGAGGAGGTTCCGCTGGCGGGTTCACCACGCTTTGTTCGACTACCACAGCCAGCAACAACACGTACTACAAGGCCGCGACATCTGCCTATGGTGGCATATCAGACCTTAAGCTTTTGGCTGAGAAAACGGAGAAGTTCGAGTTGCAGTACATGTACAAGCTCTTGGGCGGTTCTCCGGATGAAATCCCGGACGTGTACACGGCACGCAGCCCATACTACAACGTTCTCGATTCATCTGGTCAGCCTCAGATGACTATTCCACTTCTCGTGAGTCACGATTTTGCTTATGCCCACGTACCCTATGAATGACGCACTTATGTGCACCTCGTACAGATGCTACAAGGAAAGGAGGATCCTATAGTTCCAGAAGAGCAAGCCATCATATTCTTGGCCAAGATCAAAGTGGAAGCACCAGACGAGAAGCTTTCTTACCATTTCTACGATGGCGAGGGTCACGGCTGGAAGCAGGCGAGCACAATCGAAGACGCATTGAAACGTGAACACAGGTGGTATTTGGAGAACCTACTGCTCTAAAGGTTGGTCTGCTGGTGTCAGGGAGTGTACGATATTTGACCGTAGTCGACTGCTTGAGAAATGTCTTAACAGATGTGCCACTGCCAGCGACTAGGGAGTGGAAGCTCCATCGCTAAGTAGCACAGAATGATCCCTTTCGCAGAACATGAAGTAGATTTCTACGATCTATTTTCACATCTTGTCAGAACACCGATGTATCTTCGCATGAAAATAGTCTCCTACCTCGTAAACAGAGTACAATGCTTTCTTGCGCAATCAAATACGTTTTGAGCGAATCGTACTGTAACTAGTCTACCTTTGCTCACAAAGTGACTCAAGTACAGCAGATGGTGTAAAAGAAGCCGAAGGCCCGAGACGCGTGAGCTTTAGATGGGTTTAATCTTGAAGTGAAGGCTGATGAGAGAGAAGATAAAGCACTAATCGAGCAGTTAGCGAAGAAGATTTGGAAGAATGCCTGAGGGACTCACTCTAAGATCCTGGACAAGATAGTAGAACACACGAAGACCTTCGGGGTCTTCGCTATCCTGGATCTCAACCAACGACCCGATCTTTGCAGTCTAGCAAGCCCGTGAGAGGCGGAAATCGCCGTAGGATGATATTTGCGAACCTCAAATGCGATATGATCGTTGCCTATCCGAATTTCAAGCTCCTGTTTCCCAACAATGTTCTTTTTCGGCCAATTTGTATCGTCTTCCCTGTGCACGAATGAACGAGGGTCAAAAAATGTTTCTTTATCGAGAAGAAAAAGAAACAGTGGATGTTACTTTGTTATTTCACTCGACTCAACTATACGTTTGAGCTCCTTGACCACCAAAGGCCCTACCCACACTGCAACGATTGGTTAGTCGCGGTGTGACGAGCTCCGTAACTTTTTCGACGAACTTTCTTTGCGAATCAGACTGTCGTTTCGGTAGTTGGAGTTGTTGGCATAGCGCAGGCGACCATGTGAGTACTCGAACTCGAGGAACTCGTGGCCGTGTTTACCGGAGTGACCGGTGCTACACGCACGAGTCAGCCTGCCGCTCGCGTAGACGTGATGATATGATGCACGCACTAGTACCTAGATATATTATGGGTAAATAATGCTTTAGATGAGTCTGATAGGCTGGCTCACCTGAGGTAGAACGGATCGCTGTCGTAGGATGCCATGGTGGTCGTTGTCGAAGGCAGATTGGCTGACTAATACGCTCGATGTTGTTTAGGTCCAAACAAAAGGAAATACACCTCCAAGCCAACCATTATTATTAGGGGGTGCGAGCATGTAGCTGTTGATACGATCCTATCCCCACTGCTACTCACCCATTCATTCTTTGGTACGTCCTTTATACACTCGTCCTAAACGACAGTGCACACGGGGGCCTCGATTCTCACACCCGAGACACACCCTCGGTACTCAGTCTAAGAGGCACCCTGCGTTATGTGACCAGATTACTCTGAATGTGCCGCTGGTGAACTGTTGTCCAAGGCAGCATCATGAACAAACCGCCAGATAGTCTTAGATCTGTCATGGGTTGCTCTGTCTTTAGAGGGGACCGATCGTTGTCGTCGTTTCTCAACGACCTCTTTCAAAATGAGTGAGGTGGCTATGGGTGGAGACCTCGGCGTGCATGCTCAGCCAATCGAAGAAAATTGTTGGCCATTTCACGAGGATGTCCAACAATCCTTTGAGATGTGGCGGCGCAGAATTGGCATCGTACCTTCCCCCGACCATGAAATGCAAGCACAATTCAAAAGACTGCCAATTTCAATGTAGTGTGGTGGCTACAACTAATAGACAATTTCACGATACAGTACGGTAGCTAGGGAGGACGTGTAACTTTGATTAAATGGAGTAGGAGAGAGGGCAACTAGAGGTTGCGCATGAGCGAAAGGAGCACCATTCTCGGCGGGCATGGCAGGGATTTCGAGATAAAAAGGACCTCTGTTCCCAGGAGGAATGTCCGAGAGGCCGAGCGCTTCCTCCCAAGGAAATAATCTGTCTCCATGGGAATAGGTTCCAGGGCGAGGAACATCCCAGAATCTGAAGCTGTTGGACGTGTTCACAAGAATACCAAGTGTGACATCCCAGTCATGCACATCATGAATCTGGGACTGGTCCAGCTTGGAGCTGGAATCCCTCAGGTGAATTATAGCTCACAAACCTTACGGAAGTTCAAGCCTTCAAGGGGTATTCTCACGTCAAGGATGGAGCAAGAATAAAACTCGATGTGGAGGCAACTAATACATTTGAAACCTGTTTTATGCAAAAATGCTCACTGCAACTTCTGAAACATGCTCTTGGACTGCTCCAAAGCCGCAATCTCTGCCTCAAGCACTTTTTGCTACAAGGAGTAGTGTTATTATAAACACGGCAACAAGTAAGATTCATTCATAGCTCAAACTAACCTTATCCTCGTTGGCTTGTTGCACTGTCGTTGGTACGCTGTCTCGGTAGTCAGGCTGCGACATGACTTTTAATAGCTTGTCAAGGTTAAGGTTCACAGCGTGGATCTTCTTTTCCAACTTTGCGACCTCAGCTTCGAGATCAATGAAGCCCTGCATCGTGATTAGTTGTCAGGTCAGTCCATCACCCTCCTATCATCAGGCTTACCTGAACAGCTAGGTATACAGCAACTGTTGGAGACAGGGCAGTTGACCCACAGCCAGGTGGCAACTGGGACAAATCTCCTATAACCGCCACGTTTGTACACCCTTTAATTAGTGAACCTATAGTCGGTGCTTGAGATTCGAGGAGTGCCGTTTCCGCAATATCACTGGCATGAATAAACACTGAGCAATTCACGATGAGTGACGAATCACAGGTATCGAGCAGGAAAACTCACATTGGATGTCCGACTGCAAATTGTATGATGCCGCAAGTGAACGACCAGTGCGGACCACAGAAAAGACAAGTTCAAATTGACTCTCGGCATCATTAAAGACGAAAGATGCATCCTACAGAATAGAGAAAGACATGGGCACATACAGTCTGAAACCGTGTTGCAACATACCTGCGTTGGGTATCTGGAGACCATTATGGATGGGCCGTCATTTATTCTACGAGGGAGGCGCTGCCAAAGCTCCTCAGTGACAAAAGGCATAAACGGATGAAGAAGCCTGAGTCCGTAATCAAGGCATGTATAAAGTGTTTGCTGCGCCGAAATGCGAGTCTCTAAAGTAACTGTGGGATCAGTCATTGGCTTCATAGCTTCCTGTTGGTGGAATCAGCTAGTACATCTAGGATCAGACACAGAGGGACGTACGATGAACACATCACAAAGTTCATAGAGCCAGAAATTATAAACTGCCGTCGTAGCCGCCATGAAATTTCTTTGCTCAAAAGAACTGTTGACGTTGGCTGAAGCTATGTTGAGTTTATGAAGGATCCATTTTTCCACGAGGGTCTCGTTTCCAGTGGGCTGTGTTGGGTATTAGAATAACGAAGATGATACAGTACGCGTACTTGCAGTCGGTAAAGCATTCGGAATGAACGTGGAGTCCAGCTTGAGCATAGCGAACTTGGTTGCGTTGAATATCTTGTTGCAGAACTTTCGATATCCCTCCACGCGGAGAATGTCGAGATTGATATCCCGTCCTGCCAGGTATGCTCAGCGTAGTGCGACCGAAGAATCGAGAACTGTGCTCACCTCCTCCGGAATACGCGCAGAGAGCGAAACGCAGGCCATCAGTACCGCACTCCGGGATCCCTCTAGGGAAATCTTTCTTCTGCCCAGCGATTGCCTTGGTAATTTCTTTCTCATCTAAATTACCTTCATAAAGTTTCTTATGAAGATCTGCGAGGGGTAGTCCGTAGATAACATCCAAAGGATCGACAACATTGCCTAAGGATTTGCTCATCTTCCGACCGTGGGCGTCGCGCACCATGGCGTGACATAGCACTTCCGAAAATGGGACTTTGTCAGTTAGGTATATTCCGAGTAGAACCATGCGAGCCACCCAGAAGAAGAGGATGTCCCATCCTGTCTCAAGCATGCTCGCAGGATAGTAATGAGAGAGATCGGGAGTCTGTATACGTCTATTACCTGAAATTCGTGGGAATGGAGACGACGTACCCGTTCTGGCCATCCCATGATCGAGAAGGGCCAGAGACCAGACGAAAACCATGTATCGAGAACGTCCTCGTCCTGTTCAAGCGTGAAATTGGCACCATTCGCCAGGGCTTTGGCTCGGGCAGTAGCTTCTTCAAGTGTTCGTCCGACGACCCAATTTTTGCCATCATTGACCTGCATCTGGTCAGATAGTGCCATGAGGATGCACGAAGGACACTGACATCAGCCTCAACGCCTTCAACACGAACAAAGTATGCAGGACATCTATGGCCCCACCAAAGTTGACGCGAGATACACCAGTCCTGGATGTTCTCCAGCCACCGGTACCAATCCGCCTCTGACTGCTTAGGACTTATCATGAGTTCCCCGTTACGAGTACGCTAACAATTCAGGTTATTGCAATATTCCACTAGGATAACTCGTAATTAATACCTTGATTGCCTCTTCTGCAAGCGGTTTACAATTTACCCACCACTGCGGTTTCAGTATGGGCTCGATGATATCTCCAGATTTGCTGTCGCTTATTGAGGCGATCGGGGTATAGTGATGCACAATACCACGTACCTGCAGATAGGGATTTGCATTGGATTGTCTTTTATCTCAATGAAAAGGCCGGCCTCCGTGAGCGCTTTAACGACCTCTCTCCTCGCATGAAATCTTTTCATACCCTAGGAAGCCGTCAATACCATTGTCCCAGCAGAACCAAAATGCTAACCTGGAATTTCTCACCCGCATTGGCATTTAATGTTCCATCGTCATTGAGGATATTGATGAATTCTAATCCGTGCCGCACACCAACTTCGTAGTCGTTTGGATCGTGGGCAGGTGTGATCTTCACGGCACCAGTGCCAAATTCCATGTCTACGACAATAGCATCGGTAACAATGGGTAAAAGGCGGTCGACAAAAGGATGTTTAGCGAATTTTCCGTGGAGATGCTAAGGCAAATTTTAGCAGATGGGTATGTAGACTTGCACGGCCGCTCACCTTATACCGAGGGTCATCAGGATGTACTGCAATTGCGGAATCTCCCAACATCGTTTCCGGTCGCGTAGTAGCAACGACGATCTTCTCGTCTACAAAACAATTCCATTAATTAGAAGGCAAGGTCATTTAAAAAACACGTACCCGAGCCTTGTATGGGGTACGCAAAAGAGGTAATTACACCGAATTCGAATTTCTCCTTTAGATCATACCCCGGTACGTTCAAGAGAGTTCTACCCTCTAGCTGTTTTTGATCTACCTGTACTGATAGTCAAAACTATGTTCTCCTTGGGAATCTCGGTTATACCTCTAGATTGGACAGTGTGGTATTCAGCTTGACACACCAGTTGACAAGGCGATTAGCGCGATAAAGGATGCCCCCTTCATGCAGTCGACAAAATGTCTCGATGACAGCTTTTGAGAGTGACTGTGACGCGTCAGCAGAGAGTTTGCATCGCAAAACCCAGATACTGACTGGATCCATGGTAAATGCGACACGATCCCAGTCATAACTTCCTCCGAGCCTGCGTAGCTGATTAGTGATACGAGCTTGATAGCTTGCATCAGGGTCAGTGAGATCAAAATTCCACGCGTGCAAATCAACCTACTCGTTCTTCCAGTCCAAAACTTTCGCCAGGAAAGTTTCCCTGCCCAGATCGTGTCGCGTCTTTCCCTCTAACTTGTATAGCCTCCGCTCAACAACGGACTGGGTGGAGATACCAGCGTGATCAAATCCGGGGACAAAAAGAGTCGTCTTGCCCAACATACGGTTCCTTCAAACACGGGAAGTCAGTGTGGATTTGAATGTTGGGAGAAACTGCTGATACTCACCAGCGCACCAGACAGTCTTGGATGGCAACAGTGAGCGCGTGACCAATATGCAAGCTCCCGGTCACGTTTGGAGGAGGGGCGGGGATGACAAATTGTCCTTCGGGTTTGGCGGTCCCGTCAGACTGTGTCTGGGGTTTAAAGAATCCCTGCGCTTCCCACCAATCGTACCAAGCGGCCTCCACGGCGTGCGGATTATAACTTGCGGCCATTGGCTGAGACATGTCTGGAAACGCAGGGTCATCCTTAGAGACTGAGATGAAATCATTGATCAAGCAACATACCCTTCTTCTCTCCCTTGGGAGTGGTGTTCTCGAAAACAGTCTCTTCCACTTTCAATGTTTTCTCCTTGTCTGCCTTCGCTTTCTTGTCTGAAGCAGGGGCAGCCTGTTTTAGTTGTTTTGCAGCTAATTTAGCTTCTTTCTCCAGCCTCTTTGCCTCTTTTTTAGCTGTAAGAGATGATCATCAATGTCTTCAAATTAGTAGCAGGTGCCATTAGTTTCTACCTGCATGTTTGGATGGGACACCATCCACTTGTGGCGCCCCTTCCCCTGCCCCTGCGGTGTGCATGCCAGAAAAATACAATGATGGTCGGTGATGTCGATAGGCAAGTCTGAGATATCGATAATAAACCGAGATGACCATGCGGTAATTGGACTTTCGGAAGTCGGAGGTCGGATGGCAAAATCTCGAGTCATGGCTTAGATAAGCAAAAATAGCCCCTGTGCTTATCCAATCAATTAGCCGAGCCTGTGCTGGCTGTTCCGTATACTCTCCGCTGCAGCCGACTAAGCCCAATGACAGCCACGCCTTATCGACGACGGCCAGGCCTTAAAAGCCAGAGGCAATCCACGTCCCAGTGATTTAGTTACTAACCATGGCCACGTCTGCCCCCCCAGAGATCATTGTCCCTGCTAAACCCTCCTCCCCGGAGGTGCTCGCTCGTCTCTTCCCCGGGCTCAAACCACCCCCGTCTGTGCTGGCTCCTACTCGCATCGCGAACAACGGTCCCGATGCATTGGCTGCGTTACTCACCGCACTCAGAGACAACCACGAAAGGAGCCACGTATTCTTCAACCGGTTCAGTTTCCACAAGTATGTCCTCCCCTCTCATGCCCGCGTTTCGACCTGACTTCCCTCTGCGATCAGCCATTCCACTCATCACTTGCTCGCCATCTACGCACTTGGGGCACCAGGCCCGGTGATTACCGCTGCCTATGAGCTTACTCATCTTGACCATCAGCGAATTGCATTCGTTGCACCCGAAAACGTGGTGATCACCGACGAGAATTTCACTGATTATCTCGGAAATGACCAGTACGTCCTTGCCTCTCAGATCCCCCCAGATCAGTCAACCCATCTCCCATCCTAGGAATTACAATGCGTATCTCGATTACTTCCACCGTATCGTCCTCCAACCTGGCGCAACCATCCCTGATATCATAGAAAAATATATCTTCTCTGATTACTACAACATTAGGACGCCAAAGGAGGGCACTCAACAGCCAGAAATGTTAAACAGGTTCTTGGAAATTCTTTTACACCCCATCATTCACGTCGGATATGGTGCCGAGTTTGGCCTCCTAGGCATGATCGCGGAAGGTAGGGAACTAATTCGTTCCACCGCTACATCCGTTCACCCGCCTGTTGCAGGTCTGGCCTGGACTGCCGTCCATCCTGCGGGCGCGACGACGCTCATCTCACGCCTTCTGTTTACTCCCGAGCGTACCACTCCACTCACAGAGTTAGAGAAACAAGGTATGTGGGGTACAGATTAGCGCTTGGTCTCACTAACTTCCAACTCAGAGCCTGAATGGATGCCCAAGTCTGGCACACGCCTTAGAGCGTTGAATATCTTGTCACTCATGCTCCGAGATACGCGCTTCTTCGGTTCGAGAGTTCTCGACAAGCACGAGTTTGCTGCCATGCTCGAGTCACATGGCGAAATCTTTAACAAGTACGCCGAAATGTGGGATTGCAACATCGAGAACCAAGAAGACTTGGAAAAGTACCTAGAGGAGATCATCTTCGCCGACATGCTCATGTACGGCGTCGGAAGCTGGGATGGCGACGATGCCGAATATCGTGCCGACTTCTTCACGTGTGTATATCCCATGCGATATGGCCGGATCTGATCATTTCTGATGGGCTGATTATCTGTATAGCGGCCATATCGTCACATCTGCTCTCTTTTTGCCGTCCCTTTGTGCCCATATATCGCGTCGGTCTCAGACATTGCTGCTTCGTGCCCACTTCTTGACAAGCATCACGTGGTGGGTGGTCCGTGGGAGATCCCCCTTCCCGGTGAAAGAATTTACCGCCACCCCGCTTCCGCCGTTCCCAAATTCCCCGTCTGCAAAGCACTCAACGACTCTTCCGGGTCCCCAGCCCGCTGCTGCATCTGACGCTCTTCCGTCTCCCAACTCTCCGTACGCGTTAGTCCCCAATCCGTGGTATCCAATCCTCGCAAATGCGATCGTCCATCCAAACGAGCACTTGTGCAAATTCCAACGTGCACTCGCGCATTTTGCGACACTGTACGGTCACCGGCAAGCCGGCTTTGTGATGGAGTCGTTGTCTAAGGATGGGGTGGATGTGGATCCCAACTACGCCTACCTGGACGGCTCGGTGTTCTTACGAGTTGCGTGGCTCACGAGTGCAGCGTTGGGTTGGGTAGTCCAGGGTGAGGCTAACACTGGGATTTGGAACTATCAGGAGTTTGAGCAGAAGGCGTATGACGATTTGGCAATGTTGGAAGCACAAGGGAAGGCCTAGTGCCCGACTACTGAAATGGATATCATTGCGGTACTGCGCCCTCTTACAAATGAAATAGATCGTTTGACTTAATCAGCTGACGTCACGAATAATGGGCGTACATAAGGATGGTTGCATATGCTCAGTTGAGGGGCCAGCAGGCTTCCAATTCCCATCTTTTCCCCGCACTGTTGATCTGTGCTGATAACCATGGCTGAGGTTTCCCCCGAGCTTGATCAGACTGCTGATTACCCGTTTCATCGCAAGCCTGAGATCCCCGTCGTCGTACCGCCTACTAGTGCACATGGCATCAGTCCGTACTCGGCCGAGGCTGCTGCTACCATCCAAGTCCCTCCCAAGCCACCTTACATGGAGCAGCTTTTCTATGTCCCAAAGCCTCCTCTGTCTGCGATAAGCCCTCAGAGATTTCCAGGGGCTGATCCTGAATCGACAGATGCTCTCATCCGAACGTTGTCCCACAACCACGTTGCCTGGCATATCTTCTTCAATTACAAAGGATTCCACAAGTGCGCTCAGGTGCTTTAGTTTTCATGTTAGAATTGACAGGCTTTGTATTAGTCATGCCCCGCATCACCTGCTTTCTATCTGGGCGATGGGCGCTAGTGGTCCAGTCATAGATGCCGCATATGCGACGCACTGTGTGTACCAGCGGCCTGCATTCGAATCGCCTGGACACGTCACACACGATAATGTCCACAAGCATCTCGACGATGAACGGTACGTAGTTCCTCCTTTTTGTCCTACCCGCACACTAGCCCGGCATCTTTAACTAATCGCGGACTTATTACATAGTTATTACTCGGCCTATCTCAAGTTTTTCTCAGCTGAGGTCCTCAAGCGCGGCCTTCCAGAGTGTTTGGAAGAATATGTATTCTCTCCTGCTGCTAATTTTACTCGTGATGGTGGCGAACAACCCGCAATGCTGTCCCGATTCGTCATGGGCGCCATTCACCCTTTCATACATACCGGTTTTGGAGCAGAGTTTGGCCTGGCGGGTGTCAGCGCAGAAGGTATTAGTGTCCGTCTTTAATATCGTCATGCTGATTCACTGTGCGAGAATATAGGGTTGGCAATGACTGCTGTACACCCTTCCAACTTAGACTTAATCGACAGAGCCTGGTTCCCGGACGTCGTCTCCGAACCTAATATCAAAGGTGGTACGCGGAGCGCATTGACGATTTTATCTCTCATCGCATGTGATCCTCGTTTTTCCAACGTCAAACCAATCGAAGGTGGCCTCCTTGCAGGGGGCCTCAAGAGATACGGCAAGGCCATCCGCGAATACGTGGAAATGTGGAAGTTCGATATATCTTCCGAAGTCGGTCTAGCCGACGCGATCGAGGAGCTCTCTTGGGTGAACACCTTGATCTACGGGGTCGGTGGTCACGTCTCGAACCAACGCTTCAAGGCGGATTTCTTCCTCATGCATCTTTTGACGTCGTCACTCTTTCTTCCGAGCTTAGTTGCGAATATTCCCAAGTATTCGTCTCGCAGGCTCTTTCTCCTCACGTACTTCATCACGTCCCTCGTATTCTATGTCGCTCGCGGTCGCCCAAAGCTAGACGTCCGAGCATTCTACGAAGGGACGCAACATCTGCTACATAAAGTCCCTGGAGTGCATACATCTCCTGCCCCAGGCACCCTACCGGACCCATCGTCAGATTTAGCACAAACGCCTAACACGTGGCTTCCTCTCATCCAAACTGTGCTTGTTCACCCCAACGAGCACCTGTGCAAGGCGCAACGTGCCTTGGCACATTATTCTGCCCTGTACGGCACCCGCAGGAAAGGTGAACTATCTGGGCTGGTGGAAGGTCGGAGTTTGAGTGCTGCGCAGCTGGCTAGGGAGGACGAGGCGGAGGAGAAGGTAGGGCTGAAAGAGCTGGATGGAACTGTGTTCTTGCGTATTGCAATGTTGACGCAGAATAGGCTGGGATGGATGCGCGAGGGCGAGCATGAAGACCGCTGGGATTTTGATGGGTTCTATGCAGAAGAGAGTGCGTGAAAGGTGGGTAGGTGGAACGCCGAATGTACTTTAGTAAGTGATTGCCAAGAGGTGATTGCAGGCGTATTTCCACATGTTCGCTCAAACCTCTGTCTCTGAAAATGTACTACCAAAGAGACTGCGATGTAAATTTCCTTCTACTGGTTCCATATGTGAAAGACAGCAATAGTGCAATGCAAAAGGTCAAATAGAATGAATGGATGATGACTAATATTACAGTTTGATGTGCTGCAATATTGTGACAATCCCCTCATCACATGCTTTAACAGCTTCCCTTGCTCAACTGCCCTGACATGTTGCATGACATCATGTGACACACTGGCAGCATCTTTTTGTCAGTGTTGTTTCACTTCAGTCACCCCCTTCAGGGGACCTGTTAGGTCCATATGTCCTTATAGATGTATGATGTGTCCACCTAATAGGTGTTGACCACCCAGGTATTCCCAACCACTGCTGGAGATTTGCCAGGCCTTGGAGATTCTCCAGCAGATTGTCAGGGTTTCTGGGGTCCCAATGGAACTTCCCAGTGGAAAAATAGACCTAAGCCAAAGGTATCATTAGGGTTTTCCCAGGCTAAGTGGACCCATTCCTAGAGCATTGTGGGGGTTTCCCCATGCTAAATAGACTTATTCCCTGTTGTATGTATTCTACAGTAGCAATGCCAGGTATAGTGTGGTTGACAAAAAGATGTTTAGTGGATTTTCCATGGAAATGCTAGTGGATGGGCACATAATAGTGTACACTGTATATGCAATGGCTTAGTACCAACTTGTGCTTTAAAAATGTATCAGTAATATCAAGGTTAGATGGTGCTGCTGCAAATCAGTAATCATGTAATTCATCACATCACCAACAACTACTGCTATCACGTGCAATAGCCAGCCATGGTAGCAAGTGCCTCCCTCACTGCAGTCATACTCGGTCGGAGCATAGGGATAGGATCCCAACACTGATTCAGGATCTCCCAGAACTCCTCCTTCTGTTTCTCAGTGAACACGATCTTGCATGTCGTCGGTGCACCCCTGGATGGTTTGACGCCTCGCATTATGTCAACGGTCACAGCGGGGTCGTTCCACCGGTGAGCATATGGCGGGTGTCCTGTCGCCACCTAGGACATACGTACATATATGATGCCCTCTTGCTATCAAACAAAAAAAGGACGGACCTCCAGACATACGCATCCAAAGGAGTAGACGTCGCTTTCAGTTGTGATTTGCGGAACCTCATCGTCGACGAGTGCAATAAACAGTTCAGGCGCCATCCAACGCGTTGAACCACGGTGCCCAGACGACCTTAGCTTCGCAGCTTGCAAACTGGACTCCATAAGTGACAGCTCCTCAATGACCGTGGAAAGTCCAAAGTCTGTGATGACGGCGGTACCGGCATCACTGATGAGAATGTTTGTCTAAAACAAGTTTAATGTCTTGACCAGAGAAACGCAAGATGGATGATCGCATACCCCTCTTAGGTCGCCATGCACGACGACAGGCTTCATATTGTGCAGGTAGCTCGCTCCTGAGGCAACTTGCAACAACTTATTTGTTTTGTTGAGAATGGCAGGAGTCCATTAGATACTAAAATTCACGTACCAATGCCAGCCTATCTGGTTGCACGTCCTCTCTTTCAAGATAGTGCATAATAGTGCCATTTTTGCACCAAGGGGACACCATTGCCATTGAGGTTGCAGACTGAATGACGCCGTAGAGAGGGGCGATGTTGGGGTGCTGCAAACGATACCATGCGATCACCTCGGCTTTTAGGCGCTAACGAATCATGAGAAACACAACGAATATCGCGGCAGTTATGAAGTTACCCTGAGGAATTTCTCCCGTACATCCTGGGCAACGCCATAGCATTGACGGAGGAACTTGAGGGCCACCTGTTGAACCGAAGCCTCATTGTCAATGACATCACCACCAAATTGGATTCGGTTAGAACAGTACACACCACCCTGGATTCTCCTGCTGAATTGGTCCACACACCTTTCCATACATCTGCAAAACCACCGTGGAACGCGGGATGCTGGCCGACTTTGGTGACCTCATCAGTCAAGTCTACTAGCACCACACTACCCTTGATGAGTAACGTCTTAGTGACCGTTTCGAGAGTCGCTTTCTGCCGCGCGCGCTGTTTAAGGCGGGAGTAATCAAGATGCTCTGGTATCCAACGAAACACGTCGTAGCTGGATATGGCTTGCACAACGGAGGTAAGTGAAGAGAAGTACAGGATGGATGGATGAGTTTGGAGGAGTGAAGCATTACGCAGGTGGACATCGGAAGCAGATTCAAGGTCGACATCGATACACCTTGGCTCTCCGTCGTTACCATTGGGGATAGACGGAACAGGTGCATCTTCCGCATCCTGTGTTCCCAAGATATATAAACAAATGGTAGGCATGACTGGAAACAGCAGGTGGCAGGATGACCTGAGATACATGCGTGAAATCATTTGCAAATATAAAAACCGCAAGACACCTACATGTCCCTACTGAAATCTTCGTCGAGGGTCGCAAAGCAAGTCTCAGGCAACACATATTGACAACCCTCTGCAGCGACCCCGACACAGATGTCTGCCCGACGAAAGTTCCAACAATTCAAGTCTTGAAAGCGAGAAAGCCTGCGTTTGTCAAGTAATTCATGGTGTAGAAAGGAGTGATAACTGCTGAGGAGGGCACGCCTACGGACCCGATGCCAAGCGTGACAAGCATTCACAGTGGCACCATTTTCAGCCATGACGCGTCGAGTCAGGCTGTTGATTGTTGACTCGTATGATTTACTGTTGCGGTAGCGTAGGAAGACAAAATACCGAAGGAGCCGATCGCGAGCACGGTTTGAGATTGGTATTTCTTTTCTTTCGAGTGACCGAGTGCCATTTTGCAATGAACGAACTCTCAATATGAGGTCTGCGAGGATCCTTTCAACCTCATTCTCTAGCCGCATGAACGCTTGCTCTGCTGCACGTACGGCAGACTGACAGCCTTCATCTAATATGTCAGAAAGGAAGTCCTGAAACACGGTGATTGTTTGTGCCGGAACACGACGCGTTTCGGACAGAGTATTGTTAAAGACGTCGTAGATATGCATGCGATGGTCATCGAGGGTACGCCTAGACGAATCCGGATCACTGACATTAAGTTGAGAGAGATTCAGAATCAGATGCGGTGATATGAGTCAGAGGTTCAACAGCCGTACGCATCCGATAACCAGAACTTCCAGAAGAACTGGGGAATGTATGGATGAATATCGGTGGCGGGTTCGGTCTTACACGAGATAAGTCTAAGAGGGCAATGCCAGAGGCAACGCTGGTGGACATACCATGGAAATTCCGTCGGACGCCGGTGAATTTGCGATGACCTGGTGGAATACACCCCGACGTAGACAATGGCGGTGCCAACTGGGCAGTAGACCAGCGACCTGGACGTGAGTTTGCTTTACTTAAGGACTTGTGGAGCCTTGGCATAGCCCCATTATGAAAGGAACACGCAGTGGAGCAGGCACTCTGTGGGAGGCTACACTCCACCCATTCCAGGGTAAAGGCAAATCCCCTCCGGATATTGTGTGATATCGGTCACCAATCCCATCACAGGCGAAGCAACCAAACTGATATGAGAGAGGGTATGTTTTTAGCTTACGGGCATCCACCCACGTGACCGTGTCGGGTGACCCTAAACAGGGAGGAAATGAGTGCTCATCGCTCTCACATACTGTCCAGTACTGGACAGAAAAAGTGATTTGCTGATAAGAATGGAGGACACAGGCCTAGACTCCTAATTGGGAGTCCTCATACCAAGTCATTAGGCACAGTCCAGGGATGACTGTCACGCACAACCACACGGCTGCAGGCCCAGTCGCGAGGAGAGATGCATGTGAATACAAGCAACCATAGTAGTACGAAGGGGTATCGAGATGGTCACTAAAGAATATAAGTTATCTGAGAATACTAACACTACTGTTATGTACAATTCGGCTTGATGGGAAGGACTGTGACGAGAGGCGAATATGGAATGTGTACATGAGTGTCTGTATCTCTGAAAATCACTCTCGATAGGATGGAGGGGAGCTGACACTAGAAGAACCTCCCTTGACAGGCCCGAAACTGTGTTGTGGTGAGGCGAAAGCATAGTTAGCGTCAGACGACATTCCTCGAGGTGGAGGAGAGGCAACAGGCGGGATGGCCGTAGCCTCAGTAGCTTCCTCCATTTCAAACGGATTCTTGAGCGGACCGATAGGTTCGGGATCCGGGAGGGTCTGCAGCGGATAGCTCTGTGGTTCTGAAGGGCCAGCTTGGAACTCCCACCCTACGCTGTCGGAGCTCTGTTGGCGGTGCCTTCCAGTCGGGGTTGCACTTTCACCACGCAGCGCCGTGAGGCTGGAGTCTAAGCCTTCGTTGACTCGACGAGGCTGAGGAGCATAAACGTGGGGTTCAGTCGTCGTGTACCCCACAGCACGACCCTGCTTATCCCACTTCTGGTGAGGGGGGTCGTACGGGGTATCCGATGTGGCAAGTGAGAGATCCGAACGGGCGGGGTTGAATATGGCCTCATCAAACGTCCCGGTAGCATCGACGTTTTGATAGATACCGTCGCTTCCGCCCAAGTTGGTTTGGCTGTAGCGAGAGAAGGTCATATGAAGTGATAGTGGTGTGGTGAAAGACACCTACCGGGCCTTTCGACGTTCGTAGATAACGTCAGGTTTGACTCTGTTCACTTCCTTCCGAATATACCACATCGCTGCCACAGTTACTACGGTGGTGATAGCGGCCACGACATAACTGAGTATCTTGTCACGGGTAGTGGTTGAACCTGTCGACCCCAATCGACGTCAGCGAGCGCACGCCCTAGGGTAATTACCATTACCGTTTGCGTCGTCCTCCAGAAGGGTTCCAATATAAACCGTTATGAATTGCTTCGGCATGGAGAGAATAGCAGCTGCAATGAAGACGAGTATGTTCATGCCACACACAGCGAAGATGGCGGTCGTAACTAATGCAAGAATCACATCACGGAAGAAGCGAGTCCGCGCAACGGAATGCTTACAATGACCCGGCACAGCACTGTATCTTACAATGAGAGCTATCTTGAATCCGCCTTCTCGAACTAGCTTCGAAAGGCATGCATATTGGATGTTGGTCTTTTCCTTTTTGTCGGCGTATGATTTCAAGAAATATTTGAAGGTGCTGTAAGAGATCAATGGGAAGTAGAGCACAGGACGAAACCGAGCTCACTAGAAGTTACCGATTTCGCCGAGTAAAGTTCCTGCTGCAGTAATTGCAAATCCAACCCAGACTCCCCAAACGAGTCCAACCACGATGGCCAGTATCTCGTGTCCAAACAGCTGTATCCACGAGTCAGAGCAGTTGTTGGGCAGACAGGAACGAACATCGAACCGGAGGGAAGGATATGACAAAAAATATAGCGATAGGGATCAACCAGCCAAAGGACAAGCTATGAAAGGGGGAGATGAGATGTGTTCTATGATTCCCGACGGGGCGTCGTCACGCCTGCGCTCACTTATGCATCCAGTTGGCTGCGGGTTGTATCGCATGCACAATTTGCTTGTCGTAGATATATATGAGAAGAGCGACGACGATAACGACGATTGCGACTACATAGTAAACTGGGCGCCATAAATATCAGCAAGCGCTGGGCTGAACGATGCCCGGTGAATGAACACACTGAAGTATTGTTTCGAGAATATTTTCTCCTTGTTCAAGATGCGTCTGATATCAAACATGGCAGTCTGGTTGAGTGCCGCAATCTCGCTCGGAGACGGGCTCGGCGTCCTTGAGGCGCCTCTGGCATCCTGGCCAAAATGTGGGCTATAGGGCTGGTATGGGTCGTGTCCGTAGGGCGGCATGTCGAGGAAACGGGTTGACAATGAGGCTGGTCGTGAGGGTAGAGATCAAGGAAAGTGGGACAGCTGTGACTTGTCCAGTCCGGGAATTTGTCGCCGCTGGCAGTCGAATTTCACGGTTTCAGTTGGGCTTGGCCCTGCGTGCGTCTCGACAACTGTGGAGTTGTTGTTCAACGAGGCAGTTCGCCACTGCCGCTTGTCACCGCAATCGCATGTCATTAAGGCAGCCACTATCGACTGAGCTCGTCGCGATTTTACACTGCTCTGCCCATTCTACACCGGCAACAAAGTATGTACCCTACGGTGTATTGTACTGCGGGAACGACTGTGGGAATGCCAAGTAAGTTGGAGCTTGACCCTCTGTCTCTTCCACGATTGGAATCCACGCAACTTCCAAGGAGGACAAAATCATCGTCCATATATTTTGTGTACTGAGAGCTACGTGAAACAACAGTGTCATCCGTCAGCACAACGGGTAGTAAAGCGGGCGTGAGGTTTCCCGACAGTCACTTCGGCAGCTGGACTCCCAAGCGACATCCAACCAAGGTCGTAATCAACATCTACTCTCTGGGGGCACCTCGACCGGCATCTGCAAACTGTGGCCTGAACTCGCTGGGCGCACCACCCTCCTTCCTCCGGTAATCTTCCCTATCACCACGAGGGGCGCGGTATGCACCACCCTCGCCACCTTGGCGCACAACGGCAGGACGGGGAGGACGGACAGCCCGCTTGTGGGTAGCAGGAACAATCTCATCTGGGAGATGTAGCCTGTAAGGAAGATTGAAGATTTTTCACGATTCTCTTCGGATGACTACAACGGACGTACCATGCACGGAGATAGTCGACACCTTCTGGAGTGAGGACGTAGTAGTAGTATTGCCACGAGAACTGAGTCTTGACCAATCCCTTGGAGGTCAAGCTTTGCATAGCCTTGATTACCTCGAGGTTAGGAACATCAAGGTCTTCGTGCTTGGGCGCATTGTAATCCTTCTTGGCCACAAGGACACCCTCTGCGTCATACATATCAGAGCGGGGATCGCGGGCGGTCGCCGTACCATATACACACCCTTGAAGAGGTTTTCGTAGATAGCGCGCCTGTTCTTCTTTGAAATGATCATGCTGGGCAAGTTGTTACTGTGTTACTTGAGATGCTTTGGTAGGAGTCAGCATCGTCCGGGGAGACAAGCCATCCAGCGTCTGCGACGCCTCCACACACAAGAGCGTATCGAGATCTGCAGATATGGCCAAAAGGCTGACTTACAGCACAACGATAGTCTTGATATCTTGAATGCTTGACGTCGTGCCGGACAGCGAGCTCGAGGGTATCCGTGATAGGCTGCCTTGGGCGGATGCACATCGGCAAACTCCGAAGCCAACGGCATCAACCGGTTGGGGTGTGGCTGTGCACCGCACTTGGAACTGCGGCACTGACCCGCGTTACACAGGCTCGCTATGCAACCTGAAACACTGGAATTCTATGACAGTGTTGATTTGGAGATATCACAGGCTACATTTGACGCCGTCTTTCAGAAATTGACAGAGTTGGGGGCTCTTTCGCTCCATCAATATCTGCACGACTCTGACTCCAGTACTGGGATATCGTCTACCACTGATCTATCCTTATATCCATCTGCGTCCACTTTGTCCCTGCCCACGTCACCGACAAAATCTTCAGAACATGCACGCCACAACGCCGTTTCACGTCTAAACGAGATATGCCAACGTGTCTTTGGTAACACAGATCCTCTCCGATACGAGTTCCTGGAGGAAAATGGACCCAAAAGTACGCTCGACTAGCGCAGAATCCCTATCTGGCACTCACGATTGTCAGGCAAACAATGCATATTGACGATTGCTCGCCATGATGGCACGAAACGTTCCTATACCACTCAGCCGATCTTTCAGAAGAAGGCCGAAGCCAAAGCGGAGGTCTCCAGGATTGCAATCGAGATGGGTGCTCTTGACTTCCTCATGTACGGAGAGAGCGAAGGGCAGAAAGAGAAAAGAAATTCACCTACGTCTTCTGCCAGCGACGGGCCATCCGGTGGGGGCAGCTCATCAACTCAGGCCATTGACGTTATCGAGAGTTGTTGTATCCAATGGCGAGCTGGAAGAGTCGTACCACGTTGGATTGCACTAACCGAGCCAAGGCTTGGACTTAGTGAGTACCCGTTCTTGCTTTCACCATCACATCGTTCATCGAACTATGACGCAGAACACGGTTGCGCTCTTCAAGTTAAACTTTCCCCCCACGTTGACCACGTTTACATGTCTGAACCAACCTTCGACACCTATGGCGAAGCCAAGGAAGCGTGTGCTGCAGCTGCTATAACGGAAGGTGTGCTACGCTTTATCAAACACGGTGACGGCCAAGTCCGTCCACCGTCTCCTCGACAATCTCGAAGCCCACTCTTGGATGAGAAGAATAAACAATCGGACCACCTCAAACTCCCATTGACTCTTCAGAATTTCTTTGACTCTCTCCCGAGACCTCTTCCCGAGACATTCGATACAAGCAATGCATACCAGATTAATGCAACTGCCTGGCTTAACACCCTGATCCGGAACTCAAAGGGCTCGAAATTCGCCATGGTCTCCTATTATATTTCCGGTTCTACCCCTGGATGTGAGTGTGCTCACTTGTGTACATAACTATGCTCATTCTCATCCTTTTGTAGTACACGGTTGTCTGTTGAGGATTGATCGTCCGGGCACCTACAGAGCTTATCTTGTTGACGCCGAGTTTGCTAAGCGCGCCGATGCGAAAGCAGCCGTGTGCCTGAAAGCTATGTCTTGTGGAGTTGGCGAATATATTCGGACCATCGTCTCGTCCGTCGAATCGAAGCTGACATCGCAGATGCGCTCGTTCTCAAACAATTACATTCACCCTACATTACAGTCGGAACTCAGCAAGATTGACCCCGGCTTGTACCCGCATTTCGAATTTGAGAAGGAGCGAGATGGTGAGTAAAATGCTTACTTAGCTCACATTGTCGTGATCACGACTTTTCTTTCCCTTTGAGCTTTTGGAGCCACTTTGCTTGTCAAGTTGTCTGCTTCGTCCATCCCTGAGCAATCACGAAAGTACATGGCACCGTGCGAATACGGTAGTAAGGCCGACGCAAAGGCGGCTGTAATTGCACTAGCGGCGGAGCAGGGCGTCATCGAATTTGTTCGTTTTCGAGGGCGACCTCCTCCGCCTGGCTACTGTAGTCCCTACAAATTGCAAAACTACGATGGGGGTACTTCAAGGAAACGACCCCAACCAGACAGTCGAGACGACAGAGAAACGAGACCGTCAAAGAAACAGAAGAGAAATGTGCCTCGAGGTAGTGGCAAGGATCCTAGTGGGCATGAGGGTACACCCGGTCGAGAGCACCAGGACGGTGGTGATAGTAGCTACGACCAGAGCTACGGGGTTCGTAGACTTGATGGGGCCAGTGGAGCACAGGAGTTCGGAGCAGATTGGCCCTTCACAGGACCCGGGGACGTACATGAACCAGGTCGACCGTCTGGGCCTCCCCTCCACGGAGTTGCTAGCAGTTGTCATTACGGCCAGCTTCCGTTCAACGATCCCTTGTCCTTATCTATACCTTTCGACTCAAGTCCCTACGTCTTGGGCAGTACAAATGACTTTCTAGGTCCCGGCCTCCTTAACTCCATCCAACCTCTAGTGACGCATTCCCTTTCACCACTCTTTCCCGTCATTCCCCAGCATGCTATTCCTCTGGGGCATTCCAATGTACCCGCACCCGTACTTGTCAACACTGCAGCGATGCCAATAACCCCCGCTCGGTCTGCAGATTCTGCTCTAGAGCCCGGAGAAGTTCGATCATCCATATCCCCACTATGTAGTCAAGATGTTCGCAGTTGCATACGGTCAAGCGGACAAGGTTGGTGCATCGATCATGTATATTCAGATAATCTTTTATTCATCCATCGACCAGGTGAAACAAGTGCAAAGACTCTCGATCCACGCAGGAAAACTATATCGAAACCCACTCGGACACCTGATGAGGCCACAACTGTGCCATCTGAGTCGAAAGGAGAGTTCAAGCGCACTGCAGGTTTACAGACTGCCACCAGAACCCCGACAGTGTCGGTGGGGCGGACGAATAATACTGGCGGCAAGGCGGAGACGTCACATGTAGAAGCGCTCACAGGTTCGTATGCTTGACGACTCGTATAACGTACTTGACCTCGAAATGCTGCATTTCTCGTGCAGAATACTGTATTCGCAACGGCCATAGCAAACCTTCATTTCACGAAGAGCAGGAAGAGAATAACAAGTTCAAAGTGTGGATTATTATAGGGAAAGAGCGGTTTGAGCTTCTGAAGATGTACGAGAGTGTTGAGGAAGGACGAGAGCACGTTGCAAAGAAAGTCTTAGCGCGGCTGCGGAGCAATGGTGGCGGAGCGGAAAGATCGTGAGTCTGCTTATGGATGGCTCCTCTTGCAGAAGCTATGGGAGAGTCGAGCTGTGATGTACAGTAAGGGGTTGTAAGTGCGTCATCATAATGTGTACGATGCGTGCGTCGTTAGTGCGTCTTAACGATATCTCGACATTTCAAGGTACGAGACTTGTTGCTGGCTTTGCTCTTGGACATGCGCTCACTCATGGTTGCGCATGGACGCCGGGAATGGGTGAGGCTCACATGCATGACTACCTTGTTGTACTTCGGATCTATTCCGATCTTCATGCTAATGCTGTCCTCGTTCCGTATCCTCAATATGTTTCAAATCGTTCAAAGCCGTCCCTAGACGATCCGGGCGGTGTCCTAGACGGTAGTATTCGTCTCATCGTTATTCGTCAACAATCAATCCATCCAGCATGACCACGACAAAGCATCCGCGTGGTGTGATACGGCTCTAAGCAATAAGGCACCATTTACTATAGGTCAACATTTGCTACCGTTGCACTTCAGCGCCGGAACGCTGGTAAGGTAAACTTGACGTACGACAAAAGTGGGTTCCGGGAGAGCTGTGTAGCAGTCTGACGCCAGTGTGCTAGTTCATCGAGGAGCGAGCAAGAAGGTAGGATGATAACCCCTCGAAACCACGATTCAGATCTCAGAGTCTCCATGCTGACTCGTTCCTTCATGAACTTCTATAGGCCCCTATGTAATGCTGCTTCATACAAAGCACAGGACTCCGAGTTGTTCAAGTTATCCTTCCGCCTTCCAGGTATCAAGGCGTGCCCAACCTTAAGCCTTCGACTCCTACACTCGTTCAGACGTGGTTCTACAAGATTGAAACTCTGTGAAGTTATGGTAATTTTACTTTCAGTCCAGCAATTGTTCGTAGTTGGAACGTCGGATTCGTGGTACATGCTGACGCCCGCCAACAGAGCCATTGATTTCACATCATAGATGAACTTGCTTCAGCGCGAGCCGAGCCGGCTTGCTTGGAGGACAATGAACAAAAGCTTGTCGAACTCCGTGCGGCAGCAGCGGTACAGAGGAAGAGAATCAATGAACTGATCTAAAAACGTTTCCCTCTGGAGTCTCTGTCACTGGGACCAACTCTTGGCGGGGGGAGATCCTGGTACGTGTATCATGGTATCGGAAGGGTGTGCCAATCCAAGTTTCTGGTCTGCAATAGAGATTGTTGGCCCGCAGAAGTCGAACTCTGCAGTGAGACTACAGTTGAAGAGAAGTCGCCAGGAGCTGCTTGATAGAGGTTCAAATCAGGATTTAGCTCGGGCGGAACGAATGTGTTCATAGAGGTCTGGACCTCTTCATTCCTTGTGCAAACCGCCGGCGTATTCTCTCCGTCTATTCACAGACTCAGAGATCCACGCCGTATGTTATGGACCGTCTGGGTAGTATCGAGTTTCCATCCCTGAAACGTGTCGAATTCGAGTTAAAGGTCAAAGCTTGTCCTAATTTCCTTTCTGCAACAAACGTCCCCGTTCTCGAGGAACTGAAGGTCAGCATCCTCCATCATAATCTACGTTCACCGCTTGGTGTGTTTTACAGTGAAATTCTGTGGCTCTGGACTGTCTCAGGTTTAACGACTCCGCAGGTACGTCACTTTAAAAACTCAGTACTCATTCCGGTTCTGACACTGGTTTCATTATCCCTTTCGGGTTATATACCACCGAGGTTACTTCACCCAAACAGTGTTCACTTTCCCGTCCTTGAGGTCTTGGAAATCAAGCTCGAGGATGCAGATGATTTCTTCAAAGCGATTGCAACTCCAAAGCTCAAATTTCTCGACTACACTGTTGGCTCGGAAAATCCACTCTCTACCTGCAGCAGCCTTGGGAACATGTTAAATAGTGTCAACCGCGTATCTCACGATGTTCAGCAGTATGTATGCCTTGGATGCTCTAGCTCTTTGCAGGGCTTCTCTACCTGTATACTACGCTGAATTTTACTTAGAATCTGCGGTGCCGGCCTCTTTCGGTCCCTACAAAGGTATCGATGAACTACAGTCTCTGCAGACCACCGGAAAAGCCTCGAAACTGTGGTACTTCGTGGGATGGACACGGAGATATTGCTGGAGCCCCCTATTCGAGATAACAATGTATTCGTTCGGTGGCTTTTGGGGCTTTAGGACCAATAACTACTGTGCGTCCACATTGAAAGCTCCCGTTTCATAGAGAAGTTCATTAGGTCAGCGTGTAGGCTGTACAAAGTGCTGCCAAAACATTGCGTTGTGGAACTTGAAGGTGTCACCCTATGTCGCATATCGGGAGCTTTCAAAATCAGCAGGTTCTTGTCCGTAGCTCGTGAGCGATTCCCCTAGTAGCGTTGTTCATTTCCTCCCCTCGCGAATGCAATGTGTGTCGACATTCACCGGTCACCACTGGTCTCATGGACGACGAGCAGGTGTCCAAATAGGAAAACCAGGACAGTGGTGGGTAATAGTATAGTGCGTGCGGTGGCTTTGCATTACATTTAGCCTAGTGCTCGTTCCTTATTGTCCAAATCCTCCTTTGCCTGTGGTAGGTGAATATAACTTCTTACCAAGTTTGTGCCAGCTTTCGGGAGACCCACACTTCAAGATCGACAATACCTAGCCGGTCTACTGGTTGATACCGATACCATTGGGTACAGCCTATAGGAAACCTCATTCCTTTCGTCCGGGCGTGTACATGCAAGTGGGAAACCACGAAAATCACAGCACAACCGCAGTAAAGCGCTAATGGTACGATGCTGCCCTCGCTCTGGAGCGATTGCAACGTCGGGTTTCGGGCAGGTGTTAATTACGTCATAGGCCGAAGAAGCAGGCCATTTTTATGGCTGAGAACCTCTCCAAGTGCGAAGTGACATCCGACTACGGTTCAGCAAACCTCGCATGGCGTGCTCGGACTCTGAGTCTGAACATTCGCCATGAAGGCCAGCTAGGTGACTGGGTTCAGTTAGCCTTTGGCTTAAGTCCTGCCATTGCATTTTGGCCTCGAAACATGGGTAAAGTGCACTTGACGGACGCCGAATTTAGCGTTCATCAAAGAGCAAGTATGTAAGTAGATGCGGTAATAACCAGGACGCCTCGGAACCAAAATTCGGAGTTTGGGAGTTGGAGCCGTTCATCTTTGGATATCGGTCTCGTTCGCGAGGATGAAGGGAGATAGCATTACTATGAAAGAAACTCGTGGGGTGAAAGGAGAGGGAGATTAGGGCAAGCGCTTCGCGCTTGCCGGCCCAGAACGGCAGTGGTAACCTGCAGGGTGGGCGTGAGCTGCGAGGGCTGGTGGGACCGCCTCACTGCATGGACGAAACAGTAGGGTGTGCTGAAGTACTGGGGATCCCAGAAAATGAGACTGCGAGGCGCGGAAAACGAAGTTTGAGATGGGGAGTGGTGGGTGGGACGACGATGAGGCGCGGCGAACGAGGTGGTGGCACGGGAGGAAAAGGAAACGTGCCGCTTAATAGACGCTCGTCCGGAGACAAAAGCCTCGCGACGCCACAGAGTCACACACCTGCCTTTCTGTCTTTCGGGCATCAAAGCGTGCCCAAGCTTAAGCCCTCGACTCTTAGACTCGTTCGAGCGCAATTCTACCAGATCGAGACTCTGTTTTCTGGTACATAAATTTCTTTTCTTTTGAAAGTTGTAAGCCTAGTTAATATGTATGTCTGATCCTGGGTAATGCCCTGTATTGACGCTATCTGACAGAGTCACCGAGATGGACGAAGTTATTGTGGCGCGAGCTGAGTTGGCTCGGCTAGAGGAAGATGAGCGAAACCTTGTCGAACAACTATTGGGCGTCCGTGCAGCCGCAGCGGCACAGAGGAAGAGAATCGACGAGCTGATCCAGCAAAGACTACCACTCATCCAGCGTCTCCCCGTAGAGGTGCTCGTGTCAATCCTTCACCTTGCTCTCTGTGGAACCAATCCTTCAGAAAAAGGTACCCTGGCACTTGTATCGCGGCGTTGGAGAGATGTAATTCTGGACTATCCGATTTTCTGGTCCGCGATAGAGATTCTGTTCTCGGAGGAGTTAAGCCCTGCTGTGAGCCTCCATTTGGAGAAGAGTGGCGAGGAACTGCTCGATATAACTGTTGGAGTTGGGTCGGACAGATACCACGGTGCCCTTCATGAAGGTCTGGACCTCCTTGTTCCTTGTGCAAACCGTTGGCGTAGTCTTTCCGTCCGTTCATTGGGCTCTTCTACAACCATGCCGCAGTCTATTTTAGACCATCTCGGTGCTGTCAAGTTTCCATCGTTGAACCGTGTTGAGTTCGGGCCGGTAGTAGATGCCTTTCCTACTTTCCTTTCCCCAACTAGTGTCGAGGTTCTGGAGCATTTGAAAATCTCATTTATTAATAATGATCCACACTCAACGCCTGGTATGTTTTGCAGCAAAGCTTTGTGGCTCTGAAGCCCATCAGTCTCATCAATTTTTCAGGCACATCATTGTTCATGCAGATGCCGGCTCTGACACTGGTGACATTATCACTTTCGGGTGATATACCACAGTGGTCACTCCAACCAAACAGTGTCCACTTTCCTGTTCTTGAGGCCCTACAATTCTGGCTCAGAAATGCAGATGATTTCTTCAAAGCAGTCATAGCTCCGAAGCTCACATATCTTGAGTATGGTGCTGTCTCGAAAATTCCGCCTTCTACTGTCTTCAGCGGTTTGGCGGACAAGTTCAGTAGCGTCAGGCAGGTGTCTTTGACAATGTCCTCAGACAGTCTGAATACGCTGGATGCTCTAGCTCTTTGCAGAGCATTTCCGGGAGTTTGCCATGCGGAATTTGACTCGGCATGGACACTGTCGGCTTTTTTCCGACGCTGCGAAGGTATCGATGGGTTGCAATCTCCCGCAGACTACTGGAAAAGCCTCGAAACTGTGGTAACTGGTCGGCATCACCCTGCGACAGGGCTGGAGCCTATTCAAGAAGACAATGCCTTTGTACGGTGGCTTATGACAAGACAGGACCTACGCCGACTCCGGGTCCGCTTCAAAGACAGCTACATCCCGGACGAAGATGATGTTGAATCATTTTGTAGGCTGTACGAAATACTCCGGGAATATTGTGTTGTTGAGCTGCAGAACGTTACCTTGCGCCATGATTCGACGCTTTCAAATTCAGCAAGTTCTCGTCTGCAGCTCGTGAGTGATTCCCCCTAATAGCGTTGTTCGTTCCCTCACCTCACAAATGCAGAGCGTGCCAGTGTTCACCACTGGCCTCGTGGATGACATAGTTGCCCTAACAGGGGGTACCACGGAATGAGGATTATCATCTTACAGGTGGTAGTATATGCGTACGGACACTTTGTATTATATTTACCCCAGTGCTCGTCTTTGATCGTGCAATTCCTCCTTCGCCTGTTGTGTACACGTAATTCTCAAATACCATTACCTCATACCAGGTTTAGGAGATCCACGCTTTATTGTCGAGATATGGTCTGCCCAGCAATCGCCAATACTGTTACACAACGAATCGAGGACAAGAGCTCCATTTCCTTTGCCACGCATTTTCATCAGGGTGTGTGCTGTGATCTTGAATCTAGGCTGCAACCGTCCAAATGTACGCCATACTGGTGCGTACAACCCTCAAGACATGAGGGCCATAGCTCACGACAGAAGCACGCACGGACAAAGCGTCGGTGTCCATCACCCGCAATAATTTAATCCCTCCCGAGGGCCTAAATCACGGGTCGTGAACTTTGACTGCAACTTGTGATGTTCACCACGCGTAAGTTTTCGCAGTGGTGCTACTGCTAATTGTCTGCTCCGCTTGGTACTCCCAAGTACACGCTACACCTAGACGGATGTCGTCCGATACTAGCTACGCTTTTGCCCCGCCTCAACATAGTTTTGGGAGAGTTATTGGAGGTTGTTAGCCCCCCATCCACCATATTACGTGTTTCACGGATACGAGCACTCATGTGCACTCTCGACGTTCTCCAACCATCGCCCTTCCTACCAAGCTGAATTGCACACGGCATCACAGTTTCAGTATTCCCAGATACATAAGAGTTTGACCAATCAAAAGAATGCCGTGTATTAGACGTACGAGGCACAGAAGGAAGATGGTGAGGACTTTCAGCAAGAAACCATTCTTGCCAGACAACCTTGGCACCAGACGGATTGAAGACCAGGGACGAATAGAGATTAGCTCCTTAAACAGGTGAAAAGATGGTATCCTGCGCGGTATTAATGACATACAGCGTGGTGACGGCGGTCGGTAGGTATTTATGTGACCTCCGAGAACGAACACGGTTTGCCTTGGGTGCACTTCAAAATTGACATCCCTGAAGTCGCGATTATTACATGCGAAACACAGATATGGTACCTGCGGAAACCTATGAGGAAAGACGATCGTCAGTTCGGACGCCATCATCATGACACCTAGCATCAAGGAAATGTACGATGAGCAAGGTTATGTGATTGTGCCAGGCTTGGTAACCCCTGAGCACTTTACGCTACTAAGCAAAGCATGCGAGCGTGTCATAGCCAAAACACGCTCGGGCGCATGGCCACACCGACGCACGGTAGGGCGACAGTTTCCGCCCTATGACAATGATAATACGGATTCCTGGGGCGTGCAGCACGTCATGCATCCGGATCTTGGTGAGCCTGTCTTTGCGGAGTGGTACACTTCGGAGGGGCTCTTGGCCGTTGTGAGGGAGCTATTACAATGTAGAGAAGACGAGTTGCAAATGGGTAAGTGGGTCAGTACTTCTGGCATCAGCCGTCGCATCCGAGTGGGAATGCTGGGGCTAACACCGCAGTGTGCATGAACGGCGACCAGAGTTGTTCAATCTTTTGATTAACCCCTTGAACCATCATTTTGCCCTCCGATGGCATCGAGACGACGTGAAAGAGGATGCGACTGCAGACGAAGAAGCCCAGGCTCTCGCCGCATGGAAATATGGTGTACGTCTTTCCATGTGTATCAAGGGAGGACTTATGTAGTCAAATCCACTTCACATAGGTACAATGGAATACGTGAGAACGCCCGACATTCTCCGGTTTCATCTGGTACTCAGATCTTTGACAGTGCGTTGTATGAGGATTCCTGTCTTTTTATTGTCCCGAAGTCACACAGAATCCCGAGGACAGCAGAGCAACGAGCACACTCTATCACCCAGGATGCACCTAAGAATCCTCTTGACATGCCGGACGCTATCCGAGTCACCCTTAGGCGTGAGTACCTCTGTTTCTATTTTTCTCAGATGATGGACTGAATTGTCGCTTTTAGCAGGGGAGACAGTGTTTTATAATTCCAACGTGCTCCACTGTGCAACATACGATTCGAAGAAACCGCGTTGTACACTACATGCATGTGTAGGGGATGTCAAGGGAGGCTCGACACGTGCTAGAAACGTACTTCAGCATGGTCTACGATGGATGACGGAGGATCGTTTTCGTTCTCAGCTCGGTGAAAAAGGGAGAGCGATGGTACAACGCCTTGTTGCGATGCAGACCAGCGTGGGAGGGCAGGCTCTGGGCTACTCTCTGGGAAATTGAGTAAATATCGCCAGTACATACCTATCAAAGAAGAATCATTGACATGTTGTACGTGAATTAAAAAACGAAGTTCGGAAGGCACTACAGTTCTTGTTTCAAAACTCCATCCTGAGGGACAATCCGGACCCTGATACTCGCGCCTTGTAGTTCGCATCGTAAAAGTGACTAGTGTCAGAACCAGGATATGTTTTGAAAATGACATACCTGCAAAGTTGTTAAAACCATATAGATCAGAGCCACCGAACCCTACTGGAAAACATACCAGATATCAACGCAACTTATGATGATCGGGCCGCGTTTCCAGACGCTCCAGAACGGAGACATTTGTTGGGGAAAGGAAGGCAGAAAAGGTAGTCACTCTCAAATCAAGCAGAGCACGTTTTAAGGAAGGAAACTCGATACCACCAATACAGTTCAAAATGAACTGAGGCATCGGCATTGGCGATGTCGAGGAACATGGATAAATGGATAGACTACCGCAGCGGTTTGCACAAGGGATGAGGAGGTCCAGACCTTCACCAAGACTGTCCCGGGATGTGGGTGATTCCCTTACAGGATCCAATTGCGGCCCACCACCAATCTCCACCGAGACCAGAAACTTGGCTGGTTCAGCATCACATCCCTCCAATGCCGCGATACACGTGCCAGGATCTCCTTTCGCGTAGGTCTGTTCCACGGAGAGCAAGACGCAGAATTGACGAAAGTAATTCTGCGGGGAGGAGGATGGTGGTCTTTTACGCACCGGTTCCTCGGTCCTCTTACTCTGCGCCACTGCTGCTACACGGATGTCCGATAGTTGTTCAAGAAGCTGCCGTTCATCTTCCTCTAAGTGGGCTAACTTGGTTCGTGCTATAGCTAGTTCGTCCATGTCGATGGCTCTGCTGGACGGTCGTTGGTACCGAGAGCTGAAAGGCTTGGGGACATCCAGACTCCCAACAGTTCCTAATCTGCCTGTGAACCAGCATTAGACTGTTACAAAGCTTCCCACCCAGTCAACATGCGTCAAGTTTACTTTGGCTGTGTACGCGCATTAAACAAAAATAATCTCCGGGTAACCTTGCCTGCCGATTGGGTGTCGACCGGTTGGATGTCACTTTGCACCCAGAGGAGTTGGATATAGTCCCAGAAGAATGGTCCACCCCTCCCGCCTATGGCGTTAGTGGTGTTCGACATCCAGACATTCTTGGCTTCGCCCAGGTCCTCCCTCACAACCATAGATTTGACAAGATTATCCAGGGGGGTAATATTTCATCAAAGTAACGTACGAGTCCGAGTGCTATACTTTGTACCTGCGACCAGTTTTCGTAAAGAATGTTTGGAGTACGTAGACCTGCAAGCTAGCCGGTCATCAGAGGACGGGAAGAAACAACACCAAAAAAAACAACATACATAGCCATCCCCACTACAGCCAGGCTTTCGCAAACTGCATACCAGAATAAACGACTGGAAGGTGAAATGATCAGTACGGCACACGAATCAGCATGCCTCGTAATACCTTTGTGTACTCTTCACCAACGAGAAACCTCGCGTCTCTCGTGTGTGGAAACTGAAAGACGGTCAACGGAGCGTATCGACGTCAGTGATGGGAACTTACTATCTCTGTGTCCGCTTTATGCTGTTCAACATACTGCTCAAACGATATACACTTTCCTCCAGCGGACTGGTATGATCCGCTACTTGGCCAGGCTTCGCTGCCACTTCTCTCCGCGGTTCGCTTTCCACCATGATGTCAAAGTCGATGAGCTTGTCTGTCAACGTGGACATGTCGTTTTCAAAACAAAACGAGTATTCTCCAACGGTATTCGCTGTTAGCACGTAGTCCCCCGAGCGCTCGCGTTGACCGTCAAGAAGGACCTTCTCGTTCGGGTCTTTCACATCAAAGTCGATGTCAAAAGACCCTCCAGCTTGCACCTTTGGCACTCGTCCACATCACTGTATAAAGCCATAAAACTGTGTACACTCACTGCGAAGTAAAACTGGACATGTGCGTCAGTACCACATAGACAACTACTACCCTCATACATACGCCAATCTTCTCCCCTGCCTTGTCGACGTCGGCATAGAAACAGAGGCGTTCATTAGGAGCAACTGAAGTGGTCAACGCTGAGGCCCTTGCACGCCCTGCAGCTGCCAGCAGCGACGCGCATAACACGAGAACATTGAACACGAGCATGTCGTTGAGTACAGCGGAATATGATGTTTTCGGCACTCGAGTTGCCGCAAATGCGGAGATCAAATAATATTCGATGTCCGCGTAACTCAGATCTCCCCCTGTGTTATAAGAGAGACGCGACGCGTCGAATATCCCTGCGCCCCTTTTCTCTCTTTCTCGTCAAGTTTGTCCAGCGTTTAGACTGTAAAAGAAACACCTCCGTTGCTTGTCACAGCGTAACGCATTCTTCTCCACAGATGTACCCAGGCCAACGCGTGCCCGCGAACTCGTTTTGTGAAGAGCTGCTCGACGTAACACACACTCAACGCTATTCGATGGATCATGTCGACATTCAGTGGATGTGTCCTGTCATGAGCAGCAATTCTGCGTTTTCTACTGACCATACACCACGCTATATGAGGTCACCTGTCCGGGAATCAACCCCGTATCGATCTCAGTACCTCTCGAACATCAGTCTACCCCCCTGGCACACTTCCCCACGAGTATTCTCTATCCAGTCGACACCGTGCCCCGGACATCCGACGTACATGCAAATGATATCGTCGCCAAGTCCTTTGTCTCGCAATACGGCCTTGCTCCACCCAGATTTCTCACCTCCGTTTCAAGGGAACACGCCCTTTGAGCGACAATTCATCAGCGACCTTCCCTACGCCGAATATATCAGTTTCAATACCGACCTGTCTCCGGTTTCTCGGAAGGATTCCATTCACTCTTCTCAAAGTTCTTCTCTTACTGATATCCGGAGTGGCACAACGCCTCTGTGTAACGACAGGGCCCAGAATTTGGAACTGTATTCAACGACCGAACGTGTATCCTTAATCGAGAGGTTTAAGTCCGTTGCCCGAGAACCTGATGGCGATTCCCAAAAGCGTTCAATATCACCTATCTCTGACGCTTCATCTCTTACTCCGTTGTCGTCTCCAGACCAGTTTGTCGGACGGCATGCGCAAAGGGAAGCGAGTACACCCCCCACTTCCCCTGTCCAATATTCCTTCCGGAATGCGACGGAGACCGCCGAAACCAATCGCCCTGCTCGTGATCTGCCTTCAGCCTACCTGACACAAGAGTCAAGTAAACGATCCGATGATTTTGAACGGAAGCGAAAGCCAGTTCCAGCATACCACTACTTCGCACACATGGGCGAAAATTGTCACAAGCGAAAGAAGTTACGGCCACTAAACGAAACCGATGCTATATCTATCCTACCAATTTTCGATTGCGATAAACCCACACGCCGTCTCCTGCCAGCTGGTATTCCGTATCATCCACAGTTTTCTCTGTTCTACAGGCGCTTCCCCGTTAGCTCTCACATTCAAACTGCAGACGGAATGTCAGTCCTACGGATAGATTCCCGACATTACGCGTGGATATTGTTTATCAATGTATACTGACTTTGGTCCTATTCAGATTCGCCCCCCTTAGCTCAAGCTTGCAGCACCCTGGCGGACTATATAACCCTCCACATAGTGCCTTAGATCTGTACACTCCGCGCTTCGTACGGGGCTGTGGGACTAGCAAAGTTGGTCTATGCCCGGTATGCGTGGAGAGTCCTGGTCGAGGAGGAAGTGGCCAATGCGTGTGGCTTTCCATGAAGTTCTCTGCATACAAGTGGTGCGTCCATACCCGAAGGGGTTTAGGCACGGCTCATTTGATCCTTTATAGAGGTTTCTCATCTCTCGATGATTTCTGCTAAGATGATTTCTAGTTACCACATGCAATATGGGCACGGTATGTATTCTTCCTTTCTAAGACATCCCATGTAGGCTATATATCAAGCAGGCATATCGGCAGTGTCATCTACTCCATTTTCTCCGCCAGTTAGTTTCCGCACGACGAAACGGCGCAATCCTGGAAAAAGGGAGCGCACTCATATACTCGAGGGGAAATGTCACAAGTGTAAGAAATGGATTCCCGTCGAAAGCTTGAAAGAGTTGGAGATCAAGGTATTGCACTTTCAATATTATTCGTGTAATTGTAACAACATCGATCAAGGTCAAGGAAATCTACTGGTACGTGTGTTGATGGAACCGGTTCTCGGACCTCACTGGCACAGGTGGAAGCATGCTGCGACATGTCATCAAGGAACTCACATCGAAGGCGACAATGATTTTTTCGAAGACGATGACGTCTACCGCAAAGTTCGGGAACTTGATCTGTGACTCTACAGCTCCTTCAAACTTCTCTATTCCATTGCTCGACGTTTTGAACGTATTCTTCCTCCGCTTCCCTTTGCTGTTATTATGGTTCGTTTGCGGTGCTCAAATCCTGGTCCGTCAAGTCATGTGTTCGCTCTCCAAGCATGTTGTACCACTACCACATCGATTCGTCGCGTTCTCCTCTTGTAATTTTGTTTCTAGAAGGCGCATGTACCCGTCGTCGGAATAGTTATCGTTATGCCATATTATGGTTTTTCTTCGAATGCCACGCGATTCGGAATTGTATGCTTCTTTAGTTGCTAGCAGCGCCTATTGACCATTGACTATATACTACCCTAAGACAGTCGCCCCTTCAACAGTTGATGGCACGGTGTGGACTGTTCCTCATCCCAGTGTTCGCCGATGCCCCTCTTGCGATACATGCACACATGCTGACTGAAACACTTGCTTTCACGATGGGATGGGGGTAAAGTAAACATGAGGCGCGTCGACGCTGGGTTTCAAGGACGCTGGGTAGCAGTCGGACGTCAGTTGATCGAAGAGAAGTGAGAAGCTGTGAGAAGGCGTAAGCCAAAATTCAGAGTTAAGAGTACCAGTGCTTGAGTTGCTCCGGTCAGCTCTCTAGTCTTGGACTCGTTCAAACGTACTTCTATATGAAATTCTGCACTTTCTGGTATTTTCAAAGTTACTCAAGTCCAATAATTCTTCACCGTTGAAACGGGGTACTGATACCAAACTGACACCTGTCTGTCAGGGCCATCGACTTCACATTATGGATGAACTTGCTGCAGCGCGAGTTCAATTGGTTCGCCTTGAGGAAAATGAGCGAAAGCTTGTTGAAAAGCTATCGGTGTCCGTGTAGAAGCGGCGGGGCAGAGGAAGAGGATTGACGAACTGATCCGAACAAGGCCGCCGCTTGTTCAACGTCTCCCTGTAGAGCTGCTCTCGTCAATCTTTCACCTTGCTCTCGGTGGAACTAACCCTTCGCGAAAGGGGATCTTGGCACCTGTATCGCGGCTTTGGTGAGGGAGGGGTGATTCTGAACCAGCCCAGTTTCTGATCCACAATAGAGGTTGTTGGCGGGCGGAATTTAAGTCTCGCAAGGGAACATTTGAGGAAAAGTCGCGAGGCATTGCTCGATATCACTCTTCAATGTGGTGTTTCGTTCGCATCCTATAGTACTATTGGCGAAGGTCTGGAGCTCCTCGTTCCTTATGGGAACCGCTGGCGCAGTCTTTCCCTCTATACGTCTTCTCGGGCATGCCCGTGTCGGAGTATTTTGGACCGTATTGGCAGTATCGAGATTCTGTCCTTGAAATCTGTTAAACTCAACTTGAGAGCGTATTCCTTCGTTGCCTTTGGAGCGCAAGGACTCGTGTTTCATCATTGGATTGGGAAATTTGAGCCAGTGGACCTCAATGACAAAGCACGGTACAGTTAGGGGGGTCCTTACACCCACAACTCGATACAGCCTCAGCAGAATGTACATTGTGAGAAGGAGCGTTGATTCCGGGGCTTCGAGGCCATTCTAATGAAGCGAGTGGTTCGCGAACTACCACCCCGGTTGGTGCCGGTGGCTGGAGAACATCCAGGACTGGTGTATCTCGCGTCAACTTGGGTGGGGCCAAAGCTGTCTTCATACTTTGTTCGTGTGGAGGGCGTTAAGTCGTGATTTTGACTATGCTGGCGTACCATTGACCAGCGCACTTATATACATAAGGAAAAGACGACCCTGTGGTTCCAGACGAGCAGGCCATCGGATTCTTGGAAAAGATCGAAAAGGGGACCCCATCAGAGAAGCTTCCTACGACGGCGAGGGAACACGATCAAAAACTCGTTGGTACATGAACATGACTGGTATCTGGAGAGGTCTCCAAAGGCCCTCAGCGGCGATAGTTAGGTGGCTAGCAGTGACTGGTACTAGGGGTGATAGGGGCAGCCCCTATCACTCCTACCCTATCAACCCCTACCTCCTTCGTGCCCTTGCTGCTGCCACTACCCTTCTCCACCATACAGCCTTGGCTTCTGCGATGGGCTGGTTTTACGATCCCAAGACAGAGCCGGCATGTTCATGTCTATGAAAAACTTCACCACTTGCTGGCTAACATACTGCTCTAGCTATTGCCAATCTACAAACGAGGATGGTTCCAGATTCTGATTGCCTGCATATCGCTAGTTTTCCTTCTGATCTCAATAATCCTGTGTGTTTGGAATATCATTCCTCGTTGATCATTGCACATATATCTTATTCGCCCTTCCTCCTGCAACTAGGCTGTGTACTCGCAAATCTCCCCGGTCTTTACCAAAGGAGCGCTCCACTAAGATGTTGCCTCAACCTCCCCGATCAGTTATCCAAGCGCGTGTCATCCGTAACGTGCAACCTACCCCTGTGGACGGGAATGGGTCCCACCTCAATCCATTTTATACTCCGGCTGCGTATCCAAAAGAGATTTTTCCCATGTATAATGGTTCCGGCAATCCACCACCACCACCATACACAGAACCTGGGTGGAATGCTGATGATCCTTTGAGGCACCCATATCAAGCATCACGTGAGGATCTGAGGACTCCACCACTAGCATACCGAGGCTTCCATAACTCACAATGAAGGGGTGACTCGGAATTTATACTAGTGTGTAGAGTGCGGAGGTGGCAAACTCAGTTTCCTTCAAGCTATATGTCGTTGTCATATCTAAATTAAACCATTTGTTTTGCGACAGACTTCTAGATATCTCTCAGCTTGAAACAGGCACTATTTTGGAGGCTGCCACGAGTGAACCTGATGTGTGACAGGCCTGCATTCGTCGGATGTGCTATGGATTGATGCATATGGTGATCACACAACGACACGATCACTGACATCGCCGCCAAAGAACAGCACCCACAAAGCCAGCAGAAGCCGTACCCACCATCCATCGGCAAGAGTAAATAACTGTATCCATATGGAAGAAGCAACATCCACCATCAGTATATAAGCCGACAGAGAACTCTCTTTCATCTCTTCTTTCACCTTCGGAAAGTCCTCACAGCTTTCGACCCTTCAACTCACCCGCTCCCCTAATGTAAGACTCCGCATCGACTCCTCAAGCATGCCTGTCAGCATGCGTCCATCCACCAATATCCACCTCGCTTTCGACGTCCCGCAGCGCGATGACATCGACATCGCTCCCGTTTGTCAACGACGGTAATCGCTAAGGACATTGGAGGACACAAACCGGACACAGTGTGTCTCAGTGCTGGAGGCACGGCGATTGCCATCTGCCTGTGAATATTGCACCTACGAGGAGGGGGGGGTAGCCGTCAGTTTGTACAGCGGGCAGTATCGTACCATCCCAGTGCGACCGCGCTTGAGAGTGAGGGAGGCGACATGACAGTGGTTGCGGTATTCCACTAGGATAACTCGTAATTAATACCTTGATTGCCTCTTCCGCAAGTGATTTATAATTTACCCACCACTGCGGTTTCAGTATGGGCTCGATGTTGTCTCCAGATTTTCTCCCACTTGTTGAGACGAGCAGGGTATAGTGACGCACGGTACTACGTACCTGCAAATGGGAAGTTGCATTGCATTGTCTTTTATTTCAATGAAAAAGACCGGCCTCCGCGAGCACTTTAACAACCTCTCTCCTCGCATGGAATCTTTTCATACCCTAGCAAGCCGTCAATATCATTGTCCCAGCGGAACCAAAATGCTAACCTGGAATGTCTCACCCGCATGGGCATTTAATGTTCCATCGTCATTGAGGATATTGATGAGTTCTAATCCGTGCCGCACACCAACTTCGTAGTCGTTCGGATCGTGGGCGAGTGTGATCTTCACGGCACCAGTGCCAAATTCCATGCCTATCATGATAGCGTCGGTAACAATGGGCAAAAGGTGGTCGACGAAAGGATGTATGGCGAATTTTCCGTGGAGACGCTAAGGCAAATGCTAACAGATGAGTACGTAGACTGACACGGTCGCTCACCATATACAAGAGGTTCATCAGGATGCATTGCAATTGCGGAACCTCCCAACATCGTTTCTGGTCCTGTAGTAGCAACGACGATCTTCTCGTCTGCAAACTAATCCCAATAATGAGAGGGCAGGGTCACTTAAAAACACGTACCCTAGTCTTGTATGGGGTACGCAAAAGAGGTAATTACGCCGAATTCGAACTTCTCCTTTAGATTATTCCCCGGTACGTTCAAGAAGTTCTACTCTCGAGTTGTGATTGTTCTACCTGCACCGATAGTCAAACTACGTTTTCCTTGGGAGTCTCGGTTATACCTCTAGATTGGACGGTGTGTAATATTCAGCTTGACACACCAGTTGACAGGGCGATTGGCACGATAAAGGATGCCCCCTTCATGCAGTCGACAAAATGTCTCGATGACAGCTTTCGAGAGTGCTGTGACGCGTCAGCAGAGAGTCTACATCGTAAAACCCAGATACTGACTGGATCCATGGTAAATGCGACACAGCCCCAGTCATAACTTCCTCCGAGCCTGCGTAGCTGATTAGTGATACGAGCTTGATAGCTTGCATCACGGTCAGTGAGATTAAAATGCCACGCGTACAAATCGACCTACTCGTTCTTCCAGTCCAAAACTTTCGCCAGAAAAGTCTCCCTGCCCAGATCGTGTCGCGTCTTTCCCTCCAACTTGTATAGCCTCCGCTCAACGACGGACTGGGTGGAGATACTAGCATGATCGAATCCAGGGTTAAAAAGAGTCGTCTTTCCCAACATACGGTTCCTTCAAACACGGGAGGTGAGTGTGGATTTAAATGTTGGGAGAAACTGCTGGTGCTCACCAGTGCACCAGACAGTCTTGGATGGCAACAGTGAGTCGTGACCAACATGCAAGCTCCCGGTCACGTTTGGAGGAGGGCCGGGATGACAAAATGTCCTTCGGGTTTGGCGGTCCCATCAGACTGTGTCTGGGGGTTTAAAGAGTCCCTGTGCCTCCCACTAATCATACCCGGCGTGCGGCTTATAACTTGCGGCCATTGGCTGAGAGGCATGATTGTGGAAGGTACGGAACTACTTCGTTCCATCATTACACCCGTTAACCTGCCGTTCCAGGTCTGGCCTGGACTGCCGTCCATCCTGCTGGCGCAACGACCCTCATCTCACGCCTTCTGTTTATTCCCGAGCCCACCAGTCTACTCACAGAGTTAGAGAAACAAAGTGTGTGGGGTACCGATTAGTGCTTGGTCTGGTCTCACTAACAGATGCCCCAAGTCTGGCGCACGCTTTAGAGCGTTGAATGTCTTGCACTCATGCTCCGAGATACGCGCTTCTTTGGTTCTAGAGTTCTTGACAAGCACGAATTTGCTGCCATGCTCGAGTCACATGGTGAAATCTTCAACAAGTACGCCGAAATGCGGTGTTGCAACACCAAGAACCAAGAAGACTTGGAAAAGTACCTAGAGGAGATCATCTTCGCCGACATGCTCATGTACGGCGTCGGAAGCCGGGATGGCGACGATGCTGAGTATCGTGCCAACTGCTTCACGTGTGTATGTCTCATGCGATATAACCGGATCCGATCATTTCTGATGGGCTGATTATCTGTATAGCGGCCATATCGTCACATCTGCCCTCTTTTTGCCATCCCTTTGTGTCCATATATCGCACCGGTCTCAGACATTGCTGCTTCGTGCCCACTTCTTGACAAGCATCACGTGGTGGGTGGTCCATGGGAGATCCCCCTTCCCGTTGAAAGAATTTACCACTACCCCGCTTCCGCCGTTCCCAAATTCCCCGTCTGCAAAGCACTCAACGACTCTTTCGGGTCCCCAGCCCGCTGCTGCATCTGACGCTCTTCCGTCTCCCAAATCTCCGTACGCGTTAGTACCCAATCCTCATGAATGCGACTGTCCATCCAAACGAGCACTTGTGCAAATTCCAATGTGCACTCGCGCACTTTGCGACACTGTACAGTCACCGGCAAGCTGGCTTCGTGATGGAGTCGTTGTCTAGGAATGGGGTAGATGCGGATCCCAGCTACGCCTACCTGGGCGTCTCGGTGTTCTTACGAGTTGCGTGGCTCACGAGTGCAGCCTTTTTATACCACACGTTGGGAGTGTCCAATATGGTGCACCAGACCCTCCCGAGAAGCGTGACCACTAAGAGGGTGTACGTCAGTGCCGTGAGGGAGAGGGAAGTCTTTCAGTGCATACGAAGGGTGGCCGATGGGTGCTTTCGACGATCCTGACAGGTTTCCACCTCGAAGGAGGAGCGTTCTGCCTAAGCGCACCGAAGAAGTTACCGTCGTAGTCTGGCATGGGTTGGCCCACCTGTGTTCGCCGCAAAAGAAACACAACCCACAATGACAGTCGTAAGTAACATAAGGACGAGCAGACAGATGGTAACAACTTACCTACACAGACACGGTTCGACAACAACACTACGCTATGTTCTAGCTTGTTATCTTGCTTGCAGGGGTCCTACCGCACCCATATTTCCCGTGGGAGCCAACTGACGACAGAAGTTATTTCCTTTTCGTGTGATGACACAGCCAGAAACTCTTTCCTTTTTCATGATACAATTTGAAAAACGAACACGTCGCCAAGCTCATGTCATCTTCTCAACGCTTTCATCTACTCCCATGTGGTGTGTGTGCTTGGATTCCTACTGTTGTGGGCCCAGCTCATACACTCACAGGCCCCTGAATAAGCACTGCTTTCTCTGTGCTGTGTGCGTGCATGGATGTCCACCGTTGTGGGCCCTGCTCGTGCACTTGCAGTGCTTCAGGATGTCTCCAAACTCCTCGTCGTCAGTGCAGACCAGTTGAGCGTCAGCAGGATCATCTGGATTCTCTGTAGAAACAACAGCATCTATGTCATCAGTGCTGTCACATGCAGATGTGTACTTGAGCAGGATGTGTGCGTGAGGTAGACCCCGCTTCTGGAATTCCACAGAGTGAATGCAGTATTGAGTGTGTCAATCCTTTTGTAACTGTGTTGAGGTCTTTATCTGCATTCTCCATCTCCCACCCCTTGGCCACTCTCATCTGGTAGTGACACCTCCTGGCGACTGAACTGCACCCGATGTACACTGCACAGTAGTGTCATACAAACAGTGGTATGTCTTTGATGTCGCCCCAGGCCTTGATGACTGCACTCGCTGACCACCTGATAACGCAAAGAATCCAAAGACCGTCGTGGTAGACATTGCAGCCCTCCTAGATAAAGTCACATCAGCCCTTTTAAGTGAGACATGCATCCACCCCAACCCCAACCCACCTGACACACCCGTAGCCAAATGCCAAATGACCACCATCTCAAACAGCTGTGGTGAGTCACCAATGAGCCCCAATGACAGAGCCACCTGACCAACACACCTGTTTCGAGCACCTGCGACTACAAATGCTGACACCTCAAATCACCAACAGATCGAGTTTAAGGAGTGAATACCACCTCTGTCAAAGCGCCCCCCCCCTAAAATGACCCAAGGGGGCTGCGGATTGGTAACAGCAGCATGGTTAGTGACGTCTTACCCGCACAGTGACCCCTGTTCATGTGAGATGCAGTATAAAACATTCACCTGTCAGCCATGATCCCTGCATCCAATATAGTAGCTACAAACAGCATACAATAAAATGGTCGGATTGCTGTAATATACAAGTAACGAGTAATAATAATTTCCTTGCTGTAACATGTATATACCTGTGGGCTCTTGGATACATACAATGACGATGACGGGGAATATTGTCCCAAAAAGGGCCATAAGAGTGAAGTTCTAAATCTGAAGTGTAATGGTAATGAAAATTGTTCATGCGATTGAAGACACGGAAAGTAAGGGGATATTACAGTCCTGCCACCACTCCCAATTCATGCTCCTGGCGGAACAGAGTATGCATCCTGCTTGCAGTTTGGGTGTCTGTGACTAATTTTCCCCACAAGTCCTGTTCGTAGGGAGTCCAGCGAGTGTAATTAACTTGAATGTCTTCATCTACAATAGATTGTCAAACAATAGCCGCTTTCCAAAATTTCCATTCTGGCGTATTTGGTGGCAAGAGGGCATCCAGGATTCCTTCAAGTCTTTCATGGTCTTCTAAAGGTTGGCAGCGAACATAGGCAGCAGAGAGCAAGAACGCCACAGCACTGGTCCGGTTGGAGAAGGCAAACCTGTTCAGTATCGGCTGTCCGACGACTTTGTCAAAAACTGCTTGTTGAATCCTGGCTTCATCGAACCAGGCAAGCCAGAGATGGTAGGCCCATGTGATAAAGATAGGTATAATGACCACAACCTTCCCGAAAAGATCGCTCTGAGGAAAGCAGAATACCTGCACTATGGCGTGGGCATGAAAGAGGGTTGAACACACTTGAATAGCCAGGCGACTGTGCTTCCACTTCTGGAAGCTGAGAAAAAACTCTCCACGGGTTATGGCGTTGACGATCTCTCGGTTTCCTTGTAGCAAAATGAAATCTTGATCATCACCTAAAATGCCATCTCCAGGAGGAGACCCTGCCAGAGGCTTGGGGTATCGAAACACGACTTCTCCAGTTCCGATGCAAAGATAGGCGAGACCTCTAACCACGATTCCAAGGAGGGTTGGGACAAATGGGTACCACTTGAGGAAATATCCACACGTCCCGCATGCAAACAGGCTCAAGCCGATATTTATCGCTCCACAAATGAGAGGTGTGTGGCTTTGAATCGCGATGTGCTGACGATAATCAGCCATGTCCCCAAGTGTGGCTATGGTGACATAGACGGTTCGTGAAATCCTGCCCTTCACTGCTCTACTCCTCGTCTCCCTACATCTCTTCAACAGCAGAGCGGCCAGGGGCCCTGTAGAGGGGATATAATCACCCACGTGAAGTCCTCAGAAGGTAGGGCCACCAGACCACCACCCATCCCAGAATACTGATGCCAGATCTATTTCCCATACCACTTCAGCAACCATTGCGTTACCAGGCATATGGTGGAAGATGGTGTTTTCATTTCCCTGCTTCGCCAAGTGCCAAAGGGCTCGGCCAGTCTCATATGAGCCTGGGGTCATATGCCCGGTGAGTCATTTGCTCAGTAAGGTGGTGTGGATTTCATACCAGGGGAGTTATACCAGCCGAGCCACCTTCGGTGCATGTTCAGCGGGCAACCAGTCAGTGCGGATGTGGCTTCTTCGCCACACAGGAAGGTCATTGCAGCAAAAATGTCTAGTGCGAAATGAGCCTTGGTAAATGCGGGAGGGAGAGTTGGTGACAATGATCGAATGACGTCCATGGTGGGTGTGTGTTGGGGGGGAAGAAAGGGAGTAAGGGGGATTGGACTGGGCTGACTCTCGCAAACTTTCCTTTATTTACCCAGTGCGTGGCTAACAGAACATGGCACATTCATTCCCGCTGCCTTATATGGTGCATTTCCAGCGTGTCTTTCTCCATAGTCTTACTGTTCCACCATATATACATTTATCTCACCATTTTTTGTCCCAGGAAACACGCATTTGTGCAGTTTCATACGTCTCTTGGCTTCTCCATATGATCACGTGATCGCGGTTAGTGGATGAGTTGAACGAGTACTTTGCAGCGTAGATGACCAAATAGATGCAAACTCCGAGAGGTGCATCACCAAAAGCTGTAACATGACTGAATTTGGTCCCAGGCTTCCGACCTGACGTCTGACTGCTACCCAGCTTCCTCAGAACCTGGCATTGACACACATTAAGTTTACCCTACCTCCACCCTGCCATGAAAGTAAGTGTCTCAATGTGTTCGGAATATCATTTCTCATCGATCATTGCACATATATCTTATTCACCCTTTCTCCTGCAACTAGGCTATGTACTCGCAAATCTCCCCGGTCTTTACCAAAGGAGCACTCCACTAAGATGTTGCGTCAACCTCCCCGATCAGTTATCCGAGCGCGTGTTATCCGTAACGTGCAACCTACCCCTGTGGACGGGAATGGGTCCTACCTCAATTCATTTTATACTCCGGCTGCGTATCCAGAAGAGATTTTTCCCATGTATAATGGTTCCGGCAATCCACCACCACCACCATACGCAGAACCTGGGTGGAATACCGATGGATCTTTGAGGCACTCATATCAAACATCGCGCGAGGATCTGAGGACTCCACCACTAGCATACCGAGGCTTCCATAACTCACAATGAAGGGGTGACTCGGAATTTACACTAGTGTGTAGAGTGCGGAGGTGGCAAACTTAGTTTCCTTCAAGCTATATGTCGTTGTCATATCTAAATTAAACCATTAAATTTTGCGACAGACTTCTAGGTATCTCTCAGCTTGAAATAGGCGCTATTTTGGAGACTGCCAGGAGTGAACCTGATGTGTGACATGTCTGCATTCGTCGGATGTTCTATGGATTGATGCGTATGGTGATCAGACAACGACACGGTCACTGACAAAGCCAGCAGAAGCCATACCCACCATCCATCGGCAAGAGCAAATAACTGTATCCATGTGGAAGAAGCAACATGCACCATCAGTATATAAACCGACAGAGAACTCTCTTTCATCTCTTCTTTCGCCTTCTGAAAGTCCTCACAGCTTTCGACCCTTCAACTCACCCGCTCCCCCAATGTAAGACTCCGCATCGACTCCTCAAGCATGTCTGTCAGCATACGCTCATCCACCAATATCCACCTCGCTTTCGACGTCCCGCAGCGCGATAACATCGACATCGTTCCCGTTTGTCAATGACGGTAATCCGCCAAGGACATTGGAGGACACAAACCGGACACGGTGTGTTTCAGTGCTGGAGGCACGGCGATTGTCATGTGCCTGCGAATCTTGCACCTACGAGGAGGGAGGGGGGTAGCCGTCAGTTTGTACAGCGGGCAGTATCGTACCATCCCAGTGCGACCGCACTTGAGAGCGAGGAAGACGACATGATGATGGTTGCGGTATTCCACTAGGACAACTCGTAATTAATACCTTGATTGCCTCTTCCGCAAGTGGTATATAATTTACCCACCACTGCGGTTTCAGTATGGGCTCGATGTTGTCTCCAGATTCGCTCCCGCTTGTTGAGACGAGCGGGGTATAGTGATGCACGGTACTACGTACCTGCAAATGGGAACTTGCATTGCATTGTCTTTTATCTCAATGAAAAGGCCGGCCTCCGCGAGCACTTTAACAACCTCTCTTCACATGGAATCTTTTCATACCCTAGCAAGCCGTCAATATCATCGTCCCAGCAGAACCAAAATGCTAACCTGGAATGTCTCACCCGCATGGGCATTTAATGTTCCATCGTCATTGAGGATATTGATGAGTTCTAATCCGTGCCGCACACCAACTTCGTAGTCGTTTAGGGTAGGGGTGATAGGGGCAGCCCCTATCCCCCCTTACCAGTCGTTCCCCTTCGTCCCCTTGCTGCTCTCACTATCCCTGCTCCACTATACAGCCTTGGGTTCCAAAATGGGTTGGTTTTACGATCCCGAGACAGAGCCGGCATGTTCAGGACTATGAAAAACTTCACCGCTTTCTGGCTAATATACTGCTCTAGCTATTGCCAATCTACAAACGAAGATGGTTCCAGATTCTGATTCCGTTTGCCTGCATATCGCTATCCTTCATTCTACTCCTACTAATCTGGTGTGTTCAGAATATCATTTTTCGTTTGTCATTGCACATGTATCTTATTTGCCCTTTCTCCTTGCAACCAGGCGGTGTGCTTACAAATCTCACCGGTCTTCTTTACCAAAGGAGCACCCCACTGAGACGTTGTGTCAGCCACCCCGATCGGTTACCCGAGCGCGTGTCATCCGTAATGTGCAACCTACCACTGTGGACGAGAATGGGCCCCACCTCAATTCATTTTATACTCCGGCTGCATATATAAAAGAGATTCTCCCTGTGTATAATGGTTCCAGAAATCCACCACCACCACCACCTTATGCAGAACCTGGGCGGAATACTGATGGATCTCTGAGGCACCCATATCAGGCGTCGTGCGAGGATCTGAGGACCCCACCACCAGCATACCGAGGCTTCCAAAACTCATAGTAAAAGGATGACTCGGAATTTATACTAGCGTGTAGAGTGTGTAGGTGGGCAATCTCAGTTTCCTTCAAGCCGTATGTTGTTGTCATATCTAAGATAAACCATTTAATTTTGCGGCAGACTTCCAGTAAGGTGGCAGACAGTTTCAATAGCTGCAATTGTATCGCGCGTCGTCAAAGAAAATCAAGAAATTCGGTACGGCAAGGCCACCGTGTATGCATCGTAAATCATTGAATTTTAATGTGTCCCAATGCCAAGGGTAATGACCCCTCAGACATACTCAGTGATAATAAAGTGACAGCACTGTACGTGTACAAGATGGTCAAACTTTTCTTGCACAAGAACGGGTGATTGAATGTGTCTTCCGCCCTTGAAATGTGTTACACTCAACTTGAAAGCGTATTCCTTTCCTACCTTCCTTTCCCCAACAAACCTCCATGTTCTGGAGTATTTGGAATTCAGGAACCGTTCTCATATTCTGCCCTCAACGCCTGGTACGTTTTACGGGCTCTGAGCTATATCAGTTTCAACAATTTCGCAGACATGTCGCTTTCGGAACCTATCCTGGTTCTGGCCCTAGTTACATTATCGCTTTCAGGTGATATGCCACCATGGTCACTCCAATCAGACAGTGTTCACTTTCCTGTTCTTGACACCTTGAAAATCTGGCTCGGGGGTGTGGATGATTTTTTCAAAGCAATCGTAACTCCGAGGCTCAAATCTCTCGACTATACTGCATTAGTCCGCTTTCGACGTCTTCGGTGGCCTTGGAGACAAGTCTCTTTCACAATAGCACCCAACAGTCTGCGTATTCAGGATGCTGAAGCTCTTTGCTGAGCGTTTCCGTATGTATGATTTTACTCGAAAACTCCTTGTTCACGTTCTTCGATTACTGCGAAGGCATCGATGGATCTGCGGGTTATTAGAAAAGCCTTGAAAGCGTGGTATTCCATGACATAGACCCCAACATGTGGCTAGCGCCACCTATTCGAGAAAGCAATGCTTTCATGCGATAGCTTATGGTACGACAGCCACTACGCGTCCGTATCGAAGACACCAGTATTTCGCAGGAAGACATCGGATCGTTTTGCATGCTTGATGAAATACTGATACTGTGGAGTTGAATGACATTCGCTTGTGGTCCAAATCGGAGCTTTCGAACGCAGCGGATTCTCATGTGCAATTCGTGAGTGATTCCCCTCCTAGCATTGTTCATTCGCTCACCCCAGTACATGCCGATGTTCACCTCTGGTCTTGCGGGCGACGTAGGTTCCGTAGTGGGCGCGTCTCACAAGTAACAGCACTCGTGCAGCGAGCTTATATTACATTTCCCTCTGTAGTACTCTCCTATTTTCCCAAAATGCTCTTTTGGCCTGTGGCGTGCTCGCAACTCTCGAACGTAATCAGTCCGTGCCAGGGTTTTGGGAGACCCATGCTCCATCGACGAAATTCAGCCGGCCCACCGGTGATCTTCAATACTATCGTTACGGCACAACGAATTGAACGCAAGGAGCCCATTGCTTTCATCACACAATTGCTGGGCGGGTATCCGCGCAAATGTACGCCATAATGGTACGTAGTACCCTCAAGACGCGGGGACCATGGTTTAGACCAGAGCGTGCACCGACGGAAGTCGCGGACACTCGTGCGCACTCTCCGTATTTTCCTCCCGCCACCGTCCCTCCCTGCCTGGCCGAATTGCACATCGCGGCAGTTTTGGCATTCTAGATAACTTACATTCCGTTGGGCACCCACACAATCAGGATTCCCGACGTATCATTATGATCGCTTGTATTTACATGCACTCCTTCTCGCATATGGTTTGTGACAGTAATGCTACTCTGATGTCTTTCTTTCTCCGATTTGCGACCCGAGGCCAGTCTTGCGCAGGCCAGCTCTTCGCGCTGGAGTGGGTGGAGTGTGACATGCCACCTGTCGGGCTACGACTCAGGGGCACTCTACCATGTGTACCTTCAATCACTTGTGGTAAGAGCAATATTTTAGACTCGGAGAAACTCAGTGGTCCGGGTCATATGTGGGTTGTGGTAGTAAGTATTAGTACCAAGTCTAGGATGATGACTCAACGGTAACCATACAAAATGGTTTGGCCTGACGTAATGCAAGTGATTCAGATTCGTACTCTTGCCAGCAGCGTCTACTGAGTTATTGACTATAGACTCCCACCGTAAGTTACTCGTCCCTTCGAAAGTCAGATTTACTATGGTTGGATTGTAAAGCGGCGGGTGGCACAGAGGACTATTCCTCAACCTGTTCGCGGGTAAGTTGGGCGTAGACGGGTACCTACCCAAAAATTGACTTTGGCTTCTCAGACCATAATGTCCAAGTCCACTTCCGACGCGGACGCGCTGTATACACAGGTCCACCGGCGCATGGTGGAGAGTGGGGATTGGGATAGGTACGTTTTTTTTGTTCTCTCTTAACGTCGTTCACCGTAGACATGTTAGAATACTCCGTGTTCTATCTGCCAAGCTCTCCGAACAAGGCTGGTCCGACGAATTGTATCATCGTGCAAAGGGTAATTGTCTTGTATTGAATGGAAAGAACTAATGATATATGATGCTGCCAGAGCGCGCACGTATGATGGACCCGCCACTTTTCAAAACCGTATTGGAGGAAATATCGCTCCATGGTGAAGGTGTGCCCCAATCTTCACCTTCAACGATACAGTTGATGCTGATACGACCAGACAAAGCGACCGTTCCAGTCAGTGTAAGGCGTGAGACGACAGCTCAGATACGACAGTTCGTAAAAGACCAGTTTGAGAAGTGAATCGGCGGTCGAGGGGGGGTGACACCCGTTGACCAAAAATCAGCATTGACACTTCTCCGAGACTTACTGAGCGTGAAGGTCTTGTGGAGACGGCTCAGTGTAATGTAAATACCACCGCTGCGCTACGGAATAGCGTAACTGTTACTGTAATACCAATAGAGGTGTGTTATGATTGCTTGTCTGCGACGGTTTGTAGGGGCGTATCAGAATCGCTTGCCATCAACTCTTGTTGCACTATCTTGTCTGCCAACGCCCTGACCTTCGCCGCATCGGTATCCAGTCGTAATTTCTCCATTCCACGTTGGAACACTTGTTGGCCAATGCCCACGGGAGCCCTTTCCCATTTCGTCACCCGCATCCCAACACCCGGCATCATGTGCTTTCTGAGGTATTTCACCCACATGTTCACGATCTCTGGGTCGGCGTCCCATGCCTTGATGGCTCGTTTGTGTACTCGCCGTTCGAAGTTCTCCTGACTTTTCTTGTGAACGAAAGGCCCACGGATGACAGTCCACATCGAGCGCTGAGTAGGGAGGTGTACCGGCCGCGAAGCAGGTATGCCAAGCGCACTGGCTGCGTGTTCCGCGAAGTGCGCGAACGTGTCCAGTAGGAATGGATGATGCGAGCGGAAGTGGAGGGATGCCACTGGAATGTTATGCGGGCGCGGAAGGGGCGTGGGCGGGTATATGGCACGTCCTCTGATGACCATCGAGGCCAGCTCAGGCTCCGTCAATGCAGACCGTGGCTCTGAGTTTGTTTGCGATTTGATACTCGTCTTCAAGGGTTCATTGACGTGGCTGTGAGTTGTGAGATGAGGCCTGCGAGTTGAGCACGACGCTTCTTATAACGTACGGTGTGTTTACAGTGCTGAACCGCGTGCATCTTGCAAGCACTGGCAGGGATATGCGAGGTGGTCGAACGAGCATGACAAGTCCTTGCAGAGAGATTCCAATTACGGTCAAAATCCAAATTTTGCAGAGATTCGGCAAAATCCGCGATGTTCATACATGGTTGGAGTGCCGACCTTCGTCGCAGTCCATAATTCCACTAGTATGGCTGTATCGAGCGGTGAGCAGAAAATTAATTCACCTGCGGTCTGGGGATTCATAAGAACCCCCTGACCACAGACGCTTATTTCGGATGATCCAGTAAACCTCATTCAATGAAGTTCGCTGGCACAAATTTCTTGTAAGTGTGTATGTGAACCCGTGCACGTAGCTATGCTCAAGTGCGTGTGACAATGTGTGCGTCGTGCGTCTTCCATTTCCAACTACCGAGGAATGTGTGTAGCATTACTCGCCTGTCCATTCTAACTCCCTCTCAGGACCATCCCTTATCCATATCATTGCAGGCACCCAGGGCAGTCGAGAGTACGACAACGGTGGGGGGCTACATATTCAGGACGCAACGCAATACTACTAATTTCCGTCAGACTGATGCTGGCATGCACGGGCCAAATGTCAACAGATATATAATGTAATGGGCGTGAGACGTTGTCTTGGAACTTGATCCCGTTAGTAACAGGTTTGCAACGTGTCCCCAGTAGTACTGCCCAGCTTGCTGTATGTTTCGCAAACTCGTGTCTGTTCAATCGGCCAGCCCGGTCTGCAGTTGGTTCACTCAGACGTTGCAGCTGGCTGCCTATCAAAACGCGTGACGCGATCACGGGATCAACCGCATTTACCATATCGAGAATAAGGCCGCCGCAAAGCCGAGTGCTTACGTAAGTAGTGATTTCAACGCACGCCACCCACACTAAAAGTCCAAAAGTCGTCCCCTTCGTTCTCTTCACTGTTTTCGTCGTCGCTGGCATCCTTAGACGCGTCCATCGTCGGCGTTTTGCCTGTACTTGACACGACATTCTTTGTACAAGATCGGTGAGCGAGATTACTTGGCCTGTATATCGTGGTTGCTGATTGAAGATTCGCGGTCGGCTCCTGTGCTTCTGACAACAGACATGGACTTCACGTTTGGTGGAAAGTATAGATTAGAAGAGGAGATTGCCAACGGTGGTTGTGGTAAAAATATTCAGAACCTTCGCTTTTGCAAGTAACTTACTTCCCCCATAGGTTCTGTCTTCCTCGGTGTCCACACCGTCGCTGGGAAGGAGGTCGCGATAAAGTTGGAGCCCGCGTTGCCCCATGCCCTCACTTCCCCTTTGAAGCAAGAATCCAAGGTGTATAAGTCCCTGATGGGGGGCCCAGGTGTGCCCTGGATTATGTACTCTGGTAAACAAGGCGACTATAATGTCATGGTCATCGACCTCCTTGGTCCTTCCTTGGAGGACCTCTTCAAGAAATGCAATAGGCATTTCTCTCTCAGAACAGTCTTGTTGCTGGCAGATCAGTTGGTGAGTGATTCTATCTAATCTTATACGTTATGGGCGGAAATTTTGGGCCACTGTACACCCTTTTTTTCCATGCCTGTTTATGCGATTTAATTGCGCACCCATCTTCTCCCGCCTGTCTATACGCTAACGTTACCTCAGCTCTCACGCCTTGAATTCATCCATTCTCGGTCATTCGTTCACCGGGATGTCAAGCCCGCCAATTTCGTCATGGGCCTGCCGCATACAGCCTCATCGCATCTTGTAAACGTCATCGACTTTGGTCTCGCCCGGCGATATCGTGATCCCCTTACCGGAGAGCATGTTCCTTGGCGACGAGAAAGGGGCGAGCATGGCGAGCGCCGGCATGGCGTTGGCACGTCACTCTTTGCTAGTCTGAATGCACACAGAGGTATTGGTAAGTTGGTCCTGCGAAAGCCTGGTTTTGGTATACCTAACAATGGTTTCAAGAATGTTCACGACGCGATGACCTTGAATCATTGGCCTATATGCTCATCTATTTTTTGCGTGGTACGTTACCCTGGCGTAAAATCCGTGCAGACACTGTTGCCGCAACTTGGGATGCAATCTACGAAGCAAAGATGCACGCCATTGGGACACTCGCTGGTACTAACAGTCATTGTTTGGATGATGACAGTGACGGCGAAATGGAGCTGGATCCAGGGGATGATATCGACGACGAAAATGACGCGTCCACGTCTGCTGCGATAGAGCATTCCATTCCTCTCTCACAGCAACCACGTACTCCCCGTAAGGGGCGGTTGTCTTCAGTTCATCCTGCAGGTACACCTCCTACCCACCGCTGTGCGCGTACACCCTCCTCTGCGTATCCCGCTGGCTCTGGCACCTATTCCCCTGCCTCTTCGCGTACTGGACGACGTGCTTCTGCAATGTCTGCATCGTGTCCTCTCACAATGGCGCTTCCACGGGAGTTCCATACCCTCCTTGCCTATGCCCGCTCACTCCGTTTTACCGACTTGCCGGATTACGCCGGACTCCGTGACATGTTCCGTACCCTTGGCGCGCGAACAGGGATTACTGAAGCAATATATGCGTGCGATGGGCGTGGTGATATGGATTGGGAATGCGGGCGTGGTTGGACCACGCCATCTAGGAGGAATAGCTCTGGCCCGCGCAGCAGCAACCAGGGGAGGGGTCGCTCCTCTCGGGTATGCGAAGCTTGTAATGCAGCTGCGCTTGCTAGTGGAAAGCAAGAGCGATAGTGACGGAAAGATGAAGTGGCGCGCCCACCTTGGTTCCCTATGTACCGGCGGTGATCAGGTGTGATCACGCCGGTCGATTGGGCTGCTGTATAGATGCCAGGGGGCGGGTTCCGTCTCGAACAGTGGCTTGCGTCTCCCTTCCGTAGACGGGATTTGCTGATGTGAGCAGCTTTCTTTTTCCTTATCCACCATCAAGGTTCTAAGGCGAGTGACAGGCACTTGTTTGTGACCTTGAGCTTCCGCTGGAGCGGCAACGCGACCTTGCCCGGCCTCATCCGTTGATACCCTCAGTCTTGCACTCCAGTATCCCCTACGCTTCCACGCGCGTCCCACTTCTATCTGTTACGACCATATATCATTACCATTTAGGTCGGAATTTTTGCCATTCTCTTACACTCTCCCTCACTTTGCTAGTGCTCGCTTGAGACTCAGCATTAAACAATTGCACCAGAGTTTTTTGGTTTGTTGCGCACGTTCTATCGGTGTTCCTTTGTTCCCACCAACCGTATACCATGGCATCATTGTACCTTCTTCGTGCTGTCTTGCATGCTTTCGCTGCTACTTTATTGCAATCCTTGAATGCTAGACATGTATGCAGTATATTTTTTCGTTTTTTCCCCCTTCTTATCGCGCCCAATGTTTGTATGTAAATGATAGAACGCCCGAAGATGTGCAAAATAATGTTTATGGGATCTGTGCCCGATGAAATGAATCCCAAGCAAATAATTAGTATACATCGTAAAAAGGGCTCGAGGCCTGAGGCACTGCCATCAGGCCACAACTTCGAGAGAATACCTGTGGCTTTGCTACTATGTACGTATAAACGTCGCCGTAATATGAGTAGAAGTAATATAAATCAACCCAGCGACCCACGAAAACTCTGAACCCTCTATCTTTGACCAGTGCCGACAGGGGAATTTGCGGCTCCTCATGTTACCGTATATTAACGACAAGGTGTGCGCAAAGTGAAAAGGAGGTGTATATCACCGGGTAACTGGGGGAAACGCAAAACCCTTGTTACTGATCGGACTCCATCCCTCTGAGCGTTCATTTGGACGTATCAAGCTTGCGATGCTCGCCGTATGTCGATGCATCCGGCCACTTCCTGAGCCATTCTGCATCGATGGTTTTTTCGGCGACGAGTGCATCAACGAGTGTGGTGCCGAGCCACTGGTGCTTGGGTTGGGAGAACGGTATACGATGTTCTCTTCTTCAACCTCGTCGGACAGATCTACAGACTCCCCTGTGTCACTCGCAAAGTCGTCCAGACCCATGAAGCCTCCGGGACGCCTGCTCTCGAGGTCGTACCGTTCATACTTGGATCTCGCGCCCCCGTACTCACTGCTCCCCCATCCACCTGCTCCACGAAGTTCGTCGGGCATGAACAAGTAGAAGAACGTGGTGGCAAGACATGCACCGCCGACAACGTCGATGAGGTAGTGGTGAGTGAGGTACATCGTGCTCCAGTAGAGCACGCTGACATATATCCATGCCATACGCCCAGCACCCTTCCAGAAATGGGATACAAAAAGCGCGCCTAGCGTTGCCCAAGCAGCATGTAAGCTTGGGAATGCGCCAAAAACAAGGGGTGAGCTGCCGAAGGCACGTTGGTAGCCGTCTCCACTGAAGAGGGCATCGATGCGTACGAGCCCACCGGGTGAGCCAGCTATTCCGTAAGTGGCTGGTGTGAGACCGTAGATGAGCTCATACCACGGCGCGGCGCAGGGTATGAGGATTTGGACGCAGACACCGGTCAAATTCATATAGCCGAACGTCTTTGCCCACGTTTTGAGGGCAAGAGGTGGACGGAAGAGCCACAGAAAAATGGCGAGCACGATAGGGAATGTATAATGGATGACGCCGTACGGAAGCCACGCTAAGAGATCGAGGATAGGGTGAGTGAATCGTGTCAGGATGTCAGATATGTTAGCGCCATAGAGCACTGTTTCGAGAGTTGGGAGTAGAACGACGTGCACTGAGGGGCGGTAGTCAGCCGGAATGAAGCGGTTTGTGTAGAACGTAAGCAGCCATGCAAAAACTGGGATGGCAGGGAAGAAGAACTGGGACGTGAACGGGATGAAGAGCGCAACTCCGAATAGGATGGGTATCAATAGCTTGCTCGGAAATGACGGAACTTGCATGATAGTGAGCCAGAACACGGCAAGGACGAGATGAAAGACGTATATTGCGTCGGAGGGAACGAAGGTGTGGGCCCGAAGTCGCGCGATGGTGTCGAACGGCGACAACGACTTGTCGAGACGACCAACGGCTGCGCTGAATGCAGTGAGAAACGTCCGTGTAGGCCCAGAGAGACTCATTCGGAAGGCCATCGATGACTTTGTAGTCGTCGAGCTCGTCGCAGCCCGTAGCTGTGTCGAGCAACCAACTTCTTACAAAAAGCTGTTCTGACAATCAACGGATACAATTGCGAACGAGCGTGAGAAATGCAGCGAGCACCCTCAACGAAGCGTACTTACAGGGGGTGGCTGCGGGAGTATTTGCTTCACTGTAATGCAGATTCAGTGCATGGCTAAGTTGATGGTGTCCTGTGCCATCAGATCTATCCACAATGCACCTATCTACAAGCAGGACAAAATAGACTTGATCTTGAGCAGTGTACCAGTTGTTGCAAACATGATCAGCACTTGATTTGTAAATTGTAGGTTATTGGGGTGCAGTATGTAGATGGACTTAGGGCCTATATAAATACGGTCTCGGTGTACCAGGAAATGCAGTGTTACTGGTACGCCGAGACTGTAGCCAGTAGAGTACTGTCCAGAGCTGGGATCGAACCAGCAGCCCAGGTGCTGTAGCCACTTTACTACTAGTCAGCCTGGACAGCCGAGGTGGACGAGCCTATTGAAGCCTCGCCTTTATCTCATGTCCGATGTCACACAGGTGACTCCATTGTGTGACTGTTGTGACACCATCTATTTGATATTTGACTGGCCCGTCGGCCCGTCGCGGGAGAGTACTTCAGACTTGCTTCCGCGTCCTGGAACACATCAACTCCAAGCACACGTCTTCTAGGGACTTCCGTTCTTCTGTATTGCGACGAAAACCTTGGCTTGTATTTGGATTCACCTCGACTGCAAGAGTAAAGATCCGGAGGTCGTTCTGACTCATGCTCCCCCTCTATAATTAGGGGTGGTTTGGATCTCGATGTCAACCCCTTGGGCTAGCATGCACTCCTTTATCTTCGCTCCTCAAGCCTCACCTTGCTCTCTCACATACTACGACTGTGTTCACATATACTTCTTCTACTCTTGACTACAAATTCTAGCAATGGCTTCGAGCAGCCCTCTTGATATCCTTACGGACATTGTGTCCACCGGTATGCCCGTCACGTTCACGCAATTCATCGACCTTGTTCGCACTAGGGATGGAGCGCAGCCCTTCCAGGGCAACGTAGGGTACCTGAACCACGGCCGCAAGGTCGCTGTACTACTGTGTCCTCCAATACGTCAGACGGTGCGGGCTAGGGTGACGGACGAAGGTAAGTATCTTCAATCAAACGACTCGCACCGCGACCTTGACGCATGGCAATGTAGATGAAGCTACCAGTATCGTGACTCCCGGTTGTTGCCTCGTGGGACAGGAGGTTCCATCGAGCGAGACTATGTCAAGCTTACCGTCATCATGCGGGAGCTGGATCGACGGCTTGAGCGCAATAGGCGTCGACGATAAATTGCAAATCAATTGCGCTCAGATGACTACCTCGAACAGCGTGGGCCAGGCAACGAAGCCGGGTAACGTTGCAGAGGACTGCCTCCTGCCATTGGTGAAGAAAGTCTCCTTTTCTCCGACCGTTACTCGCTTTACCTATGAGGAGTTGGACGACACCAATGGTATTGTTCCACTACTTTGTAATATTTTCCTGCTCACAGAATCCTCTTGTCAGACGAAGCGACGTGCAAATTGGTCCAGGACCAATCCAATTCAAAGAAGCTTACTGCAAAGTTAACAAACGGGCGAGATCTGTCAGCCACCGAAATCCGAACCACTACCGACTCTTCATTGGAGAGAGCATCGAAGGACACGCAGGAAGATGTATCCCCGTCCGTGGTTAGTGGAGCTAAGCGTCGCCGGCTTTGGAATCCTTTCCACGTTGTGCGTGGGCATCAGAAGTATGTCTCTAAGTGCCCTTTACATGGAGCCGCATCTTACCGTTCTCTCGTAGATTAGATGACCCCTTGTCAACGAGAAGGACTACACCAGTCTCCAAGAGGAAAGCGGTTGGCGCGAACGTCAGGTCGTCGGGGCAGTTTACGACCACCGGAGCTGACGTTGGGTCCCAATCATATTACGCTCCTGAATTAGATGCATTTTTCTCCGAGGACGACGCAATCAAGAACTGCCTCCCACCAGAATTCCGCTTTGAAAGAAGTAATCGACAGTACGCCTCTGCTTGTGCCTTTCTCCTTCTCAGGTTGCTTACGCCGTTCTTCGTAGGTGGGATAAGCCACTGGTACAGAAAGGACCACCACGTGTCCCACAAAGAAAGATCCTCGCTACAAAGACCCGATATTTGATGTCCCGATTCTTCTGAATGAACATTTGGTGGTCATCCGGAGCGTGCGTACTTGAGATGGCCCCACTGTATGCGTTTTACTCACACAACTTACAGTGACAATCGTCACCGTTTCTCTGACCATTCAAAGTATGATTTTAATGGCGCCGCTGCGCTCAACCAGATTACCAATCGCACACAGTAGTTTTCTTTCTACACTTTGTTTCGTGCTTAAGACGTGGACATTGGACTCCCGTTGCTCTTATGGACTGATTTCTTGCTTTGGACGCTTCGTACCTTTGCGCGCGAATACTGTACTAGAACCCTCTGCTTCATCTGAGCTACCGCATGCTCGTACAACTTGTTTCTATCATTTGTAGCTACTTCTCACTTGGATTGTCTCGTGACTTCGGACTGTAGCTTATCAATTTTACCTTGTGGTATTTCGAAAGCGACGTGCCAGTTGTTAGATAAGATCAAAAGATAAGGTCCGTCGGTCTTCCGTCATTAACCTGGCCGTCCGTAAAGTGCCACCCACCGAAACGGTTATTATCGCTTGTACGACCACAACTGTGGACAACGATGGCCAATCCTAAGTCCCAAACTACAATCAGTCCACACAGCCAGGCACCTTTGTGCACACGTGTATATCCTGATGAATCTGAGCTCGACGAGAAACTTCAGAAGGCAGCACGAGCTCAGAAGGAATGGAAAAAGATAGACATTAAAGATCGCATCGCGATCGGGCACAAGTTCATGGTAGGACTTATCATCCGTCCGTCATATGAAGCTAAAAGGTCTACATCGTTTCTCCCTGTTAGGAAGAGTTCGAGAAGATGAAGGGGGATGACTTATATCTTGAGCTTACAGAACAAATGGGTCGGTGCGTCAAGCGGGTTAGATATCTTTTACTGTTTTGTTCAAGGTATTTTTAGGCCTGTCAGCCAGGTTCCCGGAGAGATCAGGGGCTTTCTGTCGCGAGCGCAGTACATGCTCTCCATCGCCGAATCTAGTCTTGCAGACGTATCTCTGAAGGACACAGACGCGCCTGGCTTCAGGCGGTACATCAAACGTGTCCCTCTCGGTGTAGTATTTGTTATTGCACCTTGGAAGTAAGCTCTTTCACTCGTTTCGCGACCGTTGTCCCCTCTGAAGCGGCTACTAGCTTCCCGTACCTCACTTCGATCAACGCTGTTCTACCCGCAATCGTAGCAGGAAATGCGGTCCTTCTCAAGCCTTCTCCACAGACGCCCATGGCAGCCGAGCGTTTCGCTACAGCTCTTGTTAATGCGGGCGTCCCTGAGGGGATTATCCAGGTTCTTCACCTCTCACCGACCCTCACCTCCTATGTCATTCAACACGAACTTGTGGATTTCGTATGCTTTACGGGCAGCGTTGTGGGTGGCCGAGCAGTTGAACGCGCCGCAGTTGACGGCCCGGGGTTCAAGGGTGTTGCGTTGGAGGTAATTTCTCGCTTCCTTGTAATGTTTTAGTCCGTGCCAATCATTGACGACAGCTCGGCGGAAAAGACCCCGCTTATGTACGTGCAGACGCGGATCTCGATTACACAATTGCAGAACTCGTCGATGGTAGGTGCTTTGTTTCAACCCCAACCATTATTTCCCCTCTCATTCCGGCTGTTTACAGGAGCCATGTTCAACTCGGGTCAGAGTTGCTGCGCGATAGAAGTAAGTCGATGACCATCTTCAGCACACGTTTTCCGTAAGATGCTTGACTTACCGTTATCAGCGTATTTATGTGCATGAGTCGGTGTACGATAAGTTCGTGGAAGGATACGTCGATCTCGTCAAGGTTGCGCTCTCTTGTCTGATTGCTTTTGAGATGTTAACGGATCTACGAAGAAATACAAACTAGGCGATCCCACCAAGCCTGACACGAATCTGGGACCCGTCGTCAGCGTTGCAAGTGCCGAACGAATCAGAAGGCAGATTGCTGATGCAGGCAAGTACTCTCCAATACAGGAAGTCGGCGGCTGACTTTGGAGATAGTGAAAGCAGGGGCAAAAGCTTTGATTCCAGAGGAGCTGTTCCCCATTGCTCGACCGTGAGGTTATCTGTCGTCATGCCCGTCAATACCTGACCTGCGATCCCGAGAAGGAACAACGCATATGTTGCCCCTCAAGTGCTCGTGGATGTTGACCACAGTGAGTTAAAATCGACGATGCTTTATATATTCACATCCTCAAACGCTTAAAGCCATGGACGTGATGATGGTAAGAAACACACAGTTGCATCACAACTCACCTATGCAACTCGTCCTGTAGGAGGAGACATTTGGACCTGTTGTCGGCATTCAGAAGGTATATCCGTCGTTAACTGTAGTAGGCTTCCACCCTTAATCCACATCGGTGCAGGTATCATCCGACGAGGAGGCGGTTCGCCTCATGAACGACTCTCCGTATGGTCTCACGGCATCTATCTGGACCAATGCAGCTGAGAACCCCGAGTCCGAGAAGGTGTTCCTCCAGGTTGTTGACCAGTTGAACACTGGAACCGTGTTTCTCAACCGGTGTGTTCTAACTTCAGACTCACTGTTGCTACTGCCCCAAACATGCTTCCTAGATGCGATTTCCTCGATCCTGCGTTGTCTTGGACTGGTGTCAAGAACAGCGGTCGTGGGGTCAGCCTCAGTAAATTCGGTATATTGAACTAACACGTAGAATATTTCATTGGGTTTTTGACTTGTCTCCTTTGACAGGTTACGATCAACTCACTCGGCCCAAGTCTGTTCACATGAAGATCCAGACCAAGTAAACATCGCGTTCTTTTCCCTCGGAATCGAGATACACATAATAGTTGTCGTATATACTGGGGAATCTTACTTGCTACTTCAAGTCCCTCCCCGAAATACATATCGATATTATATTGCCCTGTCGTGTAAGATTAGCATGTTTGAAGAACACCAGGTAAAAAAGACAGATAGATCAGGACCCTCTAGCGTATAATGAGGGACAGGGTAATGAATCCTCAAAGAAGCACTCGGCCTGGTGCACAGCAAAGAAATCATCTTGAAAATACTAGACGTGGACTCTGTTTTACTTACCTCTGGGAGTGGTCCTGGGCTGTCAACAGAGGAATGTAAATTTTCATAAACACAGAAAACACGGCTACTTAAGTCAGCTGTTGCTGACATAAGCGACAGAGATGGATATGGGCACGTGACCTTGTAGCAGGGGAAACAGCCAAGGCCTCTCATTGGCCAACAAGTATCTTTGAAAGGAGTCTTACGACGAGTCACTTCCAAACGGAGGCCGCTGTGGACTGGTATTCCATCGGGTAGTTTTGCAAAAATGTCAATAAAATGATGAGTACGCTACGATACAAGCAAGCTACGCCGAGTACTCTAGCTTCGCTGTGGATAACGACCTAAGCTTGATAACCTCGGTAAAATTATCAATGACTTACTTTCGTGCTTCTTGGCATCGCCAACTTTACGCGCAGCCTTCGTGAGATCTTCCTGGATGATGTATTCTCTAGGGGTAGATAAGTCACCGTACCCTGAAGTTATGATGACAACTTACCGGTCATCGCGAATGGCGAACATCCCCGCTTCTGTGACGACATTCCGCAAGTCGGCTCCGTTAAACCCATCTGTAAGCTAGAAAAGGTTGCATAAGGGTGTGGGGCTACGGAGCCTGCCCATGTCGACGAACCTTGACAATAGCATCATAGTCGATCTCGCCACTCTTATTTACCGCTTGGGCGTGAATTTTGAGGATTTCTAGCCGCGCTTGCTCGTTGGGGAGTGGAATTTCGATCTTGCGATCAAGCCGTCCAGGGCGTAACAGTGCGGGATCGAGTGTGTCCGGACGATTTGTAGCCATGATTAGCTTCGTCCGTCCCAGCGAATCGAAGCCATCCATTTGGTTGAGCAGCTGCAAGTAAAGTCGTGAGAGGCTTGAGCTAAATAGGAAGTAGGATGCCCAATACCTCCATGAGGGTCCTCTGTATTTCTCTGTCGGCACTTGTTCCCTCGGAGAACCTTCGCCCCCCAATAGCATCGATTTCGTCCATGAAAATCACACATGGCTCGTGGTCCCTCGCGTACCCGAACATCTCTCTCACGACACGCGCAGACTCACCAATGTACTTGTCGACGATGGCGGAGGAGACGACTTTCAAGAAATTGGTGTGCAGAGTTGCGGCTACTGCACGCGCAAGAAGGGTCTTTCCCGTGCCAGGTGGGCCGTACAGGAGGACACCCTTGGGAGGTTTGATACCAACGCGAGTAAACAACTCTGGATTGAGGAGGGGGAGTTCGATGACCTACGAGTGGATATTAGTCTAGTACAAACAAATGGCGGCTCACGCACTTCACGAAGTTCGCGCACTTGCTCGGACAAGCCGCCAATGCCTGCAAAAGAAGCTTTGCCAGGGTCTTCCAAACTCATCTTGTACACTAGTGGGTCGACTTCACGTGGTAATATCCGCATGATAGTGAGTGTGGTCATGTCGAGAGAAACGCGCGTTCCCGACTTAAGCTTCGCGGCAGAAAGTGCCGGACGATATGAGACTACGTATCTAGGTCCTGAGGAGGCCTTGACAATGACTGAAACGGGTTTCATAAGTCTCATAAGGGGGTGAATGAAAGGGACATACATCTTTCATCGTCGAGTTGCTTCATGACTTCGCCAATGATTTGTCCAACGGACTGGACAGCCTTGATGTCATTTTCCGTCTGTGCAAAATCCTTCTCGAGGTCCTTAAGGGAAAACCGCACTAGATGACAGGGATGTGAGTTCTCTGAGTCCTGCAGAGTATACAAAATGAGCTGACAGTTCTTGAGGCTTTGGCTGATGTTCTCGTGTGCACGCATTTTCTGAGGTATGGTCATTTGGCGAGTAACCAGCTGTGCCTTGGACTCACCTCGCGGTAACTCTTCAATGCATTCTTTCTACGTTCGTCCATCGCGCCTGTCGAAGTCGATGCGTATGCGTCCATTATCGATGTTAACTCCAGTTATTGCCTTGACTGTGGACGCGTCAGTGGTCGCTTACTTAATCAAGGTGTCTCGTTATGTAATCGTCTCTGCCCCGATTGGCTGGCGAAGTTGTCTGCCTGCCCTCCGCATTCTGGCGACACAACTTCTGCACAACACATGATGTCAACTTCTGTCCTCTTGCGCGCACCGCTGTCCAAGACATTTGCATCGACGGCAGGTTGTCGCGTATTGCGATCACTCCAAGGTTCGTCCCTTCCTTTACGATTCTCGTATTCTGAGCGGTCGTTTTCAGTGAGACATGCTGCCAGTGCGTCGGCACAGTACGTTCCAGGTGGACGTACGTATTCTATTCATACCTGTTTGATTCTGCACCATCCCTAAAAAGAGCCGCAGCCATTTACAAGGGTACGGTCAATGACCCGACTACCTTTCCCCCGCCATCCAAGATGCATGGATCATACCATTGGTCGTTCGAGCGTCTCTTGGCTGCATCCCTCGTTCCAATGACTGCTGCTGCATTCGTCACCTCTGGGTCTAACTACCCCGTCTTTGATGGACTCTTCGGCATAGGCTTGGTGATGCACAGTCACATCGGGGTAAGAACCTGTTCTCCGGAGCGACATGGACATCTTGACTGAACGATCGAACTTGTCCAGTTTGACTGTATGCTTGTGGACTATCTTCATCCCCGCAAGTTCCCGTTTCTTGGAAACTTCATGAGATGGACACTCCGGACAATGACACTCGGTGTTCTCGTTGGAGTGTACCAGTTCAACACAAACGATATCGGTGTGTAATACCATATTCCGTCTTTTTCCCCGAAACTATCTAACGTATTTACGTGCGCATCTGGCAGGTTTGACGGAGCTGATCGCGAAGGCTTGGAAGGCATGATTGGGCGACCTATTCCGCTAAATCCGCAGAGTAAAAAGTTGTAAAGAGGTCGCTTGTCTATTTTATCCCGCATAACTCCACCAATAGGAAACAAGCTATTGTTTTATTCTGGTAATCCGTTGTTTTGCGCAGGTCACAGTCTTAAGGCTACTTTGGTGCTACCCACAAAATGACAAGGTAAGCTCTAATGATACCGTTAGGTAGCTTCCTGCGTCCGAAGAGTACACTATATTCTGGTTTAAACGCTATGAATTGTGTTACCGGCTCGGGTGGAAGTAACTTGTTCCACTCTTAGAGCCCTCAGCACCATTGGCTCATTCTGTGACTGAAGGTCCACGCCAACGATCGCCGTTGTCGATGACACCGGAACTCCTTGAACCCTCTTGCATACCCTAGCCCATCGGGTCCACCTGTGCCTGCTCTTCTACCTCGTCTTCTTCAACTGTCATTGTCATAGATACCTCCCGGCGATTCGCTGTCCCAATCGTCGTCTTCACTCGTCCCAAAGTGCCGAATATCCAACATAGTCCCATTATCACGGTTACTCGCTGCAATACAACATCGGCCTTTAAATACAACTTGCCAGATCGCGTTCACGTCAGTGAGTAAATCCTTGGCAACAGTGCCTTCACGAATGTTCCACATCTTCAAGGTCCTGTCAGAGCCACTGAGTACTTTAAACACATGCTGAAAACATGACATAGCCCCATTGTGGGCCTCAAGAGACAACGGAGCTCGCTAGTATCGGGATCCCAGAGCCGCAACGTGGAGTCGGCCGCGGCGTAAATCAAATGGGGGAGACAGGCCGAGTAATCCAACAAGGGATGCATGCCCGGTCAGCATCTGTTGACACTAGCCGTTGCCAAGGTTCCAGACGCGTACAGCACAGTCCATCGATCCCGAGCAAGCAATGATGCGACTTATGTCTAAAACCACACTATAAACTGCACACAGGTCAGAGGAGAGATAACGGCGGTATGTGTACCATTTTTGGGTGTGCCCCACTAGCACCCACTTGCACTCCCATGTGCAGAGGTCTCATACTCGTACAGTACAGTCATAGCTACCCGAGATGGGCATGCGTCCCCGCGCGGCTAGTGCACGGACGGCATGGTCGTGCCCTCCCAGGTTTAATTTGTGGTACGGATTCTCGTTGACGTCCTCCCGGACAGGAAGATGAGAAACAGTAAAGTTGGTCGGGATAAAATCGTACCTCAGTCAGTTCAGCGTCTGTATCGTCCGCACCTGACTATCGGTACTCGGGTTGACCCTTACGTGGTATGGCCCAAACACGTAGAGAATGATCACGACTGCCAGTGACAACAAGAGATTGTTTCGGCCACTTCTCTCTCGTGACAACTCCTCCCTCCCCTTCGACATCGATTACTTCTGGTCTTACGATTGCGAGACAGCGAACAGTGCTAGTATGGCCTTCAAACACGTGGGTGCAGCGACCGGTGTTGAGGTCCCAAATACGCGCAGTGCGGTCTGTTGAGCCACTGACGAGGATGTCCCTGCTAACGGCTAGTATCCAGAGGCCACCCTCGTGGCCGTGTAACGACTGCAGCAATTCACCGGTTGCAGGAGAGTAGACATGGATGGGATGATTCATCCGACGCAGACATAATACGGCCATGCGACAGTAAGAGACAACTGACGACGCAGGTACCATGAGCGGGGATTGACAAGTGTTTTGGATGCTCGTTAGGTGCCATCTTTGGAACGAGCGTAGACTTTGGACCTGAATGCGCAGAGGCTTGCTCGCTGTCGCCTCCACATATCGGTCTTCATGAGATATCCCAGATCGGAATCGAGAGCTCCGGCCAACCACTAAGCGGACTCTACGGCGGAAGAAGGCCTCCTCAAACTAAGCCCGCTTAGCTCAGTGGTAGAGCGCGTCACTTGTACTTGACAATGTGGGTCAGGGAGATGATGAGGTCGGTTGTTCAATCCAGCCAGTGGGCACTATTTTTTTTCCCTTCTCTACACCCCAGTGAGGCAGACAACGTGAAAATTGAAACAGCGAGTCCAACACACAAACAGGTAGGCATATACAATGTCACACAGAAAGGAGGGCGAGGGGACACTGGCAATATGAAAAGTATGAAAAGGGATGTAGACGTAGTCACTAGGTCTCGATAAGCTAACATCTCCAGTCCGTCGTTCATATGGGAACCTCAGTGGTCGCGGGACTTCCTATGACGTTTCCTGTGAGTAAATCCTATACGACGGAAGACGCGGTCGGGCTGCACCTGTATTCGCCTTCTGCGGCGACGCTTAGCTCTTCAATTGCTCCTTGCGCGGATGAGAGTGCTTCGGCAGCCGTGGTAAAGTAGATCAGCTATAACCAAGTCAGGTCATGGTTACAAGGGTCAGAAGGGACACCCACCTGGGCTTTGGCTAGTTCGTTCAGGTTCTTTAAGGGCTCGGGCTAGATGTATCCGTCAAGTATATAGTAATAGCCCCAGGAGGGAGACTGACGTTCTCAAGCACGGTCTTCATGAGCGTGATTGCAACCTCGGTCTTCTGAACGAGGTCATCTTCCTGCGTTCTCAACCTCCAGTCGTGCCTGCTCTTGCTTGGCGGGACCAGCATTCTTCAAACTAACCATATTGACTGTCAGTTGATCCGGCCCCCCTCAACAAGGAGAAAGTGAGATTCCGTACGTCTGCTTCGCAGCGTCGAGCTCAAGTCGGCTCGACTCGGACAGCCTGGCGAGCCTTCATGGCGACACCGATTGATGTCGACAAGGTCATTTGCCACGGTTGAAGATATTCAGCCCGGATGGACTCGTCATGCTGAAGGCGTGCATCGGCAATCCTTTCCCATGCTCCAGCGTATTCTCCAAGTGCGTTGCGGAGCTTGTGCTCATTGCCGCCGGGGGCACCCTGCAGGGCATTGGCACCGGTGGTTGCAGCGCGACAGAGGGCGTGAGGAAGGGTCTTGTGTTGAGCAGCGGGTGGGGCTACAGGCGAAGGGACAGGGAGATTCGTGCCCTTGAGATTGTTGGCTGCGAAGTTGGTGATACCGTGTCCGATCGTAGTGGAGAGTTCGGAAATCGATTCCTGAATTTGCACAGGGTAGTCGTAAGTCTCGTTCTCATATGCTTTGGTGATCCTGGTCAAAGGGGTGCCGTCAGATAATCAGGCGCAAATAAGGGGTACGATGCAACTTTACTTGAAGCAAGGCAATGTGGACCTGACGCAATGCGTCGACGCGGGCCTCCAGATCCTTGTACTCTGCATAAAGTTGTCATTGGAGAATGTGTGTAGGAAATCGAATGGGTGTTACCTTGGGGCAGTTCTGTAATGTCTTCGGGCGCAACTTGGCCTAGCCGTTCTCTGGTCAACTGAACGCCAGAGTTGAAGCCCTTCGCCAGCTTGTTTGCTGACTGTGCGAAGTTCATGTTCGAGAGACTCGACTGCAACTTGCTCCAGCCGTCCATCGGTTTGTCTGTTGGTTTCTGGGCTGAACCTGAGGCTGGCTGCGTCGTTGGGTCAACGGATGGCTGTGAGACCGGTGCCAGGGGGGGCTGGATGCGACCGATATGGAATGCGGTGTCCGCTGTCCTCGTCGTCGACGCGTAAGGCCATTCTGCACGCAGACCGCCATGTACAGGGGACCAGGCTTTGATTTCTCAAATTCACTGCGGTGAGCAACGACAGCGTCGTACGACTACTGCTGGTGATAACGCATCATACACAGGAATGACTTTCTCCAGCACAAAGGAGTTGCTTTGCCCAAGGCTACCAGCACCGGTACAACGATCGTAGGCTGTATCTTCAAGGACGGCATTATTCTCGGTGCAGACACGCGTGCAACCGAAGGAGAAATTGTAGCCGATAAGAATTGCGAGAAAGTGCGTGTCGTATCGCAGTATATGTCCCTTTAGATCATCGTGCGTCGCTCACGCGTCAACGTAGATACATTACATCGCAGAATCTATTCGATGCTGCGGCGCGGGGACGGCTGCAGATACTGAATTCGTAACTGCAGCTATATCCTCGAATATTGAATTGCATGCATTGTCGACGGGGAGGAAACCCCGCGTAGTCGCAGCCATGACCATGCTCAAGCAATATCTCTTCCAGTACGCAGGGTTGTTGCATCGAGAGATGTATAGCCATGCTCACTCCCTTGCAGATACCAGGGCCACGTGGGTGCTGCGCTTGTGCTGGGAGGTGTGGACTCGACTGGTGCTCACCTCTTCACTGTCCATCCACATGGTTCTACCGACAAACTCCCGTATGTCACCATGGGGTCAGGCAGCTTGGCAGCCATGGCCGTGTTCGAAAATGGATGGAAACCAAACATGGAGGTAGGCAGACAATCTCTCTCCCCTGCGCTGCCTAGTTGGTACTCAAATGATAACGTTCGTCCTGCCGTTCAGCGGGAGGAAGCCCTCAAGCTAGTGTGTGATGCTGTTGCTGCAGGTATCTTCAATGACCTTGGTTCCGGATCCAATATCGACGCTTGCGTCATCACCGCTACCCACACTGAAATGTTGCGAAACTTTGTCAAACCCAACGAGCGGGTTGCGAAGGAATTAAAGTATGGGTTTAGGCATGGGACGACAGCTATCAAGAGCGAACATATTCGTAGCTTGGTTGTCAGTGAAGAGATAACGCCGATCAGAGGTGAGGCTATGGATGTCAGCTAGATGTTTTGTAGAAACACTGTAACGCTACTTTCATTTCAACTGCGTCTTCCAATTGATCATCACCTTGCTTGATATCACAAACTCAAGACCGGTGGAATCAGGAAGAGGTTTCCTCGAATATACCTCTGCAATGAACATACATGATAACTATGCAAGGGAATGTTGTACAATGCATATGCTACTGCTGCTCCAGAACATTAATGCGAAACACCACTCAGAATGCAAATCAGAACAACTGGATAATCACAGCGAGCTCCGGATTGATTCCGGGGCCGGAGAGATGACCGCCACGAGGACAGAGATGTCTGTCAAGGTAACGTCAGCATGGTCACCAGCAGTGGTTCGTGTTCGTCTTACCATCTATTTTTCCACCTTTGAAAGACTTGCCCTGTTCCCTTGCCCGACGGGCAAAGGGAACTTCATCTTCCACATCTTCGTCATCATCATCAGCGACACTCTTTCCCCTCCTCTCTGAGACACGGCGCGCCCGGGAACACAATGCTTCACTCAACATACCAGCCAGAGTTCGACGCCCGAGTAGTCCACCTACGCTGCGCTCGCCGTCCTTCAAGAACGAGCGCTTGAATCGCACGACTTCGTCGAGGACTTCTGAGTCCCACAAGTTGTCGCTGAGTCCGTCACTGGCAAGGATGAGGATGTCATCTGCCTGCACCGGGAGTTCCATAATCTGGGCGTCACGTGGACGGGCGGACGAACGAGGTCCAAGTTGCACAGGGGTATTGAATTTCCACCACATCTCCTCACTACGCCATGCGATTTGTTCGTTGCGCACAAGCATACCCATACAATCGCCTAGATGTGCAATCTTAAGAACTGCATCACATGCAGCGGTAGGAGCTGGAGCAGAGAAGAGCACTGGTTTGGGTGGAGGGACGTCCTGCGGAGAGTTGCGCTGGGAATGCTGCAAAACCGCAACGAGTGCTGTAGACGAGCCCGTCATCAGTGGTACCGTCTTAACAAGAGAGGGCATGGGAGTTTCTGGTGGTTGCGGTGCTGGACGTTTCTCGTGCACAGTGGACTCTGCGACGATGACGTCGTCGCCTTCGGGTATCGTTGCTAGTGAAGGTGTACCAGCCTCAACTAGTGGCGGAGAGGAAGACGTCTCCGCAGGCTCCGTTACAACATGAGCCTTGAGCGTATTCTCGTAGGCACGCTCGAGAATCATCAATATATCCAGTCCGTCCTCAAGGTCTTCCAAAGAATCTTCGAGTTCTTTATTGAGTTGATCTGGGTCAGCACTCCACGGCCACGAGTCATTCAGGGCTGTGCAGTTAGTACGCCGGGAAGACACGCTGCGAGATGGGGAGACAGTACGACGACGGGAGTCAGCTGTCTTCTCTGCATGAAGTGTTTCTACTGAGCAATGATGCATGAGCCGTCTTGCAAATAATGCACTTGGGGTGGGCTCTTCTGGTGTATGACTGGATGCTGTCGGATCTAGGTAACAAGAATCGCATCGATATCACAAATGGGCTTGAAATGAAAAACACACCTTTTGGTCGTGACCAACCACCGACGCCATCGGCGACGCCCATGGCATTTTCGCGGACGAAGTAAGCGTCCTCGCCGACTTGTATAGCAAGGCTGAGGTCTTCTGCCTGTGGGCCGCGACCCTGAAAAAGGGGGTTGTTGCTGTAGTCGTCTTTGCGGGGTGTGACGTGCTTGCTGGCTCGCTTAGGGATGCCGTATGCGCCGACGTCGAGGTGGTAACGCAGGCGAGGGCGTTTTACATGCTTGCGAGAATCGGAGTGGTCCGAGACATGGATGTTGTAGAATGGGACAGGTGCAAAGGAGGAGTAAGGGAAGAGGGCGGCTGTCTGGTACGCTACGGGGGCGTGCGGCGGCGATGCGTTTGCTTGGGGCGAGGTGAGCGCGAGCGAGAAGGGCGGCTGACTGGAAGTCTGTCCATGGCTGTTGGGTGAGCTTTGCGTGTGCTGGCTGGACGAGCCTTCGCCCTCGGCTTTGACAGGGAGCCGGGATGTGGAGAGGACATGGGGGTTGCCCGGCCGAGAGCTGGGCGGGGGCGGGGGTGGGGAATCGAAGAAGGCAAGTGGCCCCGAGGCTGCATTGGCAGTGTAGAGCGAGCGTGCAGACGATGCAGAGTTTGAACGCACTCTGGACAGCGACGAGGATGGCGACGAGGATGCAGCGCGGGGCAGAGCAGTGCAGAAGCGCTTCTGGAATGTCTTCATCGTCGGACCCGGTGCACTCATTTTCCGCTGCACATTCGATTCAGCTGCGACAGTTGCCGATAACAATGACAACGACGAAGACAACGAGATTGTACTCTGACGCTGGTTGGCAGCAAAAAATCACAAATCACAGCTGTCGGGAAGATCCGGGTCGGGGCCAACGGAAATATATGGACCGGACCGGGCGTACATGTACTTGTACTTTGGTACTACGTACTTTGCTTGTACGGACGTAAACCGACTGGACTTGTACTCTACTGACGTCGCCTCTCGTAGAAATCAACAGATCGATCAGTCGACATGGGATGCCCTTCATTTGCAGGTGAGAATGACGAGCGAATTTCAAACCTTGAGGTGGCAACCCCTTAACTCGGTTGGCATCGCATACTAGATATTTCGCTTTTACAATTGCAGTAAACTCCTTGGGATGCATGTGAATATGTAACAGCGAGACCTCCAGATGATGCATAGCCTCGAAGGGCAAAGACATAAGAGAGAAGATGTGAACGAAGAAATTGAAGGCCATACCTTCATGCTCTGCAGTGGAGGCCGTGGACGACGATGGGCAGTGCCGGCAAGGCCCAAACGAATTCTGGGTATCACAACCATGACGTCGGGGGTTCATTTGAACTCCACAGAAAGGAGGTCCATCCGCAAACTTCGTGCATAGTACCTTCACGACCCTGGTTGCAGCTTCCGTTAATCGCAGACGACATATTGCGTTTCACACAACTTCGGTTATACAGTACTTCAATGGGCATATGTTGGAGATATCCGTTGTATCCGTCGACGCCCACCGTGCGACGGGACTTCACTGTGAACGAAGTGTCGAATTATAATACACAGTAAGGAAAGGACATAAAAAACAGAGGTGGGTAGTATAATCAAAAATCGCTAGTACTAGGAAAGCTGCTACGGAGAGGAGTCAGTAAGTCGGGATAGAGTGTGTGTGTGACATGTACCATATCGCACGGAAACACGAGTTAGTAGCATAAACCAGTCCTAATAACCCCCTTGCGAACTCGGCACAGACTGCTGCATGGATGGCGACGCCATCTTCAAAGTTGGCGTGGGTGGTGGACGTGGTGGTGACTGATGAAGGGGGAGTGCGGTAGACAATATCTGGGTTCCACCACCGTCGGGTACACTTCCGAGGTTTGGTGCCTGCTGCAGCGGCGACGCGACTCCGTTCCACTGCCTGCCGGGCGGGAGCTTGAGATTTACATTCGCTCCTGCACCCATTTGCATGTTGAAATGGGTTCCGTTGGGTACTAGGTGCCCGACATAAGGCGCCTGAATTTGCCGACCAGGCGTACCCTGCATCCCCGAGCTCGGATCCTGAGCAAACGCAGATCGCAGGTCTTTCATCTGCTGCGGCGAGAGGCCGTTCAGCTGCCGAGGGTGTGGCGTGAAAGAGATGTTGGGGATCGCATACCCGTTGATCGGGACGTGATGATACCCATTCAGCGGAATGGAAACCGCTTGTTGGGGATCAGCTTTCAGGCGTGGAGTTCCTGACGGTTGGTTGGGCGTTTGCACCTCTGGAGTAGGTGGTATGCCAGGCGTCCCGTTGGGCGATGAGAGCTTCACTGCGTCCCCGTCAGCTATAGGAGCAGTAGCCGGAGAGGCGCTCAACCCCTTCGTCGGCAAGGGAGATGAGCTAGCCCGTTGGGAAGGTTCTGAAGAGGAAGCATTTGGCGTTCCTTGAGGCTGCACATTTCCATTGGAGCATATCCGCGCATGGGGAACCGCTGAGGGGGGTTGTATGCCTTTCACGTGGGCCTGCATCGATATTGGCATACCGTTCGGGATCGAGGGCAGGGGAACGCTAGCAGACATTTGTCTGGACGCCGCGAGTGGTGAAGTTCCGTTGGTGTACACGCGCTGGGAGTTTTGCTGCTCTTTGCGACCCATGGGCTGAGGAACACCTATTCGGTAGGGAGTGACGGGGCGCGTACGGCCGTCCTGTAAGACATACAAAGTGGCGTCGTTATTAATGAGTTGGTGATCTTGTTCTGTGAGCAACGTCATCATGTGACGCAGATATTTAGGCTCATAATCGTCTATGAGAACCCGATCTTGTTCCTCAGGACCTTCTGGCGCGACGGCGGGATCGTCATCCTGGTCGAAGCGCCAACGTTCCCGCAAACGACGCCGCATTTCCTCGTCCTCAGCGTCACCGAAGCCATCGTCGAGTGGCTGACCAAAAGCATGTCGCCGTCGAAGGAGCGTGCCATCATCGTCGGAGATACCCATCCTTTGCATGAAGGCATCTCTCCTGTCGAGCATAACTCCACCTAAGCGGGTAAGCCGATACCGAAGGTAGCGAACGTGTTCTGGCTTAGCATCATCGCCGACCTCGTCAACACGGGATAGCGAAGGTGTAGCACGAGATGATAACGACATAGCCTTCCAATGACGTCGTGAGTACGGCAGTGAGGGCCGCTGGTAAGCACTCTGCGTGGAACACGTTAACGACAAAAGCTACGAAGCAAAGGCGTAGTCACCTCCACAACATCCTCGTAGCCGTGGTCTCTTTCTTTGCGTTTTGCAAGATCGCGCTCCACGGCCGCGTTGATCAGGGCAAGCCGTTCCTTTGGGCGGATGACGGCCTCCGCTGCTACCACTGGCGAACCTGCATCGTTGTCTCTTGCACGAATCTTGAGGCCTGTTATACGACTACAAAAAGGATGTTAGGTTATGCTTATCAGGAAGGTAGTTCGTCATACCCGGCAGGCTCGATCTTCGGCTTCTTGACAACACGTTCCTTGTCGTGCAGTAATTCTTCATCCTCTTTCGTACTTAAGGACGGGAACTTGCGCTTGAGGTCGGCGAACTCGATCCTTTTCTCCCAAACCTGCATCGTTTGTTGTGCATTCTCTTTCTGCAGATTTTCTCGCGCAAGAAGATATTTCGCCAGTTCAGAAGCCTGCGCAAGCTCCAACTGCAAACGTAGCAGCTTATCGGAGGACGTCGCTTGGGAGGCACGAGTCTTTCGAGCGGTTTTGATTTCTCGACGGCGGAAACATATATACGATTCATTTGTGTCCGTCTCGTCAAACTGCAACAACGGTAAGCTCGTTAGTGAAATCATAGGGAGTGAAACGCTCACGTTCAAAGTTGGGATTATCCGGTGACCCCCTCGCTCGATCCTGCGTTCGCGCCAGTAAGGATAAATCCCCTTCGCGATACGTAAAAGATGGAATGGTTGTGGTATCCATGGAGGAACTGCGAATGCGGCGAACATAGACGGTAGCAACGGGGAGGAGAAAACATCTTGGTAGTCCGAGAATGGCGGAAAGGACATTCCAGAGTCCAAACCCTTGTGAATGTGAATTGTCATCTCATATCGCAAGAATCGAGGGGGAAAAAAACAAGCTACCTACCGTATGCAGGAATGGTGTCTTGTCATGTGTAACCTTCTCAAATAAACCCATCACAAGCTCGAACTCGTCTTCGGTAATAGTGACTGGTTGATTGCAGTCTGGCTCCTTGCCTTTCGCCTTCGCACTACGCTGCGATAGGCCTGAGCGCGTTGTCGTGCCTGAAACTGGGAGGGCGCCTTGAGCACTGGTGCCTTCACCACGAGCCTCTCCGTTGTTCCTATCGAGCCACTCCTTGTCGCGCTCGTCCATGAAGTACGTGAAACCATCGATGATGGCATTCGTACAGGATTCGTCGACGGTTTCAGAGAAACGTATATATGGCTCGGGTTGCTTCCAGCAATTAGGAGGATAGAACTCCTCATAGTTGTCGATGACACCGGTGGAGTCGGGTGTTGGAATGTACGCGGGAGGCTTATCGATGAGGCCCCGGGTTGTCCGTCCGACGGACTGGTGCCGATGTGACGCCGCCGAAAGAACAGCCTGCAAGTGGTGCTCCTGTGGGGGGCAGAGCGCCGTGATGAGTCAGCCATCGATAACCGATTTCCCACGGAATGAGCCAATCAGAACAGGCCACGTCAGCCTAGTTCAACAAGGGCGCGACAACTGTCGACGACGGGAAAGACGACTCACGTTTGCGTCCTCAGCGTCCACGCCGGCCGTGCTAACAATTCTGGCCTTTTCCTCGTCTTCATCGAGTACAAGAGGGTCCGCATCGATGTTTCCTTGGATGACCTTGAGGCGAGTTTTGTTTGTGACTCGATTGCGGTTACGGAGGGTAGAGGTCCCCAGGCTGTGGTTACGGGGCATATCATGGAGTGCGTGCAAGGAAAAAAAGCGTTTTGCAGGAGACTAGGGGAAAATAGGGTACTGGGGCTTTGGCGTCGTTGGCGGTGGCAGCGGCGGCGCTGGGGTCGGAAAACTGGCCGAAAAAGTCTCGGCCCGGGACAATAAACGCGTGATTTCTTGAGAAAATCTCCAACTTCCCCCTTATGGGAAGGTCACGTGTCACTTACCTCGTTCCTCTGTCCTTCGGTTCACAGTATCTACGCTAGCATACGGGTACAAAAAAGTGCATAGTACTACGGAACGCAGACAGCATCGCCGAGGATGTTGCCTATCATTGATAATACCTGAGAGCATACAATCATGAGGACATCGCGGTTAACAATGATCTTGACCAAACTTACACTGTGGTTTGTGGTAAGTATACCCTGCATACATGCTCAGTCAGGTGCGGAACTTCCACATACAATGGAAACTTACCCAGCGGCCATCCGTGGAGTGAGTCGATAGGAGATACGCTTCAACCCGCGCCAGCAATTGGTAACAAGCAGGCATCTCTACCATGCATGCGAGGCTACTCTAGAGAGGGCATTCAATGTGACTATAAAAACTGATGACGTTAACCTTGCTGGAAGCATACTTTGGGCCAACGTACGTACAGGTAGCAGGGCCTTACTTCTCAGAAGGCTGTGTAAGGTAGCCTGCAGGTGGCATAAATGCACTCGACCAAAATGCATCAACGGGCGGCTGCAACGATAAGAACTAATGATGAAACGGAGAATGGAAGGCTGGTCAGCTCTGAATCATGGTTAGAGGGCGGCACATACCTGCAGTCGGAGCGCCTGATTTCATCATAGGGCAATCGGAAGGAAGCAGAAACGAAGCTACAGTAAGAGAGGGTATGAATCCATGGAGAGCAGCCATGGGAATATGGATGCAAAAAAACAACAGATCGCAGGCTGTATGCGACTCTGGTCACTTCAACTGAGAGGGAATTCCCTCGGTCCCAGGTGTAAACGTCACCCCATAAATCTCACCAGCTACGCACACTCTATCGCACGAAGCCAGCGTTCCGATGCCGCACAAGCAGCATCTGAAGTGCGAGAGGTGTAGTTTAGAGGAGGGATTGAGCTGGCCACGGGAAACGATGAGGAATTGGAGAAGGGAATGGTGGATGGCCTGAACAGGGTGTTATGTTATGCCCCCCTCAGGTCACGGAGCGTGGTTCCGCTCACGTGGCTTGTGGACCACACCGTGTCTCAGCTGCACTGCACCACATGGCTCACAGTACACTCTTGCATCCGAAACCGAGCTCTCTATTTATTCCCCGTTGTCTGCCTAGCTTAGTTCGCCAGTGAAGTCCATGCAGAAACTCTCTCCGTGAGGTTCTCTTTTGTTCCCTGGTTTGGTGTCTTCCAATGTGGTCCTCCTCAGCCGATGCGATCCACATGCCTTTGGCTCGTGGTTTTCTATTTGCGTGTGTCGCGGAAATTCATCAGAATCGTGTTACAGATCTTCCATATTGCACGATGTCCCCGTCCTCTTAGATCTGCGTGCGTAGACCGGCTTCCGCCAAGGTTCCCGCAGAGAGGCTGCTGGATGTACGCCCGCATGAGTGTTCTCCAACCTTGTCGATGATGCATTTAGCTGTCTCGGATATGCCTGAAATCGTGCCCTCAAATCCTTTTTGCTGTAGTCTAACATTCTTCTAGGCTCGTTTTTCTGCTCTTTTGCAGATTGCCCGTAAGGCGAGCCTGGTATCTACTAGATAACTGGTACCACGACAACGGTCCTTACGACGGCAGCTAGCTTGTGTCGTTTCGTTCGAGCTTTTTGTAACGTACTCTGATACCCACACGAAACCACCATTCATCCTAGCTACGGCTCGGAGTATTTCCCTGGGCAACACATGTTGCACGTCAGAGTAAGTTTAGGCCTACGCACTGAGGTGTGGTTGTTGCGTTCTTACTACATATGTACTTTTCCTGTGTCCAGCAGCTCTATCGGCAAATCCACCAGCGACAAATGAAACGATAGGCTGGTGACCTTTCAATCTATTACGAATTACCTGCTTTCTGAAGTTATGTGTTATACCGTAAGCGGCACACGACTGACAGTACCGCGAAGGTAAACCACTTCGCGAAGCCCAGAACGAGTTAATGCAGTGTTTGGGCCCTCACCCAGGCCAGCTTGTTCGACGACTTTGATAAGTCGGTGCCAAAGAGCCACTGAAAACGACGCAGCTGACGAGTTCGCAATGGTTGTCGTGTTATAAACCACCGTACGAACGCATTACTTTCTCGAATGGGTGGCCCCAGCCACAGGTCAGGGTCAATATGACGAAATGCCTCGCTTTCGAGACTTTGCCAGTAACCTGCAGGAGACTGCAATCCATCCATGCCTTTGTAGGGGCCGAAGAAAAGGTGGAATCGAGCAAAGTTCTGCATGGTGTCCATGTGGAAATGCTTTGCAAAGAGCTAAAACATCCAGGTCGCTGGATCCTATCGTGACGGTTACCGTTTTGACACAGGAGGCTACTTTCACGATGGGACTCCATCTTCAAGTACGCCAATCTTGCAGGGCACTTGGAGCAACGACGATTCTTGAGGATCAATTGTCGTCGCCACTGTGTCATTAATACCACGCGGCAGGCCATCTTTCCGTTTGTCGCAGGATCTGATTTCTACCCGTCCCCTGTCTTACATCCATCGGGTACCAAGATTGCCTGGCAAGAATGATATTATCTTGCCGATCCGATCACAGCTGGCCACCATAATGATATTGAACAGAACAAAGGCGAAGGGCAAAGGCTCAAGATATCTGCACTTTACCCTTGTTTTGCCAACGACACCATGCTGGTGTTCACGTCTGATGAGTGTAAGTTCTAAAACACATCATTACATGATATTGTGTCAGACATTGCGAAACTCGCTGTCTTCACCAGTTAAACCTTGTTGTAGTCCTGCTTGGACTCGTGGTGATTATCCCTACATGATCTCTATTCCAGCATGAATAATTACAACTAGCAGTCACACAACTACCTTGGAGTCTGGCTGGCAGATGCATCCTTCTGAAGAGTCCAGATACACTATGGTTCTCTTTTAGAAGCAGCCACCTTTTAGTGAGAAAAGTATCCAAAGAAATTTAAAAAAGCAACACACAAATTTCCTGATGTTTGTGAAGGAAGCTGGACATTCTTGCCCTTTCCTGGCGGTGGGGGATGGTAAACTTTCTCCTGAAGGATTGTCGTCAGAACGCATACTGCCAACAAAAGTTGACGAGTTGCTTGCCTTCTTTTTCTTTTTCGTCTCAGGTTTTGCATTGGGATCAGGGTACGCAAGCCGCTCGGCCTGTTTGCATTCCTCATTCTCCAAAAAAGTCGCCTGGATCGGTCCCAACAAACTTATGATAGCATCACGGACTGAAGCCTTCAAGTCCCCAGGATGTATTTTCTTTGCCGCAAAGTCGTCTTTCAATTCTTCATAGCTCTTGTAATGACTTGGACCACCACCTTTCTCCCGCGTGATCGTGAACACAGTCCCTTCGGGGGCATCGTCTGCTACGAACGGCTTGTACAATCCAACACCCTCCTGGACATCAAATCCACCTTCACCTCGCAGTCTTTCTAGGCGCAGTTGACTGACAGGTATCAGCACGGCTTCAAGGAAGGCGAGAAGACCATTTTCGGAGACATTTCCTTCCTCACAAAACGCTTTCCTGATCTTGCGTTTCACCACTTCGGGCGGGTCGAGGAAGTCGATCTTGGAATCCGGATCTGAAGAAGACATCTTTCCGCCCATGAGGCCTGGTACCATAGGGTTCATAAGGTGAGCACGTTTGGAGTAGCCAAGTCGCGGCAAGTAGAGCTCTGCAAAAGTAAAAATTTTCCGCTACCAACGTGTGTGAGCACATCGCATTGTACATGTCTACTTGAGGGAGGACGCACTTGGTCGACCCCCCCAAACTGGAAATCTACGTCAAGGTATTGTTCATCGAGAGCTTGCAAACCGGGATATAAAAGACCGCTCAGAAGAGGACTTTCTACCTGCTTCACAACTTCGGCGCCAGCCTTCTTTGCATCGTGTTCCGTGACGAGCGTCGACAACTTGTAGACGTCTAGACTGTAATCTTTGCTCAGCTGGTATTCTGATCCTTTGACAAAGGTAAGTTTGGAGGTGGGTATTCCGAGTGAGGTGAACACAGTGCGAAGGATACATTCGTAGTATTTCGTTCGGTGGGCTACAAGATCCAATGGCGCCTTCAGGTTATCAAGGAACGCATGTACATCTTCGAGGTAACCCACTGAGCAACCTTTAGGGACTGAGAGCGGGAACTGTGCTTACCTGCAAGCAATATTTTGACTTCGACGCCTGCTCTAAGGAAATCTGCAATCTTGATCAATGGTACAAAGTAACCGATATGGGCTGGATCGGCGTCAGATATCTGGTCATCGTTTTCAGAGCATGGTGGAGCGCACGACGACCAGTGGGAGCGGTGCCCCAGTAACATTTTGGGGTTCGCCCCTCCGCAAGTATTGATTTGATCTGATCAGCTCCGAGCACCTCTTGTAATCTGGAAGTGATTAGGTTGTACTTCCTTTCCACGTCGTCTGCAGAGGCCATCTTGCACGAAGATGGCGATGATTTGTAGATGACTCGAGATCAAAAATCAAAAGCTTGCGGCTCGTCTGATTGATTAGTAACCGTAAACAGACTTTGTTAGTGCTCGTCTCGAACTCTACTGTAGGACTGTCTAAAGACTATGGCCGTGGTCTTCCGCCGCAAAGCTACGCAAAGCACTCCTTGCCTCTTCCCCTCCCTTGCTAGTAGTGTAGATAACGTCGCTGAGCTGAAACCCGTTGAATCGGCTCGCAGCACAAATTGTATATGCACCCATGTTGTTGAATCCTAGCCAGTCGCCGACCTGCAGCGCACGGGGTAATTCAACACGCTTGCATACGCAATCGATGGAATCGCACGTCGGTCCCCAAACGCTGCTCGCCGACACTGGTTCCGAAGCAGACACATGGAACGAACCGTTCATTGACAGAACGTAGGGCTCGACCGTCTGGTGGTCAAACATGATGCAGTTAAACGCACCATAGACGCCCTCGTTGATGTAATCTGCGACCAGTTAACAAAGGTCAACGATGCGCTGTCGAGTACCAGAATAGGAACGTACACATCAGCGCGGGTTCTTCCTCATTTCCTGTGACGAGATCAACCCCCCTCTCACTGTCGCGTGAGATTGGTGCCCTACGTGCGATGATGTTCGCAGCAAGGGAAAAGGCTCTAGAGACATAGAACCGACCAGGTTCCGCGATGAGCCTGATTCCACTCCGATCAGGGAAGTACTTGTCGATTGCGTGATTGATAACGGCAGCAGCAGCCTCAAATCGTGCGTCTTCAAAGCCACCGCCGATGTCGAGAACGGAAAAGCGGTACCCCGCACGCCCGCCCATGTCGAACGCTTGGCGAGCCCGGCTGATAGCATCCTCGTATATGGTGGGATCATAGCAACCGCTCCCTACATGGAAGCTAACTCCAATGACGTCGAGGTGGAGCTCCCTTGCCTTGAGCAGGAGGTCAAAAACAACATCTAATGAAGCACCAAATTTAATGCCGAAGCGACAGATGCTCTTGGAGTCATCCGCGAGAATGCGGATGATGAGTTTGGCTGTGGGATGTGTGCGCGCAATCTTGTAAAGTTCATCGGGGTTATCGAAGGTCATTTTATCGACCCCTGCTTTTGCGGCACCACGAATGAAAGAGGTGGCCTTGCAGGGATTGGCAAAAATGATTCTGTCGGGGTCGACGCCCCCAATACGGAGGACTTGGGACATCTCTCCATTGGAAGCACAATCGAATCCTGCACCAAGAGAGGCCAGGAGCCTTAGGACGTAGGGGTCCGGGTTACATTTTACGGCTTAAGACCGAAGAATGATGAGCGATGAATGACAGAAAAAGTCGGACAGCGCACCATAGTGAGGTTCGATATCCGGGAGGCAACGCAACCACCTCTGATGTTGGAGGTATACCTGGGTAAGATCCGCCACAAAAAAAGCCTTTTCAGCGTCGGGCACATTCGCAGCTGCTCTGCGGGAGGCATTCATCACGCCATTCCGAAGATGAATTTCTGGGTGTCCTCTGAAGAGGGGAGGCAGGGAATCAAAGATTGCCTCCCCCTCGAATTCGTCTGGTGCAGAGGGCAATGCATGTTCAGAAAGAATAAAATCGTTCCGGGTGGTTTCTCTATGGGGCGCAATGGGTGAAACAGGGATGTCAAGGGGAGTCAAAGGGAGAATTTCCATCCGAGTGAGAGCAGAAGGGTGACGATCCCCTGCTTAGCACGAGGTCTGCTGCATCCAACTTTTTTTCACGGGCAGGGACACAAGCCAGTGATCCTAAACTCCAATCAGCCCCGAATTTCCCGTTTCCCACGTATACTCAAATCTTATCACAATCACAGTAGGCGCTGGTTGCCACTATTCAAATGGTAATTGGGCGACACATCAAGTAGTCATATGTAAGGTGGACGACAACACAGCAACAGTCATAAACTACGTGGTCTACTGATGTGCTCACCGGTTCTGATGAAAATCCGCATGGTCAGAGCGCCAGATATCCGAAGACTAAAAGTACGGCATACCTTGACGAAGCCGATGGCAGCAGACTTTTCACGGAAGCATTGACGGCAAAGGTCAAGCCCGTATTTGCGAATCAAACCAGCTTGGTGAGCACAGAGACGGCTAGAAGGCGTTCTCAAGCTCTCGTCGATCATCAACAGGCCCGGATACCCACCATTGGCGGCTACCCTTGCCGAACTTTCGAGGACGAGAAAACCAGACGGCGTCGTGGGTCATTTTGTAATTTCTATCCCGTGAAAAAAGTCTCTGAGCGTGCGAGATCGACGAAAGTACCGTTGCATACCTTTGCCGACGATGGGGTTGAAGATGAAGACAGCGAGAGCTCGAGTGAAAATTAAAGTTCAAGCCACTAACAGCGCCGACAATGCCGGGTGAATAATTCCAAGCTCCGCTCAAACTGTCTTGCTTATCTTATCTCCAGAGATAATGTCTTACATAATCCACCCTGTTTATTACGAGGACTTGGAACATATTGATCGGACAAGAACGATGGTAAATTACGGAGGAGGTACGACGACAGCGTCCGTCAATCCACTGTAACTGACTGTTGGTTGACACAGACGAGGTATCCGCTCTTGTGGTGGATATTGGCTCGTCATCAGTCCGTGCTGGATACGCAGGAGATGATACCCCCAAAGCCGTCGTGTCGTCGTATTATGGCTACAAAACTACAGCCGGTGATTCAGACGCGAAGCTCTACCTAGGCCAGCATGGCCCTTCCATCTGGAGGCCGGGCATGGAAATAGGGAACCCCTGGCGAGACGGTCTCAGTCAGCATTTCCTGGCTCATGAACCCATGTCTGTTTCGCTCAACGCCTCTCCAGTATTTGACTTCAACCCAATCCCTCCCTTAATATCCCACGCACTGTCGGATATCATGCACGCCAACCCATCTGAACATCCTGTCCTCGTGACCGAGCCGGCCTGGAATACTGCAGCCAATCGAGAGCGAATGGCCGAGATCATGTTCGAGGAGTTCCAGGTTCCCGCTTTCTACATCGCCAACACGGGTGTCTTGAACGCGTAAGCCCAACACAACCCCTTACTTTACCTTAATGGCTCTCCAGTTTTGCTTCAGGGAAAGGCTCGGCATTGGTGATAGATGTTGGGCACTCCATGGCGAGCATAACTCCCGTCGTCGATGGTTTCGTCCTAAGGAAAGGTAACTGACTCTCCCAGCGGGGAAAGGCGGACGTGTAACCAATATTTCCAGGTCTCGTTTATTCTGCCCTCCCAAAGTTGGTGCACGCACACGCAAAGCACATCCTCACAAACCCAACCCCCACACGCCCAAGCATAGACTTGTATCCACACCAACTCATTGCCTCTAAAATTGTGAATATGCTCAACCTGTTATTGTTCGCTAATGTATAGCTGTCCTGCTAGCCCGTCGAACCGTCCGCGCCACCACGCTTCACGTTGCGCGAAGACCGATCAGCCGGGACGACGGAAAGCTGGACAACATGGTATGAAACTCGGGAGGTGGACGAATGGATCCATACCGTGGCGGGCGTTCTCGATCAAGGGTGGAATGAACAGTAAGTGCAATAACCATTATCCTTTTCGGCCGATTCCCGATATCCGTTCAGGGCTGCTGCCGCACGGCCGCCTCGCCAGTACGAATTTCCGACAGGGTTTAATACTTACTTTGGCCCTGAACGCTTCCAAGTCGGCGAGGAGTTCTTCTACCATTCACCACAACTTGTCGTATGTACCACATATTTTCTGCCGCGGGCTGATCTCGCCTACCGGGTAGCTAGGCTCAAAATCCTAACTTGCCCAAAAATATCCCGACGTTGCTATCAGAGTCTCTCCGTGCCTGTGATCCGGATTTGCGCCAAGTGTTGATGGGAAACGTCGTTCTTACAGGTGGAGGGAGTCTCTTCACTGGTTTCGCTGACAGACTGGAGAACGAGTTGTCTCGGAATTTTGCACACGTCAGTTGGTGTACCGACTGCAAAACTGAGGCTCTGGTTGACATCACTCGACAGGTCAAAATTCATGCACCAGGGAACCCAATCGAGCGGAAGTATGGTGCGTGGCTCGGAGGTAGCATTCTTGCAAGCCTGGGCACTTTCCATCAACTGTGGATCAGCCGTGAAGAGTGGCAGGTTCGTCCGCTGCCGCTTCTGGATCGATGCCTCATCTATCTCTCTGCTTACAGGAGCATGGAAAAGCTATTGTTGGCCAGCGATGTAAATAAACCTACACGCAAATTCCGGTTCGACAAGCCTTTTCCAGACGCTTGTTGCATTCCGCAGATGTGTACTGTTGATAGGACGACGCAATAAGATTACTGTTCACATACAATACATGGTCCCGGGGTTTCCTCTTCAATATTAATTAAACAAACAGGGCAGTTACTTCATGATGTAATGTGAGTAGTTGGAACCGCTGCGGTGGCCACGTCCTGCGAAGAAGACATCGGCGGTGGGGCAGACGTCGACGGTGCTGTAGAATCTGCATTAGTCTTTGGACCAATGTATGGCTGTTGCCATTTCAACTGAAATCTATACGTGCCGTGCGCAGTGTTACTGCTGTTGGCTGGAGGACAATGTCCTTGAGGCGCGGTATAATAAGCCGGGTAGGTGTATGGTAACGAAGGATACGCCTGGGTCTGGGGAGTTTGGTAAATAGAATATGGCCACGCCCCGGTGCCACCAGTATTCGCTGTTACAGGGTGAGTTGGCAAATGCATCGGTGGAGCTGTCATAGGTGGGGCAGTTGAAGAGCTGCCCATCAATCCAGGATACGTGGAAAATGCCTGCGCATTAGGAACGGGAGGAAGTGTCGCTAAGCCGTTGGTTAGACGATGCTACAAAGCAAAACACTGTTCAAGGTGCTCACATTGTGGTGGTGGTGGCGGCGGCTGTGGTGGTGCAGGTTCAGCTGGTTTTTGTACCACTGCCTGACCATCACTTGAGCCAAAGAGGACGTTGCCCCACTTGAACTCTCGCTTGACCCCCCTGTCCCAGAGGACTTCAATCGATTTGTTTTCTTCGATGATACGCACCAGCGAAACCTCGAAGACACCAGAGCTAACGCGGATCTTGATTCGGGACATCGGCGGTAACGACAACAACTCATTACGAATCTTGTCTTGCTTGTTCGCCTTCTTGGCTGCTGCTACTGCCTGCACCATCGTCATAAGTATGTTGCCCCACATGTGCGCTACCACGAACCGGGTTATGTTGGGAACACAGGACCTGCACTTCATTCTTCCTAATAACCTTCAAGACTTGAGGGTCGGCAGGAGTAGGGACCGGTTGGTTAGTGTCCAAAGGCGACCCGGGTTCGAGCAGCTCGCCAAGAGGTGAATGATACCCCACGAGCAACACCTCCTTCTCCAGCTCCCGCACTACCGAATATGCGACGCCGGAAGCGCCTTCTCGTGCACATGAGACGTGGAACGACTTGGTACATTTGCCCTTGGTGCATTGAATGGGAGCCCCGTGTGCCTTTGATCTCCCTTTCGTGCACGCTACGCATTTCTAATGGGCAACAACAGATAAAAGATGTCGTCTTTCGCATATCGAAGGGATACTTACGAGGTTCCACCTGTCTTTTACAATGGCATCCACGCCAAACACCCTTCGTTCCTTGCTCATACCTCCATTGTTGTCCAGGTCCCCGACATCCACCTCATCCACCCACGTTTCGGGTATGACTTTCGCACACTCTTCATGGGCCATCCACGACTCAAGGTTGAAAATGGTCGCCAAAGATTCGGGCAAATCTCTCCTACCGATGGGTGGATGCTGGACACGTAATAGACCATCTCTCGATTTCGAAACGCAAAGGCAACATGGGAAGCCGTCTGGCTCCAAGGGTTTTGGGGGCAGCTTAAGGGTGACAGTGACTTTAGGCATATTCGCACATGCTGAAGAGCCAGGCGTTTGTCCGCTAGTCGGTGTGATTGACTTCGCCGATTTTGGGCGCTTTCCTTTAGGATCCCCGTCGCTACCTGCATACTTGCGTTTTCTAGGCTCAGTTGGGGGTGGAGAATTAAGGCGGTCCGCTTCCCGATCTCTCAATAGTTGGTCCACATCAATACGAACGCTGAAAATGCAGGTAAACATCGCGGAAGTGGAGAGGAAGAATGGTTCCATGCCTATCGCTAACGCAGCGACACACTTGCGCCTTCCGCCCGAGCTCCAGCCAGCTGTCCAATGCAAAATTGACGCTTTCAGCACAGTTGAACCCAAGATTGAAACCGGCATGGTAGCCACGGGGGTAGGTGATCACGAACTCATGTTCACGCTGTACGAGGAAATTGGGGCGGCAGGACGATTGCGCCAGCAGAGTAGGTGATGCCAGGAATGACTTGTGTCGCAAGAATTGTGGGCAGTGTGACGTGTCTTGTGGAAAGTACCCTAGGAGAGCGTCTGAAAGGCATTGTATTTTCGGAAAAGAAGAGACGCACCCTTCATCGTCGACTCTAGGGCAGCAGCCCGCCCCTGAGGGACAGCATACCAAAACTTGGGAGCGCCAAAATGAATGTAGTTGATGCTGAAAAGGTCCATGTCCTCGACGTGCCATGCAAATGTTGCCCTCCACATTCCAAAATAGAGGTATGGCGTGTTGACACCTGGAAGACCTTTCGAAGAAGCTGGTAGAAGGCGAGATAGGAGTGATGGGAGATGGGCGACGTTCCAAATCTTTGTTTCATCGGTATACAGGGAACCTGGAAAGAAAGGAGTGAGTGTGACGCGATCGGAACAGCGTCGATGTATGCGTACCTTGCATGTCAGCCCCGTACCACGCGGGTTTTCCTAAACCACAGTTCCTCCAGTACTGCCGTTCGAGTTTCTGGCAGAACTCGGGAGTATAATCATCGTTTTTCGTGTTAGGAGGCAGCCAGTCTTTGCTGGGGTCGAAAACGTCAATGAAGGCTTTATCTTTGGCCGCACGTTCGGCGAGAGATGCTTCTCGTGCAGCACGAGTCTGGGTCACGCGCTTTCCCTTTGACTTTGGCTTTCCCTGCGAGTCCGACGGACCGTCTGGTGGAGTGGGAGCCGTGACAGGGTCCTCTTCCATGTCGACATCTTGGCCGGAGAGATCCAGAGCCGGATCGATTGCATTTGGAGTCAGAGGATTTCCGACGCTCTGAGGGGGTGACATTGGTTCTGGATGAGGAAGTATATCTGGGAGTTGCTTTGTTAGGGGTGTGCTCGGTTCGTCTGGTTCGACGGATTCTACTTTGCGACTGTCTGCGTCTGCTCTTGTTCGACGGGCACGGACAGGTCTCGAGTCCGCTCTGGTACCTCTAGCATGGATGCCGACGTCGTCTATGCCAGGGGCGCGAAATTCGTCCTTGTCGCACAACTCTGCCCATTCACGCACACTCATGACCTTGCGCTTCTCGACGTTCTCCTGTCTGAAGAGACCGCCTCTTCCGAGCATGTGTTGTTCGATGGGGGATCTTATCTTGACGTTGAGGAGCTGATCTTTGATGGGTGGTAGGGCGTCAACCCTGAACGATTTGATGAGTGTGTACGGGAGGCAGAGATGGAAGTAACACATACCACTCCTTGGGAGGAATGACCTTGATGATACCGCTGCGGAGACCCCAGCACTCTACTTTTGACATGAACAGCTCGAAGTCGGCAAACTCGTCCATTGTGGGCCTGAAGACGGGGATGCCACGGTGTGCGAGAGGATCGTCTGCGGGGTCGAGCCAGGCCCTTCCGAGAGAGTTGGGCGACGGCGGAAGCTGTGTGCCCTCGGGGCCAAAGAAGTGGTCCGGCTGGACGGGCATCGTCGCGGGTGTCGCTGATCGCGACGGGGTCAGCGGGGGCGACGACGACGACGACGACGACATTTGCACGGGACTCCATTAATATAAGACTAGTATATTATTAAAGTACTAGATTATTATGTCATCACCCCACCCCTCCGAGGGGGGTGTGCACACACACAAAAAACTCGGCCAGTGAGTCACCGAGGACGGCGAGGACGACGAAGACGACGATGAGTGCAGTGCCCCATTTGATGAGTCTGGCTGACCTCACAGCACCCCAGATCCTGCGGATTGTCAACCACGCACACTATCTGAAGCAGGTCTCCGTGCCATGGCTCGCACCCCAGTCCAAGAAGAGTGCCCGGCTGCGGATGCCCTCCCAGTCCCTCTTTAACAAGTCCATCGCGCTCCTCTTCGCAAAACGCAGCACCAGAACACGCGTGTCCGCCGAGACTGCCGCAGTCCTCCTGGGCGGTCGCGCACTCTTTCTGGGTCGCGAAGACATCCAGCTCGGTGTCAACGAGACACCCCGCGACACCGCACGCGTCATTGGCGGCATGTGCCAGGGCATATTTGCCCGCGTAGGCGCACACGAGGAAATCGAAGAACTGGCGCGCTACTCCCCGGTCCCTGTCCTCAACGCCCTCTCTTCTCTCTGGCATCCCACGCAGACCCTTGCCGATGTCCTCACCCTCCACGAACACGCCCACCTGTTTGACACTGCCCTCAAAACACCACCCCCCGCCAACAAGCCTCTCCCACAGCTGCGCCCTCTCACCGTTGCTTACGTAGGCGACTCGACCAACGTACTCCACGACATGCTCGTCACCTACCCGCGCCTCGGTCACAAAATGCGCGTCGCATCACCCGAAAAACCAGCCTACCAGTGTCCCCAGCCCGTATGGGACCGCGTCACCCAACTTGGCTGCGACAAGGACATTTGGTGGGGCTCCGATCCCAAAGAGGCAGTCAAAGGCGCTGACGTCGTCGTGACCGACACCTGGTAAGAACGCGTTTTGGTCGCAATTATCATGTCCCCTCAACTACACCCAGGATTTCCATGGGTCAAGAGGCCGAGAAGGCCCAGCGTTTACAAGACTTTGCGGGATACCAAGTCACAGAGGCACTCTGCCGCGATGCAAACCCAGACTGGAAATTCTTACACTGTCTCCCAAGGAAACAAGAAGAGGTCGACGACCAGGTCTGTTGCCATCCGCACTTTCACGGACGTCTTTGTTTATCATCCTTTCAGGTATTCTATGGTCCCCGGTCACTCGTATTCCCCGAGTCCGACAACCGCAAGTGGACCATTATGGCTGCTTTCGAGTACGTACCCCACATCTCGTCATGTTCCCATCGTTAATTTCGACTCTCTAGTTTGCTGTTTGGAAAATGGGATCTGGCGGGTGAGAAAACGCTAAAGATCCTCAAGGAGTGACGTTTTGTAGTTAGGTGTGGATAGTGATGCCGTTTGAACGTCATGGTGGCTCCAATAGCCTGACTTTCGTTTGGACAGGGTGCTTCTCGTTCACCTCGCGAGGGCAGTCCAAACATCGATTTGTGACGCTCAAAAAACATTATATTCTACTTGACAGTCACGTCTGACCTATGACAACCTTAATGGGGAGTTCGACATACCTCTCCCAGGCAAGTGAAACTGGCCAAAGCATTGGTTTTACCTGTTTTTCGAGGGTCGCAATCCACTAAAACAATCTAGCAGCCGGGTGCATCGCATTCTACTACATATTGGGGCCATCCTATCTGCGCGGATGGAACAAGTCTGTTACCTTGGGCCATGGCCAGTTTAAAATCGGATGTTCAGACGGTTACTTGTGACTGATTTGGCTTTCGGACACCCTGAGGCGTAATCAGCCTGGTGGGTTGATGATTACAGCGACGAAACCATTTTCGATACGTCTCGACGATTTCCGCTTGTCATATATCATGGTATGCCTGTTTCCGGCACATCTTAGTAGAGGGTAACGTTGTTCCCGACTGATCGATATCGTTGCCGGTCTCGTCGACTTCGAAGGGTGGTTCTGTGGATGACAGACGAAGATCTTCTGGAGCGCTATGGACAACAGGGAATGGCGTGCGTTGTATGATCACGGAGAACTATTCCGACATTTTAATGCACGGCAATCACTGCAAGCGAGCGGTTAGGCTTCTGAGGATGTGGATATGAGACTTGGTTGGGCAAAATTGCACCCCGGAGTTGCAGTGGAAGAACTAATCAGTGGTTTCATGAGAAAATCTTGGTACAGACATTGTTGGGAATCGAGATACCCCAAGAGCTATAGCAATTAATGATTCCCTACATGATGACTGCTAAGTGCTAAATGCCAGCTCCCACCCCATCGATGGTATCGAAGCGGTTGGGTTGCTTCAATTCGGCTCGATAGTAAAGGTTGACGTTGAGCTGCCGTTTGTTCCACGCCTCCGTCGTGAGTAACGCTCTCTACTGGAATGACGACGTTTCCTGTGGTACCCTTCGTATTGGCCACTGCACTTGCTGTGAACGGAGCCCGTTCCCGCAAACTATCGCCGTCGGGTGCCGCCACGGCCTTCGTCGTAGGCTTTCTGGTCATGGCGGCGCCTGTGCGTGCCATAGGTGTAACTCTCATCACATTCTACCTGCTCGCCTCGCGCGCTACAAAATGTGAGTCGTTGATGCGTGTTCGGTACTGCACCGTGCCGACGGACTATCATATAGACGGGAAGAAACGCAAGGCGCAGCTGGAAGAAGGCTTTCAGGACGCTGGTTACCGTACCGGTTGGCAGGTACTATGTAACTCGATAGCTGCATTCATCGCTTCAATCATATGGAGTGTGACGTTTACACCAAACGTGCTGCCATGGTCCTTGCTGCCGTCCGTTCTGCCCGTTGAAGGTCCGCTGTATGACACTGAAAGCTGGTGCCCCTTGTCTGCAAGTATATCCAACGGTCTCAGTCGGGCGCTCCTCTTTATCGTCCTGGGGTAAGTCCCATTGACGGTTGGATCATATCGACGTTTGCCAATGCACGTTTGTGCCTTACAGTCAATTTGCCTGTTGTCTGGGAGATACGCTAGCTTCGGAGCTGGGTATACTCTCAAGCTCTCGGCCGATCCTGATTACGACGCTGAAACCTGTACCTCCGGGAACCAACGGTGCCATTTCCGTCGGGGGCACCCTCGCATCGGTGGCGGGCGGGTGCGTGGTGGGACTGACGCTCTTTGCGAGCCTGGTCGTAGAAAATCGCGTCTGTCGGGCCGACTGGATGGGTATACTGCCCTCGCTGGTACTCTGGGGCACCGCTGCGGGAGTCCTCGGGTCAATGGTACGTCCCACGATTGATACCGGAATCGGAGCAGCACGACTTGACCCGTCTTAGCTGGACTCGTTCCTCGGAGCAACCATCCAGCGTACTCGGTACTCTGTGGACAGTAAGCGGGTTTTGCAGGATGCATCTGTCCCCCGTGACAAGGAGTCGATCAAGGTGATCGGCGGGTTGAACCTGCTGACCAACAATCAGGTCCGCCCAGTGACGTCTACTTAATAAACCGTGGTCTGACAGTAGCGTACATATAGGTGAACCTAATTTCTTCCGTGGCGACGGCGGTGGTAGTTGCGTTGCTTGCCTAGCACGACCCATGTCATCGGTTTGAAAGTGTTCCTTCCCTACATATGTACATTTTTCTAGATGTGACCTGGCTTGCTTGATATGGGACCTGTGTGTTAATTGATAGTTCACGTGGACTGTTCTTTTGATATGATGTCAAGGTCGAAAAATGTGTCCAGCTCCAATCCAGCTCCATAGAGGATTCGTTTGATCTCTATCCACGACGAACATGGCTGAACAGATGCCAGCCAAACGAGACGTCCAGAATCACCTCCTCTTTGAGTGCGCCTGGGAGGTCGCAAACAAGGTCGGCGGTATCTACACCGTCATCAAGACAAAGGTGCCAGTCACCGTTGCAGAGTATGGCGACAGATATACCCTCATCGGCCCCCTTATCTACAAGACTGCCCCCTTGGAGGTAGAAGCGCTTGAACCCGAAGACCCTGCCCTTGCCGCCTCTCTCGAGCAAATGCGTGCCCAAGGTGTAAAGTCCCTCTACGGTCGCTGGCTCATCGAAGGCGCTCCTCGCGTCCTTCTCTTTGATACGGGGAGTGCCTTCCATCGTCTGGACGAGTGGAAAGGCGACCTTTGGAACATCGCAGGCATACCCTCCCCTCCTAACGACACCGAGACAAATGATGCCATTCTGTTCGGCTATCTTGTGGCTTGTTTCCTGGGCGAGGTAGAACGATTTTGAGCTTTCTAGGAAAGCATATTCACCTGACGCTCTCCTGATTGCAGTACGTCTCACGGCAAGTCGACACTGCAGTCGTCGCTCACTTCCACGAGTGGCAGGCTGGTGTCGCAATCCCGATCTGCAGGAAACGGCAGATCGACGTCACCACCGTCTTTACAACACACGCGACCCTCCTAGGTCGCTATCTCTGTGCTGGCAATGTCGACTTCTACAACGATCTCCAGTACTTTGATGTCGACCATGAAGCCGGAAAACGTGGCATATACCACCGATACTGCATCGAACGTGCATCCGCACACTGCACAGATGTATTCACCACCGTGTCTCATATCACAGCTTACGAGGCAGAGTATCTCCTCAAACGCAAGCCGGACGGTATCTTGCCGAACGGCCTCAACGTCGTCAAATTCCAAGCGATGCACGAATTTCAGAACCTGCACGCCACCGCCAAGGCAAAAATACACGAGTTCGTCCGTGGCCACTTCTATGGCCACTACGACTTTGACCTCGACAATACAATTTATGTGTGTCACCACTCGCTATCTGTGGCTCAGATATGTTGATGCGTGCATAGATGTTCATTGCTGGTCGCTACGAATACCGCAACAAGGGTGTTGACATGTTCATCGAATCGTTAGCCCGTCAGTGTTCCTGATATCCACTACGTTGTTCTCTTTTGACGTCGATGCAGGTCTCAATTATCTTCTGAAGAAATCCGGTTCAAAGACGACGGTGGTTGCCTTTATCATTATGCCCGCCGCCACGAACTCGTATACCATTGAGGCTCTTAAAGGACAGGCTGTGATGAAGCAGCTCCAAGACACCGTTTCTGAGATCCAAAAGCGCATCGGGGCACGCTTGTTTGATCACGCCGCAAGATTCAATGGGTATGTGTTGAACTTGCGCAATGGAGCGAGGGAGACATTGACTTATTGTGACCGCAGGGAAGGGAAGTTCGAACTGGCACCCTCCGACCTAATCTCTACGGAAGACCAGGTTCTTATGAAACGGCGGATATTCGCTCTCAAGCGCAGCTCGCTTCCCCCAGTCGTTACCCACAACATGGTAGATGATGGTAATGATCCGGTTCTTAACCAGATTCGTCAAGTGAAGCTCTTCAACACACCCGAGGATCGTGTCAAGATCGTTTTCCACCCCGACTTTTTAAACGCCAACCATCCAATCTTGGGCCTTGATTACGAAGAGTTCGTCAGGGGCTGTCATTTGGGTGTATTCCCGAGCTACTACGAGCCTTGGGGATACACTCCCGCCGAATGCACGGTGGTAAGTGATTCTTCCGCGTGAGCTGCGGATCAGGTGACCGTTATGCTGGCTAGATGGGAGTGCCGTCGATTACTACCAACCTGTCTGGGTTTGGATGTTTCATGCAAGACATGATTGAGAGTCCCGAGGACGAAGGTTGTTACATTGTTGATCGCCGTTTGCTGTCCGTGGAGGAATCTGTCAGCCAGCTTGCGAACTACCTATTCGCCTTCTGCAGCAAGACGCGGAGACAGCGCATCAACCAGCGAAACCGGGTTGAACGGCTTAGTCCCCTGCTTGATTGGAAGAACTTGGGTGTGGAGTATTCGAAAGCACGGCAGCTGGCATTAAGGCGGGCATACCCAGACGCTTTCGTGAACTCCAACGGGGAATCAGAGGAGGAAGAGGACTACTTCAGTGCTGGGCCCGAGCGGTACCACCCGACGTCAGTTCCCGCAAGCCCGCGTCTGCGTATCACTGGATTAGCCACTCCTGGGGACATGGGGACCTTGACGGAAGAGGTAGGCTATGGCATGTTATCTGTGGAGTTGCGTTCATTCACGCGTGATTCTTACTAGATGCAACGTCTGAATACAAGCGACTATCGTGGATTTGGTTTCCCGAAGTCGGCCGAAGACGAGGATGAAGGATACCCCTTGTAAGTCAGGCCAGCTATCAAAATGTTTATCTCGCCACTCAGAGGCCGAGTAGCCCCCTCGTCCTGAAGATGCGTTCCCGTGGGAGCTCTATGCATTCTGGGGTAAGTACGCCCGCACCAGGAGGGGCAGCAAACAGTTTGAGCGAGAGGGACTTGCAAAAAGCAGATGCTGCACTGAACCAGGTGAATAGTGGTAAGGCTACATGAGCGAGGCAGACTCAGACACATGACATCCTTGTAATACATATGTTCCAGGACGCGTAAGCTAGTCCTAGTCTGTTAGGACTTTTGTCATGCTCTCCTGTGATGGGCCGGGTTAAGGGGGAACTTTCTCATGATACTTCATGATAATGTCACACACTGGCAGTTGCAGTGTTATCACATGCTCTAGCATCAGCAAAGTTACAAGTAGCCTGCTTGTCTGATCCATCTGATTTAGTCTGACAAACTTTAATTTGATTCATTTGAACTCTTGGCACACCATTCAGTTATCTAGTGTCAGACATCTAGATTGTCTGGATTGTCTGAATTGTCTGCAGCAGACTGTGTTGGAGTTTGTCACTTTTACCTTAGTTGTGGTTCACTAAGCACAGCATTATGTAATCCAAAAGCGGACACAGCAGTTTATTTTTTCTTACTGCACCTCAGCTTCAACCAACTTGAAGTCTGAGGTGGGACTCCTTCTGTTCATTACATTGGGACACTTACTTACCTACCTACAGTATATTCCTTCCTATAGGTAGTTGTTATGCTGATGACTCATATTGCATCATGAATCGAGTGCAATGAAGCACAAGCATGTAACCACATGAGAAGTGACACATAATTTAACTTCACTAGTGATGGGACACTAGTCTTGGCCAACTGAAGTTGTACTGTTGAGTCCTCTGGGGTACAGCAAGCAGAGCTAAGGATGGTTGCAAAGTAGATTTTGAATGAAGGGACAGTACAATACATGTGGGTTTATATATGTATGTAAAGTACTGCAGGACAAGCATTTGAAAATGTTTAAATGTACACCTGAGTTCCTGCTAAGGTATCATTGAGTCATACTGTGTCACTGCACAGCAAGTGTACACATATGACTGAGTCTCCACAGCAGAGGGAACTGGGGATGAGCATATGACAAAGGAGGGTCAACCATGTACATATACAGGGGTAGATGTGTAACTGGAGTACACATGTCACATGACTGCATGGATCAGGGCCACCAGCAGATCATGGAAGGAAGGGCAGATGGATGTAGTCTGGTGTAGCTTGGGTAGAAAGTGAAGCTGGGGAGTGTAGGATACTCCCAAGGGTGGATAGAATTAGGTCCAGTTTGACCCAGAGGGGTTCTGAGCTTGGATCAGTGAAAAAGAGACAAAGGAGTGGATTTGAGTTGGGCAGAATGAATGGAATAGTGAAAGGAGTGAGTAATGGTGTCTGGAGGTTGTGTCATAGCTGTGTCTTGACCCCAGCTGGACTCAGCCTCATATGCATTCAGTCTAGCCTCAGCCTTGCCAATCCCATATCCCCAGTTAGTCTAGTGTGGTGAACACTGCTTTGCAGTGCCTGTCACTTTGGTTGAATCCTGCCTGGTCTTGTCTCTGGTCCACCCATCCTGGTCTCCATTGTCTTTGTCATACCTTACTAATACCTGTCTTACCAATCTTCTTAGCAATCCTTGTGAGACCAGCATTACTGGTCTCCATACTATAGTTGTCTCTAGTATATAAACTCGTAGATACTCGGCCTGTACCCTTCAGTCTGAAATCAACTAAGTTACCCTGATAATCCCACCTCGGCCTTGGACTTGGACTGAGACCCATGCAAGGGAATAGCACTGTAACCTCAGTCACTAAGTCCAATCAGTCCACCCCTCTGTATCTTTAACTTTCCCCCTGACCCCAATCCCTCGAGCCCATGCACCTGGTTAGGCCGTATGAGACGGTCAGCAGAGGCTGACAATCGGCCATTGGTGACGGGCCAGCGGAGGTTGAGCCCATGTATGGCTTGTGCATGTGGGTTACATGAGAGCCATGAACCTATTGTCACCTTGTAGTATGGGAGAGCCCAACTGATGAGTGTCACCATGTAGTACAGCTGAGCCTGAGAGGAAATGTTGTCATGAGGAATGGTGCAGCTGTGGTTTGAATTGTCATTGTCAGTTACAAGCAGGCTGGGGAGTAAGTGTCATCATGGACTATGGGGGGGGGCCAATAAATGAGTGTCACCGTAGCATACAGCTGAGCCCATAAGTAGGAGTCACTATAGAGAATGGCCGCGCAGAGGTTAGAATTGTCATCATGGGGTACAAGCCAGCTGTGGGACTAGGGTGTAGCCACTGCAATATGAGTAGTCCCAGGTAAGCCCAGAGTTGGGTGTCCCCAGAAGGTATGGATGGGCTCAGCCCCTGAGTTCACCCCTGGCAGCACTGTCATGCAAGCCGGCCCAACACCAATGCCATGCTAGCCGTCCCGGCAACACTGCCACGTGGGCTGGCCCACCACAAATGCCATGCAGGCCATCCTGGGACGAATGCCATGTGAGCCGGGCCAACACCAATGCAATATGAATAGGCCCAATACCAATGCCATGCAGGCCGGCACAACACCAATGCCATGCTGGCTGTCCTGGGATCGATTCCACGTGGGCAGACCCAATACCAATGCCATCCAACGTGTCCCAGCACCAAAGCAATGTGATCCAGGCCAACACAAACCCAGGACTAATGCCATGGAAGCCGTCCATGCCAGCACTGATTTAATGTGAACCGGCACAATGCCACGTGCTCTGGCACATCGCCACTGCCTTGGGGCCATCATGGAAGCTGTCCTGGCACCGATGTATTGTAAGCCGGCACCGGCACCAGGTCCATGTGTTCCAGCACATCCCCAATGCCATGGGGCCATCATGCAGGCCATCCCAGCACCATTGGAATGTGTTCCAGCACAACACCAATGCCATGGAAGCTGTGCTGGAACCAATGCCGTATGTTCTGGCCATCCCCAATACCATGAGGCCTATCGTGCAGGCCATTCTGGCGCCATTGTAATGTGTACCGGCACCAGTTCCATGTATTCTGGCATATCCCCAATGCCACAGGTCCATCATGCAAACCATCCCAGCACCTTTGTAATGAGTTCCAGCACATCCCCAATGCCATGGAGGGCGTCCTGGCACCAGCTCTATGTATTCTGGCATATCCCCAATGTGATAGGTCCATCATGCAAGCCATCCCGGAACCTTTGCAATTAGTGCCAGCACATCCCCAATGCCATGGGGCCATCATGCAGGCCATTCCGGCACCATTGTAATGTAATGTGTTCCGGCACAACACCAATGCTGTGGAAGCCGTCCCGGAACCCATGCCATTGTAATGTGTTCTGGCACAGCACCAATGCCATGGAAGCCGGCCCGGCACTGGTTCCATGTATTCCGGCATATCCCCAATTCCATGACTCCATCATGCAAGCCATCCCGGCACCATTGTAATGTGTTCCAGCACAACACCAACACCATGGAAGCCGTGCCGGCACCTATGCCATATGTTCCGGCACATCCCCAATTCCATGAGGCCATCATGCAGGCTGTCACAGCACCATTGTAAGGAGTTCTGGCACATCCACCAATGCCATGAGGCCATCAGTCAAGCTGTCCTGGCACCAATGGCATGGAGGCCCGCCCAGAAATCATACCATACCATGCCTGACCTGCCTGACCTCCCGGGAGCAGGTCCACAGTGTATGTATGTACTGGTACCAGTACCATGCCAGAGATGCATGTATTACCACAATGGTGGCTCTGGTAATGACCAGAAGACTAGCCAACTACCCAGTACATTTAAACTGTGAATTCAATGCCTTACGGCCTCCAGGAAGCCAGAACAATACCATGAAAGCCACCATCATGCTATACAGCAAAAGCAATTGAGTTATGCCAGCCAGTCATCATTCAATCATCTAGGTGAACCATGACTCCATTGGCCCTTAGCACTTGTCACACCACGGCCTTGGTACAGACATCACTGTACCAGATTGGTTTTCCAGTATCTGAAGCATACAGTAACAACTACCAGCAGCGGTAGCTACTTCTTCCTGGAGATCGCATTTTGACAATATAGAATATATTGCTCCAGCTAACAAAGTACAAGTACAAAGACAAAAAAACACGAATGGATTGTGAAATGACATGTACATTAATGTTAGTCAACCTCCATCCTACCTTCCTGTTTGGGCGCTGATCCAACTGCTGGTGGTGGCGGAGTAATAGAGATTGCCGGACCTCCAGCAGGTCCATGCACAGGTTCAACATTCGAAGGAGGTACTTCCAAGCCAGCACCTCCCTCGAATGAAGCTGGGGGGGGTTCAGTGGACTCCTGTCTTGAGCTGCTTCGGGATGATTGAACCTCTACAACACCGGTGGCAGTGCCAAGTTCAACCATGACCGGCATGTGAGGTACTGGTGTAGGGTTGGAGGTAGTGTGAAATGGGACCAGAGGATGGTTAAGCACGTCTGGGGCCGGGAATAGGTGATTACGGATGGCATCTACCACCCGATGGAGAGCGGCAAGCTCAGTACGGGTTACTTCTATCTCCCGCCTCATGTCAGCATTCTCCCGCTTTAGGATGGTAACCTCTTCCCGATATTCGTCACAATGGCACGGATCATTGGCACCGGTTGTAGTAGTTGGCGCTGGAGTGATGGGTGGGTCTGTTGCAGCGCTTCTTGCACGAGACCGTGACTGGGATAGCCATGACGGAGTAATAATTTCCACTACTCAATAGAAATATTAGTTCAACCGATTAGCCAAAAATATAGGACTGTGAACAACTTACTGGGGCGGCCAGTCCGTGGGCCAGGAGACGAATGACGGCTTGTTATTTTGGATGGACCAGCGGATTGATTTCGGCTTGGTGCCCTTTGATGTTTGGCTCGTCGACCGGTCGATGGAGCTGGTGCAGCAAGCGTTGAAGTGGTGGGAAGGCCGGTGGTGTCTTCTGGGGATTGTTGCCAGCGAGGCCTTGATCAGGAGGCTTTTCGCTGCATCTCGGACTTGTCTCCCCTCCCCTTGAACAAGCTGCATGAGTATTTCGTACAGTGGCATTGCCAGCATGCCCTGCCAGCTAGCACCGTACAGGGCCAACTCCTGTCCCGGCATCTCACACACCGCTCAGCTTCCGGCACTACCTCCCAAGACTTGGGAGGGTTGTTGATGTCTCGCCGGTCCTGCACATCCTTGTCGACTGGTTTCGCCTTCTTCGTTGGTCTCCTTGACCGGCTCCGGCCTCTACTGGTCTGATCACTGGCATTGACAGGCTTGGCCACTGGCCGGCCACGTCTTGACTGGCTATGGCCCTGTGCCTTCTCCCGGTTCTGATCCTCTTCATTTCCCAGCTTCTGCATCGCAACTCCAGTGGTCTTAGCTGTAATGTCTGTGGGTGCATGTTCGGATCCCATGTCAGTGGTCTACCCAATTGCCATCGTCAGAATCAGTGCTCACCTGGAAGCCGAGTCCCTTGAGCCTCATCCGTACCCAACTCTTTCCCCTTCCCCTTATCCACTGGCTGTGCCTGGTGCTCGGCCCTCAACGAAGGCCCGGTAAGCTCCTCCATCACCTTGTAATATGGGTGAGACTTAGGCTGGTGACGAAGGCGATACCATGGATGATCCTTCACATTGGCCTCTCGTGCCGTCATCATCTGGTTGAAAGGGGGCCACGTCTGCGTTGCTACGATTATTGCTGGGTCAACCATGTGCATATCAATAGCAATAAGATGCGGAGGAATCTCGAATGCCGGGGGTAGATGTTGAACAACCGTGCGGACCATTCCCTACATAGATGTCAGGAATGGATATCATGGCTGCAATTTCACTTACCAGCTGGGCCCACACAAGCTGAGCCGCTTTGCACCAGTGCGTACCGTCCTGGCTGCGAAGCCCTTTTAGTTCCTGCATTGTAACCCTGGCAGCCTCCTCGACCATCTGCTTGGCATTTTCAGCAGTGATGACTGGCTGGATGTTGTCAGTCGATTGTGCCGGGATGAAGGTGCTGGTGTTGGCAGTAGACATAGTGCTGTTTAACCCTGGGTGTGCAGGTGGTGGGTGCTTGAGCGGTGTGGTGAATTCGCCGGCTAGCATACACCATTCAACAGGCTTACATAAGCACAATACAAATGCTCACTCTGGTGATGCTGTGATTTACAATATTCAATGTACTGGTTTAACCATTGAACATATTTTGCTGGGAGTATTGTATGGCAGTTGACAGTCATTCCACTAAGTGCCCATTTACATTATGTATGCACTTGCACATCCTGCATGATGACTCGTGAAAAAATATTGTGTAATACAATCACCTTGTTTATAAGGTCACTCCAGCCCCAAAATGAGATGCTTTTTTCGACATCCACACATCTGCCTGACAATTGACTCTGCACGGCAAAACCCACTGGTCATGACTGGGTTCTGGCGTGGTAAACAAGGTGCCTGCCGGCGGTGCCGGCCATGTTCTAGTCTTATCACTGGTACCGAAATCATTCTCAAACATCGGTGTAATCCCCACGGTGCCTACAACGTTTCGAACTTTCATATGGCTCCCAGAAATGTTAGATTCAGTTCCGGCAGTCCAGATAAACTCCGTAAGTCAGCTGGTCCAAGGACCATTACTTCTAATGACTGTGTGCAGTAATTCCATCACGCCATGCTATGCAGCGGCTCGCATCTCTCGATGAGGATGAGGAAATGCTTACTGAAGATGACCTGCCAGACACACCATCATCCCTGTTATGCGAGCCACCTTTCAAGCTGTCCCCAGCTCAAACAACATGCACAACCAGACCGGAACCCTCCTTCCAGTCCCCTGGTTCGCCCAGATCACCTTTGATAGAGCCAGCATGGGAGTCATTTGCACCGTCTCCCTCCTCTAGCAGCCCATTGGTTGAGCCTCCTTGGGACTCCATATCAACACGCCTCTCTGACAGCACCCCATTACTTGAGCCGGCATGGGACAAATCACCACTGCCTGTTTCCCCAGGTACTCCATTGCACGAGCCACCTTGGGGGTCACCCCCACCATTTCAGTCCCCACCGGTCAGTCCTTTACAAGAACTGGCATTTCAGTCGCCTGCTGCCACAAGATCATCAGCTCACATCTACCCAACTCAAGCAGCTGGCCAATCATCACGACCGCTCATCCTATTGCATGAGCCCCAATTTCGGTCCTTGACTGCCTCTGTGTCACCAGCCTGTCGCAATCCTATCCCAGTTCCCAGCCCAACAACATTCACATCGCCTGGCGGCAATTTCCCCGGTCCTCATCAACCTATGGACCTTTCAGACGCTCCTGCATCATTCAGCTCCACATCGATACCGCCGGCTAGATCCCCATTGCCAGTTCCAATCCCATTGTCGCATTCAGAGCTTTTCGCAGTCTCCCAGGAGTTCGCCATACAGCCGGGAGTTGATACTCCACAAACCGAGCGTAAGTCCAGAAGTTCCTACACAACCATAGCTAAACATGTCTACCAGTTCAAATGTCAAGGCGGATCTCCGGTATTGTGGCTAGGAGTGGGGCGCGTTGTGAGTCAAAGTGTGGAAAGGTGGTGAAAACCAACCAAAACCAACACAAAAGACAAATGTAAAGCAAGTGGTGGTGTGCCTCCGCGGAACCTGGAGTGCAGAAACCTAAATGTGGGGGGAACTTCAAGTAGAGGTGCTCCTGGTGCAAGTCGATGATGAGTTACACAGGAGAAGATGAATGAGTGATGATTGGATGGGAGATGCTGAACAGAGTGAAGGTGTTCAGCTGAAAGGTACTTCAAGTAATGGACTTCAAGGAAATGTGCTCCTTGCACAAGTCGATGACGAGTTATGCAGGAGTGGGAGGATGACTAAGCAAGACTTGCTGACTAAGTGTGGATGGAGCTTCAGATAATGAATGGTGGTAGATAGACTCTTCTGAATGAGCCTCTACTACCAAGTATATGAATGATGACAGGTAGACCCCTTTGTGGAGCCTCAACTGTTGACGATGAGATAGGCACTGGACTGACTGCTGGACTGCTTCTGAATTGATTCTGATTGATTGTGGGTAGCTAAGTACATGGGGGTTTATATACTGTGGGGGGAGCACAGCTTGTGACAAACAAGGCACAAACACTTGGTAAGTAATGAGTAAGGACTGAGTAATCATGGTGAGTAAGCGAGAAATGATAAGTAAGCAAGCAAAGAGGATTGGTAAGTATTGGCAATGAACGAGTCAAGGATAGTCAAAACATCACAAAATGAGTCAAATAGAATCAGAAACTGAGTAAGCGCACTGATATCACATTAGGGGGTGGCGATGCAAGTTAGATCTCGGCGGAGACATCTCTAGATCCAAAGACGGCATGACAGATGGACGGTGTTTCCAGATAGGGAAGTATTAATTCCAGAATTGAAGGGCATGAGTCAGGTGTCAAAGGGGGCTAGGGTGTTGGGGGTCTGTGGGGCAATGAGAGCATACGCAATCATGTCTCCCACCCTTCCATCCTCTCAGCAAAGTTAACAAAAACTTCATGAACGGGGCTCTGATGGAGGAGGAGGAGAAGGGGGGACGTCTTCTGCTGGATCTTGCAGTAAGAAGGCAAGATGCATGTCATACTCGTCATGAATGCGATCAGGGAGGCTGGAGGACAGTAGATTATACTGCAGCTGTTGCAATGCAGGAAGAATGATGGACGAGACTGGAATAAAGATGGTGCAGGGAGCAGGGAGGAACGATCCATATGCTTCATCAACCGGGGAGACTGAAATGACCACATAAGACCTTTCTAACTGAGTGACAGACCTGAGGCGACCAAAGAACGTCCTTCTGGAAGTCATACTGACAAGGAGAACACGCTGACCAAGCTGCATGGGACGAGATGGGGCTGACAATGACGGGATGAACCAGGGGGCTTCAGGACGGAAGCTGGTGGGAATGCCTGGCAGATATACGTAGCCACTGTCTCTGGCAAATGAGACAAGTGAGATGATCGACGAAGAGGTGGCCATGATTGATGGACTTAGTGAAATGAGCGTCTGATGGATGGAGTGCTGTAGAAACGTGCAGGGTGCGAGGATCCTCTCCAAATTTGGAAGGAAGAATCATGGGGCTGAGCACTTTAAGCGAGTGTGGGAATGGAGTTGATATCTTTGGAAATGGTGGAGATACGACGAAAACCGGAATGCTGTACACGGGCGCTAAAAACCTTTAATGTGCGCTTAACTCGCTTCCTCTTTTCTCTTTAGCACTGACGACTCGTTCTTGTGCGAAGGATGACTGTTAATGTCTGACAGTCTTTCTTCACATGAGGCCTTTAGTCTTCATCTGCATGCCTGGGCATTGTGTGCAACTCGTCAATGAGTTAGGCAGAGTCAGCTGTAACCATGTCCACAACACCTTTGGTGTGTGACAGCGTCAGCCAGACATCAATGCCGCACACGATACCAATCTGATCACCGCATATAGGTATTATGCGAATACCCTGGTGGATGCAACCAGGGAGTGGTGATCACATGTTGAGCGGCATGCCATGCTTACCAGATTCCAGCAACAGTTAGCAAATCTTGTGGAGGAAGAGCCAGCAGTTGTAGGCTACCGTCTTAAACCAGACCAGCTTTAATTTGTATATTTAACTCATTTCAATGAACATTATGTTGAATGGAATTGGAGAAGTGCACAAATTGGCTGTGATTGGATTGTGACAGTGGGTTACAGTACATGGTAGCTATGGGGCCGGTAATTCACTGGCAATTCTTGCACTGTGCACTATATATGTTTGTCGCCAGTCTACAGGAAACCATTAGGTACCAGCCTCAATTCTACCTTCACCTCCTCATTGTTGGAGTAGGATAATTATCATCTGGCCGCCGTGGGGGCCTACGATTCCGCTCTGGGCGACGAGCCACACCATCCGCTTCTGCTTGATCCAACAGTCTATCATCCCTGTCCATCACACAGCCTCTAGGCCTGGCATTCGAATTCCTACCCACCGGATCAACTCCTGACATAGATAAGCATGTGTAATTGTGTTATGGATGTATACCTACCATCATTAGGTGATATGACCATCTTATCATTCTGGGCTGCTGTAGAATGCTGTAATGAGAGGATTAACCAAGTGTGCATGGAAACCGACCATTGGATCTGATTCTTGGCTTGGGCTTGGGCTTCCTTGCAGTTGAATCGACACCATCATTGGCATGATTGTCTGATACAATTCTATCAGCAATATTCATTGTTGCCAGATACCACTTACCAGCTGGATTGGGGTATGCAGTAGCCGTATTGCGCCAGTCTGATGTGGACTGGTTCCGCCGTCTGTTGTCCTCCTGTGCATTGGATGTTCCAGTGGGATGATCTACAGCACACAATTCCAAGGTCATGTTAGGGTTACCAGTAAAAAATCTGACCAGCTCCGACATACCATCTATCCGTTGCCATTTGGTGGAAGGTTTTGTGGGAGGAGCTGGTTCCTCCTCTGAGTGATGTCCATAGTCGGAGCCATCATCGGAATTTACTTAATGCACCATCAGTTATGTATATCCAAATTGATCATGACCTCACCTTCCATCCAGGGTCTCTTCCCTTTGGCTTTGTCTGACCGGCATTGGTGTTTGGAGACCGGCTCCTCCAGAGAACCATCCTGAGATCTCCACCTTCAGAACCGGAAGACATCTTCTGGGTGCTCCTGCTGTTGCTCCTTCCAGAACTCCAAGGTTTTGATTAGTTCATGATGTGTCAGCCTGGTGGGCTCTTTGAATGGTATATTGGGAGGAAGATACTTGGAAGACATGTAGGATGCCCGGTTGTCAGCTATTGCAGCCCAAGGTACACTGGCATTCGTCTTCCCACAAGCCAAGCCTGTGTTTAGATGTTAGTAACTCATCGCCTGTGGAAATTGGCACGTATGATAATGGCCGGTTATGAATACCCTCATGATGTCCTTCAATTCCGGTGTCCGTAAGTCCAAGAGATTTGGAAGAACGGGCGTGCCATTGTCATTGGTGGACAGGGAGAATTGAGACCGCTTTTTTCCTTTCCGTGCTTTTACTGTGGTTTGACTGGCCTCATCCTCTCCGCTGCCATCCTCCATACCATTGGCCCCGAAGGCCTTCTTTGCGTAGGCTGACCACTTTCCATGAAGGTCTTCCCAATCCGAATAGAGCTCTCCATCGCCCAGCTCGTCATTGAAGTCATTCCTACACCGGTCAGATATGGTGAAGCCTGTCAGGAAAGCACTCACACTCCAACCATCACTTCGCCATCCTTATCCTTCCATGCCGACATGATCACCACTCTCATCCCACACTGCTTCCACATGTCGTACGCAAACTGTTTTGCATACTTTCGGCCTTACTTGTTGTGGCCCTGCATTTAAGTTAGTATTGCCCATGGGAGACCTTGGATGCTTACTCTGCCTGGGCTTCGGGTGGCGGCTTTCTCTCGTTCCACTCTTTCGCCAAACGTGCTGCCTGGTCCAATTCAGCCTTGGTCAATGACTGGACTACCTTCTGAATGGCCGGTTGATAGTGTTTGATCATAGCCGACGTCCCAGGCTGTATTCTGGCCTTCACAAGTACTTGCTGGATATCCTTCTTATGCTGCAGCTTGATCACCTTTAGGGCCTGTCCATTTGGAGCCATACTTGACCAAGGCCTTCCATGCCTGGGACCGACTGTTGTTATACATCCAGTTCTTGATGGCCTGTAAAATATACTTAACACGACTGCAAGCACATCAATACTGTTAAGCTTACTGTCCGTTTTCTATTCCATTCATTTTGTTTGAGGCTCTTGTTGGCATCCAGCCACTTGATTTTGTTCCACATGCCCTCCATCAGTGAGGCCCTTTTGTTTGTGTCAGCTTCCTTCCAATCCTTTAGACCAGTCTTGGAGGATTTGAAGTTCATCTGGTCTCAGCTTTCCCGGCGCAGATTTTGCTGTCTCTGTGCTATCTGAGCTAGATTCCTCATCGGAGGAAAAGTCCTCCTCATCTGAGGTATTAACACCATTAGTACTGTGATCACTGCTGGCCATTCTGAATGTTGGAGAAGGTGTTGGGGTTGGTGAGTTGCAGGTAATGTTACCCTTTGTTGAAAGAAAATTTGGAGTCCGTTCCTCATAGTTACTGTCACCCATTCTTGAATAAAGTTCCAGGGGCCGAGTAATGTTCCGGTCATGATACATACCCATTGTTAGTATAGTCTTGTTCCAGTCGATCGGTACCATAGCCAAACATGGTAAGCCGATTCATCTATCATCCAGTCTGCTACTATATATAGATAAAGTATAGTTTGATCCCGATTGGATCTTCTGACATTGATTCCGAGATCCAACTCAAATCATAGTCGTGCCAGGCATCACAATGAGGCATGTATGGACTGAGGCCTGCAGACATCCTGCAAGGACTTGATACTAGACATGGGCAAGTCACGAATTGCCCGAGCTGCAGCAGCCACCCCAGTAACCCATGTCACTTGGAAAAAAGTGAAAACAACCAGGGGATCCAAAGAAAAGATGGTCAAGTTTACTCCGAGAAAGAAGGCAAGATATGCAACCTGGCCAAAGCAACGAATCACCTACTAGGGCAGGATCTTCGAGCATCCAGGAACCCAATTTAGTCCAGGGTAATGATGCTGACCTATATTGCTACATGGATGATGCATCACCACCGAGGACATCAAGAATTCCAAAAAGCCAGGTGTGCATTATCAAACATCCCGGTGCTGGCAATGTGTGCCTTACGGTATTACAGAACAGTTATCTGGAAGAGTGGCTGCCCTATAAGAGTAGATACCTGTCTGTGCTCCTGGACATGGAGGCCCCACCCGATGTCATGGCTTGTTTTGTGTGTAAAGCAGAAGGGGCACCATATAGATGCATGGACTGTGCGCATCGCCCATTGTCTTGTAAAACATGTTGCATCGAGCAACACAAGCTCAGACCGTTCCATCGGGTACAAAAATGGAATGGAAGATTCTTTGAAGACTTCACTCTATGGCTGGTGAGTTCCAGTTTCAACCCATCATCTGTGATGACTGATATCGTAGGTTGGTTTGGTGCTACACTTGGGCCATGCCGGAGCACCATGCCCTGGCAGGAGAAGGTTCTTGGGAGGATGCTGCCAGCCATGTAGATGATGAGTGGGAGGACATCGAGGAGAGTCAACGACTGGCACATCTCAACCCACTGGATGATAGAAACTATCTGACAGTTGTGGACACTGGCAGTGTGCACTTTTGCAATGTGCAGTATTGCAACTGCCCTGGGTCTGAGGATTCACATCTTCAGCTTACCATGGCCGGCCTATTCCTGGCTACGACTAAGGCACCAAGGACAGCTTTCACTTTCAGGTGCTGGATGACTTCATCAGGGACAATGTTGAATGTGGAACCTCCGCCATGAACTATTATAGCAAACTTCAGAGAGTCACCTCAAGCGCATTTCCTCACCTAGTGCCAGGTGAGTGCGATCACCCCTGGCCTACCATATGCCACATCGCTCATGCTGGTCGAAGAATAGGTATAGGGAATTGCTCAGGGTGTCGAGAATGTGGAGGCTCCTAAAGCTGTTGAAATGGCAGGGATTCCATCAACAGTCGCCTGATCCCCAGGGCCTGGTGAACTTGTCCTCTTCTGCCCTGCCTGTCCCCAGCCAGGGATCAATGTACCGGATCAGGATATCGCTCTCTCTGAGTCCGTATTCTATTCATTGTTTCAAAGGCATTGTTAGCCTGACTTGTGTAGCTGGTGGTTTGCTAGGACCTTTGTGATGGACGGCAACTTCAAGGCCGAGCATATGCTGCCCAAGAATGCTGCCGAAGAGGTCTGGCTCATGGATGGAAATGGCTTCATGGTCACATCAGCTCCATACAAGGAATATTTGACTGGGACCGTAAATAGAATAGAAGTTGGTGCGCCATGATATCTCCAAACGCACCAGACTGATTGCGTCGTGCAGAAATCTGACTGCAATAACCACCAGGCTGTTAATCAAGCAAATGCACAAAGGAATAAGTTGGAATCGACCAGGATTGGTGGATGTGCCTGTGCGAGGCATGGCTGTTTTGTACCTCATGCAATGGTCGACTTTCAGAAGGGAGAGCAGTACGCACCAATTCATAGTCCCTGGTCATGACTAACAATATAGCAGGCAGGTCAATATGGATTATGCTCTGGTCCATGCCATGCACCATGGATTGGACCCCCGGCAACCGGTCATAACCTTTTATGACATCAATTGTCAGTATAGCAAGAACTTGGCCTGCCGGCTTGAGGAAAATAGATATCTCTCTCTGCCTTCCGGATTACAGATTCAGCCCAGCATTGGACTATGGCATGTCCATGGCCATCAGACAGAGTGCTTCGCCAGATATGCTCCAAACTTTATTCCGGGTGGATGGTGAAATCATGGAGACCCTCTGGTCTTCTCTCAACATAATCTCACCATCAGCCCGGGGAATGGCGACAGCACATCGTCAGGAGTTGCTGGACTTCCAAATGAATGATAGTAACTTCCTCAAAATGATATGGATGCGTATGTCATCACAGTACCTGGTTGACCACCTGCTTAATTACTTGCACATAGCATCGGCATTGAAACTGGAAGTTCAAGGTTGCCAAGCAGTCATTAGCAACAATCCAAGATAAATTCAACTGAGTTGGATAGCAAGGTACCGGATGGCTTGCGTCAGTTATGGGTGGAACAAGAACTTGTGGTGCAGTCATGCTGGTGGAATACTCTGCAGGCCATGGACATATATGAAGTCCGGCTGGAGAAGGGTAAGGGGGCCAACTGTATCATCTGTCCCATAACTTACATACATCATGGTAGCACCCACCATGAAAGCCATTGAGATTGACCTAATCCATAAGGACCATTCATTCAGCAGCTCACGCGGTTCAGCTACTTGGATTGCACAGGGCATTAAAGGTTGAGCAGGCTCAAATAGTGCTTGCTATGGATACACAACATATGGACGCCAGGGCAACAGAGGCAGACTGGTTGTCAATTTCGCGCCATGCAAGACCGGTTGCAATCACAGATTGATGCACTAGTACATGGAGCAGCCCAGTTCATCGGAAATGACTGGCAAGTTAACCCCAGGCAAAGGCCCAGAAGTATAGCCCCACTCGACAGGGACAGTAATGATGAAACTGATGATCCGTTCCTCCCTGATCATCCTGGTCACCAGGAGGTCAGCGATGTTCCACTGCCATCATATATCGGAGCACAGTATTTCCATGACATGGGCCTCAGGCAGTCTTGTGGAACAGGAAATACATCTGAGACAGGGCCAGGCAAATGATGCATTGCATGAATTGCATCTGGCCCTCGTGGACAAGGCCAGTGATATTTCGTACAGATGTCCGGAAAGGAGGGAACTACAAAATGACAACCCAGGCATGGGGCCAGATATCCAATGCAGAGGCAATGGTTCAGCGGCATGCCACCATCTATCGCCAGTGCCGAAAGCAACTTATTGCACTGGGGGCTGGGGAGGACATTCTTGGCAAATACCAAGAATTGAATAGGGCAGACCTGACTGTGAGTGCCACAATTGCAGACCCAAATGCAAGAGGTCATCGCAATGACACTCTGGCCTGGTTTTGGACCGTGGACCTTCCCCAGGATTCTGCCATGAATGACAGGATGTCGGAATGTAGGCAGATCAATTGGGCTTGTGTGAAATACTGACTGAATTATCACAGTTTATCAAGTCAACTGGCTGCGTACAAAAGCGCTATGGGATCGCTGGGAAGAAGAGCTAGAGTTACTCACACTGGAGACTGGGTGGACACAGAAATTCTTCTTACACAAGGAGAAATTCTGGAGAGGCCGGCATATGGAGGCATTGGCAGTGGGCAATACCTGGTTTCGCATGTTATTCGGCTAGGCAGTCCCAGATGTATCGGGATTTAGCAGGAACACTAGGATGTACTTCAAGATAGGAATTGGCAGAGTAATGTGCATATATCTCTAGATAGTATGAAACCAGGGAAATTACATATCAAGATTCTAATGAGATGTGTAATGAGGACAGCACCCTACTTATTGCTGGCTCCTGGCTGGGTAACTGAATTGACTCGGAAGTCCTCAAGCTGGTCCTGTACTTGTCCAAGGCTGTCAAAAAGGGTGAGCCTGTTCACTGCAGAATTCCATCACACCATGGAGCCGGCAAATCTCCTCCTCCTCCTGATGGATCATCTCGTCACAGCTTTCAATCATCCTGGCCGATGCTGTCTGATGGCATCCGGTCCATGTCACACAGCAGTGGGAGACTCTCTTTTCCTTCCTATGGCACAGATGGATTCAATGGAATGATCGAAAAATGACCACATGCGCACCTCAACCCCAACAAAGAATTCCTTGGCCTCCTGCAAAACTTCCTCCAATGACCGACGATCATACCCATCCAGATGGGTAGGGTCCCTTGTCCACCAGGTATGTGGCATAGGACCAGGTGTGGATCATACGTCTCACCTCTCCTCTTTTGACCTGCAGCACATTCAACTCCATGATGTGTGCCAGCAGGGCGGTCTCTCCCATATTTTGTACGGCCATCCACCAAAGCAGTTCATTGGCAACATGTGGGACCTTCATGATTGTCCCATATGTGTTGCAGGTAGCCAGGGCCTGCTTCAATATATGCTGTGGAAAAGTCTGTGACACAGCAAACCAGCATCCATTTCGACAAACTCACTGTTTCCACCTGAACCTGCTGATACCAGTCATCTGGCAGTCGATCACTTGGGTTGTTGGCCTGCTGCAAAGCATATGTGAACCGTCTAAATCAGGACACCGATGTATTGGATTATCATGGAGAGGTAGGATAGATTAGCGGTCCTGACATCCATGGTGATTCGGAGTAGAGTTGGATCAGGTGAAAATGTTATTACATAGCAATGTGGCTGACACATGTGATAACTGCAAGATAAGAGATCATCAATAATCACATCCTGGGAGGCCAGAATAGCAAGTGGCCTATCCCGGCGCAGCAGTTATCATGAGCCAAGTGGCTGGATATCAATCTGAACAATGCTGATGATGCGACCGTAGTGTATCTATGCATTACCAGCACTGCTGGACCTGTACTGGGAAAGGCCATGTTGCATTTTCTCAATGGCTGTGGAATAGGCAATTAGTTGGAAAGGCCCCAGGCTATCATCCAATGCTTGTGGACAGTGTATAATGAAAGGTCCACATGCTGAAATATGACCAGCTGTGGTAGGAAGTGTAGCTAGTGCCAGACCCTGTAGTAGAACATTGTATCTGTGCATTACCAGGGACTGCCGGACCTGTGCTAGAAAAGGCTGCATCATGTTTTCTCAATGGCTGTGGAATACAAAATTAGGTTGAAAGGCCCCGGTCCATCATCTAATGCTTTGGCATGGTGTATAAAGGAACATGAACACCATGAAATGGAACCAGGTGTGGTCAGAAGTGTAGCTAGCACCGGAGCCATAGCAGAACTCACCATCTATCGCCTCTATCTTGGTACCCATACCATGCTGGAATAATATGTGGAAGCTGGAGGTACTATGCCACCATAGTGGCACCTGTTTTTGAAGGCTTGAATGGTAATTTACCAACGCCATGTAACCATGGCAGCTTCACTATGGTCCGGAAAACACCGGCATACATAGCCACGGTTCAATACTACACACTACAGCTACCAGATTACCCATCATCAACACCATGCTCGCTATATTCGTCTTCCTGATCTTAATGGCAATAAATCACAGCGCCACCCTGGGATATTACACACTATATGTGCCAGGAATTCTCCAGTCAAACCTTCCCAGGACCTGAATGCCCCCAAACCAGATCCTCCACTCCAGATTCCAACACACAGCATTGTCGCTATGAATCAGATAGTGGCCAGCATGCATGCAGCATACAATAATAGAAGTAAGCTGATGTCCCGGCTGAATGTAAAATCAAATCTAAATTGTATTGCAGAGCAAAGTGGCATCGATCTGATCCTGGCTTTCTGAGCGTCTTTCAGCTATGGAATTGGGGGTTGATGAAACCCGGGAGGCAGGCCACCTGGCAGGCACATCCATCAAGTCTCACCGGCTTTGTGGATGAACCTACGGTAATCCTCGGTACCGGCAATACCATTGCATTGTGGTACCTTCCTGGCGCCATCACCAATGATTTGCAAGTCAGTTTGAACATTTCCTTTACACTCTATATTATTCAGGCATCCCTGCAGACACACATGCTTGCCACTCTGGACCCCCTTCACCACACAATGTCCAAGAGTATGACAAGTGGCTCCTGGCAGGAAAAATGCTGAATATTTCAATCACACTTCACAGTCACCAGGGTGCCTGGAGTTTTCCCCGGCCAGGCACCAACAGGGGCATATGGTATGGCTATATTACCTCAGGGGTATGTCTCTCAAGTGGCATCCAGACCCTGAACTTTGCCCTGTCAGTTTCCGCTGACCTACGGATGGATGCCAGTTGTGAATGGTCCCAGCGGTCTTACCTCCTGGCTGCCATCCTCTCCGGTGCACTTTCGATTATGCACCCAGGCCTGTATGAGGCTGGAAGGCAAGCCATGCAGTCATTGGACACATGGTCAAGTCAGCATAACCAAGATATGCAGGATGCCTTGCAGCACTGGCCGTCGGTTTTTACTAATGTCTCCGTAATCTCTAACCTGGACCACACCCTTTCACCGGGACCCACACTCACGGTCCGATTGGTATGACATGCTGGTCATGGTTGGCGATTATGAAGATTGTGTATTGGATATCCCCATGCTTGGCCTTCAGTTCCTTTACAACCCCGGCACTGTAGTTGCATTTTCTGGCCAGGCTTCTTCGACATGGGGTTAGTTCTGTGGGTGGGAACCGATGTTGCTTTGCCTACTACATGAGGGACAACATACACAACTGGATAGGGATACCCCGTGGGGATTGGATGAGAGTTCAGAATGTCTGGACTTGGTTGATGCCTGCAGGTCCGGTGGGACCTTCCATATAACCTACACTTATACAATAGGGGGTCCATGTAAAGGTGGTTCTATGGATATTATATGCCATCCCAAGCCAAGTTATTTGCCATATACCTCTCCCAAAGTCCGACTAGGGCTGGCCCGTAATTGGTGGAACACTTCAACTCGAGCTGAATCCAGTCAGACAGAACACTGGGAGATTGGCTTGCTTGTTGTGCACGAGACCATGGCATATGTGCCAGAACACATGGATTGGTGATCATAATACATGGGCTGACTCGAGACAGATGGGACACTGTATCATGGGCCTCCCGTACACCATGAAACACTGGAGTATTCGTCCAGCCTGTCCTACGGGATCACAATATCTGGGCCCACTCCAAGGTCACGGTACAATGGACTATAAGCCCTCCATAGTACATGGGCACTCCAATTTGGGCTGAGGCCGATGCACATGGCACACTGATATATGCTCCCACCGTTCCAAACAGAACACTGCAGGTCCAGCCAAGCCTTATTACACGGGCCACTGATATATCAGCCCCATAGACAATAGCTTCCCAGCCCAGCCAAAATATATGTGACACTACTTGTATGGCTCATGCATTCACCAGGGGATGCCAAAAGACTAGCCCATCATCTAAACCAGTAACATCAAGTGGCCTTAACTGGGCATCCATGCCAATCAACCACCATAGGCTGGGCATCTGTCCCGGTCCCTTAGCATAAGGCTGGTATGTGTCCCAGGTTACAGTCACCAATTGGGAATTTGGCCCGGCTGACTAGACTTTGCCGGAACATATACTGGCCCAATAGAATCCCACTGGAGTGCCTTCTGAACCACTGTAAATAGCCTGGAGGGTGTCATCCATCCCGGCCAACTGGAATTGGTTCAGAACTGATGCCAAACAACTGCCACCAGCCCTAGACCTGTGCCGGCCCACTACATTGTGGCCGGTAGGTATCCTGGGTCATGATAAACAACTGGAAATTTGATCTGGCTGACTGGATTTGGCCGGAACATATACCGGCACAATAGAATCCCACTGGAGTGCCTTCTGAACCACTGTAAATCTCCTGGAGGGTCTCATCCATCCTGGCCAACTGGAGTTGGTCCAGAATTGATGCCAAACAACTGCCAACAGCCCTGAACCTGTGCTGGCCCACTATAATGTGGCCGGTATGTGTCCCGGGTCATGTTCAACAACTGGGAATTTGACCCGGCTGACTGGATTTGGCTGGAACATATACCGGCCCAATACCGTCCCACTGGAATGCCTTCTGAACCACTGTAAATAGCCTGGAGGTTGTGATCCATTCCAGCCAACTGGAGTTAGTTAGGAATTGATGCCAACCAACTGGCACCGGCCTTGGCCCCCTGCCGGTCCCCTAGATTCAGCCAGGTAGATATCCTGGCTCACTGGCAATAACATGGGATCTGGCCCAGCTAACTGGAAATGTCAGGGAAGCCATACCGGCCGAATAGCACCCCACTAGTGTGCTTTCCGAACCACTGCAAATATCCTGGAGGCTGTGATCCATCTGGCCCACCTGGAATTAGATGAGCATCCATGCCCACACACCAACACCAGCTTATCCTCTATTCTGCCATATTTGCACTATACCGGTATGGGTCCTGGCTTACTATTCCCGGCATGAAAGCTGGCTAGACATATATTCCAACTACCCACCATAATCCAGGCACCTGTCACAGCCCACTTGCATAAGGCTGGTATGTGACCCGGCATACTAGAAATTGCCATAACTCATACCGGCCCAATGGATGTACATTGGTATGCCTTCCGACCCGCTGGAAATAGTGTGGTTGCTGTCATCCATACTGGCCAACTGGAATTAGCTCAGCATCCATGCAAACTGACCATCACCACCTTGGCATCTGTGCCAGCCCACTAGCATAAGACCAGTATGTTTCCTGGCTTATTGGCATTATCCCGGCATTTGTCCCAGCTTACTGGAATTAGCACAGCATTCATACCAAACCAATAGAATTACAGTGGAATGCCTTCTGACCCACTGGCAATTGCTGACACATGCTGGGCTCATGCCAGTGAGCCCAGACCAGGTTAGTACCAGACCTTTCCCAACTTGCCAGAATCCATGCCAGGATTATCCAGGCAAGATGTATATAGTAGTAACCCCTCAGCCACACTTTGCAGTACGGTGACATCCAATGATCATGGCTATGCTGTGTGACACGATGACAACTCAGAGGTGGGCTCGACTTTAGCCGGTCTGTGCAACATGGCCGATTGTCAACCTTGTTTGGTCGTATGATACGGTACAAAGTAGGTACATTATGTGATCCCTCAGCCTCGTGCCCACTTTGGTCTCCAGTCTGGCCTCAACCCAGACACCCTGAACTTGACAGGTTGTCTGGGAGTGCCTCAATGAGGGCTTGTCACAGTCTTTCATTTGCAGTCTTTGATTATCACAGTCTCACAGTCTGGTTCTTTTTCTTTTTTCCTGGATGCCGTCAGGCCCAGGTCTGTAAACTCTTTGTGACCACTGATCATACCGGACCGGGAGTGCCGGTCATGTGTGTTGGTTACCTTTGGGGTTGGGCTTGGGTACTTTTGGGGTTTGCACTTCTTATGTTACGCATCGTTGTGCAGACTACCTGGAAGCACATAGTCGGGTGTGTGCTTGAAAATCATGGATGGTGGCGTTCGCTGCTTGTGTGTCGATGCTGTGGGTACCAGTGATGATGGTGCGATTGGCTATGAGTTTCTACGTCGAGAGTATGCGTTTGAGCGCATTGCTGTGCATGAGGATTTTACTGTCGGGTTGTTGTACCCCACAGGGCCGTTGTTGGTATGTCATTGTAGCTCGACGTGGGAGCTGGTGGAACAGTACCCGTTCTTTAATTTAAAGGACCTCAGGGCTATCGCGGGACATCACACCATCGTATTGAATAGTAATCTGCGCCGTGCAATGTGCATTGACGCTCTTCGGCTTCATGAACCGCTGATCGCACTAGAGAGGAACCTCGCAAATGTTGGGAGTGCACACAGAGACATTGTGCAGATGGGGCGACCGAGACCAGCTATGGAGAAGTGCGAGCTGCCACAGATTTATCCACCAATACGGTCACTGGGTGATAAGTTTGACATCATCTGTGATTGGCAGAATAAGTTAACACTGGAGCATCTTGGTGAAGACATTTGTGCCATTTGCATGCAGCTGGTTCGATGTCATGATCTTGCAGATATTGTTCCGACATCTGAAATGCTCTATGTACTGAGAAATGATTGGTTGCCACCTCGGTGTCGACCATGGACATATAGTATAGAGAAATATGAAGGGGCGATTCTTTGTCTTCGGGGTATGCAGTGCTTGGATGATATCGGCAAGCTGCAGATGTGTGTTCCTTGTCGAAAGGCTTTGATGGTGAAGACGCCCCATCAACCTAAGGACACAATGGCTAATTTTCAATACTATGGAGAGGCAGAGCTGCCGCGCGATGTTCTGGAAAGTATACAGACATCCACAACATTGGAACTCATGCTCGTTGTGGCATGTTGAGCTACGATTATTACACACCACTATCAGACCAGGGGGCTTTGGGGCAGGCGTGTTCCAGAAGAGGCAAGTCAGCATTTCAACAGAGGGAATGTCGCACTCTTACCTCAGGATCCGACATCGTTGTCGAAGGTGCTTCCCCCATCACCAAGTGATATGTGTGGGGCGGTGTGTGTGGTGTTTGCAGGGGGGGCTTTTCGTCCAACTGTAGAGGCCTTGCAGAAATTTCCTCCCATTCTTGTTAGTAGATCTAGAGTGAAATCCGTGATTGAGTGGTTGATTTCTAACAATGAGTGGTATGCAGAAAGTGGAGTTACATTCAGTGCACAGAATTTGGTGGCATTGGTTGCTGGTGGGGATGACACAGGTGTCCTGCAGGGGATTGAAATCACCCACCTGTGTAACGATGATGATCCTGGTATGGAAAGTGGGCTTCATGACTGGTCCACATTGACTGAGACAGTTGCATACATTGATGGTGATCGTTCGGAGTGGTCGCGGCATGCCATGAAAGCTAGTGCACTGGTGCATGCTTTAAAACAGAAGAGGTTCCTGGTCAGTCGAGCAGGTTCTGAATTGATGAATGACAACTCGCCCAGTTTTTTGAGCGCAGTGTTCCTGCACCTCGATCCCTGGGGCATTGGTGGGTTTAATCATCCTGCTCGGCGCCCCGAGCAACAGATTTCTTTCCAACGACAACTTCATAATTTGCTGCGGCAGGTGGACTCACCCTTTGCACATGACACCTGCTTTCTGTGAAGTACGGGTTTACCCTCGGGTGACCGGGCTTCAAGACTGGGTGACGGGGGTTAGCCCAGGTGGCCAGAGTCAAGGCCGGAAGACAGGGCTTAAGTCCAAGTGGCCAAAGTTGAGGCCGAGAGACAGGGGCCAAGTCCGGTTGGACCGGAGTCAAGGCTGGAGGTCAGGGGCTAAGTCCGGAGGACCAGACTTAAGGCCGGGAGCGCGGGAATAAGACCGGTAGCGTGGGAAACCGACCGGTCTTGGGGTGCGCACAGGGGGAAGCCAATCTGGGGTTGGATCTACCTCCCTTGGTCTCAGCTTATGTGCTGTACCCTTATGCAAGCCGGGGAGAGGTCCAGGACAGGGGCCAGGAATAGCTTAAGGCTCGGCCTTAGCTATAGAGTAGTCTCAAGGGGTAGTACGGAGTTGAGGGTAATACTAAGTTGATATTCTGACTGGGGTGCTACGAAGTATGTACAGGGGTTAAATACAGGAGGCTGGTCCAGGATAATGAACATAGAGCCGGACTTGTGAATAAGCTATTAGTGAGATGATTAGCAAGACAAGGATAGCCACAGTGGCTATGCAGAGGCTAATAGCCAAAGTCCGGGTGACCGGCATAACCGGGGTCAGACACAGGATTGTACAGTAAGCAAAGTCTGATGAACATGTTGGCTAGACTAAATATAGTACAAACGAGGGGAAACAGACCGGAGTTATGTCCGGGTGACCCGGACATAGACCTAGGAGGACCGGGGTGGAGCAGCGCAAGGCCGGGAGGCCGAAATGGACCGGAGATAGGGGTAAAACACCGGACTTGAGTTATGCAGGCCGGAGTTGAGTTATCTAGGGCTGGGTTTGGGTTTTCTAGGCTGGACCAGGACCAGACTTGACCGGAGATAGGGGCTAGGGGTCCGGACTGGGCTGAGTCCAAGTCCGGGAGTCATGGATATGACACTTTCCTTTCATATGTTGGAATATTCTGCAGAAGCATGCAGCGAGCGAGAATATGGCATTCTGTGTCTCTTCCGCTCGTCAGCATAGTCTTGTGAATGATGTCCAGCAGGCGGAGTCAAGCATAATATCCTTGGCTGAGAAACTGGAGTGAAATCCCAAAGCGAAGATAGATACCGCTGGGGAGAAGGGAGTGCTACGATTGTTTTGAGAGTTAAATGTGATTTGTCAGTCGATGCCTGGCAGCGATGGATATAAGCTTTTCCGTCGCAACGAGATTCACTCACTAACTCGTCAGCTAGGCACCCCTGCCTTTTTTCTGACATTGAATCCCCACGATTTAACCAATGTTCTTGTTGCTCACTTCGGGGGTTTAGACACGAGTTGGTGGCACCAACTGGGCGCATACGAGTGTGCTACATTCGTCGCTTCTCATCCTGCTGTGGCTGCAAAGGCCTTCGATGTACTCGTGAGGGGGTTCCTAGACATTGTTGTCAAATACAACAAAGGTTGCAGGTTGTTTGGTAAGTGTTCTGGATACTACGGAACTGTGGAGGCCCAAGGAAGAGGGACGCTCCATTGTCATATGTTGTTGTGGATTGAGGGTCATCCCAATCCGGAACACTTGCAGTCAATGATGTTGGACGAAGAAGGTTAGGTGTTTGTCGAGCAAGGCAGAGACTGCACAGGAAAAACGCATGGTAGCGGGAGATGATACTACACTCCTCGCTGGAGAACAACCTGCATATTCTCGCAGATTCTGGGCACCTTTTGCAGATTGCGCACATCCTCAGTTCACGACCCACGAACTCTGCCAGCGAAACACTTTCGTTGTGCCCGTGCTCCTGGGTGACTTGATCCCTTTGCCACGAAAATCCGACTTGCACATGGAAGAGTTCTGTCGAGCGATGTTACTTCTCTTCTGACCATGGCGTAAGCTTTTGGACCTGCTGGATGGTTATTCCTGTTGGATGGAGGCCTTTGACGCCCACCCATTTTGTGAATCAATGTCTCACATGATATCTAACTTCCTTATTGAGCTGGAGTGCTTGGACGCCAGGGATGTTGAGCGGGATAACTATGCCAGTAAAAAACGCCACCCTACAGCCAATACAGGTTTCTGTGAGCAGAATACAGGTGAGATGGGTGTTGAGCTCTTGAGGGAGGCCCTCATCCTCGATTCCGACCTGGATCAAGCGGTTTTGTTTGGTTTGCCACCCTCGATTGCGGAGGAATCCAACGAATATGGAAAGGCCGCACTTCCGCAGGACAAGTTGGACATTATCACAATGTCCCGCTCTTTGCATCAGGGGGAGACGCAAGGCCCTTCCTCCTGTGCAGCCGAGGGCCATGTCATGGAAGTTAGCGTTGACTTGGAAGATCAAATTGCACTTCATAACACATACATGAATGCCCAGCAAAAATGGAAGTGTCCAGAGAGACCTTCCCTCGGTGACGATGTCAGTGATGAGGAAGGATCAATGTCTGTTTCCCGGAAACGACCTTGGACCTCCGGTGAGGGGGAAGCCAGAACCATCACAGTCGACACTGTGCAGGATGAGCGATCTATGAGGAAAGCTGCTGCAGACAAGGTTGAGGAAGAGAACTTTCTGACTCAGATGATATCAAAGTGGTCTCTGGATGGCAATGAAGAACAGAAACGTGCCTTTACGATAATTATTGAGCACAAGTTACAAGGTGACCTGGAACAAATGTTGATGTTCATTACAGGCATCAGCGGCTCTGGGAAGAGCCACCTCATCAAGGCAATTGTAGACGCATTTGCACAGCGCGGTCATTCCTGTGAAATTATCTTGAGTGCTCCAACTGGTAGTGCCACCTGTCTTATTGACGGTTTCACAATACACGTGCTCACCTTGATGAATACTCGTTCTCTGGGGAAGGGCAAGAGATGGGATCAGCACAGTATTAATGAGTGTAATGTCAATATGGATGAATTGCAGGAGATATGGCGGGACATATCATATTTGGTTCTGGATGAGGTTTCCATGGTTTCTGCCGAGCTGCTTTCGGACATCGCAAATCGTATTAGTCTCGCAAAAGCTGGTGAACCAGGCAAAAGGGATAAACCATTCGGTGGCATCAATGTAATCTTTGCCAGGGATATGGCCCAACTTCGCCCAGTGAATGGTATGGCCCTATACTCACATGCTATTGTCAACAATTTGTCGAGGTGTACATTTGAAACTGTCAAAGGTCAGCATTGATTGTTCGCAGCCTTCCTGTGGAGATCGTTAACCCACATAGTCCAACTCATCCAAAATGAACGTGCCAGGGCTGACCCTTCTTTCATCGAGATGCTTGGTCGGATTAGATTAGGTGCAGGAACAATGGCCCCCAGCTCACCCACTTCCGACTGGGACCATTTACAACAGAGGCTACTTAAAGAATTACATAAGAACAGTGTTGAAGATTTCCGGCACTTCTCTGAGGCTCCAATTGTCTTCGGCGAACGTTGTTTGTGCGATCGCTGGAATGAAGAAAAGGCAAAATCATTCGCACATGAATCTGGCCTGCCATTTCAATATTACTTTGCAGAAGACTTCTGCAATGGGGAACGTCTCACTGGAGAAGAGGATGATCATTTGGCATTGGTATGGCCGAAGGAATCCAAGGATTACCTTGGTCATCTCCCCCTTTTTCCTGGAATGCCAGTTCTGATCACTGAAAATCTGTCTGTCGCAGGAAAAGTTGTCAACGGAGCCCAGGGCATGGTCCATGACATCATTTGCTCTATTGTTGATAGCAAACGTGTCATGTGTTGCATGTATGTCACTGTCCCGGCCTCCACCTTAGAATTGCCTGGCGAAGATGCACACATCATCGCTGTTTTTCCTCAACCGTGTGCATTATCTTATTTCTCTGAACATGCAGGTCGGTTCTGGATCACACACTGTCAGGTGCCTGTTGTGCCTGGGTGGGCATTCACGGACTACAAAGCTCAAGGTACCATGCTTGATAAAGTGATTGTCGACTTAGCAAGTGCTAGAGAGGTGCAACATGCCTACATCATGTTGTCGTGTGCACGATCTCTCACAAACCTTGCAATTCTATGGCCCTTTTCACTGCAGCGCGCTCTGGGCTGGCTACAGCATGACCTTCGCATCGAACTGGAGCAGCTGACAAGCCTTGATGCATCAATGGCCATGATCTACACTGAATGCCATCCCCTCGCCACAGTGACGTCGGAATCTACTTCATCGTAGCTTTCACACAGCCCCCCATCACTTATTTCTCCTATTTCTAACTAAGCATTTATAAATTGAATATGTCGGTGTGTGCTCCCCGTATTACTCTCTCCCTTCCCCATGTCATTCTTACCCTCGTCTAATCATCCCCTTGGTGCCAACTTATGGGCAGAAGACTTGCAACCTTTTATCAACAATTGTGCCAACATTCACAAACTCCAACAATGGGAATGCTTCCCCACATCTCTTGCCCATCTAGTCAAGTGGGCCTCTGTGGCACGGCATCCAACCTGTGCAGACCGTAAGTGCTCGCACCTAATCGTTTACAAAACATTGCCGGTTCCTGAACCTTGTGGAGTTTTGTACCCTGTCTCTGTTCGCATATACAGTTACCTCAACAAGTTCTGTGTTGGCAAGTTCGGTAATTGGAACAGGTAAGTCGCAGGTGTTCCACATTTAACCTCCACCTGAACCGTGCTTGGCAGTGACTGCTCGAAAGCAGCATATGCTGTCCAGAGCCTGTCCATTGGCAGCACTGGGAACACCGCTGCTTGGCGAAATCAACTTGAGTGCCTGAATCTTGCAGCGACATTTGCCAGCTGCATTTTAAAGATCCCGCTTCCAGCGATACAATTCCGAGGTCACGTTCACATGCAGAGAAAAGTTTTCACAAAGGTTTTGCAACTGCCAACTTCTTCTGTCAGTTCCTAACATGGAAATCAAACCAGGTCCTCCATCCTCCCGGTGATTGTGTTACTCCACCTGTCTGCAACACCCCCCAAAACGCACACCTCCCCAAACTGCCAGACTACCCCTGGGTGTGGAATGGCCCTGTCGAAATTCTGGATTGCAACAGCGACGGGACCATATCCCCCATTCATGAAGTGTTGCTGTCCCGAGGAGATTTTGTTGAAATCGACACAGAGTTCGATCTTGTCGTCATTTGGACACACACCTCCAGAACCCACTTGCGAGTCTTCTTGACTTGCAAGCAGATTCTATGCCTGCAGGCAGCACATTCTGTACAGGTTCGGTCCCATGTTTGTGCCTTTCCACCTCTGACACACATGCTCATCTACAGATCTCCAATATGGCTCGGCCTCCTTCACATACCGAGATTAGGCACATGCGTGCCAACACTACTACCGAAGATCATCACACCACCCCACAATTCAGTTTGGATCAACATGAAACAGGCCCCCCTCCATCCTCACAGGTGCCAGGTTTGTTCGCTGAGTAAGAGATAGTAGAATACATCTCGGACCATCTCTCTCACCTCCATGCCCTCGCCTCCAATAAATGCCTCTTCTGTGTCTTCCAATTGTAGAATTCCTGTGGACTCCAACCTTTCCCCTGACCTTTTCGCTACAAACACCTGCGATTACATAGATCCATAGACTTCCTCTTATGGCCGTGAGACTTTGTAATGTACACGTACTGTTGCTAAACGATGAATCCCAAAAAAAAGGGGGGCATTTCCTCTGACTCCTCTAAATCATGTCCCCTACCCCAAAGGATGGCAATCTCTGTTACCACCCCCCCCACTGCTGCTACTGAACGTCACACCACGCTGTCATCGTCTCATCGTCCCCAATGGCCCCCAAGCGAGAGGCATCTCAAACAAAAGACGCATCACCTGCCAAACGGATGCAGTCTGCCACATCGAACCAACATGCAACAGCATCAGTCTCCACTAATCAGCCCGAGGTCGTTTCTGAGCATCAACCCTGCCACAGTGACCTCGCCCCTTCATCCACTCCATTGACCGACACCCTCCCAAGCACTCATTCCTCGGTCACTGCAAGGGCTTCCTCACCCAATCTGGAGCTTGGCCTCCAAAGCCCTCCCCGAGATGTTCAGCCGATTAACGAGGCTGCCCCCACCCAACAAGCAAGTTCTTCTAGTAGTTATCATCCTAACCTGACAACTGCAGCAACCACCGTCAGCACTGTAGTTCCAACTCCAGCATCATGTGTTATCGATCCTGAGAGCATGTCCAATTGCCCTGAACCACTCATGAGGTAAACATCAATGCATTTCCCATGGAATCCGATTCTAACCACCTCTGCACTGCAAGATGCCTGCAGACGCTTTCCACTTATTCCAATGTGGACACCAACACATTTGCACTCAGGCACCTGTTAGCAAACGCATCATGGGGGATGACGACCGCCTTCGATGACCACAGCAAACTACTGTGCAATCCCAAAACAAACGAGCCAATCAATATTTGGATTCTTGGACACATCAGCAGCACCTGGTTCATAAAAAATGATGAGCCCGACAACCAATGCTCCATGACCATCCTTCCACTATCCTCCGACCTTGGGCAATACGCCAACCAATTGATATTGGCACTCTCCACGCCTGCGCTACATATGTCCTACATCTGTTCCTTCTGTGAGCTGGGGCTAACCCTGCTGAATGGTTTCCTCAGCTGTAAACGTGTTCGACACTGGCCTCATCCATACCGTTTGATGGCAGAGCCTGAAAAGTAGTGGCGCTGTATGTCCTCCCTCATCTAATAAGCACGCTTAACCAATTTCCATTTTAGCCCATACTGTTTAACAGCATCTATGACGCGCGGGTGATCCTGAGAAGCAAAAGTTCGATGCAAAAGTTGGACATATCCTACCTCGAGAAACGGGCACTCATCCTTGTGGAAACACATCTAGAATGGTACCATCAAAAGGATGACAATGGGTGCTGGACTATCTCTAGGGCGCAATTTGAACTCCAGGCGATCTATCTACTACAAGAGCCTTGCGTGCCCGAAGCACAAAAATCCAACAAGACCAGCATAGAAATCACCGGACTAGAAATCTAGGGTATCATAATTTCACCTCAGCACTGATCAATCACCCCCAGACTCTTGATCGTTTTTTCCTTTGGGGTCGCTCACCAGCACCTCCATCATCTCCCGCACTGACTTCATCATTCATCCATTGGCCACACGCATCATAGAGTATAAATAGAAAAAAACTGTGACGTCCTCCACCACCCTGCCCGCCCGCCCCTCTGTTCGTTCTGCAAAAATGGCATCTATCCTGGCATTTCTCTACTCCACAAACGAAAACAGTGGACAACAGGTCGTAACTTTTAAGCGTCTCAGAGACGACATTGAAATCCTGGTCCAAAATGATGTTTTCCCTGTCAACTACACACTCTCTGAAACCAACATCTATGTCAACGACTTCCACTTCCAGATCCTTTTTGACTGTCACCGTCATCAACATCTACACTCTCAAGCATCGTATCTCTTTATCCGCATTAACCATCATGGCCTGCCTGTTCACATTTGGCCCAAGAATGACCTCCATCACATACTAGAGGCCCTTCTCATGTATTTCCTCATCCTGCCATTCTCTGTTAACTTTGTCTGATCCAACTACAGATTAAATAACCAGTTTCCTTACCATTCCCCAAGTGAGGAGAACCCTGACCACAACTAAGGCCCTTCCCTACATTTCCTATCCACATAGACATCCTTGTCATTAACAGACCATCCTTGTTCACTCGCATTCACTTCTCAAAATTGACAATTTCTGAACTAGACCTTTTTTTCCGGATTCTTCCCAACCCCTCTACATCTTCCCTTGTCGAAATCATACAAACACTGCTAAAATAAAATGTGCCTGGAACAATCTCTACTGCACTGAAACTGTTGTATTTCCAATAACCATTACTAACTCTAAAAAATTGCGCCCTGCACCTGCCCCCTATACCATGAATGACCTCATCACAATTTTCAACATAAATTTGCCAACCGCCCCTTCTCACAGCAACACATGCAATGCCCCCCCCCCCATCAACTGACATCTGAGTTCCCTCTCTTCGGCAACACTGATCTCTTACAACTGGTACTCGAGTATTGTGATGTAAAAGACCTGCTGGCTCTCGCATCAACATCCACCATGAATGCCAAGCATGTCAGATACTACCTAAACCACCGCCTCCACATAATCTGCAGCCTGTTCTTCCCTTGCCCGATGCAACTCTTTGACATGCTCTCTGCATGCGACGCTGTCGTGTCAGGATCCGCTGCCCTTCGGATGTTACTACCCGCCAACTCGTGCAATTGGTCATCTTCCGACCTGGACATATATGTCCTGTATAACAGCCAACCACAACTCTACAACCTTCTAAGCAAACATCAGTATAACATTGTACGCAAAGGCTGCACCAACCACAACAACTACTCCCCTTCCACCATCTTCACTGTCACCACCTTTGGAAATGGGCAGAGACATATCGACGTCATAGTGTCGAAAACATCTTCTGCCCTCTCTCCCATCTTTCAGTTCCACTCTACTGCCATCATGAATTTCTTCACAGCCAACTCCCTGTTCTGTGTGTACCCCAGCCTCACCCTCCATCACCGCGCACTAATCAATACTGCTAGCCTCCACGGCCGCACCTTCACCCCCAGCCACATGCTAGCCCTCTTCAAATACAAATTGTGTGGGTTCCATTTCATTCCCTGCGAAGAAACCCTCCACGCACCCTTCGTTTGCAGAAGTCGAGCAAGATCTCTAAATGACAATGGCTGGCTATCAATTGACTTCGCAACTATTCCCCATCACAGCACTCTGCCTGTCACCACGTTCTACCGCTTGGGTATCGTAGACACTGTCTGGACACTTGGCGGGCATGTCTGTGGCTCCATCTCATTATGCATCCCACCTATCCTTCACATCATCAATGACAACTCATAAGCCGTTTTCAGTGTATCCATCTAATGACCTCTCACCCCTTCCCCCAGCTACAAAATCTACCACCCAACATAATCTTCCTCACAGACAATCTCTGCCAAAAATTTGTATAACTCCATACTAATGGGACATATTTTCTGTAGAATCTGGACTAATGCAACAAATCTTCTGTAGACACGTTTTCTGTAGAATCTGGACTGATGCGACAAGTCATAGACATGTTTTCTGTAGAATCGGTACTGAAGGGACATGTTTTCTCAGTATATAAATATTCCGGGCTGCCTGCGTCCAGGGGCGCTGTCACACACCAAAGGTGTTGTGGACATGGTTACAGCTGACTCTGCCTAACTCGTTGATGAGTTGCACACAATGCCCAAGCATGCAGATGAAGACTAAAGGCCTCATGCATAGAAAGACTGTTGGGCGTTAACAGTCATCCTTTGCACAAGAATGAGTCATCAGTGCTAAAGAGAAAAGAGGAAGCGAGTTAAGCGCACGTTAAAGGTTTTTAGCGCCTGTGTACGGCATTCTGGTTTTCGTCGTATCTCCACCATTTCCAAAGATATCAACTCGGTTGTCACACTCGCTTAAAGTGCTCGGTCCCACGATTCTTCCTTCCAAATTTGGAGAGGATCCTCGCACCCTGCGCATTTCTACAGCACTCCATCCATCAGATGCTCATTTCACTAAGTCCATCAATCATGGCCACCTCTTCGTTGATCGTCTCGCTTGTCTCATTTGCCAGAGACAGTGGCTACATATATCTGCCAGGCATTCCCACCAGCTTCTGTCCTGAAGCCCCCTGGTTCATCCCATCATTGTCAGCCCCATCTCATCCCATGCAGCTTGGTCAGCATGTTCTCCTTGTCAGTATGACTTCCAGAAGGACATTCTTTGGTTGCCTCAGGTCTGTCACTCAGTTAGAAAGGTCTTATGTGGTTGTTTCAGTCTCCCCGGTTGATGAAGCATATGGATTGTTCCTCCCTGCTCCCTGCACCATCTTTATTCCAGTCTCGTCCATCGTTCTTCCTGCATTGCAACAGCTGCAGTATAATCTACTGTCCTCCAGCCTCCCTGATCGCATTCATGACAAGTATGACATGCATCTTGCCTTCTTACTGCAAGATCCAGCAGAAGACATCCCCCCTTCTCCTCCTCCTCCATCAGAACCCCATCCATGAAGTTTTTGTTAACTTCACTGAGAGGATGAAAGGGTGGGAGACATGATCATGTATGCTCTCATTGCTCCACAGACCCCCAATGCCCTAGCCCCCTTTGACACCTGACTCATGCCCTTCAATTCTGGAATTAATACTTCCCTATCTGGAAACACTGTCCATCTGTCATGCCATCTTTGGATCTAGAGATGTCTCCACCAAGATCTAACTTGCATCGCCACCCCCTAATGTGATATCAGTGCGCTTACTCAGTTTCTGATTCTATTTGACTCGTTTTGTGATATTTTGACTATCCTTGACTTGTTTATTGCCAATACTTACCAATCCTCTGTGCTTGCTTACTTTTCATTTCTCGCTTACTCATCATGATTACTCAGTCCTTACTCATTACTTACCAAGTGTTTGTGCCTTGTTTGTCACAAGCTATGCTCCCCCCACAGTATATAAACCCCCATGTACTTAGCTACCAAAAAAGCAATCAGAAGCCATTCACTCAGCAGTCAGTCAGTTCAGTGCCTAACTCGTTGTCGACAGTTGAGGCTCATTCAGAAGAGTCTACCTGTCTCCATTCATATCATTGGTAGTTGAGGCTCCATGAAGGGGTCTATCTACCTCCATCATTCATCTGAAGCTTTATCCCCACTTAGTCAGCAAGTCCTGCTTGGTCATCCATCCACTCCTGTGTAACTCGTCAACAACTTGCACCAGGAGCACGTTGTATCAAAGTCCATCATTCCAGAAGTCCTTTCGGCTGGACACCTTCACTCCATTCAGCATCCCCCATTCAATCATCACCTGCTTGTCTACTCCTGCATAACTTGTCGTCGACTTGCACTAGGAGCACCCTCCCATTGAAGTTTCCCCCTCTTAGGTTTCTGCACTCCAGGTTCCATGGAGGCACACCACCACTTGCTTTACATTTGTCTTTTGTGTTGGTTCTGGTTGGTTTTCACCACCTTTCCACACTTTGACTCACAATGGATGCACATATTTACCAAGATGCACACTCAAAAGATTTGATTATTCCTGAGGGTAAGTATTTCCTTGCAGATGCTGGCTTCCCCCACTGCCTGGAACTCTTGGTTCCCTACCATGGTATCCGCTACCACCTTGCTGAGTGGCATCATACAAAATTTAGGTGCATGCAACATTTCTATGTGTAGTATTACTGTGCTGAACTGAGCAGGCCCAGAAACAAGGAAGAACTATTCAACCTACACCATTCATCTGCTCGAAATGTAATCAAGTGCATTTTCAGTGTGATCAAGCGGCATTTTCGTATCCTCCTCCTCAGCCCTGAATACAACATATGAATCCAAGCCCAAATTCCAGCTGCACTGTGTGCAATCCACAATTTTATCTGCACACATGATACTGACAAGGGTCCTGTGGTGGGAGAAGACCATGAGGTTCAGGAGGGTGGAGGCGGAGGATTGGACATGTCAATGTTGGACACTGAAGATGCTGATGGTACTGACATGCAAGCGCTGCATGCAGCTCGTGCCCTGCATGACCAGATTGCACAACAAATGTGGGACACTTATCAGGATATGATTCATGAGGGCAACATGGCTTCGTTGGACAATGACAGTGGTTCAGCAAGCAGTGCTGACAATATGTCTTTGTAGTAGTTTTTTTACTTTGTCATGCATCTCCAATTACTGCTATACATTTACTTTCCTCATCACACAATGTTTAAGAAGCAAAAAAAAATAAGACAACGCCACAATCAATGGATACAAAGTATAGTTGGAAGCTACATATGCGAGTACTATTTACTCCCACTGACCCTGAACTTAAGCTGGTACTCGAACTCAACATACTCCAAGCAATCTTCCTTGTTGGGAGTAGTCAGATATACATTGGTGAAGCCCAGGCTTTGGGCAATTGCGGATCAGACAAATGCCTGTAAACTCCGGGGAAAGTCCTTGTCTTCCCCATCAAGTAAGTGGATTGTGTGCGCACATGTGGTGGAAGCTTGCTCGACAGCCAAGGTCAGTGACATGTTGATCAATGATGTCAGGTAATTGATTGAGCCTTGAAGACCTGCTGCCATTGGGTCTGACACACCAGGTGCTTTGTTGGAACAGTGGGAATGAGAACTCCTAGCAGAGTCCATGGCCAATGAAAGTTGCATGCGCTTGTTGGGAGTGGAGATGGAAATATCGGATGCATTGGCAAAAGGGAATGCAGATGTTGCTTCGTTGTCACCTTCCATTCATATGGGATCGCTTTGTGGAGCTGGATAGTGAAGCAGAGGTGGGCATGCTGGATTGTGCATCAGATCTCCCGAAGATGGTGGAATGCTGGGGGAGGGCTGGGTCTGTTGGGATGCCACACTGGACTGCACATCAGATGTCCCAAGATTGGGATGTGGAGGGGATGAGGGGGGGGGCAAAATCGTCCCTGGGTAGTGACTTGTGCCACTCAGAGATGCCCTGGAGAGGTTCAGGTCCATCAGTAGCAGTTGGTTCCAGGGGGGGAGGGGTGCCAGTCTCTTGTTGTTCTCCATCAAGTGCAGGCAGGGTTTCGGTGTTGTTGCCTGCAGAACCAGTAGCAATCTGGGAGGTACTTGGAGTAAATGCATTGGTACCATGCACACCACTGTTAGGGATTATGTCAGCCACAAGGTTGTAGTACTGCCACCCAGACTGTTTGAAGGGACAGATCTGGGGAAAAGTCTACATGAACGAAGATATTTACCAGTTCAACATTGATGAATATGTTGCACAGATAAAATACCTTCACACAATCGTCAAATACTTGCTCATCAAATGTGCCCTGTACTCCAGCCCCACACATGTTGTCCCAATGATGCCCAGACTTGAGACAATAACCCTCGATATCATGATAAATCCTCTGAATCTAAAGATCAAGGCAATCGGCATCCTTGGACAATTACAGTGACAATGTTGCTTACATGTGAGACCCACTTATTTTTCACCATATCTCTAGTTTTTGGCAGCCCTTCTGTGAGGAATTCAGATATATGTGCAGCAGCAGAGGTATACAGATTGGATTTGAAGTTCCCATTGTCTCCTGCTTCAAAGCGATGGTGATGAAGGTATTTGATGAGCACATCAACTTCTGCAGGGTTCCATGAAGCTTTTGGACCAGAGGACTTGGGAGGCATAGGGCAAGAAAGGGTGTCAAGTGTATATTGGGTTGCAAGAGCTACAAGAGATGCAACAGAAACCCAGGTGAGCCAAAGATGGTCCAGATCACAATCATAATAGTCGAGATCCATAGCAATCAAGGAGAGGTTGTTTGCAAACAGAGCTTCAATCTGAGTCTGAAATCATTGCTCTAATCAACTTTCTTTATTTGTGTAAGTTTTGCAATTTGAAGGACTTCTGCAGAATTTCCGGTTTCTGAACTGGCTCTTAGTGAGGATCAAACGACAGCTGGGGTGACACTAATTCCCATCATTCTCAGTAGTGACAAGACAACTGTATTGGTAGCAACTGGCCAGACCAACTATTACCCCTTGTATCTCTCCATCAGAAATGTTCGCAACACCATTCATCATGCTCACTGCAGTGTGGTAGTCCTCATTGGGTTCCTGGCAATGCCAAAGAGTAAGATCCCATGTTCCATGAGCTCATATCACTGCTAACACACCATTTAGCCACTAGAGAACATGCCAGTTCCTCTGCTTTCCAAAATTTCAAAAGGCAGCTTTTCCACTCCTCACTAACACACATTCTTTGTTTGCTTCAACCCGCCATGAGTGTCCCAGAAATAATATTATGTGGCAACAAATACTATCAGCACATCATATATTCACTAGTGGCTTATATAGCTGACTACAAGGAACAAGTTCTGTTGTCTTGTATCATACAGAATTGGTGCCCAAAGTGCCTTGCACACCAGGAGAGTCTGGATGATGACATGCTCTGTCATTGTCATGAGCATGCTGACACCATGATTGAAGAATTTGACTTTCATAAGCTGTGGGACATGTATGGGATTGTTGGCGACATAGTGGTAAGTGTAACCCCATGTTTTCTTTTGTTTTCTAATCAAAGACAGCCATTTACAAATGATTTTCTGCATGCAGACATCTACGGCATGCTTTCACCAGATATCCTCCACCAGCTTATCAAAGGTGGGTTCAAGGACCACCTGGTGGATTGGGTCGAGCACTACCTAATCCACATTCATGGAAAGACACAGGTGGAAAAAGTCTTGGACAAGATTGACTGGCAGTATGTGACTTCAATTAATATTCATATCTACTTCATGGTCTTTCAGGATCACAGCTGTTGCCCCATATACTGGGCTGTGGTGTTTCCCTCAAGGTTGACACTTCAAACAGTGGACTGGTGATGATTCCAAGGGCCTTATGAAGGTGTGCTCATCCATATTTCCTTCATGTGATTATTGACCAGTCCTTCACAGGTTCACATCGCAGCAATTGAGGGTTATGTTCCACAATACATTGTCTTCACTTTTCAAGCCTTTCTGGAATTTTGTTACCTTGTTCATTGGAACATTATCACTCAACAGATGCTTGTTGAAATTGACAATGCACTCAGGCACTTCCACCTTTATTGGAAAGTCTTCTGGAATGCTGGGGTAGTTGATACCTTCTCACTGCCCCGGCAACACACTATGAAGCATTACTACCACCTTATCTGTCAGTTTGGCACACCTAATGGCCTCTGCTCTTCAATTACAGAGTCCAAACATATTAAGGCCATCAAACGGCCTTATCAGTGCACTAACCGCTTTCAAGCTCTTGGACAGATGCTTTTGATCAACCAGAGGCTTGACAAGCTCATTGCCACATGCGCTGACTTCAAAGAATGTGGTATGTTAAATGAGCTGTTGCTATCACATGTGCTCAGGGCTCTAAGTACAAGTATTAATCCTACGATTCGCCCCTTTCTGACAGGCATTCAGGTCAACATTCCAATGATGCTGATGATCTGTGTGACCAAGTTGGGGAAAGCCATGACATGGCTGATGAAATCAAAGAACAAGCAGGGAGTTATGAGGAGGAACTGGGTGATGCTGTTGATGCTCCCAGGTCAGTCGAGACCCATGTATCATTGGCTCATACCCATCATATGTCTCAACCTTCCACTCTGTACATACTCAGATGCTAACTGGTTTAAATATCTTAGAACATAAGCGCGCTGTGAGTCAGTGTGGAAAGGTGGTGAAAACCAACCAAAACCAACACAAAAGACAAATGTAGAGCGAGTGGTGGTGTGCCTCTGCGGAACCTGGAGTGCAGAAACCTAAATGTGGGGGGAACTTCAAGTAGAGGTGCTCCTGGCGCAAGTTGACGATGAGTTATGCAGGAGAAGATGAATGAGTGATGATTGGATGGGGGATGCTGAACAGAGTGAAGGTGTTCAGCCAAAAGGTACTTCAAGTAATGGACTTCAAGGATATGTGCTCCTTGCACAAGTCGATGACGAGTTATGCAGGAGTGGGAGGATGACTAAGCAAGACTTGCTGACTAAGTGTGGATGGAGCTTCAGATAATGAATGGTGGTAGATAGACTCTTCTGAATGAGCCTCTACTACCAAGTATATGAATGATGACAGATAGACCCCTTCATGGAGCCTCAACTGTTGACAACAAGATAGGCACTGAACTGATTGCTGGACTTCTTCTGAATTGCTTCTTGATTGATTGTGTGTAGCTAAGTACATGGGGGTTTATATACTGAGGGGGGAGCACAGCTTGTGACAAACAAGGCACAAACACTTGGTAAGTAATGAGTAAGGACTGAGTAATCATGATGAGTAAGCGAGAAATGAAAAGTAAGCAAGCAAAGAAGATTGGTAAGTATTGGCAATGAACGAGTCAAGGATAGTCAAAATATCACAAAACGAGTCAAACAGAATCAGAAACTGAGTAAGCACACTGATATCACATTAGGGGGTGGCGATGCAAGTTAGATCTTGGTGGAGACATCTCTAGACCCAAAGACAGCATGACAGATGGACAGTGTTTCCAGATAGGGAAGTATTAATTCCAGAATTGAAGGGCATGAGTCAGGTGTCAAAAGGGGCTAGGGTGTTGGGGGTCTGTGGGGCAATGAGAGCATATGCGATCGCGTCTCCCACCCTTCCATCCTCTCAGCGAAGTTAACAAAAACTTCATGAATGGGGCTCTGATGGAGGAGGAGGAGAAGGGGGAACGTCCTCTGCTGGATCTTGCAGTAAGAAGGCAAGATGCATGTCATACTCGTCATGAATGCGATCAGGGAGGCTGGAGGACAGTAGACTATGCTGCAGCTGTCGCAATGCGGGAAGAATGATGGACGAGACTGGAATAAAGACGGTTCAGGGAGCAGGGAGGAATGATCCATATGCTTCATCAACTGGGGAGACTGAAACGACCACATAAGACCTTTCTAACCGAGTGACAGACCTGAGGTGACCAAAGAACATCCTTCTGGAAGTCATACTGACAAGGAGAACACGCTGACCAAGCTGCATGGGATGAGATGGGGCTGACAATGACAGGATGAACCAGGGGGCTTCAGGATGGAAGCTGGTGGGAATGCCTGGCAGATATATGTAGCCACTGTCTCTGGCAAATGAGACAAGTGAGATGATCGACGAAGAGGCAGCTATGATTGATGGACTTAGTGAAATGAGCGTCTGATGGATGGAGTGCTGTAGAAACGTGCAGGGTGCGAGGATCCTCTCCAAATTTGGAAGGAAGAATCGTGGGGCTGAGCACTTTAAGCGAGTGTGGGAATGGAGTTGATATCTTTGGAAATGGTAGAGATATGACGAAAACCGGAATGCTGTACACGGGCACTAAAAACCTTTAATGTGCACTTAACTCGCTTCCTCTTTTCTCTTTAGCACTGATGACTCATTCTTGTGCGAAGGATGACTGTTAACGTCCAACAGTCTTTCTATGCATGAGGCCTTTAGTCTTCATCTGCATGCTTGGGCATTGTGCACAACTCGTCAACGAGTTAGGCAGAGTCAGCTGTAACCATGTCCACAACACCTTTGGTGTGTGACAGCGCAAGGACTGTAGGCACCCTAGCAGCTGAGCTCTGCCTGCCACAGCTTCCCAACATTCTGCACCACTTCCTCTACTCACAACTCTTTCCCACTGATGATCTGGATGACATTGCCCTTGATGAGTGCCCACCCTATGATGGTAGCATGTGTGTCTACAACTCTGTGTGTTCCACTTTTTTTGCACTGAGCAATCTATGTGGCCTCTATAACATGCACCATGAGTACATTCATTCCTGCCCCATGTGGAGGAACAAAGGACCCTGTTTCAACTGTGTCTTTGTTGTAACCAATCCAGAGGCAGAGGATATGTGTGGACTGGACATTGCCCACATTCTGTGCTTTTTTTCATTCAAGTATCAAGGCACTTTGTATCCATGCACTGTCATACGTTGGTTCAATTGCATGGGGGATGGCCCAGATGTAGCTACAGGGATGTGGATCGTCCGCCCAAGTTACAATGCACACAATGTCCCACACATTGCCATCATTCACATCAATGTGATATATCGTGCAGCCCATCTCATCCCCATTTATGCTGCCCACAACATCAACACCAGAGACATCAAGCCTCATGACTCCTACAATATGTTCAATTCCTTCTATGTGAACAAATTCACTGACCATCATGCATTTGAAATTGCATTCTAGCTCGCTGTGGTATGCTCAACGTGTACTTGAGAACCACCCGAATCAATTGGCCATATTTACCATGTAACATTTGCTATCCAATTCCTGACCATGAGTTGAAGCAGGTTCATCTATCAAGTTGACTGGTGGTGGCCTCCACTAATTAGTATCCCAGACTCTGTGCTGGATGCATACTCATGTGCCATCTGAATCAACCTGTACATCTCTGAGGTGTGTCATGTCATCTCACAGTGACTACAGTCACTAAAGAATGCCCAAGCGGCTGGTGGTCAGCTTCCTGCTGCCCCTGGTCTGCAAGATGTTCACCCAATGCCTATGCTAACCCATCTACACTTCCACCTGGCTTGAGTGGCCCTCCACTCCTCCTTCAGTCAACTTCCACCCACCCCTTACTTAGGTCCAACTCTAGAGGTCCAGGAAATAACAATAGCCTTCATTTGCCCCTGCCTCCTGTGCCTGTTAGCCATGCCTCTCCTCCATTCAGGGGTCCTCCCCCTCCTGTTTCCATCGATGAATTGTGGCATCCCACCTCTCACACCCCACTTGCCCCCATGGACATTGATCACCCCCATCACCATGACTTCTCTGGCCCTTCCTGGGATAGTGTTGGTCATGGCCCCACTGGTCACCCATGTCTCTTGCTGCACCACCCCATCCCACAACAGCAGCTCTCAACAGAAGAACTGTGATCTTCTGCCAACCAGGATCTAGCACAGCACTCAGAGTACTTCAACCACCCACTACATGTCCCTTTGGGATCCACATCACCTGCTCCCCATCCCACCTGCTGTTACGCTTGACTGAAGTCAAGACGTAGGGAGAGCTCAAACGCAGTCTAAGGTTTCTACTGAGCAATGGCTGCAGTAACCTCTGTAAACGACAGAGGATTTAGGGCAATGCCGGTAAGAGTGGTCCTTGTAAGGGACACTGAGGGTGAAGTTCTGAGAACGCTGCGTATAATTGAGCAGCTCAAGTCTGGGTTTCCAGGACTTGAGCCGGCAGTCTAAATACTACACAGAAACAGACCATGAGGCATCTGCATGTATCGAGGTAACTACGCCATTGGTTGAACAACGATGACACATGTCCTAAGCATGTAACGAGCCAGTAACGCTAGTGGTGGGAATAGAGAGCTGTCGGATCAGAGAGAAGACAGCTCTAAAAGGAAATCAAGTCCAACGGATCACAAGTAAGGTAATCGTACAACAGAAAAGGAAAAGTTAGGGGTGAAACGTAACACTTGCCCTCGCTCTCCTGTTTCCACCTTCCTGGCCTACCCTCCTCCAAGTCATCAGCCAATTGAGCCAGCTTCCCAGTGTACACTGCCTTTGTATCTGCATGAGCTACATGCAGCAGATCGCAATATGGCCTGGGATCACTGCGGTCCTCACCCAGAGCACCATCATGACTGGGAGGATTGCGACCACCACAGACATTCCAAATATCCAACTCACCCCTTTGCAGCAACCTTACTATGCCTCCCACTCCCCAGGACCTCGCCATGCCCTGAGTCCCATGGAGATGTCACCTCGCTCTGCCCATCACTCACAGCCTCATTGGGACTCAAAGCCCCCCAGTGGCCCATCCCATCAACCTTTGGGTCCTCCCGAAAGCAGGCACTTGTGCTATGATCCCACCAGATTTGATGCACATGAACATCTGGTGGAGCAAGACGTGGAGTCGAGCAGGCACTCAAGTTCAGTTGTCAACTCACCAGAGGCAGTACCTTGTGTTCCGCTACATACAAATATTTGTAGAAATATCTGTAGGCTACCTCAGTAGTGAACAAACTACTGAGTGTATTAATGTACCTGTAGGCTACTTCAGGATGTCAGTATAGTAGAATACTTGTAATATAAACAGACTTACCCTCAGTAGTGAACAAACTACTGAGGGAATACTAGTAGAAAATACTACAAGTAGGTGCGCTATTTCAGCTTATGTAAGCAGCCAAAACATCGCACAGTGGTCAAGTACCACAGGGGCACTTTATGTTCCAACAATATTCACATGTCCATGTCTCCAGAGCCTTCATCAGCTGACTCGAAGAACAGGAGGAAGCAGCCACAACTGGTGAAGGACAAGGATTTGGACACACAAAGTATCAGTGGGTCAATCCCTAGTGATGCCCCAAAGAGGAAGAAGCATCAACACTGGGCCAAGGATGACTCTGGCTTACCCACTAATCTACCTGCATCATTCAAGGTTCCTTTATTCTCAGCGAAGGATGGACAGGACATGACAAGTTCAAGCGGTTCTGGAAATCATTCACTATAGCCATCTCTGACTAGTGCCACCCCACACCTGCCATCCTGAGTGACAGATGAGGATTATGATGAGGGTGTTGCTGATGCATTAGTTAACTTGTCCCAGACCCATCCTGCTGAGCAATCGGCTTCTGCGCATGACAACTACAATGTGATGAGGCACTCACCAACACTGTCTAATGCAAGTCACCACACTGTCAATTCACTATGTGATGCCACCCCCCATCATTGATCTACATTGTCCTCCAATGGTCCTTCACCTGCTTCGTCCAGAGCATCATCCCTCAAGCAACTGCTCAGTCCCACAACAGAGGAAACAGACAGTAAGCACACTCTTTTTTTATTTTAAAAAAAAAAAAATTCTGAATTAAAGTGCATGAGGGAGCATTTACCCTATGTTGCACTATTCTAACTAATTCGACATACTAGCATGGGCCTCCTGTGGCCTACCAGTCCTTACCAGCAAGCGAATGCCCTAATGGCAGAGCCTAGGGCTCCCCATTAGTCTGCCATTCCTGCTGGCTGTTTTAGACACTCTGCCTTGAGGTAAGGTAGGTTTAAGACTTTGGCTAGCCATTTGAATCTATCTACATGTTTAGTAAGCACTCTCAAGTCAAGAGTGTGAAGCAAGGTAGTGGTTCATCTTTTGGACAACACACCCCTGTTCCATCTCACTCATCTCGCGCCTTCCTGTTGCAAGTGTAGTACTCCAGCACTCAGCAATGCTAGTCCCTACTAGCACTTGGTGGTTAAACCACACCAAGTAAGCCTAGATACCTTGACCAAATAGCTCAGTGGTTAGAGCACCTGGTCGAAACCTGGGAGGTCCAGGGTTCAATCCCCCTGTCTGGTTGCATTTATTGCAACACTTTGTGAAGTATGGGTTTACCCTCGGAGTGACTGGGCTTCAAGACCGGGTGACAGGGGCCAAGTCCGAGTGGCCAGAATCAAGGCCGGGAGACAGGGGCCAAGTCCGGTTATACTGGAATCAAGGCTGGAGGTCAGGGGCTAAGTCTGGAGGACCGGACTTAAGGCCGGGAGCGCGGGAACAAGACCGGTAGCGTGGGAAACCGACCGGTGTTGGAGTGCGCACAGGGGGAAGCCGGTCCGGGGTTGGATCTACCTCCCTTGGTCTCAGCTTATGTGCTGTACCCTTATGCAAGCCGGGGAGAGGTCCAGGACAGGGGCCGGGAATAGCTTAAGGCTCGGCCTTAGCTATAGAGTAGTCTCGAGGGGTAGTACAGAGTTGAGGGTAATACTAAGTTGATATTCTCACTGAGGGTGCTACAAAGTATGTACAGGGGTTAAATACATGAGGCCAGTCCGGGATAACGAACATAGAGCCGGACTTGTTAATAAGCTATTAGCAAGAAGATTAGCAAGAGAGTGGATAGCCACAGTGGCTGTGCCGAGGCTAATAGCCAAAGTCCGGGTGACCGGCATACTGGGGTCAGGCACAGGATTTGTACAGTAAGCAAAGTCAGATGAACGGGCTAGACTAAATATAGTACAAACAAAGGGGAACAGACCAGAGTTATGTCCGGGTGACCTGGACATGGACCTAGGAGGACCGGGGTGGAGCAGTGCAAGGCCGGGAGGCCGAAACAGACCGGAGATAGGGGTAAAACACCGGATTTGAGTTATGCAGGCTGGAGTTGAGTTATCTAGGGCCGGGACTGGGTTTTCTAGGCTGGACTAGGACCAGACTTGACCAGAGACAGGGGCTAGGGGTCTGGACTGGACTGAGTCCGAGTCCGAGAGTCATGGATATGACACACTTCCACATGCTGCCCACATCACACTTGCCCAATTCTCATCTGCATAACAAGAGTTGCTCGAACACTTCTGAGACAAGGGTTCTCTTTTGATGGATGCATGTATTTTGACTGTGGTGGGCGCAGGTAAAGACTCAGTGAGCAAGTGCTTGCAGACAGTACTCAAAAGGTGTTAGAATGACCATGTGGCTGACCATCTGGGACGCAAACTTGAGAAGCAGTTAGGCATTAGGTAGTATATATAACTCAAGTACTAAATGAACAGAGACCCCTGTATATACAGTATATGGTGCAGAATAACACTTTCTTTACTACTACTACTACTACTATCTTGACTAGTTTGACTTTTGAACTTTTCGAGAAATACTATCTTGACTATTTTAACTATTTTGACTAATCTAAACTTTGTCTGTATTGAGTGTGACTGGAAATAGCTATAATAGTTGAAATAGACAAATAATTCCATAAAAAGCACAGATAGTATTTGGTTAATTTCCTGATGAAATAAGTGGCCTCACTTGGAGGACTTCTTTTCCTTTATGAGAAGGTATGGGAGGTTTGAACAAAGAGGCTGCTGATGGAGGCCTCTTACTTCCTTCTTCTTGGCATGAAGACACATTGACAAAGAGGAAGGTTAATGCTGAAGGTTAGGGGCTAGCTCACCAATGATTAACACTGATGGTTCCTGTGGTAGTGGTAGGAGGTGCTTGTTTTGCAGGCTATTTTGCCTAGCAAGGATTCCAGAGTACAGGTATCCAAAGGGTAATCCAGTCTTTGATGTGGCTGGGTGATTCAAAATCTTCTGTTATGCCAATGACTTGTATCACATCACAAATCGAGTGCAATGTAGCACAAGCATGTGACTGCATGAGAAGTGACACATAATTTAACTTTGCTAGCAATGGGACACTAGCCTTGGCCAACCAAAGTCATACTGTCAAGTCCTCATGGGTACAGCAAGCAGAGCTAAGGTGGTTGCAAAGTAGATTTTGAATGGAGAGCAAGTATGATACATGCAGGTTTATATACATATGTAAAGTACTGTGGCACAAACATTCAAAAACATTTAAATGTACACCTGAGTTCCTAACAAGGCATCAGCAAGTCATAGTGAGTCATGTGCAGCAGGACTACACATATAACCACATCTGCAGAGCAGAAGGACTCAGGGGTGAACATATGACAAAGGGAGGAAAACTGTGTATATGACATACAGGGGTAAATGGGTACCAGGGGTACATGTGTCATGTGACTGCATGGATCAGGGCCACCAGCAGATCATGGAAGGAAGGGGAATGGATGCAATGTCTGGCTATAGTACAACATGGGGTAAACAGGGGCAAGACATAAAAGGAAACATATGGAATGCAAGCCCAACTGCATAGACAGTGGCTTGCAGGTGACAGAACATTGTCACTCAAAAGTGTGATGAGGCACAAGCATATTGTACAAAGTCTAAAAAAGGGAAGCATGTGAGCACAGCATAACAAGAAGCTTGACTGAAGCAACTCTTCCATCCTCCAGGAAGCCTTGAAGACACAAGAGGCTGTCATCAAGATCATCCATGAAGACTGTGGCCCCTCACTCATATCCTCCTTCCATTCCTTTCTCAACTAACTCCCCTTTGATGTCATGGTCCATGGGCTCTTCTCTCTGATGAGTCAAACAGCACCTAGAGGATCAAGCCTTCCTTCAGACTCTGACTGAAAAGAAACATGTGCAGTCTCAGGAAAAGAAGCTGGTCACCAAAGGAGTGTGGAACATTGACCTGGAGGAACATCAGAGGCTGGAAGAGATGTCAAACAGAGGTGTTGCAATTGCTGGGAGAAGATTATACCAGGCCAAGGCTGAGAACACTTCCAGGCCATCACAGATGCCCTCACCAATGTCCCCTTCAATGGGACTCCCTGCAACTGGCTCAACTTTTTCACTCAGGCCCATGGAGACACAGCTGGAAAGGCCCTCTTCTATGCTCATAAGACAACAAGATCTTTTCCAGCTTCTCCCTTCATTCCACTCTCCATCGACTCCCTCAGCAAATATGAACTTGGTGGGCTCATACCCCTCAATTGGCAGCATCCCCTGCATCAGTTCACCTGTTACTGATGTTCATGCCTTGGACATTGGTCATCTAACTGCCCAGCTCAGTGGCAACTAATCATGACATCTGCTCCTGGGTGGTCAAGGGCCTTTTCCTGCCTTCAGAGGACCTCAGGCCTTTGGGAGGTGATGTTATGCTGCACTCACTTTATTTCCTTTTATAGACTTTGTACTTTACTGCTTGCACCCATCACTGCCTCTGAGCAATGTTCTCCTTGCCTGCAAGCCACTGCCTATGCAGTTGGACTTGCATTCCATATGTTTCCTTTTGTGTCTTACCCCTGTTTACCCCACATTGTACCATAGCCAGTGTAGGGAATAAGTACTCCCTACTAAGGAGATTTAATTATTTTATCTTTTCTACTGTGTTTTTGCTTTGATTCACATTAGTGATACTTAGCCTACCTTTGTGGCGCATTTTTGGTAGCTTAGTCAGCATTTTTGCGCACTACTGTAGGTCTACAGTACACAACAATAATAAAATATTAGCCCTCCAGGCACTGTGAGTCAAAGTGTGGAAAGGTGGTGAAAACCAACCAGAACCAACACAAAAGACAAATGTAAAGCAAGTGGTGGTGTGCCTCCATGGAACCTGGAGTGCAGAAACCTAAGAGGGGGAAACTTCAATGGGAGGGTGCTCCTAGCACAAGTCGACGACAAGTTATGCAGGAGTAGACAAGCAGGTGATGATTGAATGGGGGATACTGGACGGAGTGAAGGTGTCCAGCTGAAAGGACTTCTGGAATGATGGACTTTGATACAACGTGCTCCTGGTGCAAGTTGTTGACGAGTTACACAGGAGTGGATGGATGACCAAGCAGGACTTGCTGACTAAGTGGGGATAAAGCTTCAGATGAATGATGGAGGTAGATAGACCCCTTCATGGAGCCTCAACTACCAATGATATGAATGGAGACAGGTAGACTCTTCTGAATGAGCCTCAACTGTCGACAACGAGTTAGGCACTGAACTGACTGACTGCTGAGTGAATGGCTTCTGATTGCTTTTTTGGTAGCTAAGTACATGGGGGTTTATATACTGTGGGGGGAGCATAGCTTGTGACAAACAAGGCACAAACACTTGGTAAGTAATGAGTAAGGACTGAGTAATCATGATGAGTAAGCGAGAAATGAAAAGTAAGCAAGCACAGAGGATTGGTAAGTATTGGCAATAAACAAGTCAAGGATAGTCAAAATATCACAAAACGAGTCAAATAGAATCAGAAACTGAGTAAGCGCACTGATATCACATTAGGGGGTGGCGATGCAAGTTAGATCTTGGTGGAGACATCTCTAGATCCAAAGATGGCATGACAGATGGACAGTGTTTCCAGATAGGGAAGTATTAATTCCAGAATTGAAGGGCATGAGTCAGGTGTCAAAGGAGGCTAGGGCGTTGGGGGTCTGTGGAGCAATGAGAGCATACATGATCATGTCTCCCACCCTTTCATCCTCTCAGCGAAGTTAACAAAAACTTCATGGATGGGGTTCTGATGGAGGAGGAGAAGGGGGGATGTCTTCTGCTGGATCTTGCAGTAAGAAGGCAAGATGCATGTCATACTTGTCATGAATGCGATCAGGGAGGCTGGAGGACAGTAGATTATACTGCAGCTGTTGCAATGCAGGAAGAACGATGGACGAGACTGGAATAAAGATGGTGCAGGGAGCAGGGAGGAACAATCCATATGCTTCATCAACCAGGGAGACTGAAACAACCACATAAGACCTTTCTAACCAAGTGACAGACCTGAGGCAACCAAAGAATGTCCTTCTGGAAGTCATACTGACAAGGAGAACATGCTGACCAAGCTGCATGGGATGAGATGGGGCTGACAATGATGGGATGAACCAGGGGGCTTCAGGACAGAAGCTGGTGGGAATGCCTGGCAGATATATGTAGCCACTGTCTCTGGCAAATGAGACAAGCGAGACGATCAACAAAGAGGTGGCCATGATTGATGGACTTAGTGAAATGAGCATCTGATGGATGGAGTGCTGTAGAAATGTGCAGGGTGCGAGGATCCTCTCCAAATTTGGAAGGAAGAATCGTGGGACCGAGCACTTTAAGCGAGTGTGACAACTGAGTTGATATCTTTGGAAATGGTGGAGATATGACGAAAACCAGAAGGCCGTACACAGGTGCTAAAAACCTTTAATGTGCGCTTAACTCACTTCCTCTTCTCTCTTTAGCACTGATGACTCATTCTTGTGCAAAGGATGACTGTTAACATCCAACAGTCTTTCTACGCATGAGGCCTTTAGTCTTCATCTGCATGCTTGGGCATTGTGTGCAACTCGTCAACAAGTTAGGCAGAGTCAGCTGTAACCATGTCCACAACACCTTTGGTGTGTGACACCGTTGCCAAACCCTCCCATCCAGTGATGGCATACATGAACTTGAGTTGGAAGTTGCAGGTGAATAGGCAGTTTTGCGAGACAAAGCCTTTGCGATTGCGATAAGGTGCCTGGTCACTTGCTCCCAGTGCAGCATGGATATGGCTTCCATCCAGAGCACCAATTGCATTCTGAAAGAATGGCCAAAACCTTGTATCCTCTCTAATTCCAGACTGAACCTCATCCATGGCAGGCATGTGAACATACACATTGTAGAATAGTGACAAGGAAAAAATGAAAACAAATTTGTGGAAGTATCTGTATGAGCTGTTAAGTATGGGAATTGTCCGGGTTGAGACTGGACCAGAGACCGAAGTGGGCACAAGGCCGAGGGATCGGAGTCAGGGGTAAAGACGAAGGTACAGATGAGTGGACTGGTTGGACTTAGCAACTGAAGGTACAGCGCTATTCCCTTGCGTGGATCTCAGTCCGAGTCCGAGGCCAAGGCGTGGTTGTCAGGAGATACTTAGTTGATTTCAGACTGAGGTCTACAGGCCGAGTATCTATGAGTTTATATACCAGAAGTAACTATAGTACGGAGACTGGTAATGCCGGTCTCGCAAGGATTGCTAAGGTGATTGGTAAGACAAGGGTTACTAACGTATGACTAAGATAGCAGAGACCGGGACAGAGTGGACTGGGGACAAGACTGGGCAGAGCTTAACTGAAGTGACAGACACTGCAAAGCAGTGTCTACCACGCTAGACCAACTGGAGATACGGGATTAGCGAGGCCGAGGCTGGACTGAGTGAGCGCGAGGCTGAGTCCAGCCGGAGTTGAGGCATGACTATGACAGTATCCCCCTCTTAGGGGTCGAACCCATGAGACCCCTGCGAGAGTGGTAGGCTGAGTCCGAAAATTGGCTGAGTTTGAAAAAATGATACTTGTGGCTCACTAAGCCCTTTGCATCTTTCTTTCTCATCCTAACCATCATGTCCGAATCGAGGCCGATCACTGCGACAGACAAGAACAACGAAGGCCGGGTCGTTGTCGACTGGACCCAGGTGTCAGACGATGCCATTCGATATGACACCGACGACAAGGAGGAAGTGATGAAGGCCAAGTCGAAGGAAAGGAAGAGGCGAAAGGTGGCAGAGCAAGCCCGGCAGGAAGAGCAGGCGCGACTGGAGACCAAGAGAGTGGAGAGGGAGCGGATTGAGGCCGAGAGGGCTGAGAGGGAGAAGGCCAAGGCCGAGAAGGCAGTGCAGGAGGCCGAGGAGAGGAGAGTACGCAAAGAGGAGGAGAGGTGGGAGGCCGAGCACAAGTGCAAGGCCGAGGCTGGCAAGAGTGATGAGGCCGGCGCTGGGGGCACTAGTGGTGAGCCTGGGGGTGAAGTGAAGAGGGTAGTGATGGACCCCGGGTGAGTATTTCTCTACCACCTGCACTCTTTTCATCTAACAACCTCTAGCTGTACCCATTGCACTCGGGCGCAGGTCATCTGCGAGTTCCTCATAGACGGCAATAAGAAAAGGGTTGCCTGCGTGCACTGCAACCAATCCAAAGGCAAGTGCCGGTGGCCGGGAGACGGGAAGGATGCCGAGGCCGGTCCCAAGGCCACTACCAAGGCTGACAAGGGGAAGAAACGGAAAGCCGACAAGGAGTCGCCTGAGCCCAGGCCCAGCCAGAAGAAACAGGCGAAGTCGAAACTGACCGAGGTGCTAGAGATCGACGAGCCCGAGACCGGTGGGAGTGGGGAGAGAAAGGCCATAGCAGGTGGGTTCTCGGGCTTAGAGGACAAGCTCGAGCGGCTCATCGACGTCGTGGGACTCATCACCAACAACCTGGCGGGCCTCTTCAAGGCCCATGAGACCGTGGCTGAAAATTCCGGTAGGATCACCGACACGCTCGAGGCAATGCTCGACGAGTCCTATGGCTTCAGCATGGCAGTCTCGCCCTTGGACTCGGGCTCTTCTGAGCTCAACTCCGAAGAGCTACATGGGGAGGCCGAGTGGTTGAAAGCACACAGCAAGGATGAGGAGGAAGAGTCCAAAGTGGAGGATGAGAGCGTGGCCGAGTAGGTTTCGTAGCGTAGCGCCCTTGTTACCCTTCTCCGCGAATGTGACGTGCCCGGTGTCTGGTGTCTGGTGTTCTATAGTAATGTAAGGGAAAACAAGAAAGGGGAAACAAAGTAAGTAAGAGATCAAAGGAACACTAGATACCGACAGGAAAACAGAAACAGAAACAGAAAGCTGAGGCCGGTTGAAGCCGGTCCTCATTGGAAGGGGCCGGGTTTATTAGGATAGCGGGAATGAAACTCTTGCACGAGTTCAGAGGCATTATCAAGTTCGGTAGCAAGTACCCATGTAGTTTCTTTGTCAGTCCCTTTGTAGCCAGTCCACCAGACTAAGTATTGAAGCCAACACTGGCGACGCCGGTCGACCTTAGAGTCGAGGATTTCCACTACCTCGAACTCTAGTTCACCGTCGACCTCGACTGGTGGGGGTGGTGGCTGAGTCCGGTTCGGGATGGTATTAGGGACGGCCAGCTCAAGTTGGGAGATGTGGAAGACCGGGTGGACTGCGCACATTGAGTCTGGCAGGCGCAGGGTTTATTAGGATAGCAGGAATGAAACTCTTGCATGAGTTCAGAGGCATTATCAAGTTCAGTAGCAAGTACCCATGTAGTTTCTTCGTCAGTCCCTTCGTAGCCAGTCCACCGGACTAAGTATTGAAGCCAACACCGGTGACGCCGGTCGACCTTAGAGTCGAGGATTTCCACTACCTCGAACTCTAGTTCACCATTGACCTCGACTGGTGGGGGTGGTGGCTGAGTCCAGTTCAGGATGGTATTAGGGATGGCCGGCTCAAGTTGGGAGACATGGAAGACCGGGTGGACTGCGTGCATTGAGTCCGGCAGGCGCAGTGTGAACGAGTGGGTACCGGCCTGAGCTATGACCAGATACAGCCCAAGATTCTTTTCTGAAAGTTTCTTGGAAGGCCGAGTTGACCAGAAGTATTTGGCTTTTACATATACCTGGTCACCGACCTTGAAGTCCAGAGCTGGCATGCGTTTAGCATTGGCCAGGCCCTGGTAACGCTGTTGTGTGAGGGACATTTCTTCCCGTAGGTATTGATGCAGTGAGTCTAAGTTGACTGCATAGTCACGAGCCCGAGCAGAGGTGAGGTCGTGCTCCGGGTATACCAAGATGTTAGGGTGATAGCCCTTATTAGCGAAGAAGGGTGAAACACCAGTAGTAGCGCTAGGGGCATTATTATAAGCGAACTCGGCCAAGGGTAATAGGTCAGCCCAGTTGTCCTGTTGGTAGTTACAGTAGACTCGGAGGTACTGTTCCAGTGTCTGGTTGGTCCTTTCGGTCTGGCCATCACCCTCGGGGTGGTAGCCCGAGGTGAAGTGTAGGTGCATATCTAAGGCCTTGCCGAGTGACTGGAAGAAGTGTGAGATGAACTCCGAGCCTCGGTCTGAGGTTACATGGGCCGGCACTCCGTGCTTCGAAAAGACATGGAGTAGGAATAACTTGGTGAGTTCTGGGGCTGTGATAGTGTCATGGGTTGGGATGAATATGGCCTGCTTGGAGAGCTGGTCAACTACTACAAGGATGGCCGTGAAGCTGGTTGAGGCCGGAAGTTGCTCAATGAAATCCATAGAAATAAAATTCCATGGCTTCTCCAGCACCGGGAGTTGCTTGAGAAGGCCATAAGGCCGATGGCGGGGAACCTTAGCCCGAGCACAGGCTGTGCAAGACCAGACATAGTCTTTGACGAATGTCCTGAGGCCAGGCCAGGTGTACTCACGCCGTATGAGTTCCAGTGTGCGGTTTTGGCCGAAATGGCCAGACAGGGGGTGGTCATGCTTAAGCCGCAAGACCCTAAGGCGGAGATCATTTGAGTCCGGCACGTAGATCCTTCCATCAAGATGCAGGAAGCCGGTGTCATCTACTGACCACTGGGGATCAGACATGTTGGAGAGATGGATTTGTGAGACCGGGTCGTCTGGCAGTGCAGTCAGGATATCATTATGAAGTTTCTCTATATCCATCAGTGCGACTGCTCATAAGACTGGGTATTCGAGGTAGGTTGTGCGAAGGGAGACCGCTAGTTGCTCCTGGGTGAAAACCGGTCTCAGGTTCTGCAGGTTCACTCGGGCATAGCCGCTATCCCCCTCTTTGGGGTAGACATCCCATTGTCTAGTTAGGGCATCGGGCTTAGCCCCGAGCTTACCGGGCCTGAATCGAATGATCATATTGAACTGAGCCAGGAACTCAGACCAACGAGCTTGGCAGCGGGTGAGCACTTTAGAGGTAGAGAAGTACTCGAGGTTCTTGTGGTCAGTTACAACGTCGACCAGTGAGGCCGAGCCCTCAAGGTAGTGGCGCCAGGTCCGGAATGCTTCGAATATAGCAAGCAATTCCTTGTCGTGAGTATCATAATTCAACTCTGGGGTGGTCAAGGTCCGGGAGTAGAAAGCGACCAGATGAATCTGGCCATCGCCGCAAGTAATAGACAGAATGCCGGCGATGGCGTAGTCCGATGCATCGGTCTCGACGGTGATAGGGACCCTGGGGATGAAGTGAGTTAAGACCAGTGCGGTGGTGAAGGCGGCCTTGAGGTTGTTGAATGATTGGCAGCACTCCTCAGAGAAGTTCCAAGGAGCCCCCTTGCGGGTAAGCCGAGTCAGTTGTATGACGATGTCTGAGTAATTAAAGATAAACTGGCAGTAAAAGTTCGCGAAGCCGAGGAAAGATTGAATGTCTTTGACCTTGTGAGGCTCGGGCCAATCGCAGATGGTCTGGACTTTTTCCTTTGACATCATGAGGCCGGCAGGGGAAAGATGGAATCCAAGGTATTCGACCGAGTCCAAGTGAAATTCACATTTCTCCGGCTTTGCATAAAGGCTGTGAAGCCGAAGCTGGTGGAGTACCTCTCGGACATGCTGCTTATGTGACTCTTTATCTCCGGAGTAGATTAGGATATCATCTAGGTAGATGACCACGCAGACGTCTAACATATCTGCGAAGATAGTGTTGACAAAGTGTTGGAAAGCGGCTGGGGCATTGGTGAGGCCAAAAGGCATCACTAACCACTCGTAGGATCCATACCGAGTCCGGAAGGTGGTCTTCCATTCATCGCCCAGGGCAATCCGGACGAGGTGGTAGGCATGCCGTAGATCAATTTTAGTATAGATCTTGGCTCGGCTTGGTGAATCCAAGAGGTCAGAGATGAGCGGTAGTGGGTATCGGTCCTTCTTAGTGATTTTGTTCAGGCCACGGAAATCTACACAAAGCTGGAGGGAGCCGTCCTTCTTTTTGACAAAGAGGACTGGTGCAGCATAAGGGGAGGAAGTAGGCTGAATGAAACCAGTAGTAAGGTTTTCATCGATGAAGGTCCGGAGAGCTTGGAGCTCAACCAGGGACAGTGAGTAGATGGTGCCAAGGGGCGGGGTTGTTCCTTCTTCGAGCTCTATCTTCAGATCATACTCCTGGTGTGGTGGGAGTGCCGAGGCCTTGGCCTTGCTGAATACATCAGCAAAGTCGTGGTACTCTTCTGGTACATTGGGTAAGGCTGGAGGAGGGGAGGCTGAGGCCGATCAGGCCTGAGCTGAGTCTGAGGGGCGGAGCTGGAGTTGGAATTGGATGGACCCTTCTAGTTTGCAGGTGTGCACAAAGGCGGCTCTGTTGATCAGGGAAACAAGAGGGGCCTTCAGAGGGGTGCGAGGCGGGGAGTCGGAGACCGGTACAGATGGCGCAAGGCCGGGTTGGTCACTAGGACCAGAGTCAGGGAGGCCGGTGGAAACTGGGCTTTCAGGGAGTGTCAACGGGGTTGGCATTCCTTGTGCAGGAGTCCGGAATGTTAGACTGCTCAGTACCCAGTCAATCAATGGATTGTAGCGGGTGAGCCAGTCATGTCCGAGAACTATCTTACACTCGGAATCCAATGGGGCTAAAAACAGGGTTACTGGTGTGACATCGCTGGATGCGAAGTGGATGTTGACATCTACTGCTTGGGTTATAGTGAAGGTGGACGTTCCATCGAAGAGCCGGAGTTGGATTGGGGAGACCAAGTATGGGGTAAAAGATTGTTGATTAGCAAAGTGATTATCTATAAAACAGTGAGTGGAACCGGAATCCACTAAAGTACGAAGCCGAGGTAAATCTGGGTTTTCTAATGTGACATAGGGGGTTAAAGAATTCGGACTGGAAAGAGTGGACGCATTGAGATGAGCCTCCAAGTTTGCACAACTGGAGTCAACGCAGCTCCCAGATTGTGCGGAGTCCTGGGAGCTGCTACCTATTTTTTTGTCTCAGGGGTAGTACCTGAGCCCGAGGCCAGTGTGGCCTCGGTGGTGGCCGCAGCGTGAGCTTTGGCCTTTCTGGCTTTCTTGGGGCATTTGTCAGCGAAATGACCGGACCCTCTGCAGAACATGCAGAGGTTTCCGTCTAGGTGACGCTTGCGTTCTTCTGGGGTGAGTTTCCCATCCTTCCCGAGTTTGCTAGGCTCGGGCTTAGATGAGCTGCTATTATTATTGTTGCCTGGCTTTGATGAAGCCGGCTTGGGGGAAGAACCGGAGTTGTTATTGTTGCCGGTCTTGGTTTTATCTTGACTGGTCTTAGGCTGGTTGTTGTTGCTGGAGCTGCTGGACTTGTTGTTACTAGAGTTGGACAAGCCTTAGTGCTTACTTGCCCGCTGGACTTCTTCCTTGCGCTCCCAATAGCACGCATCTATCTCCTGGGTGAGGTGGCGGAGCTCGTGAAGTGTCCAGGGTTTGCCAACTTGACAAACTTCGTCCTTAATCCGGTCTGGGAGTCTGGAGTAGAAGTGGTGGCGCAGCGCACCATCTCCGTAGCCTCGGACTTGCAAAGCAAGCCGATTAAAGTCAACTATGTACTTGTTAATGCGCTGACTTTCCTTCATGTGCAAGTGGTCGAGTTGGCTCTCGGCATCAGCAACCGGGTTGTGAGGGCCAAAGGTGGTTTGCAACTCTAGGACGAACTCCCTCCAGGAGTCCATCCAGAGAGGCCGATCATCGGGATCGTCGAGTCCAAGTAAGTCTGGCTCAAACCATTCAAGAGCCATACCTTTGAGGTACAACTGGGCGAAGATGACTTTGGCGCGATCGGTCCTGAAAGCCCGAGGTCGGTCTTGGAAATTAAGCTCGCACTGGATAAAGAATGCGCGGAGCTTCTTAGGGTCGGTGCCATCAAAGGTATCGGGCTCGCGTAGCTTGGTCCTGCTTGAGGACTCAGGACTAGTACAGGAGTTGCGAGCCAACAGCTTGATGGCCTTTGCAAGACTGTCGAAGACCGCAACCGCGGGTTCAGTGTCCGGGTCTGGGAAGTCCAGTTCATCCTCCAGATCATCCTCATCCGGATTATCGTCACTGGGCCCATCATCGCCGGGACCGTTGCTGGGGTCATCATTATCTGGGTTATTATCATCATCGTTGCCCGGCCCATCATTGCCAGGGTCACCCTCGGGGATGGGAGCAGTGGGGCAACGTGGGGTGGGGGTATTAGATGTGCGGGCTGAGAAGCCCCTGAAAGGACTGACAGTACCTGGAGAGCGCCTAGTGGTGCCCAAAGCAGCTAGTGCTGTTTTGCAGCGAGCCCCACTGGCTGAAGCGGAGTTGGGATTGGTGGCAGAGCAGCCATGGGGAGGTTGGAAACGAGTCTTGGTTGCCATGATGGTTTAGACCCACACAAGTGGAGAGTCTGAAATACTGTTAAGTACAGGAATTGTCTGGGTTGAGACCGGACCAGAGACCGAAGCGGGCACAAGGCCGAGGGATCAGAGTCAGGGGTAAAGATGAAGGTACAGATGAGTGGACTGGTTGGACTTAGCAACTGAAGGTACAGCGCTATTCCCTTGCATGGATCTCAGTCCGTGTCCAAGGCCAAGGCATGGTTGTCAGGAGATACTTAGTTGATTTCAGACTGAGGTCTACAGGCCGAGTATCTATGAGTTTATATACCAGAAGTAACTATAGTACAGAGACCGGTAATGCCGGTCTCGCAAGGATTGCTAAGGTGATTGGTAAGACAAGGGTTACTAACGTATGACTAAGATAGCAGAGACCGGGACAGAGTGGACCGGGGACAAGACCGGGCAGAGCTTAACTGAAGTGACAGACACTGCAAAGCAGTGTCTACCGCGCTAGACCAACTGGAGATACGGGATTAGCGAGGCCAAGGCCAGACTGAGTGAGCACGAGGCCAAGTCTGGCTGGAGTCGAGGCACGATTATGACATGAGCCCAACATCTTACAGGAGAACAATTGGTAGACTAAATGGACATACTGAGAAATCATGTCATTCAAATGCTGAAAGCACTCACCAACATGCCTGATAGTTAGGCCAGTGATACTCATGTATAGGAAGATTGCCAGCTGTTCTTCAAGTGAAACAAATCAAGAATTTCTGTGGCCCATCTCTCGAAGATGGTCCACAAGAAGTGTGAACACATCAGTGTGTATGCCAAGTTCACATCAGATGCATTCCCAGTGACCAGTAAGAAGTTCAATGACCCAGCCTTCACCAGTGAGGGCCGAAGTATGGTATGGTTCTGGTCTCTTTCTGATTGGAGTGGCTTGTTGAGCAGTAGCACAAATGATGATGCTGATGATGAGACCCATATACTGGATCATGCATTGTCAGTGAAGTTCCTCAAAGCCGCTATCGTCAACAGCCTCATCCATAACGACAATAAGCTGAGGCTGACATGATTCAAACTCAGAGCTGGCAACGATCCAGACAGCCAAACATACACAAACTATCAAAGACAGACTTCTGTAGAATTTCTGGTTTCTGAACTGGCTCTAATGATTCTGTCCTAGGAGTGTGACATTAGCATCAATTTCAAGCTGCAGTGGGCACGACTTACTGCCTCATTCCATGCCCAGGCTCCTGACATGAAATCCTCCCAGTGCCTTTGATTGTTTGTAGGATCATACTCCCAGTATGGTATGTAGTTGATTCGACCTATTAAGTCAGTGTGAGCAAGGACATTGTGGATGACTTTATGTGGATCTCGATACCATACATTGTAACTGTCAAGCATCCAAGGAGCCATATTGCTGTCTTGTCCATCTTGTCCATTGTCAGCATACCACACCACACAATTCTCCCACTTGACCTCACCGACAGATGTGCTGTCGATGACATGATAAAGGTCTTTCTGGTTAGTGAATAGTGGTTCCCCATGTAAGGCAAGTAACAACACAGCCCAGATTTCAAGCAATGTGTCGATTTTTTTGGTGGGCATTTTGGCCTGCCTAAAGAGAAAATCGGCAAGCTTGAATTCCAGCCAGTTTCAGAAAGGGGACCAGTCATCAGAAGACCTCTCTGCAGACAGCAGTGGTGGTGCATTGTCCAACAGATATTGACCACTGGCATCGCATCTTCATGCTATGGACAAGGTATTAGTTGAAGTAGTTATTGTAGTGTATATGCAAATTACTGTTTAGACCTGGATGAAAATTGTGATAAGTCCTACCCACAGGACCAACAAACTCTGGCCCTAGACTCTCATGTTCCTGGCCCAATGAGTCAGAGTCATTGCTGAGTTCTTGATGGCCAGGAGTTGGAATGTCATACTCAGTTGCTGGAGGAAACATGTCTGTGTCATGGTCTGTTCCATTGTAGTCTTGTCCCAAATGGTCAGGTGACCCTGTGCTGACAGTGAAACTTGGGGGAATGCAGCCTAAACTAGGATGATGCATGTGCATGTGTTGAGTAAGACCTGAGAGATTTCTAAACCAATGGTTGCACCCCAGTTTGGCACAAGGGTGTCATAGCATGTTAAATGTCAGTCATGTAGGCATTTTCAATGTAAGGAAACATGTTGGGATGGTGTGGGTGAATTAGCTTGAGGTAAGCGGGACTTTGTACAGAAAACTAGGTACATTGTTTGTGAGATCTTTTTTGCATAAAGAAGCGAAGTTTAAACTCACCTTGCTCTGTCTCTGTCTCCCTCCTTGCATCGCAGGTATTATGTCAGCCAACAACTCTTCTAGAAGTCATCATCCATGAAGAGAAAAGGCTAATCTACACCCAGGACAAATAGTTCTTGATGTGCAGGTTAAACAACATACTTCAAGCCAGAAGAAAGCCAATGACTCATGTGCGAAGGACTTGAGTGATGCCTGCACTGCTGCAGTTCAACAGGGCTGCACCTGGATCTCAGAGATGGAGGCGACCATGGAGGTAGAGCAGGCAATGCAAGATGCTGTCAAAGCGAAGCCTGTGAAGCCGAAACCAAAACTGAAGGGCAGGCAAGGCAGACCTACAAATATATCTGACTTGCCTTGTGGTGAAGGTGTGGTTGCAAATGTCATAATTCATTGGTTCCAGATGCAGATAATCAATCAACAGTTGTGAATATAGAAGTAGAAGCTCACTGTGTGACTACCAATGATTTTTTTTTGGGCTCAAGTGATAAGCTGCCAAGATGACATGATACAACTGAGCTGCTGGGTGATGATGTGGCAACTTCAGCACATGTGCCCAACCTAGGAAAGTCCCAGTACATTGTGCTCTTCCCTTGCACAATGCTCCTTCTGCTCACTGAATTGACTTTATTTTGGCTGAACCTTACCTGGAATGTTAGCACCCTGAACAATAGGACTCTTTTGGCTGGTCGCATCAAGAGCTGGGCCAGCAGCATTGCACCTGTTGGAAATGGTACCCCCTGCAATTCTGTAACATTGGGCTCCCAGGTTCAAACTGATGGGACACCTAACCTGCCCCCTTCCACTGTCCCATCCTTAACAACTAAAGCCACCAGCATCAGCTCAGAAATTTCCATCACAGAGGATGATCAGGAGCACACTATGCCACAGGAAAGCACCAAATGCCATATGATCAGCAATGATGTTCCTGCAGCGGCCCATGATGAGGATGAACATTACTTCAGGGACCCCCTTACCATCTCCGCCAAGTTTATATGGTACCAGGAACCTGTTGAGGTATTTTTCTTTGGATCATGAAAGCCCATGAGTCTCTCACAACACTGGTACTATTTCTAGGCTATGGTGCATGCTACTAACACAAGTGCTGATGCCGAGAGTGATCTCAAGGTCGAAAATCCTATTTCCCATGCAGTGCAGGCTGGCTTGAAGCACAGGCACGCTGATCATGACAACATTGAATATGTCTCCTTGTCCAAAGTTGAGAATGCAGATGATGGGGGTTCTTTCTGTGACCTCTGTGATGTAAATGTTCACATGAAGGTTGTAAAGGAGCCATGTGTTACTACAATGGTATGTCCTCTGGTTCACTGAAGGTCATTGCTAACCTATGTTGAGTCACAGACTAATATCAGAATTGACAAGCTGGCGAAGAAAGCGAAGGTTAGTGACAGTAGCCAGTGTGGAACTAAAGCTATGACTCAGGAATCGAGGGAGTTGGCCTTAGCAAGTTCCACATCAGATTGGCCACTTTCAACAGGGACCAACAGCACGACTTGTGGGCGCATACATTTCATCAATGCAAACTTGCCTGAAGAGCTGCAAGAAGATAGAAGATGGTAGAAACAAATGCTTCCTGCTCTCCTCATGTGGGCTGGGTCCTTCCCTGATCTGTGGGCAATCCCAGATCTGGAGCTCATGACTGCCCTTCGCATTATCATGACCTCCCTTGTCTCAGATTTCGATTCTCATGCAGTATGCCCAGGGATGCCAACTTTCATGCTGGTAAGATTATTCTGTTTACACTTAAACTAGATGCTTGACTCATTTTTTGGGCAGGCAACTTGGCGACTCAGTCTGTGGCACAGCAACTTCAGCTCTACCACCATTGCACTCATCACTCATTTTCTTGCATCAGATCCAGATGATGATGCATGGTCTGCTGCTGCTGTCAGGCAAACTTGCAATGAACTCATAGATGGACTGCTTTCCTTCCTATATCAGGACCTCGACATGACGAACCTGGCATACACTTATTGATCACACTTCATTCTGCAACTCTTCATGCATGCCCATCTTCGGCCTTGTATCAGATGCCCTGACATTCCAGGACTGGGCGCCAATGTGATGAAGAAACATGCTGTCAGAGGGGCACTTTCCCTTTGTTCTGCCACAGTATGTAACTCTTCATTGGTCATCAATCTGCAGTTTTAACTGTTACTTTAGCTTGAGCATGCCATTTGGCTGTTCCAAAGGGGGGAGGTGCAAGTTGACGATCAAATGAGTACCCATGGTATGAGGGTGATGGCAAAAACTCTGCTCAAGCTCAACAAAGTGTCCAGGAAGGAGTCATCGAGTGTGCTGGCATTCTCTGAGCAGAATTGGGGCACCAGCACTCACGACTATCACACATCCATTTCTAAATGCAATAATGCTGCGATGAGTGAGATCATTGCTATGGCTCACACCCTCGTTATCCCCTCCATGGAGACATTGGACAATGGCAGTTCTCCAGGTGACCTGATGGATGAGTTTTATTTTGCTGTTAATACTGATTTATGTCAAAGCATCTGTGAGATTTTGTGTATGCTATGAGTATCTTGCTGACCAGTTGACAGGACAGACTTGGCTGGATGTCCCCTCATCGCAATCCCCTACATCGTGTGGCACAGAATATTTCATACATATATTGCATACTCTCCCATCCCTCCCCCAATCACTTGGACACCTGTTAGCATAAATGTTTAATCATTCTTTCCCCTGTCCGATCCCCACTTGCACTTGAATCAAGATGCAAGCGCTTACTATGCTCATTTTAATTTTTTTTCCTACTACACTTTGTGGTAAATGAATGAGATCTTGTGATGCATTATTTGTGAACTATGTGAGCCTGCTATCAAAAAAGTCACCCTTGTGAAGAGTCTGGAAAGTCACAAATAGTACAAATAGTCAAAAAAAATAGTGTGGATAGTCAATGAATAGTCAAAAATAGACCAGATAGTCAGACAGAAATGGTATGAATAGTCAGAAAAATAGATGGATAGTCAGAAAAATAGTATGGATAGTCAGAAAAACAGTACAGATAGTCAAAATAGAAATCAAATCTACTAGAAATAGTCCCAGCAACTATCTGGACTTTTTTGACTATCCATGCATGTGAAAGGCACGATAGACATCAATTAATTTCCTGATGTTGCCACCCTTCAGTGCAAACTCCAAACCCTTGTATAGGTCTTGAAGACCTGTCAGTAAGGCCCCAACTTGGGCAAGTGGCAGAATCAACCTCTCCAATCAACTTTACCATGTTGTGAGTCAAAGTGTGGAAAGGTGGTGAAAACCAACCAAACCAAACACCAAAGACAAATATGAGTGAGTGGTGGTTTACCTCCATGGAACCTGGAGGGCAGAGAAACCTAAAGTGGGGGAAATTTTGATGGCAGGTGCTCCTAGCACAAGTTGATGATGAGTTATGCAGGAGTAGACAAGTGAGTGATGACTGGACAGGGGATGCTGAACAGAGTGAATGTTATGTTTCACCCCTGTTTTCTCTCTTTTCACTGTATGTTTGCCTTGTGTTTGATCTGTTGGACTATGTTTCCTTTTCGAGCCATCTTCTCTCTGATCTGACAGCTCACTATCTCCACCACTGGCATTACTAGCTTGTTACATGCTTAGGATGTGTGTCATTGTTGTTCAACCAATGGCATAGTTACCTCATTTACATGCAGATGCCTTGTGGTCCATTTCTTTGTAGTATTTAGTCTGCTGGCTCAAGTCCTGGAACCCCAGACTTGAGCTGCTCAATCATATGCAGTTGTCCTCAGAACTTCACCCTCAGTGTCCCTAATCAGGACTGCTCTTACCAGCATTAACTAAATCCTTTGTTGTTTATGAAGGTTACTGCAGCTGTTGCTCAGTAGAAACCCATTGTCTACATTTGAGCTCTCCCTACATTCTGACCTCGGTTGAGCATAACAAAAGCTCAAGTCTACCAGCCTTTGGCTGAATAGGTCACTGTTTAGTGCACCACCATGAACCCCTGAAACAATCAACATTGGGCACTGTTGTGACCCACTCATGAAGAATTGTCATCAGATGAAGAACAGGAGAGCACTGTCACAGACACCTCCAATGAACCAGAACAACCAGATAGAGGATTCACCTCAGATATCCTCTCAAACCTTTTCACCCAGTCACTCACCACACTTGGTACCCCCATTCCACTGGTACCTGCTACCTCACTTCCTACACCCCCACCCCCACCCCAGATTATGATGTCCGGTTCATCGTCAAAGGCAATGATTGGTGCTACTGCCATCAAAGCCACTGAATTAAAGATCAGAGCTCCATCTAATTTTGATGGAGACCAGAAGAATGCCATGAGTTGGCTGTACTCTGTACAGACCTATCTCTTGGTAAATGAAGAGATTTATGACACCAACACCAAAAAGGTTGTCTATGCCCTGTTGTATATGAAAAAAGGTGTTGCTCATTCTTGGGCAGCTACCTTCCAGAAGACATCTCTGGAAAAGAACCCCCTGAGTTTCAGCTCTTTTGCCAATTTTATGAAAGATTTCAAGAACTCTTTCACCTCCTCTGACACTGCCAGTACTGCTATCACCAAATTGCATACCATGAAACAAAAAGACTTGGTGGAACAGTATATCACTGACTTCCGAACTGCCACCACTGACTCTACCATCATGGAAGACATCACCTTGATCGAGTTCTTCTCACAAGGACTCAAACCCTTCATCATGAACTGCATCCACATGATGGAAACCACTCCCACAAAGATCACCAAGTGGTATACTCAGGCACAAAAGTTCGATGCAAAGTGGAGGAAGGTAAATGAGTTCTCTGGAAAGAAAGAAAAGAGGACATTCTATCCCAAGAACAACCTCTGAAGAAAAAGATCTGAATGCCATGGATGTGGATGGAGTGAGACTCTCCAAAGAAGAAAGAGATCATCACATCAAAGAGGGAAGATGTTTCAGTTGCAAAACAAGGGACATCTCTCTTGAGAATGTCCTGACAAAGGGAAGACCCCCCAGAAGAAGGTCAAGAAGATCTGCAAAATTGTGGAAATCAAAGAAAATGACAATGAAGAAAGAGTTGTGGGTCCTTCTGTTGCCTTGACTAAGGACAGTTCTGTTTCTGTTGCACCTGTACTTGTATCCTCCACACCAGAACATACTATGCAAGTCCCCATCTCCCTTTACACATCAGAAAGAACCACCAAGGTCATCAACACCACTGCTCTAGTTGATTCTGGAGCAGAAATATCCTGCATTGACTGGGGATTTGTGTGAAAACACCAGATCCCCACTCAGCAGCTCAAAGAACCCATCCTCACCAAAAATGTGGATGGAACTCAAAACTCAAAGGGAAAGATCCTGTTTTCTGCCACTCTGTACTTTAGGATTGAAGGACTTGTCCACCAGTCCTTCTTCCATGTCATCAACTGTGGAACAGAAAACATCATCCTGGGCCTCCCCTGGCTCCAAGAGAACAACCCCATCATCGACTGGAGAATGGGAACCCTCTCCATTAACAAAAAGACTGATAGGTCTAAAGAGATGAAATGCAACATCTCTTCTGTTGCAGTTGAAGAACCTACCATGAATCTTGTGTCCCCTGCTGAAAAGAGGAGGATAAACAAGTTCATGGATTATGAAGAACCTGAAGATGAGACCATCTGTGTGCACTTCGTGGTGTCGGTTGGAAAACTCATAGAAGAAGCCAAGAAGATTAATCCAAACAATAGTCTTCTTCAAAAGATCACCATGGCTACTGAGTTGGCCCAAGAAGAACACAAAAAGAAACTGAAGGCTGTCCTCCCTGAGGATTACAAGGACTTCACCTTGGTTTTTGAAAAACCCTCTGATGGAACCCTACCTCCATCATGACCTTATGATCATGCCATCAACCTTGTTGAGGACTTCATCCCCAAGGTGGCTAAAGTGTATCCACTCTCCCCCTCCAAAAGGGAGTCCACAGAGAAATTCATTGAAGAAAACCTTCAAGAGGGAAAAATCCACCCCTCAAAGTCTCCTCAAGCCACACCCTTCTTCTTTGTCAGAAAGAAAGATGGCTCCCTTTGTCCTTGCCAGGACTACCAATATCTGAATAAGAATATGGTGAAGGATGCATACCCCCTTCCCCTTATCTCAGATCTTGTTGATAAACTCAAAGGAGCATCTATCTTCACAAAGATGGATGTAAGATCAGGCTACAATAACATCCATATCAAACAAGGAGACCAGTGGAAAGCCATGTTTATCATGCATAAGGGACTCTTTGAACCAACTGTCATGTTCTTCGGGTTGTGCAACTCCCCTGCCACCTTCCAGCGATTCATGAACAATTCCTTCCAAGACATGATCACTGAAGGATGGTTGGTCATCTACATGGATGACCTCCTCATCTTCTCCACTGATCCCAAAGAACATAAACAAAGAACTTGTTGTGTTCTTGAATGAATGAGGGAGCTGTCACTCCCTCTCAAATTAGAAAAGTGCCATTTCAATCTGACTGAGGGTGAATACCTTGGAATGATCATCAAAGAAAATACTGTTGCCATGGATCCTGTCAAGGTCCAGGGCATTGCTGAATGGCCTATCCCAAAAAAGGTCAAGGATGTACAATCCTTTTTAGGCTTTGCCAACTTCTACCAAAGATTTGTCCCATACTACTCAGACATCACCCAACCCCTGATTGACCTCACCAAGAAAACAACTACTTGGGAATGGTCAAAGAAGGCTGTTCACAATAACCACTGATGCATCCAAGTATGCAACTGGAGGTGTTCTCCTCCAGGAAAATTCTAATGGCCAGTGGCAACCCTGTGCCTTCATCTCCCAGTCATTTAACCCTGCAGAAAGAACTATGACATCTATGATAGAGAACTATTAGGGGTTATTCAAGGTCTAAAATCTTGGAGGCATTACCTCCATGGATCACCATTTCCAGTCAAGGTCTTTACTGACCACAAGAATTTGACCTACTTCAAAGCACCACAGAACTTAAATCACTGACAGGCCTGCTGGCTCCTTGACCTCACAGACTTTGATCTGCAGCTTGAACATGTCCCAGGCAAAGACCTGGCCACCCCTGATGCACTCTCCTGATGACCTGATCATATTCCTGATGACAATGAAGATAACAAAGGAGTTACCCTCCTCCCACAGACATTATTTGTTAATCTCATCAACACAAACCTCACTCAAAAGGCCATGTCCTCCTCTATGAAGGACCCTGTAGTCCAAACAGCACTTCATGCCATAGAAAATGTTGACATGCCCCTCCCATTCAAATCCCATCTCTCTGATTGGAGATTTGACAATGGAGTGTTACTCTATAAAGATCAGGTTTACATCCCAGATGATCCCTCCCTCTGCCAAGCCATTGTGTCCAACCACCATGATCACCCCTCCACAGGACACCCTGGTGTCTTAAAAACCTGACAACTTGTCTCCTCCAAGTTTTGGTGGCCTGGACTTGCCTCTTTTGTCCAAAAATATGTAGAAGGCTGCACTACATGCCAGCAAAATAAAGTTAATACCCACCCAATGATGCCACCCCTCATGCCCATCCCCTTGACCTCAACATGCCCTTTCCAACAGATCTCCTGTGATCTGGTTACCGATCTTCCCCTCTCTAAGGGTTATGATTCCCTTTTGGTCATGGTAGACCATGGGCTTACAAAGGGGGTGATTTTAACACCCACAAAGAAAACTGCCTCAGCTGCCAACATCACAGCACTCTTTTTCAGGAAAGTCTACTCCTGCTTTGGGTTGTATGACAAAATTATATCTGATCAAGGTCCTCAGTTCACCTCTGCTTTTGCAAAAGAACTCACCTCCCTTTTGGGATACTCTCTTGCCCTCTCAATGGCATATCATCCCCAGACTGATGGAGAAACTGAACAAGTAAATCAAGAGGTTGAAACATACCTCCACATCTTCTGTCAGAACAACCCTGCCTCATGGGTGGACAATCTCCCTATCACTGAATTTGCACACAATCACCACCCTCATTCCATCACCCATCAATCACCATTCTACCTCATGTACAGGTATGAACCAAAACCCCTTCTGTCCCTTATCACAGAAAGCCACCTTCCTGCCACTGAGTTTAGACTCGAGGAACTCCAACAGGCTAGAGAAGAAGCCCTTGCAGCACATGATCTAGCCAGAAAAACAATGAAAGACTGCTTGTCATGACCCTTCACCCCATTCCAAAAGGGTGACAAGGTCTGGCTCGAAGCATGGAACTTGAAGTGTTCCTACGAAAATAGAAAGATTGCCCCAAAACAGGAAGGACCCTTCACCATTTCCAAGGTCTTATCCCTGATCATGTACCACCTCACAATTCCCACACAATGGAGGATCCATGGTGTCTTCCATGCCTCCCTCTTATCACCCTATTGCAAAAACAACATTCATGGACTGAACTTTCCAGCTCCACTGCCTGACCTGGTCAATGAGGAAGAGGAATATGAAGTTGAGGCGATAGTCAGCCATAAAAGGTCTGGCTGCGGACATGCCTTCTTAATCAAATGGAAGGGCTATCCTTCATCCAAAAACTTGTGGCAAAAGGAAACACACCTTGAACATGTGGATGATATGCTCTCTGCATATAAGAAACACTTCCCTAAAGACTTTCCCCCTCAGAAATCACCCACTTGATGCTCTACTCATACTATCAGAAACATCACTCTTGAAATGCCTCCTTGTTGTTACACCTACCCTCATGAACCTTCTCACTGTCACACCCATTTCACTTGTCGTCAATGACAGCCTTCTAGTGATCAAATGATCACCTTTTTATTGCCAACCCCACCATTGTTGGCACTGTCTATCACAAAGTCGATGAGAACTCCCCTCTCGATCTAGTTTATCACACTACCATCCAAGCCCTTCAGCTTGAAGAGTTGTCCTGTTACATTAACTGACAGAACCCTCTTCTGTCCCCTGCTTGTACCATCCTAAATGAGGTCACATACAAACAGGTCCCCCTACTTCTTAGACTTTTTGATATCCTTGGAGGCACTGACCTCATCTACAATGTCTGCCAGTTTCCCATGTTGATTGCACCCCCTCCCCCTGGGTCTTGAAGACCCCCGACTGCAACCTCCCCTCCGGTTTCCTCTGTGTCATCCTCCCCTCTGGCATCATCACCATCATCCTCCTGATCCTCCCACTCATCTCGCTCTCTCAGAAGAGCTGATAGACCTCGTGCCTGCTGCTTGTTAGGTCCCAACCCACAACCCTGCAAGTCTCATGACTCCCTGTCTGAAGTTGACCCCAAGACCACCTTTGGCATCTCTAGAGCTGAGCTTGATTACACCTTGAATATTGTTGAGACCCTCACACAGCTGCCACCGTCTCCTGTGTTAAACACACTTGCTGAGGCTGATTGCCCTCTTACCCCTTCAGATCCATGCTATCATCAGACATGTTATGTCTGCTGCTGCCTTGGACACATCCACATCAACTGTGGACTCTATGAATGTCCACTCTGTCATGCCACCCACCCTCACCCTGGACATACCCGGGCTCAGTGCCTGTCCTTGCACCCTCACCACCCACTACAAGAAAGAATTGCCACTCCAGGTGTGGTAGATGATTGTACCCTCATTGGGAGCAAGGACAATGATTTGTATGACAACAACTTTGACTTTGACAACTCTGCCATCAGCAACATGACCAGAGAACCCTATGGAGAGTAATTGAAGTTGGGGACTTCAATACTTAGAAGGGGGGTAATGTTACATTTCACCCCTGTTTTCTCTCTTTTCACTGCATGTTTGCCTTGTGTTTGATCCATTGGACTATGTTTCCTTTTCAAGCTGTCTTCTCTCTGATCCGATGGCTCACTATCTCCACCACTGGCATTACTAGCTCGTTACATGCTTAGGACATGTGTCATCGTTGTTCAACCAATGGTGTAGTTACCTTGTTTACATGCAGACACCTCATGGTCCTTTTCTTTGTAGTATTTAGTCTGCCAGCTCAAGTCCTGGAACCCCAGACTTGAGCTGCTCAATCATATGCAGTTGTCCTCAGAACTTCACCCTCAGTGTCCCTAATCAGGACCACTCTTACCAGCATTGACTAAATCCTTCATCATTTATGAAGGTTACTGCAGCTGTTGCTCAGTAGAAACCCATTGTCTGCATTTGAGCTCTCCCTACATTCTGACTTCAGTCAAGCATGACAGTGAAGGTATTCAGCTGAAAGGACTTCTGGAACGATGGACTTTGATAAAATGTGCTCCTGGCACAAGTTGATGATGAGTTATGCAGGAGTGGATGGATGACTAAGCAAACTTGCTGACTAAGTGTGGGGATAAAGCTTCAGATAAATGATAGAGGTAGATAGACCCCTTTGTGGAGCCTCAACTACCAATGATATGAATGAAGACAGATAGACTCTTCTGAATGAGTGTCATATCCATGACTCTCGGACTCGGACTCAGCCCAGTCCGGACCCCTAGCCCCTAACTCCGGTCAACTCCGGTCCTAGTCCAGCCTAGAAAACCCAAACCCAGCCCTAGATAACTCAACTCCGGCCTGCATAACTCAAGTCCGGTGTTTTACCCCTATCTCCGGTCCACTTCGGCCTCCCGGCCTTGTGCTGCTCCACCCCGGTCCTCCCAGGTCTATGTCCGGGTGACCCGGACATAACTCTGGTCTGTTTCCCTTTGTTTGTACTATATTTAGTCTAGCCCATTCATCTGACTTTGCTTACTGTACAAATCCTGTGTCTGACCCCGGTATGCCGGTCACCCGGACTTTGGCTATTAGCCTCAGCACAGCCACTATGGCTATCCACTCTCTTGCTAATCTTCTTGCTAATAGCTTATTAACAAGTCTGGCTTCATGTTCTTTACTCTGGACCGGCCTCATGTATTTAACCCCTGTACATACTTCATAGCACCCTCAGTCAGAATATCAACTTAGTATTACCCTCAACTCCGTGTTACCCCTTGATCTACTCTATAGCTAAGGCCGAGCCTTAAGCTATCCCTGGCCCCTATCCCGGACCTCTCCCCGGCTTGCATAAGGGTACAGCACATAAGCTGAGACCAAGGGAGGTAGATCCAACCCCGGACCGGCTTCCCCCTGTGCGTACTCCAACACCGGTCGGTTTCCCACGCTACCGGTCTTATTCCCGTGCTCCCGGCCTTAAGTCCAGTCCTCTGGACTTAGCCCCTGACCTCTGGCCTTGACTCCGGTCCAACCAGACTTGGCCCCTGTCTCCCAGCCTTGATTTCGGCCACTCAGACTTAGCCCCTGTCACCCAGTCTTGAAGCCTGGTCACCTGAGGGTAAACCCGTACTTCACAATGAGCCTCAACTGTTGACAATGAGGTATGCACTGAGAGCTGAACTGACTGACTGAATGACTTCTGGACTGCTTGTGGATTGCTTGGGGGTTGTAGCTAAGTACATGGGGGTTTATATACTGTGGGGGGAGCACAGCTTGTGACAAACAAGGCACAAACACTTGGTAAGTAATGAGTAAGGACTGAGTAATCATGATGAGTAAGCAAGAAATGAAAAGTAAGCAAGTAAAGAAGATTGGTAAGTATTGGCAACAAGTGAGCCAAGGACAGTCAAAATATCACAAAATGAGTCAAATGGAGTCAGAAACTGAGTAAGCACACTGATATCACATTGGTGTTTCCAGATAGGGAAGTATTAATTCCAGAATTGAAGGGCATGAGTCAGGTGTCAAAGGGGGCTAGGGTGTTGGGGGTCTGTGGGGCAATGGGAGCATAAGCAATTGTGTCTCCCACCCTTTCATCCTCTCAGCAAAGTTAACAAAAGCTTCATGGATGGGGCTCTGATGGAGGAGGAGGAGGAGAAGGGGGGATGTCTTCTGCTGGATCTTGCAGTAAGAAGGCAAGATGCATGTCATACTTGTCATGAATGTGATCAGGGAGGCTGGAGGACAGTAGATTATACTGCAGCTGTTGCAATGCAGGAAGAACAATGGATGAGACTGGAATAAAGATGGTGCAGGGAGCAGGGAGGAACAATCCATATGCTTCATCAACTGGGGAGACTGAAACAACCACATAAGACCTTTCTAACCAAGTGACAGACCTGAGGCAACCAAAGAATGTCCTTCTGGAAGTCATACTGACAAGGAGAACATGCTGACCAAGCTGCATGGGATGAGATGGGGCTGACAATGATGGGATGAACCAGGGGGCTTCAGGACAGAAGCTGGTGGGAATGCCTGGCAGATATATGTAGCCACTGTCTCTGGCAAATGAGACAAGCGAGATGATCAACGAAGAGGTGGCCATGATTGATGGACTTAGCGAAATGAGCATCTGATGGATGGAGTGCTGTAGAAATGTGTAGGGTGCAAGGATCCTCTCCAAACTTGGAAGGCAGAATCGTGTGGCTGAGCACTTTAAGCAAGTGTGAGAACAGAGTTGATATCTTTGGAAATGGTGGAGATACGATGACAACCAGAATGCCATACATGGGCACTAAAAACTTTTAATGTGCACTTAACTCGCTTCCTCTTTTCTCTTTAGCACTGATGACTTGTTCTTGTGTGAAGGATGACTGTTCATGTCCAGCAGTCTTTCTACACATGAGGCCTTTAGTCTTCATCTGCATGGCATGGGCATTGCATGCAACTTGTCAACGAGTTAGGCAGAGTCAGCTGTAACCATGTCCACAACACCTTTGGTGTGTGACAATGTACTGAAACCCAAAGCCTATCAGCCTGGACATTGAAACTCAACCACAAGGGACAGCCAGACCAGCAGACCCCTCATCCTCTGCATCCACCAACATATACTTACTGACTTCTACCAATCCAATGGCAGAAGAACTTGCTCAACACACCTCTGGACTTAGTCTCCAGGACCCCTTCACTGGACAGAGTAGGGTAACCCCTGAAATGGCCACTGAGTTTTACAAAAGCCTCTTTGGTCAAGACATGGTCAGGCCTAAGGGCCCCTCCCAAGGTTCTGAGGAGAAAGGAAAGGAAGATGACTCTAAGGGAGAGGGACTGAAAGAAATTGGCCTCAACAAGCCCTTCTCATATACTGGAGCTCACCAGGACTTTTCTGCCTGGTTAAGCAGCATCAAACTTTACCTTGCCACTAATGACCATATCTACTATGAGGACGAGTCCAAGATCACATTTTCCCTCTCCTACATGAGGAGCAGCTTGGCCCATGCCTTCACTGAGGCCTATGTCAATGAAAATACTACTGCACTTGGAGACCTCAAGATTTTTGATGGCTGGGATGAGTTTGTTGCCAAACTCAAAGAAACCTTCCAAGTAGGAGATGCAAGGTCTACTGCTGTGGGGAGAGGGATCTCCCTACACTAGGAGTGTTGGTATCGCATCAATAGGTGGTCTACTAAGCTTCTACAGGCATTCTGACAGAAGCAATGCAAATGCAACCCCTCCTGAGCATCTTTGAAACCATCTGTGCTCTAGCTTGCCCAATACTCCATCCTCTTCAGTCGAATCACTTCCCCTGCTGTTGCATGACCTCTGGAGACACTCCCTGGCCATTGTGACAAAGTTCTGACACTTGTGACAGGTTTTGGGTTGCCTGCACTCACTCACTCATGCTCTTCAGGTCTGCACTATTTGTTATGTAAGTGCATTTCTGTTGCTCTCACTGTAATCTTGTTCACTTCCCTTCAGACTGCTTGCACTTCCTTGCACTTTCTTTATTTTAGTTGCTCTTTTGATTGCCAATACTATACTGGCCTCATGGCCATCATTACATTGATCTCCATTAATTTCCATTCTTTCCTGTCTCTCTTTTGGCTTTTGACATCACTTACTTCATAGTTACATACTCCCCATGTAGCTACACATATACCTGTTGAGAATGTGATCTGGAATTATGGTAGTGTCTTGGAGTTTCGCCCAGAGGGCTTGGAATTTCTCCCCAACCCTCAGAATTAAATTCTGATGTCACTACACTTACTAATTATGGTACTATAAATTTTCTGCACTGTTCTTTTCCACCTCAGTGATTACTTCGTACAGAGGTGAGCATACTTATACTTACATTCATTTACTTGGTACTGATGTAGTGTAGATACTCATACCTTCGTTAGGTACTAATAAAGTGATTACTTCATACACTGAGATACTCATACCTTTGTTAGGTTATGAGCCCCACTCTCACACTCTAATTCCAAAAGAGTTAATACACAGCAACACTACCCACTATGGCAAAAGATGATCATTCCTTACAAGTCCCAACCCTAAATGCAGACGGAAGCAACTGGCTATACTACAAGGCTCGGGTTGAATGGGCCATCAGCTCGAAAGGGCTGATTGGACACCTGACCAGCTTGGATGCAAAACCAGAGGACCCCTCAGCAGGGAAAGACTCCTCCTGGAAGCCCACAGCCACAGAGCAAAAACTTGTTAATGAATACCCAGAAAAACTTTGGCAATGGGCTAAGGATGATGGATACATCAAGCAAGTGATTGCTGTATCGCTCCTGGAATCTCTGTTCCTTCAAGTCCTGAAGGAAGAGACTGCGAAGAGTGTGTGGGGTGTCCTCACTGACCTTTTCCAAAACCGCTCTTGCATTGTCACAATCGACCTTCAGAGAAAACTCCAAGAATCCTGCAGTGCAGAAAAAGGCAATGTCTGCACTTGCTTTGACAAGATGCACACACTGCATGAACAACTTGCTGCACTTGGACAGTCAATCACAGATGATGACTTCACAGCCATCATCCTCAGCTCACTTCCTGCTTCATATGACTCCAACCTTGTAGCTATGACATCTTCAGCCCTAGTCATGCAAAAGGACCTACCTCTAGACTTTATCATCAAAGTAATTTCTGATGAATATGATAGGTGCCAAATGCAGATGCAGAGAGGCAATTCTGGAAACTCCGGAAATTCCAAAGACACAGCTTACTCAGCAAAGGATGGAAAGAAGTCCACTTGTGAAAATTGTGGAAAGAAAGGTCTCAGCAGAGACCAATGCTGGGAAGAGGGTGGCAGAAAAGCTGGGCAAGTGCCCAAGTGGTTCCAGAACAAGGGAAAAGGGAAAAAGAAGGAGAAAGGCACTGGAAAAGCGGCCACTGCGGCCAGTGCATCAGCCAGCTTGAGCACACAAACCAGCACTGACTCAGAACCCAATGTAGTTTGGCTAGCACACCTGCAGGATGATGACTGGCTTACAGAAATTGCAGAGGAAGAAATTCTGAACCCCCAGGACATCGTTAACAATGAAGAAGACGCATATACAAGCAACTGTGACCATGTTCTCCTTGCAGGTGAAAACCTAAATTCTGCAGAAGAGACCATCCTGTTTGACTCTGGCACTTCATGTCATATGTCCTCCTATCACAGCAAATTCCTTGATTACAAGCCAATCATACCCAAACCTATCACTGTGGCCAACAACCACACCTTTCATGCCATTGGAAAAGGCAACCTTGCAATCTCACTCCCAAATGGTACCAACCAGACCCACATTTGACTCAAGGACATGCTCTATGCTCCCAGGATGGGAATCACACTCATTTCTGTCAGCAAACTTGACATTGCTGGGTATGTGGCATTATTCCATGACAAGCGTTGTCAAATCTTCGACACTCAGAAAAAGAAAGTAGCCGAAATTCCGATGCAAAGGGCCTCTACTGCCTCAAACAAGCTCATCACACCTTTGCAGGCCTAGCTAAGGCCACAGACTCCCTCACCATGGAGGAGATACACATCAGGCTTGGCCACATCGCTCCTGAAGCCATCCAGCACATGCTGAAGGATGGCACAATCAGCAGAATTAAACTGGACAATGCACATTCCACCATGGGTGCATGCAATTCATGTGAATATGCCAAAGTGACTCGGAAGCCCATTGGGAAGGAGCGTGACCCACCCCACTGTGAACATCTAGGTGATGAGGTCCACACAGATCTCTGGGGACCTTCTCCAGTCCAAACCCCAGGCCATAGTCAATACTACATGTCATTCACAGACAACCACACTTGTTATACCACCCTATTCTTGCAGAAGATGAAGACTGAGACCTTCAAGTCATACAAAGCCTATGAAGCATGGCTGAACATGCAGTTTGACACCAAAGTCAAGCAACTTCACTTGGACCATGGGGGAGAATATCTTAGTGCGGAATTTTCGGAATATCTGAAATCCCAAGGCACAGAACAACACAGAACTGTCCATGATACCCCCAAACACAACAGAGTTGCAGAATGACTCAACAGAACACTCGTTGAGCATGTACGTGCGATGATTCACACTAGTGGCCTACCCAAGAACCTCTGGGGGGAGGCCATTATGCATGTGACCTGGCTCAAAAACCACTCATCAACTCGCCATCTAGGCACAAAAACTCCCTATGAAATGCTCTACCAAAGACCACCTGACCTCTCAAGAATTCCGGTCTGGGGATGTCATGTCAAGGTCCATGACACCTCTGGCTCCAAACTAGACATGTGAGCCTGAGATGGACACTGGGTAGGTTTTGATCCTGAGAGTGATGGCCACTGCATCTACTGGCCTGACACATGAACAATCGGAATTGAAAGAAGTGTCATTTTCGAGTGCTGGGATGTGTCTGTACCACATGGTGTGCTGCTCAAGGGGGAGCAGGGGAATTCCGACACCTCAGAAAGAAATTCCGAAGCCTCAAAACGAAATTCCGAAGCCTCAGAACAGAACTCCGCAGCTTCACAGGGAAATTCTGAGGCCCCACAGATGGTCGAGTGACCCACCAAAGCAACTTCAGAAATTCTGAGACTCATTTCGGACCCACTTGGAGACAATTTCGAAACACCTCCACCTCAACCTTGTTGTTCCACTCACCAGCACTTTGAATCAGACTATATGAGGTGCCTACATACAGGGGAAGGCACTTGTGATGGGCACATCCCTCTCGACTTTGTAAAAGAACTCTGAGAGAGTGATAGCAACCCAAACAGCCCGAAATCCCGAGAAAACACTACCTACATATTTGACAAAGAACTAGCTGCTGATGAAGATGACACCAACATTGTATATGCTATGGTGGCAGGGATGGCTGAAGCCAAAGGGCTGGACCCATCAACAGTACAGGAGGCAAAATCCTGAGCTGACTGGCCAAAGTGGCAAAATGCCATAAATGCGGAATTACAGAGCCTAGAGGAAGCACATACCTGGGATGTAACTGAGTGCCCCAAAGGTGCAAACATGGTAGGATGCAAATGGGTCTTCAAGATCAAATGCAATGCTGCCAGAGAAATCGAGAAGTACAAAACCTGCCTAGTCACTAAGGGCTACTCTCAGATCCAGAGCATTGACTATGACAAAACATATGCTCCTGTCACAAGACTTGCATCTTGTCAAGTCTGAGCCTACTCCGACCAACTCTGATGCTTAACAAGGTCTAGAGAAGGGTCCAGAAGCAAGTCCAACACAGGGAAGCAGGACTCCAACTAGTGGAGTGTCAGCAGGAATGAAGTCCACTGAGACAAAGGCAGAGCAGAGTGAGGGCATCAGGTTTAGCTCATGTGCTACCCCCTTGCACAATTTCAGCCCTTGTATTTCAGAGGGAGAGTACAGATGGAGAGTCAGAGATAACTCCAACAGGCAGAAGTCAGAGACAGAAGGAGTAGGAACTAAGTTGATATTTGTACTGAGGAATGGCAGAGTATGATACATGCTTTTATACTACTATGGAGGTATAGTAACCAGAATTGGAACTGACATATGGAGACCCAGAAATTTTCAAGTAAAAACTTCCTAGACAACAAATGAAGGGTAGACAGAAGACATACGAACAGGTAACATAGAACATCCAGAAAAGGAAACAGTCCAGGTGCTGGACCATGCAGTGTGTGTGCTGCAGAGTACCTGACTGCGTGCTGTCAGGGAGAAGTCCAAAGGTCATCACATGACCCCTCAGAGAACAGTCTGCCCAGTCTGGTAGGAGAGCAACACAAGTCTGACAGCAGTCAGAGCAGAGATGGTTCGTAGATGACAGAAGGTGGGCAGAGTTGGTGTGGAGTGAGAGAATGACTGGCAGAAGAGGGTGCAGAGTGAGTAAGGACTCAGAGTGAACACACAGTTATGACAGTGCCCCCCCCCCCCTTAGGGCCTGAACCCCTGAAGGCCACATGTATGGGACGAGATCAACATGAGTTGATCATTTGAAATTATTTTGATGCCTCGAGGATGATGGCTTTAGCTGCAGTGGAGCTCCATCAGAGTTTGAAGTACCGCTTAAAAACACGTGTTAGGGTACTGAACCTTTGTCCTTTCCTCCCATCATCATGCCTTCCCAGTGCCAGAGCAAGACCCCCCAACCAACCCCTGGCCATGTCCGTGACTATTCCCAAGTTGCGGATGAAGAGCTGGTCATCCTGACCGATGACTCCACCAACACCGAGCAAGAGAAGTCCATGGAGAAGGCATGCCAACAAGAGGAGGCCAAGCAGAGAGAGAGAGAGCATGAGGCAGAGCGCAAGGCCAAGTGCAAGGAGGCCAAGAGGCAGAAGGTGGAGGAGGAGCAGTTGGAGGCAGAGCAGAAGAAGAGAGTGGAAGAGGAGGCTCAGAAGAGAAGGGCGATGGAGGAAGAGGCAGAGAGGCAGAGGCAGAGAGCCTCTCCAGAGAGGGCCCAGGCCATGCAGAGGTGAGTAGCAGACTACTGCGAGTCAGGTGGAGCTGACCTATATTTCATTTTATTTTTATTTTTTTGTCTTTAGTTTGTATATTTTTGTACTACTATGAGATAGACTTGTGATTTTGTTTGTGACTCTGAGAAGTGAAACAGATAAGCAGAGAAAATTCTAAAGTACTTAAGGTAGTTTGGTAAGAGGTGGAGTTGGCCCATGGAGGAGGATTATGTAGGTGGAGTATTATGGCAGAGGTTGGTACGGGCCAGGTTTGTGTGGATAGCATTCATGGAAAGCAGATACTATGTTGGAAGCATGATCTAGCTCAGTTGCAAGCAACCAAGAGGTTTCTTTGTCGGTGTTCTCATAACCAGCCCAGCAGACTAGATACAAGAGTTGACAGTGGCAGCAACAGTGGTCCACCTTAGAGTCAAGTATCTCCAATACTTCATACTCAAGGTCACCATCGACATCCACTGGTGGAGGCAGAGGTTGTTGTTGGTTTGGGAAAGGGTTAGTCGCTGCAGCTTCCAGTTGTGAGACATGGAAGACCAGATGTATCGAGTGCATAGAGTCAGGGAGCTTAAGGGTGACCAAATGTGTACCTGGCCTGGCCAAGATGGTGAACAGACCTAAGTACTTTTCAGAGAGTTTTTCCAAAGGATGAGTGGAGCAGAAGTACTTGGTTTGATGTAGGCCTGTTCTCCAACCTTAAACTCAGGCAGAGGTATGTGCTTGGCATCTGCTGGACCCTGGTAGTGCTGCTGAGCAGCGGACATTTCGGAGTGGAGGAAGTCATGAAGGGTGGAGAGCTCAACAACATAGTCATGAGCCCTTGGGGAAGTGAAGTCTTGGTCAGGGACCACAGACAGGTTTGGATGGTATCCCTTGTTAGTGAAGAAGGGAGAAACTCCAGTAGTTGCACTTGGTGTGTTGTTGAAAGTGAACTCCACTAGAGGTAACAGCTCAGCCCAGTTGTCTTGTTGGTAGTTACAGTGGACATGGAGGTACTGTTCGAGGGTCTGGTTCATTCACTTGGTCTGGCCATTGCCTTCTGGGTGGTAACCCGAAGTGAAGTGAAGATGCATGTCAAGGGCCTTTCCTAAAGAGCAGAAGAAGTGTGAGACGAACTCAGGACCTCTGTCAGAGGTGACATTAGCTGGCACTCTGTGCTTGGAGAAGACATGGGTAAGGAAGAGCTTAGTGAGTTTGGCAGAGGTGACAGAATCATGAGTGGGGATGAACACTGCTTGCTTTGAGAGGCAGTCCACTACCATGAGGATGGCAGAGTAGCCATTGGAGTTGGGCAGGTGTTCAATGAAATCCATGGAGATGGAGTTCCAAGGTCTCTCTGGGATGGGGAGTTGCTTCAGTAGACCATAGGGGCAGTGATGCAGAGTTTTGCTGTGTCCACAGGTGGTGCAAGACCTGATGTATTCTTTCACATTGGAGTGGAGGTTAGGTCACACATAGTCCCTGCAGACAAGTTCTAGGGTGCAGTTTTGCCTGAAATGGCCTGCTAGAGGATGGTCATGCTTAAACCAAAGCACTCAAAGGTGGAGGTCATCAATGTCAGGGACAAAGATGCGACTGTCGAGGTGGAGTAGACCATTGGAGTCCAGAGACCACCAAGGCTTAGTCGGAGTTGGAAGGTGGCTGGCAGAGACAGGGTTGGAGGGTAGGGTGGAGATGATGTTGGAGTGCAAGCACTCAACATCAAAGACCATGGCGGCATGGAGCACAGGTGCCATGAGGGTGGTGGTATGGAGGGATGACACGAGTTGCTCCTGTGTAAACATAGTGCGGAGATTGTGAGGATTTACCTGCGCATAGTCCCTATCCCCCCCTTTTGGGTAGATATCCCAACATTGCGTAAGTGTGTCAGGTTTGGCTCCAAGGCAGCCAGGTCAGAAGCAGATGGAAAGGTTGAACTGGGAAAGGTACTCTGACCAGCAGGCCTGTCGACAAGTGAGAACCTTAGAGGTGGAGAAATACTCAAGGTTTTTGTGGTCCATCACCATGTCAACAGGTAAGGCAGAACCTTCTAGGTAATGCCACTAATGGTGGAAAGCCTTGAAGATAGCCAACAGCTCCTTGTCATGGGTATCATAGTTGAGTTCTGGCACGGTCATGGTGCGAGAGTAGAAAGCGACTGGGTGGAGTTCACCATCAGAGCAGGTGATCAACAAAATGCCAGCAATGGCATAGTCAGAGGCATTGGTTTCAACTGTAAGCGGAGCATCAGGAACCCAATGAGTGAGAATAGGAGTGGAGCTGAAGGCATCCTTCAGGTGGAGGAAAGCGGAGCAGCACTCCTTGGAAAAGTTCCAAGGAGCACCCTTTCATGTGAGGCAAGTGAGTGGAATGATGATGTCAGAGTAGTTATTAATGAATCGTCTGTAGAAATTTGCAAAACCAAGGAAAGACTGGATGTCTCGCACCTTCTGCAGCTCAGGCCAGTTGTGGACTGCCTGAACCTTCTCAGTGGACATGGTGAGACCGGAGGGAGAAAGAACATAACTGAGGTACTCAATGGAGTTGGAGTGAAACTTGCACTTCTCCAGCTTGGCATAAAGGCCATGCTTTCGAAGGTGGTGGAGTACCTCTTTTACATGTTTGTGGTGTGACTCCATGTTCTGCAAGTAAATTAGGATGTCATTGAGGTATACCATGACACAGACATCAAGCATGTCTGCAAAGATGCTATTGATGAATCACTGGAAGGCTGCTGGCACATTAGTCAGACCAAATGGCATTACTTGCCACTCATAAGAACCATAACGAGTGCAGAATGCCATTTTCCATTCATCTCGATCTGTGATGCAGACTAGATGATAGGCATGGTGGAGGTCAATCTTGGTATAGACTTTAGCGTGGCTTGGAGAGTCAAGTAGGTTGGAGATGAGTGGCAGTGGATAGCGGTCTTTTTTCATGATTTTATTGAGTCCTCAATAGTCTACACAGAGGCAGAGTGAACCATCCTTCTTTTTTATGAAGAGGACAGGGGCACCATGAGCAGAGGTGGACTGCTTGATGAAACTGTAGCCAAGATGCTCATCAATAAAGGTGCATAGAGCTTCAAGCTCTGGCAGAGACAGAGAGTAGATTGTGCCAATGGGTGGAGAGGCTCCTTCCTTGAGGTCAATCTTGAGATCAAACAAGCAGTGTGGCAGAAGTTCTGTGGCCTTGTCTTTACTAAAGATGTCGGCAAACTTGTGATATTCAGGAGGAACCGAGGAGAGGTCAGGAGGCGGAGAAGAAGTGGAGGATGCACGAAGCTTCACATCATCAGCAGAGAGCTGTAAGCAGAACTGTCTAGAGCCAGGGAGAGCACAGGCTCTGACATATGCAGCAGCATTGATGAGTGAGATGAGTGGAGTGGAGCATGGTGAGTCTGTCAGAGGTGCAGTTGGAGCTGCAAATAGAGTGGAGGGTGTCGGATCCAGAGCAGAGGTCGCAGCAGAAGATGACAAAGGCACCTGGGGTGTTGGCATTCCCTGTAGTGATGGTTTGAATGATATACTGCCCAGTACCCAGTCAATTGATGGATTGAAGCAGGTGAGCCAGTTGTGTCCTAATACCAGTGAACATGAAGAATCCAATGAAGTAACATAAAATGAAATGGAATTGACATTGCCAGAAGGAAAGCAGAGGGAAAGATCTACTTCTTGGGAAATGACAGCATTTGTACTACCATTGAACAAGTGGAGCGGAATTGGTGGAGAAACGGAGGAAACAGGAATGGCATATTTTTTGATTATAGATGGGTCTACGAAACAATGAGAAGAGCCAGAATTGATCAACACAGACACAGTATCAACAGAATAGTCAAGAAGAATTACAGACAGGAGTAAAGAACTGGGACCAGAAAGAGCGGACATGTTGAGTTGGATGTCCAGTTGTGCACAGTTGGGATCAATGCTTCCTCCAGGCTGTGCGAGCTCCCTGGAGGAATGGACTAATTTTTTGGCTCTGCCTTCTCTGCAGTCGGAGGAGGCAGAGTTCCAGCTGTAGCTGCATGGGCTTTGGCTGTGCAGGAGGTGGACTTGGGACAGTCCTTGGCAGAGTGGCCAGCCTTGCCACAGAAGAGGCAGAGGTTGTTCTTCATCCTGTGCTGGCATTCAGCGGAGGTGAGTTTGCCATCCTTGCCCAGAAGATGGGCAATATCAGACTTGGGTGGATCTTTCTGTTTACCCTTGCCCTTGATGTCAGACTTTGGAGTGGAGGAGGAGGAGGATGATTTAGGTTTATTGTCAGAGTTGGAAGACTGCGACTTGTTGGAGGCAGACTTGGTGGTGCGTGAGATTTCTGCTTTGCGCTCCCAGTAGTGCGCATCGATGGTCTGGGCAAGTTCACAGAGTTGTGTGAGGGTAGAAGGCTTTCCAACTCAAGTGATCTCATCTTTGATGCAGTCTGGAAGTCCACTATAGAAGTGGTGGTGGAGTGCACTGACACCATAGTCCTTGACTTGTGAAGCCCAGCGATTGAACTCCATGACATATTTGGTAATTCGAGAACCATCTTTCATAGTAAGGTTCTCGAGTTGTTGGATGGCATCCACTATGGCATCATGCAGACCGAAATTAGTTGTGAGTTCTTGTAAGAACTCATGATAGTTGTCCATCCAGAGCAGGCAGTCGTAGTTGTCGGGGTTTAGCAGGTCTGGCTCGAACCAAGCCAGGGCCATACCCTTAAGATAAGACTGAGCAAAGGTAACTTTTGCTCTGTCAGAGCAGAATGTGTGAGGGCAGTCTTGGAAGTTCAGCTCGCATTGTACGAGGAACTCATGGAGTTTCTTAGGGTCGGAGCCGTCAAAGGTGTCAGGTTCGCAGACTTTGGTTTTCGGAGTGGAGTCCCCAGTGTGTGAACTAGACCGCGCAAGTGCATGGACAGCTCTAGCAAGAGCTACAAGGGGATCCTCTGGCAGCTCACTGTCATAGTCGTGCCTCGACTCCGGCCGGACTCGGCCTTGCACTCACTCAGTCCGGCCTCGGCCTCACCTGTCCCATATCTCCAGTTGGTCTAGCGCAGTAGACACTGCTTTGCAGTGTCTGTCACTTCGGTTAAGTCCTCGCCCGGTCGTGTCCCCGGTCCACTCTGTCCCGGTCTCCATTGTCTTTGTCACACCTTACTAATACCTGTCTTACCAATCACCTTAGCAATCCTTGTGAGACCGGCATTACTGGTCTCCGTACTATAGTTACTTCTGGTATATAAACTCGTAGATACTCAGCCTGTACTCCTTAGTCTGAAATCAACTAAGTATCTCCTGATAACCCCACCTCGGCCTCGGACTCGGACTGAGATCCATGCAAGGGAATAGCGCTGTATCTTCAGTCGCTAAGTCCAATCAGTCCAACTACCTGTATCCTCGACTCCTCTCCTGATCCCGACCCCTCGGCCTCGCGCCCACATCGGTCTCCGGTCCGGACTCAGCCCGGACAATCCTCGTACTTAACACTCACACAGCAAGCATTTTACAATTTTCTTTGTACAAACATAGGGAAAAAAAATCTTTGAAAAGATACTTTGTTTTATCTCATGTTCTCTGCTGAAACAACTGGCAATAATGTTGAATTTTGAAAGGTGTTTCTGACAGAAAACAAGACACAGTGGATTTCCAATGTTTTCTTGGTGAAAAACAATTACCATGACCCACCACCAAAAACCAAAAACAATCATCAAAAAATTATTAGTACTGTTTTCTACATGTTATGCAATACATTAATCAAATACTTTACCACAAAATAATTTAAACACACTGATCATTGAAGAACATGTAATGTTACATAGAACATCAAAAGTAAATGATATATGTTTTGTATGTGATAATAATAAAAACATTTGGCCAAGTCTTTCAATGTTCACCTGAAAAAAAAACAGAACAGCAGTTCAATGTTTTCTCTAAAAACATGACATGCTAAACTACAATTTTTATGTACAAGAACATGGTACTCAGAGCATGCCAAATGTTCTAGGTCAAATTACAGTATCTTATCTCCCAGAAAACATGATAAATAAATAATGTATTAAAATATCCTGTTCTACCACAGAATAACTGTGAATTAGGCATGTTATATGTAGAGGTGTTGTGAAGGTTCTGAGCTGTTTAGGTTCATTTGTGGGCATGACTGCCTTGTGCACAGATCCAAGTTTGTCTCTCTTTGACATTGTTTCATAGATGACAAGCTGACCACTCCCTTCCAGTGTGCTTGACTTGTTTTTCCAATCTTTCAGCATCTCTGCCCTAGCTGCATCATCAGGCCTCTTGCTGCTCTGCTCTGCTGTGCACTTAGTCCCTCAGTAGCTTGTCAGCATACTGAGGTCTATCTACAGATTCCACAATTATATCCTAAAATAAAAGATGAAACACATAAAACAGTACAATGTATCACTGATAAAATGACTCATCCAGTTCTTCCAATGAGGACCATGGTGGGTCTGTCATGCACAAAATATCCTGTTTGACAGTTGTGGACAGACAAACATGACAATTTTACTCATTGAATTATTCCAATATGGCACAACATTCCAGGGGTGTTACAAATGTATACTAGGCATATTTAGGACATAACAATGCAATCTGCATGAGCCAATTTTTGTTATACTAAGTTTTTGAAATTTTGACCCAAAAATGTGGCCAGCCCCCAAAAGAATTTGTAAAAATCCTGGAAAAAGCGGAATAAGTAGCATTAGCCTAGTACAGTATGATTGCAATGTCAGGGTACAGCTGTCACACTAGTGAGGAGCAGAAAAAATTGAGCAAGTCTGAGGTTTGTGGTCATGTGAATTGCTGATCTTAGACACAGGAATGCCCTTGAAAACCCACTGTAACATGCAACATGGCTGGTCTGCATAACCAGAGCTCAGCTGTTGTTGAACCAGGCAATGTATCATTCCCTGATACACCCAAATCTGACAAGGATCAGCACACAAGCAAATGCATGAGGACACAATCTCATGCTCCCAGCCCTGAGGCAGAAGATGAAGAACTGGAGTGGAAATGCACCAATGTACTTGACAGTTTGAAGTTTACAGCCAGTGAGAGTGAGTCAGAGGATGAGCTTGAACATGATGATGCCACATTCCAAGTCATGGGTGTTGGTGAGGCTGATCTCTGTGCTCAGTTGGTCAACCTTGCCATTAGTGCTGGTGATGACCCTCTTGGTGAGACTTGGTTACCTCTGAGAGAAGCAAAGTGTGCTGCCCAATGAAAGCAGTCACTCAGATGCCCCAAGGAATACAAGAAGGGTCCTGATGTCCATCAGCTCTCACAGAAAGCCATGACATTAATCCTACCTTATATAGGGTTAATAACATGCTACCACACCCTAAGTACCACATTCAATCTAACCAAAATTTTGGCCACCCTAAATAGTCATGGGAAAAACTTTGGACCACTGTTTTTTGATGTATTTTCACCTGTAGCATCTGAATCAAGTGTTAGTTTGCCCCCAAAAAGTCATGGGAATCCAGAATCAAAATCATTGTGTTTGTCTGTCCACAACTGTACCACAGAACATGATAAATAAATAGTGTAATAAAATATCAATATCCTGTTCCACCATGGAGCATTATAAACTGTGAAGTAAGCATGTTATATGTAGAGGTGTTGTGAAGGTTCTGAGCTGTACAGTTATTGTCAGACTGCTGCCTACTGCAAATACAGTGCTGAACTCCCCATTTCTTGCATGAACTGCCTTGTGCTCTTTCACTTTCAAAAGTGGACTGGGGACATTCATGAGTGGTGGGGGTGCTATCAGAGGCTACTCTTTCTCCAGTCAGTCAGGGCAACCATGGATTTTGGACTATCCTGTTCTACCACAGAACATTATAATGTGTGTCATCAATGTGTTGTTGCAAGAAAAAACAACAAAGGACACAGAATACTCAAGTATAAAAAGTCAGGTGGCACATATCATGACTGACTGAGGTTTATTCCATGAGATAAGATCATGTGACAGCATGTGATGGGGTGGTTGAGCAAGGACAAGCAGTGATAGCATTGATGGTTACAGATGCCACTTATCATGATCTGTGGTACAACAAGACACTTTAATACATTCTTTATTTATCATGTTCTCTGGGAGACAAAACAGTGTGATTTGATTGAAAATATTTAGCATGTTGATATGGAATCTCAGTAGCATGTTTTTGCACATAACAAATATTGTTTTAAATGTCATGTTTATGAAGTAAACATTGAGCCAATAATCTGATGTTTTGTGGGTCAACATTGAAAGACTTGGTTAAAGGTTATTAGTATTATCACATACAAAACATTGATCATTTACTTGTGATGTTCTATGTAACATCACACATTCTCTAATGACTAGTGTGTTTAAATTATTTCATGTTACAACATTTGATTAATCAATTACATAACATGCAGAAAACAGTGCTAATATTTTTTTTGATGATTTTTTTTGGTTTTTGGTGGTGGGTCATAGTAACTGTTTTTCACCAGCAAAACATTGGAAATCTACTGTGCCATGTTTTCTGTCAGAAAAGCCATTCAATACATAAGATTATTTCCACTTGTTCAAGCAGAGAGCATGTGATAAAATAGAGTATCTTTTAAAAGGATTTTTTTTCGCATGTTTGTGCAAAGAAAATTGTAAAATGCTTGCTGTGTCAGCCAGGTCTTTGGGGACATCCCCATCACCACTGCCCCTGCCATCAGGATCACCATCAGGATAATCAGGGTCAGGGTTGGGTCCATCATCTTGGTTATGAGGAGGTGGAGTATGGAAGGTTGTTGGGTAGAGGTCAGAGTGACCAGCCTGTGAAGCACTTTCACCTTCAGTGTGAGAGTGGCATCAAGCGGAAAAAGATTGGAACTGCTCAACAACAGAAGGGAGTCGACATGGATTAGCTAGTGCAACAGCGAGGTTCTCAGCGACCTCTCTCTGGGGTTGAGCTTGAGTTCTCATAATGGTGTAAGTTTTTCAGAAGACAGAAAAGGAGATTGTACAAGTGCGAGTATGAATATACTGTCAAGTCCAGGCCTACTCCGACCAACTCCAATGCTAAACAAGGTCTAGAGAGTGGTTCGGAAGCAAGTCCAATACAAAGAAACAGAACTCCGACTAGCAGAGTGTTGGCAGGAATGAAGACTGCCAAGACAAAGGCGGAGCAGAGTGAGGGTGTTGTGTTTAGCTCGTGTGCTACCCCCTTGCACGATCTCAGCCCTTGTATTTCAGAGGGAGAGTACAAACAGAGAGTCAGAGGTAACTCCGACAGGCAGAAGTCGGAGACAGAGGGAGTAGGAACTAGTTGATATTCATACTGAGGAATGGTGGAGTATGATACATGCTTTTATACTACTATGGAGGTATAGTAACTGGAATCAGAACTGACATATGGAGACCCAGAAATTTTCAAGTAAAAACTTCCTAGATGACAAATGAAGGGTAGACAGAAGACATATGAATGGGTAACATAGAACATCCAGAAAAGGAAACAGTCCAGGTGCTGGACCATGTGGTGCACATGCTGCAGAGTACCTGACTGTGTGCTGTCAGGGAGAAGTCCAAAGGTCGTCACATGACCCCTCAGAGAATGGTCTGCCCAGTCCAGTAGGAGAGCAACACAAGTCTGACAGCAGTCAGAGTGGAGATGGTTCATAGACAACAGAAGGTGGGTGGAGTTGGTGCAGAGTGAGCAAATGACCGGCAGAAGAGGGTGTGGAGTGAGTAAAGACTTAGAGTGAATGCACGGTTATGACACATCTCTCTGCACCATACTAGCAATTGCTGCATGCAATGACTGGGATATCAATGTATTCAATTTCCACTTGGCATTCCTCAATGGCAAACTTGGAGATGGTGAAGACATCTACATGGAGCTCCCTGAGGGCTATGCTGTAGGGCGGAATTTTGCCTGTCCAGTTGGGAAGCTAAATGTAGCATTATGCAGCTCGAAACAAGGCGCACTTTGGTGGTACCAGAAGCTATGCACTACTCTTGCAGACCTTGGGCTCACCAGGGCACATGCTGACTGGGGAGTATTCTATGGTCATATAGGATTGGAAATCCTCATCCTTGCCAGCCACGTTGATGACTGCACTGTAACAGGCAGTTCCCCATTGTTAATTCACTTGTTCAAACAGGAGATCAGCACTCGTTTTAAAATCTCTGACCTAGGGCCCATCAGTTGGCTACTTGGGATGAAGGTGACATGGAACAGAGAAGCCTGCACCATATTGCCATCCCAGCAGTTGTATGTTGAGGCCATCCTAACAAAATACAACCTTGCTGACTGCAAACCTGCCACAATTCCAATGGACCCTGGCATAAAACTCTCCTGCAGAGAAATTCCGCAGCCAGCCAAAGAAGCTGCATGCATGAAGAATGTACCCTACCATGCTGCCGTTGGCTCCCTCATGCACCTTGCCATTGGAACATGCCCTGACATTGCATTTGCTGTCTCCACAGTCGCGCAGTTCAACAATGCACCCAACATGACTCACTGGGAGGCCGTGAAATGAATCTACAGGCATATCTCAGGCACAAAAGCGCTCGCTTTGATGTTCAGAAATTCAGAACAAGGTCTTGAGGGCTATACTGATGCAGACAGAGCTTCTCAGGAGCATCAACATGATATAAGCAGATATGCCTACCTACTAGATGGTGGAGCTATCAGTTGGGCTTTGCAGAAACAAGAACTCATAACACTCTCCACTGCTGAAGCAGAGTATGTTGCAGCAACTCATGCAGCCAAAGAGGGCCTGTGACTTCAACAACTCATCGGGGAAGTTTTCCGACCACTCAAACATCCTATCCCACTGTATTCTGACAGCCAATCCACCATCACACTCACCAAGGATGGCAGTTACCATGCTTGCACCAAGCACATTGATATACAATACCATTTCATTTGTTTCACTGTGGAAAACCATTCCTTTCGTTTAATTTATTGTCCTACTGATGACATGGTTTCCAATACCCTTACCAAACCTTTACCTAGCATCAAGGTGAAACACTTTGCATCTGCACTCGGACTTCATTCTGATTGAGGGGGAGTGTCAAGAATGCAATCCAGAATTATGGTATTGTCTCAGAGTTTCGCCCAGAGGGCTCAGAATTTCTCCCCAACCCTCGGAATTAAATTCCGATGTCACTATGCTTACTAATTATGGTACTATAAATTTTCCACACCGTTCTTTTCCACCTCAGTGATTACTTCATACAGAGGTGAGCATACTTATACTTACATTCATTTACTTGGTACTGACATAGTGTCATGACCATGACACCAGCGTAAGCCCCTGACACCTACTCCACCCTCCTCCGACCCTCCCAACACATCTCCACACCTCTCCGAGGTCCCCTGTCCGTGTTCTGACCAACTCCACTCAACTCCGCCCTAAGGTTGGTCATGTGGGCTGTCGGACTTGCAGCCCTGCATTCTAGATAGGGTTCCACCCTCATGTCGGTTTTCTCCATTCTTCCGCTCCTTCGGTATTTACCCTCTCTTCCTCGTTGTAGTAGTTTCCTTGTCTCAATTAAGGTCCCCATCATCCCTACCCTCTATCCCTTGTGTCGGAAGGACTCTAACCCACTATACACTTATTGGTTTACATTCCATACTGCACTGCCCTTGACCTACATCGTATATAAGGCCACGTAGTACTCTGATGTAATCAGTACAAATATCAAATAAAGTCCCCACCTTTGACTCCCTCTCAGTCCCCTCCGGAGTTTTGTCTCCACTTCCTCTGAGTCCGCTCCACCTCTGAAATACGAGGGCTGAGCTCGCACAAGGGGGGCAGCACACTAGCTGAACCCAACGCCCTCTCATCCGACCTCTGACCTCTGATCTCTGGCTCTGACTCCGACCTCAGCCTCCGAGACTTTCCTTCATACCCCTCCGCTCACTGTTTGTTGAATATCTCACCACCCAGTGGTTGGATTTGCTTCGGACTTTGACCACTGTACTCCACAGCCCAACCCGCTCCAACTCCGCCCTAAGAAGGAGCCAGGGGTGTTGTCCAACTTTGACACATAGTGTAGATACTCATACCTTCATTAGGTACTAATAAAGTGATTACTTTGTACACTGAAATACTCATACCTTTGTTAATACCTGTCTTCATTGACAGGAAAAATAACAACTTGGAAGCCCCCAGGATAGAGACAGAGAGAGCAAGCAGAGTAATGATATTGACATGATCCCTTCACTTTCCCCTGCCTAGCACTGAGTCACAGGCATAGTTCTGACAGATTTCTAGGCAGGCTTGAGGCCTGCACACTCCTTAATCCATTGCACTTTTCATTTACAGGTCAAGTAACATGCACGATTCAGTTGCCTTCACTCCTACCACCTTCCTACTACTAGAGCGACTCCCCTTGGGTCAAACTCACCCCTTCAGATCGCCTATCCCTAGGCTGGAGCCCACATCCCCATACTAGGTAGCAGATACCTGCTCCCCATGCCACACTCATCTACCTTTCCACTATCCAACAAGGAGACTGCTCGCTCGATGAATACATTGCCGACTTCTGCAACTGCCTCAACAAGGCCCAGATATCTACCAAAGACTTGACTGCAGCAGTCTCCTTTGGGAAAGGCTTTAATGAAGAAATCAACAAGTGGATCCTCATGGCTGGCCATAAGCCAGACACTGTCAAAGACTGGATCTGCCAAGCAATGGCAGCATGTGCAGCTATGGCAACCCTCAAGGTCTTCTCTGGAAAGGTGACCTACCAGGACTGCTCCTACCTCTGGAAGCAAGAACAAACTTCTCACAGATCAAAGTCTCATTCATCTCCGAAGACTCCATACCAAGACCCTTATGCCATGGATGTTGATTGGAAATCTAAGGTCCAATCACAGAGCAAAGCTCCTACCTGTTATGGATGCAGTAAGACAGGGCACATGAAGTCTAAATGCCCCTCATCTGCGACAAGCAGTAAGTCTTCCTTGGCCCAGAAATTCTGTACTCACATCCTGGCAATGCTCAAGGAGTTTGACAAAGCTTCAGAAGACCAAGAAGACCAAGAACCCAAAGACAAATACAGTGGCTCACAAAATTGTCCCAATGTTTGCATGTTTTGCATTAATCATGGTGTAGTGAGTGAACTATCATTATGGAGTCCAAGGTGTTGGTGGATGGATTAAAGCAGCTGGTCATGGCTCTCTGATGAGCCATATTACATAATATTTGGATAGAAATTGATGACAAAATACCCAAATGAAAATGAGAGCTCATTGGGACAATTATGTAACTTTGTGATATACTGGAGATGTAGTCCTTGGGAACACATATAAAACATGGTGAGATGCTCACCAATGCTTACTTAATGTATTACATGGTCTACTGAATGACTTGTCAACAAACAAACAATGCCAAACAGTGATTTTGCACCCCTAAGCCTCCTTGCTGTAACACAAGTCAAAAAATCACCATTCTGGCTCATCAGGGACATTCTGTCAGGGCAACCTCAGCAAATGCTGGTGTACACTATAGTATAATCAATGAAATATGCTGTCAGCACCATTGGTCTCTTCAGAAACCTGCTGGAAGTCATCTCCTGCACTGTTTCCCCACCAATGCCCCATGTGTCCTGGAACTAATCAGTACTGTGAGAGCTGAGAATGATGTGGAGGTCCAATCTGGCATTCATCCTATCATAAACAAACCAATCACCCATTAACTAGTCCATTTTGGTGAAGGGGAAACTGGTATGGAGGTCAGGGTGAAGCTAAACCCTCTCTCACTCCAGGTACCATGGGAGGGATATGCTACTGAGCTACCAGGTTGCACATTCCTGGCCTTCTATCTGGCACTAGATATTTCCTTTAGTCATATATGACCAAATAACTCGTTCCAAGTGATCCCCAGTTCAGCTCAGAGTACAGTCTGGCCAACCATCCCTTGATACTGGGAGTGCCCAGGAGGGTTGTGCTTTACCTGAGCCTTCAGGCAGGCTTTTCTTCAGCTGTGATGTAGTAGTTAGGGGGTGATTGGTTTGTTTATGATAGGATGAATGCCAGATTGGACCTCCACATCATTCTCAGCTCTCACAGTACTGATTAGTTCCAGGACACATGGGGCATTGGTGGGGAAACAGTGCAGGAGATGACTTCCAGCAGGTTTCTGAAGAGACCAATGGTGCTGACAGCATATTTCATTGATTATACTATAGTGTACACCAGCATTTGCTGAGGTTGCCCTGACAGAATGTCCCTGATGAGCCAGAATGGTGATTTCTTGACTTGTGTTACAGCAAGGAGGCTTAGGGGTGCAAAATCACTGTTTGGCATTGTTTGTTTGTTGACAAGTCATTCAGTAGACCATGTAATACATTAAGTAAGCATTGGTGAGCATCTCACCATGTTTTATATGTGTTCCCAAGGACTACATCTCCAGTATATCACAAAGTTACATAATTGTCCCAATGAGCTCTCATTTTCATTTGGGTATTTTGTCATCAATTTCTATCCAAATATTATGTAATATGGCTCATCAGAGAGCCATGACCAGCTGCTTTAATCCATCCACCAACACCTTGGACTCCATAATGATAGTTCACTCACTACACTATGATTAATGCAAAACATGCAAACATTGGGACAATTTTGTGAGCCACTGTATAGTGGGGAGAATGATGAACCCACAGATGATGGGGGACTGAAAGGAAACCTGGATTTTTGAAAGGCTCCCCTGGTGTAGCATCAGGAAGAGAGCCTATTGTATCACGAAAGGTAGAGGTTAAGATAGGAACTGAGAAAGTGTATGATTATGAACAAGATATGTCAATCACTTCTATTGCTGGTTTCGCTTACCATGTCAATTGTGAAAATGCTACTGTCCAAACCATCCTCGACTTGGGCACCAAAACAAATATTGTCAATCTGGCAATAGTCCAGAAGTATGACATCCTGATGCAAAAAATCACAAGGCCCTGGGAGTCAAGAAGCTACAAAGGCAAGACTGGAGATTGGGTAACCCATATTGCTTCCTTCAGAGCCAAGATCTGGGGAAAGAATATGTGCATCCATGTGTATGTCCTCAAGCTTGGAAACTGGGAGTCCCTCCTTCTTGGAATGCCCTGGCTCAAAGAGCACAACCCCATAATCAGCTGGACCTCTCAAAAGCTGATTGGTTTGGGGGAGCTTGACCATGGCCTTGACAAGAAAAACCATGTCCAAGGTACCAACTTTGCCCAGACCATAAAAATTAACTGCACCTCCATTTCCATGAAACTTGAGGCTTTGCACATCCCAGCAGAAGTTGAGTTACCTCCAGAATATTGGGAGTTCTCAGTGGTCTTCTCCAAAGGAGAAATCCCTCTTCCACCACACCAAGGTTTCCTTGACCATGAAATATGCCTAAAGCCAAGCTTCCAGCCAAAGAAAGGAGCAATCTATCCCCCCTCTCTCGATGAACTCAAGGCTCTTGAGGAGTTTATTGATGAAAATCTCAAATGTGGAAAGATTTGCCCCTCAAAGTCTTCACAAGCTGCCCCCGTGTTTTTCATCAGAAAGAAAGATGGTAAAAGAAGACTCATCCAAGACTACTGCTACCTTAACTCGCACACCATCATCAATTCATATCCCCTTCCTGATGTCAAGACCCTTCTCAATGAACTCACTGACTTGAAGTACTTTGCCAAGTTTGATGTTCAGTGGGGTTTCACCAATATCAGGGTAAAGGAAGGCAATGAGTGGAAAGGGGCCTTCATAACCCCTAGAGGACTTTTCAAACCAACAGTAATGTTCTTTGGACAGTGCAACTCACTGCCTACCTTCCAAAGGTACATGGACCACACATTCAGAGAGCTCAAAAGTGAGAGGAAAGCCATCATCTTCATGGATGATGTCACTATACATTTGAAGACCAGGGAAGGACTGCATGCTGCTGTCTGACAGTTCCTGCACATTGCTGCAAGGGAACACCTGCGTTTGAAACTCAAGAAATGTACTTTCGAAGCTGAAGAAATAGAGTTTCTAGGGTTTGTGATCTGTCAGGGTCAATATGAACCATCAGAAGTTAAAATCGAAGCCATCAAAACCTGGCCTGCTCTGATGACCCTTAAGGAACTCTGTTCCTTCCTTGGCTTCTGCAACTTCTACCAACAGTTCATTTCCAGTTTCTCACAAACTGCACATGCCCTTCACAATCTTTCAAAGACAAATGCAAAATGGACCTGGGGACCTGAACAGGCCTCTGCCTTTGAGGCACTGAAGAAGGCCCTGTCATCCAAACCCATTCTTCGTCTACCAGACCTTCAAAAGCTGTTTGTACTCCACACCAATGCCTCTAAACTAGGCACTGGTGCTGTCCTGTCACAAGCCAATGACTTGGGAACACTTCATCCCTGTGCCTACATGTCACAGTTGCTCACTGGAGCTGAACAGAACTACCAAGTCTACAGTGACTCCAAAAACCCTTTCAATGCTTGCTCTAAATGGAGTGTGTGAAGTGTAGCGCAAAAAGGGGTGGGAATTTTGCTTTGCATCTCCAGGACCAAATTTAGTACTTTCTCTTGGCTACATAATGGTACCTTTGTCATGTGATTTGGCTGACAGGCAGTGGAGATATCATTGATTGAAAACTGCAATACCATTGAAAGGTTTTTTTCACTTTTGAATTGAAAAGGGTATTTGGAGAACCAGAAGCTGAGATCTCAGGGGGGATGGGAAAATATGATTACATAATGAACCACATGATCTTCCAGATGATTTGTCAGCATGTAAACAATGACAAACATTGAATTTGTACCATTAAACCTCCCTCTTTTACCACAACTCATAAAATCATCTCTCTGGCTCACATGGTCATTTTCTCAGGGAAATATTATCAAATACTGGTGCCCACTACTGTACCATCAGTATAACATGCTCTCAGGACCATCAGTCCCTTAAAAAACCTGCTGCCAGTCAATCCCTGCACTGTTTCCCCACCCATGCCTGATGTATTCTGGGACTAATCAATGTTTGGAAGGCTGAAAATGTTATGGATGTCAATCTGGCACTTCAGAACATGATGGACAAACAAATCCCCTCTTAACCAATGCATTTCTGGCCAAGGGACACTGGTATGGAGATCAGGGCAAGACAAAACCTCCTTGTGCTCCAAGCACCTTAAGAGGGTTCCTAGATCTTGCTCTAATCTGAACTTTGGATGACTGGGGAATGGTTATTTGGTCACATGTGTCAAGTCTGGGCCTACTCCAACCAACTCCAATGCTAGACAAGGTCTGGAGAAGGGTTCAGAAGCAAGTCCAACACAAGAAAGCAGAACTCCAACTGGCAGAGTGTTGGCAGGAATGAGTTCCACTGAGACAAAGGCAGAGTGGAGTGAGGCATCAGGTTTAGCTCATGTGCTACCCCCTTGCACAATCTCAGCCCTCGTATTTCAGAGGGAAAGTACAGACAGAAAGTCAGAGGTAACTCCAACAGGCAGAAGTCAGAGACAGAAGGAGTAGGAACTAAGTTGATATTTGTACTGAGGAATGGTGGAGTATGATACATGCTTTTATACTACTATGGAGGTATAGTAACCAGAATTGGAACTGACATATGGAGACCTAGAAATTTTCAAGTAAAACTTCCTAGATGATGAATGAAGGGTAGATGGTGGACATACAAATGGATAACATAGAACATCCAGAAAAGGAAACAGTCCAGGCACTGGACCATGCAGTGCACATGCTGTGGAGTACCTGACTGTGTGCTGTCAGGGAGAAGTCTGAAGGTAGTCACATGACCCCTCAGAGAGTGGTCTGCTCAGTCTGGTAGGAGAGCAACACAAGCGCAACAGCAGTTGGAGTGGAGATGGTTCATAACTGACAGAAGTTGGGTGGAGTTGGTGCAGAGTGAGTGAATGACCAGCAGAAGAGGGTGTGGAGTGAGTAAGGACCTAGAGTGAATGCACGGTTATGACACATGTGACCAAAGGCAATAATCAGGGCCAGATGGAAGTACAGGATTCTGCTCCATGGCTGCTCAGTAGCATATCCTTCTGATGACACCCAAGGGTAAAGAGGATTTTGTCTTGCCCTAACCCCCATATCAGTGTCCCTTGGCCAGAAATGCATTGGTTAAGAGGGGATTTGTTTGTCCATCATGTTCTGAAGTGCCAGATTGACATCCATAACATTTTCAGCCTTCCAAGCATTGATTAGTCCCAGAATACATCAGGCATGGGTGGGGAAACAGTGCAGGGATTGACTGGCAGCAGGTTTTTTAAGGGACTGATGGTCCTGAGAGCATGTTATACTGATGGTACAGTAGTGGGCACCAGTATTTGATAATATTTCCCTGAGAAAATGACCATGTGAGCCAGAGAGATGATTTCATGAGTTGTGGTAAAAGAGGGAGGTTTAATGGTACAGATTCAATGTTTGTCATTGTTTACATCTGACAAATCATCTGGAAGATCATGTGGTTCACTATGTAATCATATTTTCCCATCCCCCCTGAGATCTCAGCTTCTGGTTCTCCAAATACCCTTTTCAATTCAAAAGTGAAAAAAACCTTTCAATGGTATTGCAGTTTTCAATCAATGATATCTCCACTGCCTGTCAGCCAAATCACATGACAAAGGTACCATTATGTAGCCAAGAGAAAGTACTAAATTTGGTCCTGGAGATGCAAAGCAAAATTCCCACCCCTTTTGCACTACACTTCACACACTCCATTTAGAGCAAACATTGGAAGGGTTTTTGGAGTCACTGTACAACTTGGAAATGCTAGCAGTAATGCATGCCCTTACTTGCTTTTGCCCCTGGAGCTGACTTGCATCTATACTGATCATCAAAATATCACTTACTACATGCAACCTCAGAAGCTTACCACTTGTCAGGCCCATTGGCAGGCTACCCTCCAGGAGTACCCACTTCAGTTTGTCCATATCACAGGAACCAAAAATTCTGCCATCAACACTCTCTCCCATCACTCAGACTTCAATGCCAAGCCCACTACTGTCTCTACCCTACTTCCAAAGGCCATTTGGCTTGAGGGGGGGGTGAGACCCCCTGTTGTTTCCCTTTTTAAGATCAATCAGACCATCCCCAAGGCCCCTAAAGCCTCTGCACCCATCTGGAAGGTCTCTTTCAAGGAACCAAAAGCCCCTGAATGCCCATCTGTACCAGGAGGTGAAGAAAGCTTCCATGTCCCTCTTGGTCCCAGAAACAACAGAAGGGTCTGACAGAGTCAGGAGAAAGGGGAGAAGATTATTCATACCTGAACCTGTTCGCCAAGACATCCTTCAGCAGTATCATGACACACCCATGTTTGGACACCCCAGGGTAAAAGCTATGACAAAGAAAATGAACAAATATGTCTGGTGGCCTGGAATGTACCAGTCCATCTGCAACTACTGCAAAGGGTGCCCTTCATGCCAAGCCAACAAGGTCAACACACATCCAATGACACCCCCAGTCACCCCACATGACATAGTCAAGAACCCCTTTCCCTTTAAGCAAGTCTCTATGGATCTCATAACTGACTTGCCCCTGTCTGGAGGAAAATACAACTCAATCCTCACTATTGTTGACCAAGGACTCACTAAAGGCACATTCTTCCTACCAACCACAAAGACAGTAGACAGCATAGGTGTGGCAGACCTTTACCATGCATATGTCTACCCCTGCTGGGGTGTCCTGGAAGCTGTCATCTTGGATAGAGGCCCTCAATTCATCTCCACCTTCACTAGGGACCTTTACCACTCTCTTGGTATCGAATTGAAAGCCTCTACTGCATACCATCCACAAACCAATGGCAAAGCCAAACATGTAAACCAGGAAATCAGCACCTATCTTTGCATGTATGTGGACACAGACCCTCATAACTAGCACACCAAACTCCTGAATGCTCAAATGGTGCACAACTTGCATGTGCACTTGGCCCACAACCAAATGCCATACTTGCTCATGTACAGTTTTGACCCTGCCCCCTATCCAACTGGGCAACCCCCAGTGGAGTCACTAGCAGGTGATCAACTCAAGCAGCTGGCCACCAATTGGGACACTGCAATTATCACTCATAAGGAAGCACAGGAGTTGATGAAACAATGGTCAAAAGGGACCTATATGGAGTTCTCCATAGGAGATAAGGTTTGGCTGGATGCTTCTGACCTAAAACAGGATGTCCCATCAAAGAAGCTTGCACCCCAACAACATGGCCCATTTGTAATTGTCACATCCATGACTCTCGGACTCAATCCCAGTCCAGTCTGGACCCCTAGCCCCTATCTCCAGTCAAGTCTGGTCCTAGTCCAGCCTAGAAAACCCAACTCTGGCTCTAGATAACTCAACTCTGGCCTGAATAACCCAAGTCCGGTGTTTTACCCCTATCTCTGGTCTGTTTCAGCCTCCCAGCCTTGTGCTGCTCCACCCTGATCCTCCCAGGTCTATGTCTGGGTCACCTGGACATAACTCCGGTCTGTTTTCCCATGTTTGCACTATATTTAGTCTAGTCCTTTTGTCTGACTTTTGCTTACTCTACAAAACCTGTGTCTGACTCTGGTATGCCAGCCACCTGGACTTTAGCTATTAGCCCTGGCACAGCCACTGTGGCTGTCCTCACTCTTGCTAATCATCTTGCTAATAGCTTATTCACAAGTCTGGCTTCATGTTCATTACTCCAGACCGGCCTCATGTATTTAACCCCTGTACATACTTCATAGCACCCTCAGTCAGAATATCAACTAAGTATTACCCTCAACTCCATATTACCCCTTGAGTCCACTCTATAGCTAAGGCTGAGCCTTAAGCTATCCCTGGCCCCTGTCCTGGACCTCTCCCCAGCTTGCATACAGGTACAGCACATAAGCTGAGACCAAGGGAGGTAGATCCAACCCTGGACTGGCTTCCCCCCCGTGTGCACCCCAAGAGTGGTCGGTTTCCCACACTACCAGTCTTAAGCCCAGTCCTCCGGACTTAGCCCCTGACCTCCATCCTTAACTCCAGTCCAACTGGACTTGGCCCCTGTCTCCCAGCCTTGACTTTGGCCACTCAGACTTAGCCCCTGTCACCTGGTCTTGAAGCCCAGTCACCTGAGGGTAAACCCATACTTCACAGTAATTTCTGAACAGATCAGCCCAGTTGCCTACAAGCTCCAGTTACCCCCTAACTGGTGTTGTGGGGAGCAGGTATCTGCTATCTAGTATGGGGTTGTGGGCTCCAGCCTAGAGATAGGCAATCCAAAGGGATGAGTTCAACCCATGGGGAGTCACTCTAGCTGTAGGAGTGGGTAGGGAGTGGATGCAACCAAGTTGTGCATGTTGCTTGACCAGTAAACAAAAAGCATGATGGATTAGGGGGCAGACAGGCCTCGAGCCAGCCCAGAAAAGTGTCAGAAATATGCCTGCAACTCAGCACTAGGCAGGGGAAAGTGGAGGGATTGTGTTGACATCATTATTCTGCTCACTCTCCCTGTTTCTAACTTGGGGGTTCAAAAGTTGTTATTTTCCCTGTCGATGAGGACAGGTATATGTGTAGCTACATGGGGAGTATGTAACTATGAAGTAAGTGATGTCAAAAGCCAATAGAGCGACAGAAATTAATGGAGATTGACATAATGATGGCCATGAGGCCAGTATAGTATTGGCAATCAAAAGAGTGACTAAAATAAAGCAAGCACAAGGAAGTGCAAGCAGTCTGAAGGGAAGCGAGCAAGATTACAGTGAGAGCAACAGAAATGCACTTACATAACCAATAGTGTGGACCCAAAGAGTGCAAGTGAGTGAGTGCAGGCAACCAGAAACCTGTCACAAGTGTCAGAACTTCATCACAATGGCTGAGGGGAGTGCCTAGTGGTCATGCGATGGCAGGGGAAGTGATTCAACTGAAGAGGATGGAGTATTGGGTGAGCTAGAGTGCAGATGGTGTCAAAGATGCTCAGTGTCATGACCATGACACCAGCGTGAGCCCCTAACACCTACTCCGCCCTCTTCCGACATGTTCCCGCGCTTCTCCGCCCTCTTCCGACATGTTCCCACGCTTCTCCGCCCTCCTCCGACGTGTTCCCGCGCTCCTCCGACCCTCCCGACACATCTCCACACCTCTCCGAGGTCCCCCATCCATGTTCTGACCAACTCCGCTCAACTCCGCCCTAAGGTTGGTCACGTGGGCTGTCGGACTTGCAGCCCTGCATTCTAGATAGGGTTCCACCCTCGTGTCGGTTTTCTCCATTCTTCCGCTCCTTTGGTATTTACCCTCTCTTCCTTGTTGTAGTAGTTTCCTTGTCTCAGTTAAGGTCCCTGTCATCCCTACCCTCTATCCCTTGTGTCGGAAGGACTCTAACCCACTGTACACTTATTGGTTTACATTCCATACTGCACCGCCCTTGGCCTACATCGTATATAAGGCTACGTAGTACTCTGATGTAGTCAGTATGAATATCAAATAAAGTCCCCACCTTCGACTCCCTCTCAGTCCCCTCCAGAGTTTCGTCTCCACTTCCTCTGAGTCCGCTCCACCTCTGAAATACGAGGGCTGAGCTCGCACAAGGGGGCAGCACACTAGCTGAACCCAACACCCTCTCATCCAACCTCTGACCTCTGACCTCTGGCTCCGACTCCGACCTCAGCCTCTGAAACTTCCCTTCATACCCCTCCGCTCACTGTTCATCGAATATCTCGCCACCCAGTGGTCGGATTCGCTTCGGACTTTGACCGCTGTACTCCGCAGCCCAACCCGCTCCAACTCCGCCCTAAGAAGGAGCCAGGGGTGTTGTCCGACTTTGACACTCAGGAGGGGTCGCATTTGCATCACTTCTGTCGGAATGCCTGTAGAAGCTTAGTAGACCACCTATTGATGCAATACCAACACTCCTAGTGCAGGGAGATCCCTCTCCCCACAGCACATACACCCCATGTTCCACACATCCAAACTCACCCTTTTCATTGAAACAAAGGAATATGGCCCAGCACAACCCCCACCTCCACCAGAACTGGTAGGAGACAAGAATGAATGGGAAGTCAAGGTTATACTTAAACACAAATGTGCATGGAAAGTCAAGTCATCATCTAAAGAGCCTGGTGCAACCCTGCAGCAAAAATACCTCTACCTTGTCAAGTGGCTCAGTTACCCACATTCCCAGAACAGCTGGGAGAGCAAGGACAACCTTATAAATGCCCCAGAGGTTCTCAGGGAGTACAAGCATGTTCACAACCTCTGACTGCTATGTCCTACACCCCCAACACAGAAAACCCCAGCTCTGACTACTTCAACAATGACTTCCATGCTGACATGGATGAACCCTATGATCCATCCCATCCCTACTTTGATTGCTATGCCAGCACCCCTCCTCGCCTCTCAGAACCACCAGTACACTCCCCTGGAGTGTTATGCACTGCATCCCCCTTGGTACCCCCTGACTCCTCACATGGTGGTGCCTACCAACCCCTTCATGACTCCATCACCTCTGCCTCATGCCCATACCCATACCCAGTCATCTGGTCAGCTCCAACCACTCAATGAGCCTGCAAGGGAAAGTCCAGGGCCAAGGAGCTGTCTGGGCCTCACTATGATGCCTCTTTCTGATCCTACAACACCCCTCCACTCTCCCAAGCTGCCTATAGATCACCAACCCCAGCCTCTTGTCCTGGGTCATCTGCTCCAGAGCCTTGCATCGCACTGGCCACACTCCAGGCCCCTGCAGTCACCCCCTCTGCTCCTGCCACCACAACAAACAGGTTGGCTCCTGAGGCAAGCCTCTTACTTGCTTACATGCAGCTGCTTAACAACTTTGAGCACTGGGAATCACATGGCTGGAGAGCAGGAGAACACCATGAGTGTTTACAGATGCTGTCTATGGTCTTCCAAAGCTCAGAAGTGATCAGCAAGCACATCCACAACCAGGTTGGAACTGCAGAAGGTAGCTTTGAGGCCCATACTTACAAGAACATCGATTGTGCCAACTCTTCCATCCTCCAGGAAGCCTTGAAAATGCAAGAGGCCATCATCAAGATCATCCATGAAGACTTTGGCCCCTCACTCATATCCTCCTTTCATTCCTTTCTTGACTGACTCCCCCCCAACATCATGGTCTGTGGGCTCTTCTCTCTGGCGAGTCAAGCAGCACCTGGAAGATCAAGCCTTCCTTCAGACCCTGACTGAAAAGAAGCATGGATGCTTGCAGGAGAAGAAGCTAGTCACCAAGGGAATTCACAACATAGACAGGGAGAAGTTTCAGAGGCTGGAAGAGATGTTGAGCAGAGGTGTTGTGATTGCTGGGAGAAGATTATACCAGGCCAAGGCCAAGAACATTTCCAAGTCATTGTGGATGCCCTTGCAGAAGTCCCCTTCAACAGGACCCCTCACAACTGGCTTGACTTTTTTGCTCAGGCCCAAGGAGATTCTGCTGGAAGGTCCCTCTTCTATGCTTTTCAGAGACCAAGACCTCTACCAGCTTCTCCCTTCATCCCAGTACCCATCAGCACCCTCAGCAAACACAAATTTGGTGGGCTCATACCCCTCAGTTGGGAGCATCCCCTGCATCAGTTTGCCTGTTACCAATGTTCATGCCTTGGACATTGGTCATCTAACTGCCCAACTCACAGTGGCAACTAACAGCAAAATCTGCTCTTGGGTGGTCTGAGACCTTTACCTGCCTTCGGAGGACCTCAGGCCTTTGGGGGGGGTGATGTTATGCTGTGCTCACATGTTTCCCTTTTTTAGACTTTGTACAATATGCTTGCACCTCATCATGCTTTCAAGTGACAATGTTCTACCGGTCTGAGGGTCAGAGAGGACCGGAGGGGGCAACCGGAGACCGGTCCAATGGTCAGGGAGGGCTTAGAAAAGCCGGGTGGGGACCAGTCGGGAGCCAGTAAGGGCTAGAAAGGCTATGGGAGACCAGTCTCGACCTGGGTGGGGCTGTAAGGCCAGAAACACAAAGGGAGACCGGTCTGGAGTTGGGCCGGGCCGGAGCAACCAGCTGAAGGCCGGTCTGAAGGAGTCGGAGGGGTTTGGGGTGGCTAGAGGTGACCTGAGGTGCCTTCTAGCTGGTGGGCTGACAACCGGAGGCCAAAACAGTGTAGGCTGATGGGCTAGCACTGAGACCAGGGTAACCAGGGGTAGCAGGGTGTAAACCCGAGGCCGGAAGTGGCAAGCCCAAGTGCCGAGCACCTTGGAACAGGCCAGATGGGCTTCTGGAGGACAGTGAGGGACCGGGGAGGCTGTCTAGGACAGCGAGAGTTGAGTTTGCACAAGGACTGGAGGGCTGGACATAGCTAGGCATGAACCAGAGACCAGCAGGTCATAAAGCCGGTTCAATGAAGGCCTAGGGATGTCAGCAGGAGGGGAGTCCGGGTGTTGAGTCCGGTTTAGGGGTGTCCGGAGTTGGTTGGAAGTGGGTTTTCCGGTGGTGAGAAGCCCGAGGGCCAAAAGCCACTGGAGGACCGGTTCAGGGGGTCTGGAGACCGGGTGAGGCCTAGGGGTTGTCCAGCCAAAAGGCTGAGAACAGGAGGCTGAGGCCAGTGAGACCGGTGAACACACAATCACTGAGGCCGAGGACTACTGAGATAGTGAGACTGGAGTACCAACACAAATGTCAGGGGCTGGGAGCAACCCAGGGCAGGTGGTTCGGGAGTGCTTCAGTATGCAAGGACCGGGCCAAGGAACTGGGAACCGGTGTGCAGGGACCGAGCAGGGTTGTGCTGAGGGCACTGGAGAGGTAGCAGACAGGGGTTTGGAAGAGAGTAGGTCACTAGCGAGGTCCCTTATCCCCCTCTTAGGGTAGACTTCCCAAGTCTACAGGGGTACGAGGTATGGGCTAGGACCATGGAGCGGAGTACTGGATGGGTAGTAGAAGTACTACCACCGGAGTTGTAAGTCCGAGTACTGAGAATGCCGAGACCGGCTTAACAGGTGTTAAGACCAGTTTTTGGGAAGCTTTTTCAAGGCCGGAAAAGCTTTAAAACCGGAGGTACAAGGCCGGCAGAGCAGGCCGGACTGGTACAGGGATAGTAAGGAGTGTCGAAGTCAAGGGTGAGGGTATGAAGGCCGGAACCAGAGCCTGTGAGGAAACCAGAAGGCCGGTGAAGACCGGCAGGCCAAAAGACAACCGGTAAGACCGGAGTCAGGAGAGTGGGTAGGACCGGAGTTCCGGAGTCAATGGTGGGGTGACAGTGGCAATGGTTAGGGGAAGGTGAGGGGTTAGCTGGTACCCGAAGGGGCCTCGCGAACATACAAGTTCCGGGGCGAGTGGGTGAGCTGGGAAACAGACCGGCAGAGTCGGGGGTTTGTCAGATGGGCTGAAGCCCGGGGTGTCTTGCAAGCAAATTCATGCTCCAAGGCGGGGTTGACGTCAGGGGGGTTAGCAAACTTTTAGTATTAGGCGGGGATAGGTGACTGCACTACACTCGGCCACCAACGGGTGCCTATTGAGTGGGCTAGTCGGTTCCCTACAACCAAGATACTTCAGTTCCTAACGAGTTGACAAGGCCGGTTAAAACAGGGGTCGGAGACCGAGAGAGAACCAAGGCCGGGTCCACCAAGGACCGGAAAGAGGTGCTAGGTCAAGACCATAGCACTGGGTAGAGGACAGGGGTAGTTCCGGGAGGAGGGAGAGGCCCAAAGGCCAAATGAGTGACAGAGGAGTAGCATAGAGCTACCCAAGGGGTATCAGAGGCCGAGGGAGGCCGGAGATGGGAGACCGGCCAAAAGGAATGAGTCCGGAGTGAGCAAGACCAGTCAGGGGCCATGAGGAGGCCTGGAGACGAACACCGGAAAAGAGAAAGGAGTCCGGAGTCAGCAAGACCGGTCAGGGGCTCTAAGGAAGTCCGGAGATAACAGGCCGGACAAAGGGTGACAAGGGCTAGTGCAGGAGGGAAGACCGGAACTCAGGAGACCGGTCATAAAGGAGTCCGGAGGTGGGAAAAGCGGACACAAATAGGGGGACCGGAGTTAGCAAGTCCGGTCCAAGGCTACAAAGCCGGGTTGAGGCCGAGGGACTGGCAGGGCAAGCCAGGGCCACAAGGGGACCGGAGCTGGCAAGTCCAGACCAGGGTTGTAAAGCCGGGTGAAACCAAAGGCCTTGCAGGACAAGCCAGGGGGGACTGCCAAGGGGAACAGAGTGGTGCGCTAATTGATTTGTCTCTACTGAGACCACCAGTTTGGCTTCTGGTGTACCAGAGTACCAACTTGTTGACCCAGTTAGGATCCTGGGGTAGACTCTAATTGTTTTGTCTCAACTGAGACTACCGGTTTTGGCTTCCGGAGTACAAAGCTACCAACTTGTTAACCCGGTTAGGATCCCGGGGTAGACAGAGGACAGGGAAAGGACCGGAAATGAGGTCAGGGACCGGGATAGGGGCCGGAGGACCAGCAGACCGGTCCTAGACCGAAAATTGGGGGTCAGGAGCAAGTCCAAAGGGCTAGCATGCCCAGGGGGTGCCTCTAAGTGAAAAGTGAGGCTGGAAAAGAGGTCAGGGACCGGGCTAAGGCCCAGAGGGCTGGCAGACCAGTCCTAGACCAAAATGGAGGTGTCATGCACTAGCCAAGACCACAAGAGCTGAGGCCTGGTGCAAGTCCAAAGGACAAGCACCATCCCGAGGCCGAGGTGACTAGTGCAGCACTGGGACAATGGACGGGAGACCCAGGAGGGGTCTGTAAGGAACAGAAAAGGTCTGAGGAGAGCCAGGACCGGTCCAAACCTAGTAACAGGTCTAGACAAGTCCGGGTGAGGTGGCTGAGTCAGACCGAGGCCGAGAGGGCCAGTAACAAAGGGCAGGAGGCCGAGGGAAGTGGCAAACCGGCTTCAGACAAGTCCGGGTGAGTGTGGACAAGTGAAACCAAGGCCGGACAGGCCGGTAACAGACAGTCTGGAGACCGGAAAGGGGGTCCAGGGCTCCAAGGCCGGTGTAGCAAAGGTCGAGGGTGGAGACCAGACCCAAAAACCGCTGAAGCCGAGTGCCAATGGGGAACAGGGAAGGTGTTGAGGGCCGGGACTGACCAAGTCCAGGCCTGTGGGCTGCACCAGAGGTGCACAGATGTCCAAAGACCAATATCAGGGAGTCAGGAGGTCAAATGAGTGATGAGATCCCAGTGTTCAGTACAGTAGAACTGGACGAAGACAGCTGTGCTGGAGTGCTGGGATGACTGAGGTAAGGACTGTGGTGAAGGCCAGGGTGACCAGCCAGAGGTCAGAGACAGCTCGGGGGAGCTAACAGAAGTGAGTCCGGTTGATGAGGCCGGCTCAGGGGCAAGTCCAGAGAGTAACTCCGACTTGGAAGTGGGCTCAGGCGTGAACCCAGGTTGGTGGTGAGTCCGGATGGCAAGTCCGACTCAGGGGTTGACATGGCCGGTCCGGAGTCAGGAAGAAACGAGTGGCGGGCAGGGATCAGGAGTAAGGGAATGGATGCATTAAGTTTTGACCACTAAGGACATAGTGTCAGGGGTAATGCAACCCAGGGGTGTGCAGAGTGCCAAGGGGTGCTGGGTTACCTCTCTGCTTTAGCAGAGATCTCCGGGTTGGGCTCCGGAGTCAGAGGAGAGGTATCCCGATGAGTCCCAATGGGCAAGGCCATGGGCAGGGGCTCTAGAGCAGGACCTAGACATGATGCAATGGCTTGCACAAGTGTGAGTCAGAATATACTGTGAAGTACGGGTTTACCCTCGGGCAACCGGGCTTCAAGACCGGGTGACAGGGGCCAAGTCCGAGTGGCCAGAATCAAGGCCGAGAGACAGGGGCCAAGTCCGGTTGGACCGGAGTTGAGGCCAGAGGTTAGGGGCTAAGTCCGGAGGACCGGACTTAAGGCCGGGAGCGCGGGAACAAGGCCGGTAGCGTGGGAAACCGACCGGTGTTGGAGTGCGCACAAGGGGAAGCCGGTCCGGGGTTGGATCTACCTCCCTTGGTCTCAGCTTATGTGCTGTACCCTTATGCAAGCTGGGGAGAGGTCCGGGACAGGGGCCGGGGATAGCTTAAGGCTCGGCCTTAGCTATAGAGTAGTCTCGGGGTGTAGTACGGAGTTGAGGGTAATACTAAGTTGATATTCTGATTGAGGGTACTACGAAGTATGTACAGGGGTTAAATACATGAGGCCGGTCCAGGATAATGAACATAGAGCCGGACTTGTGAATAAGCTATTAGCAAGATGATTAGCAAGAGTGAGGATAGCCACAGAGGCTGTGCAGAGACTAATAGCTAAAGTCCGGGTGACCGGCATAACCGGGGTCGGACACAGGATTGTACAGTAAGCAAAGTCTGATGAACGGGCTAGACTAAATATAGTACAAACAAAGGGAAACAGACCGGAGTTACGTCCGGGTGACCCAGACATAGACCTAGGAGGACCGGGGTGGAGCAGCGCAAGGCCAGGAGGCCGAAACGGACCGGAGATAGGGGTAAAACACCGGACTTGAGTTATGCAGGCCGGAGTTGAGTTTTCTAGGGCCGGGATTGGGTTTCTAGGCTGAACTAGGACCGGACTTGACCGGAGATAGGGGCTAGGGGTCCGGACTGGGCTGAGTCCGAGTCCGGGAGTCATGGATATGACAGATTTCACAGTATGTATTTAACACTCCTCTGATGTAACTACTGCATGGAATTTCCAGTTATTTCCATATGATACTCACCACACTTGCAACACAACCTTTTTATATGGACTACATTTGATTTCCAGCTGGCAATACTGTTCCTTTGAAGATCCAAAACAACCCAAAATTCTGGCCATACTTCCGCAATGCTATCAGCGCCATCGACAGAAGCCATATACATGCATCTCCCCCTGCCTATGTACGTTCGATCTACCAGAACTGCAAGGGATACATTTCCCAAAACTGTCTCTTCACATGTGATTTTGACCTACAGTTTATATACTCTCTTATGGGCTGGGAGGGCAGTGCAGCAGACGCCCATGTATATGAATATGCGACCACACATGACTTGAGGATTCCTGAAGGAAAGTTTTTGCTTGCAGATGCTGGATTTCCTGCAGAGCAAAAGTTGCTTGTTCCATACTGTGGTGTATGCTACCATTTAGCTGAATGGGGCTGTGCTAGCATAAGGTAAGTAATCACACCTATGATCCCCTGACCATCCTGCTGATGAAAACTGCAGGCCTGCAAACTGTCATAGTCGTGCCTCGACCCAGGCCGGACTCGGCCTCGCACTCACTCAGTCCGGCCTCGGCCTCGCCCGTCCCGCATCTCCAGTTGGTCTAGCGCGGTAGACACTGCTTTGCAGTGTCTGTCATTTCGGTTAAGTCCTTTCCCCGGTCCTGTCCCCGGTCCGCCTGTCCTGGTCTCCGTTACCTTAGTCATGCATTACTAATACTTGCCTTACCAATCGTCTTAGCAATCTTTGCAAGACCGGCATTACCGGTCTCCGTACTATAGTTACTTCTGGTATATAAACTCGTAGTTACTCGGCCTGTACTCCTTAGTCTGAAATCAACTAAGTATCTCCTGATAACTCCGTCTCGGCCTCGGACTCGGACTGAGACCCACGCAAGGGAATAGCGCTGTATCCTCAGTCGCTAAGTCCAAACAGTCCAAAACCATCTGCATCCCCGACTTCACCTCTGACCCCGACCCCTCGGCCTCGCGCCCGCTTCGGTCTCCGGTCCGGTCTCAACCCGGACAATCCCCGTACTTAACAGTATTTCAGACTCGCCACTTGTGTGGGTCTAGTACATCATGGCAACCAAGACTCGTTTCCAACCTCCCCGTGGCCGCTCTGCCACTAATCCCGACTCCGCCTCAGCCAGTGGGGCTCACCGTGAAACAGCACTAGCTGCGTTGGGCACCACTAGGCGCTCTCCAGATCCCGTTAGTCCCTTCAGGGGCTTTTCAGCCCGCACCTCTAATACCCCCACCCCACGTCGTCCCACTGCTCCCATCCCCGAGGGTGACCCCGGCGATGATGGGCCGGGCGACGATGATGATGATCACCCAGAAGATGATGACCCCGAAGACAATGGTCCCGGTGATGATAATCCGGAGGATAATGATCCGGAAGACGATCCGGACTTCGCAGATCCGGACACCGAGCCCGCCGTCACGGTCTTAGACAACCTCGCATCGGCCATCAAACTGTTGGCTCGTAACGCCCACACTAGCCCTGAGTCCTCAAGCAGGACAAAGCTGCGCGAGCCCGACACTTTTGATGGCACAGATCCCAAGAAGCTTCGCGCGTTCTTCATCCAGTGCGAACTTAACTTCCAAGACCGACCCCGGGCTTTCAGGACCGACCGCGCCAAAGTCATCTTCGCGCAGTCTTACCTCAAGGGCATGGCCCTTGAATGGTTTGAGCCGGACTTACTCGGGCTCGACGACCCCGATGATCGGCCTCTCTGGATGGACTCCTGGCGGGAGTTCATCCTAGAGTTACAAACCACCTTCGGCCCTCACGACCCAGTTGCTGACGCCGAAAGCCAACTCGACCATTTACATATGAAGGACAGTCAGCGCATCAACAAATACGTAGTTGACTTCAATCGGCTTGCCTCGCAAGTCCGAGGCTACGGTGACGGTGCGCTGCACCATCATTTCTACTCCGGCCTTCCAGACCGAATCAAAGATGAGGTCTGCCGGGTTGGCAAACCCCGCACACTTCACGAGCTCCGCCACCTCGCCCAAGAGATAGATGCGCGCTATTGGGAGCACAAGGAAGAAGTCCAGCGGGCGAATAAGCACCAGGGCTCGTCCAACTCTGGTAACAACAAGTCCGGTGGCTCCGGCAACAATAGTCAGCCCAAGACCGGCCAGGACAAATCCAAGGCCGGCAACAACAACAACTCCGGATCTTCTCCCAAGCCGGCTTCATCGAAGCCGGGCAATAGTAATAACAGCAATTCGTCCAAGCCCAAGCCTAGCAAACTCGGCAAAGATGGAAAGCTTACCCCCGAGGAACGCAAGCGTCGCCTAGACGGAAACCTCTGCATGTTCTGCGGAGGGTCCGGTCACTTTGCTGACAAATGCCCCAAGAAAGCCAGAAAGGCCAAAGCTCGTGCTGCGGCTACCACCGAGGCTGCACCGGCCTCGGGCTCGGGTACTACCCCCGAGACAAAAAAATAGGTAGCAGCTCCCAGGACTCCGCACAATCTGGGAGCTGCGTTGACTCCGGTTGTGCAAGCTTGGAGGCTCGTCTCAACGCGTCCGCTCTTTCCAGTCCGAATTCTTTAACCCCGTATGTCACATTAGAAAACCCAGAAATACCTCAGCTTCGTACTTTAGTGGACTCCGGTTCCACACATTGTTTCATAGATAACCAGTTTGTTAATCAACATTCATTTACCCCTTACTCGGTCTCACCAATCCGACTCCGGCTTTTCGATGGAACGTCCACCTTCACCATAACCCAAGCAGTAGATGTCAACCTTCGCTTCGCGTCCGGCGATGTCACCCCGGTAACCCTGTTTTTAGCCCCGTTGGATTCTGAGTGTAAGATAGTCCTCGGACATGACTGGCTCACCCGCTACAATCCGTTGATTGACTGGGTACTGAGCAGTCTAACATTCCGGACTCCTGCACAAGGAATGCCAACCCCGTCGACACCCCCTGTAAGCCCGGTCTCCACCGGCCTTCCTGACCCCGGTCCTAGTGACCAACCCGGCCTCGCGCCATCTGTACCGGTCTCCGACTCTCCGACTCGCACCCCTCTGAAGGCCCCTCTGGTTTCCCTAATCAATGCAGCCGCTTTTGTGCGCGCCTGCAAACTAGAAGGGTCCGTCCAATTCCAACTTCAGCTCCGCCCCTCGGACTTAGCTCAAGCCCGATCGGCCTTGGCCTCCCCTCCTCCGGCCTTACCCAATGTACCGGAAGAGTATCACGACTTCGCTGATGTATTCAGCAAGGCCAAGGCCTCGGCACTCCCGCCTCACCGGGAGTACGACCTGAAAATAGAGCTTGAAGAAGGAACTACCCCGCCTCTCGGCACTATCTACTCGCTGTCCCCGGTTGAGCTCCAAGCTCTCCAGACTTTCATCGACGAAAACCTTACTACCGGATTCATTCGGCCTACTTCATCCCCTTACGCTGCTCCGGTCCTCTTTGTCAAAAAGAAGGACGGCTCCCTCCGACTCTGTGTAGACTTCCGCGGCCTCAACAAGATCACTAAGAAGGATCGCTACCCACTCCCGCTCATCTCCGACCTGTTAGATTCACCAAGCCAAGCCAAGATCTACACTAAGATTGATCTTCGGCATGCCTACCATCTCGTCCGGATTGCTCCGGGCGATGAATGGAAGACCGCCTTCCGGACTCGGTATGGATCCTACGAGTGGTTAGTAATGCCCTTCGGCCTCACCAATGCCCCGGCCGCCTTCCAACGCTTCGTGAATACCATCTTCGCGGATATGTTGGATGTCTGCGTAGTCGTCTACTTAGATGACATCTTAATCTACTCTGGAGATAAGGAGTCTCACAAGCAGCATGTCCGAGAAGTCCTCCGCCGGCTTCGGCTTCACGGCCTTTATGCAAAGCCAGAGAAATGCGAGTTCCACTCGGACTCGGTTGAATACCTCAGATTTCACCTTTCCCCTGCCGGCCTCACGATGTCGAAGGAAAAGGTCCAGACCATCTGCGACTGGCCCGAGCCTCGCAAGGTCAAAGACATACAATCCTTCCTCGGCTTCGCCAACTTTTACCGCCGGTTTATTTTTAATTACTCGGACATCGTCGTACCACTGACTCGGCTTACCCGCAAGGGGGCTCCCTGGAACTTCTCCGAGGAGTGCCGCCGGTCATTCAACAACCTCAAGGCCGCCTTCACCACTGCGCCAGTCTTAACTCATTTCATCCCCGAGGTCCCTATCACCGTCGAGACCAATGCATCGGACTATGCCATCGCCGGCATCCTCTCCATCACCTGCGGCGACGGCCAGATTCATCCGGTCGCTTTCTACTCCCGGACCTTGACCGCCCCAGAATTGAATTATGACACCCATGACAAGGAATTGCTTGCAATCTTTGAAGCATTCCGGACCTGGCGCCATTACCTTGAGGGCTCGGCCTCACCGGTCGACGTTGTTACCGACCACAAGAATCTCGAGTACTTCTCTACCTCCAAAGTACTCACCCGCCGCCAAGCTCGCTGGTCTGAATTCCTTTCTCAGTTTAATATGATCATCAGATTCAGGCCCGGTAAGCTCGGGGCTAAGCCCGACGCCCTAACTAGACGATGGGACGTCTACCCCAGAGAGGGGGATAGCGGCTATGCCCGAGTGAACCCGCAAAATCTGAGACCGGTCTTCACCCAGGAGCAACTAGCGGTCTCCCTTCGCGCAACCTACCTCGAATACCCGGTCTTACGAGCAGTCGCACTGATGGATATAGAGAAACTTCATAATGATATCCTGACCGCACTGCCGGACGACCCGGTCTCACAAATCCGTCTCTCCGACATGTCTGATCCCCGGTGGTCAGTAGATGACACCGGCTTCCTTCGTCTTGATGGAAGGATCTACGTGCCGGACTCAAATGACCTCCGCCTTAGGGTCTTGTGGCTTAAGCATGACCACCCTCTATCCGGCCACTTCGGCCAAAACCGAACCCTAGAACTCATCCGGCGTGAATACACCTGGCCCGGCCTCAGGACCTTCGTCAAAGACTATGTCCGGTCTTGCACGGCCTGCGCTCGGGCTAAGGTTCCCCGCCATCGGCCTTACGGCCTTCTCAAGCAACTCCCGGTGCCAGAGAAGCCATGGAATTCTATCTCTATGGATTTCATTGAGCAACTTCCGGCCTCAACCGGCTTCACGGCCATCCTCGTAGTAGTTGACCGGCTTTCCAAGCAGGCCATATTCATCCCAACCCACGACACTATTACAGCCCCAGAACTCGCCAAGCTATTCCTACTCCATGTCTTTTCGAAGCACGGAGTACCGGCCCATGTAACCTCAGACCGAGGCTCGGAGTTCGTCTCCCACTTCTTCCGGTCACTCGGTAAGGCCCTAGATATGCGCTTACATTTCACCTCGGGCTACCACCCCGAAGGTGATGGCCAGACCGAGCGGACTAACCAAACTCTCGAGCAATACCTCCGAGTGTACTGCAACTACCAGCAGGACAATTGGGCCGATTTACTACCTCTGGCCGAGTTCGCCTACAATAACGCCCCTAGCGCTACTACCGGTGTTTCCCCTTTCTTCGCTAATAAGGGATACCACCCCAACATCTCGGTGTACCCGGAGCGCGACCTCACTTCCGCTCGGGCTCGTGACTATGCGGTTGACCTAGACTCTCTGCACCAATACCTACGTGAGGAGATGACCCTCGCACAACAGCGCTACCAAGGCCCGGCCGATGCTAAACGCATGCCGGCTCCGGACTTCAAGGTCGGTGACCAAGTATATGTCAAAGCCAAATACTTCCGGTCAACTCGGCCTTCTAAGAAGCTCTCGGAGAAAAACCTTGGGCCGTATCCGGTCATAGCTCAGGCCAGTACCCACTCTTTCACACTGCGCCTGCCGGACTCAATGCGCGCGGTGCACCCGGTCTTCCACGTGTCCCAACTCGAGCCGGCCACCCCTAATACCATCCCGAACCGGACTCAACCACCACCCCCACCAGTCGAAGTCGATGGTGACCTAGAGTTCGAGGTAGCGGAAATCCTCGACTCTAAGGTCGACCGGCGTCGCCGGTGTTGGCTTCAGTACTTAGTCCGGTGGACCGGCTACGAGGGTACCGACGAAGAAACCACTTGGGTACTAGCTACAGAGCTAGACAACGCTTCTGAACTCGTGCAAGAGTTCCATTTCCGCTACCCCAACAAACCCAGCCCGTACCAATGAGGACCGGTCTCAACCGGCCTCAGTTTCTGCCCTGTTCCCTATCGGTATATAGTTCCTTTTGATTCCTTACTTACTCTGTTTTCTTTTTCTTGTTTGATTCTCACTTACTATACAAGAACGAGACTGGACACCGGACACCGGGCACCGCACATGACATTCGCAGAAGAAATAACTACAAGCCTCTACGCTAAGGTACTACTCGCCTTCGGCCATGGAATCGCCCTCCCCCTCGGCTTCCTCGTCCCCTTCACCCTCGGCCTCGGCCTGCAGCCAGGCAGCCTCCTCGTGCAACTCATCCGAGTCGAGCTCGGATGACCCGGTATCCGAAGGGGTGACCGCCACCCCGAAGCCGAAGGACTCGTCGATTATGGACTCGAGCGCGTTGGCTATGCGACCCGAGTTCTCAGCCATGGTCTCATGAAGCTCGAAGAGCCCCGCCAGGTTGTTGGCAATGAGCCCCGCAACATCAATAAGCCGCTCGAGCTTTTCTTCTAAGCCCGAGGGTCCCCCTGCGCTGGCCTTCCTCACCCCGCTCCCACCGGCCTCGGGCTCGTCGATCTCCAGCACCTCGGTCGGCCTGGACTTTGCCCGCTTCTTCTGGCTCGGCCCGGGCTCTGGTGTCTCTTCGTCGGCCTTCCGCTTCTTCCCTTTGTCGGCCTTGACCTTGGGCCCGGCCTCGGCATCCTTCCCGTCTCCCAGCCACTGGCACTTGCCCTTCGATAGGTTGCACCGGACGCAGGCTACGCGCTTCTTGTTGCCGTCTACGACAAACTCGCAGACAACTTGAGCGCGGGCGCAGCGAGTACAACTGAAAAGGAGGTTAGAAGAGAAACGCGCACCAGGTCAAAGGTACTCACCCGGGGTCCATTACCACCCATTTCACTTCACCCCCGGCCTCACCACTAGCACCGGCCTCATCACCCTTGCCGGTCGCGGCCTTACGCTTACGCTCGGCCTCCCGTCTCTCCTCCTCTTCGCGCGCCTTCTTCTCCTCAGCCTCCCTCTCTGCTCTCTCGGCCTCAGCCCTCTCCCGCGCTGCCCTCTCGGCTTCGGCCTGCTCCCTCGCCGCCCTTTCGGCCTCAAGCCACGCCTGCTCTTCGCGCCAGGCTTGTTCAGCCGCCTTTCTTCTCTTCCTCTCCTTCGCCTTCGCCCTCATCACCTCCTCCTCGTCATCAGTGTCATACCTGATGTCGTCGTCAGGGACTTGGGCCCAATCAACAACGACTCAGCCTTCGTTGTTGTTGTCGGCGGCGACGATCGGTCTTGAGTCGGACATGATAGTTAGGATGTGAAAGAAAGACGCAAAGGGCTTAGCGGACCACAAGTATCAATTTTTTAAACTCAGCCGATTTTCGGACTCAGCCCACCATCCTCGCAGGGGTCTCATGGGTTCGACCCCTAAGAGGGGGATACTGTCATAGTCGTGCCTCGACCCAGGCCGGACTCGGCCTCGCACTCACTCAGTCCGGCCTCGGCCTTGCCCGTCCCGCATCTCCAGTTGGTCTAGCGCGGTAGACACTGCTTTGCAGTGTCTGTCATTTCGGTTAAGTCCTTTCCCCAGTCCTGTCCCCGGTCTGCCTGTCCTGGTCTCCGTTACCTTAGTCATGCATTACTAATACTTGCCTTACCAATCGTCTTAGCAATCTTTGCAAGACCGGCATTACCGGTCTCCGTACTATAGTTACTTCTGGTATATAAACTCGTAGTTACTCGGCCTGTACTCCTTAGTCTGAAATCAACTAAGTATCTCCTGATAACTCCGTCTCGGCCTCGGACTCGGACTGAGACCCACGCAAGGGAATAGCGCTGTATCCTCAGTCGCTAAGTCCAAACAGTCCAAAACCATCTGCATCCCCGACTTCACCTCTGACCCCGACCCCTCGGCCTCGCGCCCGCTTCGGTCTCCGGTCCGGTCTCAACCCGGACAATCCCCGTACTTAACACAAACAAGCAAGAATTGTTTAACTTGCAGCATGTGTCAGCTCGCAATGTTATTGAATGTATTTTTGGAGTCATAAAGCGTCATTTTCATATCCTTTCACTAGTTCCACCATTCGATCTCCAGATGCAAGCGCAGCTGCCAGCAGCGCTTTGCGCCCTTCATAATTTCATCTGCATCCACAATCCATTCAAAGGTGAACTTCCAGAAGACTTTGGCACTCTGTTTGATGCAGGTGTGCAGGGTGGTGATGGGTTGGAGGAGCCTGGTGTACTGGAAGGCAATGGAGAACATCCAGAGGTGCGTGTATTGCACAATCAAATCACAGAGGCAATGTGGATCGATTACCAGGCTATCCTGAGGGAGAGAGAGGGAGCAGGACACATGGAGCTCCTTGAAGATGAGTCTGACATGGATGTGGATGGCACTGAGGATGAGTATAGCAGTGGGGAGGAATATACCTAGGAAATACTGCCCCTCCATGTACATTTTTTAATGTGAAGATTTTATTCCAGTGATCATTCTCGAAAAGTCATCTGAAACAACATGAATTACAACAACAAATGAAAGAAATACATGGTGGTATGGAAAGTATATGCAGCTACATTGTAATTCAAAGCAGTCCCCCCTGATCAACACCACCTTCCCACAGATGACCAGTGATAGATTGTTGATACTCTTGGTTGGCGACAGCTTGACAAAGAGTGGGATTTGTGATGGATGTGTACATCATTGCCTTCTTCTCATCTACAGTAACAGTGTGCACCATAAATGCACCTACCTCAACTGGCAGTGAGGAGTCCTCAGTGGACAGAAGGGTCAATGCCTTGGAGAGGTAGTCAACAGTATCAGTGGTGGCAGCTCCATGCTGGACAGTGGGGGCAGGGGCAGGGGCAGGTGAGGCAGCACTCGCATTTGTGCTGTCATGGTATATCAAACTGAGGAGATTGGTCATGTGATTGACAGCACCAGTCAGACCAAACACTGCAGTCCCAGCTGAGAGTTTGGGCGGAACTGGCTGTTGATTCCTAGGAGGACCAAAGGACCAGGCAGATGACTGACCAGACCCACGAGATGGTTTATGCGATGGGGGCAGGGTAGAAGTGTATGAAGTTGGATAGGGCCCAGAAGAAAAGGTAGGTGCATCTCTCCTTACCAGTCCTACTGATGCTCCCCGAAGATGTGCCTGGTCCCTTCATTGGGAAGGGAGGGTATGCTGGGATGCTGGCCAATGGTGTGCCCACCCCCTGAGTTGGGACCACAACAGATGCTGAGATGCTGGGTGATGCAGATGGCATTGGTGGATCAGGGTGTGAAGGGTTGGGAAAAAATGTGGGAAATTCAGCTGTGAAGTCAATATACAGGGGATAGGGAGCTGGGTTCATGTCGCCAATATTGCTGTTGGAAGGCTCATCGAAGTTACATGGCCACGTTTCTTGATCTTCGTCCTTGAGCCAATTTGTGGGCCAGTTGGATGAGGGAGCCTCCAATGGTGCATACACATTAGCACCTTGTGCCCCTCCTGATGGGGTAATCTGTGCCATCTTCATGTAAAATGGCCATCCCACATTTTTATAGGGCAGGATACATCGTCCGCTCTGATGTTCATGTTAGATGTATTGATATTGCTCGATGATAGGGGACAACATACATTGGTTGTGACATAGCTATTCCACACATTCTCTTCAGCTGGTGTGACAATATTGGCACCAAAATGTTCATCCCATGAGCCAGACCCAGGGCATTGAATGAAGCCTTCAATGGAATTATAGATCCCTTTCAGCTAATAATGATATCAGTCAAGGCTACCAGTGTGAGGATACCACTTACCCATTGCCATTTATTTTGAGCCTGCTGAGCAGTTCTTGTGGGGGGCGAGTTAGGTGGAGCGATCGCAGCAGTGGCACTAGAAAATACACTGGGTTTGAAGTTGCCTGTATCACCTTGTTCCGACCGGTGTTCGATGAGGTAGTCAAGGAGAGTGTGAGTCTCTGGATCGGTCCACTTGTGACTACTCATCATTTCTGACTCCTGATCTGATTCTAAAAGGACAAGGAGTCCAGCAACATGTATGATGCAAAGTGTAGCAGAAGCAATACAAGCAATAATGGGTTTGAGGTCATCATATTGATGAGCGATCATTGTTGTATAGTTGGAAGGAAGGTTAAAACTCCGCCTTGTAGTTCATGGAGCATCCCAGGCATGTTAACCGACACATGTGTTGGCAATGGGTTGTACACTGGTATCTGAACTGGCTCTGAGTTTCTCAACTAGCTACTGATACTTTCAGTTTAAGCACCAGAGTCTACTGACTTTGACCAAGCAATGTGGTAGTTACCACAAAAGCAGTTACAGAATTCATGGCAACTACCACTTCCCAATATAGACAATGCCCCCTGAGTGACAACCTCTGTTGGTGTTTGAAAAAAATTCAGATTGGAATGTTCCCACAGCAGGTTACCCTGTCACAAATATTGATAATTTGCACCTGTACTGTGGCTATACAGATGAGCATGTGACCAGTAGATGTGATGGTCACATGATGAGTGACATAAGCAGGGATGACCCTAGATCATGTGGTTTTTAGTAATTGATTACATGATGGTGATCCTCTGGAGTGTTCTGTTATGTAATTTATCACGTGATCGTGGGAAAATATGCATGTGACTTAATCAATGTCACATGACAAGGTACAATCATAGATCATCCAACCTATTACATAATGATCCATCATGTGACCTATTACATAAGCCAATGGTCTGGAGAGTTATTGCTACATGATCTATAATTGTACCTTGTCATGTGATGCTGCAGGAGTGGTCACATGTCTATTGTCACACAATCATGTGACCCATTACATAACCAAGTGTTCTGGGGAGAAACTGACATGTGATCATCATGTAATAGGTTGGATGATCTATGATTATACCTTGTCATGTGACATTGATTAAGTCACATGCATATTTTCCCACGATCACGTGATAAATTACATAACAGAACACTCCAGAGGATCACCATCATGTAATCAATTACTAAAAACCACATGATCTAGGGTCATCCCTGCTTATGTCACTCATCATGTGACCATCACATCTACTGGTCACATGCCCATCTGTATAGCCACAGTACAGGTGCAAATTATCAATATTTGTGACAGGGTAACCTGCTGTGGGAACATTCCAATCTGAATTTTTTTCAAACACCAACAGAGGTTGTCACTCAGGGGGCATTGTCTATATTTGGAAGTGGTAGTTGCCACAAATTCTGTAATTGCTTTTGTGGTAATTACCATGGTCATTTGGTCAAAATCAGCTGATATGGCTGGTTTAAGATGTCAAAGTCTCAAAGAAAACACTGTCAAGGTTCCTGTGGTCAGTGAACAGGTTCAGCAATTGGCAGATGAGTCACTTGTATCGAAGATTCCACTTGAATTCAAAGCTTGAAGAACAGGTGAAGCCCACAAGAATCAAAGTCAAAGAACTTGAAATGCTTGCAGGCAGTCCCAAAGCAAGAAGGTTGGCAGACAAAGAGGTTGTTGACTCACACAAGATGCCACAGCACACAAGTCACACCAAGTCAAGGGTTATTGCAAGAAGAATCAGGATTGAGGAGCTGTTGAGGCTCATCATGTGAAGGAAGCTGTTGGAAGAAATTCTGCAAGTCGAAATGTTGAAGCACACAGCAAGGGTAGACACCCTTGCACTCGAAATATTCTGTGGCCACACAGTGTCAGCAATAGATATTTTATTCAAGGATTCATCGAGACTATCAAAACACACACTCAGGACTAAGTGGAGTCATGTGACTGCTTTGCACGTTGTGGCCATGTGCACTCAAGTACCATATACTGATGACTCTAGTGTTACAAGCCAACTACACAAGATCACTGCGATTGCAGGATACAAAGAATGGGGTGACCAACGTACTGTGTGCAAGGTACCATGGTTACAAGTGATGGTGACAAGGACAAGGGCAACAATGGCAGTGGATAGTGCGATAGCAATGATGATGACAATGATGACTTTACTTAGTGCAGATCAATGGCTGGGTGAGAAAGGAGATGTCATTTGATGGGAATGGGACATGAGGAGCACAGGTACTGAGCTCGATGGCTCAGAGGTTCATTTTGATTTCAAGATGCTGTACTTACATCCATGCTATTCTAGGGAAGGTAGCTATCTACAACAAACAGTGACTGTGGTACAAAGAAGAACAATGATGATGATGCTTGGCACAGATCAAAGGCCACATGAGGCTAGGACAGCCATTTGATGGGAACAAGGCACGACAAGCATGGGTACTGGGCTTGATGGCCCAAGGTTCTGTTTCGATTCCATAGTGTTTTACTTACAGATACTCTATTCTAGGGGAAATGGCTATATTCAACAAAGAGCGACTGACATCTGGATGATCATGATACAAGGAACAAAGATGATGATTAGACTTGGCATGGATCAATGGCCATGCGAGAGTGGAAGTGTCACTCAATGGAGATGGGGTGTGAGGAGCACAGACACTGAACTTGACAGCTCATTGGTTTGTTTTGATTTTGGAACATTTTACTTACAACTACCTTATTCCAGGAAAAGTGGATGTGTGAGATGATGCTCAAATGATGTCCAAGCAGTGGCAGTTCAAGGATCTATGACAATCTACCAGGAAAGACAGCGGACTGTCAAGGAGAAGCTACACAATATGATACAGCAGTATTACTACGAATGGGATGTGTGTTCAGGATGAGCTGAAGGCTTAAATCTAGCAACAGCATGTTACACTGCGCTCACATTGTTTCCTTTTTCAGACTTTGTACAATATGTTTTGTGCTTGTCATGCTTTCAAGTGACAATGTTCTGTTGCCTGCAAGCTGTCACCTATGTGACTGGCCTTGCATTCTGTATGTTTCCTTTTATATCTGTTCCCCTGTTTACCCCATGTTGTACTATAGCTGGACATTATGTCCATTCCCCCTTCCTGCCATGATCCACTGGTGGCCCTGATCCACACAGTCATGTGATGTATGTACCCCCAGTACCTATTTGCCCCTGTACATCATATACATGGTTATGTCCCTTTCATCATATGTTCACCCCCATTCCCTTCTGCTCTGCAGATGCGGTTATACATGTAGTCCTGCTGTGCATGACTCACTATGACTTGATGATGCCTTAATGGGAACTCAGGTGTACATTCAAATGTTTTCAAATGTTTGTTCCATAGTACTTTACATACATATATAAACCCACATGTATTGTACTACTCCCTCATTTGAAACCTACTTTGCAACCACTGTTAGCTCTGCTCACTGTACCCACAAGGACTTGACAGTACAACTTCAGTTGGCCAAGACTAGTGTCCCATCACTGGTGAAGTTAAATTATGCATCACTTCTCGTGCAGTCAGGTGCTTGTGCTTCATTGCACTCAATTCATGACATGATACAAGTCATCAGCATAACACAGCAACAGTTACAATGATGACAACAACAATGACTACAGCAACAGCAACAATGACAACAACAAGGCTTGAAGCAGATCAAAGGCTGTGCAAGGCCAGAAGAGCTGTTCAATGGAAACAGAGAATGAGAAGTGCAGATATTGAGCATACAGCTCAAGGTTTTGTTTCGATTTCATAGCAGTCTACTTACAGTCATCCTACTCTAGGAAAAATGGATATATACAATGAAGAGCACAAGCAATGACAACAAGAGAGACAGCAATGTCAACAACATTCAACACAGACCAAAGGCCACACAAGGCAGGAACAGCAGTCCAGTGGACATGGAGCACAGTGGAGACTGGTGTTGAGCTCGAAAGCTTGAAGTTTCATTTTGACTTTTGGGTGTTTTACTTACAGCTATTCTACTCTAGGGAAAGTGGATGTACACGATGAAATGCGAGCAACAGCCATGCGAGTGTGATACCAATATCTATGGCTATGTACAAGTGAGCTGCACTCGAATTCAAACTGAGGCCTACTCACCATTTATTGCGAGCACTCACTGTGCTCAGGAAACACACAGACGATAGGGTCTTGCAAGATGTGCCTATGCCCTTAGAGCCTGATGGCTCAAGTTTATATTTTTGTTTCACAGTGTTTTACTTATGAGTACTTTATTCTAGAGTAGATGATGACTTAAAAGGAAGATTGCAGCAGGTCACAGAGCAACAAGTACAAAGAACACATGGAAGTACAGCAAGACAAGCACAAAAACTATGGTTCAATTTACAACAATGACCATCAAGGATACAAGAGTGAGTGCAATGCAAGGGAGACATCAGGATCACAATGAATAAGCTCAACAGCTTGACTTTTCATTTTTACTTCAGGATGTTGTACTCACACTGGCTTTACCCTAGGGAAGAGGATGACATTGAAGAAGGAATGCATCTATATACAGCAAGACAATGGATTTTGGAGTTGCAACAAGACATGCGATGCATGAGGCATATTGAGGCCATGCTGAATGGGCTCGAAGGCCCAAGTCTTATGTTTTTCTTTCAAGCACTTTACTTACAGCTACCTTGTATTAGAATAGATGACAATGTTGAAGAAGGAATGCATCTATATGCAGCACAACAGCAAATTTCAAAGTTGCAACAAGACACATGACATGCAGAGAGCAGCAAGACCATGCCAGCTGGGCTTGATGGCCCTAAATTCAGTTTCTTCTTTGAAGCATCATACTTACGACTATGTTGTTTTAGGGGATACAGATTTTTACAAGATATTGATGGAACTTCGAACTTCAGAATGCCTGCAGTACAAAGGTCTGGATCAGGATGCCCTGCAACTGTGTCCCTTCAAGAAGAAGGCACCCACCTTACTATCGATCAAAGCAATTTCATAGGACAGAATACCATCAGACAGTTGGTGAAGGGAGACATTGTCTCCATGTTGGATATTGTGCAGAGACATGGCAGTGTCTCATTTAGCTTGGGAAATGTCACAGATGAATGGGAGGCATTGGATATATTGAACAAGGCAGATGCTACATATGTCATATGGGTGGTTTTACTAGAGCCAGGCATGGAAGACCCCTCTGTCTTCATCAAGGACAACATCAAGGGCACCTGAGCCATCATCGACATAGCAATTGCAGCTGGCATCCATATGCTCGTCTGCATGAGTGCCACAAGTGTTGTGTTTATTGGCACTGACATTGTGAATGTTGACAAGTGAGTACCCTCTCTGGAGAAGCCATTCAATGCATGTAATGATGCCCAGGAGACATTCAGGCCCAGAGACTGCTGGATGGAGGATGGAGCATTTCGAGCATATTGACACAACACCTGTTTAGAGAGCATCGTGTGTAAACACATACTTGGAGGGGACAGGCTCATCCCTCATCCCCCTTACTCTTCTGCCACATCGAGTGAACCCAAGCTAGGCCTCAACAAGATGACAACAAAGTCCAGCAAATCCTTATACCATGCTCTCCCTCCCCTATGTGCCACAACTGAATATCACTGCATGATACATGGCTCCATGCGGACACTCAGTCCCTATGTCACACCACCACCCAACATGGAATCCATCCTATCCACATTCAGCAAACAATTCAACCCACATGAACTCACAGACTCTGTCATCTGTTCTCAAAGCAATGGACAAGTGTTCTGTAGCTTAGACTTTACAGGAGTATGCAATGAGTATGAGTGAAGGCTATGGAGCCTGAAGGTACAGGGTATATACAAATGACTATGCAAAGTGACAAGGGCTTGAATTATCACCAAACAGTGGTCATTCGAAGCAACAGCAAGCCTTTGATCAAGATGAGACATAGTAGAATCACACACTGAGCTCAATGGTTCATACCCCCTCCTTTGCTTTGTGTCATTCCACTCACAGCTGTGTTACCATAGGAAAACCCAGTATCTACAATGGAGTACAGTGACATATGAGGAGATATGGCATACCAAAGAGTCAAAGTTGCATGAGGCAACTCAACAGTACTACTATGAATGGGGTGAGCAAGCAGGATACAGTGAAAGGGTACCTGATGCCAGGTTTCAAGTAGGCAAGCAGTGTAGCCATGCATCAAAGTTTGCAGCAAGGGAATGCCTGACAGAACAACAATGGCACATGCAAAGCATACCAAGTGACATGAGTTCATGCACCAAGCCCAAGTGCTCATTTTCATCTTTGGTTTTTGTGACATTTTACTTACAGATCTACAGTGCTAAGATATATGATGAAGTGCAGAACCACTTCCAACTTGCTATTTTAATTGGTTTCATGGCAACTACCATAGCCCAGTTCAGTGCATAACTGCAGACATCTGAAGGAGAAGAAGACAGTGCAAGTTCAAGTAGACAAGAGGGTGTGCAGTGTGCAAGAAGCATCTGAGTCATGCAGAGCAAACACAACAGCTTGATGTTCAGTTTTTACTTTGAGCTGCTTTACTTATGACTTCTTTATTCTAGAATATGCAAAGGACTATGAAGTATGGGTGAAGTTTTAAGTCACCTTGATGCAGATCAACTGCCAGATAAACAAAGTAGCACTCAACATGTTTGAAGCGACATGAATTCACACCCAGAGCCTGAGTGCTCTTCATCCCCTTTTGTTTTTGTGACAGGTTACTTATGAATGTTTAGTGTTAGGGTATTTGACAAGTGCAAACACAAACAGTTGGCTATGATCAAGGGAGACTACTGAGTTGCAAAGACAAGCATCAACTATGGAAGCTTCTTGAGGCCAGTGTTGAATGAAGAAGAAGCAGAGTGCCTCAAAGATGGAGGGGAGAACCTCACATGCCATGAAAGGTTGCTACAGGAGCGATATGTAGAGCTGGGACAAGTGTGACAAGACACAGATCCAAAGGTGGCTGCACAGGAAGAGAAACTCAGCAAAGGAGCCTGCAGGTTCAAGGTGCCCAGTTCCATTCTGTTTTGAACCTGCTCTACTGCGAAGTACAGTGTCCCTAGCATGAAGGGAAAGGCAATTGACAGGGGTGGATGGCTCGAAGCCATTCATCGGCACTTATGTAGTGTCAAGACTCCATCTGCCTGACTGTGAGGTCGAAGGCCAAAGCTTAGGGTCAAAAGAAGTCAGTGCCTACACCCATTGGGGTCAACAACCTATCACTGAAGAGAGCTTGAGGATCTACAGAGCTAAGGTGATAGGTTTTATTAGAGCTTGAACATATGCTATGTTGAAGTACTTTGTTTCTAGCAGTGAAAAGGTAGTGAACGAAGATGGGCAACTCAAAGTCACTCAGTGACACTTAGCACAAGGGCTTCGCCCACCAGATGAAGTGCCAGACAAAGTATGAGGAGTCAAGCATGCATGCACACAGAGAGTTGATGGTACAAGAATGAAAAGGGTGGCATAGAGAAAGTCCCAGAGTCTTTTTAGGTACATATATGTATTCAAGATGCTTTGTAGAGGGCTGAAAACTGTGCCTCAAGGAGCAGCCACTACTCTACCCTTCACTCGATTTATTACTCACTTGTTTGCATGCTCAGAGTTACCTCTGTGGTCATTCAGTTTGAGGAACTTGGGGGCTGTGGAGTGATTGAGGGTCAAAGGGGTTGTCTGCAAGGAGGATGAGGAGTTCAAGAAGCAGGGTGCATGTTCAAGAGGCCAGGTGGTGGGTCTTGGGAAAGAAGGGAGTCGTGTTCAGGTAGTGAGAAGGTTAGAGGGTGAAGAGTCATGTTTGAAGGGCATGAGGGTAGAGAGTGAGGGAGGCATGGTGAAGTTGAGGGAGTTTGAGGGTGAGGATATGTGGTGAGGTTGAGGGAAGCAGATGCAAGGGTGAGGATGTTCATGTGAGGAGGAGAGCAACTGAGGATGGTTGAGTTCTAAACCACCCCTCAGATGTAGGGAACGAGTTCAAGTTCCCTAGGAGAATTCATCTTGGCCAGGAGTTTAGGGGTTGGGGAACTTGTTTTGTTTCTTGCTTTTGTTTTCATGTTTGTACCACTGGACTTAGTGGCAAGTGGCTGCATTGCTGACTAAGCATGTGTGCTGTGTTTGTGTGAGTTCAGTTTATCAAGGAACCAATCCATGTCAGAGGCCCTCAGTAGTAGGGTGATATAGTCTCACATTTTGGTGAGTTTTTGAGGTTAGATTTATTACTTTGGGGAGTACCCAAAGTGCCAGGAGGACTGGCAGAAGGTATTGGACAGACAGAGCTAAGTATTCATTTCTAGTTCGCATTTTTTACACTTTTACTACACTTCTTTCTCCAGCAAGAACCTCCCTTTTTGAGTTGAGCACAAATCTCACCCATTACTGACAATTACTAATTCTAGGTACTATCTATTACCTATTCCTACACTGGGTATGGATATGGGCATGTGGTGGAGGCAATGGAGTCATGAAGGGGTTGGTAGGTACCACCACATGGGGAGTCAGTGGGTACCAAGGGGGATAAGGAGTGTAGCATTCTGGGGGAGTGTACTGGTGGTTCTGAGAGATGTGGAGGGGCAGAGGCATAGTGATCAAAGTAGGGATGGGAAGGGTTATAGGGTTCATTGATGTTGGCATGGAAGTCATTGTTGAAGTGGTCAGAGCTGGGGTTTTCAGTGTTGGGGGTATAAGACATAGCGGGTCAGAGACTGTGGACATGCTTGTACTCCCTGAGAACCTCTGGGGAATTTATAAGGTTGTTCTCACTTTCCCAACTATTCTGGGAATGCAGGTAACTGAGCCACTTGATGAGGTAGAGGCATTTTTGCTGTTGGGTTACACTGGGCTCTTTAGACAATGACTTGACCTTGTGCACATGTTTGTGCTTAAGTATAGCTTTGACTTCCCATTCATTCCCATCTCCTACCAATTCTGGTGGGGGTGGGGGTTGTGCCAGGCCATACTCTTTTGTTTCAACAAAAGGGGTGAGTTTGGACACATGGAAGATGGGGTGTATACACCAGTTAGGGGGAAGCTGGAGCTTGTAGGTGACTGGGCTGATCCATTTGGAAAGTACAAATGGGCCATGGTGTCAGGGTGCAAGCTTCTTTGATAGGACATCCCTTTTTAGGTCAGAAGTGTGCAACCAGACCTTATCTGCTATGGAGAACTCTGTATAGGTCCCTTTTGATCACTGCTTCATTAACTCCTGTGCTTCTTTGTGAGTGTAATTGTGGCATCCCAATTGGCAGCCAATTGCTCGAGTCAATCACCCACTAGTGACTCCTGCAGGGGTTGTCCCATAGGATAAGGAGTGGGGTTGAACCCATACATGAGCAAATATGGCATTTGGTTGTGGGACAAGTGTACATGCAAGTTATGCACCATCTGAGCATCTGGTAGTTTGGTGTGCCAGTTGTGTGGGTCCATACTTGCATACATGTGAAGGTAAGTGCTGACCTCTTGGTTGACATGTTTGGCCTCACCATTGGTCTGAGGGTGATAAGTGGTGGAGGCTTTCAGTTTGATTATGAGGGAGTGGTAGAGATCCTGGGTGAAGGCAGAGACAAACTGAGGGCCTTGGTCCAATATGACAGCTTCCAGTACACCCCAGTGGGGGTAGACATAGGTGTGGTAGAGATCTGCCACACCTATGCTGTCCACAGTCTTAGTAGTCAGTAGGAAGAATGCACCTTTAGTGAGTCCCTGGTCAATGATGGTGAGGATTGAATCATATCTTCCACTGGACAGGGGCAAGTTGGTTATGAGGTCCATAGAGACCTGCTTGAAAGGGAAGGGATTCCTTGCTATGTCATGTGGGGTGATGGGAGGTGTAGTCAGGTGTGTATTGACCTTGTTGGCTTGGCAAGAGGGGCATCCCTTGCAGTAGTTGCAGATGGACTGGTACATTCCAAGCCAACAGATGTATTTGTTCATTTTCTTCATCATTGCTTTTACTCCAGGGTGTCCAAATGCAGTTGTGTCATGGTACTGTTGAAGGATGTCTTGGAAAATGGGCTCAGTGTGAGTCAAAGTGTGGTTCAGTGGTGAAAACCAACCAAAACCAACACAAAAGACAATAAGAGTGAGTGGTGGTGTGCCTATGTGGTACCTAGATGGTAGAACCTTCTATTTTTTGGGGTTTTTTCAAGCTACAACACTCAAAGATGAGTGCTGAGGGTTGGGGGTGCTCCTGATGAAGAGGGTGCAAGAATGCGATAGAATGCGATGAGGTAGACTGCTGTCAGCCTACAGAAGGATGGATGACAACTTAATTCAATGCTCTGAGCTGCACTGAGCTCAGGGAGGACTTGGAGTGAAGTAGATTGATGATAGATGATAATAAGTGAAGTAGATGATAGTTAGTGTCACAACCATGTCTAGACCACCCCAGACCAGCTCTACCCTGGTCTCAACTGGTCTCATCCAACCCTTGCTCTGGTCCCAGCCTTAACCCTTCAACCTAGGAATGTGTTAGCTCATGAGGCACTGCAAGGCAGTGCCCAGTTGAGTTATTTGCTCAGTTGGTACTGGGCCAGTGTAATACCTGGCCCAGCCACTAGTCCTGCCCCAGTTCCCAGTAATTCCTTTGTTCATACTTTTTAATATTCTTTGTAACATTACTTACCAATCCATTTGCCAATCATCACTGTACCAGTGCAGACTGGTCTCTGGTGCTACATTACACTTAGGTTACCTCTAGTATTTAAGCTGTAGGATAATCTGTTTAGCCTCAGTCTGAAATCAACTTAGTCTTGTCATAACCTGGTCCCCTCTGTTTTCTGTCTCCTGTCTCTCAACTGGACTATGGCCCATGCAAGGGAATAGCACTGTGCCATCAGTCACTAAGTCCAACAGTCCAACCCCCTTAGTATCTCATATTATCCTCTGACCTCTGACTGGACTCCAGACTGGCTTTGGACTGGTGAAGACCCAGACTTAACAGTTAGACCCTTAATAAAGTCTCAACTATCAAAGCTGATGAATGAATTACTGAGTGATGATGAATTGCAAGCAAGAGGGGTTCTCTGATGTCTTCTTCTTATTCAGCTATCTAAGTACAGTGATTTATATACAGTACAGGGGCATTGCCTGTGGAAAACAAGGCACAAATGCTTGGTAAATGACTGGTAACTGATGAGTAAGGAATGTAAGTGATGGGTAATCATCTTAGAAAGCATTGGTGAGCATTGGTAAGGATAAGTAAGCCAAAAAGCAAAGAATCAGTAAGCAAGGTCAAAAGATTGGTAAGTATTGGCAATAGGTGAGTCAAAGACAGTCAGAATGTCAAAGTATGAGTGAAGTAATGTCAGAAACTGGGCAAGCACACTGGAATTGCATTAGGGGGAGGCTGTGCATGTCACATCTCAAAGAGATTGCTTCTGGGCCAAAGTAGGATGACAGAGAGGCAGCACTGATCTGATGCTGATATAGTACATCCAAAAGCAGACAGGGTGAGTCAGATGTTAACAGGGGTCAAGCTTTGGTGGTCTGTGGGGTGACAGGAGCATAGGGGATCACAACTTTCCCCCCAAAACCATCCTCTCAGTGAAGCAAATAAAAACTTCACAAATGAGGCTCTGTTGGAAGAGAGGATGAAGGGGGAACATCTTCTGCTGTATCTTGCAACAAGGAGGCAAGATGGGCATCATACTCATCATGGATGTGATCAGGGAGAGTGGAGAATGGTAGATTATACTGTAGCTGTTGCAATTTTGGAAGAATGATGGATGAGATTGTTATGAAGACATTGCAGGGAGCAGGGAGGAAGGATCCATATGCTTCTTGGACTGGAGAGACTGAAATGACCACATAAGACCCTTTCCAAGCAAATGACAGACCTGAGGTGATCAAAGAATGTCCTCCTAGAGGTCATACTGACAAAAAGAACATGCTGTCCAAGCAGGATGGGCTGAGAGGGGGCAGATGAGGATGGGATGTACCAGGACACTTCAGGATGGAAGCTGGTAGGAACTCCTGGTAGATATATGTAGCCATGGTCCCTGGCAAAGGGGACAAGTGAAATGATTGATGTGGAGGTGGCCACATCAGAAGAATTAGTGAAATGAGTGTTTTTTGGAGGGAGTGCTGTAGAAACATTGTCACACACCAAAGGTGTTGTGGACATGGTTACAGCTGACTCTGCCTAACTCATCAATGAGTTGTGCACAATACCCATGAATGCAGATGAAGACCAAAGGCCTCATGCATAGAAAGACTGCTGGACATGAGCAGTCATCATTCACACAAGAACAAGTCATCAGTGCTAAAGAGAAAAGAGGAAGCAAGTTAAGCATGCATTAAAAGTTTTTAGTGCCCATGTATGGCATTCCAGTTTTTGTCATATCTCCACCATTTCAAAAGATATCAACTCCATTCTCACACTCACTCAAGGTACTCAGCCATGTGATTCTGCCTTCCAAATTTGGAGAGGATCCTTGCACCCTATGCATTTCTACAGCACTCCATCCATCAGACACTTGTTTCACTAGGTCCATCAGTAATGGCCACCTCTTCATCAATCATCTCACTTGTCTCATTTGCCAGAGACAGTGGCTATGTATATCTGCCAGGCATTCCCACCAGCTTCCATCCTGAAGCCCCCTGCTTCATCCCATCACTGTCAGCCCCATCTCATCCCATGCAGCTTGGTCAGCATGTTCTCCTTGTCAGTATGACTTCCAGAAGGACATTCTTTGGTTGCCTCAGGTCTGTCACTCAGTTAGAAAGGTCTTATGTGGTTGTTTTGGTCTCCCCTCTTGATGAAGCATATGGATCATTCCTCCCTGCTCCTGGCACTATCTTTATTCCAATCTCATCCATCATTCTTCCCACATTGTGACAGCTGCAGCATAGTCTACTGTTCTCCAGCCTCCCTGATCACATTCATGATGAGTATGATGTGCATCTTGCCTTCTTACTGCAAGATCCAGCAGAAGATGTCACCCCTTCTCCTCCTCCTCCATCAGAGCCCTGTTTGTGAAGCTTTTGTTAACTTTGCTGAGAGGACAAAAGGGTGGGAGATGTGATTGCTTACTTCTCCCATTTCCCCACAGACCCCCAACACCCTAGCCCCTTTGACACCTGACTCATGCCCTTCAATTCTGGAATTAATACTTCCCTATCTGGAAACACTGTCCATCTGTCATGCCATCTTTGGATCTAGAGATGTCTCCACCAAGATCTGACTTGCATCACCCCCCCTAATGTGATATCAGTGTGCTCACTCAATTTCTGACTCCATTTGACTCATTTTGTGATATTTTGACTATCCTTGACTTGCTCATTGCCAATACTTACCAATCCTCTTTGCTTGCTTACTTTTCATTTCTCACTTACTCATCATGATTACTCAGTCCTTACTCATTACTTACCAAGCATTTGTGCCTTGTTTGTCATAGGCTGTGCTCCCCCCCACAGTATATAAACCCCCATGAACTTAGCTACAACCCACAAATGAAGAAGCATTCAGAAGTCTGTCAGCAGTCAATTCAGTGCATAACTCATCATTGACAGTTGAGGCTCCACAAAGGGGTCTATCTGTCATCATTCATATCATTGGTAGTTGAGGCTCATTCAGAAGGGTCTATCTACCACTATTCTCTACCTGAAGATTTATCCCCACTTAGTCAGCAGTCCTGCTTGGTCATCCATCCACTCCTGCATAACTTGTCATCGGCTTGCACCAGGAGCACATTCTATTGAAGTCCATTACTCCCAGGTACTTTTGGCTGAACACCTCCACTCTGTTCAGCATCCCCCTTCCAGTCATCACTCATTTGTCTACTCCTGCATAACTCATCATCAACTTGTGCTAGGAGCACCTCCCCTTGAAGTCCCCCCCCCACATTTAGATTTTTCTGCACTTCCAGGTTCCATGGAGGCAAACCACCACTTGCACATTATTTGTCTTTGGTGTTGGTTTTGGTTGGTTTATACCAGCTTTCCACACTTTGACTCACAATGTGTGGAGTGTGCAGATCCTTTCCAATTTTGGAAGGTAGGATCATGTGGCTGAGCACTATAAGCAAGTGTGGGAATGGTGTTGGAATCTGCAGAAATGGCAGAGATACATTGAAAACTGGAATGCCATACATGGGCACTTAAGAATTTTGACTGGTGCTTGACTTGCTTCCTTCTTTTTTCTCTGGCATTGATGACTCATTCTTGTGCAAAGGATGACTGCCAACATTCCTGGGAGTCATTCTACACATGAGGGCTATAGTCTTCATCTCCATTCATCAGCAGTATCCATGTCCACCTCACCAAACACCTTTGGTGTGTGACATTGGGGATGAATCTCCTCCTCCCTCTTCTCCTGACCATATCAGACCCTTCTGTTGTTTCCAGGACTGAGAGGGACATGAATGCTTTCTTTACCTCCTGGTACAGGTTGGCATTCAGCTGGAAAACACATCCTTTACCTTTCTGAGCCTTTGACTTCTCCTCAGGTGGGTGCTCAGAGGTCTCCAGTTCTTTGAAGGAAACCTTCCAGACAGGGGCAGAGGCTTTGGGGGCCTTGGGGACAGTCCAATCAATCTTAAAAAGGGAAACAACAGGGGGTCTCACCCCCCCCCCCCCCCCTCAAGCCAAATGGCCTTTGGAAGTAAGGTGGAGACAGTAGTGGGCTTGGCATTGAAGTCTGAGTGGTGGGACAAGGTGTTGGCAGCAGAATTTTTGGTACCTGTGATATGAATGAACTGGAGTGAGTACTCCTGAAGGTTAGCCTGCCAGCAGGCCTGGTAAGTGGTTAACTTCTGCAGTTGCATGTAGTAAGTGATATTTTGATGATCTGTGTATACACAAGTCAGTTCTGGTGGCAAGAGCAAGTAAGGGCACCACTGCTTGAGGGTGCACATTACTGCAAGCATCTCCAAGTTGCAGACTTGGTAATTTTGTTCAGCTCCAGTGTGAGTCAAAGTGAGGAAAGGTGGTGAAAACCAACCAAACCAACACAAAAGACAAATAATGTGCAAGTGGTGGTTTACCTCTGCAGAACCTGGAGGGCAGAAAAACCTGATGTGGGGGGGGGAGACTTCAAGTAGAGTGCTCCTGGCACAAGTCATTGATGAGTTATGCAGGAGAAGATGGATGCTGATTGAGAAGGGGATGCTGAATGGAGCAAGGGTGTTCAGCCAAAAGGACTCCTAGCACAAGTGGATGTCAAGTTATGCAGGAGTAGTGGGATGACTAAGCAAAGACTGCTGACTGCTGACTAAGTGTGGGGTGGACTGCAGATGATGAAGGATGGCAAATAAACTCTTCTGAATGAGCCTCAACTACCAAGTATACAAATGATGACAGATAGACCCCTTCATGGAGCCTCAACTGTTGATGATGAGTTATGCTGAGAAGAACTGAACTGACTGACTGAATGCTTCTGGATTGCTTCTTCTTTTGTAGCTAAGTACATGGGGGTTTATATACTGTGGGGGGAGTGCAGCTTGTGGCAAACAAGGCACAAACACTTGGTAAGTAATGAGTAAGGACTGAGTAATCATGATGAGTAAGTGAGAAATGAAAAGTAAGCAAGCAAAGAGGATTGGTAAGTATTGGCAATGAATGAGTCAAAGACAGTCAAAATATCACAAAATGAGTCAAACAGAGTCAGAAACTGAGTAAGTGCACTGATATCACATTAGGGGGTGGCAATGCAAGTCAGATCTTGGTGGAGACATCTCTAGATCCAAAGATGGCATGACAGATGGATGGTGTTTCCAGATAAGGGAATATTAATTCCAGAATTGAAGGGCATGAGTCAGGCATCAAAGGGGCTAGGGCATTTGGGGTCTGTGGGGCAATGGGAGCATATGTGATCATGTTTCCCACCCTTTCATCCTCTCAGCAAAGTTAACAGAAGCTTCATGGACAGGGCTCTGATGGAGGAGGAGGAGAAGGGGGGATGTCTTCTGCTGGATCTTGCAGTAAGAAGGCAAGATGCATGTCATACTCATCATGAATGTGATCAGGGAGGCTGGAGAACAGTAAATTATGCTGCAGCTGTTGCAATGTGGGAAGAATGATGGATGAGATTGGAATAAAGACAGTGCAGGGAGCAGGGAGGAACAATCCATATGCTTCATCAAGAGGGGAGACTGAAACAACCACATAAGACCTTTCTAACTGAGTGACAGACCTGAGGCAACCAAAGAATGTCCTTCTGGAAATCATACTGACAAGGAGAACATGCTGACCAAGCTGCATGGGATGAGACCAAGCTGACAATGATGGGATGACCCAGGGGGCTTCAGGATGGAAGCTGGTGGGAATGCCTGGCAGATATATTTAGCCACTGTCTCTGGCAAATGAGACAAGTGAGATGATCAATGAAGAGGTGGCCATTACTGATGGGCTTAGTGAAATGAGCATCTGATGGATGGAGGCTGTAGAAATGTGTAGGGTGCAAGGATCCTCTCCAAATTTGGAAGGCAGAATCGCATGGCTGAGGACTTTAAGCAAGTGTGAGAACAGAGTTGATATCTTTGGAAACAGTGGAGATACGATGAAAACTGGAATGTCATACATGGGCACTAAAAACTTTTAACGTGCACTTAACTTGCTTCCTCCTTTCTCTCTAGCACTGATGACTCATTCTTGTGCAAAGGATGACTGCTCATGTCCAGCAGTCTTTCTATGCATGATGCCTTTAGTCTTCATCTGCATGGCATGGGCATTGCACACAACTTGTTGACAAGTTAGGCAGAGTCAGCTGTAACCATGTCCACAACACCTTTGGTGTGTGACACTGGTAAGCAACTGTGACATGTAGGCACAAGGGTGAAGTGTTCCTGAGTTGTTGGCTTGTGACAGAACAGCACTGGTGCTGAGTTTTGAGGCATCAGTATGGAGTACAAATGGTTTCTGTAGATCAGATAGATGATGAACAGGTTTGGACAACAGGGCCTTCTTCAGGGCTTCAAAGGTGGAAGCTTGTTCAGGTCCCCATGTCCATTTTGCATTTTTCCTTGAGAGATTGTGAAGGGGGTGCACAGTCTGTGAGAAGCCAGAAATGAACTGTCAGTAGAAGTTACAGCAGCTGAGGAAGGAACAGAGTTCTTTCAGGGTCATCAGAGCAGGCCAGGTTCTGATGGCTTCTATTTTAATTTCTGATGGTTCATACTGACCCTGATGGATCATGAACCCTGGAAATGCTATTTCTTCAGCTTTGAAAGTACATTTCTTGAGCTTCAAGCAGAGGTGTTCCTTCACAGCAATGTGTAGGAACTGTTGAATGGCAGCACACAGTCCTTCTTCAGTCTCTGAGTGTATAGTGACATCATCCATAAAGATGATGGCTTTCCTTTTGCTTTTGAGTTCTCCAAATGTATGGTCCATGTACCTTTGGAACATGGGCAGTGAGTTGCACTGTCCAAAGAACATTACAATCAGTTCAAAGAGTCCTCTAGGGGTGATAAAGGCCCCTTTCCACTTGTCACCCTCTCTTACTCTTATATTTGTGAACCCCTGATGAACATCAAACTCAGCAAAATACTTTGAGTCAGTGAGTTCATCCAGGAGGGTTTTAATGTCAGGAAGAGGGTATGAGTTGATGATGGTGTGTGAGTTAAGATACTGGTAGTCTTGGATGAGTCTTCTTTTTCCATCTTTCTTTCCTACAAAAAACATGGGGTGTCAAGTACAGGTTTACCCTCAGGTGACCGGGCTTCAAGACCAGGTGACAGGGGCTAGTCCAGGTGGCCAGAGTCAAGGCCGGGGGACAGGGGTTAAGTCCAGTTGGACTGGAGTTAAGGCTGGAGGTTAGGGGTTAAGTCTGGAGGACTGGACTTAAGACCAGGAGAATGGGAACAAGACCAGTAGCATGGGAAACCGACCGGTCTTGGAGTGCACACAAGGGGAAGCTGGTCCAGGGTTGGATCTACCTCCCTTGGTCTCAGCTTATGTGCTGTACCCTTATGCAAGCCAGGGAGAGGTCTGGGACAGGGGTCAGGGATAGCTTAAGGCTTTGCCTTAGCTATAGAGTAGTTTTGAGGGGTAATAGGGAGTTGAGGGTAATACTAAGTTGATATTCTGACTGGGTTGCTATGAAGTATGTACAGGGGTTAAATACATGAGGCTGGTCCAGAGTAACAAACATGAAGCTGGACTTGTGAATAAGCTATTAGTGAGATGATTAGCAAGGTGTGGACAGCCATGGAGGCTGTGCAGAGACTAATAGTCAAAGTCTGGGTGACTGGCACAACTGGGGTCAGACACAGGATTGTACAGTAAGCAAAGTCAGATGAATGGGCTAGACTGAATATAGTACAAACAAAGGAAAGCAGACTGGAGTTATATCTGGGTGACCCAGACATGGACCTGGGAGGACCAGGGTGGAGCAGCACAAGGCTGGGAGGCTGGAATGGACCAGAGATAGGGGTAAAAGACCGGACTTGAGTTACTTAGGCCTGAGTTGGGTTATCTAGGACCAGAGTTGTGTTCTCTAGGCCAGGGTTAGGTTTTCTAGGCCAGATTAGGACCAGACTTGACTGGAGTTAGGGGCTAGGGGTCCAGACTGGACTGGGATTGAGTCTGAAAGTCATGGATATGGCATGGGGGCAGCTTGCAAAGATTTCAAGGGGCAAATCTTCCCACACTTGAGGTTCTTGTCAACAAACTTGTTGAGAACTTTGAGTTTGTCAAGGGAAAGTGGGTAGATGGCTCCCTTCTTTGGCTGGAAGCTGGGCTTCAAGCAGGTTTCATGGTTGAGGAAGCCCTGGTGAGGTGGAAGAGGGATTTCTTCTTCAGAGAAGACTATTGAGCACTCCTGATATTCCAATGGTAACTCAACCTGTCATATCCATGACTCTCAGATTCAATCCCAGTCCAGTCCAGACCCCTAGCCCCTATATCCGGTCAAGTCTGGTCCTAGTCCAGCCTAGAAAACCCAACTCCAGCCTAGAAACCCAACTCTGGCTCTAGATAACTCAACTCCAGCCTGAATAACCCAAGTCCGGTGTTTTACCCCTATCTCCGGTCCATTTCGGCCTCCTGGCCTTGTGCTGCTCCACCCTGGTCCTCCCAGGTCCTATGTCCAGGTCACCCGGACATAACTCCAGTCTGTTTTCCCATGTTTGCACTATATTTAGTCTAGTCCTTTTGTCTGACTTTTGCTTACTCTATGAAACCTGTGTCTGACTCTGGTATGCCAGTCACCCAGACTTTAGCTATTAGCCTCAGCACAGCCACTGTGGCTATCCTCACTCTTGCTAATCATCTTGCTAATAGCTTATTCACAAGTCCAGCTTCATGTTCATTACTCTGGACCAGCCTCATGTATTTAACCCCTGTACATACTTTGTAGCACCTCAGTCAGAATATCAACTAAGTCTTACCCTCAACTCCGTACTACACCCTGAGTCTACTCTATAGCTAAGGCCAAGCCTTAAGCTATCTCCAGCCCCTGTCCCGGACCTCTCCCCAGCTTGCATAAGGGTACAGCACATAAGCTGAGACCAAGGGAGGTAGATCCAACCCCAGACTGGCTTCCCCTTGTGTGCACCCCAAGACCGGTCAGTTTCCCACACTACCAGTCTTGTTCCCATGCTCCTGGCCTTAAGTCCGGTCCTCCAGACTGAGCCCCTGACCTCCAACCTTAACTCCAGTCCAACTGGACTTGGCCCCTGTCTCCTGGCCTTGATTCTGGCCACTCGGATTTAGCCCCTGTCACCCAGTCTTGAAGCCCAGTCACCTGAGGGTAAACCCATACTTCACACAACCTCAGCTTGTACAGTGACTCCAAAAACCCTTTCAATGTTTGCTCTAAATGGAGTGTGTGCAGTGTAGCATGAAAAGGGGTGGGAATTTTGCTTCGCATCTCTAGGACCAAATTTAGTACTTTCTCTTGGCTACAGAATGGTACCTTTTTCACGTGATTTGGCTGACAGGCAGTGGAGATATCATTGATTTAAAACTGCAATACCATTGAAAGGGTTTTTTCACTTTTGAATTGAAAAAGGTATTTGGAGAACCAGAAGCTGAGATCTCAGGAGGGATGGGAAAATATGATTACATAACAAAACACATGATCTTCCAGATGATTTGTCAGCATTTAAACAATGACAAACATTGAATTTGTACCATTAAACCTCCCTCTTTTACCACAACTCATGAAATCATCTCTCTGGCTCACATGGTCATTTTCTCAGGGAAATATTATCAAATAATGGTGCCCACTACTGTACCATCAGCATAACATGCTCTCAGGACCATCAGTCCCTTAAAAAACCTGCTGCCAGTCAATCCCTGCACTGTTTCCCCACCCATGCCTGATGTATTCTGGGACTAATCAATGCTTGGAAGGCTGAAAATGTTATGGAGGTCAATCTGGCACTTCAGAACATGATGGAAAAACAAATCCCCTCTTAACCAATGCATTTCTGGCCCAGGGACACTGGTATGGAGATTAGGGAAAGACAAAACCTCCTTGTGCTCCAAGCACCCTCAGAGGGTTCACTAGATCTTGCTCTAATATGAACTTTGGATGACTGGGGAAGGGTTATTTGGTCACATGTGACCAAGGGAAATAATCAGGGCCAGATGGAAGCACAGGATTCTGCTCCATGGCTGCTCAGTAGCATATCCTTCTGATGATACCCAAGGGTAGAGGATTTTGTCTTGCCCTAACCTCCAGATCAGTGTCCCTGTGGCAGAAATGCATTGGTTAAGAGGGGATTTGTTTTTCCATCATGTTCTGAAGTGCCAGATTGACCTCCATAACATTTTCAGCCTTCCAAGCATTGATTAGTCCCAGAATACATCAGGCATGGGTGGGGAAACAGTGCAGGGATTGACTGGCAGCAGGTTTTTTAAGGGACTGATGGTCCTGAGAGCATGTTATGCTGATGGTACAGTAGTGGGCACCATTATTTGATAATATTTCCCTGAGAAAATGACCATGTGAGCCAGAGAGATGATTTCATGAGTTGTGGTAAAAGAGGGAGGTTTAATGGTACAAATTCAATGTTTGTCATTGTTTACATGCTGACAAATCATCTGGAAGATCATGTGGTTCATTATGTAATCATATTTTCCCATCCCCCCTGAGATCTCAGCTTCTGGTTCTCCAAATACCCTTTTCAATTCAAAAGTGAAAAAACCCTTTCAATGGTATTGCAGTTTTCAATCAATGATATCTCCACTGCCTGTCAGCCAAATCACATGATAAAGGTACCATTATGTAGCCAAGAGAAAGTACTAAATTTGGTCCTAGAGATGCAAAGCAAAATTCCCACCCCTTTTGTGCTACACTTCACACACTCCATTTAGAGCAAACATTGAAAGGGTTTTTGGAGTCACTGTATACTGTGATATTTTGACTGTCCTTGACTCATTTATTGCCAATACTTACCAATCTGCCATGCTTGCTTACTTTTCATCTCTTGCTTACTCATCAGGATTACTCACTGCTTACAGTCCTTACTCATTACTTACCAAGAATATGTGCCTTGTTTGTCATAGGCTGTGCTCCCCCCACAGTATATAAACCCCCTGTACTTAGCTACAACCCAACAAGCAATCCAGAAGCAATCCAGTCAGTCAGTTCAGCTCATCTCAGTGCATAACTTGTTGTTGATAGTTGAGGCTCATTCAGAAGAGTCTATCTGTCACCATTCATCATACTTGGTAGTTGAGGCTCCATCAAGGGTCTATCTACCTCCATCCTTTATCTGGAACTTTATCCACACTTAGTCAGCAACTCTTGCTTAGTCATCCCCCTACTCCTGCATAACTCATCATCAACTTGCACCAGGAGCATGTTCTATTGAAACTCATCACTCTAGTTGGCATCCCCCACACAGTCATCCCTTGTCCCTCTACTCCTGCATAACTTGTCATTGACTTGTGCTAGGAGTCCTTTCAGCTGAATACCTTTGGTACATTCAGCATCCCCTGTCAAGTCTTCATTCATGCATCTGCTCTTGCATAACTTGTCATTGACTTGTGCTAGGAGCACCTGCCTGTCAAGTTCATGATGTCTGGGTTGAGACTGGACTGGAGACTGAAGTGGGCATGAGGCCAAGGGGTTGGGATCAGGGGAAGAGGCAGGGGTACAGAAGGTGGACTGATTGGACTTAGTGACTGATGATGCAGTGCTACTCCCTTGCATGGGTCACAGTCCAAGTCCAAGGCCAAGGTGGGGTTATCAGAGTAACTTAGTTGATTTCAGACTGGAGACTACAGCTTGAGTAACTACAGGTTTATATACCAGAGACAGAACTATAGTATGGAGACTGGTAATGCCAGTCTTGCAAGGATTGCTAAGACAATTGGTAAGAATGGTATTAGTAAGGTATGACTAAGGCAATGGAGACTTGGACAGGACCAGGCAGAGTTCAACCAAAGTGACATGCACTGCAAAGCAGTGTTAACTGCACTAGACTAACTGGGGGTAAGTGATTGGTGAGGCTGAGGTCAGACTGGATGGATGCAAGGCCAAGTCCAGCTGGGGCTGAAGCATGGTTATGACAGTATCCCTCTCTTAGGGGTTGAACCCATGAGACCCCTGCAAGAGTGGTAGGCTGAGTTCGAAAAAGTGGTACTTGTGGCTTGCTAAGCCCTTTGTGTCTCTCTTCTGCATTCTATCTCATCATGTCCAACTTGAGACCAACCATCACAACTGACAGTGACAAAGGCCAGGTCCCTATCAACTGGATGCAGGTGTTCATCAAGTATGACACTGATGACAAAGAGGAGACAATGAGGGCAAAGGCAAAAGAGAGGAAGCAGTGTAAGGTGGCTGAGCAAGCCTGGCAGGAGGAGCAGGCATGGCTGGAGGCCAAAAAGAGTGGAGAGGGAGTGGGTTGAGGCTGAGAGGGCAGCACATGAGGCTGAAGAGGAGAGGGCATGCAAGGAGGAGGGGAGGTGCAAGGCCAAGGAGGAAAGGGAGGCTGAGAGGAAACACATGGCTGAGGCCAGTGCTGGGGCCACTAGTAGTGAGGCTGGGGGTGAGGTAAAGAAGGTGGTGATGGACCCTGGGTGAGTACTCTTACAACCTCATGCATTTTTCTACCAACATCCTTTTTAGCTGTACCTGTTGTGCCCAGGCCAAAATTGTCTGCAAGTTCCTCATAGATGGTAATAAAAAGTTGGTTGCCTGCATTCAGTGCAACCAGTCCAAGGGAAAGCACCAGTGGCCTGGTGATGGCAAGGACACCAAGGCCAGTCCAAAAGCTGGGAAAGTCAATGAAGGGAAGAAGCAGCAGGCTGAAAAGGAGAATGCTGAGGCCAGGCCCAGCAAACAGAAGCAGGTGAAGACAAGCATGAGGCCAATCAAGGTCTTGGACCTCAGTGAACCTGAGGCTGGTGGGAGTAGGTCGAGGGAGGCCAGTGCTGAGTACTACTTGGGCTTAGAGGAGGAGCTCAAGCACTTGATTGACACAGTGGGGCTGATTGCCAATAACTTGGCCAGCCTCTTCGAACTACATGAGGCCTCAGTCGAGAACTGAGGCCAGATTGCTGACACACTCGAGTTGATCCTCAACAAGTCCTATAACTTTGGGATGGCAGTATCCCCTTCAGACTTGGGTGTCAAGTTCATGGTGTCTGGGTTGAGGCCAGACTGGAGACTGAAGCAGGCACAAGACCAAAGGGCTGGGATCAGGGGAAAGGGGCAGAGGTACAGGGGGATGGACTGATTGGACTTAGCAACTGATGATGCAGTGCTATTCCCTTGTGTGGGTTGCAGTCTAAGTCTGAGGCCAAGAGTTACAGATAGAACTTATTTGATTTCAGACTGAGGAAGTACAGGCCAAGTATCTAAGAGTTTATATACTAGAAGTAACTATAGTACAGAGACTGGTAATGCTGGTTGTGCAAGGATTGCTAAGGTGATTGGTAAGAATGGTATTAGTAATGTATGACAAAGATGACTGGAGACCAGGACAGAGAACAAGGGCAGACCAGGGACAAGACCAGATCAGGCTCAACTGAAAATGACATGCACTGCAAAGCAGTGTTAACTGTGCTAGACCATTTGGAGGTAGGTGTTTGATGGGACCAAGGCTGGACTGGATGAGTGCAAGGCTGAGTCCAGCCAGGGTCAAGACACAGTTATGACATTGGGCTCATCTGAGCTTGACTCTGATGAGTTGCACAAGGAGGCTGACTGGCTGAAGGCCCACAGCAAGGACAAGGAGGAGGAGGCTGAAGGGGAGGACAAGACCATGGCCAAGGCTGAGTAGTACCTTAGCATAGGGGGCTTGTAGCTTTTCTTTTGCCAATGTCATGTGTCCAGTGTCCAGTCTTGGTTTCATATAGTAAGTAGGAGAATCAAGAAAAGGGAAGAACAGAAGCTAGGTAAGTGAGAGATCAAAGGAAACTAGATACCAATAGAAAAAAAAGGAAAGAGGCTGAGGCTGGTCGAGACCGGTCCTCATTGGTATGGGCCAGGTTTACTGGGGTAGCGAGAATGGAACTCTTGTATGAGTTCAGAAGCATTGTCTAGCTCAGTGGCAAGTACCAAGTGGTTTCTTCATCAGTCCCTTTGTAGCTGGTCCACCAGACTAGGTACTGAAGCCAACACCAGTGACACTGGTTGACCTTGGAGTTGAGGATTTCTGCCACCTCAAACTCTAGTTCACCATTGACTTTGACTGGTGGGGGTGGTGGCTGAGTCCAGTTCAGGATGATATTAGGGATGGCTGGCTTGAGTTGGGAGCCATGGAAGACTGGGTGTACTGTGCACATTAAGTCTGGCAGGCACAGTGTGAAAGAGTGGGTACCAGCCTGAGCTATGACTGGGTACAGTCCAGGGTTTTTTTCCAAGAGTTTCTTGGAAGGCCAGGTTGACCAGAAGTATTTGGCTTTGACATACACCTGATCACCAACCTTGAAGTCCAGGGCTGGCATGCATTTACCATCAGCCAGTCCTTGGTAGCACTGTTGTGCAAGGGTCATCTCCTCACATAGGTACTGGTGCAGTGAGTCCAGGTTGACTGCATAATCATGAGCCTGAGTGGATGTGAGGTCACACTCTGGGTACACTGAGATGTTGGGGTGGTAGCCCTTGTTAGTGAAAAAGGGTGAAGCACCAGTAGTAGTGCTAGGGGCATTGTTGTAAGCAAACTCAGCCAAAGGTAAGAGGTCAGCCCAGTTGTCCTGTTGATAATTACAGTAGACTCAGAGGTATTGTTCCAGGGTCTGGTTAGTCCATTTGGTCTGACCATCACCTTTGGGTTGGTAGCCCAAAGTGAAATGTAGATGCATGTCTAAGGCCTTACCAAGTGACCAGAAGAAATAGGAGATGAACTCCAAGCCTTGGTCTGAGGTTACATGGGCTGGCACTCCATGCTTTGAAAAGACATGGAGGAAGAGTTTGGTGAGTTCTGGGGCTGTGATAATGTCATGAGTGGGGATGAAGATGGCCTGCTTGGAAAGCCAGTCAACTACAATGAGGATGGCTGTGAAGCCAGATGAGGGCAGGAGCTGCTCAATGAAATCCATAGAGATGGAATTCCATGGCTTTTCTGGCACCAGGAGTTGTTTGAGAAGGCCATAAGGCCAATGGTGGGGGACCTTAGCCCAAGCACAGGCCATGCAAGACTGGACATAGTCCTTGACAAAAGTCCTGAGGCTGGGCCAGGTATACTCATGCTGTATGAGTTCTAGGGTTCAGTTTTGGCTGAAGTGGCCAGACAGGGGGTGGTCATGCTTAAGCCACAAGACCCTAAGGTGGAGATCATTTGAGTCTGGTACTTAGATCCTTCCATCAAGCTGAAGGAAACCAGTGTCATCTACTAACCACCAGGGATCAGACATGTTGGACAGGCAGATTTGTGAGACTGGGTCATCTGGCAGTGTGGTCAGGATATCATTGTGTAGTTTTTTGACATTCATTAAGGCAACTGCTTGTAAGACTGGGTACTCAAGGTATGTAGCACAAAGGCAGACCACTAGTTGCTCCTGGGTGAAGACTGGTCTCAGATTATGTGGGTTCACTCAGGCATAGCTGCTATCCCCCTCTTTGGGGTAGACATCCCATTGTCTAGTTAGGGCATCAGGCTTAGCCCTGAGCTTACTGGGCCTGAATCTAATGACCATATTGAATTGAGACAAGAATTCTGACCAGCGAGCTTGGTGGTGGGTGAGAACTTTAGAAGTAGAAAAGTACTTGAGGTTCTTGTGGTTGGTGACAATGTCAACCAGTGAGGCTGAGCCCTCTAGGTAGTGGCACCAGTTCCAGAATGCTTCAAACATTGCAAGCAATTCCTTATCATGAGTATCATAGTTCAACTCTGGGGCCATCAGATTCTGGGAGTAGAAAGCAACCAGATGTATCTGGCTGTCACCACAAGTAATGGAAAGGATGCTGGTGATGGCATAGTCCAATGCATTGGTCTCAACAGTGATGGGAACCCCAGGGATGAAATGAGTTAGGACTGGTGCAGAAGTGAAGCCAACCTTGGGGTTATTGAATGACCAGTGGCACTCCTCAGAGAAGTTCCAAGGGGCACCTTTGTGAGTAAGGCAGGTTAACAGTACAATGATGTCCAAGTAGTTGAAGATGAAGCAGTGGTAAAAGTTGGTGAAGCCAAGGAAAGATTGTATGTCCTTGACCTTGCAAGGCTCAGGCCAATCACTGATGGTCTGGATTTTTTCCTTCAACATTGTGAGGCTGGCAGGGGAAAGGTGGAAGCCAAGATATTCAACTGAGTGTGAGTGGAACTCACATTTCTTGGGCTTTGCATAAAGGCCATGAAGCCAAAGCTGGTGGAGCACCTCTTGGACATGCTGCTTATGGGACTCCTTATCTCTGGAGTAGATTAGAATGTCATCTAGGTAGATGACTATGCAAACATCCAACATATCAGCAAAGATTGTGTCAACAAAGCATTGGAAGGTGGCCAGGGCATTGGTGAGGCCAAAAGGCATTACTAACCACTCATAAGAACCATACTGAGCCCAAAATGCAGTCTTCCATTCATTGCCCAGGGCAATCTGGACAAGATGGTAGGCATGCCAGAGATCGATCTTTGTATAGATCTTGGCTCAGCCTAAGAGGTTGGAGATGAGTGGGAGTGGGTAGTGGTCTTTCTTGGTGATTTTGTTCAAGCCACAGAAGTCTATGCAAAGCCAGAGGGAGCTGTCCTTTTTGATGATGAAGAGGACTGGTGCAGCATAGGGGGAAGAGGTTGGGCAAATGAAACTGGTAGTGAGATTTTCATTGATGAAAGTTCAGAGAGGTTGCAGCTCAACCAATGACAGAAAATAGATGGTGCCTAATGGTGGGGTTGTTCCTTCTTCAAGCTCTATTTTCAGGTCATACTCCCAGTGAGGCAGGAGTGCCAAGGCCTTGGCTTTACTGAAGACATCAGCAAAATCATGGTACTCCTGCAGGACATTAGGTAAGGCTGGGGGAGGTGAGGCTGAGGCTGATCAGGCTTGGGTTGAGTCCAAGGGATGGAGCTGAAGTTGGAATTGGACAGACCCTTCCAGTTTGCAGGCATGCATGAAGGTGGCTGCATTGATTAGGGAGACAAGAGGGGCCTTCAGGGGGGTGTGAGCCAGGGAGTTGGTGACTGGTACAGATGGCACAGGGCCAGGTTGGTCACTAGGACCAGAGTCAGGAAGGCTGGTGGAGGCTGGGCTTTCAGGGGGTGTCAATGGGGTTGGCATTCCTTATGCAGGAGTCTGGAATGTTAGACTGCTCAGTACCCAGTCAATCGACAGATTGTAGCAGGTGAGCCAGTCATGTCCAAGGACTATCTTACACTTGGAATCCAATGGGGCTAAAAACAGGGTTACCAGTGTCACACACCAAAGGTGTTTGGTGAGGTGGACATGGATACTGTGTGAAGTACAGGTTTACCCTCAGGTGACCAGGCTTCATGACTAGGTGACAGGGGCTAAGTCTGAGTGGCCAAAGTCAAGGCCGGGAGACAGGGGCCAAGTCCAGTTGGACTGGAGTTAAGGCCAGAGGTCAGGGGCTAAGTCTGGAGGACTGGACTTAAGGCCAGGGGCATGGGAACAAGACCAGTAGCATGGGAAACCAACTGGTCTTGGAGTGCACACAAGGGGAAGCTGGTCCAGGGTTGGATCTACCTCCCTTGGTCTCAGCTTATGTGCTGTACCCTTATGCAAGCTGGGGAGAGGTCCAGGACAGGGGCTGGGAATAGCTTAAGGCTCGGCCTTAGCCATAGAGTAGACTCGAGGGGTAATATGGAATACTTAGTTGATATTCTGACTGAGGGTGCTACAAAGTATGTACAGGGGTTAAATACATGAGGCCAGTCCAGAGTAATGAACATGAAGCCAGACTTGTTGATAAGCTATTAGAAAGATGATTAGCAAGAGGAGGACAGCCATAGTGGCTGTGCTGAGGCTAATAGCCAAAGTCCAGGTGACCGGCATAACCAGGGTCAGACACAGGATTGTACAGTAAGCAAAGTCAGATGAAAGGACTAGACTAAATATAGTACAAACAAAGGAAAACAGACTGGAGTTATGTCTGGGTGACCCAGACATGGACCTGGGAAGACCGGGGTGGAGCAGTGCAAGGCTGGGAGGCCAAAATGGACTGTAGATAGGGGTAAAACACCGGACTTAAGTTATTTAGGCCAGAGTTGGGTTTCCTACGCCTGGGACTGGGTTTTCTAGGCTGGAGCAGGACCGGAGTTGACCGGAGTTAGGGGCTAGGGGTCTGGACTGGACTGAGACCAAGTCCAAGAGTCATGGATATGACATACTGCTGATGAATGGAGATGAAGACTATAGCCCTCATGTGTAGAACAACTCCAAGGAACATTGGCAGTCATCCTTTGCACAAGAACAAGTTGTCAACACCAAAGAAAAAAGAAGGAAGCAAGTCAAGCACCAGTAAAAATTCTTAAGTGCCCATGTATGGCATTCCAGTTTTTGACATATCTCCACCATTTCTGCAGATTCCAACCCATTCCCACACTTGCTTATAGTGCTCAGCCATGTAATCCTACCTTCCAAAATTGGAAAGGATCTGTCACTCCACATGTTTCTACAGCACTCCCTCCAAAAGACACTCATTTCACTAATTCTTCTGATATGACCACCTCCACATCAATCATTTCACTTGTCCCCTTTGCTAGGGACCATGGCTACATATATCTACCAGGAGTTCCTACCAACTTCTGTCCTGAAGCATCCTGGCACATCCTATCCTTATCTGCCCCCTCTCAGCCCATCCAGCTTGGACAGCACATTCTTTTTGTCAGTATGACCTCTAGGAGGACATTCTTTGGTCACCTCAGGTCTGTCATTTGGTTAGAAAGGTCTTATGTGGTCATTTTAGTCTCTCCAGTCCAAGAAGCATATGGATCCTTCCTCCCTGCTCCCTGCAATGTCTTCATACCAATCTCATCCATCATTCTTCCAAAATTGCAACAGCTACAGTATAATCTACCATTCTCCACTCTCCCTGATCACATCCATGATGAGTATGATGCCCATCTTGCCTCCTTGTTGCAAGATACAGCAGAAGATGTTCCCCCTTCATCCTCTCTTCCAACAGAGCCTCATTTGTGAAGTTTTTATTTGCTTCACTGAGAGGATGGTTTTGGGGGGAAAGTTGTGATCCCCTATGCTCCTGTCACCCCACAGACCACCAAAGCTTGACCCCTGTTAACATCTGACTCACCCTGTCTGCTTTTGGATGTACTATATCAGCATCAGATCAGTGCTGCCTCTCTGTCATCCTACTTTGGCCCAGAAGCAATCTCTTTGAGATGTGACATGCACAGCCTCCCCCTAATGCAATTCCAGTGTGCTTTCCCAGTTTCTGACATTACTTCACTCATACTTTGACATTCTGACTGTCTTTGACTCACCTATTGCCAATACTTACCAATCTTTTGACCTTGCTTACTGATTCTTTGCTTTTTGGCTTACTTATCCTTACCAATGCTCACCAATGCTTTCTAAGATGATTACCCATCACTTACATTCCTTACTCATCAGTTACCAGTCATTTACCAAGCATTTGTGCCTTGTTTTCCATAGGCAATGCCCCTGTACTGTATATAAATCACTGTACTTAGATAGCTGAATAAGAAGAAGACATCAGAGAGCCCCTCTTGCTCACATTTCATCTTCAATCAGTAATTCATTCATCAGCTTTGATAGTTGAGACTTTATTAAGGGTCTAACTATTGTCTACTTCACTTATTATCATCTATCATCAATCAGCTTTGCTCCAAGTCCTCCCTGAGCTGAGTGCAGCTTAGGACATTGAATTAAGTCATCATCCATACTTCTGTAGGCTGACAGCAGTCTACCCCATCACAATCTATTGCATTCTTGCTCCCTCTTTGGCAGGAGCACCCCCAACCCTCAGCACTCATCTTTGAGTGTTGTAGCTTGCAAAAACAACCCAAATGAAAGGTTCTACCATCTAGGTACTGTGTAGGCACACCACCACTCACTCTCATTGCCTTTTGTGTTGGTTTTGGTTGGTTTTCACCACTGAACCACACTTTGACTCACATTGGGGTGACATCACTGGACATGAAGCAGATATTGGCATCTACTGCTTGAGTTATGGTAAAAGTGGACCTTTCATTGAAGAGCCAGAGTCAGATTGGGGAGACTGAGTATGGGGTAAATGAATGTTGATTAGCAAAGTGATTATCTATGAAACAATGAGTGGACACAGAGTCCACTAGAGTATGAAGCCAAGGTAATTCTGGGTTTTCTATAGTGATATACAGGGTCAAAGAGTTTGGACTGGAAAGAGCAGACACATTGAGTCTGGCCTCCAAGTTTGCACAACCAGAGTCAATGCCACTCCCAGTGTCACACACCAAAGGTGTTGTGGACATGGTTACAGCTGACTCTGCCTAACTTGTTGATGAGTTGCATGCAATGCCCATGCATGCAGATGAAGACTAAAGGCCTCATGCATAGAAAGACTGCTGGATGTGAGCAGTCATCCTTCACACAAGAATGAGTCATCAGTGCTAAAGAGAAGAGAGGAAGCAAGTTAAGCACACATTAAAAGTTTTTAGCACCCATGTACAGCATTCTGGTTTTCATTGTATCTCCACCATTTCCAAAGATATTGACTTCATTCTCACACTTGCTTAAAGTGCTCAGCCATGTGATTCTGCCTTCCAAATTTGGAGAGGATCCTCACACCCTATGCATTTCTACAGCACTCTGTCCATCAGATGCTCATTTTGCTAAGTCCATCAATAATGGCTGCCTCTTTGTCAATTGTCTCACTTGTCTCATTTGCCAGAGACAGTGGCTACATATATCTGCCAGGCATTCCCACCAGCTTCCATCCTGAAGCCCCCTGGTTCATTCCATCATTGTCAGCCCCATCTCATCCCATGCAGCTTGGTCAGCATGTTCTCCTTGTCAGTATGATTTCCATGTCATATACCGAGAAACCCATGGTTTGGTCTTATGGTTCAGAATGCCGAGCAAACACCGAAAGCCGAAACAAACTCTGTTCCCTACTATACTTTTCTAGTTAGCTTTTGTACTGCCCTCACTTATGCCAAGGCAGTGTCTGTCTTCAGCTCTCCGATCCCTGCCTCCTCATCTAACCTTTAGTTAGTTCCTTGCACAGCTATTTAGTCCCTCACTGGTAACCTCAGCCTTTGGGTTGCTGGTCTTCAGTATATATACCCTATGTAGATTGTACTTAGCTCCTCAGTCTGAATATCAACTTAGTTCACCCCAAGTCCCCAGCTCAAGCCCAAGTCAACTCTCAGCTTTTGTTCCTGACCCCTCTCAGCTTACTCTGACCTCAACCTGGCTTGTGCAAGGGTCTAGCACATGAGCTAAGACCAAGGGTTGTTGCACCCAGCGCTCGGCCTTTGGCCTTTGACCCCCAACCTAGTCATGAACTTAACATTCCAGAAGGATGTTCTTTGGTCACCTCAGGTCTGTCACTCAGTTAGAAAGGTCTTATGTGGTTGTTTTGGTCTCCCCAGTTGGTGAAGCATATGGACCATTCCTCCCTGCTCCCTGCACTGTCTTTATTCCAATCTCATCCATCATTCTCCCACATTACAACAGTTGCAGCATAATCTATTGTTCTCCAGCCTCCCTGATTGCATTCATGACAAGTATGACATGCATCTTGCCTTCTTACTGCAAGATCCAGCAGAAGACATCCCCCCTTCTCCTCCTCCTCCATCAGAGCCCCATTCATGAAGCTTTTGTTAACTTTGCTGAGAGGATGAGAGGGTGGGAGATGCAATTGCTTATGCTCCCATTGCCCTGTAGACCCCCAACACCCTAGCCCCTTTGACACCTGACTCATGCCCTTCAATTCTGGAATTAATACTTCCCTATCTGGAAACACCATCCATCTGTCATGCTATCTTTGGGTCTAGAGATGTCTCTGCTGAGATCTGACTTGCATTGCCACCCCCTAATGTGATACCAGTGCACTTACTCAGTTTCTGACTCCATTTGACTCATTCTGTGAAATTTTGACTCTCCTTGACTCATTCATTGCCAATGCTTACCAATCCTCTTTGCTTGCTTACTTTTCATTTCTCGCCTACTCATCATGATTACTCAGTCCTTACTCATTACTTACCAAGTATTTGCACCTTGTTTGTCACAAGCTGTGCTCCCCCCACAGTATATAAACCCCCATTTACTTAGCTACACCCCAAGTGAACCAGAAGCCATTCACTCAGCAGTCAGTTCAGTGCATAACTCATCATCAACAGTTGAGGCTCATTCAGAAGAGTCTATCTGTCTTCATTCATATCATTGGTAGTTGAGGCTCCATGAAGGGGTCTATCTACCTCCATCATTTATCTGAAACTTTATCCCCATGCTTAGTCAGCACATATGCTTAGTCATTCCTCCACTCCTGTGTAACTTGTCATTGACTTGTGCCAGGAGCATGTTTTATCAAAGTCCATCATTCCAGAAGTCCTTTCAGCTGAACACCTTCACTCTGTTCAGCATCCCCTGTCCAGTCATCACTCACTTGTCTTCTCCTGTGTAACTCATCAATGACTTGTGCCAGGAGCACTCTACTTGAAGTCCCCCCCCACATCAGGTTTTTCTGCCCTCCAGGTTCTGTGGAGGCAAACCACCACTTGCTTCTATTTGTCTTTTGTGTTGGATTTGGTTGGTTTTCACCAGCTTTCCTCACTTTCACTCACACTGGATTGTGTGGAGTCCTGGGAGCTGCTACCTATTTTTTTGTCTTGGGGGTAGAACCCAAGCCTGAGGCTGGTGCAGCCTTGGTGGTGGCTGCAGCACAAGCCTTGGCCTTTCTGGTCTTCTTGGGGCACTTCTCAGTGAAGTGGCCAGGGCCTCTGCAGAACATGCAGAGGTTCCCCTCAATGCAACACTAGTGTCCTTCTGGGGTGAGCTTTCCATCCTTCCTGAGTTTGCTAGACTCAGGCTTAGAAGAATTGCTGTTATTATTTCCCAGCTTTGATGAAGCCAGTTTGGACTGGGTAGAGCTGGTGTCATTGCTGGCAGTCTTGGGTTTCTCTTGGCCACTCTTGGGCTGACTGTTGTTACCAGAGCCTCTGGACCTGTTGTTGGATGAGGAGGCCTGGTGTTTGCTAGCCCTCTGGATCTCCTCCTTGTGCTCCCAGTAGCACACATCTATTTCCTATGCTAGGTGGCAGAGTTCATGGAGGGTCTGGGGTTTTCCAACCTGGCAGACCTCATCCTTGATTCAGTCTGGGAGTCTGGCATAGAAATGGTGGCACAGTGCACCATCACCATATCCCCAGACTTGCAAAGCAAGCTGGTTGAAGTCAACAACATATTTGTTAATGTGCTGGTTATCTTTCATATGCAGGTGGTCTAACTGACTCTCAGTGTCAGTGACCAGGTCATAAGGGCTGAATGTGGTTTGTAGTTCTAGGACAAACTCCATCCAGGAGTCCATCCAGAGAGGCTGGTCATTGGGGTCCTCAACCCCAAGCAAGTCTGGCTTGAACCACTCTAGGACCATGCCTTTAAGGTAGGATTGTGCAAAGATGACCTTTGTGCAGTCAGTCCTGAAAGCCCAGGGTTGGTCTTGAAAATTAAGCTCACACTGGATGAAGAAGGTGCAAAGCTTCTTGGTGTTGGTGCCATTGAAGGTATTGGGCTCATGCAACTTGGTCCTGCTCAAGGACTCAGGACTAGTGCAAGTGTTGTGGGCCAGTAGCTTGATGGCCTTTGTGAGACTGTCAGAGACCACAACTGCAGGTTTGGTGTCTGGATCTGGGAAGTCTGGTTCATCCTCCAGATTATCATCACTGGGCCCATCATCATCAGGACCATTGCTGGGGTCATCATCATTGGGATTGTTGTTATCATCATCACCTGGCCCATCATCAGGGATGGGAGCAGTGGGATGACATGGGGTGGGAGTATTGGATGTTCAAGCTGAAAAACCCCTGAAGGGACTAATGGGGTTGGGAGAGCACCTAGTGGTACTAGCTAGTGCTACCTCACAGTGAGTGCCACTGGCTGAGGCAGAATCAGGGTTGGTGGCAGAGCAGCCACAGGGAGGTTGGAAATGAGTCTTTGTTGCCATGATGTGTTAGACCCACACAAGTAGCAAGTCTGAAATATTGTCAAGTTCATGATGTCTGGGTTGAGACCAGACCAGAGACCAAAGCAGGTGTGAGGCCAAGGGGTCAGGATCAGGGGAAGAGGGAGGGGTACAGAAGGTGGACTGATTGGACTTAGTGACTGATGACACAGCACTATTCCCTTGCATGGGTTGCAGTCCAAGTCCAAGGCCAAGGCAGGGTTATCAGAGTGACTTAGTTGATTTCAGACTGGAGAATACAGGTCGAGTAACTACAGGTTTATATACCAGAGACAGAACTATAGTATGGAGACTGGTAATGCTGGTCTTCCAAGGATTGCCAAGATGATTGGTAAGAATGGTATTAGTAAGGTATGACTAAGGCAATGGAGACCAGGACAGGGTGGACTGGGGACAGGACTGGGCAGAGTTCAACTGAAGTGACACACTGCAAAGCAGTGTTAACTGTGCTAGACTAACTGGGGGTAAGTGATTGGTGAGGCTGAGGTCAGACTGGATGGATGTGAGGCCAAGGCACAGTTATGACACTGCCATTGAAATTCCCCCACACTAGATTTTTTCTGCCCTCCAGGTTCTGCAGAGGTATACCACCACTCACTTTACATTTGTCTTTTGTGTTGGTTTTGGTTGGTTTATACTGTCATGACTGTGTCCAGACCACCCTAGACCAGCTCTACACCAGGCTCAACCAGTCTCACCTTAACCCTTGCCCCAGCCCTGGCCTTAACCCTTTGACCCAGAAACATGTTAGCTTGTGAGGCACTACTAGGCAGTGCCCAGTCAAGTTGTTCACTCAGTTGGTACCAGGCCAGTGTAATACCTGGCCCAGCTGCTAGTCCTTCCCTGGTTCCCAGTAATCCTTTGTTCATAGTCTTGCTTGATAATATTCTTTGTAACACTACTTACCAATCTGTTTACCAATCATTGCTGTACCAGCACAGACCAGTCTCCAGTACTACATTACACTTAGGTTACTTCTAGTATTTAAGCCATGGGATAATCTGTTTAGCCTCAGTCTGAAATCAATCTAGTCTCATCTTAATCCAGTCCCTCTTATTCTCTGTCTTCTACCTCTCGACCAGACTACAGCCCACGCAAGGGAATAGCACTGCACCATCAGTCACTAAGTCCAACAGTCCAAATCTCTTAGAACCTCATATTACCCTCTGACCCCTGACTGGTGTAGGGAGCCATATACTCCCTGAGGCTGGAACAGGAATCTGTCACTAAATTCCACAGGCCTCTCACTTCAGTCAACCCCCCTCAGAGACCTATTAGGTCTGGAGATTTTGATATAAGTATTAACCTAATAGGTGTCATTTTGTTGGGAATTCCCAACTTTTGGGGATTCTCCACAACCATTCCTGGAGATTCTCCATTCCCTAGCTGGAGATTCTCCAGGGCAGCAATTTAATATGGTTGGAGAAAACATTTTCTCCATAATATATATATATTATACATCAAATGAAAGGGTAGCTGGGGTCCAAATTGGACTTTCTCCAGGCTAAATAGACACCCTTTCCAGGTTGATCCTGGGATTTCCCCAGGCTAAATAGACCTGCTTTCCAGGTTGATCCTGGGATTTCCCCAGGCTAAATAGACCTGCTTTCCAGGTGAACCTGGGATTTCCCCAGGCTAAATAGACCTGCTTTCCAGGTGAACCTGGGATTTCCCCAGGCTAAATAGACCTGCTCTCCAGGGTGAACCTGGGCTTTCCCCAGGCTAAATAGACCTACATTCTAGGCTGACCTAGGTTTTCCCCAGGGTAAATAGACCTGCTTTCCAGGCAGAACATGGGCTTCCCATAGGCTAAATAGACCCCTTTCCAGGGTGAACCTGGGTTTTCCCCAGGCTAAATGGACCCACTTTCCCAGGCCATGTCCTGGTGGGGATTCTCCATGCATCAGGAATCACAGTGGTTGTTCTAACTGTTCTAATCACAACTTATCTCAGAAAGGTAGATGTATAAGTGGAATGGATGCCAAGGAACATATAGAGCAAGTGAATTAAGCAAGACACATATGGTTCTATAGAGTACTGTCAAGTCTGAGCCTACTCTGACCAACTCTGATGCTTAACCAGGTCTGGAGAGAGGTGTGGAAGCAAGTCTGACACAGATGAATGGAACCCTGACTAGTGGAGGATTGGCAGGGACAAAGTCAGCTGAGGCAGAAATGGAGCAGAGTGAGGGTGTTGGGTTTAGCTTGTGCACTACCCCCTCAATTACACATCCCAGATGCATGGGAAAACCCCAAACAGTGCAAATAAAATAGTGGAGATTTCAAAAACATATCAAAAACATTTCATTGCTGACTACCCAGTGGGGCTATGGCTACTAAAATTGAGGTGTGGCATCAGGAGGCATGCCCCATCATAAAGAGGAATACAAAGTTGAGGCAATAGTCAGCCATAAAAGGTCCAGCCACAGACACACCTTCTTAATCAAATGGAAGGGCTATCCTTCATCTGAAAACTTGTGGCAAAAGGAAACACACCTTGAACATGTGGATGATATGCTCTCTGCATATAAGAAACGCTTCCCTAAAGACTTTCCCCCTCAGAAATCACATGCTCTACTTGTACTATCAGAAACGTCACTCTTGAAATGCCTCCTCATCATTACACCTACCCCTACAAACCTTCTTGCTGTCACACCCCTTTCACTCATTGTCAACAACAGCCTGCTAGCAATCAGATGATTGCTTTGTACTGCCTGTTTATCGCTGACCCTGCCATCATTGGCACTGTCTATCATGAAGTCAATGAGAACTCCCCTCTTGATCTAGTTTATCATGCTACCATCCAAGCCCTTTGGCTTGAAGAGTTGTCCCATTACATTAACTGACAGCACCCTCTTCTGTCCCCTGCTCATACCATCCTAAATGAGGTCACATATGAACAGGTCCCCCTACTTCTTAGACTTTTTGATATCCTTGGAGGTGCTGACCTCGTCTACAATGTCTGCCAGTATCCCACATTGATCACACCTCCTCCCCCTGGGTCTTGAAGACCCCCAACTGCAACCTCCCCTCTGGTTTCCTCTGTGTCTTCCTCCCCTCCAGCATCATCACCATCATCCTCCCAATCCTCCCATTCATCTTGTTCTCTCAGAAGAGCTGATAGACCTCGTGCCTGCTGCTTGTCAGGTCCCAACCCACAACCCTGTGAGTCTCATGACTCCCCATCCAAAGTCAACCCCAAGACTGCCTTCAGTGTCTCTAGAGCTGAGCTTGATCACACCTTGAATATCATTGAGACCCTCGCACAGCTACCACCATCTCCTGTGTTAAATGCACTTGCTGAGGCTGATCGCCCTCTTACCCCTTCCAATCTGCACTATCATCAGACATGTTATGTCTGCCATTGCCTTGGACACATCCATGTCAACTGTGGACTCTATGAATGTCCACTCTGTCACACCACCTACCCTGGACATACCCAGGCTCAGCGCCTGTCCTTGTGCCCTTGCCACCCACTACAAGAAAGAATTGCCACCCCAGGTGTCACTGGAAGCATTTCTCAATTTCTTTGCTAAAAACATTTTAAAAAAAGATTGAAAAATGAGACTCTTTAATTTGGGATGTTTTTGTGACAAATATTGTAAAAACATATAGGATTTGTATTGTCTACCATGCCTCACAAAATATTATCAGAAAAACTTAAATTGTTGCATATAAAATAATTATGGATGTTCAGCAGAATGATTTTGAGTACAATATGTGTGATACATTGTAAATAGTTCTCCAATATATCTCACTTTTTTTTTGATTTAACAATCTGCTTTTTTGTGAGCAGAAAGTTTAAAAGGTAGGAAGTATTTACTTAGCCCAAATATTGTACTGCAATAATGAATTGTGTGCTAAAGCTCATCTGAAAAACATTCTGCCTTTTTTATGCACAAACATGTAATATGCAGTGAAATATTTTTCAACAAAAAATCAAATCAGATATAAAGTCTTTCCACATGAAAATCATAGATCAAAACATCAAAAATTACTTCTGGATGAAATATTGAGTATATTATTACATGTTCCAGGCTGTCATTGTCATCATGTGGTGGTGGTGGTGGTGGTGGTGGTGGGTTGGTACTGATAATGGTAGTTGAGTGTTGTTGTAGAGCTCACAAATTATGCTGATATAATCATGCAATGCATCCAGTCCTCTGGCCTCTGCCTTCCATCCCTCTGAATCTCCCCTCTCCCCTCTCACCATTCTAACACTCTTCCAACCTCCACTCTGAAATCTGAAGGCTGAGCTTGTACAAGGGATGCTTCAAGAGCAACAACTCACTGTAGTCCTAGGAGTGCTTGAGATGGAGCATGTGACCCAAGCATCAACACTCACTGTGTTCCACTTCACATTAAAATCTGGGTGGTCCCAGCTGAGATGCTTGTGAAGCACTGTGTGGTTGTTGAATGTACCATGCAAATCACACATGACACAAGACCATGACTGAACAGTGGTCCTACTGGTAGTGGATGCCACTTCCTGCTCTTCAGTGCCATTGGGGGGGGGCATGGACATGTGATAGAAATGGGATGTGCCAGTGATGACTGGATTAATCCCAAGCATCTTGCATCTGACTTTGAATCCTTTTTGTACATTGCACCAGAGGAAGGGGAATCTTGATTGAGCAGAGTAAGTTGGTTCCTCCATGACATCATCATCTGCTATATCATGCACTGTGCTGTGATCTGCAGTGTCATACAAAGACATGTTCTCTTCTTCTGAGTCATCACATAGGTTCTTGTGCTGCTGCTCATCTTGGGGTGCTGTGCACTTCATATCCACTTTAGGCTGACCAGATTTGACACCAAACTGTAATTTTCTTGCAGCCTTGAAACCCACCTTTGGCTGCCTACAAGACTTGAGCAGCACACAAGCTGAACCCAATGCCTTCACTCCACTTCTGCCTCTTGGCTTTGTCAGACTTCCTCTGCACTTTGATTCTAGCCCTCTGGCAGTGTCAGAGTTTGTCAGAGTGAGTGGTCCTGACACATAGGTTTTGACCTCAAGGCACTTAAATTGGTACTAAGCTGTATTTAAAGAAGAGCTGTAGGGGAAGCATGTGCACTTGGTATAGGGAGGCTCAGACCATGCATGGGACAACCACTGGCAGGAGCAGCAGGATGAGGATGAGGGGGAGCCACAATTGTAATTACAAACACTGCAAAATTAGTTCCATCACCACCCACAGGCCACTATATCCATGCACCCCCATTTCAAAATTGGCCACTCATTTTGCCAGATACTCAGATGACACTCAGATGGTAGTCTGATCAGCTTGGCTTGAAGTGGCAATGCACTTGAAAGCAATGGCAGTCACAAGATCTACAACTATACAGTAGTCCACTACTTAATACTACATACTGTGTGCATTGAATGACCTGTGTTCAAAGACTCCTTTGTGCCTCTCAAAGGGACTGATTCAATATCTTAGAACAATGTAACCACAAGCATCAATATATGTTGCCTCAACTCAATACAGGCATTCATGCTCTCTTTCAGTTATAATGCATGAAAATAAATTCAGTACTACAATTACAATAGGCATCAAGTACAGGCATCCATACACCAGGATGCTTGAGCCAGGAGATCATGGGCAAGTAGGTTGAGAGGCAGGCAAAGCCTTGAAAGCAATGGGACTCAGAGAATCATCAAACTCACTGGTAGGTATTGTTCTTATTTAAATCTGTTTACTATTTTTTTTCAATTAAATCTTGTCCCTTACTTACAGTTTGAATGTCATCAACAGTTCTGGCAACTCTCATAGGAACTTTTTCAGTAATGCAGCCAGCTGTACAGGATTGTCCTGTGAGAGATCCACAGTCAAAGGGTCATGATCAATGTTTTCTCTGAGCATGAATGATGCATACAGTAATCAGCTAACATCCAGAGGCAGTGATAATGATGTGACAGTTTTTCACTAGTCCCTGATTGATTGAAAAGTTCTGCATGAGACAATAAAGACCACCAATGCATACAGCTAAAGAGTGTGGTAGGAGTCCAGGAGGTGGATGTGAGGCAATGTAATCCAACATAGTACCTTGAGGAGACACCAACCCAGCATTGTTAGCCTCTTTCAGTGAGTCAGGGGCAAGGTAGGATATGGAAGACATTTGAAGGCAGCTGAGCATGATGGTGTTGTAGGTGTCATCAACTTGATGATTGGTAGGTCATAGTATGGCACATCTCATGCACACATCAGGTTGAGCCATAAGATCTGCAGGGAAAATGTAATTCACCAATTCATCTGTGTTTGGCCCATGTTCTTCAAGGTAACAGGGGATGTCTTGCAACATGTTTTCTGTGACACTGTGGCACTTGTACAGCCACACAGCCCACCACAGTGTCACAGAAAGGTCCCCCTCTGTACAGTGAGCAAAAAAATTTAAATACCACATTTTGGGGCACAAAAATGGTATTGTTAGAATCTACTCAAGCTAAGCAATCAGTTTCATACATTAGTGTAGCAGTTTAAGTGTTATGTAGAGCTGCATTTCATGTCTAAGTTCACTCTGTGCTACCATGTGATGCTGTGGCAGCTGTCACACTGTGGGAAAATCATTGTTTTGCTGATGTGGCCAGGATGCTTTGAGGTACGAAAGGGATTCAGATAGTGAAGAAAGGCTGCAGTGTGTAGCATCTGCAGCCTGGATGAATTGCAGAGAGAAAGGCACAAAAGTAATATCATACAGAGGAATCATGACAAAAAACAAAGCCAAATGTGTAAGGATGCGAGATGAATGAGAAAAATGGCAGATGGGCCAGGTGATCAAAAATAACTTAGCTAGCGAGATGGACAAGAGACAGGTCAGGAGGGTAAGGAAAAGGTACCTATATGAAAATGGCCCACCTAGTGAGATGACAGGAGCAGGTCAGGAGGGGCAAAGCAAACAAAGGCATAATATGTACCTGTAAGCCTCGCATCAGTCATATATTTACCATTCATGCACACACCATGCTGTCAACTACTTTTTGTCCTTAAGACAACTTTGCAGAAAAACAAAAAAGGAGGAAAAGACTAAACTCTCGGGAATTTCAGCAAGGATCTTCTATCTGCAAAAGCTTGTATGTCGTTGATGACGTGGGACATCATAAAGCTCAGGCTGCCAGAGACAAACCTGCTTTGCATTTGGGATATTCCACAAAGGAGATTCAAGCAAAGAATCAAGAAACTACCCACTACAGCAGTGGGGTGGGACACTCCAATACTTTGGAAATAGGCATCTTCTGAATATACTCAGAAAACATGGCAAAAGGTGGTATTTTGCTTACCTGTGTTGACAAAAACACAGGACTCCTTGTTGGGCGAACCGTACGAACTCTTCTCAACTTCCTCGCTCTGTTCATCACCATCACTCTGTATGGCCCCCTCACACTGCCCCACACCTTGGATCTGTCCCGAGTTCGCAATAAGGTCCCTCCTCGGAAAACCATTCCAAGCAGCCTGCTGTATGGCATCGACCCTGTGCAACTCATCCTCTACCATAACCAAAACCTGCAAGCAAGCAGCCTCCAGATAGGGGAATTGCTCAAGACGTCGTAGACTGAACTGGTCAAGCTTCAAGGTCAGTATCTTGCTCATGTGCAGAAAATCCATGCCAAGGTAAACGTCGCCTACGGTAGTATTGGAAGACACACTTTCCATTTTTGCGACGGTGTGGATATGCCTTTGTCGTAGATTATCGGGCCTAACCGCACTCGTCAACGGCATGTTTTCGATCGACGATGGCATTTTCGCTTTCATTGTCTGGTATTAGGTAAGTCCTGGCCGATTGAAACCGATGCGGGGGAAATCCGAGTGAAAACCTGTGAAAACCTCAAGGAGATATGTATGTAGTTTTACGTGCGGCATGACGAATGCACGAGACACGGTTCGAGTACATGGACTCGTGAATGGAAGCAGCGCGAGATTGGGTATGGGTAATGCCAGAAACACCAAACTCAGTACATACCGCTTATTTTTCCCCTTCACAGAAATCAATCAGTGCTCCCCACCCTGTTCTGGCATGTTGGGAAATGATGTCTGACAGGCTGAGTCAGCACTGGCGCCCGTGAAAACGTCCAAGCCGTTTATCACATCATTTTCAAGTCACTCAGTGGGCCTGTCCAAAATGACTCGGGAAATGCCGCCTGCCGGTGGCCTAAACCTTGCTTGCGAATTGTCGGAGCTGTTTGCATTCTCTCACTCAGACGAGCGCACACATTAATCGTCTTCTATTTTGTGAATTATACAGAAGCTGCCTATGCTATTAGGTCGACTGGATTTAGCGGTGGCGGACGGCAACGACATGACCTTGACTTTAGACCTACAATAGAATAGGGGTTGAGCGAGTGAGCAGGGCAACCAGCATGACCTCTGACGTAGTGGATGCAACCGCTTGTGCTGGCGGTGGGTGGACTGAAAGGTCGGCGACCCCAGCCTGGGTGACCGGAGAAGTCGCATTCCAGGAGTTCTGGTACGTGCTAGCACCTCCCATCTGTGCGACGGACGTCGTCTTCCACCCGTTGCTGACTACCAGATCCCAAGCATCTATGAAGGCCTGCACTGATTGGTTAGAGATCTCGTGCTCAAGGATGATGAGACCGGGTTTCTTGGGACCTGGGACGATGCTGTTGTCTGAGCTTTATGGAATGATTGATGGCGGTGGGAAATTTACCGGTCAACCACGTATGCATTTGGGTAGCGATATTGTCCATACTTGTGATAGGAACCGGATCCGAGAGACTCCAATCATTGGTAATAAGGGATGGAGAGATACGCAGTAAGGTAGGTCAAAAAGGAGTACGACGGCTTACTCCTTGTTCCAAATCACGGCAGTGAGACCCAATACTTCGTTGGCGATCGCACGGACACGCATATCGGAATCGCTGTAGGGCGGCCTCCAGTGTTTAGGCACTCATGCTGCCGTCAAGGTATGGATGAGCTGCATCGTCCATCCAAGTTCCACGAGGACCTCTTCATTCGTCTTTGTGGTCATGTAAGGATGAGTCCATGTATGAACGGCAATATCGTCCTCGTTGTCCCACGCCATCTCAAAGCAGTTGGGATACTGAAGAATGTTGATGCCGATGTAGAAGTGTGTTGCGTGTTGATCTTTCTCCTTGAGGAATTTGTACAGCGTGGGGGATGGCTGTAGAGTTATGAATAAAAGGCGAAAGAAGAAGTCACAGTCTGCGATGACCACTCCCCGGCAGTGGACCATCATCAAAGTTGAGGCTAAGGTAACTATTGGGACCATCCCATATATCTCCCGGAATCCTGCACCGGTAGGTGGCAGAGCATACGTCAGGACTCAGTGGATCATAGCCGTCAGGGTATTTCGGATTGGAACCAGGGGGGGCGGTGGTGACGGGAACATTGGGAATCTTGCCAGCCGCGATGGCTTTATTGAGGGCGTCAAGTCAAGCCTGGGGCATGTTTTGCATGGATCCAGGATCGGAGAACCCTTTGGACCATTCTGGTGGTGGGCGTGTTAGTGGAACGTGGGCGTGAGCAAGGCCACTTACCGGGAGACCCTACCGAAGCGTAGGTGACGCCGTCGTCCCCACCTGCCCTCCGGAAGAGGGCACGGACTGGGTGATTGTCAGGCTGCTACCAAGTGTTGGGCGGAAACTGAGAGTTAATGGAGTGGTGATATTGACCCGCGATATCGAACGCTTGGACCGCCGGGGCTGCGAGGGCACGGCAAATACCGGTATACCACGGGCATTACCGGTAATATCCAGAAACCTTGCTTCGCAGGAAGGTGAATTTAAAATCGCACAAAAACGGCATGCGTACGCGAAATGATGGGATTTGGGTCAGAAGCAACGAATGCGGGCGAGGCGACATTACGGGATTGTGTGGGTGTTGGAGAAGGAAGGGTATGGCTTGAAGACAAAGGCGAACCAACATCATAACTGGATAGACTTGAAGGCGAACGATACTCCACCAAAATAGCGGGGCTGGTCACCTGGCGTCTGCCTTCCGGTAAGGTTCCTCGATGAATAGGGACTCGGAGACGTGTATGAAGGGGGAGAAGTGGGCCGAGGCGTGCTACGGGATGCGTCGGAGCCACGTCTGAGTTAGTCTCCCATAGGCAGACCAAAGACTCAATGGTAGACAATCGTTCCCTACGTCTGAGTGGAACTGAGGTAGATGATGTTGAAGAGAGTTGAGGCACGTGCCTGTTCTCGAGGGAAAGGCTGGACAGCTTTGTCGATGTGTTGGTGACTGGACTCGGAATTGCGGCGACGCGCTGCGAAGTTTTGTATATATCCAACGACCGTAGTTTAGCGGTTGCAAGTTTGATAAGAGGCCACTCTAGCGTAACGGATGTCTGCGTGACATTGCGAACCTAGGCAATAAATAATACGGTGAGGTAGGTCAATTGAAGGGCACGGAGAGGAAACGGTATATGTTTAGTATAGTTTACCTCGAGGCGGGGAGGCTCTGGCGAGACACATCTGAATGTCTCCAAAATGACGTGTTGTAGTTGCCAAAAATGTTGATCGCATTTGCGTTCTTTGGAGAGGTTCTGGTGTACGGCGATGTTGACGATGGTCCCGGTGGTCGTTCCTGGGGGTAGCAGAACAGATGGAAACTCAATTAGATGAGCCCGTCCGCCTATAAATATCTGTAATAGAGCAAATCTGATATGAGCATTCCCGAAGGAAATGAAACTTGTTTCGTACCGCGAGTTGACGATCTCAGGCTCCAGAGTACACGCCGCATAGGGTGTTCGATTTCCTCGACCTCTGAATTCTACACGAGACGGATCCGTGTCGAACCTGCGTCGGACCACGGAAGAATCTGGTAAGATTGAGACCATCCGAATCAAATCCGAGGCGGACATGAACCTCAGCAGGATCTCCCTCGAATCTGCTTAAAATCTGAGCGTTCTTGCCACATCCGTCACAAACGTTTTTTTTGCAGCGCAACAAGAAAATATTGATATCGATGTTGATGAGAAAATAAGTCCATACAAGCTAACTGACCACAGTACGTCATGCATGTTCAAATCTCGGCAGCTTCTAATACTAACTCTGCAGGATCGTTGAAACCGCTGGCCGACATCTGTCGCCCGTTTCACTGAGCCTTACTTGTGATACCGTTGGCCGACATCTGTCGCCCATATCACGGAGTAAGTGTTCACGATTTCTCAGCTCGTTGAAACAGTTGGCCAACATCTGTTGCGCGTTTCTGTGAGCTGGTGCTTATGCACCCAAACCTCCTCGACCTGCTCGTGAAACTGTTGGCTGACATCTGTCACCCATATCATGTAGTAGCTTTTCGTGGGTTTCTTTACTTGTTGAAACAATTGGCCAACGTCTGTTGCCATGTTTCACTGAGCAGGTACTCACCCACCCCGACCCAGCTCGCCCTGCTCATGAGACCGTTTGGCAGACATCTGTCGCCCGTATCATGTAGTAGGTCTTCGTGGTTTCACTGCTTGTTGAAACAGTTGACCAGCGGCTGTTGTCCGTTTCACCCTACTCATTGAAACCGTTGGCTCACATCGCTCTCGTCCGTGTCCTCCTCGGCCTCGTCCTCCCACTCCCACTCACATTCTTACTCCCAGGCCCGACCGTCTCGTCCATCACCGCACTCACAGGGCTCGACAATCCCACACGCCTCCTCAACTTCCAACCCACAATCACAATCACACAAACAATCCCACGCCCATTCTCAACCCCACCCTCATCCTACCGATAACTGCATCTCCAGCGATGACTCAGATCTTGCAACCATGCTTGAAGGCATCTCTCTCAGCGCTGCTCCTGCCAAAAATGGCAGTCCCTCGATCCCAGTACATCCACCGATACCACTGACGCATCGAGCACCATCGCCAACGGCAGCGAAGTAGCGGGTGCACCCCCGAAAAACGATCCTGCGCAGCCTCTCTGTTCAGCGCGCGTCTCAACGCGTCAACCGATAACATCTCCCTCTCATCCACCATGCCCTTCAGCTTATCTATGACATTCTGACTCCTCGCCCCCTAATGTGCTACGTCCAGGTGCCAACAACTACGACCAAGAAGCCTATATCCAGGACCAGGTCTCGAACCCAGCGTTCAACGGTATCCAGTCCAGCTCGTACAGCTCTCATCCAGGGTTGGCGCCGCAACTCGCTCCTTTGGCACGTATACCCTCTCCCAATCTTTGTTGTGCACGCTCTCATGACTTTCCCATCATCATCCTTGCACGATGCCACCTACCGGATCGAAGGTAATCACACCTCTCTGGAGGCTATCGGCGCTCTGTATGAGGCACGTGTTCCCCCGGTGCCAATCGTACACGTCGGCAAGCTCTTCGACAAGCAGACATTCCTGCAAACCGGCGCGAGGGATGAACCTGCACGGGTTGAGATAATTGTCTCGGTAAGGACGTCCCAGAGAACGCCACCACTGGCACTAAAGCATGGGAGGGACATACGTGGCTTTTCCGTGCAGTCCTCATCATGCTACAAAAGTTTGCAGATCAAGACAGTTTATTGGGGAGCACAGTGCTAAGCATGACACCTACGGCCATTCCATTGGGTCTCCTCCGGGTGCAGTACTTACTGGCAGCTGAAGGTCCTGTGTTATTTATTTGACAGATTTTTGATGGCGGCTGCCGCACAGCACCGCTGGCTATGAAGTATGATGGGGTAGATTAGTGAGGCCATGCGCAATCTCGGGTAAACAAGGTGCCTGCTGTGCAAAACGGCCTTATTCTAGTACTACAAGGGGTTGCATTTTGCTCAGTGGGCAATTATGGTAACTCGAAGAATGCCGTCCGGGCTCGGCATAAACCTAGCTTGCGACTTAGCTGGGGTGCAATCGCGAGACCACACTGAAGAGATCAGAGAGCATTCGAAAGTAACAAGCAAGCTACGCAGATACCGCACCAGTTGCCTCTAGATCTTCCACGGCCGTATTGCACCTCAACTGGCTCCCTCTCAAGCTCGACCCTCCACTGCACATCCCGAACCCACAGACGTTTGATGGTCGGAATTCATGCTTCTGCTCGTGTTAGAGGGCCGTTCAGGTAGTCTGTGGTCAGACGAGGTTGGGAACAGGTTGCTAGGAAGCGGTGGAGGCGCAAGGGGAAGAGGGTTGCATGTGAGATTTTTTGCGGGGAGGGTGGTTCTATAGCGCATTCACATCTAGTTTTCATCCATACAATATCCATCGAGTAAGATGTTCACGGATAACCAACTCATTCATATACTATCTGCAAAGCACAAGATTGACAGTAGGCGTCCCAGCAAGCATCCCTTCGTATCCTCTTCAAGTATCACCGATGAATGAATCCAACACAGGCACCAATTGGACCCGACTTGCTGCAAGCACCCCTCGCGTTTCCCGAGCAACAGCACTCAGCCCGTCCAACAGTCCATGCAGAGTAAAGACTGGTACGGGCGCACTTGTGGCCATCTTGCGGCATGTGGGACAAGTGCGCTGTGAAGATGGACGTCTTTCCACCTGCTGTGCGAAGAAACTCTCCAGGCATGAACAACAGTAGGTGTGTCCGCAGTCAGGTAACCTATGGTCATAGTGTTGCGTTAGTGCAACTGGTCCACAGATCGATAATGACTCACGTGAGTGGTTGGCAAAGCAGGCCAAGGCATATGGCGCAGGACAAGTCACGCTCAGCCGTAGCAAATATCTGAAAACAATCCATCAGTGGCTTCATACTCGATCGGCAGAATACAACCATTACCTTCTGGATAGCCTCCCAAAAATTGTTTCTAGTAGTAGCGAGCTCCCGGCGCAACGCTGTGTTGTGATCCATCTGAATCTCGCATGTGCGAGCAGACCTGAGTTGTAAATCATAACAAAATGGGAGACGAACCAGTGGTCCGATGATGGAAATCATCTTTGTTCCAGGCTCTGCAGGCTGAAGGGCATCGTGGGAAATAACAACGAAGCCTTCATCGTCATCCATCCTGAGTCAGGGTTTGGGGGTCGTGCTTTATTTATGTAGCGGTTAAGGCTTCTTACAGTCGGAATATAAGAGTGAGCATCTGGGGAGGTTGTATGCGAGTCGCATTCTGCCTTTAAGCATCGTCATCGCACTGTTGAAGCTTCATTTGACCTGGAATACGACCACAAATTTCAGTGCACCAACCCAACAAAGGGGGTCATAACAACAAACGACATCCTTGATACGAAGTCCAACAAAGCCTCTTTATCACCCCTGCTGAGCTAGATCACAGCAAGGGACAGCTGGCGAGATTACTCACACAGTGAACCAGCGGAACACGTAAGAAGGAAGAGGAGACACCAAAAATATCACAGTGAACAGTACAAGATCTGCAAAAACGTCGAATTGCGGCTGAGTTTTTCAATACCCAGAAGCACTCTGATTCATGGACGGAGACGAGGTTTATGACAAACTAACGTTAGCAAAGCCCCGATGTTTGGACATCCCGCTGGCCCAGGTCCGTCACAGGGTTGAAACGTTGAAAGATGGAGCCACATGTAAAGTTGTTGCGGCACCATTAATGTACCTATAAAGGGATCCCCAGTGAAAGAATCATGAAAGAAAATGGTCACTACGAGCAGTGTTCTTTCTGTCAACATGCTTTATCCCTCCCATATCAATGGTGTGGCCCCATCATGCCCATTTGCCACTCCAGGTTTAGACGACACTGGGTTCAAAAAGTCCATGCCTCCAAGTCGAGTGGGAGCCTCTCCTTGTTAGTCGCCCTTACCTATCGTCGTTTGTTGCTTGTGATTATTCAATACCCTCGTGGCCTCCTTTCTGGTAAAGGTATGATAGTGCCAGAGAAGCCCATCACATTCTTTGTAGATATTCCTCCTCGGCCTGGCGTCACTCTCGAGTGCGATGTAAGGCTAGATGCCACCTGTTAGTAACTCATCCTTAACATCTTGATAGGACGTCCCCATCTTTTGCCAACTGTTCCCGGTTCGTCAGCAGCGTTCCAAACTGCACCTCAACCCCCCAAGCGTAGCAAGGCAAGTGGCAAGTTTCGTGTTCAGGTCTTCTCGTACTAACCCTCGTCACCACAGCTATATCACTTCTGTTGCCCACCGTCGCTTAGGTCGATCTAATTCATCTAAGTATCTAGTTGACAAACATTCAAATATTCGGTGAGTCTTTCTTCCCGACGCAGGTCTGATTTGCTCACACAACTGCAGTGCGATGGATGCAGAACTCAAGAATCAACTTCAGACTAGTCTCCAACGTCAGTCCAGCAGGCTGGATCCTGCTAAAACCCATTCAACAGAACCAAAACGTGTGTGCCATCCTGCCCACACCCCCACTCCTGTCGTTGCTGTCGAACGTGTTGCCCCTACCATGTTGAACCAGGACCCTCCTTCCATGACTTCTTCAGAGAAGCCTTCCGAATCCATGGCCTTCGATAATTCGAGCGCCGCAATCCATCCCCCGAGTTCCCGATCAAGCCAACCAATACATCTGGTTTCACCATCAGCTCCGCTTGCTGGTATCGACCATATACAGTTGCCGGAGGGGGAGAGAGGGCTTTCTAGGGTCTGTCCTTTGGCGAGGGACACTTATAATCCAACAGCCACTCGTTTGCCTACTCCCACCCATCCAGCTCAGCAGCCACATAGCCCCGCAGTCGCCCCATCCAGCCTCCCTCGTAAACCAGCAACCTCATCGTTTTCGTCTGGCGAAACCCAAACTAGGTCTGATAATATAGCTTCAGCCATTCCAATAACCCCTCAGTTATATCCGAACCACCCTGATTCCCAGATACCAATTCTGGTCACCGCCACTACCACTGCGGTCGTGAGCTGGCCATTAAAGCGCATGCAGAAGGCCATCAGGAAGCAAAAGGAGTATGTAACCTTCTACAGGTCCTTTTCAGGGGGACCGTTGAACTTACCTCCTTGCGTCCCGGAGGCCTATGAACATCCTTGGAGAATTGCAGACCTATATGTTCACCACAATCAAACCGAGGGCACATTCCAGGTCTGGATCAGGTCTGAAACGGGGTGGGTCAAAGCAGCAGTGGATACCCACCATCCAACACTGTCCGATTATCGCCTCAAGTTGTTGGACAATGGTGAACCATCCTGGGTTCTCAGAAAGACGATGGTCACTGACAGGGGGAGGGCGAAGAGGAAGCAAGAAGCCCTGACGATTACTCGTCAATCCACCAGATGGTGATGAGCTTCCTGTGTCTGACTCGGATGATGAGAAGAGGAAGAGCGCGTGCCCCCACAACTGGAGCAGATTTGGAGAAAGAAAGCGACTTTCATGGGCCGGGACCTTCTGCCGAAGGTCCTGAAGATTCTCGACACCATTCATGGAGAGGGACTTTCGTTGTCCCTCTTCCTTGATGCGCTCAGCTGGGGAGATTAGCGATGTACTGCATCAGATAGGGGCCGTTATGCACGCACCAGGTTGTTGCTCAGTGAAGAGCTACCAGTGATTCTCTCGCGCTGGTACAAGCCCCCACGAAACAAGAACAAGGGCCGTCGGCCTGCGGGAGCTCGTCGAACGCTCGAGATATTTGCTATCGAATGTGTAGATCGTCTACTCGAATGCCAAATGGAACGTGTTGCCTCGTGTTTAGTATCGCCTCCTTCCGACCTGTCTGAGACTTACCTGACGGAGTTTGACTTCAAGGCTTTTATGGAGATGTTGAAAGAGGAGGCACCATTAGTGTGGAACATGATGGCTCGGTTCTCATACAGCGACAAACAGTAGTTGCGGAACACGCACAAGGATCCGGACATGGTATAGTGTTCCCCATTTTCTTGTGTGGTCTGGCACTGAGTCAAATCTCAATACTCCTACAGGTAATTCTGCATCAGATTGCACAGGCTCAATACACCCGTTCTCACAGTCGCGGTCGGATAGCAAAGTTGTGGGCACTTTACCTTAAGTCATGTGGACTCTCAGCCCGTGCTTTCGATGCGCTTCATAACCTCGGCCTCCTGATGAGCCATAAGTGGGCAGCCAATATGCTATGGCATTCTTGCAGACGAGCAATGGAAGCAGCAAGAGATGACATTCAGTACTTGCCATGGATCATATCCCATGACACTGAATGCCACCAGGTCGAAATAAAAGCGGCATCTCGCTGCGTGTGCATGTGAGGGAATTACATAAAGTTGTCCTGGGTTTGAATTTTGGATATTGCCTCGGAATACACCAACACTCGGAATACGCAGCGGGCTGCCTGAGCCACGGCTTTCGTGGCTGTGCGATTTTACCTGTTTTTGCAACTAAGTCAGTTTATGTTTGCCTAGGGGAGACTAGCTACAAGTACTTAGGGTTCGATGATACTCTGCACACCGCACCGAAACGACCATCGTCTCGAACCAATTCAAGCTCCTCCCTCCTTTCAGGAATATTTAATCTATTAGGGGAATTCACAGCACGTTTTCGTACGCCGTTTTCGTGCGATTTTAAATTTCATTTTGGACAGGCCCACTACTGAGTGACTGAGTGACTTGAGAACGATGTGAAAACGGCAAAGCTTGGACGTTTTCACGGGCGCCAGTGCTGACTCAGCCTGTCAGACATCATTTCCCCAATCTATGCCTCATAGTAATAAGCCGAAGGGGCAGTCAACACAATATCACTGGTTGAGGAGGTACTATGCAGGTGTTCATCAGATGATTCAGAGCTTGTGCTCTCAGAACCACTGGAATTGGAGTCAGAAGAGGTTGGGGGATCAAAGTATGAGTGAGATTCAGCAAGTAGAGTAACCAGATAGACATCAAGAAGGACTTCTACAGCTTTCTGCCTTTCTGTGGTGCGAGGCAATATATGGTTTCTGATGACTTGTTCAAGATAATTGCTTATCTACACACATTCAAACCTCGGAAACAGCCAAAATGAAGCCAAACCGGGGGATACCAAAGCAAACCGCCGTTTTCGGCCTTACCCGGTCAACGAAAACAAATCGAAAACGGCATCAAAAACGAACGAAAACGACGCATGAAAACGCGCTGTGAATTCCCCTATGTATTCAATGGCGCCGTCTGGCTCGTCCGCCTTCGGAATCTTTTTTTCCCCCTCAATTTTAGGTCTCGCTCTTGTCTTGGGTCATCCGACTTTCTGTCCTCGGGATGGGCATTGTGTGTGCTTCCTTCCCCTTTTGATCACAAAAATTTTCACCCGCCCTCAGCGTCTGCCATCTCTGTCGGGAACTGGCACAAGCCTACTTTTCTTTCCTAATAGTGATGATTTCTTGTCAGTCGTCACCACCAAGTATAACATCAAACTCGTGTCACGTTGACCAGTGAAGACTTGCTGCGCTAACTGCCGGTGCTACTGCTGGTGGGTATTTTAAACAGACTGTAACTTACTTGCATCATCAGAATTGCTGATTCGTTTGCAGTCTATCGTCCTCGTGTCATTCATACTCGTACTTCTTCATCAGGGAACATCTGAGGCCTTTAAAGCGGGCCTCCACCAAAGTTTGTGTTCCATATTGTTATTCTCCCGCTCGTTTGAATGATATTCATGGGCCAAGTAGTGTCTCTTGTCGATATCCAGCACTCCTGCTTGTCAGCATAGGTGTCAACCTCGGAACTCTCAAGTTGTTCCTCCTCATTCTCCGCTAGGCCCATTGTGCCTCCGAATCATATAATTTTGACTGCCCTGCAAGGCCTTTATTCCATCGCCCTCTGTGTGAGATAATCCATTTGAATCCCCTCCGTCATCGCCACCTCTGCCCTTTTATACTGCGCCGTCCACTTCCTTGACATCTTCGCAGGCCGAAGATCCACCACTAGACTCTCCCGCCCATTCTCTGCCACAACTATCCGGAGCTGCCAACAGGTTCACATCCCTGCCACATACCAACCCTCTTCCGCTCCCCTTGACACCCCTAGTAGAGCTTGAGACGAATTCCCTTGTGGAAGCCTACCCTGTACTTGACACCACAGCGGATTTTACGCTGGACGACGAGGGGCTCACCACGCTTGAAAAAATTTACCTTTTCTCCCACGGTAGATCTGCACACCACAAGTAAGCTCCGTCCTATTTCCTACTTCGTTACTGTGGCGCAAGTTCAGTCACATCTCACATGTAGGGTATTTATTTCACATGCATTACCATCACTAGAAGATAGGGCCGTTGGGGACAGCAGGCACCTTATTTACGGATGCGACATAGATCCCCATAATTTACATGCGAGTTTTCGATGTCTAAAGATCACATACCGCTTATTGCTCCGCTGTCAACTCCTCTGTCTCCGCAACGTCTCCCCATCCTCGTATGCAAGTACACAGCGCAGCAGTGCATTAGCATTGAGCTTGGATGGGCTAAGCCTACAATCCTACATAGTTACATGCCTACAATTCATTGTCACCATGATTTGAATCGGACTTTGTTTTCAGGAGGATCGCGGTTGCTGAAAAATGCGCGACGAATTTCGGGGTGCAGTGACCTTGTAAACAAGGTGATTTCTAGCGCATGTCACTCCACTTGAAGCTGTCATTTTTATTGAATGAAATAGACACCATTTTCAATGACAAGGAGACTTTTATTTCAATGACCTTAACACTTTTTTAGTAGGCCAAATGGACACTGAAATTCAATGACACACTGTTCTTCAGCTGTTCCAACACTCAGCAAAAGTGATTTACACATTGAATTTTAGTGATTTAACTTTTCATAGCGAAAACGTGATAGGGTACGAAAAATCCACCCACCCATGATTGGGAAAAACATGGCAGGGATGTGCAAATCAACACGTGACATGTCATGATACTCCTGGGCCTGCCATGGGCTTTGTTCTTTGGAAAACCACCATAATGCCAGCATATGTCGAGCACAAGACCCTAGTTGGTGAACATGGCGATTCCATGAACACTGTTGCCTTTTCTCCCTGTGGGAAATATCTCGCAAGTGGTTCTTCCGACCACTCCGTCTGTATATGGAGTGTACACAAAGGTTCTTTTCTCTTTTGCGTTGTATTCGATAGCGCTATCAATATCCTCCATTGGCACCCCACTCGAGAAGAGACCTTGATATGCGGCTGCGAAGATGGCTCAGTGCTATCCATGAGTGATTTCAGACCCGTAAGTAACAGTAACCTCTTTCGGAGTCATCATAATCAACGAACAGTGATAAATTCTTCAGAGTGGATTTGAAAAGAAGGTTATCTGTCTGGGCGTCAAAGCTCCTGTTTTCTGTATGGACATTGACGCAAGCGCGAATCTGTGGGCAATAGGTGTTGGCAACCAAGTTAATATCACCGCTGGCGATAATCAAGGTGGGTGACTACCAAGAATCCTACGCTTCTTAGTCCAATTAAAATCTGCAGATGAATATACTGCTGCAACTAGGCTACCTCCCCCGCCTAAAGTCGAGGCCAAATACACTGAGAATGATTCACGTATCCGACCGCATGCCCTTCACTTCATTGGTGGTGGCCGCAACCTTATCGTCTCCTACCTCAACCATGGTATAGTGTAAGTACCATGCGGAGATAGTCGTTTCAGATCATGCCGAGGTTTTTCAGGGTGTGGAATATCGTTGACAAGACCATTACATGGCACGTCAAGCCCCCCTCAATTTCTCAAATGTGAGTTTTGCAGGTGCATGGGATGTGCTCATTCGTATATCTCAATGTCACAATAGTGCGAGCTCCGCCATTCGCCATGACATAAATGTCCTTGTTGTAAATACTCTGCAAGATGGTCTTTGTCTTTACAAAATAGGTAGCAAGAAGGCCATCTGGAAATGGGACCATGAGGCAGAGTGCGATGTACAATGCCCTTCGTCAATTTCATTTCTGCATGGAGGGCGAGCTGTGGTCTCGGGTGCAATTACTGGAAATGTCCGTGTCTGGAACATGGATTCGAAGGATCTGTATCAGGTTCTCCCGCATGGCGGTAAGTGGTCGAGTGAGATTACTGGGCTCAAGTGTTGACCATGCCGGTTTAGGTGACGTTATACAAGCTCTAGCGGTAAGCATAATGAGATATCCTATTTCTCGTCTGTGATGCGGTAGCCGATATCCCTACAGACTTATCAACAGGGTGCATGGAACTATATTGCAGTCGGATCTGCATTGAAAGGGCAGGACACCTATATTAAAATTTGGAAGGCAGACATCAGTTCGTACCTCCCTGACTCATGTTCGATGTAATTAATCTGGACTTCACAGCCTCTTCTTCGGATATCATTGAAGAATTCTGGCATCGGTTGATGGTTCGTTATGTTTTCTTACCGTTGTAAGTGGCGTTTAGGTTCACTCGACTTACTATTTTGGAGGTCGTATGTTTTTCTATGGATTTGAGTGATTACGGGCACGTAGCGTTAGCAGTAGTATTCACCATACTATGGGCCGCCGCTGCTTTTGCTGCCGTACGGTTAATGTGGTTGCGTATCCTGTGGGGAGGGATTTGTGAGGATATCATCAATTTTGTGCGTGTGGTTGATTTCCCATCCACACGAACCCAAAAACTAACACTATTTAGGTGTGAAATGTGGCGTATACAGGACTGTCGCTTGGGTTATGGCTGGCATCAGAGGGATGCCTTGTCCTTCTTACAGCGAGAGGTTTTATTCGTGATGTAGCTGTGGCAATGGTGGATTGGCTGCAGTCGGCAGTTCGCTCCTTCCTTGATTTACCTCCACCAGTCCATCATCAGCAGGAGTAACGGTCTCATAGTTCCCAAAACCTACCATTCTGTCCATCACACATCATATTTGAAATTGTACGATCTATGTATATCTTTCCAATGCAAAACTTGCCAACAGGGCAAGCTCTCGTAATTTCAACATCCGTAAGTACATGCCTCCAATTGAATCTTAGTCAAGGCACAAGCAGTCTCCAATTCAACCTTAGTTGGCGAAGTCCGGAATCATGTTCCCTGACAAGTGCTGTTATTCCTGGATGCATCCTGGTCCAGGTCTGAAAATTGTTTTGTCCCCCAAGTTTTTGCCGGACCGAAATGGCCGGGTGTTAAGTACGGGGATTGTCCGGGTTGAGACCGGACCGGAGACCGAAGCGGGCGCGAGGCCGAGGGGTCGGGGTCAGAGGTGAAGTCGGGGATGCAGATGGTTTTGGACTGTTTGGACTTAGCGACTGAGGATACAGCGCTATTCCCTTGCGTGGGTCTCAGTCCGAGTCCGAGGCCGAGACGGAGTTATCAGGAGATACTTAGTTGATTTCAGACTAAGGAGTACAGGCCGAGTAACTACGAGTTTATATACCAGAAGTAACTATAGTACGGAGACCGGTAATGCCGGTCTCGCAAAGATTGCTAAGACGATTGGTAAGGCAAGTATTAGTAATGCATGACTAAGGTAACGGAGACCGGGACAGGCAGACCGGGGACAGGACCGGGGAAAGGACTTAACCGAAATGACAGACACTGCAAAGCAGTGTCTACCGCGCTAGACCAACTGGAGATGCGGGACGGGCGAGGCCGAGACCGGACTGAGTGAGTGCGAGGCCGAGTCCGGCCTGGGTCGAGGCACGACTATGACAGTATCCCCCTCTTAGGGGTCGAACCCATGAGACCCCTGCGAGGATGGTGGGCTGAGTCCGAAAATCGGCTGAGTTTAAAAAATTGATACTTGTGGTCCGCTAAGCCCTTTGCGTCTTTCTTTCACATCCTAACTATCATGTCTGACTCAAGACCGATCGTCGCCGCCGACAACAACAACGAAGGCCGAGTCGTTGTTGATTGGGCCCAAGTCCCTGACGACGACATCAGGTACGACACTGATGACGAGGAGGAGGTGATGAGGGCGAAGGCGAAGGAGAGGAAGAGAAGAAAGGCGGCTGAACAAGCCCGGCGCGAAGAGCAGGCGCGGCTTGAGGCCGAAAGGGCGGCGAGGGAGCAGGCCGAAGCCGAGAGGGCAGCGCGGGAGAGGGCTGAGGCCGAGAGAGCAGAGAGGGAGGCTGAGGAGAAGAAGGTGCGCGAAGAGGAGGAGAGACGGGAGGCCGAGCGTAAGCATAAGGCCGCGACCGGCAAGGGTGATGAGGCCGGTGCTAGTGGTGAGGCCGGGGGTGAAGTGAAACGGGTGGTAATGGACCCCGGGTGAGTACCTTTGACCTGGTGCGCGTTTCTCTTCTAACCTCCTTTTCAGTTGTACTCGCTGCGCCCACGCTCAAGTTGTCTGCGAGTTTGTCGTAGACGGCAACAAGAAGCGCGTAGCCTGCGTCCGGTGCAACCTATCGAAGGGCAAGTGCCGGTGGCCGGGAGATGGGAAGGACGCCGAGGCCAGGCCCAAGGTCAAGGCCGACAAAGGGAAGAAGTGGAAGGCCGACGAAGAGACGCCAGAGCCCGGGCCGAGCCAGAAGAAGCGGGCGAAGTCCAGGCCGACCGAGGTGCTGGAGATCGACGAGCCTGAGGCCGGTGGGAGCGGGGTGAGGAAGGCCAGCGCAGGGGGACCCTCGGGCTTAGAAGAAAAGCTCGAGCGGCTTATTGATGTCGCAGGGCTCATTGCCAACAACCTGGCGGGGCTCTTCGAGCTTCATGAGACCGTGGCTGAGAACTCGGGTCGCATAGCCGACGCGCTCGAGTCCATAATCGACGAGTCCTTCGGCTTCAGGGTGGCGGTCACCCCTTCGGATACCGGGTCATCCGAGCTCAACTCGGATGAGTTGCGCAAGGAGGCTGCCTGGCTGCAGGCCGAGGCCGAGGGTGAAGGGGACGAGGAAGCCGAGGGGGAGGGCGATTCCATGGCCGAAGGCGAGTAGTACCTTAGCGTAGAGGCTTGTAGTTATTTCTTCTGCGAATGTCATGTGCGGTGCCCGGTGTCCGGTGTCCGGTCTCGTTCTTGTATAGTAAGTGAGAATCAAACAAGAAAAAGAAAACAGAGTAAGTAAGGAATCAAAAGGAACTATATACCGATAGGGAACAGGGCAGAAACTGAGGCCGGTTGAGACCGGTCCTCATTGGTACGGGCCGGGTTTGTTGGGGTAGCGGAAATGGAACTCTTGCACGAGTTCAGAAGCGTTGTCTAGCTCTGTAGCTAGTACCCAAGTGGTTTCTTCGTCGGTACCCTCGTAGCCGGTCCACCGGACTAAGTACTGAAGCCAACACCGGTGACGCCGGTCGACCTTAGAGTCGAGGATTTCCGCTACCTCGAACTCTAGGTCACCATCGACTTCGACTGGTGGGGGTGGTGGTTGAGTCTGGTTCGGGATGGTATTAGGGGTGGCCGGCTCGAGTTGGGACATGTGGAAGACCGGGTGCACCGCACGCATTGAGTCCGGCAGGCGCAGTGTGAAAGAGTGGGTACCGGCCTGAGCTATGACCAGATATGGCCCAAGGTTTTTCTCCGAGAGCTTCTTAGAAGGCCGAGTTGACCGGAAGTATTTGGCTTTGACATATACTTGGTCACCGACCTTGAAGTCCGGAGCCGGCATGCGTTTAGCATCGGCCGGGCCTTGGTAGCGCTGTTGTGCGAGGGTCATCTCCTCACGTAGGTATTGGTGCAGTGAGTCTAGGTCAACCGCATAGTCACGAGCCCGAGCGGAAGTGAGGTCGCGCTCCGGGTACACCAAGATGTTGGGGTGGTATCCCTTATTAGTGAAGAAAGGGGAAACACCGGTAGTAGCGCTAGGGGCGTTATTGTAGGCGAACTCGGCCAGAGGTAGTAAATCGGCCCAATTGTCCTGCTGGTAGTTGCAGTACACTCAGAGGTATTGCTCGAGAGTTTGGTTAGTCTGCTCGGTCTGGCCATCACCTTCGGGGTGGTAGCCCGAGGTGAAATGTAAGCGCATATCTAGGGCCTTACCGAGTGACCGGAAGAAGTGGGAGACGAACTCCGAGCCTCGGTCTGAGGTTACATGGGCCGGTACTCCGTGCTTCGAAAAGACATGGAGTAGGAATAGCTTGGCGAGTTCTGGGGCTGTAATAGTGTCGTGGGTTGGGATGAATATGGCCTGCTTGGAAAGCCAGTCAACTACTACGAGGATGGCCGTGAAGCTGGTTGAGGCCGGAAGTTGCTCAATGAAATCCATAGAGATAGAATTCCGTGGCTTCTCCGGCACCGGGAGTTGCTTGAGAAGGCCGTAAGGCCGATGGCGGGGAACCTTAGCCCGAGCGCAGGCCGTGCAAGACCGGACATAGTCTTTGACGAAGGTCCTGAGGCCGGGCCAGGTGTATTCACACCGGATGAGTTCTAGGGTTCGGTTTTGGCCGAAGTGGCCGGATAGAGGGTGGTCATGCTTAAGCCGCAAGACCCTAAGGCGGAGGTCATTTGAGTCCGGCACGTAGATCCTTCCATCAAGACGAAGGAAGCCGGTGTCATCTACTGACCACCGGGGATCAGACATGTCGGAGAGACGGATTTGTGAGACTGGGTCGTCCGGCAGTGCGGTCAGGATATCATTATGAAGTTTCTCTATATCCATCAGTGCGACTGCTCGTAAGACCGGGTATTCGAGGTAGGTTGCGCGAAGGGAGACCGCTAGTTGCTCCTGGGTGAAGACCGGTCTCAGATTTTGCGGGTTCACTCGGGCATAGCCGCTATCCCCCTCTCTGGGGTAGACGTCCCATCGTCTAGTTAGGGCGTCGGGCTTAGCCCCGAGCTTACCGGGCCTGAATCTGATGATCATATTAAACTGAGAAAGGAATTCAGACCAGCGAGCTTGGCGGCGGGTGAGTACTTTGGAGGTAGAGAAGTACTCAAGATTCTTGTGGTCGGTAACAACATCGACCGGTGAGGCCGAGCCCTCAAGGTAATGGCGCCAGGTCCGGAATGCTTCAAAGATTGCAAGCAATTCCTTGTCATGGGTGTCATAATTCAATTCCGGGGCGGTCAAGGTCTGGGAGTAGAAAGCGACCAGATGAATCTGGCCGTCGCCGCAGGTGATGGAGAGGATGCCGGCGATGGCATAGTCCGATGCATCGGTCTCGACGGTGATAGGGACCTCGGGGATGAAATGAGTTAAGACCGGCGCAGTGGTGAAGGCGGCCTTGAGGTTGTTGAATGACTGGCGGCACTCCTCGGAGAAGTTCCAGGGAGCCCCCTTGCGGGTAAGCCGAGTCAGTGGTACGACGATGTCCGAGTAATTAAAAATAAACCGGCGGTAAAAGTTGGCGAAGCCGAGGAAGGATTGTATGTCTTTGACCTTGCGAGGCTCGGGCCAGTCGCAGATGGTCTGGACCTTTTCCTTCGACATCGTGAGGCCGGCAGGGGAAAGGTGAAATCCGAGGTATTCAACCGAGTCCGAGTGGAACTCGCATTTCTCCGGCTTTGCATAAAGGCCGTGAAGCCGAAGCCGGCGGAGGACTTCTTGGACATGCTGCTTGTGAGACTCCTTATCTCCAGAGTAGATTAAGATGTCATCTAAGTAGACGACTACGCAGACATCCAACATATCCGCGAAGATGGTATTCACGAAGCGTTGGAAGGCGGCCGGGGCATTGGTGAGGCCGAAGGGCATTACTAACCACTCGTAGGATCCATACCGAGTCCGGAAGGCGGTCTTCCATTCATCGCCTGGAGCAATCCGGACGAGATGGTAGGCATGCCGAAGATCAATCTTAGTGTAGATCTTGGCTCGGCTTGGTGAATCTAACAGGTCGGAGATGAGCGGGAGTGGGTAGCGATCCTTCTTAGTGATCTTGTTGAGGCTGCGGAAGTCTACACAGAGTCGGAGGGAGCCGTCCTTCTTTTTGACAAAGAGGACCGGAGCAGCGTAAGGGGATGAAGTAGGCCGAATGAATCCGGTAGTAAGGTTTTCGTCGATGAAAGTCCGGAGAGCTTGGAGCTCAACCGGGGACAGCGAGTAGATAGTGCCGAGAGGCGGGGTAGTTCCTTCTTCAAGCTCTATTTTCAGGTCGTACTCCCGGTGAGGCGGGAGTGCCGAGGCCTTGGCCTTGCTGAATACATCAGCGAAGTCGTGATACTCTTCCGGTACATTGGGTAAGGCCGGAGGAGGGGAGGCCGAGGCCGATCGGGCTTGAGCTAAGTCCGAGGGGCGGAGCTGAAGTTGGAATTGGACGGACCCTTCTAGTTTGCAGGCGCGCACAAAAGCGGCTGCATTGATTAGGGAAACCAGAGGGGCCTTCAGAGGGGTGCGAGTCGGAGAGTCGGAGACCAGTACAGATGGCGCGAGGCCGGGTTGGTCACTAGGACTGGGGTCAGGAAGGCCGGTGGAGACCGGGCTTACAGGGGGTGTCGACGGGGTTGGCATTCCTTGTGCAGGAGTCCGGAATGTTAGACTGCTCAGTACCCAGTCAATCAACGGATTGTAGCGGGTGAGCCAGTCATGTCCGAGGACTATCTTACACTCAGAATCCAACGGGGCTAAAAACAGGGTTACCGGGGTGACATCGCCGGACGCGAAGCGAAGGTTGACATCTACTGCTTGGGTTATGGTGAAGGTGGACGTTCCATCGAAAAGCCGGAGTCGGATTGGTGAGACCGAGTAAGGGGTAAATGAATGTTGATTAACAAACTGGTTATCTATGAAACAATGTGTGGAACCGGAGTCCACTAAAGTACGAAGCCGAGGTATTTCTGGGTTTTCTAATGTGACATACGGGGTTAAAGAATTCGGACTGGAAAGAGCGGACGCGTTGAGACGAGCCTCCAAGCTTGCACAACCGGAGTCAACGCAGCTCCCAGATTGTGCGGAGTCCTGGAAGCTGCTACCTATTTTTTTGTCTCGGGGGTAGTACCCGAGCCCGAGGCTGGTGCGGCCTCGGTGGTAGCCGCAGCACGAGCTTTGGCCTTTCCGGCTTTCTTGGGGCATTTGTCAGCAAAGTGACCGGACCCTCCGCAGAACATGCAGAGGTTTCCGTCTAGGCGACGCTTGCGTTCCTCGGGGGTAAGCTTTCCATCTTTGCCGAGTTTGCTAGGCTCGGGTTTGGACGAATTGCTGTTATTACTATTGCCCGGCTTCGATGAAGCCGGCTTGGGAGAAGATCCGGAGTTGTTGTTGTTGCCGGCCTTGGATTTGTCCTGGCCGGTCTTGGGCTGACTATTGTTGCCGGAGCCACCAGACTTGTTGTTACCAGAGTTGGACGAGCCCTGGTGCTTATTCGCCCGCTGGACTTCTTCCTTGCGCTCCCAATAGCGCGCATCTATCTCTTGGGCGAGGTGGCGGAGCTCGTGAAGTGTGCGGGGTTTGCCAACCCAGCAGACCTCATCTTTGATTCGGTCTGGAAGGCCGGAGTAGAAATGATGGCGCAGCGCACCGTCACCGTAGCCTCGGACTTGCGAGGCAAGCCGATTGAAGTCAACTACGTATTTGTTGATGCGCTGACTGTCCTTCATATGTAAATGGTCGAGTTGGCTTTCGGCGTCAGCAACCGGGTCGTGAGGGCCGAAGGTGGTTTGTAACTCTAGGACGAACTCCCGCCAGGAGTCCATCCAGAGAGGCCGATCATCGGGGTCGTCGAGCCCGAGTAAGTCCGGCTCAAACCATTCAAGGGCCATGCCCTTGAGGTAAGACTGCGCGAAGATGACTTTGGCGTGGTCGGTCCTGAAAGCCCGGGGTCGGTCTTGGAAGTTAAGTTCGCACTGGATGAAGAACACGCGAAGCTTCTTGGGATCTGTGCCATCAAAAGTGTCGGGCTCGCGCAGCTTTGTCCTGCTTGAGGACTCAGGGCTAGTGCGGGCATTACGAGCCAACAGTTTGATGGCCGATGCGAGGTTGTCTAAGACCGTGACGGCAGGCTCGGTGTCCGGATCTGCGAAGTCCGGATCGTCTTCCGGATCATTATCCTCCGGATTATCATCACCGGGACCATTGTCTTCGGGGTCATCATCTTCTGGGTGATCATCATCATCGTCGCCCGGCCCATCATCGCCGGGGTCACCCTCGGGGATGGGAGCAGTGGGACGATGTGGGGTGGGGGTATTAGAGGTGCGGGCTGAAAAGCCCCTGAAGGGACTAACGGGATCTGGGGAGCGCCTAGTGGTGCTCAACGCAGCTAGAGCTGTTTCGCGGCGAGCCCCACTGGCTGAGGTGGAGTCGGGATTAGTGGCAGAGCGGCCATGGGGAGGTTGGAAACGAGTCTTGGTTGCCATGATGTACTAGACCCACACAAGTGGCGAGTCTGAAATACTGTTAAGTACGGGGATTGTCCGGGTTGAGACCGGACCGGAGACCGAAGCGGGCACGAGGCCGAGGGGTCGGGGTCAGAGGTGAAGTCGGGGATGCAGATGGTTTTGGACTGTTTGGACTTAGCGACTGAGGATACAGCGCTATTCCCTTGCGTGGGTCTCAATCCGAGTCCGAGGCCGAGACGGAGTTATCAGGAGATACTTAGTTGATTTCAGACTAAGGAGTACAGGCTGAGTAACTACGAGTTTATATACCAGAAGTAACTATAGTACGGAGACCGGTAATGCCGGTCTCGCAAAGATTGCTAAGACGATTGGTAAGGCAAGTATTAGTAATGCATGACTAAGGTAATGGAGACCGGGACAGGCAGACCGGGGACAGGACCAGGGAAAGGACTTAACCGAAATGACAGACACTGCAAAGCAGTGTCTACCGCGCTAGACCAACTGGAGATGCGGGACGGGCGAGGCCGAGGCCGGACTGAGTGAGTGCGAGGCCGAGTCCGGCCTGGGTCGAGGCACGACTATGACACCGGGTTGTCTGTTTTTGGAAATAACCCTGTTATGGGGGGCCTAACTTTTGGGGCGTCCAGTCCGAGAACAGTGAGTCTAGAGAAAATGGCTCTGAGGTCGAGGGTAAAGGTAGTTCAAGCAGTGTCAATGATGGTCTGGATGAAGACTTAACACTGTATTCATTCTGACCAGGAGTGGAGGCACAATGATACTTACTTCCATTTCTCCAGTCTCAGTTAGGTCGCAGTCGGGAACGTTTCCAGAAAACTTCCTGCTTCCGTTATCACTTGATGAGGATAGAGCACAAAAAACAGTCTCGAGCTTGCGTCAGATCTTCGTGCAGAATGCAGCGTCCGACTTTGTTTTCCTTCACGTTCAAGGGCGCCGTGAGACGACCGAGGACGATCGAAATCTAGCCCCCCCTCGGATGTGGGGAGAGGAAATCCTCTACCTACGAGTTCTCGTTTGTTCTCTGTTAAATTCATACAGTTATATCTATTCGCAATACTAGAATTGGAGAGGCTCGAACTACGGTGCAATTCCTTCGGTCCGTGGCGGTGTGCCCTGAACCAGCGAGGAAGACACCCAAAGCATCGCTGGTATGGATATCTTTGAGCTATGTCCATCAGGCATTCATTTCCGTTCGAAGAAAGCAGGGGATAGCATCAAGCCAGGGGAGCTGAACATCATGTTCAGGGACTCCCCTGTTTGTTGCCGGTGTGGGTAATAGCTATGGCGCACTCTGGGACCCCAGTTCAATCCATGCACATTACTGTTGGTGATCAACTCTTGGTAAACCAAGGTATTAAGAAGTACGAGTACGAGCTGTGCTAGATGCTACAGATTGCCACAGGAACAGAAACAGCCTGAATGATGGTGTCGTCACCATAAGCAACATTGTTGGTTAGACTGTAAGCACAAAGACCACGATTGATAATACACCCACCCTCCGGGCAGTCCAGGACACGGTGATTTTTTCTCGTGCTTGTTGGGTCACGTTGTTGAACACTGTTTGTGTCTACTGCGTGGATTGGGGGATCTTGGCACAGACGCTGAGGCCTTATATTGCTTCTGACATGAACAGGGGTCGACGAGGGGGTAAGACGTCACTAGCTGTGTTGCCAAGATGTTATCAATCTGCAGCCCCCATCGATCGGTGTAAGGGGTGTTGGCGTTGGGGGCCTTCAGGGAGAGCAAGTGAACGCCGCCGAAACACGATCAGCATGCAAGGTCGAGAGAGGCTACGGGGTTTGGGGATTATTGGTCAGTAGTTATTCTGGATTCTGGTGGATGTCATTCGACGTTTGGTGGCGACGGCATCTTGCGTTTGGGGTTGGGGTGGGTGTCTCACTCACTTAAAACGACAGGGGAGAGCTCTGTGACGCTGGCAGCGATGTCTACAACAACTGTGTTCGGCTTCTTTGCATTATCTGGTGGCCAGCGAGTGCAGTCATCAAGACCTGGGGCGACGTCGAAGACATACCATTGTTTGTACGACACTACGGTGCAATGTACATCCGGCGCGATCTTTCCTGCGCAGCTTCGGGTGTACAGTCCATTCAACGATACAGTCCACGTCGACGATACTGTCACCTTCGTGGTGGCGAGAACATACATCCCAAAGTGGCACTTCCTGATTGTCCATGCGCATTTGTCTTCGGTCTTGGGATCATAAGCTTTTCTCTCATGGGCAGTTGTACACTGCACTGTCACATATCCGCCATCGCGAACATGCTCGAGTGCTTCTTCCCCCTGGAGCCAACGTAACCTACAATGTCACCTTCCCAGAAATCCTACTTTAACTAGGTAGCATACTAAAGTCGCAGGCAGTCGTGTATCCTTAGCGTTCAGCGTCGTTTATTTGCGATTGAACACTGAGTACTACTACATTTCAAACTCCACCGCCGGAGCGAAGCGAGGCGCCTCTTGTAGTGTTTGACCCATAATACGTTGACGAAGTAAGCATGAAGAAGAAGAAAAAAGTAAATAATATTTGTTCTCCGACAGCCACGATTTTCGTGGATTTCATTGCATGTAGTGTATTGAGTCCCTCGATCGTCGTATTTAACCAAAGCCTCTAGCGTTGAAAGTTTAAGAGCTTGGGAAAACTGAATTGTGAGAGTAGTCTGGACCCGCTGAGAGAGAATAAGAAGCTGCGTACATTTTACGCCCTACATGTTCCGTGACACGGCAGCCAGCTCGGAAGTGACTGGTGGGACAAACCCTACCGACAAAGAAACCTGACAATTGGTTCGCAAAGGGCACGGACACAGAAATGGCAGAGAAACTACTTACTTTGTATAGCCAAAGACATGATAAATAAAACCAAGGATTTTCGCAGTACCAGCACTGGCCACCATGGCGCTGTACAGGCTAAATAGAGTACAGTAATGTAGTCCGTTCCTACTCGGTCAACTAGCCAACCAGCGATGGGCAACACTGCAAGAAGTCAGAAGGTGTGTAGCCAGATGAGATTTAACTGACAGATCAGAGCTGGTATGAAAGCAGCGAGGTAACGGCAAGGTAGGCTCTTCCATGCTATTCACAACACCACTGAGAAGATGAGTCATAAAACTGGGAAGTGTAGGTGGTATTTACCCAAAAACTGATGGCATGAACAGGGCAGTGAGAACACGAGGCGATCGCAACAAATCGGTAATAACAGAAAGCAGAGAAGTTTCCGCACAAGGGCGGCTTTGGAATCTTGTAGCATCCCAGCCAACGACTGACGATGTGAGATTCAGGCATGATGATGATGAGTCCAAGTTCCAAAACATTTGTTTGGTCAGATATCGCTGTCGTCACCATCAGGACAAAGTCTGATGGAATGGAAGTCAGTGGATGTTGTACGTCTGTTACCAAACAGGCCGCCGACACCGACCCAGTTGGTGGGTGATACGCAACCCATGGGTCGACGCCCCATGCGATAGCTTCATGCCTTTCGATCACGAGAAGACGGGCAAGGAAATCCAATGCCGCACATATTGATCCGAAAATGAATGGTCCGTGGAAGCCAAAACGAGAATAAAATGCAGCTCCCACGGGTTCGTGGGAACCTACTGCCAAACATTCCGTCCGGACATCCACAGAACCGCCGGTCCGGAATGGGAGAGCGTTGCAAAGGTTCTCACAGACCAGGACTTGCTTACGCGTCCTGGAATACGAAACTTAGGAGCACCTCTGAGTTTGGAGTGGTACAGGAGAAGGACTAAATTTCACCAATCGACAGTAATCGTCATCGACTAGGGAAATGCTATTATGTAAGCCTAATCTCTAAAGCGCGCAGGGCAGACGAACCTGGAAGAAGAGAACGACAACGATGCACGACATCAGAGCCTTGCTCGAGTATGAAAGCCATGGTCAGCGGGGTTGCTGCAGCGATACAAAAGAGGATGTACTTGAACCGTAGTTGATCATTATCTTGAAAACGATTTGCAATTTTGCACGGATGAACGATCGCGATTCCGAAACCGATGCCTTTGTGTTCGAGCGAAGACATGATCATATCAGCGCTGAATCGGAGCATGTAAACGTGTCGGCGACACGACACAAATCGGGTCTGTGGTCACATGGCCAAATGCTGGATGTGAAGAGTGGGAGCCCCCATTTCAAACCACTTTCATGAGAAGGGAATTCACGCTCCTCGTGTATCGCTAGTCGAAGCTGGCACTAGGTAGGAGGCTCTTTTCACTTCTGTCATTGACAATGCCACAGAGAATTCCACGGAGTCTGCCATGCCACCTACTCTCACTAGAATACTCGGGTGGGGACAAGAAATCCATTTTTATGGCCGTAGTCCGCGAGATGATTATCCTGCGAGAGCCAGCAGTGGCCCCAGTGAATCCACTGAAGCGAGGTCATGGGAACGGGGAGACTGGGTTTGGTGGCTCAAATGGCAAGGGAACGAAATTTGCACGCAGGGTGAGTCAAGCAATGCCAGAAGAAACAGAGGATTATCGTGCAGTGGTGGAATATCATATCACAAAGAATGGTGTATTATCATACAGCAGTGGAATACGACATACTTTAAAACCGATACCAAGCACGAGTGTTGGAAGAGCAATGTTTCAGTAAGAAATACTTCAAACAGGAAACGTGTTGGCGCGTACCCTTCCCCAGCCAGACATCTCATTCTTGCGCGTTTGAGGGCGCCCTGTATAGCTGCAGATGTCAGGACGGATAATCTCCATCTTATATGAATTCAACTCGTCCTTGATCCTCTGCGTCAGTGTCGGAGTGAGATGACTCCACATCGCAGGTTCACTTCGTCAATCGTAGACTGCCGAAGAGAAAGTATCGTACACTGACAAGTTGTTCGCAAAGACGAGTCGTTACTGGAACTAGAAAGAATAACTGGCGAGGACGAGTTACCTCCAGCAGCAGCAATCCCGCTATTGCCACCGCCGTGCTGTGATGTCGATGAGTGCGAATGGTGTCGATGTAGTCCGTCTATCTGCTCTGGATCGGGAGAGGGTATACGTGCCAAGGGACCGAGTTGTGGCGTCGACCCTGGATGAGAGCTGTATGAGCTGGACCAGATACTGTTGAACGCTGGGTTCGAGACCTGGTCCTGGATATAGGCTTCTTGGTCGTAGTTATTGGCACCTGGACGTAGCACATTAGGGGGCGAGGAGTCAGAATGTCATAGATAAGCTGAAGGGCATGGTGGATGAGAGGGAGATGTTATCGGTTGACGCGTTGAGATGTGCGCTGAACAGAGAGGCTGCACGGGATCGTTTTTCAGGGGTGCACCCGCTACTTCGCTGCCGTTGGCGATGGTGCTCGATGTGTCAGTGGTATTGGTGGATGTACTGGGATCGAGGGACCGCCATTTTTGGCAGGAGCAGCGCCAAGAGAGATGCCTTCAAGCATGGTTGCAAGATCTGAGTCATCGCTGGAGATGCAGTTATCGGTAGGATGAGGGTGGGGTTGAGAATGGGCGTGGGATTGTTTGTGTGATTGTGATTGTGGGTTGGAAGTTGAGGAGGTGTGTGGGATTGTCGAGCCCTGTGAGTGCAGTGATGGACGAGACGGTTGGGCCTGGGAGTAAGAATGTGAGTGGGAGTGGGAGGATGAGGCCGAGGAGGACACGGACGAGAGCGATGTGAGCCAATGGTTTCAATGAGTAGGGTGAAATGGACAACAGCCACTGGTCAACTGTTTCAACAAGCAGTGAAACCACGAAGACCTACTACATGATACAGGCAACAGATGTCTGCCAAATGGTCTCATGAGCAGGGCGAGCGGGTCGGGGTGGGTGAGTACCTGCTCAGTGAAACATGGCAACAGACATTGGCCAATTGTTTCAACAAGTAAAGAAACCCACGAAAAGCTACTACATGATATGGGTGACAGATGTCAGCCAACAGTTTCACGAGCAGGTCGAGGAGGTTTGGGTGCATAAGCACCAGCTCACAGAAACGCGCAACAGATGTTGGCCAACTGTTTCAACGAGCTGAGAAATCGTGAACACTTACTCCGTGATATGGGTGACAGATGTCGGCCAACAGTATCACAAGTAAGGCTCAGTGAAACGGGCGACAGATGTCGGCCAGCGGTTTCAACGATCCTGCAGAGTTAGTATTAGAAGCTGCCGAGATTTGAACACGCATGACGTACTGTGGTCGGTTAGCTTGTATGGACTTATTTTCTCATCAACATCGATATCAATATTTTCTTGTTGCGCTGCAAAAAAAAACGTTTGTGACGGATGTGGCAAGAACGCTCAGATTTTAAGCAGATTCGAGGGAGATCCTGCTGAGGTTCATGTCCGCCTCGGATTTGATTCCGATGGTCTCAATCTTACCAGATTCTTCCGTGGTCCGATGCAGGTTCGACACGGATCCGTCTCGTGTAGAATTCAGAGGTCGAGGAAATCGAACACCCTATGCGGCGTGTACTCTGGAGCCTGAGATCGTCAACTCGCGGTACGAAACAAGTTTCATTTCCTTCGGGAATGCTCATATCAGATTTGCTCTATTACAGATATTTATAGGCGGACGGGCTCATCTAATTGAGTTTCCATCTGTTCTGCTACCCCCAGGAACGACCACCGGGACCATCGTCAACATCGCCGTACACCAGAACCTCTCCAAAGAACGCAAACGCGATCAACATTTTTGGCAACTACAACACGTCATTTTGGAGACATTCGGATGTGTTGTACTCGAACCGTGTCTCGTGCATTTGTCATGCCGCACATAAAACTACATACATATCTCCTTGAGGTTTTCACAGGTTTTCACAGGTTGTCACTCGGATTTCCCCTGCATCGGTTTCAATCGGCCAGGACTTACCTAATACCAGACAATGAAAGCGAAAACGCCATCGTCGATCGAAAACGTGCCATTGACGAGTGCGGTTAGACCTGATAATCTACGACAAAGGCATATCCACACCGTCGCGAAAATGGAAAGTGTCTTCCAATACTACCGTAGGCGATGTTTACCTTGGCATGGATTTTCTGCACATGAGCAAGATACTGACCTTGAAACTTGACCAGTTGTCGCAATGCTCTCGCCTTTCGAACCCCTCCATATGGTGTACTTATTCTTATCGAAGGAGTCTAGCAGGAACTAGCCCAACAAATGTTGCCGAACAGCTCTAGATATGTTTCTTTGTTAACCCCTCTTCTTTGTGTCCTCCATGACTTATAAGATCCTTCACTCTTGGGGCCGCGCCACTAGGATTTCGAGCTGATACAACCCATGTCCCAAGTCGATTTACGACATATCCGCACTCGCATGCGGCGTGGAACGCCGCAGGCTGTTCCTACAGGTGGCCCTACATACAAGCCCTTTCATCCCTATGCAAAGATCATGCCGGACGCCCTGTCCCGAGGTACTGTTTTTGGTTGTTGCACCCACATTTCGTTGTTGACGATATAAACAGCCAAAACACGCCGGAAGATGGCACGTCACGAGGCAAAACGTCAAGGTCCGTTGCCAACTCCGCCCCCTAGCCATCCTCAAGCCTCTAGTCATGTCAAGGTTCGTTTTATAACTCTGTTTGTAATTACTAATCAGCACAAGACGTTTGTTTTAATAGGATGCATCAGACACGACTGCTTTTCCCATTGAGGATACCGCCGTGGAAGAACCCACACCCCCAGTGTCACCGACGAAGTGCTTTCTCTCTTCATCTGCAGGTGCATTGGTGGGGTTTTTCAACAAGATAACGCGTGGTGCACTCAGGGAAAATGTACATCGTTAATCGTCGTTAATCGTCGTCTCTGGCATTAGGCTTACACCTGATTTTGTGTGCACCAGACAGGAAGAAAAAGGGGCCGAGAGGAAGATGAGAAAGACGGTGAAGACGACCATGACCACGACAAATCTGAAGATGTATCTACATTACGTCCCGATTTGTTTCGGGTCAGAAAACGCAGAAGAGAGGTGGACCTAGAACGGGAGCAACTGGGTTGTGACAGTAACGAGGCCACGGATGACATGCAGGGTCCTGGCACTGATGACCGAGCTGATGGGGAGGGAGAGAGAGACGACAACGACAACGACAGAGAAGTCTTTTGCGGAGCCGTCTCCAGCGAGGGCGGGGAAGACGGGGAGGAGACTTTTTCTAACGTCAGCATTTGTACCACTGACGACCAGGCTACCGAGGAGTTCGATCCCGCTGTTGGTGACAGCGCTAGAGTTGAACCCGGTGAAGGCGAGGAACGAGAGGATGAAGGAGATCTGATTGTTATGAAGGGGAAAAATAAGGTACACACTGAGTTTGGCGTTTCTGGCGTTTCTGGACGTGAATTGCCTCCTAGGCTGTTGACGTCCACGCGGGACCCTCTAAATCCGCGCTCGCAAGAGCCGTCAAGGACTTAAACTCGTGCTCGGACTCGGACTCAGACTCAGACTCAGACACCACTGAGGAAGGCGATGGTGGTATGAGTGACGACGATATGCTTGGAAACACATTTCAGTTAATGGATGTCGAGGTAAGCTTAGATCTTCGGCGCAAATTGATATCCATACTAAATTCTTTTCATAGACATCAAGCATGCCAGAACAGGGTGGGAAGCACCATCAGGCAGGAGATCTGATTGCTGTGAAGGGGAAAAATAAGGTATGTACCAAGTTTGGCATTTCTGGCGTTTCTGGACGTGAATCGCCTCCTAGGCTGTTGATGTCCATGCGGGACCCTCTAAATCTGCGCTCGCAGGAGCCGTCAAGGACTCAAACTCGGGCTCGGGCTCGGACTCAGACTCAGACTCAGGCACCACCGAGGAAGGCGATGGTGGTATGAGTGACGACGATATGCTTGGAAATACCTTTCAGTTGATGGATGTCGAGGTAAGCTTATATCTTTGGGGCAAATCAATATCTCATACCAAATTCGGATTTTTCATAGACATCAAGCATGCCAGAACAGGGTGGGGAGCACAATCAGGTAGGAGATTTGATTGCTGTGAAGGGGAAAAATAAGGTACGTACTGAAATTCGGTGTTTCTGGTGTTTCTGGACATGGATTACTTCGTAGGTTGTTGGCGTCCACGCGGGACCCTCCAAATCTGCACGTGCAAGAGATGTCAACAATACAACGACGGTTTGCACTGGTCTAAGTCCACACACCGATAGCTAATAGGCCTTGTAGGTTGCCACCGTTGGACCAAAACACGGTCGAGTTGAAGATGTCACTAGTGTGAAAGGGAAATCCAAGGTTTGTTTTCGCCTGTGGGTCGCTCGATCTGTGGCTTACAAGCCCTCATAGGCTCCAGGCCCTGATCCTCTTACTTTTTCTCAGCCTCTCGAGGGCAGTTTTTTTATGCCCTCTCCGTTGGTTCCTCAATCACCTCCTCGACCGTCTGGAGGATTTACTCCTGGTCGAAAGACAGGCTGTCAGGCAGAGTGTAATGACAAAACCAGTCAGCATCCCCAGCCACAGGCAATGGTAGCTCGTTACCTTGTGTTCCAATTGCTGTCATTCTCACGTATCAATAAACTTAGAATGCCAGCCCCATGAGGATACGCGAGTTACAAGACCTCCAGGACAGCATCGAAAGTAAGATTCGAGCAAACATTTGGCAGGAACTTGGGAAGATCGTCGAGTCTTCTGTTGCCATCGCATTAGAGAAGGCGCTTCCAGGTCTGACAAATCAATCCGCTGAGAATGGCGCCGGGACAAGCTCATCACAAACGAGTAAGTCTACCTCTAAGAAGATAAAGAAACTCCCGAAACCCTGAGCACCAAGTTACAATGAATTCAAGGTAGATGAGCTAGGCACACATGTACCCCAGAGCCGCTGACAATTTCCGGCGTTTAGAAATCTGTTCGGGAGCTTGGGCAAGAGCTTTTGGGCATAGAAGACCGTGAAGATCTGCCACAGTCCGTTGGTCGGAGGGAGATCAGCGCATGGGATCCCAAGAGTGGGCCATGCTGCACAGTCGAGGATTTTCGCATAGACCTGGAAGGTTTGCCACGCTCTGAGTGGAACAAATCTGCTGCGCTTGTCTTCGCCCAAGAGTATCTGAAACGTCGCCGAGGTCACTGAGGAGAAAACTATACCCTCGAATATGTCATGAAGGCGTGGTTGACCCATGTAATGACATTAAGAACACGGTACAAGGTCAAAGAGCTGGATGACGAGGATAGAACGGAACGTAAAGCTCGGAATCGACAGCGTCAAAGAAAGCACGAGGTAAGCTACTAACTACCTCTACATGTTTTCGCATATCTAAGACTGTTGAAGCTCTACAGCCATCGTCTGCAGACCGCCTATGAATACAGGGAAATCAAAGATCATGCAGTCGCCATAGTGGAATCGCTTGGCCAAGATGGCATGAGTTCTGATGAATCTGACCATGAAGGTCACTGGGGCGAGGCAACGTACTACATCCTGGAGAAGGACTGGCGCTCTAAACAAGTCACTGCTTGGCTACAAATGCTGGATTCCCTCCACCTGCACCTCCGATACAATGGTAAATGGCAGACAACAGCTGGTGCCTGGCCACACTTTAGGACGGCTAGTTTGAATGACAGCAAGGGACCTCCAGTGAAAGGGCTACCTATTGATTTCTACTCTCGTAACTGGTATGGGGCTCAGAACGCATTCATGAGGGAGCAGCTGCAGGCAACAAACCAATCCGACACCCTTGCAATACCATTGCAGCATGCGAAGTAAGTACACTCGCTTGATTGTGCGGAGCACCTGACTGGACCTGTTGCCTCGACAGAATCGCAGAGAAATACAATCTTTCTGACCGTCAAGTTGTCCACGGACGCATGTTCTCTTAAGGCAATGAACTGGTGTATGGTGGCATAAACTTTCAACTCTTGCGCCGCCGCCAATGCAGATGTAGACCATATTTCCATGATCCTGAAATACTAGTGTCGTCATAGCCTGTCCTTTCAGCCAACACATTCAGCTAGTGCTGTGGAAACATTTTTTCTTTTTCTCTTAAATGAATTGTATTGTGCGAGAAATGTGTAGAACTGTGAACTAGAAGATAGCACTGTCTCCGACGGCAGGCACCTTGTTTACAGCTGTGCCATCGTGACGATCCATGAAACAGATGAGATGCAACCCTGAGGTCTCCGACGCATGTGTTATTAAAAAGCGTCCGGCCATCGTGGGGCCACACAGCATCAAGAACGCTCACATCGAGTCGAGGCAACATATATCGATTCGTCGGGCTCGAGAGATCAACATATCAATTCGATTCCATGGCGTTGAGCTTACAGTTACATGATTTTTCCATGATGTACGATGAAGAATGACAAAATTGAATTAGTTTAGTCCCTTTGAAAGGCACATTGTCAAAGGAGAACGCGTGGTATGTATCCGTTTTCTTTCTTTTCGACCGGATTCTGCTTCCGAAGCCATCGTATCTAGGGAGAAACAAAAAGTCCGGGTAATCAAAGCAACTCGAAGATTCATGATGGCGTGCGGCAACCCATCGAGCTCTGCTTTGAGTTCGACGACTTTCGTTCGATTTCGAGTTGTTTTTACTTTCAACTATGTTATTCTAGGATAAGAAATTCCAAACGACAACAAAGTGACGTTGTACAAACACTCTGCCTCTTGGAGAAGGTGGCGAGGAAGCAACTCTATCGCAACGTCCACATCGAAGTTGAAGGCGAAGCAACGATCACTAGAACTTGGTCTCCTTTGCACATGCTCGAAGCAGCGCGTTCGCACTCACTGAGTTCGAGAGCTCATGTTTTTTATCCGTAGAGTACAGGCTTGCGCCGCCAACCAGCTTCGGTGCCAGTATTGCCATCAAGAATGCGTGGTACCAAACTGGGCTCCGCTCTGAGGTCATCGGCACGATGGCACCTTGCCTAGCCTAAGTTCACCTGCACAAAGACACTCTTTCTCTGCAATGAACAAAGGTGAGCACGTGAGCATACTTTGTGCCGCCGAGTATAAATGGACCCCACCCTCACCACGCCTCTCCGTCTCTACTACACAATGTCTCCCATCATGTGCAGTATGGCTCGCAAGGGCATTAGGCGCTACGCGCCGTATAACCTGCGCTCTCGTGGTCCTAACCAAACTTTCTTAGACCTGTCGAGTCTGCCATCTACACCCAGAACTCCAGTTCGTCTGCACAACGCTGCCGGTGCTCGTGCTGGTGTCCCCGCCCCTCCTCTCCCCATTCATGCTGCAGAGGGCAACCCCCCTGAAAATGCCATGAGGAATCAATAAGAAACCTCTGAGATGTTTGCTGACCACTGACCACTGATTATAGAACGAGTTCATCTGTCCCGACGTTCGAAAGGCCATACAAGACACTGGAAGCATTTCTCAATTTCTTTGCTGAAAACATTTTAAAAAAAGATTGAAAAATGAGACTCTTTAATTTGGGATGTTTTTGTGACAAATATTGTAAAAATATATAGGATTTATATTGTCTATCATGCCTCACAAAATGCCACCAGAAAATTTTAAACCTTTGCATATAAAAAAATTATGGATGTTCAGCAGAATGATTTTGAACACAATATGCATGATACATTGTAAATAATTTTCCAATATATGTCACTTTTTTTTAGAATTAACAATCTGCTTTTTTGTGAGCAGAAAGTTTAGAAACTAGGCAGTATTTATTTAGTTTAAGTACTGTATTGCAATGATGAATTGTGTGCTGAAGCTCATATGAAAAACATTCTGCTTTTTTTATGCTCAAACATGTAATATACAGTGAAATATTTTTCAACAAAAAATCAAATCAGAAATAAAGTCTTTCCACTTTAAAATCATAGGTCAAAACATCAAAAATTATTTCTAGATGAAATATTGAGTATATTATTACACATGCTAAGAGCAATTGATACAGTATAAATAAGAAAGTGAGTGATAAGATATACCTAATTAGTGGGGACAAGATTGACTGAGGCTCTGTAAGTGAAAAAATTCAATTGAGCATTATAACTGAAAGAGAGCATGTTCCCCAAGAATGCCTGTATTGAGTTGAGGCAACATATATTGATTTATCAGGCTCAAGAGATCAATATTTCATTTTGATTCCATGGCATTGAGCATGTGGTTACATTGTACTAAGATGCACAATGAAGAACAACAATTGAATTAGTCCCTTTGAGAGGTACAAGGGAGTCTTTGAAACAGGTCATTCAATGCACACAGAATGTAGTATTAAGAAGTGGACTACTGTATAGTTGTAGATCTTGTGACTGCCATTGCTTTCAAGTGCATTGCCACTTTGAGCCAAGCTGATCATACTACCATCTGAGTATCATCTAAGTATCTGGCAAATTTGATAACAAGTGGCCAATTTTGAAATGGGGGTGCATGGATATAGTGGCCTGTGGGTGGCAATGGAACTAATTTTGCAGTGTTTGTAATTACAATTGTGGCTCCCCCTCATCCTCATCCTGCTGCTCCTGCCAGTGGTTGTCCCATCCATGGTCTGAGCCTCCCTATACCAAGTGCACATGCCTCCCCTACAGCTCTTCTTTAAATACAGCTTTGTACCAATTTAAGTGCCTTGAGGTCAAAACCTAACAGTCAGGACCACTCACTCTGACAAACTCTGACACTCCCAGAGGGCTAGAATCAAAGTGCAGAGGAAGTTTGACAAAGCAGAGAGGCAGAAGTGGAGTGAAGGCATTGGGTTCAGCTTGTGTGCTGCCCCCTTGTATGTTACTCAATGGAGGTCAACAGCTGTCAGTTGGGTGCTCTTAGATGAATATGGAAACTTTGAATAGTGCAACAAAAAGGAATATGTACATACTAGTAGCCTCAGGGAATCCACATGCCCCATCAGTGGATTGGAGGTCAGTGATTGCACATAACTAGCTATCAAGCCATTCTGAGGACATAATAAAGCACAATTAGACAACACCATCAGTGGTAGGCAACTACAGTACAAAAGTCACTCACCTTGGTTCCTTCTGATATGTAATCAACCATGTGTTCCAGGGATCAATGTTGATGTGGTACAAATCATGAGTGCTATGTGACAATGCAAGGTCACATGATTTGTCTGAAACCAGCCTTTCAGGAGCTTTTTTCTCAGTTTCTTTCTGATTATAGTACACCTGTTTTATTAATTGTTTGTGTAATGGATGACTGCATGGCTAATCATAGCTGTCAACACTGGGGAACTCCTAAATGATGTGCATGAAACTTACTTGACTTTCTTGTCAAGGAACTGCTCAGCAGTCTCATGCATCTTTGTAAGTACCATGGATGACAGTTCCTCAGCACTCTGGAGAGAACATGAGTTGTCTTACTGATCAAAACATTTGCCATGACATATGAATTGTTGGCTCTTGCTACCAATGTCAACCTCAACAGCTGGTCAAGCATCTGACTTCTCAGCAATTTTGAATGCTCTGTAGACAATATAAGATGCTGTCCTGTTTGACAGTTGTTGCATGTACTAACCAGTGCTTCAAGTCCTCCTGGACATCCACACCCTTGAACTTGCAGCCAATCAAGCCCTTAAATGTGAAGACAGTGTTGATGGATTAACCACTGCTTGACACTTGGCAGGCAGGCCAACAAGATGCTCCCCATGTTTTGTGAAGGCCACTACTGATGGGGTTGTCCAGGCACCTTTGGAGTTCTCAGTCACACATGCCTGCTTGCCCTCTATGATGGCAATGATGAACTTGTTGTACCAAGGTCAATTCCAACCATGAGGCTTTCAATAAATGCCAAACTTTTTTTTTCCTGCAGGAGGGTCATCAACATACCAGTGACTTTGGAGTTCATGTTCCCCATGATTGAGGACCACAGGATGTCCTGTATGAGTGAGGGTGTGGTTCCCAGCATGTGTCAAGTCTGAGGTTACCAGGTTCAAGACTAGACCAGAGACTGGTACAGGCATGAGGCCAAGGGGTCAGGGATTAGAGGGGAGCAGGGGTCAGATGGTGGACTGTTTGGACTTAATGAGACTTATTTGATTTCAGACTGAGGGAATACAGGCCAAGTATCTATGGGTTTACATACTAGGGGTAACTATAGTATGGAGACTGGTAATGCCAGTCTCACAGAGATTGGTAACTGATTGGTAAGAATGGTATTAGTAAGTCATGACAAAGATAACCAGAGACTGGGACAGAGATGAGGGCAGACTGGGGACAAGGCTGGGTCAGGCTCAACCAAAATGACACTTCATAGCAGCACTTCAAAGCAGTGCTACCTGTGCTAGACCAACTGGGGGTAGGGGTTTGGCAAGGCTGAGGCTGGACTGAGTGAGTGCAAGGCTGAGTCTGGCTGGGGTCAAGGCATGGCTATGACAGCATGCCATATCTGCATCAGCATACCATACTGTATCAATTGCTCTTGACATGTGTAATAATATATGCAATATTTCATCTAGAAATAATTTTTGATGTTTTGACCTATGATTTTAATGTGGAAAGACTTTATTTCTGATTTGATTTTTTGTTGAAAAATATTTCACTGTATATTACATGTTTGAGAATAAAAAAAGCAGAATGTTTTTCATATGAGCTTCAGCACCCAACTCATCATTGCAATACAATACTTAGACTAAATAAATACTGCCTACTTTTTAAACTTTCTGCTCACAAAAAAGCAGATTGTTGATTCTAAAAAAAAGTGACATATATTGGAAAATTATTTACAATGTATCACACATATTGTGTTCAAAATCATTCTGCTGAACATCCATAATTTTTTTATGTGCAAAGATTTAAAATTTTCTGGTGGCATTTTGTGAGGCATGATAGACAATACAAATCCAATATATTTTTACAATATTTGTCACAAAAACATCCCAAATTAAAGAGTCTCATTTTTCAATCTTTTTTTAAAATGTTTTCAGCAAAGAAATTGAGAAATGTTTCCAGTGAGATGGCGTACCGCCGGTGTGCTACATCTATAGTTGCCTTTGTGCCTTTGTAGCTGAATCCCGTTGTAGGAGGTCGTTGGTTACGGGATCAAGCTTAGATTTGTTCGTGATTGCCTTGAACTGGCGAAAGCCGTGGACGAAGAGAAAAAGAATATGTGAGGATCGCCACGCATCATCATGATCCCCTACTGATGATACTGATAGGCTTCGGGCTCTGGAGGCTGGCGAGGTTATTTCGCGGGAGAGACTCGTACGTATTTTCTTTTCAGTTGTTGTGAATTATGGCCATGATCACGATGAAGGACATGTTTGGACAAGGCGCCCTCGGCTATGTTGAGGCGTGCATGGAGATTGCGGCAGGTGTTATTGTTATGGCTGACGAGATACATAAGTGGGGATTTTCGACAGTTGACAAGGATTAGCTACTCACCCGTTTTGGCAGCATGTAACCTGCTAATGGCACAGCGTCAACTCCCAATACTTGACCTGCAGAAGGGCCATGACAATGATATTTACTATGGGATGTCACTCCTAGCTTGTAATTACTGGTACTCGTGACAACAGTCCAATCCAAAGACGTTATTGCTTTCGATGGCTCGCACTCGTGCACTACTCGCAATGATCCACAACTTGTTGGAACTCATAATCTTACGGTCGACAAGATGCCGGGCATTTATACCGGAGTTTTCAAAACCTAAATACTGTCCTTACACAGAACTCATGAGCTCAAAGCACTAATAGTACTCTGTCCCGACGCTGTGAAAGTTAGTGCGAACAGCTCGAGGTGCGCACCTTGCAAGCATTCTTCTGGCTATACATAAGTAAGTATCTCTTGAGGACCAAACTAAAAGAAGTCTCCTTCCGGATCGTCCTGGATAATCTTTGGTAGATCTTTGTCTTTCTTCTTCTCAACGACCATGGGGGGTAGGACTCACCAGCGCCCACGGTTATGCACCTGCAATGTTGTAGGCTGTGGATCAAGCACAACCTGGTGCGAATCTCAATTGAAGTATGTTCGTGGCCAATTGATCCCAAAAGCGATGTATGCACGCCACTGTAAACTCGACAAATCTGCCTGGTATCTCGAGAGTCCTGCTGCCGAACTTGAGAGGGATGCGGACCTCGCCATCGAGCATAGTCCCATGGAGAGTTCCAGTGATTCAAAGGATGAGGAACCAAATGGAAGGGATCAACAACCCACCTTCGACACTGACTTCGATGACCAGTGCGACCACGTCACATTGCTGCACCTTAAGGATGAAACCATCACTCTGGAAAATGCGTTGCACGACCTCATGCACCTCTGTTCTGTGGTCACTCAGCAGATCATGTCTTTCTCATATGACCTGAATCTCATCTTCTCTGAGAGTGGGCCCATAGAACCTGGCGCCCTTTACCAACTCTATTCTTCTATCCCATCTGGCGCAAACATGGGTCATCGATGACTCTCCCCAACTGCATCCGAGAATGCAGCCATACTAGCTCACGAGAGTGGGCTGTACGGGGTCCTGGTCAGTCTACGATGTCTTGAGCAATTCCCCTCTCTGGAGGCCACTCGCCTGCAGCTTTTGGTTATGGTAGAGGATGAGTTGCACAGGGTTGATGCCATACGGCAGGCTGCTTGGAATGGTTTTCTGAGGAGAGACCTTATTGCGAACTCGGGACAGATCCAAGGTGTGGGGTGGTGTGAGGGGGCCATACAGAGTGATGGTGATGAACAGAGCGAGGAAGTTGAGCAGAGCTCATACAGTTCGCCCAACAAGGAGTCCTATGTTTTTGTCAACACAGGTAAGCAAAATACCACCTTTCGCTATGTTTTCTGAGTATATTCGGAAGATGCCTATTTCCGAAGTATTGGAGTGTCCCACCCCACTGCTGTAGCGGGTAGTTTCTTGATTCTTTGCTTGAATCTCCTCTGTGGAATATCCCAAATGCAAAGCAGGTTTGTCTCCGACAGCCTGAGCTTTATGATGTCCCACGTCATCAACGACATACAAGCTCCCGAAGATAGAAGATCCTTGCTGAAATTCCCAAGAGACTACCGCACTATCTTAAACAACTTCGATCTTGACCCTCACCTACGACTCTATGTTTGCTGTCCGTCCTGCTATGCACTCTATGATGACGTTGACTTCCCCGATTTCTGCACTTTCCATGATTTCCCTTCAAGCCATCCCTGTTCTGCAAAGTTGAAGCGAGAGAGGACGATATGTGGGAATCTGGTTGTCCGTCCGGTGCGGAAGTTTGCATACCAGGAGCTGAAAGGGTGGTTAGGAAGGATTCTATCTTATCCTGACCTGGAGTCAGCGCTGGAAGCTCCACTGTCCAACCTCTCAGATCCTGACTCCAACAACAGGCGATTCGCTGACCTCTTCGATGCCAATTTCATCCGAAATATGCAGGGTTGTGACGGGAAGCCCTTTTTCCGCAAAGATGATAAGCTTTGCCTGGTTTTTTCTTTGGCGGTTGATGGATTCAATCCTTTTGGTATGAAGGTTGCCAAAGGAACATCTTCCGTGACTGGAATCTATATGGCATGCTTGAACTTGCCCGCAGACATCCGATACAACACGGAGAATATGTATCTCTGTGGCGTCATTCCCGGCCCGAAAAAGCCGTCTCTCGAGCAGATCAACAATTTCCTTCGCCCGCTTGTAAACGAACTACTGGAGTTCTGGCAACCTGGTGTCTTCTTTTCGCGTACGGCATGCTATAGGCATGGAAGGGTTGTTTTGCTTGCCCTGATCCCTCTCGTATGTGACATTCTTGGTGCACGTCAAGTGGCAGGATTCCTCAGCCATGCGGCCATGTTGTTCTGCTCCTTCTGCTATTTACCTGCAGATATGATCGAGAATCTCGACATGGAGTCTTGGCTGATACGCTCTGCCGAAAAACACCGCAAACATGCAGAGGAGTGGCTTTCAGCAACTTCAAGCGAGCAGCGAGAGCAAATTGCCAGGACTTGTGGTGTGCGATTCTCGGAGCTCCTTCGACTGCCCTACTGGGATCCTATTTGGTTCACAGTACTGGATTCCATGCATGCATTCTTCCTTCGTGCTATTCAACAGCATGTTCGATACATATGGGGCCTGAGTCCCACAGCTCCAGCTGGTGATGGCGCTAATTCCCCCACTGAGAAACCACCTCTGAAGCCGACTGCCGCAGAACTTTCGAAAGGCCTCAAGACTATACTTCAGAAACCTACAGGTGATGCATGCATAGAATCTCTCTCCAAAAAATGCCGTAGGTCTGTACTGTGGCATCTATGCTGCGAGTTTGACCTGAGGAGGGCTGGTACATCAGTGATGCTAACACGAGCACTATTAGATTGGGTGAGTCACCATATTTCGCTACGTCTTCATAACCGATGCAAAGTACTTTATTAGCTTCAGGAGAGCCACGATAATCAACAAAAGGCAAGGTTGTTCTTGCAGTCACTTCAGGTGAGTTTACGGTATCAGACCCAGTTAGGCATTCTCATAACAGGGTTTCCCTGAAATCATAGGCAGCAGAGGATAATGCAGATGATAGTTTGCACACAACAGGAAAGACTGTGCGACCACCCCGGACACAAGGTGACATGCCGACTGAAGCTGAGCTAGAACATGCACGATCTAGGCTGAAAACTGCCAAGACAATCAAGAGCATAGGCAATGGTGTGCGGGTTCCAACACTTCGAGCGCTCTGTTGTGAGTTGGGCATATTAATACCCGACCCGAAGGGACATGGTAAACAGCTCACCAAGATGGCGCTAGTTGACCTAATTGGCAAATGGGTAAGAACCTTGTCTTCGGCGTTCGAGCACGTGTAATGGTATTACCTCAGCGCATTGAACATGGTCTCACCGACGCACAAGGAAACCTGCCGGAGCATCCAGTTGAATACACCGCTGTGGACTATCACGAAATTCCCGTTGTACTTGGTCGGGCTGTTCTTGAAGAAGTATGGAGGGATCAAGAGCGGCTAGTTCTTCCCTCATCCATTTTCCCTGCTCCATCATCACTTGGCTTCGAAAAGAGAAAGCTTTCAGCTGACCAGTGGCGTTCAGTTGGTATGATTCACCTCGTTATTACATTGATTCGTATTTGGGGCCACTCGCAGGGAAGGCAACGGTGGATTCTCAACAATTACATGCATCTTGTCACTGCAATTTACATCGCTAACTTGCGGTCTACGTTGCAGGAACTAACAAGCCGTTACGTGTATCACTTTAAGAGCTACTTGTCGGGTGTTTTGGACTTGTATAAGGAAGCCAAGATACAACCTGTTCACCATGCTTGCCTCCATTTCGAGAGACTGCTGGTCGGACTGGGGCCAGTGCATTCATGGAGAACCTGGGCTTTCGAGCATTTTAACTACATGCTTCAGAGGACCAAGACAAATATGCGCTTTGGTGAACACCTATCTCAGATTCCCGTGTTTCATCACTGACCACATTATGCCCCTTGAATCCTTCAGGTGAACTGGAGTTGACATTTGTCAATGATGCGTGCAGAGCAGCAAACTTGCAACTGCTGTTGAATAGCCCGCAACTACCTGCAGAGATGAAGGACCTTCGCACCTCATTCCAACAGGCATTTAAGTCCAAACTTCGTGGAACTAGGCTGAATGATGCTCATGCCTCTGGAACTTCTGCGGAATTGAAGATCGTTCTTACAAACCAGCGAATGGAAGGTCGTCTGGCTCGTGTACATAAGACTTTCCTACCACTGGCAATGGAATACACGCACACCCAATCAGAAGAAGGTAAATTTATGTGAACTTCAGAAATCAAGACTGATGCCGTTGATAGTGATATGCTGGTGTGACACAGTGCAGCTGGGAGGAGTAATATTCCAGCCTGCAGCTCAGTCACAGCGGAACTCACATGCCATGGTTCAACTCCCCAGGCTGCACAGAAACATGGAGGTTGCTGCTCAGATACTCGCACTGTTTGTTTTGAAGGGCGAAGAGGACGTAGCCTTTGCGGTTATCTCGTGCTACGCGCCTTTGAGTGACACAGATGCAAAACAAGACCCTTACCGCCAGTTCGGCATCCTTGCTGGGTGCTTGTACTACGACGAAGTCGAAGCACCTGTTGTCACTCGTGCATCCAACATCCTTGCACCTTTTGCGAAGACCCCATTCAAACTTGACTATATTGCAAAACCTGTCGTTCATGTACTACCACTTTATAAGGCGAGCAGCCATCCCACATAAACTGAAGGCACAAACTGATGGTCTAACCAGGATATATATTCTCAAACCAACATTCCACATGATATTGAAGCCGAAGTACTGGAATGTACCAAGTAGACGGTAGGAGGGAATCCATATTCATGTGGTCACTGGGGTACATACAATGAGAGATTTACTCTGCTGGCACATGTTTCGGTTTCGTGCCATACTATGAGTCGAACACATATCCCATGGCTTTAGGATGAGTACGGATGTCATTGTGGTATCTGTGTACAGTCTACAATGGAGATGGCAAGTCATTCCTGCAGCCCACGCTCTGCCATTTGGATCATTTCACCCAAAGTGTCCAACATACGATTGTAAGCCTGCGCAAAGATCCACATTTCCTGTAGTCAGGAAGGCTTGAGCCTGACGCCTCAGAACAAATGGTAGTGGGTTACCTCTGACACAGTGCTTAAGACGATCTTGTCTGTCATCGGATCAGTCAAGTAATTCTTCAGTGTTGGCATTAGTGGCCTTGTAGAGGTAAGAGCTTGATTTAAACGTACAAGTGGAATAGGAGCAGCAGGCTGAGTAGGACTCGAGTGAATGGACGGATTCGTTAAATGCCGAGGACACTCTTGCTTCTGTCGAAAACCAGTTACTCAGCAGAGTTAATATATCTTGGCCCAACTTACCACGGTGAGCTGGCTTGTCGTCCGAGGTAAGAAATACACTTCTCCTTTGTCATCCGTGTTGCCAGAGATGCATACTGGCTGCTCTGCTTTCATGATGAACGAGCAGAACAACAAAACTACGAGGGAGGGGGGAGCTGACCTTGCACGGCTTAAAAATGTACTCGAGACCAAAGGAAGAACAAAGGGATAGCCTTACACGCACGTGATGGCAAAGTGGGGTTTCCTGTTTGAAAGGGGAATCGAAACGAGTGCGAAATCGCACTAATCACCATGCCGGCTCGAAATTTGTGAATAATTACCGAAGCCCTCAGACAAACCTGTGGCAGTAGCCTTATCTACGGACTGTAAGCAGCGGCGCGTCGACCCACGTGACCTGTCTGTCACGTGTTCTATTGCTTGGGTCTGAAAGTCGTTTTGTCCCCCGAGTTCTTGCCGGACCGAAATAGCCGGGTTGTCTGCTTCTGGGAACAATCGTTTCCTTTCGTTTTTATGACGATTTGCTTACGGCTATGATCGGTTTTGCGGCTACTACTGGAGCTCAGGTCGACGAGTGACCTCTGACATCCAAAGGAGAAGAAAGCGATGTGAACTCACGAGCAGAGCCCGAGTGCTTTTTGTTTCTTTTCGTTTTCGTGACGGGCTACTTACGAATATATGGTTCTAGGGTATACAACGAGTCCGAATGCAAAGAACCAGTTGCCAACGAAGTGCAGCCATTCGACGAGATCGCGAAGACAAAGCTCGACTACGAAAGCTACTCGAAGCTGGCATCGAACGAAGCAATGGCTGGTCCCCGAAAGGTGGATCTCCTCGAGGCGGAAGGAGTGTCGAGAGTGATGGCACTGGAGGAGAAACTTAGCGAGGAGGCCCACAGCGTCAAGGTGCTTTTTTCTGTTTTGATTCGAACACTAGCTACCATGGAGTACGCCGTTTATAGCGCTGATAAGGTAGTCAATGAAGATGGGCGACTCGAGGCCGTTCATCGACTCTTAGCACCGAAACTCCATCCACCTGACTATGAGATAGAAGATCTGCCACTCAGTTCGAGCGAAGTTAGCATCTACGCCCATTGGCATCGAAGACCTATCTTCGAGGAAGGCTCGAGGATCTACAGACTTTAAGTGGCGAGTTTTACTATAATTCGAGCTTATACTGTGTCGAAATACGTCGTTTCTAGCATGGAGAAAGTAATCAACGAAGATGGGCAACTCAAAGTCGCACAGCGGCATTTAGCAGAAGAGCTTCGTCCACCGGATTCACTATCAGACAAGACACGAGATATCAAGGACACGCGTGTGCAGGGCATCGAAGCTACGAGAACGGGAGGGGTGGACGTAGCGAAACCCCCAGTGAGCGTATCCATAATCGGCTTTCTTTAATACGTGTTTTTTTTTGCGTCGTGCGACGTCGTTCAACCAAGTCACACCAGGCTGCGGGTGATTTTACTCACCCGAACACTTATGTTCGAAATTTCTTTTGTTTCTTTTCATGCTAGACCGTCTTAAGGACGATGGCGAGAGCTTCGGAACAACATGCATCTAACTTCTCTGTAGGCTCCTCTCAACTCTCATTTTCTCATTTAGCCAGTTCTTCTTGGTCTTCATTGGAATCTATGGGGTCAAGCTACCATTCGGACAGCAGCCAGGCGAAACGCCGACCATGAACAACATCCATATTTTTTCAGTTTGGGCGTCACGACTGATGAGTGTGTCAGTTGAATGCAAACAACAGACGACGGAAAGGCATACACACCATTCCGCTCGCTGACCGCGATCTATTGAACAAGTTGGGGTATGGACAGAAGTTGAAGGATGTTGACAAAGCGATACTCACCGACGCCCTGTTTTTGAACAAGATCTTGGAGAATCCGGAGATATTTGGTCACGAAATCGACGACTTTGTAGTCGACGGGGATACAAGTAAAGCTGACAACGACGTGCAAGGTCCTCGAGGTATGTCGCGCAAGTGTGTTCGTCAAACCGGCCCCTTCATCTCGCCATTAAGACAATGATGACACCTGTCCAAGCAGGAGGAAGTACATATGAACACGCCCACTCCCACCCATATACCCATTCCCATAATCAGCCTACATGTCCATCGGATCCGCGAAAAGGATGTTACAGACCGACAGAGTCTGACATGGACAAGCTTCGGAGCACGATCCAGCTTTTCGTGCGCGACTGGAGCAAAGATGTATGAGTGACTTCTGGATCATGTCCTATCTCCCTTATCATACCATTATAGGGCAAAGCAGAACGAGATCTATGTTATGAACCTATGAAGAAAGCTTTAGAATGCTACAACTGAATATCACCACACACCACACAGCTCTGCGCAGCCGCTCAGTCCCTGCATCATACCCCCACCCAGCGTTGAATCCGTCCTATCCGCATTCAACACCCCGTTCGACCCACATGAACTCAAGCATCCCACCATCTGTTCTCAAGTCGATGGACGAGCATTCTTCTTCACAAGTGGAGAGCCGGTTTGTTTCTGGGACTTCACGAGGGTATGCGACGAATACAAGCGAAGACAATCGGGATTAGAGGTACAAAGGATATACGAATGGCTACAAGAAATGGTTGGAGTATGAACAATAGAGCCATGATTCGCCACAGAACAATGGCCGTTTGAAGCAAGAGCAGATGTTCGAAGGGGGAGAAACATAGAAGATTCGTGGATCGTGAATGCGAAGCTACTGATTGGGATACTGTGGCACTACTACGAATGGGGAGAATGGACAAATATGACACAGGACCACTCAAGAGCACATGGCGACTATGATCAGAGATGACTGCGTTTAGGAGTGTGAAAGCAACGCTCAAGACAAATACAACGACTACGGTTAAAACTATGACGGCAACCCTCAAAGTTGCGAGGGGATGCACACTGTGCAAGGGGAATCGGAGCCATGCCCAGTGGGCTCGGTGGCTTGGTTTTTTGTTTTGAACTTCAGGTGTTTCGCTCACAGTTATGTTGCTCTAGGAAATACAAGGGTTCATGTGGCAACGTCAAAGCGTCCAAGGTGCAAATATCTATGTCGACGTTTGGAAAGAAACAATGGCTGCCAGAGAGACGAGGCCTAGCAGGAGGTGACGCAGGTTCACAATCAGAGACCGAGCGCTCATTGTTCCGTTTCATCTTTATGGTACAGGTTTGCGGCTCTAGGGTAGACTACATAGAAAAGTCTCAGAACCCCTCCGAGTACGAAGAAGCCAGCAAAGAGGCTTGCTCGTGGGCGCATCAACGACAACAGCTAGCCTGCTGATGTGCGAAGATAAAGCTCGACTATGAAAGTGTCTCAGGGTTGGCATCGAGTGAAGCAGTGGCTGGTCCCCGTAGAGCAGAATCCCTCAAAGAAGAAGCCGAGGCTCTTGCATGACGCGAAAGGTCGCTACAGGAGTGGCATGCAGAGCCAGACCGAACGTGACGAGACACGGACTCGAGGGTGGCAGCGCCGGGGGAGAAACTCATGGAGGGGACCCAGGGGTTCAAGGTGATGTTTGTGTTCTGTCTCGAGTGTATTCTGCTGGGAGCAGTGCTGTTTTCAGTGTGGAGAAGGTGGTCGACGGGGATGGATGGCTTGAGGCTGTTCATCGACATCTGGCACCAGGACTCTGTCCACCTGACTGCGAGGTACTGCAAAGGATCGAGGGTAGTGAGCTCGAGGCTGCCGGCATCTACGTGCGTTGGCATCGAAGACTTAATTGTGATGGAAGGGAGAGGATCTGCAGACATAAGGTGACGTGTTTTACTGTGCTTCGAGCATATACTACGTCGAAATACGTTGTTTCTAGCATCGAGCAAGTAATCAACGAAGACAGGCGACTCGAGGTCGCACAGCGACACTTAGCGCAACAGCTCCGTCTGCCGGACTCGGCCATAGACGAGACACAAGATATAAAAGGGCGCATGCATATGTAGGGCGTCGACGCTGTGGAAGCGAGGACAGCAGGTGCAGGGCCATCCTGGTGCATACGAAGGAGTGGATAGGAAGCAGGATCTGGAGGCTGCGACGCCTGGAAGACAGGCGTAGAACCGATGATGAAGGAGCTGAGTGCTGACGAGGACGGCCTTGTAGCGGAAGTCAAGACTCAGGTCATCCAACGGAATTCATTCCTGTGCGTGAGGCACAAGTTCAGAAGTTGAGGGAGGCTGGTATATCATAGAGGAAGTGTGACGTTGAGTGACGTCGGCATCTGGTTCAAGTTCCATGCTTCTTTTCTCTAGTCTCATGTCTGCTAAGTGGTCTTAAGGTTGAGGTATACGTTCGAGAGAGAGCGTGGCATGCATGTGGGTTGTGAATACATCACTGAAAGGAAGTCTTTTTACAGGTACATATTTGAATTCAGGTTAGTTCGTTAGGGGCCAGGTGTTACCATGCCTGCCGGCCTGCTGCCCCTCTACCTTGCCATCGTTACCCGCCATATGCTGCGTTTCAGGAAGCAGTCCCCCCCCCTCCGTCGCACCCGATTTATTACACACTTATTCTCCTGTCTGGAATTACCTCCATCGTTGTCTGACTGGGGTGCCGAGCCGTGGGAGGGGGTGTTGAGGGTTGAGGGCGAGAGGGTAGAGTCGAAGGTTCTAGGATGCGTTTGTGAGGTTCGAGGAGCCGTTGGTGGAGTTCCTGTGAGGTCGAGAGTGAGTCGCGAGGAGAGAGGACGACCAGGGGCGGTTGAGTTCTAAACCCCCCCTTGGATGTAGAGAAGAGGGACTCTTCACCTGTGGGAGGAGTCAGAGGTTTCTGTTTTCTTTTCCATTCCATTCCATTTTGTTTCTTTTGTTTTGTGTTGTGTGTCTCAGCTTACTGGCTTGGTACTGCTTAGTGCTCTTGACACTCTTGACAAAAATTTCCAAGTAATTAAGCTGGAATCAAGACAGATTAAGCACATTGTAGTTTTGCTGACATGTTCTCTTCTTCTGAGTCATCACATAGGTTCTTGTGCTGCTGCTCATCTTGGGGTGCTGTGCACTTCATATCCACTTTAGGCTGACCAGATTTGACACCAAACTGTAATTTTCTTGCAGCCTTGAAACCCACCTTTGGCTGCCTACAAGACTTGAGCAGCACACAAGCTGAACCCAATGCCTTCACTCCACTTCTGCCTCTTGGCTTTGTCAGACTTCCTCTGCACTTTGATTCTAGCCCTCTGGCAGTGTCAGAGTTTGTCAGAGTGAGTGGTCCTGACACATAGGTTTTGACCTCAAGGCACTTAAATTGGTACTAAGCTGTATTTAAAGAAGAGCTGTAGGGGAAGCATGTGCACTTGGTATAGGGAGGCTCAGACCATGCATGGGACAACCACTGGCAGGAGCAGCAGGATGAGGATGAGGGGGAGCCACAATTGTAATTACAAACACTGCAAAATTAGTTCCATCACCACCCACAGGCCACTATATCCATGCACCCCCATTTCAAAATTGGCCACTCATTTTGCCAGATACTCAGATGACACTCAGATGGTAGTCTGATCAGCTTGGCTTGAAGTGGCAATGCACTTGAAAGCAATGGCAGTCACAAGATCTACAACTATACAGTAGTCCACTACTTAATACTACATACTGTGTGCATTGAATGACCTGTGTTCAAAGACTCCTTTGTGCCTCTCAAAGGGACTGATTCAATATCTTAGAACAATGTAACCACAAGCATCAATATATGTTGCCTCAACTCAATACAGGCATTCATGCTCTCTTTCAGTTATAATGCATGAAAATAAATTCAGTACTACAATTACAATAGGCATCAAGTACAGGCATCCATACACCAGGATGCTTGAGCCAGGAGATCATGGGCAAGTAGGTTGAGAGGCAGGCAAAGCCTTGAAAGCAATGGGACTCAGAGAATCATCAAATTCACATTTAAATTTGTTTACTATTTTTCTTTTTTCAATTAAATCTTTTCCCTTACTTACCGAGCCTCAGTCAATCTTGTCATCACTAAGGTATATCTTATCACTTACTTTCTTATTTATACTGTACCAATTGCTCTTGTAATAATATATTCAATATTTCATCCAGAAATCATTTTTGATGTTTTGATCTATGTTTTTCATGTGGAAAGACTTTATTTCTGATTTGATTTTTTCTTGAAAAATATTTCACTGCATATTACATGTTTGTGCATAAAAAAGGCAGAATGTTTTTGAGATGAGCTTTAGCACACAATTCATCATTGCAGTACAATATTTGGGCTAAGTAAATACTTCCTACCTTTTAAACTTTCTGCTCACAAAAAAGCAGATTGTTAAATCAAAAAAAAAAGTGAGATATATTGGAGAACTATTTACAATGTATCACACATATTGTACTCAAAATCATTCTGCTGAACATCCATAATTATTTTATATGCAACAATTTAAGTTTTTCTGATAACATTTTGTGAGGCATGGTAGACAATACAAATCTTATATGTTTTTACAATATTTGTCACAAAAACATCCCAAATTAAAGAGTCTCATTTTTCAATCTTTTTTTAAAATGTTTTCAGCAAAGAAATTGAGAAATGCTTCCAGTGTGTGGTAGATGACCATACCCTTGTTGGGAGCAAAGACAATGATTTGTATGACAACAACTTCGACTTTGATGACTCTGCCATCAGCAACATGACTGGAGAACCCCATGGAGAGTAATTGAAGTCAGGGACTTCAATACTTAGAAGGGGGGTAATGTTACATTTCACCCCTGTTTTCTCTCTTTTCACTGTATGTTTGCCTTGTGTTTGATCTGTTGGACTATGTTTCCTTTTTGAGCTGTCTTCTCTCTGATCTGATGGCTCACTATCTCCACCACTGGTGTTACTAGCTCGTTACATGCTTAGGACATGTGTCATCATGGTTCAACCAATGGTGTAGTTACCTCATTTACATGCAGATGCCTTGTGGTCTGTTTCTTTGTAGTATTTAGTCTGCTGGCTCAAGTCCTGGAACCCCAGACTTGAGCTGCTCAATCATACATAGTTGTCCTCAGAACTTTGCCCTCAGTGTCCCTAATCAGGACCACCCTTACTGGCATTGACTAAATCCTTCATCATTTACAAAGGTTACTGCAGCTGTTGCTCAGTAGAAACCCATTGTCTGCATTTGAGCTCTCCCTACATTCTGACTTCAGTCAAGTGTAACACCCTCCTGTGCTTCCCCTCCCACCAGCTCTATCTCCCACTCATACACATACCCTCATTCTGTTGGAAGATACCCCTTACTGTTGTCCCATTTTTACTCTTGTCTACTGCCCACTGGACTATTTCATGTGCATCTGTAATTCACTGACATCTGATGTCCTTTCCTTTATTTTCCAGTCTTTTAGTTTTTCTGCCCCACCTTACTCCAACTTGTACCTACTTTCTTTGTAATATATAATTCTGCCATGATGTCAGAAATACACCACCCACCTTTAGAGTCACTATCTGTGTGTGTTCTGCAAGTTCAAGAGTTCTCAGAGTCTAAGTGCATATATTGAGTCTACAGTGTCTACAGTGTCTCTAGTGGTCTTTGGTGTCTCTTGTGTCTCCCAATCCTGCACACCTTATCCTGTATCCCTCTCACCTCAATTACACTCTTCTTGTCACATAATGGCTTTTTGGAATTTCATATACTCATCTTGCTGTTCCTTGCACATCCACATCTGTCTGGAATTAAATCCCATGGCTCTCACTCAGATTCCCCCCACCCCCTTCTAGTCTTATTCTCAACTTCTCCTTCCATGCAGCACCCCTTGGGGCAATCCTGGGGAATTCTCCCTTCAGCCTTCCTCTAGTCACACACATCCCAGAAGTCATCTCCCACACTGGACTCTGGACTGGCCCTGGACTGGTGAAGACCCAGACTTAACATATACCACCTTTCCACACTTTGACTCACAGAAGACCATTCTCTGAGGGGTAATGTGACCTCCCTTCAGACTGCTCCTTGACAGCATGCAGTCAGGTACTCTGCAGTGTGTGCACTGCATGGTCCAGCATCTGGACTGTTTCCTTTTCAAGTTGTTCTATGTTACCTGTCATATGTTCTCTGTCTTCCCTTCATTCATTGTCTAGGAAGTTTTACTTGAAATTTTACAAGTCTCCATATGTCAGTTTCAATTCCAATTACTGTACCTCCATGGTAGTATAAAAGCATGTATCATACTCCACTGTTCTCCAGTATGAATATCAACCTAGTTCCTACTCCCTCTGTCTCTGTCTTCTGTCTGTCAGAGTTGCCTCTGACTATCCATCTGGTCTCTACCTCTGAAATACAAGGGCTGAGATTGTGTGAGAGGGTAGTGCATGAGCTAAACCTGATGCCCTCACTCTGCTCTGCCATTTCCTCAGCAGACTTTGTTCCTGCCAACACTCCACCAGTCAGAGTTCTGTTCTTTGTGTCAGACTTGCTTCCAAACCTCTCCCCAGACCTTGTCTAGTGTCAGAGTTGGTTGGAGTAGGCCTGGACTTGACAGTATATTTGTACTCACACTTGTACAATCTCATTCTCTGTCCTCCAAAAAAACTTATGCCATTATGAGAACTTGAGCTCAATCCCAAAGAGAGGTTGCTGAGAACCTTGCTGCAGTGCTAGCTAATCTGTGACATCTTCCTTCCATCATCAAACAATTCCAATCCTCCTCCACTCAACACTGCTCTCACACTGAAGGTGAAAGCACTTCACAAGCTGGTTGTTCCAACCTCCACCCAACAACCTTCCATACTCCATCTCCTCATAACCAAGTTGATGGACCTGACCTAGACCCTAATGATCCTGATGGTGATCCTGATGGCAGGGGCAGCAGTGATGGGGATATCCCCAAAGACCTGGCTGAGCCACCAGAGGATCCCCTCATAGCTCTTGCTAGAGCTGTCCATGCGCTTGCATGGTCTAGCTTGCACACTGGAGACTCTGCTCTGAAAACCAAGGTCTGTGAGCCTGACACCTTCAATGGCTCTGACCCAAAGAAACTCTGTGAGTTCCTCATTCAATGCAAGCTGAACTTTCAAGACCACCCCTGCACATTCCACTCTGACAGAGCAAAGGTAACCTTCGCTCAGTCCTACTTGAAGGGTATGGCTCTGGCTTGGTTTGAGCCAGATTTGCTAAACCCTGAAGACTATGACCATCTGCTCTGGATGGATGACTATCATGAATTCTTGCATGAGCTCACAGTTAATTTTGGTCTGCATGATGCTATAGTGGATGCCATCCAACAACTTGAGAACCTCACCATGAAAGATGATTCTCAGATCACCAAGTATGTTGTGGAGTTCAATTGCTGGGCTTCACAGGTCAAGGACTATGGTGTTGGTGCACTCCGCCACTGCTTCTATAGTGGACTTCCAGACCACATCAAAGATGAGATTGCTCACATTGGAAAGCCTTCCACCCTCACACAACTCCATGAACTTGCCCAAACCATTGATGTGCACTACTGGGAACACAAAGCAGAAGTTTTGCACACCATCAAGTCTGCCACTGACAAGTTGCAGTCCTCCAACTCCAACAACAAGTCTAAATTGTTATCCTCCACCTCCACTCCAAAGTCTGATGCAAAAGGCAAGGGCAGGCAGAAAGATCTGCCCAAGCCCAACATGTCCAAGTCTGATATTGCCCACCTTCTGGGCAAGGATGCAAATTCACCTCCACTGAGCACCAGTGTAGGATGAAAAACAACCTCTGCCTCTTCTGTGGTGAGGCTGGCCACTCTGCCAAGGACTGTCCCAAGTCAACCTCTTGTGCAGCTAAAGCCCACACTGCTATGGCTGAAGCTCTGCCTGCTCTGCTTGCAGAGAAGGCTGAGCCAAAAAATCAGTCTGCTCCTTGTCATAATTGTGCATTCACTCCAAGTCCTTACTCACTCCACACCCTCTCCTGCTGGTCATTCACTCACTCTGCACCAACTCTGCCCAACTTCTGTCAGTTGCAAACCATCTCTGCTCCGACTACTGTCAGACTTGTGTTGCCCTTCTACCAGACCCAGTGGACTGATCTCTGAGGAGTCATGTGACTACCTTCAGACTTCTCCCTGACAGTGCACAGTCAGGTACTCTGCAGTGCATGCACCACATGGTCCAGCGCCTGGACTGTTTCCTTTTCTGGATGTTCTATGTTACCTACTTGTATGTCCTCTGTCTACCCTTCATTCATCATCTGGGAAGTTTTACTTGAAATTTTATGAGTCTCTGTATGTCAGTTCCGATTCCAGTTACTGTACCTCTGTAACAGTATAAAAGCATGTATCGTACTCCACTGTTCTTCAGTACAAATATCAACTTAGTTCCTACTCCTTCTGTCTCTGACCTCTGTCTGTCAGAGTTACCTCCAACTCTCCGTCTGTACTCCCTCTGAAATATGAGGGCTGAGATCATGCAAGGGGGTAGTGCACAAGCTAAACCCAATGCCCTCACTCTGCTCTGCCTTTGTCTCAGCAGTCTTCATTCCTGCCAACACTCCGCTAGTCAGAGTTCTGCTTCCCTGTGTCAGACTTGCTTCCAAACCACTCTAGACCTTATATAGTGTCGGAGTTGGTCAGAGTAGGCCCAGACTTGACACTCCTCCAGGGAGTCCACACAGCCTGGAGGACCCCAACTGTGTGCAACCAGACATCTGACTCAATGCATCCACTCTCTCTAGTCCCAATTCTTTACTTCCATCTGTAACTCTTCTTGATTATTCTGTTGATACTGTTTCCACATTGATTGATTCCAGTTCTTCTCATTGTTTTGTAGACCCATCTATAATCAAAAAATATTCTATTCCTGTTTCCTCTGTTTCTCCACCAATTCCATTCTGACTGTTCCATGGTAGTACAAATGCAGTTATTTCCCAAGAGGTAGATCTGTCTGTCCACTTTCCTTCTGGCAATGTCAATTCCATTTCATTTTATGTTACTCTGTTGGATTCTTCTTGTTCACTGGTATTAGGACACAACTGGCTCACCTGCTTCAATCTGTCGATTGACTGGGTACTGGGCAGTATATCATTTAAACCACCACTACAGGGAATGCCAACACCTCAGGCACCATCATCACCTTCCACTGTGACCTCTGCTCTGGATCTGACACCCTCTGCTCCCACTGCAGCTCTGACTGACTCACTGTGCTCCACTCCACTCATCTCACTCATCAATGCTGCTGCATATGTCAGAGCCTGTGCTCTCCCTGGCTCTAGACAGTTCTGCTTACAGCTCTCCACTGATGTGTTGCAAGTGTAGTACTCCAGCACTCAGCAATGCTAGTCCCTACTAGCACTTGGTGGTTAAACAACACCAAGTAAGCCTAGATACCTTGACCAAATAGCTCAGTGGTTAGAGCACCCAGTCGAAACCTGGGAGGTCCAGGGTTCAATCCCCTGTCTGGTCGCATTTATTGCAACAAAACCACTTTCCACACTCATTATGGTTCTTACAAGTGGCAGGTAATGCCCTTTGGTCTGACTAATGTGCCTGCAGCTTTCCAGCATTTTGTCAATAGCATCTTTGCAGACATGCTCAATGTCTGTGTCATGGTATAGCTCAATGACCTCCTAATCTATTTGCAGGACATGGAGTTGCACCACAAACACATAAAAGAGGTACTCCACTGCCTTCAAAAGCATGGTCTTTATGCTAAGCTAGAGAAGTGTGAGTTCTACTCTGACTCTGTTGAGTACCTCAGCTATGTTCTCTCTCCATCTGGTCTCACCATGTCTGCTGAGAAGGTTCAGGCAGTCCACAACTGGCCTGAGCTGCAGAAGGTGTGAGACATCCAGGCCTTCCTCAGCTTCACAAATTTCTATAGACAATTCATTGATAACTACTCTGACATCATTGTTCTGCTCACTTGCCTCACATGAAAGGGTGCTCCTTGGAACTTTTCCAAGGAGTGTCACTCTGCCTTCCTCTGCCTGAAGGATGCCTTCAGCTCCACTCCTATTCTCACTCATTGGGTTCCTGATGCTCCACTTACAGTTGAAACTGATGCCTCCAACTATGCCATCACTGGCATTTTGTCACTCACCTGCTCCAATGGTGAACTCTGCCCAGTTGCTTTCTACTCCTGCACCATGACAGCATCACAACTCAATTACAATACCCATGACAAGGAGCTGTTGGCCATCTTCAAGGCCTTCTGCCATTGGTGGCATTACCTGGAAGGCTCCACCTTACCTGTTGACATGGTGATGGACCACAAAAACCTTGAGTACTTTTCCACTTCTAAAGTTCTCACCCATCAACAGGCCCACTGGTTGGAGTACCTTTCCCTGTTCAACCTCTCTATCTGCTTCTGACCTGGCTGCTTGGGAGCCAAGCCTGATGCACTTACATGTCACAACCATGTCCAGACTACTCTAGACCAGCTCCACCCTGGTCTCATCCAGTCTCATCCAACCCTTGCCCTGGTCCTGGCCTTAACCCTTTGACCTAGAAATGTGTTAGCTCATGAGGCACTGCAAGGCAGTGCCCAGTCAAGTTGTCTGCTCAGTTGGTACCAGGCTGGTGTAATACCTGGCCCAGCCACAAGTCCTGCCCCAGTTCCTGGTAATCCTTTGTTCATAGTCTTGCTTGATAATATTCTTTGTAACATTACTTACCAATCAGTTTACCAACCATTGCTGTAATGGTGTAAACTGGTCTCCAGTGCTATGTTACACTTAGGTTACCTCTAGTATTTAAGCCATAGGATAATCTGTTTAGCCTCAGTCTGAAATCAACTTAGTCTTGTCATAACCCAGTCCCCTCTGTTCTCTGTCTCCTGTCTCTCAACTGGACTATGGCCCATGCAAGGGAATAGTGCTGCACCATCAGTTGCTAAGTCCAACAGTCCAACCCTCTAGTTTCTTGTCTACCCTCTGACCCCCAGCCAGACTCTGGACTGGCTTTGGACTGGTGAAGACCTGGACTTAACATTACATGCCATTGGGATGTCTACCCAAAAGAGGGGGATAGGGACTACATGCAGGTAAATCCTCACAATCTCCACCCTATGTTTACACAGGAACAGCTTGCATCATCCCTCCATACCACTACCCTCAAGGCACCTGTGCTCCATGCTGCCATGGTCTTTGATGTTGAGTGCTTGCACTCTGACATCATCTCCACCTTACCCTCTGACCCTGTCTCCACCAGCTGTCTCCCAACTCCAACTAAGCCTCAGTGGTCTTTGGACTCCAATGGTCTCCTCTGCCTTGATGGTCATATCTTTGTCCCTGACATTGATGACCTCTGCCTCCAAGTGCTTCAGTTCAAGCATGACCACCCTCTAGCAGGCCATTTCAGGCAAAACCACACCCTGAACTCATCCACAGAGATAGTGTTCTATGTAAGCTGAGTCACAAAGTGTGACATAGAATAAAGTCCATGTCCAAGTAAGTGAAGTGGGTTGCACATCTTGCTTCAGCACACTTCACCATGGGCAAACTTGCACATCCAGCCGTCCATTCAGTATCCTCTGTGCCTTTTTTGCATCTCTACAGCACCAGAATGGAGGACCCAAACCAAGTAGTCTGCCTGGATTTCTCCACTGAGGAGTACAACGAGGCATGTCTTCAGTTAGTCAGTGATACCATAGACAATGAACAGGCAGCCCAAATTCTGGGGTCTCTCTGGGAGATAAACAACAACAAGGAAAGAGCACAGTGGGCTGTACAAAGAGCAGATGAAGCCAGGAGAGTGCAAGAAGCAAACAAACAAGCTGTGGAAGAGCATGCAGAAGAGCAATGTCATGCCTGTGAAGAAGAAGAGGCTGCTCATCTAGAAGAACAGAAAAAATACAAGGCTAAATTCACACCAATTCACAATGTTAAAGCCCCAACTGTCATATCCATGACTCTTGGACTCAATCCTGGTCCAGTCCAGATAGTAACTCTGGTCAAGTCCAGTCCTGGTCTGGCCTAGAAAACCTAACTCCGGCCTAGAGAACACAACTCTGGCCCTAGAGAACCCTACTTGGGCCTAAGTAACTCAAGTCCAGTCTTTTACCCCTATCTCTGGTCCATTCTGGCCTCCTGGCCTTGCACTGCTCCACCCTGGTCCTCCCAGGTCCATGTCCAGGTCACCCAGACATAACTCCAGTCTGTTTTCCCATGTTTGCACTATATTTAGTCTAGTCCTTTTGTCTGACTTTTGCTTACTGTACGAAACCTGTGTCTGACTCTGGTATGCCAGTCACCTGGACTTTGGCTATTAGTCTTGGCACAGCCACTGTGGCTATCCTCACCTTGCTAATCATCTCACTAATAGCTTATTAACAAGTCCAGCTTTATGTTCATTACCCTGGACCAGCCTCATGTATTTAACCCCTGTACATACTTTATAGCTCCTCAGTCAGAATATCAACTAAGTCTTACCCTCAACTCCATACTACACCCCAAGTCTACTCTATAGCTAAGGCCAAGCCTTAAGCTATCCCCAGCTTGCATAAGGGTACAGCACATAAGCTGAGACCAAGGGAGGTAGATCCAATTCCAGACCAGCTTCCCCCTGTGCACACTCCAAGACCAGCTGGTTTCCCATGGTCCTGGGCTTATTCCCACACTCCCAGCCTTAAGCCCAGCCCTCCAGACTTAGCCCCTGACATCCAGCCTTAACTCCAGTCCAACTGGACTTGGCCCCTGTCTCCCAACCTTGACTTTGGTCAGCCAGACTTAGCCCCTGTCACCCAGTCTTGAAGCCTGGTCACCTGAGGGTGAACCCATACTCAACACCAACTGGGCCAGTCAACATCCCCACTCCTTTATGCATCAAGGAAACTACTCAAGGGAGAATACTGTGAACTTTATTTCTTCACCAATGCCAGCCTAGCAGAGGCAGAATCTTTCAACCCCTCTGTTGTGTTGCAATAAATGTGACCAGACAGGGGATTGAACCCAGGACCTCCCAGGTTTCAACCAGGTGCTCTAACCACTGAGCTATTGGGTCAAGGTATCTAGGCTCACTTGATGTGGTTTAACCACCAAGTGCTAGTAGGGACTAGCATTGCTGAGTGCTGGAGTACTACACTTGCAACATGTTGATGATGAAGCTTTGACACTGTTGAAAGCAGACAATGGACAACACCTCTGGGTCCCCACCTCAACAATGAGGGACAAGTCTTCAGTCATCAAAGACAAAGATCTATCTCACCTGGGAACAATTCAGAGAAGCAGCAATGAGAGACCATGACTGGACAGAAGAAAGCATCAAAATACATGTCAACTTCTGGCTATCTCTTGAGGGCCATCCATGGCATCATTCATCATGAGAACATTTCAAATATGCATTACTACTCTACCAAAGCCAACAGCAACAGCAATGGCACCACTCGAAACTAGGATCACACAGATGGTCTCTGTCATAACCGTGCATTCACTCTAGGTCCTTACTCACTCTGCACCAACTCCACCCAACTTCTGTCAGTTAAAAACCACCTCTGCTCTGACTGTTGTTGGACTTGTGTTGCTCTTCTACCAGACCAAGTGGGCCATCCTCTGAGGAGTCATGTGACTACCTTTGGACTTCTCCCTGGCAGCGCACAGTCAGGTACTCTGCAGTGCACACACCACATGGTCCAGCGCCTGGACTGTTTCCTTTTCTGGATATTCTATGTTACCCATTTGTATGTTCTCCATCTACCCTTCATTCATCATCCAGGAAGTTTTTACTTGAAAATTTCTGGGTCTCTGTGTGTCAGTTCCAATTCCAGTTACTGTACCTTCATAGTAGTACAAAAGCATGTATCATACTCTGCTGTTCCTCAGTATGAATATCAACTTAGTTCCTACTCCTTCTGTCTCTGACCTCTGTCTGTCAGAGTTATCTCCAACTCTCTGTCCATACTCTCCCTCTGAAATACAAGGGCTGAGATCGTGCAAGGGGGTAGCGCACAAGCTAAACCTGACACCCTCACTCCACTCTGCCTTTGTCTCAGTGGACTTCATTCCTGCCAATACTCCGCTAGTCAGAGTTCTGCTTTCCTGTGTCAGACTTGCTTCTGAACCCTTCTCTAGACCTTATATAGCATCAGAGTTGGTCAGGGTAGGCCTGGACTTGACAGTCTCTGGCGGAATTAAATGAAGAGCTAATCAGCATTGTGAAAGAAGAGATTCTTGACAATGAAAGAATGAAGCAGCTAGAGAATCTTCACAAGGTATGCACAGTCTTCCCCTGTGAACACTCACAAACTAACAATCTCACCAATGTACTCTGTACACCAAAACCTACACACCTCTTCATCATCTGGAATTCCCAATGTCACACCACTCCCAAACTGGCATCATGTCCATTGATCACACTACACCCCAGCATCATGTCTGCTGATCACATCCATCACATACATTCCCCCCCCCCCTGGGTCTTTCCCCACCGTGGCATCATGTCCATCAAACTGCATTCTCCCTACCCCTTTCACACAAGTCAATGAGCACTTCTTAGCCATGGCAGGGCAATCAGGCCCCACAGCAAACCACTCAAGGTCCTTCAGCAGTCAAAAACAGCCCCTCTCCCCTCCACACACACACCATGCATGATCACACAGATCACAGGAGACAGAAGCCATTTCGGAATGGTGGCTTTTCAGACTCTCAGCCCCTACCAGCCTGCACTGTTTGCCTCAGGTGCCACTGCCACCTTGTCATTGAGTGCAGAGCCACATGCACCTGGGACAAGAAACACAAAGCATATGCAGAAAGGCTTCACAAGGCACTCTTGTCATATCCATGACTCTCAGACTCGGACTCAGTCCAGTCCGGACCCCTAGCCCCTATCTCCGGTCAGGTCCGGTCATGGTCCAGCCTAGAAAACCCAATCCCAGCCCTAGATAACTCAACTCCGGCCTGCATAACTCAAGTCCGGTGTTTTACCCCTATCTCCGGTCCATTTCAGCCTCCCGGCCTTGTGCTGCTCCACCCCGGTCCTCCCAGGTCTATGTCCAGGTCACTCGGACATAACTCCGGTCTGTTTCCCTTTGTTTGTACTATATTTATTCTAGCCCATTCATCTGACTTTGCTTACTGTACAAGTCCTGTGTCTGACCCCGGTATGCCGGTCACCCGGACTTTAGCTATTAGTCTCTGCACAGCCTCTGTGGCTATCCTCACTCTTGCTAATCATCTTGCTAATAGCTTATTCACAAGTCTGGCTTCATGTTCTTTACTCTGGACTGGCCTCATGTATTTAACCCCTGTACATACTTCATAGCACCCTCAGTCAGAATATCAACTTAGTATTACCCTTAACTCCGTATTACCCCTTGATCTACTCTATAGATAAGGCCGAGCCTTAAGCTATCCCCGACCCCTGTCCTGGACCTCTCCCTGGCTTGCATAAGGGTACAGCACATAAGCTGAGACCAAGGGAGGTAGATCCAACCCTGGACCGGCCTTCCCCTTGTGCGCACTCCAACACCGGTCGGTTTCCCACGCTACCGGTCTTATTCCCATGCTCCCGGCTTAAGTCCGGTCCTCCGGACTTAGCCCCTGACCTCTGGCCTTAACTCCGGCCCAACCGGACTTGGCCCCTGTCTCCCGGCCCTGATCTTGGCCACTCGGACTTAACCCCTGTCACCCGGTCTTGAAGCCCGGTCACCTGAGGGTAAACCCATACTTCACAACTCTTCACCAAGGATGGATGTCACATCTGCACAAAGTGGCAGCAAGAGGAAGGATGTGCAGAGTGACATGACACAAAGCATTTCTGCTCAGGATGCAGGGCAACCACACATGGAGCTCAGAGATGCCCTTGTGTTGCAATAAATGCGACCAGACAGGGGATTGAACCCTGGACCTCCCAGGTTTCGACTGGGTGCTCTAACCACTGAGCTATTTGGTCAAGGTATCTTGGCTTACTTGGTGTGGTTTAACCACCAAGTGCTAGTAGGGACTAGCATTGCTGAGTGCTGGAGTATTACACTTGCAACACCTTGTGCACAGGTGAGCTCAAGTGATAACCCCTTATAAGGCAGATGCCTGGTTGCAGGAACTCCAAAGATTTAACTTAATCAAGCATTTTAGTAGCATCCCAGAAGGCCTCTGCCAGGGTTTCATTGTAAATTTTCCCCAGATCAAGCATACCCAGTCCCCACCAAACAGAGATTCTGTTTCCACCTATGAGAGTGAGCTCAATAAGATTGACCATAAGGAAATTGGAAAAGACCACTACTTAGGCCCTTTCCCTTTAAAAACCATTGAATCCCTAATCAGTGCATTCCAATCATCACACCTGTCCATAATACCCAAACCTGACTGCCTGGGAAAATACAGATTAATTCAAAACTGCTCTTTCCCACTCATTACCAATCCAACCACCCCCAACCCATCAATCAATTTATATGTAAATGCACATGACTTCCTGACCATGTGGGGAAAATTTTCCATAATCTACACCTTAATTGCACAGCTCCCCCCAGGATCAGAGATCATGACACAAGATATAGCAGAAGCTTACTGCACAGTCCCCCTCCACCCATCACAGTGGGCCAGTGAGCATAGTACACCTAACTGATACACATGGCTGCATAGACACCTGCATTGCATTTGGAGCCACCCCCTCAGCAGGCATCTATGGACACATGGCAGATGCAGGTTCAGAAATTGTAAGACATCACAGCATTGGTCCCTTAGATAAATGGGTAGATGACCACTACTTCCTTCAGATCAGAAGGTAATATCTGGCCAGATACAATAAACTAAGAAATTCCTGGAATGCAGAGATCACTGTGCATGCAACCAACCCCCAGCAAGCAGGAGCCCACATCTGTGTCATATCCATGACTCTTGGACTCAATCTGGTCCAGTCTGGACCCCTAGCCCCTAACTCCAGTCAAGTCTGGTCCTAGTCCGGCCTAGAAAACCTAACTCCAGCCTAGAGAACACAACTCCAGTCCCAGATAACCCAGCCCCAGCCTAAATAACTCAAGTCCGGTGTTTTACCCCTATCTCTGGTCCATTCCGACCTCCCAGCCTTGCACTGCTCCACCCCAGTCCTCCCAGGTCTATGTCTGGGTCACCTGGACATAACTCTGGTCTGTTTTCCCATGTTTGCACTATATTTAGTCTAGTCCTTTTGTCTGACTTTTGCATACTGTATGAAACCTGTGTCTGACTCCAGTATGCCAGTCACCTGGACTTTGGCTATTAGCCTCAGCACAGCCACTGTGGCTATCCTCACCTTGCTAATCATCTCACTAAGAGTGTCATGACCATGACACCAATGTAAGCCCCTAACACCTACTCTGCCCTCCTCCAACGCATTCCCACGCTTCTCCGCCCTCCTCTAACATGTTCCCACGCTCCTCTGACCCTCCCGACACATCTCCACACCTCTCCAAGGTCCCCTGTCCATGTTCTGACCAACTCCACTCAACTCCACCCTAAGGTTGGTCACATGGGCTGTCAGACTTGTAGCCCTGCATTCTAGATAGGGTTCGGCCCTCATGACAGTTTTCTCCATTCTTCTGCTCCTTCAGTATTTACCCTCTCTTCCTCATTGTAGTAGTTTCCTTGTCTCAGTTAAGGTCCCCATCATCCTGTTCAGATAACCACAACTTCAGGCCACTTGTGCCCAGTATAAGAGACTAATATTGAAGTAAATAATACAGGAAACATACCTTGTGCCCAGTGTAGTATTACCCTCAACCCCATACTACTCTCTGAGGCTACTCTATAGCTAAGGCCAAGCCTTAAGCTATCCCCAGCCCCTGTCCTGGACCTCTCCCTGGCTTGCATAAGGGTACAGCACATAAGCTGAGACCAAGGGAGGTAGATCCAACCTCAGACCAGCTTCCCCCTGTGCACACCCCAAGACTAGTTGGTTTCCCATGCTACTGGTCTTATTCCTGTGCTCCCAGTCTTAAGTCCAGTTCTCTGGACTTAACCCCTGACCTCTGGCCCTAACTCTGGTCCAACCAGACTTGGCCCCTGTCTCCTGGCCTTGACTTTGGTCAGCCGGACTTAGCCCCTGTCACCTGGTCTTGAAACCCAGTCACCCAAGGGTAAACCCATACGTAACAATCTGATATCAAGGAAAGACAAATGATGACAAAGTACCAGAAGAATTCAATGAAGACTGCTCACAACAGCTATGCAATCTAGTGCATGCCTCACTGAGATCAGCCCATGATGTGCTCTTCTCTTACAGCTTCAAAGATATAGACTTGCTATCAGAGGCACTCAGAATACCTTGCGAATGATTGAAAGATCAACCATTCAGCCACACATTTATGTACATTGGCTTCCAGTGGAACCTTAAAGAATACATGGTAGCCCTCAGTCCAAACAAAACAGCAAAATATCTCGAAGCAATCCACAAATGGCAAAAATGCCCAGCACATGTGTTACAAGACATGAAAGAACTCTACGGCAAATTGCTTCATGCAAGCACAGCACTGCCTCATGGCAGAGCATACCTGACCAGCTTAGAAGCAATGCTGAAGACAGGCACACAGAAGCCACTTCTCCCCCACTGAGCAGACAAAAGGGTAGTGAACAACCTAGACTGGTGGACAGACAAACTACAAGCCAACAAGGTCTGCTGCCCCATCCTCCCCCCTCACTGCTTCACAGACATGGGCACATTCCCAGATGCAAGCTCTGGCATTGGCATTGGCATCATGATTGGAGAAAGATGGAGAGCATGGAGGCTCATCCCAGGGTGGCATTCATCTCAGAGTGGGTCAAGAGACATTGGCTGGGCTGAAGCAGTCACTTTTGAGTTCCTGGTCCACACACTCAAACAAATGAGCACAGCAAAAACAACTTTCATTGTGTTTGGCAATAACTCCAGAGTCATCAAAGGCTGGTATCACAATGCAGAAGTCAATGAAGTATTCAAACAAATCCATTCCATCATTGCTAACTCCCCTTGCATCGAGAAGATACACACCAGATATGTCCCCAGTAGAGCCAACCCTGCAGATGGCCTGTTGAGAGGTTCCTATGGTCCCCCTGACCTTGCTCTCCCTCTGATCACAATCCCAGAATGCCTGGACCAATACATTGTGGATGCCTCAGACCTTCCCAATCCCACTGAACTCAGACTCAGGAGAGAAGGAGCATACCCACCCCCAGCAGCAAAACTTGTTGATCATGCTCACAATGTCCTTGAAGTGAGAGAGAACAGACATGCAGCAGATGCATGTGAGGATGACTACATGCAACAAGCTCTATTCTCCCCCCAGCAGTGAGCAATGCCAGCGCTTCAATGTTCCCCTCACAAATGAAGAGAGCTCTCAACAGTCATTCACCACAAACACATGTCCCTACAAGCCTGGCTTAACCCCACTCCCTTCCCCTCTGCATCCTCACTGCCTAGCCAGAGAGTGACTCATGCTGTGGTGCCCATTGGCCACCAATGTTGCAGGTGTAATACTCCAGCACTCAGCAACACTAGTCCCTACTAGCACTTGGTGGTTAAACCACACCAAGTAAGCCTAGATCCCTTGACCAAATAGCTCAGCAGGGAGAGCACCTGGTGGAAACCTGGGAGGTCCAGGGTTCAATCCCCTGTCTGGTCGCATTTCTTGCAACAACCAATGCATGAGTAGCAGCAGAAGTGGAATGGGGAAGTGCACACAGCATATTGGAGGAACAACTCAACCATGTCCTTGAAGTTATTGGGACATCCTGGGCAGAGAAAACCAAAGAAGCATATGGGGCAGGTCTGCAGACATACCACATATACTGCAACACACACAAGCTGTTCACTTTAGGTGCCTGTGCACCTCCATTCCATTTCCTTTCTTTGTTACATTACTATCTAACCCTACAGACTTCTATTGAACACTATACTTCGCTCTAAGTGTCCTTGCTTTGTGATTGTTTATTGTTTTCCTTTGTTTATCATTTTTGCGCACTTACAGTTGTGTGCCCAGTGAAATTTTCTTCAGTCTCTTACACTGGGCACCAGGTAGGTCTTATGTACAATTTCCTCCACTATCAGTCTCTTACACTGGGCACCAGAGGTTTCCAGTTGTGATTATTTGAACACAAGCTCCCAGATGGGCAGCATGCACCCATGTCAGCCAACACTCTAATTGCATTCCTCTCGAGCTGTGCAGGCTGCTACTGTTCACATTAGGTGCCTGTGCACCTCAGAGTTCGCATTTCTTACTTTATTATATTTCCTGTTGACCCTACACTAGCATTGGACACTTAGCTTCACTCCAAGTGTCCTTGGTTTGTTTCTGTTAATTGTTTAGCTTTGTTTATCATTTTTGCGCACTTACTGCTGTGTGCCCAGTGAAATTTTCTTCAGTCTCTTACACTGGGCACCAGGTATGTTGTCTGTAGTATGTCAGTCAATTTTAGTCTCTTACACTGGGCACCAGTGGCCTGAAGCTGTGGTTATCTGAACAGGGTATGAGCCCTGCGCGCTAGGACTTTCCCGACGTGCCATTCGCCACATCATCCACCTCTGCGCAAAATCTCGACCGCCTCAGACCACATTCTCGCCCTCTGTCGATTTGTCTTCGCCCTCTCACCCTCCAGACTCACCCCATCCACCTCCCAATCGCTCCTTTTGCCCTAAATTTGCTACCATGACTGCAGAACACTCCCACTGGTCATTCTCAGTCACAAAACTCACCTCTTTGAACTACAACACCTGGAAAGGTGAAATGAAGGCCTTCCTGTGTACTAAAGGCCTCTGGACCATTGTTAATGACTCTGAAAAGTGCCCAGATGAGTCAAAAACCGAAGCTCGCTCTAAATGGGACCTCAGAGCGGACAGAGCAGCTGGAGACCTTTACCTGGCACTTTCTAGCAAACAGAGAACCCATGTGGAGGCTGTTCAGGATGATCCTGTCCAGATCTGGTCGACCCTCGCCTCTATTCACCTCCAACAGCGCCCTGGTGCTCGCTTCAATGCCTGGGATGACTTCCTCTCCATTAGAAAACAACCAGATGAGTCCCTGAGCTCTCTGATTGCTAGGATTGAAGATTCTATGTGTTAAAATATCCCACAATGTAGGCCTTGTGCCCAGTGTAAGAGACTATATTCAAGAGCTAAGTATTGACATTACCTTGTGCCCAGTGTAAGAGACTGAAGAGAAAATACACTGGGCACACAGAATTGCTAAGTGCGCAAAAATGGTAAACAAAGGACAACAAACAGTCACAACATACCATAACACTGTATAGTGTAGGAATGCGAAGTTAGACAATATTAGTATAGCACATAACAGTAGAATGAATGAAAATGCGAACAGAGGTGCAGAGGCACCACTGTAACACTATGTCCAAAATCCAGGAATTGCACCCCAAAGACACCTCCAGTCCTTACACCATCAAGGACTTGGATAATGAGCTAGTCTGCATGGCTATGGTTTGCTCTTTGGGCGATGAATACTCCCATTTTGCGTCCTCCGTACTCCTTTTCCAATCCTTGCACAAGGAAAAACTCAAAGAAGCGTTCCTGGCTGAGGAATTGCAGCGAAAACGACGCCCTGAAGCCCCTACATCAGAGACTGCGCTATTCAGCTCCTCCAGCAATTGCAGGTGCCCTACCTCCACCCCTTGCTCGTTTTGCGAATTTCTAGGACACTGTGTCCATAAATGCCAAAACCTGGCAAAAGTGAAGTCTGTCTATCTCTCCCAGTGTTGCAAGTGTAATACTCCAGCACTCAGCAACACTAGTCCCTACTAGCACTTGGTGGTTAAACCACACCAAGTAAGCCTAGATAGCTTGACCAAATAGCTCAGTGGTTAGAGCACCCGGTCGAAACCTGGGAGGTCCAGGGTTCAATCCCCTGTCTGGTCGCATTTATTGCAACACCCAGAAGTGCCAGTGACACAAAAATGTTTTATTAATCCAACCTGAAGGCCTTGTGCCCAGTGTAAGAGACTAGTATTGAAGTAAATACTACAGGAGACATACCTTGTGCCCAATGTAAGAGACTGAAGAAAATTTCACTGGGCACAGAGCAGTAAGTGTGCAAAAATGATAAACAAATGTAAATAGTAAACAAAAACAAACCAAGGACACTTAGAGCGAAGCTAAGTGTCCACTACAAGTCTGTAGAGTGAGAAAAGAACATAATCAAGGATAAACTGCGAAATGAGGTGCACAGGCACCACATATGAACACTATGTACATGTCCAGAGAGACAAAAGGTGACCCCTTGACTCCCATGTGGAGAAATGCGACTTTATAGGCTACCCTCAGGGATACAAAGGCTGGAAATTCTATAATCGTCCCATTTGGCTCTAGCTTCGGTTTTGGACTCTTCAGGGCGCTTTTCAGTGCCACTGACAATAGTCCAGAGGCCTTTGGTGCGCAGGAAAGCCTTCATTTCGCCTTTCCAGGTTGAGCCTCGAAGCTGGGAGGCGAGAAAGTCGCAATAGAGGACGAGGGAGTGGGTTTGGCAGGTCGAAAATTTGCGCAGAGGTGGATGACGTGTCGTATGATGTGTCTGGGAATTCCTAGAGCGCGGGGCTCATAACCTGTTCAAATATCCCACAAAGTAGGCCTTGTGCCCAGTGTAAGAGAATAATATTGGGGTAAATACTACAGACAACATACCTTGTGCCCAGTGTAAGAGACTGAAGAAAATATCACTGGGCACAGTGCAGTAAGTGCGCAAAAATGATAAACAAATGTAAATAATCAACAAAGGCAAACCAGGGACACTTAGAGCGAAGATAAGTGTCCTCTTGAAGTCTGTAGAGTAAGAAAAGAACATAATAAAGTATAACATGCGAAATCATGTGCACAGGCACCACATATGAACACAGTATTGCTTAGATATCTTAGAGAGATTTGGAATGGCTGACTGTAAGCCAATTTCGACACCCATGGAACCCAATCTCCGCCTATCTCTCCAGCAATCTCCCCAGACTCCTGAAGAAGTCGAAACTATGCCCAAAGTCCCTTTATCTCTCTGCTGTAGGTGCTTTGATGTACCTTGCCACCACCACTTGCCCAGATATTGCCTACACTGTCAGAGTTCTGGCCAGATTCAACTCCAATCCTGGCTGGGCTCATTGGCTTGCTGTGAAGCACCTGATGCGCTATCTAAAGGGTTTTCTGGACTACTCCATCACTTATTCCCCTGATCCTGTTCATATGTGGTGCCTGTGCACCTCATTTCGCAGTTTATCCTTTATTATGTTCTTCTCTCACACTACAGACTTATAGTGGACAATTAGCTTCGCTCTAAGTGCCCTTGGTTTGTTTTTGTTTACTATTTACCATTGTTTATCATTTTTGCGCACTTACTGCTGTGTGCCCAGTGATATTTTCTTCAGTCTCTTACACTGGGCACAAGGTATGTTGTCTGTAGTATTTCCCTCAATCATAGTCTCTTACACTGGGCACAAGGGCCTCAGCAAAGTGGATATCTGAACAGATCCTTCGACTCCTGAACCTTTCACCACCTTCTCTGATGCAGATCATGGTGGTTGCAAGGACACTGGTCGCTCTACAGGTGGTTATGTGATCAAAATGGGCATTGGAGCTGTTTCCTGGTCCTCTAAGTTGCAGGGAGTGGTCGCTTTATCCACCACAGAGGCAGAGTACATGGCAGCAGTCCAAGCTGGGAAGGAGATCAAATGGATGTGCAATTTACTGCAGGAAATCGGTTTTTTGCTCTCAAACCCATCCTCCCTGCGGATAGACAACCAATCTGCAATATCAGTGGCAAAAAACCCTGAGGCCTGGGAAGGAGCAAGTGCTGGAGGATGCAACATCACTGAGGGCCAGGGAGAAGAAGAACTTACACTGGGCACCAGAGGGCTCCAGTTGTGATTATTTGAACAGAGAGGAGGTGAAATGAGAGTACTCTTCACCTGGATAGTGCACCAAAGCCATGCAGACAAGTTCATTGTCCATATCCTTGATGGAATATGGAGTAGTAGAGGACTCTTCCTTGGGGCGCAATTCTTGAATTTTGGACATAGAGTCTTCGATTCTAGCGATTAGGGAGCTGAGGGATTCATCTGGCTGCATCCTGACCAAAAAGAAATTGTCCCAGGCATTAAATTGAGCTCCAGGGCACTGCTGGAGGCAGATGGAGCCAAGAGTCAACCAGATTTGCACAGGGTCATCCTGTACAGCATCAACATCACCAATTTGTGCATTAGCAACAGATGCTGCAGAGGATGTGGCAGGGCATGGCATGTTCATTTGCATGCAATGGGTGGAGAAAGTTCAACTGTCTGGCATGGGTGGACAAGCCAAGTCTGAGGTGAAGGATGAGGAGGGTTTTGCTTGCAGCATCAACATGGCTGGACGGATCAATAATGACTGTAGTGCAGATGGCCTGTCAAACATCCCTTCCATGAAACCATTTGCATCAACTGAAGGGAACTGCTGCTGCAGCACGGCAAAATCAAACTGAGGGGAGGTTGCATGATTATTGGCCAAAATGGCTTTGGAAAGATCTGTCTGGACCATATGGGAAGTCAGGATGCTTCCTGCTGGCAAATTTGGCAGCATTTGGTGTGGAAGAGGATAAACGCATTTGGGAGGGCATGTCATGTAAGTGTCTTTGCCCTTTGTCAACCTGTGCAAGCAGTTACAGTGACATTACAACATAAACAGGCAGGCAGGCAAAGGAGTGATGGCAGTTGGCTGGTTGGACCATTTTGCAGAGGTGGATGACATGGCAAATGATGTTGCAAAGTTGCTGCACTGCTTGCACAGGTTGACAAAGGGCAAAGACACTTACATGACATGCCCTCCCAAATGCATATATCCTCTTCCACACCAAATGCTGCCAAATTTGCCAGCAGGAAGCATCCTGACTTCCCATATGGTCCAGACAGATCTTTCCAAAGCCATTTTGGCCAATAATCATGCAACCTCCCCTCAGTTTGATTTTGCTGTGCTGCAGCAGCAGTTCCCTTCAGTTGATGCAAATGGTTTCATGGAAGGGATGTTTGACAGGCCATCTGCACTACAGTCACCTGCCAACACCGCAAATCAAGCCTCCTCGCCTTCTGCTTCCTCCCAAGCAACTGGGACAGCGCCAACAACTCCCTCGTCGCACCAGAGCGCATCCCAAGCTGTAGAATTCGCTGGAAATGCAAGTCTTCGCTTCCCTGACCCCTCCTCCCTTCTCTGCCCTCTGCAACTCGATGTTGACGTCCATTGGATCGCAGACTCGGGCGCCACTGCTCATATGACACCCCATCGCCATTGGCTGCGAAATTACAGCCCAAAACGCATTCCTATCAAGCTAGCAGATAATAAAATCATCTATTCAGCTGGAATTGGGTCTGTGCTATTTGAGCCTGTGGTGGGAGGTCAAAGGCGCCATTCTGTCGAGTTTAGCAATGTGCTGCACGTCCCTGCTCTTCGCAATAATCGATTATCTGTTTGATTTCTCTGTCGCACCAAAGGGTTCACTGTGAGCATCAACTCTTCGCAGATGGCCTTTAGACTGCGCTCTCGACATCCTCTCTTCATTGTGCGAATTTCGGACAACAACTCCGCACTCCTGGAGGGTGAAACTGTTCCCCTCACTGAGTATGCCTCAGCAGCAACTACCCTGCATCTGGATCTCGACCTATGGCACAGGAGACTCGCCCACCTCCATCTAGCTGGTGTTAAATCGCTCCTACAGCGAAAACTGGTGACTGGAATGGCCATAGACTCAAAATCTGCATGTGGCCGTGTCAGTGAACCTTGCCTAGCTGGCAAGATGCACTCAAATCCCTTCCCTACCTCGTCCTGGCACGCTTCACAGCCTCTAGAGCTCGTCCACAGCGATGTACACCATGTAGGCCACCCCTCTTTCTCTGGCTACAAGTATTGGGTCACCTTCATCGATGATTTCTCTCGCTTTCACTTTGCTTTGCCTCTAAAAGCAAAGTCTGATGTCTTTGAGGCCTTTAAGACCAGAACCAGACAGGGCGAAAAATCAAGATTTTGCACGAGGCATTCGATGATTTTACCACCCAGTGCGGTATCCTGCACCAGCACACAGTCAGAAATCGACCCCAGCAGAATGGAGTTGCAGAGCGAGCCAACAGACTGCTTTCTGAGCGAATGACAACCATGTTGGACGAGTCTGGACTGCCCAAGGCCTTCTGGGGCAAGTGCCTAGCCTCCCTGGTCCATGTTTGGAACAGATGCCCTACTGAAGCGGTCCAGAATGCGACCCCTTATGAGCTCTGGTATGGGAGAAAGCCAGATGTGTCCCACCTTCGAGTTTGGGGCTGTACAGCCTATGTACACATCCAGAAGGACAAGAGGCGACCTCTAGAACCCCACATGGAGAAATGTGTCTTTATTGGTTACCCTGAAGGCTACAAAGGCTCGAAGTTCTACAATCCCACCACAAAGCGCACAGTAATCTCAGAAAGGGCAGATTTCGATGAAAGGTACTTCCCCATGTCCCCTCACCCTACCAGCCCCTCTCCAGACATTCCTGGACTACCTCATTCACCCATACCTTCGCCAACACCGCTTTTAACACCCTCATCGACTCCTAATCATGAGTACTACCACCCTACTCCAGACCTGGACTCTGACAGCAAATCTGTGTTGCAAGTGTAGTACTCCAGCACTCAGCAATGCTAGTCCCTACTAGCACTTGGTGGTTAAACCACACCAAGTAAGCTAAGATACCTGGACCAAATAGCTCAGTGGTTAGAGCACCCGGTCGAAACCTGGGAGGTCCAGGGTTCAATCCCCTGTCTGGTTGCATTTATTGCAACAATCTGATGGTGGACTGGATCAAGGGGGAGATGTTGAACCTGTAGGCACTGATCCAGACCCCATTTGGCCTCCTGTTGCTCTCCCAGAACTGCCTGCACCTCCTCCTCGCACCCCATTGGCTGTGCCACCTCCAAGGGCCCCCAGTCCAATTGGAATTGGTGCTAGACTCCCTAGGAGGCGCAGACAGAAGCCTAGAGACTGGTGGAAACTCTCTCCTGCACAATTGGATGATGTGGAGGACATGGAGGAGAGTGATGATGAACTGGCTATGTCTGCATCTCTCCCTGATGAACCAATGACATTTTCAGAGGCTATGCGACGCCCTGATGCTGAGAAATGGCGAGAAACTGCCTTGGAGGAATTAGCAGCACACCAGAGCAATGGGACCTGGAAACTTGTCCCTAGGCCTGCTGGGAGCAAAGTCATTGGCTCCAAATGGGTATTCAAGGTGAAGCGCAATCCATCTTCGCTCAGTTGATGTTTCTCATGCATATCTGAATGGAGAGATGGACTGCGAGGTGTATATGGCATGACCTGAAGGATTTGTTGATGGAGACTCCAGATCTCAGGTGTGTCTGTTACAGAAAGCGATTTATGGCAGTAAACAGGGAGGAAACCGCTGGAACAAGAAGATGCGCTCTGTCCTTCCATCTCTTGGCTTCAGGCAAACCTATTCAGATGTCAGCATCTACATCTATTCCCAAAATGATGTTACCATCATTCTACCTGTGTTTGTCGATGATATGACCCTCGCCTCGTGCTCTGCTGAAGCCATCCACTCCTTCGTCTCACAACTGAGCCAGCAAATCCGCAACCTGGGACCTACCACTCAACTCCTAGGCATCCAAATTGACAGGGACTGCCGCAATCGCTCGATTTCGCTATCCCAGCGCCAATACTGTCTGGATATCCTGGAGCGATTTGGAATGGCAGACTGTAAGCCCATTTCCACTCCTATGGAGCCCAACCTGCGCCTATCTCGCCAGCAATCCCCAACAACACCTGAGGAGATTGCAACTATGCGCAGAATTCCCTATCTCTCTGCTGTGGGTGCTCTAATGTACCTAGCCACCACCACTCGCCCAGATATTGCTTATATGGTCGGAGTTCTGGCCAGATTCAACTCCAACCCAGGCTGGGCTCACTAGCTTGCTGTCAAGCACCTTATGTGCTATCTAAAGGGCACTCTGGACTACTCCATCACCTATGCACCTGACCCCTCGAGTTGTGAGCCTTTTACCACCATCCACTACTGAGGCAGAATACATGGCTGCAGTCCAGGATGGCAAGGAAATCAAGTGGATGCAAAATCTCCTGCAAGAAATTGGCCTTTCTCTCCCTAACCCTTCTTCCTTGTGCATGGACAACCAATCTGCGATTTCTGTGGCGAAAAACCCAGACCAGGCTGCTGATCTCCTCACCAAACCACTACACCGCACCAAAGTCATGGAGTTCTGCAAGATACTGGGACTTGGCACATCAGGGGGGAGCACTTGACTCTCCAGAGGTGCACATTCAGGGGGGAGTGTTACAGTGGTGCCTCTGCACCTCTGTTCGCATTTTCATTCATTCTATTGTTATTAGCTACACTAATATGGTCTAAGTTCGCGTTCCTACACTTATACAGTGTTGTGGTGTGCTGGGACCATTTGTTTTCCCTTGTTTATCATTTTTGCGCACTTAGCAGTTCTGTGTGCCCAGTGTATTTTCTCTTCAGTCTCTGACACTGGGCACAAGGTAATGTCAATACTTAGCTGTTGAATACAGTCTCTGACACTGGGCACAAGGCCTCCAGGTTGGGTTAATTACACATACTTTTCATTTCTCACTTACTCATCATGATTACTCAGTCCTTACTCATTACTTACCAAGTGATTGTGCCTTGTTTGTTACCAGCTGTGCTCCCCCCACAGTATGTAAACCCCCATGTACTTAGCTACCCCCAAGCAATCAGAAGCAGTCCAGAAGTCACTCAGCAGTCAGTTCAGTGCCTATCTCGTCATCAACAGTTGAGGCTCATTCAGAAGAGTCTATCTGTCTGAATTCATATCATTGGTAGTTGAGGCTCTACAAAGGGGTCTATCTACCTCCATCATTTGTCTGAAGCTTTATCCCCACTTAGTCAGCAGTCCTGCTTAGTCATCCATCCACTCCTGCATAACTCATCAATGACTTGCACCAGGAGCACATTGTATCAAAGTCCATCATTCCAGAAGTCCTTTTGGCTGAACACCTTCACTCTGTTCAGCATCCCCCATTCAATCATCATCTATTCATCTTCTCCTGCATAACTTGTTGATGACTTGTCCCAGGAGCACCTCCACTTGAAGTCTCCCCCACTTTAGGTTTCTCTGCACTCCAGGTTCCATGGAGGCAAACCACCACTCGCTCTCATTTGTCTTTGGTGTTGGATTTGTTTGGTTTATACCAGCTTTCCACACTTTGACTCACAGTGTCGGGTTTAGCTTGTGTGCTACCCCCTTGCATGATTTTAGCCCTCGTATTTCAGAGGGAGAGTACAGACGGAGACTCAGAGATAACTCTGACAGGCAGAAGTCAAAGACAGAAGGAGTAGGAACTAAGTTGTTATTCATACTGAGGAATGGCAGAGTATGATACATGCTTTTATACTACTACAGAGGTACAGTAGTCGGAATCAGAACTGACATATGGAGACTCATAAATTTTCAAGTAAAACTTCCCAGATGACAAATGAAGGGTAGATGGAGGACATACAAGTGGGTAACATAGAACATCCAGAAAAGGAAACAGTCCAGGTGCTGGACCATGCAGTGCATGTGCTGCAGAGTACCTGACTGCACACTGTCAGGGAGAAGTCTGAAGGTAGTCACATGACCCCTCAGAGAACAGTCCACTCAGTCTGGTAGGAGAGCAACAGAAGTCTGGCAGCAGTTGGAGTGGAGATGGCTCATAACCAACAGAAGTTGGGCGGAGTTGGTGCAGAGTGAATGAATGACCAGTGGAAGATGGTGTGGAGTGAGTAAGGACCTAGAGTGAATGCACAGTTGTGACAGGCCTGCATGCCCTGCCATAACAAAAAACAGCTTTGTAGTTGGACAAGGGAAGACACAGTGGCAGGGCCATCATGTAAAAGAGTGGGAACAGGAAGCTCCTGAGGGGAGAAGAAGATGACCCAGCAACCCTGCTCGAGGGTCCTTCAGGTGCGAGAGTCCACATGTGGTGGGTGGAGTGGGAGCAGGAGCAGCAACTGCAGGCCATGGAGAGGCAGGCTAAAGCACATGAAACCGCTGCGCTGGCCTTCGAGAGGATGGCAGAGGCAGTGGAGCGAATGGTGGTGGCCACAGAGCAGACAGCCAATGAGTGGGTGCTGTACCATGCCTGGGCAGAGTGGGTGGAGATGAGGAAGAGGGAGGATGCATGTGAGGCCAGGATGGCAGAGCTCAAGTGTGCAGGTGGTGGTTGGAAGAGGCCTCAGTCAGAGGTGGCAGAGGATGTCACGACTGTACCCAGACCACCCCAGACTGGCTCTACCCCAGTCTTGACCAGTCTCATCCAACCCTTGCCCTGGTCCTGGCCCTAACCCTTCGACCCAGAAACATGTTAGCTCATGAGGCACTGCTAGGCAGTGCCCAGTCGAGTTGTCCCCTCAGTTAGTACTGGGCCAGTGTAATGTTCATATGTGGTGCCTGTGCACCTCCTTTTCGCATTTTCTATTTTAATGTGTTCTCTTCTCACTCTACAGACTTGTAGTGGACACTTAGCTTCGCTCTAAGTGTCCTTGGTTTGCTTTTATTTACTATTTACATTTGTTTATCATTTTTGCGCACTTACTGCACTGTGCCCAGTGAAATTTTCCTCAGTCTCTTACACTGGGCACAAGGTATGTTTCCTGTATTATTTACTTCAATATTAGTCTCTTACACTGGGCACAAGTGGCCTGAAGTTGTGGTTATCTGAACATGTAACACCTGGCCCAGCCACAAGTCCTGCCCTGGTTCCCAGTAATTCCTTTGTTCATACTTTTGCTTGATAATATTCTTTGTAACATTACTTACCAATCCATTTACCAATCATCACTGTGCTGATGCAGACCGGTCTCTGGTGCTATGTTACACTTAGGTTACTTCTAGTATTTAAGCCATAGGATAATCTGTTTTAGCCTCAGTCTGAAATCAACCTAGTCTTGTCTTAACCCAGTCTCCCTTGTTCTCTGTCTTCTGCCTCTTGACTGGACTATGGCCCATGCAAGGGAATAGTGCTGTGTCATCAGTTGCTAAGTCCAACAGTCCAAATCTCTTAGTATCTCGTATTACCCTCTGACCCCCAACCAGACTCTGGACTGGCCTTGGACTGGTAAAGACCCAGACTTAACAGAGGACCAGCACCAGGGAGAAGATGAAGGTGCAGAGGGGGACAACGAGGAAGAGGAAGAAGTTGGAGGAGAGCATGACGGTGGAGAAGAACAGGAGGGTGGTGGAGAACAAGTGATGGAAGAGCAGTGTAGTTTTCTTTTTTCTTTTTTTTTTTTTGTTTTTGTTTGTATATTTTTGTACTACTACGAAATAGACTTGTGATTTTGTTTGTGATTCTGGGAAGTGAAATGGATAAGTGAAGAAAATTCTAAAGTACCTAAGATAGTTTGGTAAGGGGCAGAGTTGGCCCACAGAGGAGGGTGACATAGGCAGAGTACTATGGTGGAGGTTGATACAGGTCAGGTTTGTGCAGATAGCATTCATGGAAAGCAGAGACTATGTCAGAAGCATGATCTAGCTCAGTTGCAAGCAACCAAGAGGTTTCTTCATTGGTGTTCTCATAACCAGCCCAGTGGACTAGATACAAGAGTTGACAGTGGCAGTGACAGCAGTCCACCTTAGAGTCCAGTATCTCTGATACCTCATACTCAAGGTCACCATCAACATCCACTGGTGGAGGTGGAGGTTGTTGTTGGTTTGGGAAAGGGTTAGCTGCTGCAGCTTCCAGTTGTGAGACATGGAAGACCAGATGTACTGAGTGCATAGAGTCAGGGAGCTTAAGGGTGACAGAGTGCATACCTGGCCTGGCCAAGATGGTGAATGGACCTAAGTACTTTTTGGAGAGTTTTTCTGAAGGATGAGTGGAGCAGAAGTACTTGGCTTTGACACAGGCCTGTTCTCCGACCTTGAACTCAGGTGGAGGTATGTGTTTGGCATCTGCTGGACCCTGGTAGTGCTGCTGAGTGGCAGACATTTTGGTGTGGAGGAAGTCATGAAGGGCAGATAGCTTGACGACATAGTCGTGAGCCCTCAGAGAGGTGAAGTCTTGGTCAGGGACCACAGACAGGTTTGGATGGTATCCCTTATTAGCAAAGAAGGGGGAAACCCCAGTAGTTGCACTTGGTGTGTTGTTGACAGTGAACTCTGCTAGGGGTAACAGCTCAGCCCAGTTGTCTTGTTGGTAGTTACAGTAGACATGAAGGTACTGCTCAAGGGTCTGGTTTGTTTGCTCAGTCTGGCCATCACCTTCTGGGTGGTAACCCAAAGTGAAGTGAAGATGCATATCAAGGGCCTTTCCTAGAGACTCCATGCTTGGAGAAGACATGGGTAAGGAAGAGCTTAGTGAGTTGGGCAGAGGTGATGGAGTTGTGGGTGGGGATGAACACCACTTGCTTTGAGAGGCAGTCCACTACCATGAGGATGGCAGAGTAGCCATCGGAGTTGGGGAGGTGTCCGATGAAGTCCATGGAGATGGAGTTCCAAGGTCTCTCTGGGACAGGGAGTTGCTTCAGCAGACCATAGGGGCAGTGGTGCAGAGTTTTACTCTGTCCACAGGCAGTGCAAGACCTGACATATCCTTTCATGTCAGAGCAGAGGTTAGGCCACATGTAGTCCCTGTGGATGAGTTCTAGGGTGCAGTTTTGTCCAAAATGGCCTGCTAGAGGATGGTCATGCTTGAACCGAAGCACTCGAAGGCAGAGGTCATCAATGTCAGGGACAAAGATGCAACCATCAAGGTGGAGTAGACTGTTGGAGTCCAGGGACCACCAAGGCTTAGTTGGAGTTGGAAGATGGCTGGTGGAGACAGGGTCAGATGGTAGGGCAGAGATGATGTCAGAGTGCAAGCACTCAACATCGAAGACCATGGTGGCATGGAGCACAGGTGCCATGAGGGTGGTGGTACAGAGGGATGATGTGAGTTGCTCCTGTGTAAACATAGGGCAGAGGTTGTGAGGATTTACCTGCACATAGTCCCTATCCCCCCCTTTTAGGTAGACTTCCCATCATCACATAAGTGCATCAGGTTTGGCTCCTAGACAGCCAGGTCAGAAGCAGATGGAAAGGTTGAACTGGGAAAGGTACTCCAACCAGTGGGCCTGTTGACGAGTGAGAACCTTAGAGGTGGAAAAATACTCAAGGTTTTTGTGGTCCATCTGTTCATATGTGGTGCCTGTGCACCTCATTTCGCAGATTGTCTTTTATTATGTGCTTTTCTCACTCTACAGACTTGTAGTGGACACTTAGCTGCGCTCTAAGTGTCCTTGCTTTGCTTTTGTTTACTATTTACATTTGTTTATCATTTTTGCGCACTTACTGCTCTGTGCCCAGTGATATTTTCTTCAGTCTCTTACACTGGGCACAAGGCCTTAAAGTTGGGTTATTTAAACACCATCACCATGTTGACAGGTAAGGCAGAACCTTCTAGGTAATGCTGCCAATGGCAGAAAGCCTCGAAGATAGCCAACAGCTCCTTGTTGTGGGTATCATAGTTGATTTCTGGTGCAGTCATGGTGTGGGAGTAGAAAGCAACTGGGCAGAGTTCACCATCAGAGCAGGTGATCAACAAAATACCAGCAATGGCATAGTCAGAGGCATTGGTTTCCACTGTAAGCAGAGCATCAGGGATCCAGTGAGTAAGAACAGGAGTGGAGCTGAAGGCATCCTTCAGGCAGAGGAAAGCAGAGTGGCACTCCTCAGAAAAGTTCCAAGGAGCACCCTTTTGCATGAGGCAAGTGAGTGGAATGATGATGTCAGAGTAGTTATTAATGAATCATCTATGGAAATTTGCAAAGCCAAGGAAAGACTGGATGTCTTGCACCTTCTGTAGCTCAGGCCAGTCATGGACTGCCTGAACCTTCTCAGCAGACATGGTGAGACCAGAGGGAGAAAGAACATAACCAAGGTACTCAACAGAGTTAGAGTGAAACTTGCACTTCTCTGGCTTGGCATAAAGACCATGCTTTCAAGGGCAGTGGAGTACCTCTTTTACATGTTTGCAGTGCAACTCCATGTCCTGCGAATAGATTAGGATGTCATCAATGTATACCATGATGCAGACATCGAGCATGTCTGCAAAGATGCTATTAACAAATTGCTGGAAAGCTGCAGGCATGTTAGTCAGACCAAATGGCATTACCCACCACTTGTAAGAACCATAATGAGTGTGGACAGCTGTTTTCCATTCATCTCCATCTGTGATGCAGACTAGATGATAGGCATGGTGGAGGTTGATCTTGGTGTAGACTTTAGCATGGCTTGGAGAGTCAAGTAGGTTGGAAATGAGTGGCAGCAGATAGCGGTCTTTTTTCGTGATTTTATTGAGTCCTCAATAGTCTATGCAGAGGTGGAGTGAACCATCCTTCTTCTTTACAAAGAGGACAGGGGCACTGTGCGCAGAGGTGGACTGCTTCATGAAACTGTAGCCAAGATGCTTGTCAATAAAGGTGCAGAGAGCTTCAAGCTCTGGTGGGGGCACTGTGAGCAGAGGTGGACTGCTTCATGAAACTGTAGCCAAGATGCTTGTCAATAAAGGTGCAGAGAGCTTCAAGCTCTGGTGGAGACACAGAGTAGATCATGCCAATGGGCAGAGAGGCTCCTTCCTCAAGGTCAATCTTGAGATTGAATGAGCAGTGTGGCAGAAGTTCAGTAGCCTAGTCTTTACTAAAGATGTCAGCAAACTCGTGATACTCAGGAGGTGTTCACTTTAGGTGCCTGTGCACCTCCCTTTCCATTTCTCTATTTGTTACATTGCTATCTAATCCTACAGACTAGTATTGGACACTTAGCTTCGCTCTAAGTGTCCTTGATTTGTTTCTGTTTATTGTTTATCTTTGTTTATCATTTTTGCGCACTTACAGCTGTGTGCCCAGTGAAATTTTCCTTCAGTCTCTTACACTGGGCACCAGTGGCCAAATGTTGTGGTTATCTGAACAGGAGGGACTCACCATTTGTCCACATCAGGGCACTTCATGGCTTCAGCATATGTCAGTGGCTCATCAGGGAGAGTAGCAGACATAGCCAGTTCATCATCACTGTCATCTAGGTCATCCACATCATCCAGTTGAGCTGGAGAGAGCTTCCACCAGTCCCTGGGCTTCTGTCTGTGCCTCTGGGGGAGTCTGGTACCGATTCTGATGGGACTAGGTGCAGGTGAGGGAGTGCGAGGAGGTGGTGGAGATGGCGCTGGAGCAATGACAGGAGGCTGAATGAGGTCAGGGCCAGCACCCACAGGTTCAATCTCCCCCCCTTGATCCAGACCATCATCAGATTTGCTTTCACAGTCTGGGTTGTTGATGAAGGCTGAGGTGGGTTGAGAGGAATAGGGGCTGGTGGGGAAGGAACAGAAGGGCAAGAGGCGAGTGGGAAGTACCTCTCATCGAAATCAGCCCTTTCTGAGATAATGGTGTGCTTGGTGGTGGGATTATAAAACTTCCAACCCTTATACCCTTCAGGGTAGCCAATAAATGCGCATTTTTCGATGTGGGACTCCAGAGGGCGCCTCTTGTCCCTCTGGACATGCACATAGGCAGTGCAGCCCCAAACCTGAAGGTGGGAAAGGTCTGGTTTTCGCCCATGCCACAGTTCATAAGGAGTCGCATTTTCCACCACTTCTGTTGGACATCTGTTCCATACATGGACCAGGGAGGCTAAGCATTCACCCCAGATGGCTGTGGGGAGTCCAGATTCTTCTAGCATTGCAGTGATTCGCTCAGAAAGGAGCCTATTAGCTCGTTCAGTGACCCCATTTTGCTGAGGGCGATTCCTGACAGTGTGCTGGCGCAGTATGCCGCACTGGGTGGTGAAATCGATGAAGGAGTTGCTCATGTACTCCCCTCCTTTGTCATCGCGCAAAATCTTGATTTTTCGCTCGCTCTGGTTTTCAGCGAAGGCTTTAAATGTCTTAAAGGCTTCGAAAACCTCTGATTTAGCTTTGAGCGGTAGAACGAAGCGATAGTGCGAGACATCATCAATAAAAGTGACCCAATATTTGTATCCAGTGAAGGAGGCATGGCCCACATGGTGTAGGTCGCTGTGAACAAGTTCTAGAGGCCTAGAGGTGCGCCAGGATGATGAAGGAAAGGGATTTGCATGCATCTTTCCAGCCAAGCATGGCTCACAGATTGGATCAGGGCTAGTTTTCGAGTCTATGACCATCCCAGTCACTAGATTTTGCTGTAGAAGCGATTTCACCCCTGCTAGGTGATGGTGGGAAAGTCTCCTGTGCCAGAGGTCAAGGTCCAGGGGCAGTGTGGTTGCTGCAGAGGCATATTCGCATATGGGAACAGTCTCACCCTCAAGGCAGGCAGAATTTTGCTCCGAAATTCTTGCAATGAAGAGGGTAGGCCGGGGGCGCTGTCTAAATGCGATTTGCGAACAGTCAATGCTTACAGTGAAGCCCTTGGTGCACCAGAGATATAGCACAGATAGTAGATTATTTCTCAAGTCAGGGACATGAAGGACATTTGTAAACTCGACTGGACGACGCTTCTGACCTCCTAGCAAAGGCTGAAAGACTACAGACCCCACCCCAGCTGAGTAGACCACTTTATTGTCTGCAAGTTTGATGGGGATGCATTTTGGGCTATAATTGCGCAGCCAATGGTGATGAGGCTGTTACAGTGGTGCCTCTGCACCTCTGTTCGCATTTTCACTTGTTCTATTGTTATTAGCTACACTAATATGGTCTAAGTTCGCATTCCTACACTATACAGTGTTGTGGAGTGTTGTGACTGTTTGTTTTCCCTTGTTTATCATTTTTGCGCACTTAGCAGTTCTGTGTGCCCAGTGTATTTTCTCTTCAGTCTCTTACACTGGGCACAAGGTAATGTCAATACTTAGCTGTTGAATATAGTCTCTTACACTGGGCACAAGGCCTTAAACTTGGATTGTTTGAACAGAGGCATCATATGAGCAGTGGCGCCTGTGTCTGCGATCCAATGGACATCAGCACCGGGTTGGAGAGGGCAGAGAAGGGAGGAGGGGTCAGAGGAACGAAGACTTGCATTTCCTGCGAATTCCACTGCTTGTGCGGCATTCTCCTTCGGCGGCGGGGTGGCGGACGTGGTGCTTGTTGCTTGAGTTGACTGGGACGAGCTGGAGGCCTGATTTGCGGTGTTGGCAGGCTTTTTATTGCGCTGGCGCTTCTGGGAGAGATAGAGGGACTTCGCTCTTGCCAGGTTTTGGCATTTATGGACACAGTGTCCTAAGAATTCGCAAAACGAGCATGGGGTTGAGGTAGAGCACTTGCAATTGCTGGAGGAGCTGAATAGCGCGGCCTCAGATGTAGGGGCTTCAGGGCGTCGTTTTCGCTGTGATTCTTCAGCAAGGAAGGCCTCTTTTAGCTTCTCCTTGTTTTCAGTTCCATTTACATTGGTCCAAAGCCCTTTTGTGCACAGAAAGGCCTTCATTTCGCCTTTCCAGGTTGAGTAGTTGGCAGAGGTGAGTTTAGCGACTGAGAACGAGGAATGGGAACGTTTTTCAGCCATGGGAACGAATTTGGGGAGGAAAGAGTGAGAGGGTGGTGGATGGGGTGAGCCTGGAAGCTGAGAGGGCAAAGAAAAATCGGTAGTGGGCGAAGTTGTGATTCGAGTAGGTCGAAACTGTGCGCAGAGGTGGATGACGTGGCGTAGGGCGCGTCGGGACAGTCCTAGAGTGCAGGGCTCATAACCTGTTCAAGTAATCACAACTGGAAACCTCTGGTGCCCAGTGTAAGAGACTAATATTGGAGGAATGTGACGAGACCTAAACAACAGGGTTTGTTGTAGGCTCGCACCAAGAACCAACAGAAAAGAAGAAGAGAGAAGAGAGGAAGCGGTTTAGAAGCAGGCGGGTTTAGGACTCGAAGACCCAAATGAACTAGCTTGGAGCTAGCTGGGTGATTGAGCAACGGTACTTATACTATAGTACATGAGGCTACGGCGAGGCACACATGAGGTGCGTGACATCATGGTGATGTCATAATGACACCACAGTGGAGCGGAACGTACCAGAAGAGGGGAGCAAGGCGAAGGTGAGGCGAGGTCTAGACCGGAGTCCGGACCGAGTCCGAGAGATAAGATAAGACAAGAAGATTAGATAAGATGAAAAGGAAAAGGAAAGAAAGGGAAAGAGTACGTATCGTAACACTATCCCCTCCTTAGAAATCGACTTCCAGGCGATTGAAGGTAGGGACAGTGTCGGTAAAGTTTTCCAGGGGTTTGAAGAGGGAGGAGAAAAGGGAGGAATCCATGCCACGGAGTTTTCGGGGAGCAGAGGGGTTACGACGATGGAAGTCTCTGACAGCACCAGGGGCAGACCTTAGGGCGGATTCGGGTTCCCAAGTGCGATCCTCGTCATGGTAACCCTTCCAATGGACGAGGTATTCAAGCCTGTTCCTTTTTAGGCGAGAATCAGCGATATAATCCACCTCAAACTCTTCATCGCCCTCTCGTCCCACCACCGGTCCTGGACGGGTGACAGTTTGTCCCTCCAAAGGGCCCCTGTACGGTTTGACCCGAGAGACGTTAACGACGGGGTGGATTCTGAGGGTCTTTGGAAGTTTCAGTTCCACCGCATTGGGTTTGAGCGAGACAACCTTATAGGGACCAATCCACCGTTCTGTGAGTTTTCTGGAGGGGCGACCAGAGAGGGAGATACGGGAGGTCTCCAGCCAAACCTCGTCACCAACCGAGTAGGGAGGGGCGTCAGAGCGAGATGCATCTGCAGACACCTTCATTCGTTCTGCAGCCTTGTCCAAAGCCTTCTTTGTATCTTCCAAAACCTTAGCGAGGTCAACAGCATGATCGGTAGCCGCCTCTGCTTTGGAAAGGAAGGGTTCTACGCCCATCCTGGGAACGTAGGAACGAGTAACCGAGAAGGGACTCCTGCCAGTAGACTCCTGTCGCTTGTTATTATAGGAGAACTGGGCGACCTTAAGCCAAGAGGGCCAGGAATCCTGTCGGTCGTTGACAAAGAGGCGGAGGTACTGCTGTAGGTCCTGGTTAAGGCGTTCTGTCTGACCATCTGTCTGAGGATGGAAGGCGGTAGAGAGCTTGGGTTTGACCCCAAGCATTTTGCAGAGTTCAGAGGTGAACGCACTTGCGAACTGGGGACCTCGATCAGAGATAACAGAGGAAGGTAACCCATGCTGAGTCCACACGTGGTCTCGGAAGAGCTCTGCTGTTTGAAGGGAGGAAACCTCTTTTGTGGTGGGGGCAAAGACCACCTCCTTTGAAAACCTGTCCACCACCACCATAACGTTGTCAAAGCCCTGCGCCTCTGGTAACTCCATGAAATCAACCGAGATGTCAGTCCAGGGGCGTTCTGGGACAGGATTTGGAAGGAGCTTTCCTGCGGGAGGGGTTCTAGAACTCTTAGCCATCTGGCAACGATGACATGCTGAGACATAGTCCCTAACGGTGGCCGTCATTCCTGGCCAGATATAGTTACGAGAGACGAGTTCCAGGGTCTTCTTCCAACCAGGGTGTCCTGCGACCGGGATGTCATGATGTTTCTCGAGGCAATGCATCCTGACAGCGGGCGGAACATAAACCTTCCCCTGACAGACGTACAATCCCTCCGTGAGGACAGAACCCTCTGGTTGCGGTGTTACCGAGGAGGCAGACTTTAGGGCGACGACAAGGTCAGTGTCCTCTCCTACCATCAAGGTAGCGGCCACTCTGGAGGGGTCGAGCAACGTGACCCCTTGATTATCTGACCCTTTCGGCTCATGATCCTCTCTTCTAGAAAGGGCGTCAGCCTTAGCCATTGAAGACCCGGGCTTGTACACCAGCTTATAGTTGAACCGGGAGAGGTATTGGGCCCAGCGTGCCTGGCGACGATCCAAGTTCTGTGCCTTCATGAAATACTGGAGATTTGCGTGATCAGTCCAGATCTCAAACCGATAAGGGGTGGCTTCGAGGTAGTGTCGCCACGTTTCCAGAGCACGAATTATGGCCAGCATCTCCTTGTCAAAGACCTGGTAGTTCCGTTCGGGGGGAGACATGGAATGGGAGTAAAAGGCGACGGGTCGCCAGAGGTCATCTTCACATTTCACGGAGAGGACAGCACCGGTGGCAAAGTCAGAAGCATCGGTTTCTAGGCGGAATTCTCTATCCTGATCCGGAAAAGCGAGAACAGGAGCAGTGGTGAAGGCAAGTTTTAAAGCATCGAAGGCTTGTTGTTCTCGTGCACCCCAAGTCCAGAGTTGATCTTTCCTTGTGAGATCATTGAGTGGACGAGCGATCTGAGCGAAGTCCTTGATGAAACGGCGATAGAAGTTCGCTAGCCCCAAGAAGGCTCGTACCGAGCGGACCTTCGTAGGGACCGGCCATTCTGTAATGGCTTTCACCTTGCCTTCATCCATGCTAACCCCTTCGGTTCCAACCACCATGCCTAGGAATTCCACCTGCTTCTGTTTGAAGAAGCACTTCTCCAGTTTAACGAACAGGTCGTTTTCCTCTAGCCTTCTTAACACCTCTAAGACGATCCTGTCATGCTCTTTCTCATCGTCCGTCTTGGTGAAGATCATCAGGTCGTCGATATAGACCACAAGGACGTCCTCCATGTCACCGAAGATGTCATTCATCATGTTCTGGAAGGTGGACGGTGAGTTGCAGAGGCCAAAGTACATGACCAGTGGTTCATAAGCGCCTTTGTGAGTAACGAAGGCGGCCTTCCACTCGTCTCCTTCCTTGACACGGACGTTGTTGTATCCCCATCGGAGATCCATCTTGGTGAAGAGTTTACAGCCCTTGAGCTTGTCGACGAGCTGAGAAATGAGGGGAAGAGGGTACGCGTTTTTAACCGTATGTTCGTTGAGGTAGCGGTAGTCCTGAACCATACGTTTCTTTCCATCCTTTTTAGGAACGAAGAAGACAGGAGAGGTCTGGGGTGACTTCGAAGGGCGGATGTAACCCTTACGTAGTTGGTCCTCGAGGAAGTCCGACACCTCCTTTTGTTCTTCCACAGAGAGTGGGATGAGACGACCACGCTTGGGAACGAAGGTTTCCTTAAGGTCGATGGCATGATCCCAGGGTTTACGAAGTGGCATTCTTTCCGACTCTTCCTTTGAGAACACCTTCAGGTACTGGTGATATTCCTTTGGCACGAGCTCCTCGGTAGTGCCGGCTCGAATCCTGGTGGAACGAAGCTTTGGATAGAGGTACTCCATATCCTGTGCCTCTTGTTCCTCTGCTATTCTCTCTGCTCTTGTTCTTGGAGCTAGATCATGACATTCGCGGGGACAGCGGGATAACTTCACCTGCTTGGTTTCCCAACACACTTCTGGATTGTGCTTCCGCAACCAAGTGTAGCCGAGTATGAGGGGATGCGTGCCGAGCGTGGTGACCTGAGCCCAGACAGACTCTCGGTGTCCCTGGTAGTTCATGACAAGGGAAGCAACATGCGTGATGTTCCCCGCTACGTTAGGAGTGCCATCAACGTTAAGGACAGCGACGGGTCGGCCAAGCTTGATCAGAGGAACGTCATTTTCGTCAGCCCACTTTTTGTCCAAGAAGGTGTCGTTGGCTCCTGAATCCACCAGTGCTTTTACATTCCACTCTTTTCTTCGTCCTTCTAGCACCACTTCCAACTCCAACTCTGCCTTTGGATCTGCAGTTCTTATTTTCGGGGTTTCTCTTGTCTCCTGGATAGGCGTGTTTTTATTTTTATCGCAAGAGGAATTAAGCACCGATAGTTTTACATCCGCGGCCGCGCCCACTGGGGTCGCCTCTTCAGATGGTACAGTAGTCTCCGAGTTAAATATATCCTGCTCGGTAGAGAAATCGTCAACGCCTAAGACAGAAAACTTATTATATACGTAGCCAGTGGAGACCCGATCCTCTACTGGCCGAACTCTTTTCCCTGGCTCTTCATCTCGTTGATCTGTTTATCGTAGAAGAAGGCCTGCATTTCCTCGAACGACATCTGACGGAGGGCAGTCTCTTGTGCCTCCTGCGTCACCTCCCGTATGTTGGGTCTAGCGGGACCCTTTCCCTTGGCACGGGGACAATCTCGTTTGTAATGATTTCCCTGGCAATCGAAGCACTTGATGTGGGAAGGGACGGGTCGAGGAGGGAAGCGGGCGGCGCCTATTTCCATGGGGGCGCCACGACCGGGTTGAGTGCCGGTAGGAGTAAAACGAGGGGAGTATGAGGGGCGGTTATAAGAGGAGCGGGGGGCGGGTTCGTCGGGGTAGTGATTGTAGAGTAACTTGAAGCGGTCCCTAGCAAGGGCAGCTTCTCGAAAGGCAACAGTCATCTGGAGGTAGTTACCCTGGGTATATCCCCTCCTTAGGGCCTCCTTTACGATGGCGGGATGGACGGCATTCTCTAACAGGAAGCCAGCGGTTTCGTCAGTTACCCGCCCTTGTACCTTCAGCGACTCGAACTTTGCGTAGAACTCTTCGTAGCGAGAGTTCCCTTGGCGCATAGTGCGCATCTGAGCTTTGGCCCACTCTACATCTGTTTGAGGGGCGAAGAACCTGTCAATGTCCTCGATCATTTCGGCCGTATCAGGCCATACTCCAGTGACGATTGCGAGCGAGAACTTGGCCTGAGCGAACCTTCCTGCTACAGGGCCAGTCATGCGGGACCATACCGCGGTACACTTATCTTGGGCAGTCGGCAGGGCGGACCTATTCTGTGCGACCCACACCTTCATCTTTACCCACCATTCCGAAAACTTGGCACGATCACCGGCGTACTGACCCGGGTCGGCCATTACCTCAATCCTCCTTTGAATCACGTCGGCGGGGAGGGCATTCCACTGGTTTCGCTGACCCTCAATGGTCGCGATCGTTCCTTGAGCATCTCTCAGCTCGTTGCTTAGTCGGTAGTTTTCGTCTCGAAGGGCGTCGAGAGTGTCGCGGAGCTCGGTGAGCTGGTCGTTGATGCCTTCCATAGCGATCTGGACGTTTTAGAGTGTGACGGGGGCGGAGGTTGTAGCGGGGTTGCTGTGGTTCAGCGGGGAGTGAGCAGGGGAAGACGGATTCGATGGAGAAAGGGTAAGAAGGGGGTGGAGGGAGAGTGTAGAGGTTGTGATCGAAGAGTGGAGTGAGCGAACGGCGCTCGGGGATGTACGGGACGAAGAGGTTTGGATCAGGTTCAGAGGCTGGGGGACTTGGCGAGTACACCCACGAGCCTTCGCGAAGGAAACGAGGAATGGTGACGACGGTGCGAGGGTACAACGGTGAGAAGCTAGTTCAAGTGTGACGAGACCTAAACAACAGGGTTTGTTGTAGGCTCGCACCAAGAACCAACAGAAAAGAAGAAGAGAGAAGAGAGGAAGCGGTTTAGAAGCAGGCGGGTTTAGGACTCGAAGACCCAAATGAACTAGCTTGGAGCTAGCTGGGTGATTGAGCAACGGTACTTATACTATAGTACATGAGGCTACGGCGAGGCACACATGAGGTGCGTGACATCATGGTGATGTCATAATGACACCACAGTGGAGCGGAATGTACCAGAAGAGGGGAGCAAGGCGAAGGTGAGGCGAGGTCTAGACCGGAGTCCGGACCGAGTCCGAGAGATAAGATAAGACAAGAAGATTAGATAAGATGAAAAGGAAAAGGAAAGAAAGGGAAAGAGTACGTATCGTAACAAGGAAATTGTATATAAGACATACCTGGTGCCCAGTGTAAGAGACTGAAGAAAATTTCACTGGGCACACAACTGTAAGTGCGCAATAATGATAAACAAAGGAAAACAATAAACAATCACAAAGCAAGGACACTTAGAGCGAAGTATAGTGTTCAATAGAAGTCTGTAGGGTTAGATAGTAATGTAACAAAGAAAGGAAATGGAATGGAGGTGCACAGGCACCTAAAGTGAACAGCCCAGTACCCAGTCAGTCGACGGATTGAAGCAGGTGAGCCAGTTGTGTCCTAACACCAGCGAGCATGCAGAATCCAACAGAGTAACATAAAATGAAATGGAGTTGACATTGCCAGAAGGAAAGTGGAGGGAAAGATCTACTTCTTGGGAAATGACAGCATTTGTACTACCATCAAACAAGTGGAGCAGAATTGGTGGAGAAATGGAGGAAACAGGAATAGTATATTTTTTGATTATGGATGGGTCTATGAAACAATGAGAAGAGCCAGAATCAATCAATGCAGAAACAGTATCAACAGAATAATCAAGAAGAGTTACAAATGGAAGTAAAGAGTTTGGACTAGAGAGAGCAGATGCATTGAGTCAGATGTCCAGTTGCACACAGTTGGGATCAATGCTTCCTCCAGGCTGTGAGCTCCCTGGAGGAGTGGACTAATTATCTGGCTCTGCCTTCTCCATGGGCAGAGTAGGCAGAGTTCCAGCCATAGCTGCACAGGCTTTGTCTGTGTGAGAGGTAGACTTGAGGCAGTCTTTGGCAGAGTGGCCAGCCTCACCACAGAAGAGGCAGAGGTTGTTCTTCGTCCTGTGCTGGCATTCAGTGGAGGTGAGTTTGCCATCCTTGCCCAGAAGATGGGCAATGTCAGATTTGGATGTGTTGGACTTGGGCAGATCTTTCTGTTTGCCCTTCCCTTTGGTGTCAGACTCTGGAGTGGAGGCAGAGGATGACAATTTAGACTTGTTGTTGGAGCTGGAGGACTGTGACTTGTCAGTGGCAGACTTGGTGGTGCATGAGATCTCCACTTTATGCTCCCAGTTGCATGCATCAATGGTCTGAGCAAGTTTGCAGAGTTGTGTGAGGGTAGAAGGTTTTCTGATGTGAGCAATCTCATCCTTGATGCAGTCTGGAAGTCTGCTATAAAAGCAGTGGCAGAGTGCACTGACACTGTAGTCTTTGACTTGCAAAGCCCAGCAATTGAACTCCATGACATATTTGGTAATTCAAGAGCCATCCTTCATAGTAAGGTTCTCAAGTTCTTGGACAGCATCTGCTCTGGCATCATGCAGACTGAAATTAGTTGTGAGCTCTTGTAAGAACTTGTGATAGTCATCCATCCAGAGAAGGTAGTCATAATTGTTCAGGGTTTAGTAGGTCTGGCTTGAACCAAGCCAGAGCCATACCCTTAAGGTAAGACTGAGTGAAGGTAACCTTTGCCCTGTCAGAGTGGAATGCATGGGGGCGGTCTTGAAAGTTCAGCTTGCATTGAATGAGGAACTCATGCAGTTTCTTAGGGTCAGAGCCATTGAAGGTGTCAGGCTCTTGGACTTTGGTTTTCTGAGTGGAGTCCCCAGTGTGTGAACTAGACTGCACAAGCACATGGACAGCTCTAGCAAGAGCTACAAGGGGATCCTCTGGCAGCTCAGCTGGGTCTTCAGGGATATCCCTGTCACTGCTGCCCCTGCCATTGGGATCACCATCAGGATAATCAGGGTTGGGGTTGGGTCTCAGGTGTGTCTGCTCCAAAAAGCGATTTATGGCAGTAAACAGGGCGGAAACTGCTGGAACAAGAAGATGCGCATTGTACTCAAGTCCCTCGACTTTCAACAGACTTATTCCGATGCCAGCATCTATATCTACTCCAAAAATGGTGTTACCATTATCCTTCCAGTCTTTGTCAATGATATGACTCTTGCATCGAAATCTGAAGTGCCATTGACTCCTTTGTCTCCCAGCTCAGCCAACACTTCAAAATTCGCAATCTTGGCCCTACCACTCAGCTGCTAGGCATCAAAATAGATAGGGACCGCCCCAATTGCTCGATCTCGCTCTCCCAGCGCCAATACTGCATAGATATCTTGGAGCGATTTGGAATGGCTGATTGCAAGCCCATTTTGACTCCAATGGAGCCAAATCTTCGTCCATCTTGCCAGCAAGCTCCCCAGACTCCTGAGGAAGTCGACACTATGCACAATGTCCCTTATCCCTCTGCTGTAGGTGCTCTGATGTACCTAGCCACTACCACTTGCCCAGACATCACCTACACTGTCGGAGTCCTCGCCAGATTCAACTCTAATCCAGGTTGGGCTCACTGGCTAGCTGTAAAACACCTCATGCGCTATCTCAAGGGTACCCTTGACCATTCCCTCACTTATTCCCCTGATCTTTCGACTTCTGAGCCTTTTATCACCTTCACTGATGCAGATCATGGTGGCTGCAAGGACTCTGGGCGATCTACTGGTGGATATGTGGTAAAGATGGGCACTGGGGCAGTATCTTGGTGTTCCAAGCTGCAGGGAGTGGTCACTTTGTCCACCACTGAGGCTGAGTACATGGCAGCTGTCCAAGCAGGCAAGGAAATCAAGTGGATGCAAAATCTGCTCAAAGAAATCGGTTTTTCACTTCCTGGACCATCCACCCTGCTGATGGACAACCAATCCGCAATTTCTGTGGTGAAAAATCCAGAACACCATGGGAGGATGAAGCAGTTGGACTTGTGCTACTACTGGCTCAGGGATGCGGTCCAGGACAAGCTTATTTCGCCCATTTTCATTCCTACTGCCTCCCAGGCAGCTGACCTACTCACAAAAGTGCTACCTAAGCCCAAAGTCATGGAGTTCTGCAAGGTCCTTGGAATTGGGACATCAAGGGGGAACACTTGAGTGCAGAGGTGCACATTCAGGGGGGAGTGTTCATATGTGGTGCCTGTGCACCTCATTTTCGCATTTTATTCTTTATTATGTTCTCTTCTCACTCTACAGACTTGTAGTGGACACTTAGCTTCGCTCTAAGTGTCCTTGGTTTGCTTTTATTTATTATTTACATTTGTTTATCATTCTTGTGTACTTACTGCTCTGTGCCCAGTGTTATTTTCTTCAGTCTCTTACACTGGGCACAAGGTATGTCTCCTGTAGTATTTACTGGAATATAGTCTCTTACACTGGGCACAAGGGCCTCAGTAAAGTGGATATCTGAACAATTCTGACAGATTCCTAGGCAGGCTTGAGGCCTGCACACTCCCTAATCCATTGTGCTTTTCATTTACAGGTTGAGTGACTTGCATGACTCAGTTGCATTCATTCCTATCACCCTCCTACTGCTAGAGCAACTCCCCTTGGGTTGAACTCACCCCTTCAGATCACATGTCCCTAGGCTGGAGCCCACATTCCCATACTATGTAGCAGATACCTGCTCCCCACAGCAGAGAAGGATTGGAACTGTTCAACAATGGAAGGGAGTCAACATGGATTAGCTAGCACTGCAGTGAGGTTCTCAGTGACCTCTCTCTGGGACTGAGCTCAAGTTTTTATAATGGTGTAAGTTTTTCAGAAGACAGAAAACAAGATCATACAAGTGTGAGTACAAATATACTGTTACGTCCAGGCCTACTCCAACCAACTCTGATGCTAGACAAGGTCTGGAGAAGGGTTTGGAAGCAAGTCCAACATGAAGGAACAGAACTCCAACTGGTGGAGTGTTGGCAGGAACAAAGTCCACTGAGACAAAGGTGGAGTGGAGTGAGGGTGTCAGGTTTAGCTTGTGTGCTACCCCCTTGCACAATCTCAGCCCTCATGTTTCAGAGGGAGAGTATAGACAGAAAGTTGGAGGCAACTCTGACAGACAGAAGATGGAGACAGAGGGAGTAGGAACTAAGTCAATATTTGTACTGAAGAACAGTGGAGTACAATACATGCTTTTATACCACTACAGAGGTACAGTAACTGGAATCAGAACTGACATATGGAGACTCATAAATTTTCAAGTAAAACTTCCTAGATGACAAATGAAGGGTAGATGGAGGACATATGAACAGGTAACACTGAACATCCCAAAAAGGAAACAGTCCAGGTGCTGGACCATGTGGTGTGTGTGCTGTGGAGTACCTGACTGCACACTGTCAGGGAGAAGTCCAAAGGGTAGTCACATGACTCCTCAGAGAGCAGTCCACACAGTCTGGTTGAAGAGCAGTACAAGTCCTACAGCAGTTGGAGTGGAGATAGTTTGTATACAATAGAAGGTGGGCAGAGTTGGTGCAGAGTGAGCAAATGACCAGCAGAAAAGGGTGTGGAGTTAGTGAGGACACAGGATGAATGCATGGACATGACAGTTGCAGTCCATGTCCAAGGCCAAGACAGGGATATCAGAGGAGACTTGTTTGATTTCAGACTGAAGAGGTACAGGCCAAGTATCTACAGGTTTATATACTAGAGACAAACTATAGTACAGAGACCAGTAATGCTGGTCTTGCAAAGATTGCTAATATGATGGCAATTCTCAGTAGTGAAGGCATGTAGTGTATGGAGAATATAGTCTACACATGGGAATGCAGTTAGCTTGTTGCCTCTCTTCTTAGCACTCCCACTTGTGCCTCAAGGCTCAGCTGAGCTGCACACTAGTCTCTCATTTCTTTGCTATGCCCAAACCAACTAACAACCCTCACTTAGCAGTTCAACCAGATCACCACGATGTAGCAGCAGCCCAGCTAGCTCTCTACTGGACACTAAACAATGACTTAGAAAAAGAAGAATGGGATTGCCAAATCCTCCAAGAACAACAAGAAGCTGCGGAGAAGGCAAGGCTAGAAGAAGAAGAGCAAGAGAGAGTGAGAGAAAGCACTACAGGAAGAGAAGAAGAAGTACCATTGCAAGTATGCCATAGTCCTGGCAGACCCCATCATCATCCCTTCCCAAATTGCAGCACACAGACTCCACAAAGTGGATTTTGTTGAGCTCTACTACTTCACAAGCAAAGGTCTATGTGACACAGAGCTGACCATCTGCTTAACAGACGATGATGCCTTGACCCTCCTCCAGATGGGAGATGGCCTTCACTCCTTCATACCCCTAGCATCGGCCCAAGCAAAGGGCACAGTCACCAAAGACAAAGACCTCACCTGGGAGGAATTCTCAGAGGCCACCCACAGGCTAGCCAATGCTATGAAGGAGAACAACTGGGAGGCCAACAACATCAGCAACCATGTCAAATTCTGGCTAGCACTCGAAAACCATCCCTGGAGACATGGGCATTGTGAGATTAGCAAGAGAGCCTTGCTCGTCTACCAAGCCAGAGTATGCAGAAGATGGCACGACACACTAGACACCAAACAGTCCTTCAACATCATGCACATCAACGACATACTCCTAGCCCAGATCAGAGATGAGTTAGTGCACTCAGCACAGGTCATGGAACTGGAGTCCCTGAAACAGGTCAGCCCTCCCTCTCACCTCACCATTGCACAAAGAGCAGCACCACTGACAATCACTTGCTCCTTCCCCTTTCCCCCCCCCTTTTTTTTTGTCCTCCCCCTCTAATACTGCTTCCTCATTAGCTACATGCCCTCCCCCCTCCCCCTCCCATGGCATTGGCCCCAGGCTATGACACTGAACACAGTCAATGTGCCTCCCACACCTCACCTCACCCGATTACACATTGGATCACTCTTGGGCTACACACCTTTCTGCCAGTCAATTACACATTGAACCCCAATGGCTACATGCCTTCACCCCACTACCCCACATGGCTACATGCCCACACACTTGCATACTGGGCAAAATGGCTACATGCCCCCCCCCCCCCCTCCTTTCCTACCCACAGATCACTGGCAGATATAACACCAGACTCAGCAACCAAATGACATCCAGAGCTTACCCCCAGACCAAGCGCCAACAATCCCCCACCAGTGCCCCAGGAGACTCCAACAAAAGGTACAGACCTTTTCAGACCCCAATGAGCCAGCCAGATTCAGGCCCCCTACTGGTCTGCACAGTTTGCCTCAGCAGAGAGTGTCACAACATCCCAGTCATCAAATGCCAAGCCCCCCGCACATGGGACAACAAGCATGACACCTTCTCAGAGCATGTACACAGGGTCCTCTACTCCAGGAAAGGCCTCCACCTCTGCCCAAGATGGCAATGCGAAGAAGGCTGCTCAGAGTGGCATGACTCCATGCACCTCTGCTCTGGCTGCAGACTCGCAACTCACAGCACTAGCAAATGCCCTTGAGCGCAGATGGCTCCATCCCTGCACCCCATATAAAGCAGATGCCTGGGAGCGAGCCCTTCAAGGCTTGCATTGCCCTCAGTGCTTCGCATTGATACCAGAAGGCTTATGACATAGTTTCTTAATAGATTTCCCCCCAATTTCACATACCCAATCCCCTCCTAATAAAGTTTCCATTAATACATACCAAGATAAGTTCGAAGAAATTGTTAATAAAGAGATAACCAAAGGGAGGTTCATTGGCCCTTTTGGTTTTAATGAACTGCAGTCCTTGATCAGACCTTTCCAATCCTCACTGCTAGCCCTGATCCTAAAGCCAGATAAACCAGGCAAATTTCGACTAATTCAGAATTTTTCTTTCCCCCTGTCACTGACGCCACACCACCCTAACCCCTCCATCAATTCTTCCATATCCACAGAAAACTTCCCATGCACATGGGGCAAATTCTCCATCATATTCCTACTGGTCTCCAGACTCCCACCAGGGTCTGAAACAGCCACACGTGATGTAGCAGAAGCTTATCGAACCATCCCCCTCCACCCATCCCAATGGCCAGCAGCTGTAGTGAGGATCTCCGACATGCAGGCATGCATAGGCACGTGCCTAGCCTTTGGTGCTTCACCCTTGGCAGGCATGTATGGAAGGATAGCAGACATGGAAGTTGAGATTTTTAGGAGCCAGGGTATTGGCCCACTCAACAAATGGGTAGATGACCATTTCTTTGTCAGAATACAAAAACAGTACCTACAAGAATACAATGCCTCCAGACAACAATGGAACACACAGATAGCCCCAGCTGGCCTTCAGCAATCAGGCAGCAGAGTCTTCTTCAAAGGTGTCATGCATGAAGATGGATCCTTCGAAGAGTTCAATGAAGACTGCTGCCACCCCTTAACCAATCACTTGGCCAACACCCCTAGATCTAAGCACAATGCAGCCTTCACATACAATTTCGACGACATTGACGTGATTCTCTAGAGAACTCAGCATTCCCTGGGAGGCAGAAAAAGATCAGAGCTTCCAACACTCCATGATATACATCAGTTTCCTATGGGATCTACAGCACTGGGTGGTGACCTTGAGCAAAAACAAGACTACCAAATATCTACAAGCCATTCATGAATGGCACAAATGACAGGTACACATGCTACAAGATGTACAGGAGCTGTACAGCAAGCTTCTGCCTGCCTCCTCCTTGCTTCCTCAAGGATGCATGTACCTAACCAGCTTGGAGTGCATGATCACAGTTTGCTCACTGAAGCCTTTCTTACCTCACAGGCCAGACAAACACTGCCAAACAGACCTCGAATGGTGGACAAGCGCACTGCAGGAAGGGAAAGTCCAATGCCCACTGCTTCCCCCTCCCACCCAATGTGAGTCAAAGTGTGGAAAGCTGGTATAAACAAACCAAAACCAACACAAAAGACAAATGATGTGTGAGTGGTGGTGTGCCTCTGCAGAACCTGGAGTGCAGAAAAACCTGATGTGGGGGGGGGGACTTCAAGTAGAGTGCTCCTGGCACAAGTCATTGACAAGTTACACAGGAGTAGATGAATGGATGATGACTGGAAGGGAGATGCTGAATAGAGTGAAGGTATTCAGCCGAAAGTACTCTGGTGTGATGATCTTTAGGATGTGCTCCTGGTGCAAGTCGATGTTGAGTTACACAGGAGTGGATGGATGACTAAGCAGATGTGCTAACAAAGCACAGATGATACTTCAGATAATGAATGAAGGTAGATAGACCCTTAATGGAGCCTCAACTACCTAGGATGATGAATGGGGACAGTTAGACTCTTCTGAATGAGCCTTGACTGTCGATGACGAGATAGGCACTGAACCGACTGCTGAGTGAATGGCTTCTGGTTCACTTGGGGTGTAGCTAAGTACATGGGGGTTTATATACTGTGGGGGGAGCACAGCTTGTGACAAACAAGGCACAAACACTTGGTAAGTAATGAGTAAGGACTGGGTAATCATGATGAGTAAGTGAGAAATGAAAAGTAAGCAAGCAAAGAAGATTGGTAAGTATTGGCAATGAACGAGTCAAGGACAGTCAAAATATCACAAAATGAGTCAAATGGAGTCAGAAACTGAGTAAGCGCACTGATATCACATTAGGGGGTGGCAATGCAAGTCAGATCTCAGCAGAGACATCTCTAGATCCAAAGATGGCATGACAGACGGACAGTGTTTCCAGATAAGGAAGTATTAATTCCAGAATTGAAGGGCATGAGTCAGGCATCAAAGGGGGCTAGGGTGTTAGGGGTCTGTGGGGCAATGGGAGCATAAGTGATCACATCTCCCACCCTTCCATTCTCTCAGCAAAGTTAACAAAAACTTCATGAACGGGGCTCTGATGGAGGAGGAGAAGGGGGGATGTCTTCTGCTGGATCTTGCAGTAGGAAGGCAAGATGCATGTCATACTCATCATGGATGCGATCAGGGAGGCTGGAGAACAGTAGATTATGCTGCAGCTGTCACAATGTGGGAAGAATGATGGACAAGACTGGAATAAAGACAGTGCAGTGAGCAGGGAGGAACAATCCATATGCTTCATCAACTGGGGAGACTGAAATGACCACATAAGACCTTTCTAACTGAGTGACAGACCTGAGGTGACCAAAGAACATCCTTCTGGAAGTCATACTGACAAGGAGAACATGCTGACCAAGCTGCATGGGATGAGATGGGGCTGACAATGATGGGATGAACCAGGGGGCTTCAGGATAGAAGCTGGTGGGAATGCCTGGCAGATATACATAGCCACTGTCTCTGGAAAATGAGACAAGTGAGACAATCAACAAAGAGGCAGCCATGATTGATGGACTTAGCAAAATGAGTGTCTGATGGATGGAGTGCTGTAGAAATGTGTAGGGTGCAAGGATCCTCTCCAAATTTGGAAGGCAGAATCGCATGGCTGAGCACTTTAAGTGAGTGTGAGAATGGAGTCAATATCTTTGGAAATGGTGGAGATATGATGAAAACCAGAATGCCATACACAGGCACTAAAAACCTTTAATGCATGCTTAACTTGCTTCCTCTTTTCTCTTTATCACTGATGACTCATTCTTGTGTGAAGGATGGCTGCTCACATCTGGCAGTCTTTCTACACATGAGGCCTTTAGTCTTCATCTGCATGGCATGGGCATTGTGTGCAACCCGTCGACGAGTTAGGCAGAGTCAGCTGTAACCATGTCCACAACACCTTTGGTGTGTGACACTGAGTAGACCTCCAAGCATTTTCAGATGCTAGCTCTGGTTTCAGCATTGGAATCATCATCAGAAAAAAATGGAGGGCCTGGCACCTCATCCCAGGCTGGAAATCAGCAGGATCCAAATGTAACATCAGCTGGGCAGAAGCCATTGGCTTCGAATTCCTCATCAGCATGATCAACACAATCCTATCCTCCCCAACCCACATCATCATATACAGCGACAACACTGGCATCATGGAAGGGTGGTGGACAGGCAGACACTGGAACAGAGAAGTCAATGAAATCTTCAAGCATATACACAATCTCATCCATGACTCCAGCTCTAACCTGCTTAGCATCCAAACAGTGTATGTTCAAAGTGGTGACAACCCAGCAGGCCAGCCATCAAGAGGCATCTATGGAGACCCTAGACATATCCTCCCTCCTCTCCCCATCCCTAGCTACCTTTGCCAATTTGTTGTCAACTTTGATGCCCCTATCCTACCAGCTGAACAATGAGTGTGCCAAGAAGGCTACTATGCACTCCAACCTGCCCAGGCCATCAACTGTATCATGAGACAGCATGAGGCAGAGAGGAATCTCTCCTCCCACTGACAGCTCATCAATGAACTTGTCAAAAAAGCCATCACACACCTCGAATAACAAGGCAGATAAGTTCAACACACTGCTAAATGACACAGACCCCACACAGACATCTGCCCCAAGGCCATATCACCCCCACCTCACCCCAGCCCCCTCATCCCTCAGGCCACATCCACATTGTCTCACCAGAGATAGGCTACTCAGCTGGTGCCCGGCCTCCTCAACACCAGAAGCAGCATCCTCTGCACAACTCTCAGCAGAGATCATACACCAAATAACAAGCATAATCAGCGCTTCTTGGACAGAAGCTACCAAAGAACTCTACAGGACAAGCCTACTAGTCTACCATGTTTTCTGTGACATGGACAACATTCCAGACAGCGCTAGGTGTCTGATTTCATCAGACTTACTCTCAGCATTCCTAGTGAGCTGCACCAGAGCTCACTCAGGTTCCACCCCTGTGAACTATGCAGCAGGTATCTGAGCATGGCACATTGTGCACAGATGCACCTGGGACATCAACAAAAGAGAGTACAAAGCCATCCTAGAGGGCGCCACAAGGCTAGCTCCTGCCTCCCCTAAACGTCCCTGCAGAGCTCCATTCACCACAGACACCCTTGAACTTCTCCATGGCATTTTAAACAAAGATGACCCATGTGATGCAGCAACATATGCATGCATAGTAATAACATTCCACTGCATCACCAGACTAGGAGAATTCACTGTACCCTCCATCAGAAGTTTTGATCTGACAAAACACATATCCAGAGCAAGTTACTGTCTTGTGCACAATCATCAAGGCCTCCCAGTAATGGTTTTCAACCTCCCAGCCACAAAGTGCTCAATCAAAGGCAAGATGGTTCAATGTGCCCCTCAAGACAACCCCATCACAGACCCCATGCAAGCCCTACAAAATCACATCCACTTAAACCCAGCTACCAATGATGCACACCTCTTCACCTGGAAACACCCCATTCACAGCATCAGACCCCTATCCAAGGCCAAAGTAACTAGAACAATAGCAAAAGTAGCCAAATCCCACCCAGGTCTGCCAAATCTCAAGGGCCACAGCCTTCGCATCAGAGGCATGCTCTTCTACCTACTGAATGGAGTCCCTTTCGATGTTGTGAAGACCATGGGTCGCTGGTCAGGGGATTCCTTCACCATCTACCTTAGACACCACACTCTGGTGCTTGCTCCTTTCCTACAATCCAAACCAGAGCTACTCAATGCCCTCAAAGGATACATACTCCCCCCAGTACAGTAGGAAGTGAGTCCACAGCTCCTTTCTCCCAGGCCTCGAGCTTCACTGGATGCATCACTGACTCCTTATGATATGGGTTTCACAGCTCAGCTTGATGACTCGGGTCTTGGCTTCAGGCCAGAAAACCTACTGGTTTTCACCCAGTCCCTTTCAAGCAGCACCCCTAGTGATATCATACTTCACTGAATACCTTTAGATTATCTCCCTTGATCTCTGTACATTCCTTCCCCCTAGCTAACTAGTCAAACACGTAGATTGGTAAGAACAGTATCAGTAATGTATGACCAAGACAGCTGGAGACCAGGACAGAGAACAAGGGTGGACCAGGGATGAGGCCAGGTCAGGCTCAACTGAAATAACACACACTGCAAAGCAGTGCTAACCATGCTAGACTAACTGGAGGTAATGGATTGGCAAGGCCAAGACTGGACTGAGTGAGAGCAAGTCCAAGTCCAGCTGGGGTTGGGGCACAGCTATGACATTTATAACAAGTGGAGGTGTGTTGATGCCAATTACATCTTACTGCTAAACAGCTCATGAACTCACAGAATCCTATAGCAAAAACCTTGTCATCAAGATCCTCAACTTGAGAAGGATGTTGCAAATGAGGATCTTTGTTATCATCATCACATGGTGGTTGAAGTTCAGCACACTCATCTACAATGTTGGTCATTTCATGAAGCTGACATTGAATGGTGTCTTCCAACCAACAAATGATGGAAGATTTAAATGCAACATCATCATCCATTCTCACCCTCAGGTGATCCAGACTGGGATTCCCCACCAGCCACACCAACATATGACAATGTAATGTCCCTTGACCCTTAGCTTCCACCATTCCATAGTATGCTGTACATTTCCCAAATAATCCATGCCATCAGTTGTAATGAAGAATGACATCTACAAATCCCTGGATTTGTTCATGAAAGGCAATGGAAGCAGCAGCAGGATGCAATGCCACAAAATCCACTCACTGATAACAAGACATCATCCCCCACTCCCCATCCCCAAGTCTGCCAAAATGTGCAACAAGGATGTTGGTCAAATCATGTGGATTAAGCATAATGAAGAAGGCAGGTGTTCCAAACATCCACATCAATGACCTGATTTTGTTTCAACAACAATGTTTGTACCCAGCACTTCCACATAACTTCATGGAAATCACTGTCAATTCCTGAAACAAGTGCATCACCCTTTTCTTGTCAGCAGAGACTACCTTTGGATGGGATGCTGTCAGACACTTTTTGGCAAATGCATTGATGGTAACTGACAATTCACATAATTCTGATGCAAGGTCATCACAACAGGAGGATTTGATAGAAAAAGTTATGTTTTCTCCAGCATCATGCTTCTGAATGATATTCCAACAAACAAAGGAAAAGGTGGGGTCTGCTACAAAAGGGGAGTCTACTTGTTTCAATAAGTTTTTCAACTGACACTCAAAAGAAATTCATTGGTTCTTTGATCTCTCTGGCATGTTGAAACTGCCAGTACCCCACAGATCCAGATGAGGAAATAAAACATTCATCAGAAGGGCTCTGTATTGGCAACCAACTCAGATCCTGTTGAGTTACTCAAGAATTGGCCATGATGAAGCATGTGTGTCATTGCCTGCACCTTCATGCTCTGGCAACTTTGAGAAGAATGATCTCCCATGGTGTATGCTACATTCTCCATCACAAAATCACCACCCAAATCATCCCAAGTTTCTCTGTCCACATTCAGATGTGGTACCAAAGACAGAAAATGAGTAATTTGCATGCCCTCAACTGGAAAAGCATCACCACTCCCAACAAGAAGGTTGTCCAAGTCCTCACAATCAAATCTTACACCTGAAAGTTTGTACCATGGATTCTCAGCAATAAGAAACTTAATCATAACCTCTACCTTCATTCTCAATACAAGCATGGGAGGAAAGTGCATGATAGACTCCTTACTAGGTTTAAATTTTCTGCCACAGAAATCCACACAAAGAGTGTCCCTGACCTCCTTGGGGGCAGGTGGCAGCACATGACATAAACCTGCCACATCCTGGGGTAAAACAACCATGTTACCTCTAGAAAACTTCTGACTGGTTTCCTCTGGCAGCTGTGCACCTTGCAACATTTTTCACATAATGTACCTACATTGTACCATATGACAGGGCCAGCGGAGGCTGACAATTGGTCATGTCCCATGGGCCAGCAGAGGTCAAGCCCTACATTGAGTCATCCCCCTGCTGTATGGACCAGCCCAGCTTCTATTATCAAATAACACATGAGTAGGCCACAATCAAATTGTCCCTGTAGTACCTGGAGTAGCCTAGTGTGAGATGTCACCTATCCAGTGGCATGCTGCAGCATATGTAGATCAGCACTGGAAGTTGGCACAAGACCTCAGCATGCATCAGGATAGCTCAGCAGTGTAGTGTTGTATGATTTCAGAGCACTCCAGGGCATACCATGGCCCTCTGGGGTGAGCTGTGGCATATCTTCCTAAGTGAGCTGTGGCAAGCCAGCCACTCTGGAGCAGGACATGGCCCTCTGGAATAAGCTGTGGCATATGTTCCAAACCAAGGTGTGGCATGGCAGACACTCTGGCACAAATTGAAAAGCAAACTGTGGCACATGTGCCAGAGCATATCATAGCATTTCAGAGCACTTTGGAGCATGCAATGGCCCTCCAGGGTAAGCTTTTTGCATATGTTCTGAAGCAAACTGCAGCATGCCAGCCACTCTGGAGCAAGGAGCAAATATTACCAGCATACCCAGCATGCCTACCCCCTGCAGATACTACCAGAATTGGCATAGCTTAAAAGGTTGGTATTCAGTATCACAAACTGGGATGCAGCACCATGTATTCAGAAGCAGTAGCAGCTGGCAGATATGGCATTCTGCATTATGGCACACTGCAGCATGCAGCATAATTCATGGGGAAGTAGTGGCAACATGTACTGCAGCATGTGGCAGCACCTGCTCCATAAGTCTCCGAAGGGTCACAGCAGCCAGCAGGGATTGCTCAGCACACTCTGGCAATGTGGCCAAGTTGGCTAGACATTACAGGGATGTGTGGCAGCTGGCAGCATGGGGATGGCATACAGTGGCAAACACCTGATTGGCTTATGATCCATGTCAAAGCTGCATATGTGGCATGGATGGTTCTGCATATGGCAGCACATGGTTAGATGCAGAGGGATAAACCAGCAGTTCTCGGCAGCCAGTGGCATTGGCCCAACATATGGTGGCACACATCAGGATTGAGTAGGATTCATGTCAGTGCTTGGCATCCAGCATGGATAGTTCTGTATACAGCAGTACATAGCTAGGGTACTATAGGTATGGACATGAAGCATAGCACAAATTGTTGGTATACTGCATATCTTACCACCAGCATAAGATCATAACCTATACTTCATAAGATCACAGAAGGGTGGCTAGTAATGTTGTATTTATGTCATAGATTTCATTCAAACTGGGATTGTGCCAATCAATACTGGACGCCCTGGGCATTAAATAATGACCAATACAATACAACACAAGATGCCATGGGTGATTTACATGCCAGCGAGAGCCTGCCACACCAACAGAACATGCATCCAATTGCTTCGAGGGACTCCAAGCCAGTTGTGAATATTATCCCACATGTAGAATGCCAATGAGCAACAGTTGCTGCTCACATCATTCACACCATGCTGCAAACGCCAGCTGGAAAAGGCTACAACAGTGCCAGGCCAGTAATCAAATTGAAGACCAAGAGAGGGAATGTCCAGAACGCATTCGGAATAATTGCCAACACTAATGAGCATGTTGTACCAGTCGGCACAGGATTGTGGGTCACGATGGAGGGGAGCAGACCTGTTAGCAATCATGGAGATGTTGGTATAAACCATTGGCCAATGTCAGAGTGCTGCCACCATTTCGGGATCATTTGTGGCAGACCACTCAGACAGCTGCTGCATGGCTTGGCAACCAGCATTGTACAAGGGAGGGTGCATAATTGAGAGTGAAGCAGAGAGAATTGCCAATGGTGTTTGGACAGCATGGATCCATTGCCAAGCAGTGGGAGTCACAAGGTCAGCAGATATGGAAGGCTGGTGTGCCTGAGTCTACAATGTTAGAAATAAGTATTTTGAGATAAAGCACTAGGATGATGCACACTGCATGACCAAGTTGATGCTGGGCTGGCAAAAGCTCTAAGCAGCCAGCCAGCAAATGGTGATCCACCTGAAAGTAATCAGGTGATGTTCGCCAGGAACCATCAGATATACTTCAAGTCAACATAGTGGAAAGTGGGGGAATAGCTCCCACCATCTGGTCCTTGGTAGGGTTGTGAACTGAGGACAGCAGGATGCATCACAATGCCTACCTGCATTGATTGGGACATTGCACTGGGTAGATACCACAAAGCAATTGCATCCCCTTCACCCAGAATGATTGCAGGAACATCCAAATAACCACTCAGATATGGTAGGTGAGCAGAAAGGATATGGGCCTCCCAGTTCAAATTGAAACCTGTTTCTCGAGGCGATAGACTTTCCAACAGCCTTATTAATTCAATGCTGGAGGGAACTGCAATAAATGTTAGTGGGACATGTGGCACTGCTATTAAAATGGCATATGGGGATCGCGATAGGCCTGGGCCAGTGTTGCCACCATTTGATTGAGCACAATACACGTCTGGACCTTGAATTCCAGAGGTTGTGGTGGGACAGCAGTAGTGCAAGGGTGTGTCTCATGGAGAACTCGGCAGCACATGTACTCTGCAAGCTGGTCAGAAAGTAGATAGTTGGATGGAAATGAGCCAGTACCAGACATTTCTGCTGTGATCAGGTTTGAGAAGCTGGGGAAATCCACTGGCCTCAAGTGGGATATCATCCAGAGACACAAGGAACACATGTGGCATGGATCCCCCCAGCTGCGGCAATTGTGCAGCCAATATTGATGGCAGTGGTAGTGACTAATGCAGCAACATTGAACTAAATGTGGCATAGAAGCTCTCTGCAGCAACAAGACTACAGGCTCATTGGCATTCCAGGATGCGGCCTGGCTGGAACAAAACCTTGAACAGCTGAGGATGCCACTGGAGTATACATTACTGAAGATATTAGCCCCTTCCTCATGTTTGAATTGGGGGTTGCACATTTCTGATACTGCTGGCAACATGAATCAAGGTCCAGATTACCAGCCTGTTTCACCAGTGGCATCATTGAATGGGCAGTTGTTGAGCACCAAGCTGGAGATGGTTCAATGGCACTGGCACATCATGGATATGTGACTGTAAACCTGGTGGATGGCTTTATAGACTGCCAGCCCCAAAATGATGCTGACATGATTGGGGCCACAGGGAGTTGAGTACACAAAAGACCCATTGATCATGGGAATGCCCCTATACATTTTCCAGCATTGATTCTGATACAGTGAAGCTACCAGCCTCAAAGGAAACTCATTATAGATGGTTGATAATATGTACACCTGCTGTATATTCATTCCCGCACCTTTGACACTGACTCCACCCATGCAACCTGTAATGCAAGTTTAGATTGGGTAATGGCTTCCAGTGATGACATCCACTCCTGTGAATGTAAGATTAACTTGGAAAGATACAATAACTCCTGATTGATATCCTTCAAGCCTTCTGTGCACATCACATGTAGTGCAGTGCATTTGGCAGTGGGCGATGGATGCGAATTAATAAGCAGTGGTAGCGAAATGCTGCCATTCTGATACCATGGGTGAGTTGAAAGCAGGCAAAAGAGTGCCACCACTTACCGATACTCCTGCAAAAAATTCTGCAGCTTTGGCAATTACATCCTGCAGCAGTCTCCTCTCATATCCCAATTCCACCTTGCTGCTGTTGTTCTGCCACCATGCATGGGCCATGGTAGTGGCCAGTTTGACACAGCACTCCTTAATCCTTGTGATGCGGGGATTCAAGCTTTTGATAAAAGCTAAAATGTCATGGGGACTCTGTTTGCTGTCATTGAGGTATGTTAACAGCTGGTCAGCTGTGAGCAGCACGATAAGTGTGATGGGATGGCGAGATGCCACACCCATCAGATGCTCCATTGTACCCTGTACCACTATCAAACATGGCACCACCAGAGGAACAGTGGCTTACCACTTCTGCCAGGAAATATTGATACCAACTGGTGTGCCAGTATTCAGACCAATCCAGCTTCTTCATGGCAGTGACAAGGTGACAAAACCTCATTCCCATGGAGAGTTCGGCCACAGTGAATGTTGAGGACATGACTTACCAGCATGAAAGAAGAGATGTCATACTATATAAGTGTTGGCCAACTTTCCCATGGCTTTGCATGTTGGCATGCATTTGCCATCAAGGCAGTAATCATTAGCAAATGCTAGCCTTGCATTCAACTACACCAACTAATATATGATTGATAATCCCAGCATCATTTGGGAGACCTCAAAAATGATTTCATTGCAGACAGCTAGCAGTCTCTAGATGGAAATGGTTCACAGAAGACATGCTAATCTGCCATACATCTGGCATTGGCATGTGGCATAGCATGCTGGCCCAGCCTGTCCCTTTGCCAATGTGGCAGCCTTTCTGCTGGTCCAAAATCTTACCTTGTTTTCAAAAAAGTTTTTAGTCCACTGCTGCTCGCATTTCAACAGCTGAACCTCCTCCTTCCACCTATCCCACAGCACTCTCATCTGGAGCCAATTGACCCTGTAAACTAGAGAAAATGATAAGTAAATCTCAGATGCTGCTGCGGTGTGATTGCTCCTCTCACATTCTGACATCCAATCATTAGTGGCCATGTCCCTTGGTACATCCATGGTCCAGATCCAAGGTAGGGTATCGTCTCTGTGACCTCTGGCATTTGGGTCAGATACTGCCATGCTGATAGTTAGGTTGGAGTCATTCAACTCTTTGTATCGCTCCAGGATATCTGGCCTGGCCCCTAACCTGCCCATTTGGATGCGGCACTGGTGGTACACAGTGGCATGATGTTGCATGGCTGCATCAGCATTGGCCACCCTTCCCCAGGCACATGTGGCCATGTGGTAATTACTTCCATGGCAAATGTCGGTTCAAAAGATGACCACCTTCTCTGCAAGCATAAGCCACAGTTCATGAAGACAATCATTGGCCTGTCCTTGCCACAGTTGCAGCTCCAATAGTGTCACATACCCAAGGCCAGATCATTCAAAATGATCTTTGCCAACATTGGATGGCAGCAGCAGTGCAATGGTTTCTGGATCATGTGGGTGAGATGACTGGCACAGCTTGGCATCCTTGAATCTGTCCCCAAATAGTTTTTCAGCAGTGTCGAAAATGCCATGGATATGGGACTGGAGACGATCACAGCAACGTGCAATGCTGAGAATTTGAGCTTCTGTTGCTCTTGAGGTGATTTGCCAGCATGCCACTGCAAGCTGGATTTGTGCTTCCTCGATCTTCAATGCCTTGGCAATCCAGGTCACAATACCCTGTGAATGTCCCGGCTGGGGGATGGCCAGTAAATCTATCTCAATTGCCTTTGCAGAGGGAGCTTCAATACCACTCAGCACAAATGCTGTCCAGGATAACCTTCAATACCTACCTTTCTGCAGCCTGACCTCATATATATCCATGGCCTGCAGCCTTGACAGCCTGTTTTCCATTGCCACTGCTGCCTCTTCCCCCCATGATTGGCTGATTGCTGGTGGGACATTACGATTCAAATCTGCAAACCTGCCGTCCACCACTAAATATGATTCCTCAGCAACCTTGAGTTTCCGCTTGAGTCTTATTGCTGTAGCCTGTTAGCCATGCAACCATGTCTGATAGAAGCACTAGACTTATGCATTCTGACCATTTTCAGGAAATTGCTATCATTCATTTGGAAATCAAGTACCTCCTGCCAATGGGGAGTAGCCATGCCTCTAGCAGATGGGGAAATGATATTCAGGGAGGACCACAAGGTTTCCATGATCTCCCCATCCACCCAGCCAGCACCCACAATGAAATTGGGAGCATATTGTGCAAAGCATTCTGTGTGGTGGCCATGAACATGCCACAACCCAATGCCAGGGCAGATCTGCATGCCATCTGGCATGGATATATAGGCATTGGCATGTAGCTGTCATTCTAAACCTTTGCTATACTGGCAGTTAATATCATAGAAATGTATCACTTGCTGGCCAGGGACTGTGCCATGCCTGATGGCATGCACAAGCACATAGTCCATGTTAACCTGCCTGTGATGCTGATGTCAATATTGGCATATATTGTTACAAGGTTATTCATACTGTTCACCCTTCTGAAAGTTGACCATTGCATGCAGCACAAAACAGCCATGCTGCACACAAGCACATCCACCTATTCCTGTAGATGCGAGCTGCTGCCGGTTGGCATTTGCCTGATTAACTGCCTGATGATTGCTGCAATCCGAGATCTTGCAGTGTGATCAGTGCATTAGGTAATACATTCCTACACATCACTCACCTCAACCACATTTTTAGTGCCACTCAAATATTCCTTGTATGGCTGTGATGCGACCATGTACCCCTTGCCATCCATCAACCAGGCTTCACTGCCAGCATCCTTTGGATGCATATGCTCTGCCTTGAAATTCCCATCCATGACCAAGCTTCTTGCCAGTGTCCAACTGGATTACACAGTGTATAAATGAATAGCAGTGTTCATGGTATCACTCACTGGGAATAATCTGTTGCATCTGCTGAAATGTTGATGCCAGGTTGGGGACATGCCAGACAGAATAACACTAATTCCCCTGGGCTGGCATCCTCTGCACTCATGTGGGATCCCTGCCATTTCAGTAGTTTCAGGAGCTGCCACATCCTAGCAACTCTCAGCAGTTCCCTGTACCTATCCTATTATCCAGCTAAGAGTCATGTTGCAGTGAGACAATTCAACAAATAGGATGCACTGGCACCAGATGAGGAAAGGCATTGGAGGTTATGTGGTGAAGTTTGCTGTAGAAATTCATTGCTGAGGTACCACATTCCACATTGTCCCAAACGAAGTCATCAAGTACTTGGAAGGTAAATGCAGTCCTTGTGGCCTTTGTGGTAGCAGGAAACATCCCAGCCTGCATCAGTTGTATGTGTGAATCCTCTGCCCCAGGGCATCTACAATACTGCACATTGCAGTAGTGTATTCCATTGGTGTGCACAACAATTAGACAGCTTCAGTTCTTTGGGGCCTGCAGATTCAGTGGGCAACCATCTTGATCCACATCCTCCCAATCATCTTCCTCCTCAGTTGTGACTTCATCATTTGAACAACCACTGGCTGGGCAGTGCTTCCCACCATGCCCAACATGCAGTACCAAACCAGCCTGAATGGTAAATACAGGAATGACCCTCATGAATGAGGTGCTTACCAGCTGCAGGGATGATTCCTCAAAGAATGTTCCATTCCATTGTTCCACCCTGTGGAATGGCTGGCACTTGTGTTCTGCACAGCAACACATGGTGCAGAAGACTGGCCGATGGGCACACTCAGTGCACCAGGAAATGCCATCCATTCCACACAGGATACAATCCCTTGGCTCAGGTGGGGCCTCCATGTCCAACAGGATGGCTAGATAATGCTGTTGGTGTGGCAACCACTGCTGCAGATAACTATTCTACAATTGTGGACACTGTCATTGCAGGTTTGTTGGGCAATGTGGCATTCCACACACCTGACTTTTCCAAGGTTTAGAAGGTGTTGCAGGCAATTCATCATTATTGCAAGGCAGTTGTACACCCTCATCATCCAACAGGCAGTCTGGGTGATCCAGGATAACAGAGCCAGGCTGCACAGGAGGCTGAGTTGCATGGCCTGGCACCCGCTTTCTGGGTGCTACTTTTACCATCTTATCCCTATATCCTCAGGTGGTTTTCACTCTTTGCCAGGTCACCTGGGTCACTCTTGTAGTGGGTCCTGCTGGTGCAATCTTTGACTTCCCCATGATGAATGTTGCAATGCAGAAGGGTTTTGATTGCAACAAATACATGCAGCAGACATGTGCTAGCAAGGTCTGACCACCAACTATGGTCATGCTGTCTTAGGATCCGGCACATGATTTCAGTGCTGGCACCAGCACATTGCCCAGAGATCAATGAAATGAATGAGCACTTGCAAAACCCCTTGTCCTACATCATACCCATAGTGCCTATACCATCCACAGCATCTCAATGCACATTGCCCAATTACCAAATATCTCAGATCCAAGAAGTCTGAGAGGCACCACCTTTGCATGTGGCTCAGGGATGGAAATCTCATGATTGACTAACAACCTTAGCCATGTTGGGAAACTGTCCAATCAACTGGCATGCAAGAATGAACTAGACACCAGAATGTAACCTTCATTGACATGGGAGAATGCTGGAAAAGTCTATTCTCTTCAACAGACATCATACAAGCTGTCCCCCAAAAATTTGCACACAAGCACCTCCATCCTCAATGGCATCCAGTGACTATGAAAGTGAGTCTTTCTCCCATGACACTGAACCCTCCCCACCACAAAAGGGGACCAGTCTTCAGCCAGCCGAAATTGAGATTCTAGAGGCTGAGCTAGAGTCATGGAAAAATGCTGACCAAAACAAGAGGAGCTCCATCATGTTAACCCTCAGAAACAAGATAAAGAACCTTGATGCGAATGTGACACTGAAAACACATGAATGGGTTCGGAAGAAGAAGGTATGCCACACTTGCCATTGATGACCTGGCATGTCCTTACCATTTCCAGGCAATTCAGACTTGGTTGTACAACCACGGCTGGAGCCATAGTTGATGAGCTCTAATCAAATATGGTGGTGGTTGGACACTGAGGAAGGTGGTCATGCACCATCAAAAGAAATCAATCAACAAAGTGTTGGAAGAAGCTGGGATCAAGCAGGGATCTGCAGAAATGATCAAGTCTTATCAGAAGGCCATCGACACCATCATGAAGTCCCTTACTGCTGAGGAGATACAAGAGGCAGAGGCATTGGCCATAGAATGGAATGAGCAGCAGCCACCTCAGGATGTTCAGTCAGAGTACATACCATTTGGAAATGCTGCCTGTCACTCACAAGAAACAGAACTGCAGAGAAGAAAGGCCATAAATATGCCAAGGAATTTGCTAAGGAAATGTGGAAGCGGTGTGGTGCCAGGGTGGTAGTGATGGTGGCATGGGAAGATGCAAATGGAGAGGTGATAGTTGGAGGGTGAGGAATTTGTTCTTTGTGCAGATGAGTACTGCCAGATTTTGACCAACTCCTCCAGACATGATTTCAACGTTGAATTGGGTAATGGCAAATTATTTGAGGATTTGGATGAGTGTGTCAAGTACGGGTTTTCCGGGTTGAGGCTGGACCGGAGACTGAAGCAGGCGCAAGGCCAAGGGGTCAGATTCAGGAGGTGAGTCGAAGATACAGATAGTTGGACTGATTGGACTTAGTGACTGAGGGTACAGCACTATTCCCTTGCGTGGGCCTCAGTCCGAGTCCGAGGCCAAGACGGAGTTATCAGAGGTAACTTAGTTGATTTCAGACTGAGGTCTACAGGCCAAGTATCTACGAGCTTATATACTAGAAACAACTACAGTACAGAGACCGGTAATGCCGGTCTCGCAAGGATTGCTAAGACGATTGGTAAGACAAGGATTACTAACATATGACTAAGGTAGCGGAGACCAGGACAGAGTGGACCGGGGACAAGACCGGGCGAGGACCTAACCGAAGTGACAGGCACTGCAAAGCAGTGTCTACCGCACTATACCAACTGGAGATACAGGATTGGCGAGGCCAAGGCTGGACTGAGTGAGCACGAGGCCGAGTCCAGCCAGAGTCGAGGCATGACTATGACAGAGTGCCAGGATAAATTTGTAAAGTATGCATGAACGGCATTTGGAAATGGCAGCACCAATGCTGAGTCATTAGATGAAGATGCTGCTCCATGGTCATGGTGGAGAAAGAGCAACAGGAAACCTAAAACCGTCCTGCTGGTCAGCGACAATGGCATGCCATACATCCCCAACATATTGGATATGCAGGCACCAAAGTTGAAGGATATCATGTGGATGTTTGTGACATTTCACTATCATATGTAAAACAATAGGAGAAATACTGTTCATTGACATGCATTACAGGGAAGGCCTGTGGGAATTCACAGGTGACTGTTCCATGGAGCACAATAATGACCAACACTGCACTTTATATTGCACCACAGTTTCTGCCACCTGAGGTTCCCTTCAAAGAGCTGAGCCGACTTACCCAGGATGAGTTGACAGCAGTCTTGGAATGGTGGCAAGAGCGAAAAGAGTGGCATCCCAACAATATATTCAGCTTCAAGAAGTGGAGAGATGCAGGAGGGTCCCTCTGAATGCCAGTGGCAGTGGCTGACAGCAGTGGAGTGAGGATGGGTGCAATGCAGGATTTGGATCGGACCCCAGACCACTCAGAAGGCAAAAGGACAATGGATAAAATGATGTGGGGTAGGAGGAAGCAGTGATGGCAAACAGGTATGAAGGAATGCATCCAGAACTTAAATGTCTGGCAATATTATCTAATGGGGAACAAAGTTGTAGGGTCTGATTCTGATGATGAATCCAATCGCCAACAAATACCACCAACATTGCCATCAAACAGAAATGATGGTACATGCACAAGCATGGTGTATGAAGATGCCACAGAGGCAGTAGCATTGCCGGACTCCCAGCAGCAGATTGCTGGATGCCGAGCGGCTGAGGGTGACACCTGCCAGCCATTTGGCAAGCCTGTGGGATCACAACAGCCGAATATTGTTAACCTTAATGGCAGACATGTTTCAGCCATTGGCAAGGAACAACCAAATGCCTGGCAGCAGGTTGTGGGCAGCACCTCGAGCACTGTGCAACCTATGACAGAAGGCTGCTGCACTGATTCACCTGATTCTCTCCAGCCAGCAGAACCTTTGGCAGTGCCAACAACTATCAAGAGAGCCCATAAACAGGAAGATTCAAAGCACAAGTTGCCCATTCCATCAATGAGTCAGTACTTGTGCCATGGTTGCTGAATTGTCGATTGAATTCATCTCTCAATTCTAGTACCCATGCACTGGACTGGCATAGACAATGTGAGCGGTATGTGGCAATCAAAACAGGTGCAGAAGGCACCAAAGTGGCCTGATGATGATGTTCCTACTCCTAGTCCCTCCAAGAAATGTAGGCAATGTTAGCATTTGTATTTTACATGGCGATGGAATGTGATACAAGATTTTGACAACCAATAGCTACAATTACAATAAATCCTCATCCAGTTCCAATTCATCCTCACCATCCCAATCACTGGTCATCAAATCTTGTATATATTGCTGAGTCCTTGCCAGCTGTGCTCTCCTTGCAAGCAACAGGTGAAATCGGATGCTTGATTCCACCAATATATTGCTGTAGTGGTTGTAGGCCACAACAATTGGCCCATCGGTGGTGGTGTTAAGATGTGGTGGGTGCTCATCAGCCAGTCCCACAAGAAGAACCACAAGCCACTGTGCTTTTTCCACTGCTGGATGATTGATATATATGTGAGGGATATCATAAACAACTTACATGTTGTAATTGGCCCTTCATCATGAATTCCTTGTATACCCAAGTCACTGGTGAAACGTTGGAGCATGGAAAAGTGAGCTAATACACTTAATACTGGCAGAAACAAGAGATGACATGGCACTCACCAGCGGTGGCATCGGTGGCTGTAGGCTGTGGAGATAGTTGCCATGATGTAGCCAGCATGGGCTGCAGCTTGGCAGCTGCCACACCATCTAACCTCTCATCCATACATCCATGCTCCAGGGGAGATGGCACAGTCTGGGCAATTTGTGCAGCTGCTGGCAACAATCTAGGTGGGGGTGAGACTGCCGGGGAAGATGTTGGTGAATCCCAGCTGGGTGCAATGGCAGCCAAGGATGGCATGGAATGACTTCCTTGCCGTGACTCCCATTGTTGATCAGCAGCAGATGGCTGCACCTCTGGCGAAAGTGGTGGGGAGTCCCAAGATGGTGCAAGCATGCTGAGTGATGGCTGGGAAGGGCTGGCATTCAGTGGCATGGAGGACAATGGTGATCCTAGCTGATGGCCCCAAGCTGCAGCATTTGTGGCCGCTCTGAACAGTAGAAATTCAGGTTCATCAATGGCCATATCTGTATCATCGGCACCTGGCAATACCTGAGGTTTCTTCCATGGGGAGATGACTGGCAAAGGTTATTGACAGTTTTATGTTATAATGACTACTTACATCAAGTGTCCAGACTGCCCAGCCTCCACCTTACTGACTTTTGCTCCATGATACTCTGCAATCTGTAGAATGTTGATAAGTTGATTGAAATATTGTTGAATTGTGTCACAATGTCGGGTTTGGCTATTTGGGCTTGTTTGTCTACCAGCCAGTGTTGATGCCAGCACAATGGTTCATGAAAATATAAAATGTGGCTGCACTGCTGATGCAATTGTCAACTATCACTTGACTGCATTGCTCTCACACCAGTACCCCACTTCCACAAAAATGTCCCAACAGGCTGAAACATCCCAAACTGCTGCTGCCGCTCCCCCCATCACTAATGCTGCCGACATTGTCATGGCAGAGCTTTTGACACTCCATGACCACAGGAACAAGCAATACTGGAAAAGAGCTATGCACATCATTTGGGAACAGTTGGTTCGTGGCATGCCAATCTATTTTTCCTCTAATATTTACAACATTCCAGACCCATGTGCACCCTTTGGTAGAGGAACTGCCCTCAAAATTCACCATCCCCACCCACATCATTGCCACTGAAATGGTTATGAGAGATCCGGTTGTGCTTATGGCAGTGAAGGAGTGGCCAGACTTTGACAAGATCAGAGATGCAATGGATGCTGATGTCGCAGACCATCTGTGGTACCAGATTGGCTGGCCAGTTGATAAGGGTAAAGGGTGTGCAGTTCCATTGGAACCACTTCAGATAAGTGACACTGCTGCCACCGCTGCTGAAACTTTGGAAGAACCTCACAGCTGATCAACCAGTCACACTGCTCCTACAGGTACTCAGCCCAGAAGTAGAAGGCTGCAGAAGCATACAAGGTCAGTGGCAGCAAGTGATGCAGATGTTTTGACAGTGACTGCTGGAGTATCTGCCAGTTGTGGCTGCTCGATTGCAGGTCTTGCAACCCCTGCCACTGGCTATATACCTGTTGCTGAAGAAGACCGATGTGATAGGTGCATGGAGAAAAACCTGCCATGTGCAGTCAAGCCCAGTTCTGCATGTTGGCAGTGTAGCTGCTGGAAGTACAGGTGCAGTATCTTCACTGGAGTGAAGGCTGCATGGTCACAGTCAAGGTGGCCCCACAGTTGCGCTGTAACTGAGGTGCCTGATGGAGCAGTGGAATGTCCCCAAACCATCGCAGCCAACTGTCCCCCCAGCTGACACTGTCCTCAAAGCCCTTCACCAGGGCTATCAGCCACAATATCCTTGGAACCTGCCACTCCTGCGCAGCAGACCCACAAGCAGTGGGCAGCCACTAGAGGTATGACACCTGCTGCTGGCAAGGCAACCACCTTGGCCACTCCAAGCTCCCACAGGCAAAGTAAGTCCTCCATTTCCTTCATTCCACTATTCTTATTTGAGCCTAACATAGTTTTCGATGGAGTGGTCATCGTCACTCCATCCTGGTGGCAGTCAGGTCAGCAGACATCAAGCCCAGCATCCTGGGGGGAAGCAACATCCCAAAGCCATCTCACTACCCCATCCTGCCCAGCGATGCCCAATGCCACCCCCATGGAGCATATGGAAGAGGAGATTGCAGCATTGCAGCAGCAGCATATGGAGATGGCACAAGATCTCCTAGATACCTGCCATGAGCTTGCTGATACCCAACGGGCCCTTGCTGATACACAGACCGAGTTGCAGATGCTTTCCAATCTTGTCAAGGCCTTACACCAGCGCTTGTACCTGTTGCCACACTCCTCACCCAATGCACCTGGACCCTCCCACCCCTCCACCGTTGGCTTTGCAATTGCGAGTCATCAAGCAGTCATTCCCACTGATGGTGCAAGGATCCTTGACCTTGCACCCACTATGATGGTCCAGGAGGTTGTGATCGATACCAGCATCCTCCAGAGCCTCCCAGGTGATATGCTTTTAGCCCCTTCTACTTTTCTGCTGCCCACCCACCACTTTCCATACTCATCCACCCCTGGAGTAGGAGAAGCCCCACCCTGCATCTATGTCTCTTTGGGGGCTGTTGCCGATGATGCCAGTGGAGATGATGCCAATGATCAGGATGCTGCTAATTGGATGGACGTAGATTAACATGTCCATAGAATGTACTATTACTGTTTCATTGTCGCCATTCTTGAGAATGATCATCCCTGCTTGCTTTTGCTTTACATGGTGCAGATATGGTCTCTCTGGCCTGTGCCATCCCATTGAGTCCAGCCAGGTGACTGCCCTTGCGATTTATAAATCCACTGGTACAGCTAAGCTAGTGCACACTGGCAGCACCCTCAAATCATGCATGATATTTACCACATATGTCCTGCACAATTGCAAGGCTTTAACCCTCTGACCCAGGTTGAGGCCATGCAATCATGGCCTATGCCGCTTCATGCTGATGCCACCTGCAAATAGCACTCAATGTTGCCCATTCCTGTCTATGCCACTTGATGCTGGTGACACCTGACCCATGCTACTACCCTTCCCATGTATGCCGCCAGATGCCATCAATACCTGCCCCCTGCCAGTACCTCATATCCATGCTGGCACCCCATTCCTGTCTGTGCTGCATGATCCCACTGGCTGCCACTCAGTGCCACAGGCATCTGCTCTGGACTGGTGATTACTGCTCCCTTCCTGCTACTGCTGTGTCATGCCAGTGAGTTCTGCTGGCAATGCATGTTGCAATCTCCTCACTACCCCACCCTGTCTCTATATGCAAAACTATGCTGTTGCATACTAGTGTATGTGGCCATATGCTTTTGCATCTTCACCGGCCTACCACTTACCACACTGTCAGATGCAAGAAAATGCCACTTTTTCCTCAGTCATGCTCAGATGGTCCTTGCCACCGGTACTCGCCACTCCAGTAATCCACCCAGCATTTGGTGCAATAGCATATCATGTTTCCACCATGTGCCAGGAGTTGCTGCTGTGTGCTGCTGTATGCCCTGGACATACTGTGTTGTCATGTTGGGCTGCCCTATGTACACAATGCAGATCTAGTCTGGGCTATGCTATATATGTCCCTATGACATGATGATATTCTATTTGAAGCCTCTCCATGTGACACCTAAAAATATAATTGTAGCCGATTCTGGTGTCATGCATGACAATACAATTGTAGCTGATCCTGAGTGACACATGACAACATAATCACAGCTGATCCCTATGTTACGGTGACAACTCATAGGGTGGCTTGACCTCTGCTGGCCCATGTCACATGACCAATTGTCAACCTCCACTGGCCATGTCACATGGCCTAACTAGGTACATGGGCTCCATTTGTGCCTGATAATGATGTGTGATGGTGAACTCTCATGCCAGAGAGACAAGCACCAATTTCAAATGGGGAAGCCAACCGAAAAGTGTCTCTTATCTCCACAGGCAATTCACTGCATGCATAATACTGAAAATTAGCAAGAGCATCTGATGGTTGAGAAGGTGACTTTCCTAGCAAACTGCAATGACATTGCTCACACATACAAATCACAGAAATTACATCCAATCTTCACATCCCCTTTGGAGATAGGATCATGCCATGGTAAATATCAATGGCATAACTTCAAGGCAATACTTTTTGTGGCAAGATATTGTTTCATAGGAGGATCAACATCTCTTCCATTGGGTAAATGTCCTGCAATTCACAATTGAATCTCAACTGCCCACAAACAGCACACATGGCTTGCATCAGTTTAGATGGATCCATATGCTGTTGCCATTCCTTTATAACAGCTACCTTCTCATCAAAACTCTGATGCAGAGGGAAAAGCTGTTCATACTTGACTGCATCCTCTAGCTGTTCATGCCTCTTTTCAGCCCATTGATGCTCGTGTATCTGCTTCATACCATGACAATTTCTTTCATGACCCTTCTCAATGTATTTCTCCACAAGCCCCAGGGGAGATTTCTGCACAGCCAAGGAAGTCCAATGATGGCATTGCAACTGCTGAAAAAGAAATGGAGCTGAACAACAATGTGCTGTACAAGCATGAACATGAAGAAGGTCTTGAAACCCCTGCAAAGGGAGATGAGTAGAAACTTGGATACAATGCTGATCACAGATAGCCAACAAATCAACTCATGTTAAAAACTGGAACTGTTTGATAAATTCCTTCAACAAACTTGGAACTGCAACCATTGTCCTGCCATTGCTGAAATGTCTGCTGCAACTGAGATCTTTCTGAGCAACCCCTGAAAAAGCATAATTCTCCCTCAGACTAAGATAACTGATGGATGTACATTGGTCATCCACATTGACAATGACCTGCAAAGTAAGCACACCCAACAAAGACATGGTTGTGATTGCAGGGTGCTATGCAATGATGGTAAAACAATGAACACAAAATATGACATCAGAACATTGTAAGGCAGTAAACATTGTGCAATGAAATTTGTGAACACAATATGAGATTAAGCAACCATTTGAAAAGAGGAAATTGTGCACCCTCCCACAGTTTTCTAGACTTTTGGACTGGTATGATCTGGCATAACAGAAGATGAAGACAGACCAGGACTGCTCCACATCCTGGAACAAAGGTGACCAGAGACCAGGACAGAGACAAGGGTGGACTGGGTATGAGGCTGGGCTGGGCTCAACCAAAATGACACTTCATAATAGCACCTGCTTTGCAGTGCTATCTATGCTAGACCATCTGGAGGTAGAGGTTTGGTGAGGCCAAGGCCAGACTGAGTGAGTGTAAGTCCAGCTGGGGTCAAGGCACAGCTATGACACCTTTTCAGTTTTTATGGGGAAGACAGGGTGGAGCCAGTTGATGGCAAACTCAATTACTTTCATGTCAGTGAACCTGCTGCAGAGCAAAGAGGAAGACAAACTTTCTACTGCACAGATTGTAAAACATGTACTCATGCACATGCATACACTAATAAGACAGTCCTTCATCTGAGTCCACATATTATTGGTCAGTTCAAAAAGAGTTCAATCCAACAGTTTGACTTCAAATCTTTGAACCACACCAAACTAGTCAAATTTTGAACTGAAGTGAGCCCCACCTCAAAGCCACTTCACTTTGATGGCAACACTAGTCAGCACTGTAGTCCAGTGTTCTGCTGGTCAGGGAACATTCATCGCAGTCACTGCACATTCACCAGTAAACTTTCCCATGAACACAAGTGAACTGAACATTTGCAGTGCCAGAAGTCATGACTCAAGTGCACATGAATATATTAGATAATTAGAACCTGCACAGCAGGACTTGTACAGTGTAGACTTGAGTGTGGAGATATGACAAAAGAAAAGACACTACTGTGGTAAAGAGAAAGAAAATCTACCCAATGAAAACATGATCAGGGTCATCTTCACCTTCTGCATCAAGATCAAGCAGTTGGTAAAGCTCAAGATCATCATCTAAGCCTCTAAGGGCCACTTCATAAAATGGCCCAAGCCAAGATTCTGCTTGAGAGTAATCCAAAAGTGCTTCAATTGGTATTTTGGTGAATTGCTGTTCATTAGTAGTGGGACTCTCCATTGATGAGGACTCCATTTCCTCCTCCTCAACTCCCTGAATGAGAACAGCAGCAGCCTGCTGAATTCCTTCCCTGTTCACAGCTGACAGGGGACCTTCTCCACTTCCTCTGAGAGTGGGTGGTGATTCTCCTGCTGTGCTGGCTCCTGTAGGTTCTTCAGCATACTGACATTTGAGCCACTTCTTGACAACTTGATCATGTGCATGTTCTTCCTGTACATACATCTTGAGTTCAGCAAGGGCAGTGAGGTTTTCAGTTGATAAATGATTCTGCTATTTTGTCAGGATCCCCCCAAACATGCTGAAGAGCTGTTCACAGGATGCTGAGTTTGGACAGAGGGATAACAGTCACTTTGCAATCCTGTGCAGTTGTTGAAGATCAGCACCAGGATGTGATGACCCATTCCACACTTCCAGGGCATCAACTGGAGTATGCTAGCATTGACATGAGATAAGTTTTCAACCACACAGTTTTGGGCTTGCTTACCATCTGTTGAGCACGAGCTAGCAATGAATTTTTGAAGACCTCCATGAATGCAAAATCACCAAAGCATCCCAGATAATGGTCCAAGTCTGAAAAGTTCCACTGGACCCTCTCCACGATGAAAGCGAAGCCACAAGTGACAAAACAATGCTGCAATTCCAGCTCAGGTTGTCAGTGCAATCTTCTTGAATGGGGAAGTTTTGTAAAATGGGTTGACAACCACAGCAGCAATGAAGACCTCCTGGTCACACTGACCCCAATGTCACTCTGCACTTTCTATGACTGCTTTACAAGCAGTACTATCAGCTGTATCTGTGAGCTGGGAGTACTTGAAATATAGAAATCCAAGAGATAACACAACATGCTCAGGTCTGGCATGGGTAGCCTGATGCATGTTTGTCATGATTGCAATTGGCTCAAGTAGATTTTTCCACCTGCACATAAGTTCAGTCCTAATTAATAAAGAAATCTGCATATATGTATTTCCATACCTTGCCATTGCATGCCAAAAGGTTGCATCCTTGATTGTGGCAATAGCAGTAAATGTATTCCCTTGTGATCTCCTATCTCCCATGGAAAGTATTGTATCCTCATGTTTTGCAATAAGGATCTCCAATGCTGGATGAACTTCCAAGAGTCATTGGTATTCAAGGAAGTGGGATGTCCAGCATGTCAGAACTGGCCTAAGTATTGCCAGTGTTTTATCATATGTCACTGTTGTTGAGAATGCGATCCGGAATTACAGTAGTGTCTCAGAGTTTCACCCAGAGGGCTCGGAATTTCTCCCCAACCCTCAGAATTAAATTCCGATGTCACTACGCTTACTAATTATGGTACTATAAATTTTCCACACTGTTCTTTTCCACCTCAGTGATTACTTTGTACACTGAGGTGAGCATACTTATACTTACATTCATTTACTCAGTACTGATGTAGTGTAGATACTCATACCTTCATTAGGTACTAATAAAGTGATTACTTTGTACACTGAGATACTCATACCTTCATTAACTGTCTGGATCTCCCAAAGGAGGGCAAGAACATGTGTCTTACTATGCAACCATGTGATGAGATCCTGTGCCATGTCTCCATAGACAGTATAGTCATCCTTGGCTTTGAAAAGGTCTCCAACAATAAGGTTCCACTGATTGATATTAATTAAATTTAAAGTCAACAGAAATGAATGAGGAAATATTCCTACCTGATGAGCAAAGCAATCTGGAGTGATGATCTGTGGGAACTTTTCTCAGAGGAGGCAACAAGCCTTTTTTGACTCCCCAGAGGCATCTGTAGTACAGGCAATGACAGTTGCACCCCATTCAGCCTCAACTATACCAATAGTCATTAGGATTTGGTGGAGAAGTTCTTCAGCTGTTCATAAGTCCTTTGATCCATCATGGACTCAGACAGTGTATAACTATTAAATGCTTGTGAGGATATAGTATGTTTGGTGTAGACATGACTCACCTTTTGCTGTGCAGTAATCGTGAAGCCAATCAGATGATGACTGTTCTCACTGGTCCACCCATCACACTGTAGGGTAACTTCAAGGCCTCTACACTTGTTTTGTGCTGCTGTCTTGAGTCCCACAGAACATCAGGCAAAATGTACTGAGTAAGGACCTTGGGGGATGGATTTTTTGCATGTGGAAGAAATTAATCACAAATAACCTTCCATTCATGGTTCTCCACCCACTGCAATGGTAATCCTGCACTAGCAGTAAACCTTGCAAGCAGCCTCTCCCAGTCAGCCTGGTCAGCAGGGGTCCAGGAAACTCCAATAGGTGAATGGAAAGATGGGTCAGAAGATATTGTGGGTGACACCACAGGTAGTGGGAGTGAAGTGGTTTGGTAGAGGCCACTCTGGGTGAGCCTGAAATGCTTTGACTGATGAGATCCCCATGAAAGTTCAGAGAGTACTGGGCTAGGGGGGATGGAACTCATGGGAGATATGGTTGGAATCTGAAGGAGGGCTGATGATGATGCTGATGTGGAAGGACCAGGCACCAACAGTGGTGAACCCCCCATCATAGCTGATGATGATGGGAAACTGGCTGGTAGAAGCTGAGGTGCTGACCCAGGAGCTGCAGTAAATGGAATTGACTGCATCATATGGCCAGCTTGGCCCAGGTGTGCTGTCATGTTGAGTGTGGCTCTGCTACTTCCCTTGACTGGTGAATATGATTCATGATACTCCCTCCATGCCTGCATGTGAACAGGCTCAGGATGCAATGTACAGTCATGAAGGTGACACACAGCATAGTGGGGCAGCTGATGAGCCACAAATGGCTTGTGTCTGTTTGAGATGTTGCCCACACTAAATACAAGTAGTAAGACAAATTCATACAGTACAAGTGAGCAGTAAGCAAGCAACAGGCATAAATGGAGATAATACGAGCCACATGGCAATGGATATCCATCAAGAATGATGGGTGATGGGCATGGTGTCAGGAGGGCATTCAGATGGCATATGTACACACCAAGCAACATCACCACACATTGAGTACAGATCACAAGAGTGCAATAGTGATGGGTATGGGGTCCAGAATGGCAGGTTGAGAGAGCAGGGGTGTGATATTGGGATTGCAGGATGTTGAGAATGCATTCTGGAATTATGGTAACCTCTTGGAGTTTCGCCCAGAGGGCTTGGAGTTTCCCCCTGGCCCTCGGAATTAAATTCCGATGTCACCATGCTTACTAATTATGGTACTATAAATTTTCTGCACCATTCTTTTCCACCTCAGTGACTACTTTGTACACTGAGGTGAGCATACCTATACTTACATTCATTTACTTGGTACTGACATAGTGTAGATACTCATAACTTCATTAGGTACCAATATAGTGACTACTTTGTACACTGAGATACTCATAACTTCATTAGGTTATGAGCCCCACTCTTGTGCTCTAATTCTGAAAGAGTTATTACACAGCAACACTACCCACTATGGTGAAAGATGATCATTCCTCACAAGTCCCAACCCTAAATGTGGATGGAAGCAACTGGCTATACTACAAGGCTTGGGTTGAATGGGCTGTCAGTTTGAAAGGGCTGATTGGACACCTGACTGGCTTGGATGCAAAACCAGAGGACCCTTCAGCAGGAAAAGACTCCTCCTGGAAGCTCACAGCCATGGAGCAAAAACTTGTTAGCAAGTACCCAGAAAAACTTCAGCAATGGGCAAAGGATGATGGATACATACATCAAGCAAGTGATTGCTGTGTCACTCCCAGAATCCCTATTCCTTTGAGTCCTGAAGGAAGAGACTGAAAAGAGTGTGTGGGGTGTCCTCACTGACCTTTTCCAAAACCACTCTCACATTGTCACAATCAATCTCTGGAGAAAACTCCAAGAATCCCACTGTGCAGAAAAAGGTGATGTCCATGCTCACTTTGACAAGATGCATGCACTGCATGAACAACTTGCTGCACTTGGACAGTCTATCACAGACAATGACTTTGCAGCAATCATTCTCAGTTCACTTCCCACTTCGTATGACTCCAACCTCTCAGCTATGATGTCTTCAGCCCTGGTCATGCAAAAGGACCTATCTCCAGACTTCATAATCAAAGTAATTTCTGATGAATATGATAGGCACCAAACATGGACAAAGAAAGGCAACTCCAGAAATTCTGAAGACACAGCTTACTCAGTGAAGGATGGAAAGAAGTCTACTTGTGAAAATTGTGGAAAGAAAGGTCATGGCAGAGACCAATGTTGGGAAGAGGGTGGTGGAAAAGCTGGGCAAGCACCCAAGTGGTTCCAGAACAAAGGCAAAGGGAAAAAGAAGGAAAAAGGCTCCAGAAAAGTGGCCACTGTGGCCAGCACAACAGCCAGCTCGAGTGCACAGACCAGTGCTGACTCCAAACCCGATGGAGTCTGGCTAGCACACCTGCAGGACAACGATTGGTTCATGGAAATTGCAGAGGAAGAAATTCCAAACCCCCAGGACATCATTATTGATGAAGAAGATGCATACATGTACACCTTTGATCATGCTCTGCTTGCAGGTGAAAGCCTAAATTCCACAGAGGAGACCATCCTGTTTGACTCAGGTGCTTCATGTCATATGTCCTCCTACTGCAGCAAATTCCTCAACTATAAGCCAATCATTCCCAAACCTATCACTGCTGCTGACAATCACACCTTCCATGCCAACAGGAAAGGTGACCTTTGCAATCTCACTCCCAAATGGCACTGCACAAACCCACATTTGACTTAAGGATGTACTCTATGCTCCCAAGATGGGAATCACACTCATTTCTGTTAGCAAACTTGATGTCACTGGGTATGTAGCATTATTCCAAGACAAGCATCGTCAAATTTTCAATGCTCAGAAAAAGAAAGTAGCTGAAATTCTGATGCAGAAAGGCCTCTACTGCCTCAAATGAGCTCATCATGCCTTCACAGGCCTAGCTAAGGCCACAGAATCCTTAACCATGGAGGAGATACACACCAGGCTTGGCCATATTGCTCCTGAAGCCATCTGGTGCATGCTCAAGGACAGCACAATCACTGGAATTAAGCTGGATGAGGTGCATTCTACCATGGGCACATGCAATTCATGCAAATATGCCAAAGTGACTTGGAAGCCCATCAGGAAGGAGTGCAACCCACCCCACCATGAACACCTTGGTGATGAGGTCCACACAGACCTTTGGGGACCTTCTCCAGTCCAAACTCTGGGCCACAGTCAGTACTATGTATCATTCATGGATGACCACACCCACTACACAAAGCTGTACCTCCAGAAGATGAAAGCCAAGACCTTCACATCATACAAAGCTTACAAAGCATGGCTGAACATGCAGTTTGACACCAAAGTCAAGCAACTTCACTCAGATCATGGGGGAGAATATCTTAGTGCAGAATTTTCGGAAGATCTGAAATCCTGAGGCACAGAACAACACATAACCATCCATGATACCCCTGAACACAATGGAGTTGCAGAATGGCTCAACAGAACACTTGTTGAGCATGTGTGAGCAATGATTCATGCCAGTGGCCTATCCAAGAACCTCTGGGGGGAGGCCATCATTGTCATAACCATGCATTCACTCTAAGTCCTTACTCACTCTGCACCCTCTTCCACTGGTTGTTCACTCACTCCACACCAACTCCGCCCAACTTCTGTCAATTATGAGCCATTTCCACTCTGACTGTTGTCAGACTTGTGTTGCTCTCCTACCAGACCAAGTGGACTGTTCTCTGAGGGGTCATGTGACTACCTTTGGACTTCTCCCTGACAGCATGCAGTCAGGTACTCTGCAGTGCACATGCCGCATGGTCCAGTGCCTGGACTGTTTCCTTTTCTGGATGTTCTATGTTACCCATTCGTATGTCCTCTGTCTACCCTTCATTTGTCATCTAGGAAGTTTTTACTTGAAAATTTCTGGGTCTCTAGATGTCAGTTCCAATTCCGGTTACTGTACCTCCATAGTAGTATAAAAGCATGTATCATACTCTGCTGTTCCTCAGTACGAATATCAACTTAGTTCCTACTCCCTCTGACTCTGTCTTCTGCCTGTCGGAGTTACCTCCAACTCTCCATCTGTACTCTCCATCTGTACTCTCCCTCTGAAATATGAGGGCTGAGATCGTGCAAGGGGGTAGTGCATGGGCTAAACCTGATGCCCTCACTCCACTCTGCCTTTGTCTCAGTGGACTTCATTCCTGCCAACACTCTGCTAGTTGGAGTTCTGCTTTCCCATGTCAGACTTGCTTCCAAACCCTTCTCTAGACCTTGTATAGCATTGGAGTTGGTTGGAGTAGGCCCAGACTTGACAATCATGCATGCAACTTGGCTCAAAAACTGCTCATTGACTTGCCACCTAGGCACCAAGACTCCCTACAAAATGCTCTACAACAGACCACCTGACCTCTCAAAAATCCCAGTCTGAGGATGTTGTGTCAAAGTCCATGATACCTCTGGCTCCAAGCTAGACATGCAAGCCCAAGATGGACACTGGGTAGGTTTTGATCCTGAGAGTGATGACCACCACATCTACTGGCCTGACACACAAACAATTGGAATTGAATGAAGTGTCATTTTCAAGTGCCAAGAGGTGTCCATACCACATGGTGTGCCACTCAAGGGGGAGAAGGGGAATTCTGATGCCTCAGGAGGAAATTCTGAAGCCTCAAAACAAAATTTTGCAGCTTCACAAGGAAATTCTGAGGCCTCACAGATAGTCAAGCAACCCACTGAAGCAACTTTGGAAATTCCAAAACCCATTTCAGACCCACTTGGAGAGAATTTTGAAACACCTCCACCCCAACCTCACCATTCCACTCACCAGCACTTCAAATCAGACTATATGAGGCACCTACATGCAGGGGAAGGCACTTGTGATGGATGCATCCCTCTCAACTTTGTAAAAGAACTCTGAGAGAGTGATAGCAACCCAAACAGCCCAAAATCCCAAGAAAATGCTACCTATGTATTTGATGAAGAACTAGCTGCCAATGAAGATGACACTAACATTGTGTATGCTATGGTGGCAGGGATGGCTGAAGCTGAAGGGCTGGACCCATCAACAGTACATGAGGAGAAATCCTGAGCTGACTGGCTGAAGTGGCAAAATGCCATAAATGCAGAATTACAGAGCCTAGAGGAAGCACATAATGAAGGTATGAGTTTCTCAGTGTATGAAGTAGTCACTGTATTAGTACCTAACGAAGGTATGAGTTTCTACACTACATCAGTACCAAGTAAATGAGCAGGAATCTAGCTATACTCACCTCAGTGTACAAAGTAGTCACTGAGGTGGAAAAGAATGGTGCAGAAAATTTATAGTACCATAATTAGTAAGTGTAATGACATCAGAATTTAATTCCAAGGGTCGGGGAACAATTCTGAGCCCTCTGGGCGAAACTCCGAGACGCTACTGTAATTCCGGATCGCATTCTCGACACTCCCCCTCAATTGGAACAAAGTCTGAGTGCAGATGCGAAGTGTTTCGCCTTGATGCTAGGTAATGGCTTGGTAAGGGTATCAGCGACCATGTCGTCGGTAGGACAATAAATTAAATGAAAGGAATTGTTTTCCACAGCAAAATGAATGAAATGGTATCATATGTTGATGTGCTTTGTGTGAGCATGATAGCTGCCATCTTTGGTAAGTGCAATGGCCGATTGACTGTCGGAATACAGTGGGATAGGGTGTTTGAGTGGTCAGAAAACTTCTCCAATGAGTCGTCGAAGCCACAGGCCCTCTTTGGCTGCATGAGTCGCTGTGACGTACTCTGCTTCTGCAGTGGAGAGCATTACGAGTTCTTGTTTCTGTGAAGCCCAACTGATAGCTCCACCATCCAGTAGGTAGGCATATCCGCTTATAGTGCGTCGATGCTCTGTCTGCGTCAGTATAGCCCTCGAGGCCTCGTTCTGAATTTCCGAATGTTAAAGTGAGCGCTTTTGTGCCTGAGATATACCTGTAGATTTGTTTCACAGCTTCCCAGTGAGTCATGTTGGGTGCATTGTTGAACTGAGTGACTGTGGAGACAGCAAATGCAATGTCAGGGCATGTTCTGACAGTGAGGTGCATGAGGGAGCCAACAGCAGCATGGTAGGGTACGTTTTTCATGTGTGCAGCTTCTTCGGCTGGCTGCGGAATTTCTCCATGGGAGAGTTTTATGCCAGGGTCCATCAGAATTGCAGCAGGTTTGCAGTCAGTGAGGGTGTATTTCATTAGGATGGCCTTGATGTATGACTGCTGTGACAGGGATATGGTGCAGGCTTCTCTGTTCCATGTCACCTTCATCCCAAGTAGCCAACTGATGGGCCCTAGGTTGGAGATTTTAAAATGAGTGCTGATCTCCTGTTTAAATGAGTGAATTAATGATGGGGAACTGCCTGTTACAGTGCAGTCATTGACGTGGCTGGTGAGGATGAGAATTTCTGGTCCTATGCGACTGTAGAACACTCCCCAGTCTGCATGTGCTCTGGTGAGCCCAAGATCTGCAAGAGTAGCACATAGCTTCTGGTACCACTGAAGTGCGCCTTGTTTCGAGCCATATAATGCTACATTTAGCTTCCCAACTGGACAGGAAAAATTCCGCCCTACAGCGTAGCCCTCAGGGAGCTCCATGTAGATGTCTTCGCCATCTCCAAGTTTGCCATTGAGGAATGCCGAGTGGAAATCGAATACATCAATATCCCAGTCATTGCGTGCAGCAACTGCTAGTATGGTGCGGAGAGATGCGAGTCTTGCAACAGGAGCATATGTTTCATCATAGTCAATGCCCTGTATCTGGGAGTAGCCCTTAGCGACTAGGCAGGCCTTCTACTTCTCAATTTCTCTGGCAGCGTTGTGTTTGATCTTGAAGACCCATTTGCATCCTACAACATTTGTGCCTTTGGGGCACTCAATGACATCCCAGGTATGTGCTTCCTCTAGGCTGTTTAATTCCGCATTTATGGCATTTTGCCACTTCAGCCAGTCAGCTTGGGATTTCGCCTCATGGACTGTTGATGGGTCCAGCCCTTTGGCTTCAGCCATCCCTGCCACCATAGCATACACAATGTTAGTGTCGTCTTCATCAGTAGCTAGTTCTTCATCGAACATGTAGGTAGCATTTTCTTGGGATTTCAGGCTGTTTGGGTTGCTATTGCTCTCTTGGAGTTCTTTTACAAAGTCGAGAGGGATGTGCCCATCACGAGTGCCTTCCCCTGTACATAGGCACCTCATATAGTCTGATTCGAAGTGCTGGAAAGTGGAACAATGAGGTTGAGGTGGAGGTGTTTCGAAATTGTCTCTGAGTGGGTCCAAAATGAGTCTCGGAATTTCCGAAGTTGCTTTGGTGGGTTGCTCGACCATCTGCGGGGCCTCAGAATTTCCCTGTGAAGCTGCAGAGTTCCGTTCTGAGGTTTTGGAATTTCGTTTTGAGGCTTCGGAATTTCTTTCTGAGGCATTGGAATTCCCCTGCTCCCCCTCGAGCAGCACACCATGTGGTACAGACACATCTTGGTACTCGAAAATGACACTTCTTTCAATTCCAATTGCTCATGTGTCAGGCCAGTAGATATGGTGGCCATCACTCTCAGGGTCAAAACCTACCCAGTGTCCATCTCAGGCTCGCATGTCTAGTTTGGAGCCAGAGGTGTCATGGACCTTGACACGACATCCCCAGACCAGAATTTTTGAGAGGTCAGGTGGTCTTTGGTAGAGCATTTCATAGGGAGTTTTTGTGCCTAGACAGCGAGTTGACAAGCAGTTTTTGAGCCAGGTCGCATGCATAATGGCCTCCCCCGGAGGTTCTTGGGTAGGCCACTGGCATGGATCATTGCACGTACATGCTCAACGAGTGTTCTGTTGAGTCGTTCTGCAACTCCATTGTGTTCGGGGGTATCATGGACAGTTATGCGTTGTTCTGTGCCTCGGGATTTCAGATATTCCGAAAATTCTGCACTAAGGTATTCTCCCCCTCGATCTGAGCAAAGTTGCTTGACTTTGGTGTCAAACTGTGTGTTCAGCCATGCTTCATAGGCCTTGTATGATGTGAAGGTCTTGGCTTTCGTCTTCTGGAGGTACAGCTTGGTGTAGTGGGTGTGGTCGTCTGTGAATGATATGTAGTATTGACTGTGACCAGGGGTTTGGACCGGAGAAGGTCCCCAGAGGTCTGTGTGGACCTCGTCACCTAGATGTTCACAGCGGGGTGGGTTGTGCTCCTTCCCAATGGGCTTCCGAGTTGCTTTGGCATACTCGCATGAATTGCATGTGCCCATAGTAGAATGTGCTTCGTCCAGTTTAATTCCAGTGATTGTGCTGTCCTTGAGCATGCACTGGATGGCTTCGGGAGCAATGTGGCCAAGCCTTATGTGGATCTTCTTCATGGTTAGGGATTCTGTGGCCTTGGCTAGGCCTATGAAGGCACAACGAGCTCATTTGAGGCAGTAGAGGCCTTTTTGCATCGGAATTTCAGCTACTTTCTTTTTCCGAGCGTCAAAGATTTGACAATGCCTGTCTCAGAATAATGCCGCATACCCAGCGATGTCAAGTTTGCAAACAGAAACGAGTGTAATTCCCATCTTGGGAGCATAGAGCATGTCCTTGAGTTGAATATGGGTCTGGGTAGTGCCATTTGGGAGTGAAATTGCGAGATCGCCTTTCCTGATGGCATGGAAGGTGTGGTTGTCAGCAGCGGTGATAGGTTTGGGTATGATTGGCTTGTAGTCGAGGAATTTGCTGCAGTAGGAGGACATATGACGTTGTGAGGAATCCGCATTCCCTGGACATGTAAGCCCCTATCATTAACCATTCCGTGACTACTGTTATGTCTGCTCCCCTCTCACATTCACCATTGTTCACGCGCTACCTTCCCATGCCCTCACTCCCTCTCGCGCAATGCTATACCTGTGGCCGCTGTGCTCCAGTTGTTGTTTTTCCTCAGACTCTTTCTCTTATCACAGTCTCTATTCCTTTAGTGCTTGTAGTATACCCTCGGCCTCTGTTTTGGCCTGTCTCCTGTGTATGTGCTGTCACATGGCTTTCCTTTACTGTACCCTGTCTTACTTAGGTTCTGGGTTTGTCCAGACTATAAAGCCCTGTACTTAGGTACAGAATGATACCTTTTGGCACTCGGAAGGTCACCACAAGTTTCTTTTCCACTTTGTCTACACTGCACGTCTCACATTCCACCGCGCATGAACTACGTATACCGCTCACACCGCTCGCATCGCCAGTACTACTCCGTGGACCACGCCACACATGTCACGAAACACTACTGCTACGAAGCGCTGGGTCCCACCTTCTAGTCCCAACGGTCCAGAATCCCTTGGGACGAACAATTTGTTCCCTTCATTTTTTATTGTTGTTATCTAAGTCATCTAGCTTGTATTATACAGCTACTTGGACTTATCCTACAACTGGAGCCCACCATGAGGGATTCTGCTGTCGCTTCCAGAAGGTCGCTCAGGCACACTGCCAAATGCACCAAACTAGAAAATTTACACCTGCACTTTCACAATCTCAACCTGTCAGAAGACTCTGACATTTTCCACCCTGTTTCATCTGTAACACCGGATCACCCGCAATTACCCGCCGACATTCCATGGGTACTACCCGCGATCACTCCACCTGATATCTCGGCAGATCGGATATCCATCGCATCGGATCACCTAGATCTCACTGCCCCTGATTTTCCCGGTGGCTTTATCCACTCGACTCCCTGAAGGCCCGAAACCCTGCCATCACCTTTAACACCCATCACATCATCTGATTCATCATCACCAATGCCCTCTTTTTCCCGTCTCTTTGACGCCTCCAAATCTATACCAAGACTCTCAGTTCCATCCACCACACTGCCATGACCACTCACTTGGTCGCAGACCACCCATCAGCCAATTAGTAACCTGCCAACACTTCCGCCAGCTCACTCGCACACTATACCAACCGCTTCGCACCCACAACCAATACCCATTCCACCCGTTACCAATCCGGCACTGCCACCACAGGTTAACCCACCAATGGCTAATCCTCAGTTTCAGATGCCGCTCCGTGGTACACAAAACTCACCTAAATTTAGCGGAGATTCTCCCACACAGCTTCCACGCTACCTCGAAGACATTGACTTCCTCAGTACTCTCGCTGCTCTTGATGACCATGGCAAGATCAGAGCTGCGATCCGCTATGCTGACCTCGAAGAAGCTGAGGTCTGGCAAACGCTTCTGGAAGCCACTCCCACAGCCGACGACTGGGATGCTTTTGTAGTTGCTGTTAAGGGTTTGTACCCTGGCTGCGAGGGTGATGACCACTATTGCTGCACGGATCTGCAGTATCTCATCGAAGAATATCAGTCAAAGCCTATGCGGAACCAGGATGACCTCAGAGAATACCAGTGGAAATTCGCTAAGATTTCTGCCCTGCTCATTAAAACTAAAAAGCTTGCAGAGACAGAATGGGACTCCATGTTCCTGAATGGCTTCCCAAGGGCCATCGCAGATCGTATTCATCATCGACTCTCAATAGTCCGCACCGACCTCCACCCTGACGACCCATACCCACTCGCAGAAGTCGCCAAAGCTGCCAAGTTCCTTCTGACGGGATCCGCTCTCTGTAGTGCAGTACCGATGATGGGTACCGCAGCCTCGTCAGCTGTACCTCCCTCGTTGGCTTACATGCCGCAGGTGCCACCTGCCAGTACCATCGTTAAACAGGAATACAACTTCCAGACACAGCCTCCGCTGCAGCAACACAGACCCGGCTGCAGTTTCTGTGCAGACCCCAACCACTGGACAAGGATGTGCACACTCGTTGAAGTTTATATCCGCACCGGTAAGATCATGAGAGGTACAGACAACTGTCTCTATCTGGCGGATGGGAGCCGAATCCCACATTTCCCTGAATGTAACTCACTGAGAGAGGCTGTTGACCGTGTCATTGCCAACAGAGACCAGGCCAGCACGTGTGCTGCAACTCCTGCTGCTCCACACAAGGCACCACTAACCTCTTCTGCATTGCTCATCCTGAAGTTGACGCGCAGTTGGAGATCCAGCCTTCTGCCTTCTTAAGCACCGTCCAAGATGCTGATGAACCTGTCACAGACTTAGCTGACCCTGACTTCCAAGCATATGTCGCTCAAGCTTGGGCTACCTACCAAGTGGATAAAGGTAACAAGGGAGCAGTCATTCCCTGTGGAAAGAAAGCCCACTTCGATGGAGTTGAAATCACTGCTCGACCCACGGCACGTCCTGCCAACCCTCCACAAGTCGACCCACACACAGCCACTGTTGAAGAGGAAATCATTTCCCCTGGTGTTCAAAGTTCGTGTGCCACTCACCAGGCATCCGAGCCCTCTACACCTGCACCAATGTCCACCGCTGCGAAACCATATGTTCCTCCAACTAGTCCGGCTCCGACGCCTGCGCACAAGGATCCCATTCCCACAGCAATTGTTCTGTCGCAGACACCATACCCAGCAGCTTGCAATCAAAACCAGTATCATTACTCGTTCCCTCTCAAAGACGAAGCCGCGCCCAAGTGTATTGTGGAGCACATACTTGAAACCAGCATTGCCATGCCAGTCAAAGAATTATTTGCAGTAGCCCCAGAGTTTCACAAACAGTTCAGAGACATCACCATGGCAAAATGCATCACCACAAATGAGATCGAGGTAGTTCATAGCGATGATGAAGAAGGAGTACAAGTGAATGAACTGACCGGCTGCGATCCTCAAAGAACCGTGCACGAATATGGAGACCATGGTATCCATGGTGACAACGGCTCCATTGTAGCTCACCACACTCTACCGCTCCGCTGCATCGAAGCCAAGGTCCCTGGGACCAACGTCACAATAAACTGCATACTAGATTCCGGTTCAGAAATCGTCGCCATGCCCAGGCGTGTTTGGGAAAAGATCGGGCTCCCATTGCACTGCGATCATCTCATGACTATGATGTCTGCTAACATGTCTAAAGACACTACTGTAGGCATACTAGAGAACCTGAAACTCGACTTCGGCACCAGGCCAGTCATGCTACAGGTTCAAGTAATTGAACATGCCAACTTCGACATGCTCCTTGGATGTCCATTCATTTGCCTTATGAGTGCAGTAACAAACAATTATCCTGACAGCAGACAGTGGATCACTCTCCGAGACCTGAACAACGGCCACAAGTACACTTTGCCCATGTGCCTGTGGTGTGAGGGCTGTCCGCACTGTAAATGCGGCAAGCACTGCCATAGTCACCAGAGTATAGTCGAATGGGGTTTTTGAATATCGATGATCCACCAAACAGTCGGGGAGAGCCTACTAAGACGTCCTGTTTCCTGTTTAGCCACTGTTATCCGTTCCTCAGTCCTACAGTATCATCACTAGCCTTCACTTCAACGAACTTCCCATCGCCTGTGGCACCCGTACCACGGAACATACCCACCGGGATGCCCTCACCTGCCTTTGCTTTCCTCTCCTCCACTCAGACAATACTAAACCCCTCTGCTATAGCTGCATTCAGCAGTGTTTATCAACTAGATCCCATGGTTCGCACCCTCGTTTACAAGCCAGTTGCCAAGAAGGTTCGGACGGTACCTGCCCCCATGGTGGAAGAATACCGCATCGTGCACAGCCTGCCTGACGACCTGCTCGCTGGTCTTCAACCACTCCCAACCCATCCACCAGACTTCACTCTGGGCATCCGCTTCACTGCCGAACGGGCTGCAGAACTTGACCTCGATCCTGCAGATTGGCTTTGGCCAGAAGAACTTAAACTCGTAACTTGGCTCGTTTCAGTCCATGAGCTCGCATTCACTTGGGACATTACAGAGTGCGGACACCTAGACAAACACTATTTTCCACCAGTAAAGATTCCTACGATTCCACACACGCCTTGGGTCCAACGCAATATCCCCATCCCGAATGCAATACATGCCCAAGTCATAGACATGATTAAAGATCGCATCAAGTCCGGCATGTATGAACCTTCTACAGCGGCTTACTGCTCTCGCTGGTTCTGCGTAGTAAAGAAAGATGGAAAGTCTCTCGTCTTGTGCATGACTTACAGCCCCTGAATGCAGTGACCATCTGCAATGTGTCCATTCCGCCCTTTGTAGAACACCTCACAGAATCCTTTGCTGGATACGCGGTGTATGCGATGATGGACCTCTACTCTGGGTATGACCAGCGTGCACTCCACGTCGATTCCCGCAACCTCACCACCTTTGGTACCCCCCTCGGACCGCATCGGCTTACTACTCTGCTGCAAGGTCATGCGAATGTGGTACAGGTATACCAGGGAGATACTGTATTTGTTCTCCAGGATGAGATCCCGCGTCATACCCTGCCCTTCATAGATGACATCCCCGTAAAATCCGAGACCACCCGCTATCAGCACACAGACGGCTCCTATGAGACTATCCCGGAGAATCCTGGGATTCGGAAATTTATCTGGAATCACTGTATAGTTGTTAACCATATCCTTCAGCATTTGCAGAATGTCGGAGCCACCGTCTCGGCAAAGAAGTTCGTGCTAGCCACTCCGTCTGCTGTGATCATTGGCCACAAGTGCACCTTTGAAGGTCGCATTCCTGAAGAAAGCAAAGTGCAGAAGATCCGCAACTGGCCCGAGTGCCACAACCTGACACAGGTCCACAGTTTCCTTGGTGTCTGCAGAGTGCTACGCATCTTCATCAAAGATTTCGCCAAGATTGTGCGGCCACTAGTCACGCTCATGTGGAAAGATGTACCATTCACATGGGACAAACCGCAACACGCTGCCATGCAATGACTCAAGGACGAAATTGTAAAGTCCCCCGCACTCCGAAGGATTGACTACAAGTGCGGTCGCAAAGTAATTTTAGCAGTTGACACATCGGTCATTGCAGTTGGCTACATCCTCTACCAGCTCAGCGAAGATGGCAGACAGTACCCAAGTCGCTTCAGATCCATCACCCTCAATGAAGTGGAAAGCCACTACTTCCAGGCCAAGCTTGAGTTGTACAGTCTCTTCTGCGTGTTGCGCGCAGTACGCGTATACATCTTTGGTCTCACTAACTTCACTGTGGAGGTAGATGTGAAGTATATTAAGGGCATGATAAATAACCCAGATCTGCAGCCTAACGCAACGATCAATCGCTGGATCGCTGGCATCCTCCTTTTCTCATTCAAACTCATCCACGTTCCCATGGACAGGCATGCCGGCCCTGATGGCTTGTCCCGCTGTCCATGGTCGGGGCTCGACCTGCCCGAGGATGACGACCATGAGGATTGGCTGGACCATTTTTACTCTTTCTCTACACAGGTTGCCAATGACTGCCCGCCTCCTATGTCACTTTCCAGTTGAGATCAGCATTCCCTACTGCCACCCACTTACCATCGGGCGAGCCTCCCACCGCCTGCATCCTTCTATCTCGCATTCTCTGCGACTGCTGATGCTAATAACCCTTCCAATACCCCTGATGACCCTGCCATCCTGCGGTCCGCAAAAGCCCAGGTATGCAAAGCGAAGATAGAAATGATCCGTGCATTCCTCATGACCTCCTGACCTTACTGATGCGCAGTACTCATCTTTCTTCAATTCCGCTAGCTGCTTCTTCCTCCTAGATGACAACTTATGGCGCAGGGAACTGCACGGACGGCACCAGCTAGTCATCGATGAATCCAAGCAGTACCATCTCATCAAAGAAGCGCATGATGACCTCGGGCACAAAGGTGTCTTCACGGTCTGCACACGCCTTCTCCTCTGCTTTTGGTGGCCTCTTCTTGTCGAGGATGTGAAGTGGTATGTCCGCACTTGTCATGAATGCCAGATCTGCCAGACACAGAAGCTTCATATCCCCCCCACTGTGCCCATGATAGGGGGCCTGTTTCATAAAGCTCACATTGACATGATGCTGATGCCCAAAGCCGGTGGCTACCACTACATAGTACAGGCTTGTTGCGCGCTCACCTCATATCCTGAATGGCGCATGTTGCACGCAGAAAATAGTACTGCACTCGCGTCCTTCATCTTCGAGGATATCCTATGCCGCTGGGGTCCGCTCACTGAGATTGTCACTGACAATGGTCCCACATTCGTCCAAGCCTTAGATGCCCTAGCCGTGCAATATCATATCTGTCACATCCATATCTCTCCTTACAACTCTCAGGCTAACGGCATTGTAGAGCATTGCCACTATGATGCTCGCGAGGCTATCATGAAGAGCTGCGAGAACGATGATCACTGCTGGCACACCGTTGCACACTCTGTCTTCTGGGCCGAGCAGGTCACCATTTTGAAATCCACAGGTCTATCCCCTTATTTCATGGTACATGGTGTCAAACCGCTGTTCCCATTCGACCTTGCTGAGGCTACTTTCCTTTTGCCCCTATCCCGCAATGATGTGACACCGCTGACTACCACAGAACTGATTGCTTGGCACATGCGCCAGTTACAGAAGCGTCAGGATGACTTAGACCAGGTCCATGGCAATGTCCTCCGCGCACGCTTCCAGTCTATCCAGCAGTTCGAAGCCACCTTTCAGCATCGCATTAAAGACCATAACTTCGCTCCCGGTGCCCTCGTGCTTGTCCACAACTCCCACATAGAAAAAGAGCTGAACCGGAAGACGAAGCTGTGGTACACCAGTCCCATGGTCATCCTTCATTGGACCACTGGGGGCTCGTACCTGCTGGCCAAGTTGGATGGCTCCATCTCCAAACTCCACTTCGCTGCATTCCGTTTACTTCCCTACCACCCGCAGTCTCAAACCTGCGCGACCGTGACTCGCATTACTGGGTTGGATGATGAAGAACTAGACCACCTTCTTGAAGAGGCTGAGGATGACCCCACTGATGATGATGTGGAGGCTTTTTCCGCGGACAGCTGACTATCCATCCTTTCCAGTATCCACAGTTTGTCCATCGCACTATTCCCCCATGCCCTCTTCTCCCATGATACCCATACCTCTTTCTGCAGCCTCACCTGCCTCCCCATGGCTTCTTCTACTACACTCATTCCTTCTCCCATGCTGACTGGGGACAGTCAGCATTCAAAGTCCCCCGCAGGGGTGACCAGCATACCACTTGATCCACCCGATATCAGACATAGTTCATTTCCTTTTATCTGTTTTACCCTGGGTTTCGTCCGGAGACCTCTGTTCCACCCCAGGTTTCATCTGGTGATTCTAATGATAACTAGTCCTTACACCAAAAACATAAAAACCGCTAACAAAAAGTCAAAAACCACCCAGAAAAATAACAAAACACTGAATAAGTATATAGCTAAAGCAACGTCTCTCCTATCTCTCTTACTAGTCTTGCTGATACCATCTTCAGCCACTCCATACCGTGGATACTTGCAACCACCCTGCGCATTTCTTCTTCGAATGCACAGTCAGTGTGCGCCCCTTGGTCTTTTTTCCTTTCAGTTCGTTCTCTGTTTCCTTACAATTAATACCCAAAGACCGTCACAGTTACCCAATAAACAGTCCCTCTGCTCTCTCTCCACCATTCTGTCACATCCTACTGTCAAGATCATTTCATGAGGACTTACTGTTGAGAGAAGTTGAAAGTCGCATGAAGAAGACAAGTCGGGCAGTACCCCACACATCATATCCTGCTGCGGCTGCACTATCCTGTGGAACATCTTCAAGCACTTCGAGTTGTTCACAACTTGGCGAGTTGATCGACACGCACCTGCAGGCGAAGGTATGTGGCCTGCAACTCCACAGCCTCGGCACGAAGCAGCCTCAGCAACTGCAAGAGGTCAGCCGTGACCTTGGCATCAAGCCGACTATGCACTGGTGCCTTCCCCTTCATGCGCGTGTGGCTCTTGACCACTTCCACCTCGTTGTCATCGTCAATGGTCCTCTTGGAAGGGCCAGCCTTCGCAGTCTTTGAAGCTTGGGCTGCAGACCGTTAATTCCACACCTCCCAAGATGGAGACACTACTTACTGACCGATGTGCTGTCACACACCAAAGGTGTTGTGGACATGGTTACAGCTGACTCTGCCTAACTCATTGACAAGTTGCACACAATGCCCAAGCATGCAGATGAAGACTAAAGGCCTCATGCGTAGAAAGACTGTTGGATGTGAACAGTCATCCTTTGCACAAGAACAAGTCATCAGTGCTAAAGAGAGAAGAGGAAGTGGGTTAAGCGCACATTAAAGGTTTTTAGCGCCTGTGTATGGCATTCCAGTTTTCGTCGTATCTCCACCGTTTCCAAAGATATCAACTCGGTTGTCACACTCGCTTAAAGTGCTCGGTCCCATGATTCTTCCTTCCAAATTTGGAGAGGATCCTCGCACCCTGCGTGTTTCTACAGCACTCCATCCATCAGACGCTCATTTCGCTAAGTCCATCAATCATGGCCACCTCTTTGTCAATTGTCTCACTTGTCTCATTTGCCAGAGACAGTGGCTACATATATCTGCCAGGCGTTCCCACCAGCTTCTGTCCTGAAGCCCCCTGGTTCATCCCATTGTTGTCAGCCCCATCTCATCCCATGCAGCTTGGTCAGCATGTTCTCCTTGTCAGTATGACTTCCAGAAGGACGTTCTTTGGTCGCCTCAGATCTGTCACTCGGTTAGAAAGGTCTTATGTGGTTGTTTCAGTCTCCCCGGTTGATGAAGCATATGGATCATTCCTCCCTGCTCCCTGCACCGTCTTTATTCCAGTCTCATCCATTGTTCTTCCTGCATTGTGACAGCTGCAGTATAATCTACTGTCCTCCAGCCTCCCTGATTGCATTCATGATGAGTATCACATGCATCTTGCCTTCTTACTGCAAGATCCAGCAGAAGACATCCCCCCTTCTCCTCCTCCTCCATCAGAACCCCATCCATGAAGTTTTTGTTAACTTCGCTGAGAGGACAAAAGGGTGGGAGACGTGATCACGTATGCTCTCATTGCTCCACAGACCCCCAACGCCCTAGCCCCCTTTGACACCTGACTCATGCCCTTCAATTCTGGAATTAATACTTCCCTATCTGGAAACACTGTCCATCTGTCATGCCATCTTTGGATCTAGAGATGTCTCTGCCAAGATCTAACTTGCATCGCCACCCCCTAATGTGATATCAGTGCACTTACTCAGTTTCTGATTCTATTTGACTCGTTTTGTGATATTTTGACTATCCTTGACTTGTTTATTGCCAATACTTACCAATCCTCTGTGCTTGCTTACTTTTCATTTCTCGCTTACTCATCATGATTACTCAGTCCTTACTCATTACTTACCAAGTGTTTGTGCCTTGTTTGTCACAAGCTATGCTCCCCCCACAGTATACAAACCCCCATGTACTTAGCTACCAAAAAAAGCAATCAGAAGCCATTCACTCAGCAGTCAGTCAGTTCAGTGCCTAACTCATTGTCGACAGTTGAGGCTCATTCAGAAGAGTCTACCTGTCTCCATTCATATCATTGGTAGTTGAGGCTCCACGAAGGGGTCTATCTACCTCCATCATTCATCTGAAGCTTTATCCCCACTTAGTCAGCAAGTCCTGCTTGGTCATCCATCCACTCCTGCGTAACTTGTCAACGACTTGCACCAGGAGCATGTTGTATCAAAGTCCATCATTCCAGAAGTCCTTTCGGCTGGACACCTTCACTCCATTCAGCATCCCCCATTCAATCATCACCTGCTTGTCTACTCCTGTGTAACTCATCATCGACTTGCGCTAGGAGTACCCTCCCATTGAAGTTTCCCCCTCTTAGGTTTCTGCACTCCAGGTTCCGTGGAGGCACACCACCACTCGCTTTACATTTGTCTTTTGTGTTGGTTCTGGTTGGTTTTCACCACCTTTCCACACTTTGACTCACAGCGCCTGCCTGCGCTCTCTGTAACAGGGAGCAACGAAAATGACTAAAAGCAAATGAGTGACTCAGTCTCGGGGATACGACGACTCAGATTAGGAGTACCTAAAAGCAAACGAGTGACTACGGTAGATGAGAACAAGTGGTAGTGAAAGTAGGTAGTTGGGCTCACCTCAGTCTTGGGGATATGACGACTCAGATTAGGAGTACCTAAAAGCAAACGAGTGACTACAGTAGATGAGAACAAGTGGTAGTGAAAGTAGGTAGTTGGGCTCACCTCAGTCTCGGGGATACGACGACTGAGGTGCCCAGTTATGAGTGGATGACATTTATACCCTATAGTGGCTATGTACGACCGGGGTTGTAAGTATCCGGACCAGTAAAAATTAGAGAATGCAATGTAGAGTCAATGTGCACAGGTACGAGATAGACTTGCCAGTGCTAACCTCCGGATATCCCCAAATATCTCCAACACTCCCCCTCAAGTCTAAGTGAGTCCAACCATCTTGACAAACTTTTGAAGTTTCGGGCGCGTGAGCAGCTTAGTAAACATGTTGGCGACCATGGAATCTGTAGGGCAGTAGATAGGGATGACTTTATCCTCATCGATGGCGAGCCGAATGAAGTGATACCGGATGTCAATATGCTTTGTGCGTGGGTGGAACTTGTTGTTCATGGTGAGTGTGATGGCACCTTGGTTGTTGCACATGAGAGGAGTCGGAAGGGTAACAGGTGCACGAATCTCGCTGAGGAGGTTGTGTAGCCACATAATGTCTTTGAGCGCATTTGTCATCGCGATGTACTCGGCCTCTGTAGATGAGAGTGCGACGATGTTCTGCTTGTGAGATCCCCAGGCAACCAGCATGCCTCCAAGCGAGATGACATGACCAGAGATGGAATGACGATGGGGTTGTGAGCCCCAATCCACATCAACATAGGCAATGATGCCTTCCTTGGGATCAGTGAGCTGGAGTGTGAAGTCGCGCGTGCCCTTGAGGTAGCGGATGACCCGTTTTGCGGCTTCCCAATGTGCACGGCCTGGATTCTGTAGAAATTGGGAGAGAATGGAAGTGGGGAAGGAAATGTCAGGACGAGAGCCAAGAGTGGCCCATGCAAACGACCCAACAATCTCCTTGTAGGGGACATTCTTCATTTCGGCGACAAGACGAGGAGTTGAGGGAGACTGGTTGCTGGATAAGACGGTGCCAGGTTCCATGGGTGTGGAGACAGCACTTGCATCCGACAACTCGAAGCGCTCAACCAGCGAGTCGATGTATGTCTGCTGCGAGATGGACAGCGTGCGTGCAGACCTGTTGTATTTAACCTCATGCCCGAGCAACCATTTGATCTCTCCAAGATCAGATATGTCAAACCACTCCTTAAACCATTCCTTTACCCAAGATATCGTTGCGATGGTATTTCCAGTAAGTGCCATGTCATCTGTCGAGACAGAGATGACAGACAACATCTCGGCACCAAGCCTGAAGAAGACTGCATGATCGACTGATGACCGTGTGAAACCAATTTCGCTGAAGAACTCACAAAGGGTTTGATACCATTCGAAACCAGCCTGTTTCGTGCCATAAAGACACTTAAGCAGCTTACAGACCTTGCCTTCCTGGCCAGGTTTGAGATGACCAGGCGGAGGGCGCATGTACACGTTTTCAGTGAGTTCAGCATTGAGATACGCATTCTTAATGTTGATCTGGTGGATTTCCCAACCCTGGGAAGCAGCATTGACAAGTATGGCTCGGACGGATGGGAGTTTTGCAACAGCTGCGAAAGTTTCATTAAAGTTGATGCCTTCATGTTGTCGTCGTCCATTTGCGACAAGTCGAGCTTTGTAGCGTGAGATATTGCCATTTTCATCACATTTTACTTTGAGGATAAAATGAGAGTCAATGATATTAGCACCGGGAGGGGGATTGACAAGCTCCCAAGTGCCCATCTTCTCGATTGCGGCAACTTCTTCACCCATGGCTGTATGCCATTTGTCTGCATTTGGTCCTCGAAGGGCTTCATCGATAGACGGCTCATCACTTTCAATTGAAGTGATAGCATGTTTGACAGCGTCCACAGCATCAACATCCGAACAGAATTCTTTGTCAGCGTCGAGTTCAACCTCCCACATTGCATTAGCATGTGGTGGTGGGAAACTCTTGCTTGCATAGAAGCTGGGTTCGTGAGACGAGGCTTTGCGAGGGAAACGAGGAGCTGGGACATTGAGTGGTGGAGCAGGTATGGTCTTGTCTTGTTGTGACGACGGCGAGCTCGGTGGGGTGGTTAGAGGTGATAGTGGCAATGGGACATCAGCAGGTAATGGTTCAGGAGGGTTTGACGATGTTGTTTGAAGGTCGACTATCTCAGTCTCCCCCTCGAACTCAACAACGTCTGGAGTTTGAGTAGAAGCTCCTGGAGTTTGCCTAATCTCTTCTGGGGCAAAGCGTACATTTCGCTTGACAGATACTCGGCGAGTTTCTGGCCAATAGATCCTGTAGCCTTTGCTTTGTGAGTCATAGCCAACAAACCTGGCCTCTTTGGCCTGCTCGTCGAGCTTTCCCGCACTCTCAAGTTGGACAAAAACTTTGCATCCAAAGCAGTGAAGGTCGGAGAGGTTGGGCTTGTGCCCGTGGACCATTTCGTAGGGGGTCTTGTTGATGAGAGCGCGAGTTGGAGAGCGGTTCTTGAGGTACGTGGCATGATTAATGGCCTCTGCCCAGAGTGTGCGCGGGAGACCTGCACCAATAAGAAGTGCATGTGCCTGCCCAACAAGGGTGCGATTTGCCCGTTCTGCAACACCATTCTGCTGGGGTGAGTCATGCACAGTCAACTCGAGTTGGATGCCTCTATTTGCAAAGTATCCTTTGGCATCGTTGCTCAGATACTCGCCACCTCGATTGCATCATATGAATTTGACCTTGGTGTCATCATGCTGATTAAGGACATATTGGACATGGTCTTGAAGAGCTGCAAAGATGAGACTCTTCTTCTTGACAAAGGTAACCATTGTTTCACGTGAGAAGTCGTCAGTGAAGGAAACGTAGTATAGTTTTCCTTGGAGTGATGCAACCCAAGCAGGACCCCACACATCAGTGTGTATCCATTCACCATATTTTGTGGCACGGGTGTTTGACTCGGTGGGAAAAGGAACATGAGTGATCTTCACCCTGACACATGTTTCACAGAAGTTGTTGTCAGGCTGGGAGGCAATCTCGATGCCTTCTACCATGCCATTAGATACCATAGTCCTTGTAGCACTGAATGACATATGGCCCATGCATTCGTGCAAGTGTCGAAGGGACATGTGAGTGTGAGGCGTGCAAGTGGTGGCTGCGACCTCAATGGCTGTGGCAACATTATACAGGCCATTGACCTCAGGGATGCGGGCTACGAGCACACTAGATGGCTCAGGGGACCAGATTTCACAGAAACCTTTGATCATTCGAACAGAAAAGCCAGCTCGAGTGATGCACATAGTTGATATGAGGGTGAAAGCGATATCTGGAGCAAAAAGTGCATCCTTCAAGGTAACGCAGCTGCGCTCAGTTCCTTTAGGCAACTCGATGACAACATCGCCACGTCCAGTTGCATAGATGGTTCGTCCATCAGCGATGTTGACGGGTTTTGGAGTAATGGGGGTAAATGATGTGAATTTTGCACGATCAGGACAAAAATGAGAACTTGCACCAGAGTCAACAATAGCACCACGCTGCTCAGCAGGGACAGAGAGGAGAGTGGCCTCAGGAAACAGGGTTGTTGTGGCGAATGCGAAATCATCAGCAGGAGCTGTGGCTGTGTTGGCTGACTGTGTCGACTTCTGATGAGGACCCTGGCCCTCCTTTCCTCCCCCCTTTCGCCAACAATCCCTTGAGAGATGACCAACCTGATTGCAGCTAAAACAAGTCTTGTTTGAGTTTTTCGACCTGCGATTGTGACAACCATTCTTTGCAGAGGCATTGAGTGCTGCATCAGTTGTTGCTGACACATCCTTCCCAATGTTGCGGTGATCAGCCTCCTCAAGGACAACAGATATGATAGCACTGGACGTGGGAGTCTGTCCAGAGGCATGGATTGCAGCAGTAGTAGTGTGCAAAAGGGTCCGGAAGGAATCGGGTAAGGAATTCATGATCATGGCTGAGAAATCACGATCATCAACTGGAGAGCCCATGCCAGCTAGTTCCTCCCGTAGTGTCATCATGGTAGTGAGGTGACTCCGCACGTCATCTCTTTCACCACATTTCATATTTTGCAGGCGAGATCGGATATCTACCTGCATCATGTCACTTTTGGTCTCGTAGATGGCCCGGATGGCCAACCAAATGTCAGCTAGGCAGTCAAGATGCTGGACCTGTATTAAGATGCTATTTGGGATCGTAGCATATAACTGCTGGATTGCAAGCGCCTCCTTTTGCCTGAATGCATCAGAAAGGGCTAGACTCATCTCAATCTCGGCTGGGGTCGCATCACATGATTTGTCAGTGACCTGGATTTTACCAGTTTTGTCATCAACCGGTAGTGGCTGGGGAGTAGACACAGTGCCATCAAGGTGGCGGGCAAGACCACGTGCTGTCAATGACATCACGGTCTTCGTCTTATACTCTACCCAGTTTTTCTTGGTGAGTTTTGGCATGGCATATATGCCTGATGAGGTAGTAGCGACAGAGAGGCTCATAACCTGTAACAGGGAGCGACGAAAATGACTAAAAGCAAACAAGTGACTCAGTCTCGGGGATATGACAACTCAGATTAGGAGTACCTAAAAGCAAACGAGTGACTACGGTAGATGAGAACAAGTGGTAGTGAAAGTAGGTAGTTGGGCTCACCTCAGTCTCGGGGATACGACGACTGAGGTGCCCAGTTATGAGTGGATGACATTTATACCCTATAGTGGCTATGTACGACCGGGGTTGTAAGTATCCAGACCAGTAAAAATTAGAGAATGCAATGTAGAGTCAATGTGCACAGGTACGAGATAGACTTGCCAGTGCTAACCTCCGGATATCCCCAAATATCTCCAACACTCTCTTCCCCGTGGCCTTTGTCGACTTCTTGCACCTTTGCTTCATCCGCGTGCAGCCATTGCACGTGCGGCCAGCGGGACCCATGCACACAGCATTCCTGACCAGGCAATGTGCGCAGGGCACCTTGTGGAGAATTGAACCGGGTGGGACATTAATCTTCGGCTCGCCCTCATCCTCGCTCTCAGAAATAGTCTGCCATGATCACTTGAGACTCCGGCGTCAGCCATTATCGCACCACCATACTACCCACACACTCACCTTTCGAACCAGCCAGGCTACAACCTTGACATGAGACATCTTCTCTGTCACCACCGGCACCACTACACCTGCACCTTGCTCACCAACAGCCTGCACAGCCTCCTCGCCCATCCGCACATCCTCATTGGCCCTTCCGTGCACAATCTCCTCAGCCACCCACCTCTCGTAGGCCTCATCGGCCTCTGCAATAGTGGGTCCATCCACTGCGTCTATCTTGGTGTCGATGCCCAGTTCTTGCCTGTGCTCGACGATGGGGTACACCTCCCCCTAGAAGACAGTCAATACCATGGGTCTCAGACGGCTTGCCCACTTACTGTTCTCTCCTCCCATTGGCGCATCCACATGACCTTCTCCTCCCAAAGCTCCTCCTTGTCATCCAGGAGGCACCTCACCTCAGCGACCAGAGCCGCGGAGGCAATGACAAACTTCGCCTTTAAAGTGGTCTTCTCTGCTTCGATTGGGTTGGGGGTGGCCGCACATACGAGCTGGGACAGATGGGGGGCACGGTTAGCAGACATGACTAGAGCGATAGAAAAGGTGATTGATGAGGGGGAAAGAATCAAATCGATGCGAAGGTTTGAGCCGCACACTAACAATTATATACTTAGCGGCCATGAGGTGCTTATGTCATCGGTCCAGATGCCTATACGTGGCATTCAATGGTCTCCTTGCATTCCTTGGCTCCACACTTGCTTCACTTCTATGTGGAATCATCCAGTATTCTCGAACCCTCAGCACCACACCATTGCCATCACCATGCAGCAAGCTATTTATGTCCTCTGCGCCACGTGGCTGACCAGGGACGGTCAGCATCTAAGTCCCCCACAGGTGTGAGGAATCCGCATTCCCTGGATGCATAAGCCCCTATCATTAACCATTCCGTGACTACTGTTACGTCTGCTCCCCTCTCGCATTCACCATTGTTCATGCACTACCTTCCCATGCCCTCACTCCCTCTCATGCAATGCTATACCTGCAGCCGCTGTGCTCCAGTTGTTGTTTTTCCTCAGACTCTTTCTCTTATCACAGTCTCTATTCCTTTAGTGCTTGTAGTATACCCTCAGCCTCTGTTTTGGCCTGTCTCCTGTGTACGCGCTGTCGCATGGCTTTCCTCTACTGTACCCTGTCTTACTTAGGTTCTGGGTTTGTCCGGACTATAAAGCCCTGTACTTAGGTACAGAATGATACCTTTTGGCACTTGGAAGGTCACCATGAGTTTCTTTTCCACTTTGTCTACACTGCACGTCTTGCATTCTGCTGCGCACGAACTACGTATACCACTCGCACCGCTCGCATTGCCAGTACTACTCCACGGACCACGCTGCACACATCACAAAACACTACTGCTATGAAGTGCTGGGTCCCACCTTCTAGTCCCGACGGTCCAGAATCCCTTGGGACGAACAATTTGTTCCCTTCATTTTTTATTGTTGTTATCTAAGTCATCTAGCTCGTATTATACAGCTACTTGGACTTATCTGTGAAGTACGGGTTTACCCTCGGGTGACCGGGCTTCAAGACCAGGTGACAGGGGCTGAGTCCGAGTGGCCAGAGTCAAGGCCGAGAGACAGGGGCCAAGTCCGGTTGGACTGGAGTTGAGGCCGGAGGTTAGGGGCTAAGTCCGGAGGACCGGACTTAAGGCCGGGAGCGCGGGAACAAGGCCGGGAGCGTGGGAAACCGACCGGTGTTGGAGTGCGCACAAGGGGAAGCTGGTCCGGGGTTGGATCTACCTCCCTTGGTCTCAGCTTATGTGCTGTACCCTTATGCAAGCCGGGGAGAGGTCTGGGACAGGGGCCAGGGATAGCTTAAGGCTCGGCCTTAGCTATAGAGTAGTCTTGAGGGGTAATACAGAGTTGAGGGTAATACTTAGTTGATATTCTGACTGAGGGTACTATGAAGTATGTACAGGGGTTAAATACATGAGGCCGGTCCGGAGTAAAGAACATGAAGCCGGACTTGTGAATAAGCTATTAGCAAGATGATTAGCAAGAGTGAGGATAGCCACAGAGGCTGTGCAGAGACTAATAGCTAAAGTCCGGGTGACCGGCATACCGGGGTCAGACACAGGACTTGTACAGTAAGCAAAGTCAGATGAATGGGCTAGACTAAATATAGTACAAACAAAGGGAAACAGACTGGAGTTATGTCCGGGTGACCCGGACATGGACCTAGGAGGACCAGGGTGGAGCAACGCAAGGCCAGGAGGCCGAAATGGACCGGAGATAGGGGTAAAACACCGGACTTGAGTTATGCAGGCCGGAGTTGAGTTATCTAGGGCCAGGATTGGGTTGTCTAGGCTGGACCAGGGCCGGAGTTGACCGGATTAGGGGCTAGGGGTCCAGACTGGGCTGAGTCCGAGTCCGAGAGTCATGGATATGACATTATCCTACAATGTGAAGCGCCAGAGTCAAACAGGATGGTCTCTTCTGCAGAATTTAGGTTTTCGCCTGTGAGGAGAACATGGTCATAGTTGTTTGTATATGTGTCTTCTTCATCGTTAACGATGTCCTGGGGGTTCGGAATTTCTTCCTCCACAATTTCTGTAAGCCAGTCATCGTCCTGCGGGTGTGCTAGCCAAACTCTGTCAGGTTCCAAGTCAGCACTGGTCTGCGCACTTGAGCTGGCTGATGTGCTGGCCACAGTGGCTGCTTTTCCGGTGCCTTTCTCCTTCTTTTTCCCTTTTCCCTTGTTCTGGAACCACTTGGGTGCTTGCCCAGCTTTCTGCCACCCTCTTCCCAGCACTAGTCTTTCATATGACCTTTCTTTCTGTCCTTCACTGAGTAAGCCGCATCTTCGGAATTTCCGGAGTTTCCAGAGTTGCCTCTCTTTGTCCACGTTTGGTGCCTATCATATTCATCGGAAATTACTTTGATGATAAAGTCCAGAGATAGGTCCTTTTGCATGACTAGGGCCAAAGATGTCATAGCTGCGAGGTTGGAGTCGTAAGAAGTGGGAAGTGAACTGAGGATGATGGCTGCAAAGTCATTGTCTGTGATTGACTGTCCAAGCATGGCAAGTTGTTCGCACAGTGCATGCATCTTGTCAAAGTGAGCATGGACATTGCCTTTTTCCGAACAGCAGGATTCTTGGAGTTTTCTCCGAAGATCGATTGTGACAACACGAGAGCAGTTTTGGAAAAGATCAGTGAGGACACCCCACACACTCTTCGCAGTCTCTTCCTTCAGGACTTGAAGGAACAGAGATTCTGGGAGCAACACAGCAATCACTTGCTTGACATATCCATCATCCTTAGCCCAATGCCAAAGTTTTTCTGGGTATTCGCTAACAAGTTTTTGCTCTGTGGCTGTGGGCTTCCAGGAGGCATCTTTCCCTGCTGAAGGGTCCTCTGGTTTCGCATCCAAGCTGGTCAGGTGTCTGATCAGCCCTTTTGAGCTGACGGCCCATTCAACCCGAGCCTTGTAATATAGCCAGTTGCTTCCATCCACATTTAGGGTTGGGACTTGTAAGGAATGATTGTCTTTTGCCATAGTGGGTAGTGTTGCTGTGTATTAACTCTTTCAGAATTAGAGCGTGAGAGCAGGGCTCATAACCTAATGAAGGTATGAGTTTCTCAGTGTATGAAGTAGTCACTGTATTAGTACCTAACGAAGGTATGAGTTTCTACACTATGTCAGTACCAAGTAAACGAGCAGGAATCTAGCTATACTCACCTCAGTGTATGAAGTAGTCACTGAGGTGGAAAAGAATGGTGCAGAAAATTTATAGTACCATAATTAGTAAGTGTAATGGCATCGGAATTTAATTCCGAGGGTCAGGGAACAATTCCGAGCCCTCTGGGTGAAACTCCAAGATGCTACTGTAATTCTGGATCGCATTCTTGACAGCACATACCTGGGACATTGTTGAGTGCCCAAAAGGTGCAAATGTCATAGGATGCAAATGGGTCTTCAAGATCAAACACTATGCTGCTGGAGAAATTGAGAAGTACAAGGCCTGCCTAGTCACTAAGGGCTACTCTCAGATACAGGGTGTTGACTATGATGAAACCTATGCTCCTGTCACTAGACTTGCATCTCTTCACACCATACTTGCAATTGCCACATGCAATGACTGGGATGTTGATGTATTTGATTTCCACTCAGCATTCCTAAATGGAAAACTCAGAGATGGTGAAGACATCTATATGGAGCTCCCTGAGGGCTATGCTGTAGGGCAGAATTTTTCCTGCCCAGTTGGGAAGCTAGATGTCACATTATATGGCTTGAAACAAGGTGTGCTTTGATGGTACCAGAAACTATTGTTAAGTCCAGGTCTTCACCAGTCCAGAGCTGGTCCAGAGTCCAGTTGGGGGTCAGAGGGTAATACAAGGTTCTAAGAGATTTGGACTGTTGGACTTCGTGACTGATGGCACAGCGCTATTCCCTTGTGTGGGCTGTAGTCCAGTTGAGAGGTAGAAGACAGAGAACAAGAGGGACTGGATTAAGACAAGACTAGATTGATTTCAGACTGAGGCTAAAACAGATTATCCTACAGCTTAAATACTAGAAGTAACCTAAGTGTAATGTAGCACCAGAGACCAGTCTGCACCAGTACAGTGATGATTGGTAAACATATTGGTAAGTAGTGTTACAAAGAATATTATCAAGCAAGAGTATGAACAAAGGATTACTGGGAACTGGGGCAGGACTAGTGGCTGGGCCAGGTGTTACACCAGCCTGGTACCAACTGAGTGAACAACTTGATTGGGCACTGCCTTGCAGTGCCTCACAAGCTAACATGTTTCTGGGTCAAAGGGTTAAGGCCAGGACCAGGGCAAGGGTTGGATGAGACCGGTTGAGACCAGGGTAGAGCCAGTCTAGAGTAGTCTGGACATGGTCATGACAGTATCCCCCTCTTGGAGCCAAGCCCATGAGGCTCCAATGAGGACAATGCTGAGAATGAAAATTTTGTGTCTGACCTTGAAAACCAGTGGACTTAAGACTGGTCCACCCCAGGTTTGGTTCTTCACTTCAACATGTCTACTCGCTGGTCCCAGATGCCATACAATCAAGACCTCTTGCCTGACCTGACCCAGGTGACAAGTATCAAGCTGCAGGTAGGCAGCAATGATGACAAACAAGTGGTCTGTTGCAGGTGTAATACTCCAGCACTCAGCAACACTAGTCCCTACTAGCACTTGGTGGTTAAACCACACCAAGTAAGCCTAGATACCTTGACCAAATAGCTCAGTGGTTAGAGCACCTGGTTGAAACCTGGGAGGTCCAGGGTTCAATCCCCTGTCTGGTTGCATTTATTGCAACATGGTCTGGGGAAAGCTGGCTGAGTGCAAGAGGCACAAAGCAAAGGTGCAGGAGGAAGCCTGGTTGGAGGCTGAAAGGCAAGTGCAAGCCCAGCTTGAGGAAGAGAAGGCATGCACAGAGGCTGGAGGCCACACATAAGGCTGAGGAGGCTAGGAAGGTGGCTGAGAGCTGGTGGGTAGTTTGACTGGGGCCAGGTCAAATGTGGAGGTGATGAACCCCTGGTGAGTAATGACCAAGTGACTGGTAGTTGACCGGCTGACCACCTCCCAGGTGTCTTCATTGCACCCAGATGAACACAACTTGTCTGTGCAACACTGACAGCAAGAAAAAGCATCTGGCCTGCAACTAGTGCAATGAGCTCAAGGAGCATTGCCAGTGGCCAGTCAAAGGTGAGACCAGTACAGGTACTGGTCCAGTCATAGACAAGGGCAAGAGAAAAGCAGACATGACCTCCCCTCACACCAGGGAGAAGAAGAAGAGGTTGAGGTGCCCATCCACCAAGGTACTCAAGGGTGCAGGTGATGAGGAAGAAGATGTGGGCAAGGGGCCATTGACGAAGAAGGCCAGTGAAGAGACCAGGGCCAGCCCTGTCACCAGTGATCAGATGGAGCATCTGATCAAAGCAGTGGAGCATGTGGCTGACAATGTGGTCGGCCTAACTGTGGCCCAGCAGGAGGCTTTGAGGAACTTTTACCAGTTCACCCAGTCTTATGAAACCTACATCAAAGAACATTTCGAGTTTTTGGTGCCAGACATGCCCTCAGACCAGGACACCACTGACAACGAAGACAGGGATGCCAAGAGGCTTGATGAAGAGCTGGCAGGGCTGAGGGAGGAAGAAGAGGAAAGCCAGTCCTGGTCTGAGTCAGGTGACCAGACTGGTGCCAGTTCTGCTGGGTCCCAGGTCTAAAGTTGTGTGCATGTAGTGTAGTTATTCTTTTTGTTGTGTACACCTGTGAATGCCAATGCCAACACCCAGTTCTGGTCCTAAGGTGTGAAAGAAAGCAAATAAAAGAAAAGTAAAGAAATCAAGACATAGTAACTATGAGATAGGAGAGACAGATAAGGGGAAAAGAAGCTTGAGACCAGTTCTATGTTATTTCTTGAAAGGACCAGGCTTGTCTGGGTACCAGTCATGATATTCTTGGACAAGTTCTGAGGTGTTGTCCAGCTCTGTTGCTAATACCCAGGTGGTTTCTTCATCAGTTCCCTCATAACTGGTCCACCAGACCAGGTACTGCAACCAACACCTCCTGTGCCAGTTGACCTTTGAATTGAGTATTTCCACTACTTTGAATTCTAAGTTGCTGTTGACATCTACTGGTGGGGGTGGAGGTTGAGTCCAGTTGGGTATGGTATTTGGGATGGCTGGTTCAAGTTGGGATATGTGGAAGACCAGGTGTACAGTGCACATAGAGTCTGGTAGATGCAGGGTGAACAAGTGAGAGCCAGCCTGGGCTATTATGGGATAGGGCCCAAGGTTCTTCTCACTCAGCTTCTTGGAGGGCTGGGTTGACTGGAAATACCTGGCTTTTACATAGACACTGTCACCCACTTTGAAGTCCAGGGCTGGCATGTGCTTAGCATCTGCCAGTCCTTGGTAATGTTGCTAGGCAAGAGCCATTTCTTCACAAAGCTATTGGTGTAGTGAATCTAAGTTGACTCCATAATCACAAGCCCAGTTGGATGTGAGATTGCACTCAGGGAAGACTGAGATATTAGGGTGGTAACCCTTATTAGCAAAGAAGGGTGATACTCTGGTCATAGTGCTGGGTGCATTGTTGTAGGCAAACTCAGCTAGCAGTAGTAGTTGGCCCAGTTGTCCTGCTGATAGTTGCAGTAGACCCAGAGATACTGTTCAAGGGTCTGATTGGTGTGCTCTGTCTGACCATCCCCCTCTGGGTGATACCTGGAGGTGAAATGTAGACGCATGTCTAGAGCTTTACCTAGAGACCAGAAGAAGTGGGATATGAACTCTGATCCCCAGTCTGAGGTTACATGGGCCAGTATACCATGCTTAGAGAACACGTGCATGAGGAAGAGCTTGGTGAGCTCAGGGGCTGTGATGGTGTTGTGAGTAGGTATGAAGATGGCTTGCTTTGAAAGCTGGTTGACTATGATGAGAATGGCAGTAAAGCTGGTTGAGGCTGGGAGTTGCTCTATGAAATCCATCAAAATGGAATTCCATGGCTTCTCTGGCATGGGGAGCTGCTTGAGCAGGCCAAAAGGCCAGTGGCAGGGTACCTTGGCCTGGGCACAGGTAGTACAAGACTGGACATAGTCCTTGACAAATGTCCTTAGGCCAGGCCAGGTGTATTCATGCCAGATGAGTTCTAGAGTTCTGTTTTGGCCAAAGTGGCCAGACAAGGGGTGATCATGTTTAAACCTCAAGACACAAAGGCAAAGGTCATTAGAGTCTGGTACATAGATTCTGCCATCCAGGCAGAGGAAGCCGGTGTCATCAACTGACCACTGGGAATCTGATGTATCTGAGAACTGGACTTGGGCAACCAGGTCTGAGGGTAGGGCTGAGAGGATATCATTGTGTAACTTCTCCATGTCCATCAGTGCAACAGCACATAGGACCAGGTATTCAAGGTAGGTGGTGCGCAGGGAGGTGGCTAGCTGTTCCTGTGTGAAGACTGGTCTGAGGTTCTGTGGGTTGACCTGGGCATAGTTGCTATCCCCCTCTCTGGGGTAGATGTCCCATCGTCTAGTTAGGGCATCAGGCTTAGCACCAAGCTTACTGGGTCTGAACTGGATAACCATATTGAACTGTGACAAAAACTCAGACCAGCATGCCTGGCACCAGGTTAACAGCTTTGAGGTGGAGAAATACTCCAGGTTCTTGTGATCAGTGACAATGTCAACTGGTACTGCAGAGCCTTCCAAGTAATGCTGCCATGTCCGGAATGCCTCGAAGATCGTGAGTAATTCCTTATCATGGGTGTCATAATTTAGCTCCAGGGCTGCCAGGGTATGAGAATAGAATGCGACCAGCTGGATTTGACCATCACCACCAGTGATGGACAAAATACCAGCTATGGCATAATCAGATGCATCAGTCTTGACAGTAATAGGAGCATCTGGGGAGAAGTGAGTTAGGACCAGGGCAGTGGTGAAGGCCTGCTTGAGTTTGTTGAAAGACTGGCAGCACTCCTCAGAGAAATTCCAGGGAGCACCTTTGCATGTCAACCAGGTTAAAGGTACCACTATGTCCAAGTAGTTAAAAATGAACCAGTGATAGAAGTTGGTGAAGCCCAGGAAGGACTGAATGTCCTTTACCTTCCAGGGCTCAGGCCAGTTGCAGATAGCTTTGACTTTTTCTGAGGACATGGTAAGGCCAGTTGGGGACAAGTGGTAACCCAAATATTCCACAGAGTCCAAGTGGAATTCGCACTTCTCTGGTTTGGCATACAGGCCATGCAACTGGAGCCAGCAAAGAACCTCCTGGACATGCTGCTTGTGTGATGATTCATCTCCAGAGTAGATTAAGATGTCGTTGAGGTAGATGACAATGCAGACATCTAGCATATCTGCAAAGACTGAATTGATGAACTGCTGGAAGGCAGCTGGGGCATTGGTAAGACCAAAAGGCATCACCAACCACTCATAAGACCCATAGCACATTCTAAAGGCTGTTTTCCACTCATTGCCAGGTGCAATCCAGACAAGGTGGTATGTGTGCCTCAAGTCAATTTTAGTGTAGATTTTGGCACAACTAGGGGAGTCTAATAGGTCAGATATTAATGGTAGGGGGTACTGGTCTTTCTTGGTGAGCTTGTTAAGGCCCTGGAAGTCAACACATAACCAGAGTGAACCATCCTTCTTCTTTATGAAGAGGACCAGTGCAGCATAGGGGGAAGAAGTGGGCTGGATGAAACTGGTAGTCAGGTTTTCATTGATGAAGGCCCAGAGAGCTTGCAGCTTGACCAGGGACAGCAAGTAGATGGTTCCTATGGGTGGTGTAGTACCCTCTTCCAATTCAATCTTAAGGTTGTACTCCCAGTGTGGGGGGAGAGTAGAAGCCTTGGCTTTGCTAAAGACATCAGCAAAGTCATGGTAGTCCTTTGGTACACTGGCCAGGTCTGGTGCAGGACTGGTAGAGGCAGACCAGGCCAGGTCCAGGTCTAGTGGGTGTAGATGAAGTTGGAATTGGGTAGATCCTTCTAGCTTACAAGCATGTACATATGCAGCTGCATTGATCAGGGCAATAGGGGGAGCTTTCAGGGGGGTGTGAACTGGTGAGTTGACAGATGGTACAGATGGTGCAGGGCTGGGGTTGGGTTGGTCAGGTAGACTGGGTTTGGGAGGACTGGTTAAGACCAGTGTGGCAGGGGGTGTTGATGGGGTTGGCATTCCTCCTGTAGATGTCCAGAAAGTTAGACTGCTCAATACCCAATCAATCGATGGATTGTAGCAGGTGAGCCAGTCATGTCCAAGGACTATCTTACATTCAGAATCCAATGGGGCTAGAAACAGGGTTACTGGGGTGACATTGCCAGTCGCAAACTGAACTGAAAGATCTACTGCTTGAGTGATAACAAAACTTGACAACCCATCAAAGAGCCAGAGTTGGATAGGGGACACAGGGTAAGGGGCAAAAGAGTGTTGATTAACAAAATCTTTATCTATGAAGCTATGTGTGGAACCAGAGTCCACTAGAGTATGAAACCAGGGTAAATTGTGACTGACAATAGAGACATGGGGGGTTAATGAATTTGGATTGGAAAGAGCAGATGTATTGAGACAAGCCTCCATGAGTGCACAGCCAGAGTCAATGCAGCTCTCAGTCTGTGTGGAGTCCTGAGAGCTGCTACCTATTTTTTTGCCTTGGGGGCAGAGCCCGAGGTTGAGGCCGGTGCTGCCTCAGAGGTTGCCACAACATGAGCCTTGGCTTTGCTGGCTTTCTCAGGACACTTATCTGTGAAGTGTCTGGTGCCCCCACAGAACATGCAAAGATTATTGTCTCTGCAACACTTGCACTCCTCTGGTGTCAGCTTGCTGTCTTTGCCTAACTTGCTCAAGTCCAGCTTGGGTGTGTTAGAGCCGGTCTGACTGGTTGAGGTGGGTTTGGATGAGGGCTGGCTACCAGAGTTGCCATTTCCAGAATTATTGCTGGTGTTGGACTTCTCTTGACCAGGCTTAGACTGGTTGTTGTGACTGGGGTTGGGAGTCAACTTGTTACCAGAGGATGACCCCTTGTGCTTACTGGACTGCTGAATCTCTTCTTTGCACTCCCAGTAATGCACATCAATCTCCTGAGCCAGGTGGCAAAGCTCATGCAGGGTTCTTGGTTTGCCAACCTGGCAGACCTCATCTTTGATGCAGTCTGGGAGACTGGTGTAAAAGAAGTGGCACAGGGCACCATCACTGTATCCCTGGACTTGTGAGGCAAGCCAGTTGAACTCGACCATGTACTTGTTGACCCGGTGATTATCTTTCATCTGAAGGTGGTCCAGCTGGCTTTCAGTGTCAGCCACTGGGTCATGAGGTCTGAAAGTGGTTTGAAGTTCTATAATGAACTCCTTCCAAGAGTCCATCCAGTAGGGCCAGTCCTCTGGGTCTTCAGTCCCAAGTAAGTCCAGTTTGAACCACTTGAGAGCCATCCCTTTCAGGAATGACTGTACAAAGGTGACCTTAGCCTGGTCACTTTGAAAGGCCTGGGGCCAGTCCCAGAAGTTGAGTTTGCACTGGATAAGAAAAGTGCACAGCTTCTTTGGGTCTGTCCCATCAAAGGTGTCCAGTTCACACAACTTGGTTCTAGAAGAGGACTCAGAGCTGGTGCAAGCATTGCATGCAAGAAGCTCGATGGCCTTGGCAAGGTTGTCTAGCACAGTTACACCTGGCTCAACATCATCCTCTGGGAGGGGTCCTTCATTGTCATTGTCCAGTTCATCTCCCGGCCCATCGTTGCCAGGACCATCATCACTGGGGTCATTACCCCTGGGATTGAAGTCATCTGGTTCGTCCGGGTCCAGTTCATCATCCAGATCATTGGTGGGTGTGGGAGGTCAATTAGGAGTGGGAGTAGTGGATTTACAGGCTGAGAAGCCCCTGAAGTTGTTGACTTCACCAGGTGACCTTCTGGCTGTCCCTAAGGACACCAGGGCAGTGGCATGGCACAAGTTGACTGCTGAGGTGGAATCTGGGTTGGTGGTAGCATGTGCCTGTGCTGCTTGAGTTCTGGTTTGGGTAGGCATGCCAAGGCTGTGATACTGAGGTTTGAACAGAAGGGTGGTGACCCACACAAGTGTGAGTCTGAAATACTGTTAAGTCCAGGTCTTCACCAGTCCAGGGCCAGTCCAGAGTCCAGTCAGGGGTCAGAGGGTAATACAAGGTTCTAAGAGATTTGGACTGTTGGACTTAGCAACTGATGGTGCAGTGCTATTCCCTTGCATGGGCCGTAGTCCAGTTGAGAGGTAGAAGACAGAGAACAAGAGGGACTGGATTAAGACAAGACTAGATTGATTTCAGACTGAGGCTAAAACAGATTATCCTACAGCTTAAATACTAGAAGTAACCTAAGTGTAACGTAGCACCAGAGACCAGTCTGCACCGGTACAGTGATGATTGGTAAACATATTGGTAAGTAGTGTTACAAAGAATATTATCAAGCAAGAGTATGAACAAAGGATTACTGGGAACTGGGGCAGGACTAGTGGCTGGGCCAGGTGTTACACCAGCCCAGTACCAACTGAGCAAACAACTTGATTGGGCACTGCCTTGCAGTGCCTCATGAGCTAACACATTTCTGGGTCAAAGGGTTAAGGCTGGGACTGGGGCAAGGGTTGGATGACACCGGTTGAGACTGGGGTAGAGCTGGTCTAGAGTAGTCTGGACATGGTCATGACAGCTATGTGCCACTCTCACAGATCTTGGGCTCACCAGGGCACACATAGACTGGGGAGTACTCTACAGTCACATAGGACCAGAAATCCTCATCCTTGCCAGCCATGTTGATGACTGCACTGTAACAGGCAGTTCCCCATTGTTAATTCACTCATTCAAACAGGAGATTAGCACTTGTTTTAAAATCTCCAACTGTTAAGTATGGGTTTACCCTCAGGTGACTGGGCTTCAAGACCAGGTGACAGGGGCTAAGTCTGGGTGGCCAGAATCAAGGCCAGGAGACAGGGGCCAAGTCTGGTTGGACCAGAGTTAGGGCTGGAGGTCAGGGGTTAAGTCTGGAGGACCAGACTTAAGACTGGGAGCATGGGAACAAGACCAGTAGCATGGGAAACCAACCAGTCTTGGGGTGTGCACAGGGGGAAGCCAGTCTGGGGTTGGATCTACCTCCCTTGGTCTCAGCTTATGTGCTGTACCCTTATGCAAGCCAGGGAGAGGTCCAGGACAGGGGCCAGGGATAGCTTAAGGCTTGGCCTTAGCTATAGAGTAGTCTTGAGGGGTAATACTGAATTGATATTCTGACTGGAGTGCTATGAAGTATGTACTGGGGTTAAATACACAAGGCTGGTCCAGAGTAATGAACATGAAGCCAGACTTGTTAATAAGCTATTAGTGAGATGATTAGCAAGGTGAGGACAGCCACAGAGGCTGTGCCAAGACTAATAGTCTAAGTCTGGGTGACCAGCATAACCAGAGTTGGACACAGGTTTGTACCATAAGCAAAAGTCAGATGAAAGGACTAGACTAAATATAGTACAAACAAAGGAAAACAGACTGGGGTTATGTCTGGGTGACCTGGACATGGACCTGGGAGGACCAGGGTGGAGCAGCACAAGGCTGGGAGGCCAGAATGGACTGGAGACAGGGGTAAAATACCAGACTTAAGTTATTTAGACTGGAGTTGGGTTTCCTAGGGCCAGAGTTGGGTTTTCTAGGCCAGACTAGGACCAGACTTGACTGGAGTCAGGGGCTATGGGTCCAGACTGGACCAGGATTGAGTCCAAGAGTCATGGGCATGACACCAACCTAGGGCCTATCAGTTGGCTACTTGGAATGAAGGTGACACAGAATAGAGAAACCTGCACCATATCATTATCCCAGCAGTCCTATGTTGAGGCCATTCTGATGAAATATAACCTCACTGACTGCAAGCCTGCTGCAATTCCAATGGACCTCAGAATAAAACTCTCACAGAGAAATTCCACAGCCAGCCAAAGAAGCTGCATGCATGAAAAATGTACCCTACCATGCCACTGTAGGCTCCCTCATGCGCCTTGCTGTTGGAACACATCCAGACATTGCATTCACTGTCTCCACAGTCATGCAGTTCAATAACACACCCAACATGACTCACTGGGAAGCTGTAAAACAAATCTACAGGTATATTGCAGGCACAAAAGTGCTCACTTTGATGTTCAGAAATACAGAACAAGGCCTTGAGGGCTATACTAATGCAGATGGAGCTTTGCAGGAGCATTGATGTGCTATAAGTGGATATGCCTATCTACTGGATGGAGGAGCTATCAGTTGGGCTTCACAGAAACAAGAACTCATAACACTCTTGACTGCTGAAGCAGAGTACATCACAGCAACTCATGCAGCCAAAGAGGGCCTGTGGCTTTGACAACTCATTGGGGAAGTTTTCCTACCACTCAAATATCCTATCCCACTATATTCCAACAGCCAATCTGCCATCACACTCACCAAGGATGGCAGTTATCATGCTCACACCAAGCACATCGATATACAATACCATTTCATTTGTTTTGCTGTGGAAAATCATTCCTTTCATTTAATTTATTGTCCTACTGATGACATGGTTGCCGATACCCTTACCAAACCTTTACCTAGCATCAAGGTGAAACACTTTGCATCTGCACTCAGACTTCATTCCAATTGAGGGGGAGTGTTGAGAATGCATTCCAGAATTACAGTAACCTCTCAGAGTTTCACCCAGAGGGCTTGGAGTTTCCCCCCAACCCTCAGAATTAAATTCTGATGTCACCATGCCTACTAATTACAGTACTATAAATTTTCCACACCATTCTTTTCCACCTCAGTGACTACTTTGTACACTGAGGTGAGCATACCTATACTTACATTTGTTTACTTGGTACTGATGTAGTGTAGATACTCATAACTTCATTACAGGACAGTGTTGAGCACAGATGACCATAACCATCCAGAGTAGTACTTATGAGCACTGATGATTGCTGCATCATCCCTTGGGGCATCCCAGAGGCCAGCAGCAATCTGCTGCCTGTCCTGTTCCTTCTCTAAAGTAATCTGTTGTTCATATGTTGCAGTACATATCACCTTTGCCTTGCCACTAACCATGGAATGTTCTTCTTTCATTGCATACCCTGGATGCTCAGTAAAATGGTCCCACCACCACCCCCAGCTCGACCATTTCTTACCTGCCATGAATCTGACTCAAGATACTAGTGTCACCTTTGCATACTTGGTTGAGGATCAAAGTGTGCACCCAAGGGCACATGTATTCAACATGCTCAGGCTGTGACACTGCATGCACATGGCCACACATCAATTGTCACAAGTGATAAGCACAGCTGCAGAAATTTCTATCTAGGGGAGGACCCAGAAACCATAGAAAAGTCATGTTCAAACATACATTTACCAACATTCACTGACTTTCTCACAGTTCACAGTCACTGACCATGACCTGTGTTCACTGACTGGCAGAACACTGCTGTAGTCCCTTGCAAAATTTTCTCTTCAGCTTACCATCCATCCTACGAGTGAGAATGCAGTGTTACTGGATCAGTGCGTGCAGTAGTAAATGATGTAATAACTTTAATTATGTGTGACAGTTGCTACGGGATGTAGCATGTCATTCTACTTCTTCGCCTGAGGTAAAGTCCTGCGGTAAGCCTCCGCAAGTTCTTTTTGGATAATAGGAAGGACAGGCATATGCGTCTGAGAAGAAACATCAGCATCCTCCCCTCAGACGGTGCATTGTGATCACTTACCCTGTACTCCATGCTGAATTCTCCTTTGCCCTGTGTTACGCCACGGAGTTGACTCGAGTAGCCGAACATGTCGTTCAAAGGGACTTCTGCAGTGCACACGAACTCCTCGTCTCGTACTTCGCTATCCAAAATCGTACCTCGCCGCTGGTTCAGGCTCCCGATGACAGCACTCTGGAACTCCGATGGAGCAACAACTTCAACTGTCATGATAGGCTCGAGTATGATGGGCCTCGTTTGCATATAAATTTCCCTGAATGCGCTAATTGTTGCGATACGGAATGCCAATTCAGAAGAATCCACAATATGGTAGCTGCCATCTTGGAGAACCATGCGACAACCCACAATTGGATTACCCGAAAGGGTACCCTTCTCCAATGCTTCGAAAAAACCCTTCCACACTCGTCAGCCTAGGCAAATGGTACGAACCGAAATAAACACACTTTTTCACATGCGGGGATATAGTTAGACGGAATAGCCCCACCCATGATGAGACTTTCGAACTGCGTGTCGCGGCCAATTTCAGGATCAAACTCCATAGGTTCCACGTAACCAATGACACGCGCAAACTGGCCAGCGCCTCCCGTCTGCTTCTTGTGAGTGAAATGAAAATCTGCACGCTGAGTAACGGCTTCGCGGTATGCGACGCGCGGCTTGCCCGTGGTACATGCCACATTATATTCACGCCTCATGCGTTCCACGTAAATTTCCAGGTGAAGTTCCCCCATTCCGGAAATAATTGTCTAGGGATCACCGAGGTTAGATACGATCAAGTAACCCCTCGATTACTTACTTCTTTGCTTTCCGGGTCAATATGAACCTTGAAAGTAGGATCCTCCTTTTGAAATCGGCTGAGTGCACGAGAGAAGTTTGGGGTTTCCTGGCCTATGGGTTTGATCGCAAGCGATATGACTGGCTCCGGTACATACATTGATGTCTGTCACAACGGGTGATATGCATAAAGACATTTACCAACTCAAAGCCGACTCACCATAGAGAAGCTGGTAGTTCCGTCAGTGAAAGTATCACCGGAAGAGCATTCAACGCCAAAAACCGCACAAATCTCCCCGGGACCAATGGAATCAATATCCTGGACATTAGTTGCAAAGGCTGTCTCGACCGATGTCGAACACACTCACTTCCATCTCATTACTGTGCATACGAACTAAGCGAGGGACTTTGACCTTTTTGTCTGTGCGGGCGTTGAAGACGTAGGAGCCTTTCTTCAGGGTACCCTGATACACACGCATGTAGGTCAGTTGACCAAAGCGACCCTCCTCCAATTTGAACGCCAATGCAACAAGAGGCGCTTCAGCAGCTGGGACGAGAGAGATTGGAGGAGCCGCAGGTTGAGTGGTATCGTGCGCCGTAACCGTCGACTCAGCTGGGTTAGCAAGGTATGAACATACTCCGTCAAGTAATGGCTGCACCGCAGTGTTCTTGATTGCCGAGCCAAGGAAAACGGGTGAAAATTTCAGTCCGACGGTCGCTCGACGAATAGCTTCGGCAATCTGCACATTCGTCGGCATCTCGTCACACAAAATGAGGTCACCAATCTGCTCGTCGACCTCCGCTAGCTGTTCAATGAGCTCTACACGTTTTTCCTTTGCAAGTTCCAGAACTTCTGCGGGAATTTCGTCGGACTCGACAACGTTAATACTAGATGAAGGTAAGCCAGCGACGAGAGACAGCACAACGCACTTCACATACCCTTTCTCTCCTTCGTTGTACACTGCTTTCCAACGAACAAGATCAACAACGCCCCTGAGTTCATCTTCTACCCCGATCGGAACCTGCACGGCAGCGGCAGCGATCTTAAGCTTAGTTCGGATTTGGTTGATAACCCTCCAAGGGTTGGCACCGGGCCTACACAGTATATTCAACCTATGAGGAAATCAAAGCAGATATCCACACACCTGTCCATCTTGTTAACGAAAGATATACGAGGAACATTGTATCGGCGCATTTGACGATCAACGGTGGTCGTTTGGCTCTTGAAATCCAATGAATATTCGATTACGTTTCATTACTGAACCCATACCTGAACGCCCGCCACAGCACACAGTACCAAGATTGCGCCATCGAGCACTCTGAGAGCACGTTCGACCTCTATTGTGAAGTCTACGTGGCCTGAAACCCGAGACGTCAATGAAGTACCACGGCGGAGAGGTACAGAGACATACCGGGAGTGTCAATAATGTTGATGGCATACTTGTCCTTGTCACCGGTTATTGGAGACGTCGCATTCCAATCGCAGAACGTCGCCGCGCTTTGGATGGTAATGCCTTTCTCGCGCTCCAGCTCCATGCTGTCCATCTTGGCGCCGACAGCGTCTCGGCCACGGACCTGAGTGGAGTCGGTATGTTAAGTAAAGAATGGATCATAGAGGTCACCAAGGGTGTGACCACAAAGGTGCACATCAACTCACTTCATGGATGTCTCGAATTCGACCCGTGTAGTACAGAATACGTTCTGTTAGAGTAGTTTTCCCTGAATCAATGTGGGCGGAGACACCAATGTTTCTCTGAAAATTAATTCTCCTTATATCGGCCTCAGAGAGCTCATACTTGGGAGACTCCAAGGACGAATGGGACGTCTTGCGCGCCACCGCGGCTGCAGACGCAGCGCGTCTCCCAACGCAGGAGACAAGAAGGCAAGTTGGCAGCGACCTGGTACCTTTGAGCGCCCAGCTCCATGGAGTGGGCACTCGACGTGGTATCTGCATGGGTGAAGCTGCTCGTCAGTTCTCAAAACCAAATTTTCGCTTAGTAGTCTTCATGTGGTAGCTTATGTAATGCTTAAGTCTTTCGCTTTATGTGGCCATGTCTCTACTTCCGCAGATTGAAGGTAGAGACATTCGCCGAGATCCAGTGCACTGGGTTAGCCTTTTATAAAATGCTCGGTCAAGCTTACAATACACCGGGGGTTCTAGCGAGCCGGGGTAATGTGCTTGAATTTCAGACTCTTCGTGTGCAAAGCACATGTCTACAACCCATGAAAATCTACGCCATTCACTGATTCTATCCGGAGAAAACACCTGGTGCAACATCTACCCCGAAAGCGCTCTTCGCAAAACCTCTCATGTTCCTCTCTAGCTCATCCTCAAAACCCTCACTCGCCATGCCGAATAGAGTCCTGATCCACTGTCGTACTTTACTCGCCCAGAACGCCAGGTCAATCGAGAACATTATGATTCTAAACGACATATAACGCCAGTATTCTCTCATTCGTTGTCGAAAGGTGAGATTTGTTGTGGTAGTCAACAACCGCGAAGCCCAGTAAGCGGTTATCTTGATGCGGTTGACGGGAGAACCAAGAACATGGTTGTTTCCTAAAGGAAATACGACCTTAGGTGCATCAGTAATCGTGTCTCCTCCCAGCTCCAAGATGCTACTCGTTTTCTGCGACAGTACCGTTGCAGATGGAGCTCTCACAGGTATTGAAGGTGTGCCGAGTTTCTCCGTTGCTGACATAGCAGGTCTGATGTCTGTTTTGTCGCACCAGTACATGCCCTATGCCAGTTTGCTACCAACGTTCTGCGCCCTTGTAAGCCACCTCTGACAATCAGAGAAACGGCTTATACAAAGATTCATGCCCATGCCAGTGCGAGCCGTCCAACAGACCCCCGTGTATGTTGCTGCCCATTTCAACTAGCTAAAAAAAAAGGTACCAGTGACGATAACCCGAAGCGTCAAATAGTCCTTTATATGAGTGGGGTCGGCTCTGAATCCGATTGACACTGCGAGAGCCCGGCTACACTCAGAATTGCTGTAAACTCGTTATGAATGAAAGCTCAAAGAAACACCGTGTTCGAGAAAAGCCGGAAAATATACGACAAGTATACGAAGCTGCGTGATCACCGGGAAAGATCTCATGACCGTTTTGCGTGTACTGCTCGTAAGACCCTAACACTTCTTGTATAGCCGTCCAAGTGGAGATATCGTACCATGAAGAGTAGCAGAACCGAAGGCATGACAATGCCACCTCCTCACCTAGCTCATGGCTTTTGGAAAGCGAGAGTTGCCTAGAGCATTCTAATTAAATTTCGGAAAATTTGGCATTTAAATCAACATACACAATGTCAATCAGTAAAGGTATGTCTGCGAATATACCTTTGCGAGGTCTTTGAATGCAAGAAATCGCTGAAAAGCAAGCTGCCTATACGCTGGGGTCTCCATGCCTCCATCAGTTTGGTGGTTGTACCCTAAGGGAGTGATGCACTTCACAACCTCAGTTGGAGCTTCGGGATACTGGCCAGTCACAACTGCATTGCTAAGCGTTTTGGTGACAGGAACCAAGTAGAAGGTTGGTCGTGTACCAACCATTGTGATGCATGGAATAGTCATGGCATCAAGGGGGAGAAGTCCTCTGGTCTGCCGTTCCTCGTTATTGTACTGGTACACAGCAATTGCCTTTGCGATGACTTGTGGTTCAGGGTGTGTTGAACCAAACATTGTTTTGTCCCCTTGCAAAACAAGCAGGACCATTGATTGTCGATTGACTATACAGACATCCATTTGTGCAGTTTGGCGATCATCGCCACAGATTGTCAACGGGATAATGTTGCGACCAGAGACTATTGAGTTCCGTTCCTCGAAACCCAATAAGCGGAGGGTCTCATAGTAAAAGTCGTCCATGAAAGATTCTTGACCGCCATAAGTGGCCCAGTCAAGGCGTGAGAGATATCGGACAGTGTGGTCCGGGAGATTCGATTCTTCACCAATAGTGGAGTTAACGAGAGAGGGGTCTAAATTTGTCAATGGTACTTCAGAGTTTCGACGGAAGAATTCTCCAAATGACTGGGTTTTAATAGTGATATTATATGCCATCAACTCGTAGGTGGTCCAATCGCTGCCCGACTTTGGAGATCGGATAAGGTTAGCCATTCGATCAGCAATCCTGTCTTTCAGCAAAGTAAGAGGGCAACCAAGAGCCTAGAGTACTACCTTTCTCTCACCTATGATAATTTCGTTTTTACTTAGAAGAGGTCAAGCGTAAAGGAGCAATGGTTACAAGATGGACGGAATATACCGTGATTTCAAGCTCTGCTTCGTATCAATGGCATGAAGCCTCCCTTACTCAACCGCCCCCGACATGTCATGTGACATTTGAGCAGCATCTTTTGGACACTAGTATTGTTTGGTGTCTTCTGAGTCTGACATACACATGTTTTGTACAATGCAACCCTTGTTATCTTAGGCCCTGGGCTCACAGATGCTTGCTCAAACTGTCTGTCATCTCTGGCTAAGCTGCAACTTGTCTATTGTTTTTGTATAAAAAAAGATGTATGCACATGTACTACTGGACACTGACTAGCACACAAAAATGCATGCTATAGAGCAAAAACACAGTAGTCATAAGTCAGAAAGGAAAACAACAAAAATAAAGCACATAAACTATACACCATTTGAAAGGTCTCGTCAAGTAGTACCTTATTCTGGAAAAGAGAAGTAGAACGGCGCAACAGGCGAGCTATCGTGCACAGACCTCTATCGCCTGGGGGAGGAGAGACCCTCGAACAACAACAGCTGGGGTAATCAACACCAAACTATGGTAGATGGTAGGGCACCCGCAGACATTCACGGAGGAAAAGGAACCACACTACTTCGACCACCCAATCCAGAGCTATATCCAAAGTTGCCTCAATACGAAAACAGGCATATCTCGACAATAGCTGCACAGAGCTGGATGACCAAGGTATCCCCAGGAAGGGTTAAGCGAGGGGGACGAACTGCCCAAAAAGCGAGAGGAACAGCGGAGAACCGTGTGAGATACGATCTCGAGTCCTCAAAGGTGGTGATTGGAGAGTCGCCTGAACGACGACTGGGGGGATCAGCGCAAAACACTGGGCGATGGTAGGAACACCTAGATGAGTGCGGATGGCACATATATGAAGTGCATCACCTGTTTATTTGTCGATTCATTCAACGTCTGTGTCGAGAATCCCCAGTGAACAAAGCCATCTTCGGGAGAGTCATACCTGCCTGGCAACAGTTTCCTTGCTATTTACTACTGCTGAATAGGCAGAAGTACGACCAAAGCGCTGTACGAGGACGTCCCGGATCAGACTGAGATCTGAGAGAGCAATGAACGTTCAACGATGACGATCTATTTCAAACTGTTTCGCCTGACCTTTTGACTCGATGTTCGGTGCAGCGTATACGAAGTCGAAGTGGCCTTAGTAGTTACTGGGCTCAGTTGTTTCCCGTATCAGAAGCCAACGCAGTCGGGTCAACCACGCTACCGGTAGTACCCATCCACACAACATCATTTTATGCAAGTCTTTTCGCTACGTGGTATGTCTCTACTTCCGAGTCTTTTATAAAATGCTCGATTAAGCTTACAATACACCGGAGGTTCTAGTGAGCCGGGGTAATGTGCTTGAATTTCAGACTGTTTGTGCGCAAAGCACATGTCTACAACCCATGAAAATCTACGCCATTCAGCGATTCTATCCGGAGAAAACACCTGGTGCAACATCTACTCCGAAAGCGCTCTTCGCAAAACCTCTCATGTTCCTCTCTAGCTCATCCTCAAAACCCTCACTCGCCATGCCGAATAGAGTCCTGATCCACTGTCGTACTTTACTCGCCCAGAACGCCAGGTCAATCGAGAACATTATGATTCTAAACGACATATAGCGCCAGTATTCTCTCATTCGTTGTCGAAAGGTGAGATTTGTTGTGGTAGTCAACGACCGCGAAGCCCAGTAAGCGGTTATCTTGATGCGGTTGACGGGAGAACCGAGAACCTGGTTGTTTCCTAAAGGAAATACGTGAACAATGGGAATGACATGGAAACACACCACAAACCTTGCACTATTCGCATGTTACGGCCGAGGAATATAAGCTCCTTCGGCATCTTATCTGTATCGTACAGGAAGTTCTTCAGTCTTTCCTTCATCTGCAAGCTCCGCTCGTATTGATTCATGGTGCCGTTTTCAGAATCGCCGCTCCCGTCTTCATCCCTCCTCATCCTGAAGCTCACTGGCCTCATTAAAGTGGCACTTGCAAAGAGGTCGGGAGCTCCTATTCCCCAAGATGTTGTGATGGCCTCTACTGTATCCCAGTCTGTGGCAAAGAGGGCCCTCCAGAACTCGGCATATTTCCGCCGGAATTCATCTCCTACCCTGACATACAAGCCGTGGTCCAGTAAGACAAGTTGAGGGTACATCCGATGTTGAGGGTGTGGGCGAATGATAATGTTTCCTGGGTGGGGATCACAGTGTACCCAACCCCAGCTGAACATCTGTGCGCTGAACAACTCGACCATCGTCTGCATGATTGCGCGGAGCCCACCCCTTAACTGCACGCCTTCAAGCGACGGATGCAGTGGATGTAGCCCAGGGCGCTTGTCCTCGCCCATGAGCTTCCGAATTCCTGAACGATCGCTGAGACGGACGCCGTCAACCCATTCAGCGGTGAGCACTCTTCTCGTGGAGTATTCCGTGAACACTTTTGGTATATGCACCTTTCCGCTAAGCCGCGGCTCCGTGGCAATGAATTTGGCTGTTGTGATAGCATTTCTTGCTTCCTGCAAGAAGTCAAGTTCCTCGCGAAGATGGCGGGAGATGAAATCTGCGGCATCCAGGGGACGTCATCCGTCATATGAGCATGAACACGCAGCAAACCCACACACCAACAGCAAAACAGGCAGGCATATCAAACCAACTCTCAAACATCCACATCACTATGCGGAAAGCGCCCAAGTCCCACTCCACTTGCTTGCTTACATCTGGCTTTTGGATTTTAACTGCAACCCATTCACCAGATTGAAGTCTTGCACGGTGGACCTGGGCTATACTCGCGCTAGCGACAGCTTGTTCTTCGAACTCCGCGAAGACTCCATCAGGACCGGCTGGCGAACGGCCAAATTCTGACTGGAATACTGAGAGGATGGATGAATAAGGTATTTGTGGCGCGTCGTCGAATAGGCGGCTGAATCTATCCTGCATGGGGAGGGGCATCAAAGCCGCATTTGCACCGATAGCCTGGCCTGCAATACGGAACAGCATCAGAAAAGGGAGACTGCCTGCGAGATGGAAGGTGATCACCTAACTTAATGTAAAGGCCGCCATTGGATGTCAGTAGGTTGTATATTCTGTCTGCGACTCTCTCATGAAGTTGCGGTATTTGATTTGCCTTCTCTGGCTGGAAGTTGAGTTTGTAGTCCAGGGTGATGAGGGTACACTGAGAAGGACATCAGTAACCACACGGAGTCTTTGTGGAGCATAGAAGTTCAAAATATGGCGCAAAGTATTACTGTACAACACATGTAGAACACGCATAACGGCCCACAGAAGCTGCTGAGGGGAAAGAACACACACAACGAACTAACGAAAGTTGCAGGACTAATGCTCACTGTGCATAACGTCCGAATGTTTCGCGCCACGGCGGAAGCATTAAGCTGCTTGTCGGCAAACCAGAGCACACCAAGCCCTACCACGGCCAGCGCTGTTCGCCGGCTATAACAGAAGAGGCGTGAGCGGTGCGGGGCTGGACTTGAGAGGAACAGATGGCGTCGACAGATACGGCGGCTAGTGCCAGGTGACGGGAATGGTGACCGCACCAACATGACGCGATAGAAGGTTTGATTCTGGTGGGGTATCTGCTTAGATCCCGAACAAGTTTCAGATCCAACTGCGTTCCGTCTTGGTTTTTTTTAAATAGACTGGTAGCCACCGCAGTTTCGACATTGATTGGACTGCATTAGCTAATTAAGTAAGAGCGTTGGGAGTAATATAAGTGGGGCCGAGTGGCCGCTCGCTCTTCCCCCCAGCAATTTCCTGCTGTACTCGAATGGTACCAACTCCCCTGCATTCCTCCCGTTCATCCCGCCTCATCGCTCCTCTATTCTCCGTTCTGTTCCAACATGTGCCCAGCCTCGCTCGTAAACTTCGTGGTGCCAATGGGGAGCCCACGCTTCTCCACACTTACGCAAAGCGTGCCAGCAGTCAACCTCACAGCACCGAGTACATCATCTTCGCTTGCCTCATACCTGTCCTCGTCCTCTTGTCTGGTGTATTTGCCGGTCTGACATTAGGCTATATGAGCTTGGACGAAACCCAGCTCAACGTGCTAAGTATGAGTGGCACCCCGTCAGTATTAATCCGGGCTATTCCGTCATCACGCTGTCGTACTTAATTTCGTCTGGCCTTTAGACAGCAGAAACGCTATGCCAACAAGATCAAGCCCATCCGCAAGGATGGCCACCTGCTCTTGGTAACCCTGTTGTTGGCAAACATGATCGTCAACGAGACGCTTCCCGTTATATCCGATCCTGTCCTCGGCGGAGGTGTGCAAAGCGTTGTCGTCAGCACGGTCCTCATAGTCATGTGAGTCTTTCTCTCAGTGTATTCAACGTTCGCGATGGTCTCGCGAGGTCGCAATTCGTCTCCCTTGCCACGTATCACCGCAAACATTAATCCACGTCTGTGACCAGACACCAATCAAACCTGACCCCTTTCTCCACAGATTCTCCGAAATCATTCCGCAGTCTTTATGCACTCGCCATGGCCTCTACTTGGGTGCCAAAATGGCCGGCTTCACGCAGGCTCTTATATACCTCTTGGTGAGTTGAGCATTCATGTTAACGAGATGCCCACATCAATTTTGTAACAGGGTATAGTGGCTTGGCCAGTTGCGAAATTATTGGAGTTTATCCTCGGCCCTCACCATGGAATCATATACCGTAGAGCAGGTCGGAACTATCGCTCTAACACCTTCCCGGCGCTTGCTGATCTGCGTAAATCCAGAACTCAAAGAGCTGATCGCGATGCACTCCTCCATTTCTTCACTCGGAGGCGACCTAAAGACTGATACTGTTGCAATTATCGGTGCGACCCTCGACTTGCAGGAAAAGGTCGTTAAACAGGTACATCATCTACTGGTCCCGGTTACCTTCCATCCGTCACAATCTGACAGATGCTTCGCGAATAGGCAATGACTCCGATCGAAGATGTCTTCATGCTTTCTATAGATTCCAGCCTGGACTACGATTTACTGAAGAAGATATGCAAAACTGGTCATAGCCGTGTACCAGTTTATGAGGAAGTGGATGTTCCATTGGATTCCTCTGGACGTACCGAGAAGGTCAAGAAGATCATCGGCATCCTTCTGGTCAAGCATGTAAGATCAAATCATTTTCACTTCAGCACAAGTACTCAGTGCTCCTCATACAATAGTGCGTGTTGTTGGATCCCGGAGGTTCGTTGAAACGCTTGTATCGTGAACAGCATTTCTAACTCCGAAGTAGATGCCGTTCCTTTGCGCAAATTGCCTTTGAACAAGGTCCCTTTCGTGCCCAACAATGAGTCGTTACTTGGTATTCTTGATAAGTTCCAGGAAGGTCGTTCTCACATGGCTATCGTTTCTCGTTTGAGTGTGGAAAAGGCTGCATCCGTCAAGAAGGTTGCTAAGCGTTCCCTCACGCAACGCCTTCGCGAGCGTGTGGGTATGGGGGATTCTAGTGACTCTAGCGACGAAGAGAACGACTCGAAGGAGAAGACAGAACGCAAGAGATCAAAGGCTATCTCGTGGGCGGATGATTCTGCCGTTGATAAGGATGAGGACGACGCGGAAGAGAAGCCGAAGCGTGGCCGTAGAAGGCACAGCAAATCTAAGGGGAACGATCAGCATGACATAGAGATGGGCCTATCGGCTGAGCGAGGGGAAAACGAAAAGCAGAAACTTAGATTGCCTCGGGCTTCGCTCGCACTGGAACAGACGATGCCTGCTGACGCTGTTTTAACAAAAAAGGATGCCGAGGACTTCTTGCAGGTTATCGATCCAGCTATCAACCCGCTTGGCATTATCACGCTAGAAGACGTTCTCGAAGGTTAGTTCGTCGTGACCCACAATTCCCTGTACTGAAGACCCTGAATTTGTAGAGCTCATTGGTGAAGAAATCTACGATGAATTCGATCCCAAGGGTGCAGGTGATATGGTTTCGTCGTATGTCCCAGTAGAATTGTCCCTCGCGAAGACGGACCTCCGCTCCGAGTCAACCCCCGATCTCTCGGCGGCGGTAGCTGATACTTCGTCTCCCCGAACTTCGAAGTCGACTGCCGGCACACCGGTGTTACGCCCACTCACCATGAAAGGACTCGGTTTCTTTCGTTCCAGGAGCGCTCCGCCGAGTCCGCGCGGCAACAACAGAAATCCATCAGCTGCTTTCCGTTCTAGGAAGGATACTCTGACGACCGTCAAAGACCACCACGAACCTGAAACTCCAGATTCGATTTCGTTTGCAGACCGTGTGGACTCCACTTCCGAAACGACCAAAGTCGACAAGAACGATGCCCTTGCGTGCACAACCGCGAGTGTCCCACCCCCAGACGTCCCTCGCGATGCGCCGCTTTCGAGGAAGAACCCACTTGGTAATACGAGCTCTCCAATCCATAACGCTGTTAGCTCCGCCGCGCCGAAGATAACATCACCCTCACCGTCGTTCGAGGCCTTCTTGTTGGAAAGGAAGCGTCGTATCGTCGCTTCTGGCAAGGATTCCGGCTCTTCCGTTGGGTCCCCTAAAGGTGATGGCCGACCTGCGACACCCGGTGCCAAAGCCGGCAGCAAATTCAAGAGCAGTCCACTCGGAGGCGGAGAACGTACGGGTATTGTAGTTGCGGAGAAGATCAAGCAAGACATGAGAGATAAAGAGGAGTGATGCATGATGCCTGATGGACTAGAGAAGGACGAAGGATTTGCGCACGGTGATGGAATGCTTTACTAGTCGACGCTGAAGCTGTGATGGTTCCCCGTTTCCATAAGCAATTCCTTGTTGCCTTGCATTGGTTCCGTACTATGCTTTTTCATACATGTGAATACTTTCAGAGCTCTTGGATGGTAGCGCTTTGCAGAAAAAATATCCGACCTGCCTGGCTCGAACAGGCGACCTCAAGATGATCGGGTTATCCATTACAGTCTCGCGCTCTTCCAACTGAGCTAAGGTCGGTACATCTCCGACTCCAAACTTTTATAAGAGGATCCATAGCCACCTTCACGCCATCGACCCCACACGTCTCAGGCGGCGGTGCTTGTCAGTAATGGCCTTTCTATTGAGACGAGGGGCACTGGCGAAGTTTTTCGCCGTCGCAACTGTTTTGGTCCTTGCGCGCTCGCTCTTCTTTTCACAGGATTCTGCACCATCCTCTGTTGCACAGTATCGAGGTTATAACGTCCTCGAGCGCGTGACTGGCGTGGACAGGACCCTAAATGTCCAGAAACACAAGTTTTTGCAGGCGAGGGTGGGCAGGGATGAGAGGCCTGACATTCTCGACGACTTGATAGCCGACGGCGTCCGCGACTACTGGAATCGCTTCCAACTTCCGATGTTAGTGTCGGTCCATTTTGATGTGGCAGACTCAGATTTGACGTAGCGTACTCTCCTAGCATGATTGGCAAGGACACTGCGCATGGGGATGCACAGAACGTCCTTGGTGCTGTTGAAAATCTTCTTTCACTCAACGGCTGGGTTGCTGCTTATTGTCCCACTCTGGTTCGGCCGTTCGGCCAGAACAAGAATGTCGACGAAGATGCATACGACGACCTAGCTAAGGAGGACCGTTTGTACTATATCGCTCTTGCCATTCACTCGGCCGACCATTTCTTGCTTGACCAACTGGCTGTGATAGTCCAGCTGGCAAAACGCTTGGGGACTTCCAACTTGTTTGTTTCCATGCTGGATTACGGTTCAACAGATTCGACGGCAACACTCACTGACCTCTGTGAAGCTGTGTTGACTCTCCTTGGCGTTCCGTTCAGAATCCGACGTGTCCCTGGAATGACGGAAGATCCGGCGGCGGCGTACTACCCCCAAGAAGAAGCACACATGCGTAACCTCGCTCTAGAACCGCTCCTCGAGCTCCATAGCAAGCGCCAAATTACCTTTTATCGCGTCATATGGTTAAAGGGGTTCACCTGTCCAAACGACATCTTGGAGACGCTTCGAGTCAGCATCACCAACGAGGCTGCCATGGTCTGTGGTATGGACTGGGCCGAATCCAATGGTCAGTTCACCTTCTCGGATAGGTAAGAACTACTTGGCCTTCGTACGCCTTCCACAATAATCATTCATTCCTGGGTTAGGTGGCGCACGCGCGATATCCATGGTGATCAATTCCGACACTCGAAATCATCTTCCAGACCCGATGCCGTTCCTCCTCGGGACAAAAATGGTGCTTCGCGCTATGTTCAGCACCTGCCTTTCCAGGTCTTTTGTTGTGAAGCTGGGACTCACATCGTGGATCCTAGCCAGTCGTACTACAAAGGTTTGACGTATCGTTACGGTACGGACTTCCACAACGCATCGTCCTCCGAGCCCGTCTCTGTCCGTCCGCCCGACGCCCCGTGCTTAGATAGCAGTCAAGCATGGTTCTGCAGGGATCTCTGGCTTAGTAAGGCCCTTGAGGGCGTTCACGAGGAAGAGTATATCGACCCTTCACAACGGCACGGGCATTCCAGGCCGGGATCTGGTCGAGAACGGCGTCAAGTTGCTCCAATGGACCCAGATGTCAACGCCGGGTCAGATTTTGACGCCATGCCCGATTCCGACTCGCCTATGGAAGCACAACCATCTGGCCGATTGTCCGTTCCAAATTCGGCATACAGACCGGCTCGCATACTGGTAAACCCACGATGCGTTACAACTTACGCCGGTGTGAGCCACACACAGTTGGCCTTGGATCTATTCGGCAGTGGGGAGGACGACAGCCGGGTGAACACAACCAAAAACATATTGGACGATTGGGAAGGTGCACCGGAGAGGTTCGTTTGTCAGGAGCAACTGTAAGACCATATTCTATCCTGCCTTCTGAACAGAGCTGATACATCTTGTTGGTTGCTTTCAGTCAAACTGGCGGACGCGTCGCCGCTAAGACACAGCGATTGCTTAGATTCTCTATTCACGACGAATTGTTGGCACAACATTCATAGTTGTATCGGAATAGTTGCGGGCATGTAATGTAATACGTTTCGTACACAGATGGCAAAGACATGCGCCCAATACCCCTACCGAACTCTGCGTTTCTTCCCAAATCCCTTGAAAGCGGCCTCCTCGTCTGAATCATCATCCGCGATGATGTGTCGCTTATTGCTTCGCACCCCGCCGGTACGGACGCCCTGGTTCGGAGCCTCCCGCCCTTGCGTAAACCTTTGTGAGCCTTTACCTTGGGTAGACTCCTCATCGGAGTCCAGGAAAAGTCGTGCTGCCTGGGACTTCCCTCCCCCGGCAGCAAGTTGCTTCCTTGGCTTCTTCGCGACCGGTAACTCTTCAGTGTCTTCATCTTCAGACTCGAGAATCATACGTGGTCGTCTCTGGACTCCTGGCTGACTTGGTGGCAAAGTGGAGTCTTTCGTAGCTGTACTATCCTTCCAATAACCTGACACGTGTATGAGTTGGCTGTAAAAAGAATGTCCTCGGGGCGTAGAAGTACCTGGGCCCACTCCGTAGTCATCCTCTGCTTTTATCACCAATTCGACGGAGTGCCTCGATGAGGGTGTAGGTGTCTGGGCCAAGCATTAGATGAAGCCAGCAATCGTTCTGTGTAGAGGTGAACAGACCTTTTTGAACTTTTTGAAATTCGGTTTCCCGTCGTAGTCCCGTCGAACGGCCATTAATTCACGCGGTCGGCCGTTTCTGTAAACGTCTACCTCCGTCACTACCATGAAGTTCCCCCTTATATTCCTAATGTCATCATCGAAATCTCCTAGAACTGCCCAATCTTCCTCTTGCTCTCCGTGGATATCCGGCTTTGAGATACGCAGTTTGTTGAATTCACGATCAAAATTGTCTTCTCCCTTCTTTCCCCTCTTTCTCGATGCCACTGCAGTCAAAAACGCCTGATCAGTATCTAGTTGCCCCGTAGACTTCTTGGATTGTTTGGATGCCATCTGATCCTCCGCAGTGTCAGCCTGGTCCTTCTCCACATTGACAGCACCGACGGGCTCCCTGGATGCCTGACGGGCGGGAGCTGGCACTCTTTGAGCGACGGCAAGTTGGTTGGGGAGCTGTGCCGGTAATGATTGGGAAAGCAGCGGTCCAGCACGGCTGCTTCCTTCCTCCTCCTCTGCGACTGCATCTAGTGCTCGCATTCCTGGGATTGTTCCATGGAGGGGAGCATGAAGAGATGCGCTTTGTGTAGCGCTTCCGGTGTCCTGGGAAACGCCTGCAGAGGTCCCACTATTTGGGGCGTCAGTAGACATCTTGTCCGGATCACTCGCATCAAAAAGTGCTTTAAACTTTTTGAGGGGAGGTTCCCGATCCATCTCTTTCTCAGCAAGAATAGATTCCATCGCAGAGGCCATCCCTGCCGTCGGAGTTGCTGCTCGTCTCTTCAGCTTCGGACGATTAATGGATGGAGCCTAAACGGGATGAGGTAACACAAAGCTGGAACTGGGATTTACACACCGGTGGAACCGTAGCTCCTACGTTACTATCAGTTTGGTCTCGGTTACTGTTAGTCGATAGGGGTTTCACAGAACGAATAAGTTGCTTGATGGCAGATAAGAAAGATTTCAAGTGAAAACCTTTTTATTTACGTACTCTTCTGGACGGTGGAGGCTGGACGTTAGTCTCCGCACCGGGTTGGGGAGATCTGGATCTCCAGGCAGAAGTCTCCGGTTCAGCTGGAGGACGTGGGCTGGAATGGCGATCAACCTCGATCGCTTCTGGACGTGAAGGAACCAAGGCAAGACATGACCCGTCAGGATGCGTGTTCGCATTACCTGGTGGTGGAGAACAGTCTTCTGATTGTGATACACCGAAGTAGGCATTGTTAGGAAAAGCGAGCAGAATCAGAATATATCCTTACGGTGTGGATCAGGAGCACTCAGTAGGATCGAAGCATCGATGCTGATTACCGCATTTAACAGCGTCTCGACAGTAATGATTGACACGGACATACTACATTAACACAATTGTGTCAGCGCTAGAATTGGCTTTCATGCCACACACTCACGTGTGAGCATCGGCAACCATCTCTTGCCACTTGGTCGGCCCAACAGTAGCCTGAATGGCCCTATGGTCCGTGACAATGAGGACGTTTATACCCACTTCTTCCTTTTTACGCTTCGCCTTTGCAAGCATTTGCCGCCATTTCGCATGCCCGGATGTCAGAGGGAAGCCATCATATTCTCCCCCGCCTCGTAGGCAAAGCTCTCTCGTATCACCGTCGACTTCAGCATTCTTGTTGGCAAGCAAGACGAAGCGATACCCATTCAGAAAGTTCAACCTCTCCTCGTTGGGTTCCCAGAACTTGAAGGATTTGAATGTCGGAGGCAGTCCGGGTGAGAAGGCTGGTCGATATTTGCTCTCCAGCGGGAGGTTGAAAACCTGTTCGAGTTGAGTGGACTTGAACGGGTTTGTATCATCTTCGGTAGTTCCGAGACGTATACATTCTTGCAGCCACTCCGATTTGACTAGCTGTGCGGCTGAAAGTAGGGAAGTCGCTAGGGGAACCGTAAGTTCATACTTGGGGGTAATATGATGTGTCACCAGCGCATGCGTCGTGGTTACCACGCTTAAGCCTGAATATCAATGTGTGCGGTCTGTCTTTGTAAGTAGGATAGAAGGCGCACCCATGGAAGCACAATCTTGTCTTGGAATGGAGGGCGAGTTCCGCACTGGAGGCAGAAAACAAGCTATCTGCTTCCAATCCACTCTTTAGAGGAAATCAATCAAAGAAAACGTGAAGAAGTAGCTGCACCTTACTGGATGATAATTCCGACCACGATATTAATCATATCACCGCTTTGTAATTCGCAAGGAGACAATGGGTCCACGATGAAAGGCTTCCCGCCTCGGTCAATGGTCATGGCCTTCTCTTTGGCGTTGTATATCTCAATCTTCGGAACGAAACACGGATCTTCCTAGTGCTAACGGTGAGATGAGACAGAAATCCGAAGAAAAGGTTACGCACCACGTTCTCCTCTGTGTATGGGCCTACCGTCAAGTCGCAATGGTCTCGAGAGATCTTTTTGTTGTTCACAACTAGTTGACGATCCTTTCGGCCTAAAGAATACTTCTTTCCCGCTCTCAGCAGTTTCGTCTCTAACAGATAGTATTGAGTCAGCCTCCATGGATTTATTTGCCTACGAAAAGAATCAATTCACTTGTAGTGGAGACGTTTCCTAGTTCCCCATCGAAGGGGCCAGTGATCAGCCACATCACTACTTCCAAGATAAAAATGCGATCAACGGTGAATTTCGTTGTGAAACTGCGACGCCGCGGTGGACTGTCGTGACGAAGCCCACGCAGCTGCCCACCGAAGCTTTCGGAAGTACTCCTGTCGCGCAACATGCGCACGTGACCCACACGACAGGGGTACACCCTATTTGGGGAATCCTTAGTCAGCTCTCGAAAGTTGCCTTGAGCATAATCACTGCCAGTCTCCATTCGACCCCCGTCCTGATCATCGCCGTCGACGGCTTGTATTTGACTATAAAAATGGTGAGTAGTCACTCTGCATGCACATACCAGCCGACCTGTGCCAGATGTGCTGGAAATCTATGTTTATGTCGGTGTACTGGATGGATGGATGGATGTGGATGTGGATGTAGCTGGCACTGACTTGGCGTTCACAAATAGGCCACAGTAGAGCTTGCCGCAACCTATGCTGCACTTATCCTCGCAGACGATGGCATCGAAATTACGGTGAGTGTCTCTATGGCTTTTGGCGGTCGCGAGCTCGTATACAAAGTATTATTTTTCAGTCTGACAAGATCGTCTCCCTAACATCTGCCGCCGCCGTTGAAGTCGAGCCAATCTGGGCAACTCTTCTTGCCAAGGCACTAGAAGGAAAGGATGTTAGAGAACTACTACTAAACGTTGGTGCTGGCGGTGGTGCACCAGCTGTTGGTGCTGCACCAGCAGCAGGTGGTGCCGCATCCGCTGCAGCTGCAGAAGAAGCACCAAAAGAAGAGGAGAAAAAGGAAGAGAAGGAGGAGTCGGACGACGACATGGTACGTAGTCTATACTTCCGTCGTCGCAGATTAGAAGTCTGAACAACTCGCTATTTAGGGTTTCGGCCTTTTCGACTGATCTGCTTTCCCCGCACGATATCTTATTTTCCTCTCCGAGATTGCATGTATCACTGAGGCATCCAATGATTGAAGAATTGAGCCCAACGAAAACCTGATGTGTGGACTCAGCTACTGACAAGGTTTGGGGCAGATCCCCTGAGTTCAGATTCGGAGAAGACGAGGCCAAAGCCCTTACAACGAGCGCCGAGCCCGAAACTAAGTTTGATCAGACATGAGCGCTTGAGCTTTGGGCCACGAATGGTAGCATTGACGAAACAATGGTATGACAATTCGAAGAAAATTATGCTTCGCTTTGTGATGGAAGAGTAACTACAAATACCAAGTCAGAACGTGTGACAGTCTCCGCCGAATCCCAACACTGAGCTGCGACCGCCCGAGAAGCAGGGGTGGGATTTTGTGCACAGGCCTCGAAAAGAACTCGGAATCATCTTGTCCCATAGGTTTTTCTAACTTCAACACTGCAGGCAAAGGCCTGATGATCGTGTCACTAAGCTGAGCTTCAAATTCACTGTCAACGAAAAATTCAGAGAGCGCTGAACGGATATTTTGAAGTGTACAGAAATTTGTCAATAGCCTTGAACTTTCTGACTGTCTGTTTACTGAGACTGCAACAAGTTTGAACAGGTGTAAATGCCCTCTAATGGAAGACGTGAATTTGAAGACCGATCTGCAAAGTGCAGTGATCCAGGTCATGGAGTTTCTTTGAATTTGTGGGGCTGTGTCATAGGGTTCCAAATCAGGAACGAAACTCGACATTCTGATCACAAAAAATGACCTCTCCAATAACCTTTGTACTTCGAGTTTAGCCAAGCATCATCAATGTCCTTATAGTTGTATTACATTTGAACCAGCAGTGATCGTAAAAAAGCGCCACTCTGAAGACTGATTATGAAGTATATCATGAGATCCTTGCTACATACATCCAGTTCCATATGTGATATCCAGGCAATGCTCCGAGTCGCGTGTCTCGCACAGATAATGACAAACTGTTTTTCACTGTACTATAGCTGACGATGTTCGGAGGACTTGAAGTTGGGGCAGCATTTCGACACTCTCCAAATATCATCATCACTTCTCATTGTGCATGCGTCGTGACCATCCGCCTTACATGCTTTTTTTGCAGCACGCCGCTAATAGCTGATCTGGGGCCGCTGCAACTCTCCGCTGCTGGCGCTGCCCATGTGTAATGCGTGTCTGTATCAATGTACATTCGGTAATTACATGAAGAAAAAGGAATTTTCTTGGGTGGCAGGATTAGTTAGGGTTCTGCGAGGAATGAGTAAGCTAACATCGAATATTCATACCTGAGGGCACCTACAGTACTGGTAAGGCTCAGCAGAGATGGCTACGGACGAAAAGACAACCAATCTATTATTGAAATGGACACGACTGGATGATAATCATGTTCGATCCACCTTCTTCTGGTGGCCACGAATCCTCCCCTTGTAAGTTGATCTCGTTTTCTTTGTTACCCAGGTAGGTTCTATACCGTCAGCGACGAAGAGACGGTAGTCCTGTAACAGTGGGTGATGATGACCATCCGAAACATCACTTATCCATTGATCCCCTTCTCGCAACCATATCTGAACCTTTTCATTGCTGTAGTGATGAATGTAAAGATCGCCATCCACTGCACGAGAACAAGACGGAGGGTACTGCAAAGGGAGGCGATGGGTCGTTATGTATCGTCCTGTTGTGACATTGAGGTTACGGATTTTGTGTTCCTGACGATTGGGTCTCGTAACTGTTGCATAGCTACTCGTGATTGAAGCCACTTGCTCCGATTCTATATATTGAGACGTACCTTTCTGCCCCGCTATCCTTTACAGCAATGTTCACATCGGCAATACTACAGGTGGGCACATGTGCATCCACTTCACTTCGAGGAGAGAGTGGAACTGTCAACGGAAATCGCTGCTGATGAATGGGAATGGTCTGTAGAGAAAGTATGCAGTCAGTCGTGCGACTGAATGGAAATAAATTCTTACGTCTCTGTCCATCAATTCAATGGTGATGATAGGCTTGACTCTTATACGTTCACAAAGCGGGAACGATTGTCGGTGTATCGGGATTGCCTGCAGCAGTGAGCAATGGATGAATGGATGAACTAGGTAGAAAGCCGCGTACGTCAGTCTCTACCCGCCTATATGGTCGATATGGTGCAACATCTTCTCGGCAATGCTTGACGAAACTTTCAGAGGTTGGCACCTTCATCAAAAAGTCCACAGTTAGAGGTGAATAGAAAGCAATGAAAAGCGTAGTGAAGCATTGTATACTCGTTGCCTGGCCAGCATCACGGTTCACAAAGGACTGTCATGCCAAATAAAGATGCGAGAAACAATCATATTTTGACACTGCTCAATTAAAGGATGATTGAGAAGCAACTTAGCAAATATCAGTGTGCACCGTTCTAATAGGCATAACAAGTAAAGCTTTCTGATTTCGATTTATAGTCCAGCAAATTGTGTATAACCATGACTCTGTATTTTAGGCAATGGGGCTGATTTCGATATAAGCATGTGCTGGCGAAACATTTGTAACGACTATAACTACATATTCTCGTACTTCTCCAAGCCCCGGGTTATATCGCGTGGATCTGAACTGGCTCAGTCCTAGATATAAAGCATAGTATAAGCATTTCACTTCACTCAAACAGAACTGCGAGACAGACCCTGCTTAGTGACAATACCACAAGAAAATTTCCCGGGAGTTCTTTACTCTCATAAGGGCACCCAGCAAAATGACTGATGATATGGTGAGACTGTATAACCTGTTCCTCCTCCGTGAATTCATTATAACAGAGCCGCATGAAGAGAAGTGGGAATTGCCGGTATGGGTCATGCACAGCTAGCTCATCGGGAAGCTCTCGAAATTGTCGTACCACATAGAAAAATTCGGTAATGAGGTCGCCTGATGGTCCACACCTTTGATGTACGAAGATGCGTTGGATTTCCCCGGCATGCTGGAGTGATTCACCTGCAAAGCAGAACAAGACACGACTATTCCCGAGATGCTTTGCGGAGCAAGTGAAGGTCATTTGCTGAATTTTGACCGAGTCCTTTTCCTGTACATAGGGCTGGACGACCCAGGTGTTAGGTTGGGAATCTTCACAATAAGACACATAACGGTGTCCAGGAACAACACCTTTGTTGAGACAATCGAGGAGGCGCTCGTATGTTTGGTCAGAAAGCATTGGAAGTCTGTCAATGTTCTGGGTGATGTTAGGGACATCACTTCCACGAGTCACATCAAGGCATGGAATGGGTACGCTGAAGAATTGCAAAAATAGTTCGCGAAGACCCCGAAGGGAATCTAATGTGTTCGTGCCAAGTAAGGACCTCAAGTTACTTCCCCGGCAGAAGGCTTTCAACAAGGTGTGTTCCATCTCACCTGCAAGGGGTTCATAAGTACCGACCCGAACACAGACCATAAAGCTCACCAATCCTGGTATTTGTTTTGAAGGATTGTAAGATGCCGTTGTATCTTTCGAAGGGAAATGCCCACCATCCATGGGTAGGACCAAATGCACGCAGGCACTCAGGCACATGGAAGGATGCATGGTTGTTATAAACCAGTGCCCGCGGACCAAAAATGTGTAAGGTGCTGCGAGTATAGTATGCCAGATGTTTCTCGATAATTTCAGCGTGTTGGTCAGAAGTGGAGCGGGTGGTTGCCCAGCGGACTGCAGTCACAAGAGAGAGGTAATTGCGCAACAGCAGCGCATCTTTTTCACTTGCATCATTGCTACCCCATAACCTGCACAGCGTGATAACCAGGTTAATTAAACAGGCTGTCCGCCACTGGTCAGCTTTGAGTTTTCCATGACCAGGACTGCCAAGGTTGTGAGGTGCGCGAGCAACCCATGATGGTAAAGTAGTTCTCGCCATGTCTTTCCATACTTCTGATAACACTGACTGATCGAGGATAGTCGTTGATGGGGCATTTGACCATGCTGTGGATAGGTCCACCACGGGGCGAGGAAAGACGCGTGGGCAGCGTATTTCAGGATCCCCATGTAGTCTATGCTAGAAAGAAGGTAATGAAATGGTTTCGGAGCAAACTAATAGGCTTACCCAGTCAATAAGCGCTTGTGCATATGCCGTCTTTCCAGTCATCTGATCAGCTTTATACAGTCTAATCAATGGGTCATTACTGATATTGACCTCCGGCAGAACATTGTTTGCTTCGGCGAGTGCAATGATGTAGCCCCTTCTCAACTTGGTTAGAGCTGACAACGAGTGTTTCTTGATGGCTTCAATCCCAGTATGGAGTTCTCGCTGTTGTTCCTCGGGGGTGTGTGGTCGGATATGAGTTTCGGTGGCAGACTTCGCATCGGCACTCATGCCAAGTACCTTTCGACAGTGGTGTTGGAGGTCTCCAAGGAAGAAATTGTGCATCGCTTCAACAACCACGAAGCGGGTAGGATCCCAGTAGGGTAGGCGCAACAGTTCGGACCATCTAACCCCAAACGTGTCATATATTCGCTGTCTCGTCCCATCTGTATGTGCGTCCCTCCACATCTTCGCAATTGCAAAGTGCTCATGCCACGTTCGCCGCCGCCAAGTCAATATATCTGTGTTGCTGAAATCCGAACCACTTTGCTGGCAAAACGAGCAAAACCTTCCTTTCGTAGGCCCTAGACCTGCGAACCCAGCAGTTTTTCGTGCTGCTAACAAGTCGCAGACAAGTGGTATCACCGCACAGCGCACCAGACATCCAAATGTATGAACAGCAGTGCGCGTCAGGCGTAATCCTGGAGCCCAGCAACGAATTAAGTCATCGACTAGTGGCTGCAGTACATGATTTAGACGGTATGATGATGGCTCTTGAGGCCCGGGAATTATGCCAGCAATATAAACGTTTTCGAGTTGATAGCGTAGGTGAATTGGTAAATTGAGACAGACCATGTAAATGGCGCCAAATGAGGTGTGCTTTCCGCCTTGTTTGTTGCCAAAGGGATTGAACCAGTCAACAAATAGGCTGAAGGCCAGGCGAACTTCTGAACGTGGGTTTTCGGACCCAAAGTACAAGTTGTTATCAGGGCCTCGGAATTGTCTGAGAACAGATCCATCCCATATATCTAACATGTGAGTGGAAACCGGACCAGGTGCTGTACGCAGAGACGTCACGACCTCGGCTCGTGAAAGGAAACGAGCGATCCATGAATCAAGGGGCTGATACCAAAAACGACGGTTAGGAGATCCACTTTTCCCAAATAGTTGCACTCCACAAGGCTCGTCTGATGGCGTTGCGCGATGAGTGCAGTGGGTGGTGATATTCTGATAGCTTTCTGTCTGTTGTTCGGGAAATGGTCCATACAACGAGAAACAGGTTGGACAGCAAATATATTGGAGTAGCTCTGGGTCAATATGCAGGAGGTTGAGAGCGCTGCGTATGTCCTTTGGCCAGCCTGAGGTGAGTGAATCAATCCCATCCCTAATCTGATGATGACTGCCAGATTTTAGGAGGTTGACAGTGACTTTGCCAACTGTGGCCATGACAACGGACTGTAAAATCAATAGGAGGAAGTTCGTGTGGCGCCGCGAGAGTCCAGCAAGTACATGCAAAATACCAGCCCCAAGGATGCCTAGTAACAGGGGTAAGGCAGTGTTTCCGAGGGTGTCCAAAGTACTACAGAAGTGATCTGATTTGAAACTTAGTACGCTCAAAACCCAACATTGCCACACCTACCTGTCGTTACGATCATTGGAACAGAAGACCCGATGCTAGGCACCTCCTTCGCCGTGATTTCTGCCTTATGTCGATCCCATTCATAGTTACAAATACGTTCAAGATAACCTTGGTGTTCTTGGATGTCGAGGATAAGCCTCTTCCTGGCTGATATGACATCGTCATCTTCATCACCAGATACACCACGAACAAGTTCGAACAACTTCTCGACGTATTGCTGATGAATAATAAATGGCCGAGAACCTCTTTCGTCATTGGGATCAATGGGAGGCAGAGCACCTGTAGCAATTGGATGGTTCGATGTGAACCTGAGGCGAGGTGGAGTAAATGATGAGACTGTAGATTGGAACATGTTGCGATATTGCTGCAATAACAGAAGGGCAGCGGCCGAAGTAGATTCTACACTTAATATATGTGACAGCCATCATTTCTGAAGAATGTGACCATACCTTGCTCAGGTACTCTGAGGGGTGTATTAGGAACAAAAACAGGTTCGTTTCCCAACTCGCTCTCATGTGCCCTGGACGATACGACACCATCACTGTGAGTCTCCGGTAAAGCGGTGGCTACAAGTAGATCAAGTTCCATGTGTTCACATTGTTTGGACGCACACCAGATTTTATCATCACGACGATGTTGATACACCGTAGATGGGGGCAACAGGCGGCCAGAGGTCGGGAGCTGCGTCCAAGGGTCCGGGTCTGATCCGCTGATGCAACCATACACCTGGCATTTACATCGATGTTTCGCAGATGCCATGGCTTTTCTGTTGAGAAAGTGATCTGGTGACTCCCAGCCTGGTCTTCTCTTCCTCTGTGGACTGGTCGGTTATGGTTGTAGTCAATGTGGAAATAAATCAGAGTAGCCTAAATCGATTAACATCCCACGGCTTCGAGGACGATCAGCATAAATGATGCTATATACACAAACGTCTCTATACTAATTTAATGTGATGACAATGGGGCCGCTATCACAGAACGGTAATTAAAAGGACAAAAATCAATGATGAAGCGACAGAAATTGACATCCAACTCATTGTAGCAAGAAGGTCATCTCCGTTGTAAATGAAATGAACGGTTTGGATGATCATCCATATCAAGGCTACGAGAACGATAGATGTGGTGATTACCAGGCGGAATTTAAGCTTGAGCGACCTGTCTGCGATATCAACTGGTGTGAGTTTTACACCATGGTGGCCTTGGATTGATGGTTCATTGACAGGACTGAATGGCAGATTGCCTTGACATTCTTGTTCAAGGAGCATGAGCACTTCATCTAGTAACTACGTACGCACCATTAGCTCACATGTGCCATCTGCATTGATTGTATCAACATACCATGTCATGGACATGCCTGACAAGTCGAATCCGTTCAAGGAGGTCGATGCGAGGATTATCCTGGATATGCCGCTAAGTAACAGAACCAGTGGCAATATCAACAATCCCATACTGGTATACGAACAACGCTTGTTTCAGCTTGCATGGTGCAATCACACTGGGGTAGGATGGAATGCACAGGACATACCTGCGGATATAAGTATGATAATATTTCCTTTGTACCTGCTGAGTTCTTTTCGCCGCAAATCAACCACGAGGCCGGTAATATTTGGTGTGCATCATTCTCGAATCATACATGTTGCGGAAAATGAGTGTTTAATGTGATTATAGTCTAAGTTACTGAACGTAACCTAACCCATTGCTTTCTTGGATGTTACAAAGTGAAGTACAGTAAATATCAAATGAGCTTCCTCTTCTTCTGGCAGGTAGTTTCAGCGCGATCTGAACTACTCTCACTCCCATCAAAACTCGGATCAGGGTCCAATGGCCGAGAACGACGACGTCCGACTGACAAGGGCGGAATCACCATTGTAATTGTTGGTCCTGGATCGCATTCACCTGTGTGGCCTGCACTGTCGCCTATAGTGGTTGACTGAGATTGAGGAGTATGGAGTCTATCGAGGGATATTTTTGTGATGAAAACAATCAAAAATGATACGACGATATGCGCTTACCTTCTATCGGCATCCATACCATCAGGTGACTGTGTGCCGCCTTTACTTTGGGACCGTGGTGGAGAGTGTTCGGGACTGCTACAAACAAATCAGCGCCATCCGGCAGGCACGCAGTGAACGCAACATACGCTGTATCTATCCCTTGACCAGTTGACGCCAAAACTCCTTTATCATGGTATTTTGAAAGGCCACGACTGCCAAGACATATTTAGCTTGACTAAAGCCGATGATAAGGAAGAAAGCGCACCCTGAGACTGCACTCCTGACACCCAACGGTACCTGTGCAGGAATCTTAAAGTCGAGAAATGCGTCCAACAACACCTTCGCATTAGGCTCAGAAACACAGTGCTGGTGGCAGTCAACTTGATCACGGCAGTATACCATATACTTGAAGCACCAGAACATAGCCGGATCGTGGAACGAGAGTAAGAAGACTTTGCCGTCGACAGAGAACTGTGCAGCATTTGCCTACAGGTTGTTCAGTTCACGGAAAACATCATAGTAGAATAGCTCATACCCGATCGACCCATGTCAGTGCAAACGTACGTCGATCATATTCAACCCGAGTAGGCTGCAGAGACCGCGCGAAGTTGATAATCGGTGACTTCACGAGGAACCACGCTGTAAAGTAGATCAGTAATCAAGAAGAGTGGGTTGGGGGTGATATCACTCACGGAAATGGCCACTGTGCTGTGGAGCTACGAGCATCACCGAGGCCAAAACTGGTGAAGAGGTAGGCACGAAAGTTGTTGCCCACAGCTGAGTAACAGTGACATTCTCAGTAGCGAGCATATTGTGAGTCCTTGTATAGATTAGTCAATGAGTCGTTACACATGTCCTACGGCTTAAGACGCACATTTGTAAAACATTATGGGGCTCACTGGGAATGGGATATGCAGCAGAGGACATGATGCGTGCGTTTGGATTGTTGAATGGAAGGAAATCGGGAAGGAAATCGACCGTTATAAATGGTCACGACTGCACGAGGCTCATCATTGAATCAGTCCAATTCAACCTTGACAGGAACCCCAAATGTCTGCAGGGTACACAAAGGCATCGGGGGGAAGCTCCAGGCGACGTCATCCCTGCTCACTGTCTACCTACATTCACACCCAATCTCTGCACAAAGCAATCGCAATCGGGAAAAGATCTGTTACTGTGGGTAATAAAGGAGCACAATGAAGGCCATCCACTCACCATTTCTTACACTTCCATGGACTATCGGCCACACTACCCCCCCATAACTCTCAGAAGGATCTTTGACAGGGATCGTAGTCCAAGTCCTTGTGCATCTAGAGTTACTCTTCGTCGAATCTATGACTTCGATACCGTTCGTCTGTCGCAGGAGCAAGAGGTCAAGTTATTGCCTGTTCAGGGAAATGGTCTGATTCCTCGGCCACGCGGTGCCCTGTCAAAACCAAATCACGGAGGATATACGCTGCGTCATGTATTAAATTGGAACGAGAAGACGTACAAGTCCGTGCAGGTAGGCCACAATCATTTCACATTTCACATTTCACATTTCACAATAACAGGAAGGGCTGCACGAAGTGTGTGAAGAATGCCTCAACTTGAGGTTAACATTCCCACAGCAAACCCCCGAGGCAGTCATAATGTTTCGTAATGCTGTAAGATTGGTACCGCCATTGACAGCAGAAAGGTGATGAAATTATTCTACAGGCTCGGACTCGATTCCCGATCCTCAATCAATATCAGGATCAATGGCCTGCGCAAGATTTCGCAACAATGTACCTCAAAAACAAGGTTGGTGGTGACAGGGCAAAGATGAGGGCGAGGACGCCGGCACAGTTGAAATGCATTGCGTGTAGCACGGATACCTCAAACAACTTTGGGGTGGATAGGCTGAGGGGAAGGACACCGGCACAGCCGAAATGCGTTTTGTGTAGCATGGATACCTCAAACAATTTTGGGGCGGATAAGCACGTATGATGGTCTGTCGCGAGATACACGTTATATTTCAAAGATATCAAGGTTATATATCAGTACCGCATCGTGTTAGAAGATGTAGATGAGCTAGGCATACTACTACCAAAGTCATAGTCCTTCTCTTGCACCCGGAGTGCCTTGACTTGGCGTGGAAGTAAGCTGGCAAGCCAAGAGGCATTATAGCAATTACGAGGAAGCCCAGGGGGTGCAGCAGCTTTGGTGTTGACCTTTCCGCTGTGGGGGCGAAGCCGGAGCTGAGTCCCTGCCCTCTTGCGTTTACCGATTGTGACCGTAGCGTTGGCTGCCGCCACATCATCTGCTTGCCACAGAAGACTAGCAAACTCATTGCTACGCCAAGCAGGGTATACACGAGGATAAGATATTGTTCTCCTGACCTCGTCCTCGGATTCATCTGAGCTCATGGCTTGTGTGCCTAAACCATTGATAAGAGGAAGGTGCTGTCGAAGCGTTGGGTGGTCGGCCATCGCATCAAGACGCATTTTAAGTAGCTAAACAAAACGAACAAACTCGACACCACAAAAAAAAAAGAAGAGGCAAACTTACGCGCACTTTCCTTGAGCCACGGGAGGACTTCTGTAGACGAGCATTTGTTGCTTGTATCGCCTTGTCCGGGTCTTCATCCACAGCAGCAACCACCTGCCTGTAACGAGCCTTGACATAAGCAAGATGCGCGATGAATGCCGCGCGAATTGTCTCATAATTGCGGTAACGTTCTGGGATGTTGGCGGAAGCATACCAAGAATGTCTTGTAACCTTGTCTAGAAAGTCTTCAGCAAAAACAGTGGCCGCATCTTGGTTGAACGGCGAATCTCGATTACGCAAACAGTCAACCATAAAGTTATTCGGAGTGACTTGGAGGCACCCTGGAAGGCCTTGCTCGTATTCGTCAACTTCCAGTTGCGAGAGTGTACATTTTGCATTGCGTAAATACTTGTATCCCTTTATTTTCAATAAAGTAAGGGTATGAATGCGAATGCAGCTCTGTCGAGGAAATAAGCACCAAATATACAGGATAGAGGTAATACCTTACCGTGAATGCTGAGTGTTCTTGTTCATCTTGCCCAGTGATTGGGACATCCGGATTGGCTGCGACGAAATGACGTCGTTTAGCGGCCCTTTTCCGCGGTCGGTGGAATGAGTTGCCACTTTCTCCTTCGCCAAGACCGGGCTGATCCTTCGAGGCTAGGTTAGATGTCCTCAACTGTTCACGGATGGTACCGATCTCCTTCATCACGGTCTCGTGAGACGTTGCCTGCGACTTCCGAATGGAGTCCAATAGAGTGTCCATTCCTGTGGAGAAGTAAGATAGTAACGGAGCCACCACCTCGCTGAGGGCATTGTCATCAGGTCGATCATGGACTGATGGAGCGTTGCTTGGCGACGTGTTTGATTGAGCTGGTGGGGGGACAGAAGATGTCGGTCGTGGGATGTCATGGCCTATTGCAGCCGGCAATGGAGATGACGAAGCGCTCGGCGCCCGGAACTGGGGCCGAGCCTGCATATTTTCCAACGAAGAAAAAAACTGCGCAGGTGGTGGTGGGGGCTGAGATACAGATGGCCATGGAGGAAGCCCCAGATCGTGCATATGAAATTCGACCTGTGGAAGTTTTTGACGTGAGGACATGTAACAAACCGACGAACTAGCCTTACCTGACTGTCACTATTGGTCTCGATGGCCATCTGTTTCCCTTTTCCGCCTACAGCTCGCGCAACCTGCTGAGAATCCAAAATTGCCTAGATAGACCAGGTATCCTATTAGAACGGGATATTCGCTGCAAGAGAGACACACTTGTATGGAAGTGGCATGTTGTGCAGTTTGGGGGTGTGCTATCGTGTGCATCCTAATCGTAGAACCGCTTGATGGCGTAGAAGGCTGTCGAACATCACGCGAACGTTGGACAGGTGTATTCTCCCTGGAGATGGGGGGCGTCCGCCAATCAGCTGGAGTTGATTCCCTTGACCGTCTCGAGGAGATTGGGGTTGACTCTCTTGACTGTCTCGATGAAGCTTGGTTCACTGGCAGTAATGGGGATTGAGATGTAGACGTCGCAACAGAAAGACTAGGCTAAAGTCAGATCAGCCTCTATCCATCTTATCTCATCTCAATGGAGTCCTTACTGGTTGCTGGACCGACATCATTTGCGTAAGGGCACCAAGCAGCCGCTGTTGTGACGCTCGAGCAGCTTGTGCTTCCGGTGTCGAATTACCTACTTGCGGTGCAAGTGATGTCAAATCCACTTTCGATGATTTGGGAATATGATGCCCTTGTGTCCACGCGTCATCCGAGGGGCGTTTCGGGGCCAAACGACCTTCTTGTGGGTCTACCGAAGAATCTTCTGTGCATGATGAGGAATGAGCAAGCCAAGAAAAAAACAAGTTACTCTAACCTTCAGAATCCATGTGGTGCAGCGCTGATAGACGAGAGAAGGGGGCAGGATACTCGAATAAATAGAGGTAGATGTCCCTGCGCCCTTGAAAGAATAAAAGACAAAGATATTGGCGACATCCGGAAGCAAATCAAATACCTGAAGAATAATATCCAAGTGTGCGCTTACCTTAGGACAAGATCTATCATATAACCCGCCGGTCCCGATATGCATTCTGTTGGACAGAATCTCTAAAATCCGTGACGGTCGTTTCGTCGACCGTAAATAAAATCACAAGCCGCTCACAGGGATGCAAAAGTTTCCGTGAGCTAAGACTAGGACATCCATCACGGGGCAGCACAGCCACTACCTATTTGATCAGGCTGCTGGAGCGTAAGGGAACGAAAACTAGGAGACAAAGAGTTAAGGTATGTCAGTCAGATAAAGCAGTGATTGGAATTATTGGCCGCCGCAACGTGTAGCATCAGCGATGATCCGCGGTGTGAATTTGTGAAGAGTGAAAACCGTGTCCTTTGTGGTGAACGGACGACAAATATTGGCCGCTTGTCCCTGCAACGTGTTAAACGTGAAAAAGACGAAGTACGGTGCTCATATCACAAAACTCAGCTATGACAGCAAATAATCTCGTGTCCGCACCGTGTCCTTTGTGGTGAACGCACGACATTGGTCGCTTGTCCCTGCAACGTGGTTAACGTGAAAAAAGCCAAGTACGGTGCTCATATCACAAAACTCAGCTATGACAGCAAATAATCTTGTGTCCGCGCCATGAGGACACTTTCGAATCAAGGACGCAGAAGAATGTGTGATTTGTGAAAAGTGTCGTTCTGAAAAGGAGAGAGATTGCAACCTATAAGTGCGCCAGCATCCAGGTCGATTTGACTCACCACCACCCTTAGTCCCCACTACATCATCGCCCCACCTAACACGGCTGCTCTTCATGGCCCCCGTTCGCTCTGATACACAGAGATGCTCTCCGCGCAAAGGTCGATCAGCACTGTCTCGCGCTTCGAACCTCCCCGCCGACGGTGATAAAGACCTCGAACCCAAGGACTTACTCCAGAAGATGTCGCAAATCGTGGATTTGCTCGAAGAAGATGTGAAGCGATCTCGTAGGGTAAGCGAAACTGTTCTGTATAAACGCAAATTCTGATTGCACGCAGGAAGTTCAGAAGTTGATGACCGAAAAAGAGACAGCAGAGAAGGCCCATGCTAATGCCAAGGGGGCAGAGGAAGATCTGCGGAAGATAATGGAACGAGTGAGTACTGCACAACACGAGAGAACAGTCACTGATTATCGATGTTTGGATTAGTTCAGAGCCGCGCATGCGGACACTGTCAAGTGTGGTGTATGTCAGAGGTGCATTGATCGCCCATTCACGTAAGTGCTCTACGGTATCTATGCGCTACTGCCTAATCGTTATCGGTGCTTACCAGCTTGGTCGATTGCGGCCACTCCTTCTGTTATGGTTGCCTCCGAAAATGGTTCCATAACAGTCTGCTGAGGCAGTTAAGGTGGCGAGACACCATTCCTGCTCACTTGAAACAGAAACCGGTGACGGCGGCAAAGCTCAAGGAACTCTTTGAAAACAAGCATATCTACGCTGCCCACTATACTTGTCCCATTGCTGGTTGTCTAACCGATGTCGAAAACAAACCTATCGAGAACGACCTCGCTGGAAATATGATCAACACGGTAAATGACATTTTAGGACCCCCAGCAAAACAGGTCGACGCTGATCCACATCTCAACGAGCCCAACGTTTGGGCAGACATTTTCTACGATGCTTGAAGCTTGTGGTGAGTTTTTTTAATCATGCATTGCGGCATTCCGAAACACGCTCATATTTTCGATCTGGTAACAGCGCAAAGTCCGGACGTGACAACGTTTCCTCTCGGCCCAGCCGCATGTCGATGGCTCGAGCACGATCATAAAACTATGATAAGCTTGTGGTGCAATATCTGGTACAGACGGACGGTGATTATTACTTGTATATTACAGCTATCTGACGATTTTGTTTACGACCTAACGGGAAATCGTCTATACACGTTGATACCCTTAGGCAGCTGAATCATCTGCTAGATTAGCAAATACCAATACCGTTCTATGTCGCTAGCTCGGTGGATTTGATACCGCTATGCATTCTCGATTTCCAACTTGTTTCCCCCCTCAAATGGCTGGCCGTCATGCAAAGAAACACATGTGCTTCCATAGCGGGGGGGGCACACATGTAAGTTTCTATATGATACTACTCGGCAACCTCTCTACATCAAAACCAGTTCCCCATGTAGGATATATACACCACCAACCAAGATCCCAGCAACAGCCCGCCAGCGGCAGCCACGTACATACTAATCCGCCGGCGATACTTTGACTGCCTTCCAAAATGCTGCTAAACGTATCCGAGCATCGAGTAGTCGTTACTTGAATGGGACGTGTCGATCGTACGAGTGAGCAAGCCAGCGTATACACGACGCATGAACGAAAGACAGACAAGAAAGGGAATGACAATGACGTACGTATAACTTAAACCCAATCGTACGAGCGAGTTCTTTGACCTCAGCTAGGTACAATCCAATTGAAGGATACTCATTTCGTTGGTATTGACGGAGCGTGATTCAGGACAAATAGGACATACGTGGGTTGATCCAGACTCCGCCAAGTGTGAGGATGCGGTGGAGGACACGGAGATAGTTGATGATGTTTTCAGCCTAGAGGTCTGGTCAGCATGGAGGTATGAAGGACGTAGATGGGAGGGAAGAAAGAGACGAACGGTATCGATGAATAAGCAGGTTAGAATAGCATCCCATTTCCCTGCATGTAGCTCGTTCTCATCTGTTTTCTCTGCGCTGTATATTTCCTCGAAGTTGCCTATGAATCGTGAGTTTGATAGCTTAAAGATGCTCAGAGGGATGTATATATAGACGTACCAGCAACGAGAGAAAAGTTGGAGCCTGGAGGGAGGTCAGAGGGAAGGATATCTGGAATGGTGACGGCTCTAAGCAAGGTTTCGCGGGATAGTATGTTGGAGAAGGAGTGAATATAGGGATATATAGTGTTCGTCGATCAATTGGGTCCTGCCACGGTGAAAGGTAAGAGGTGAACGGTGAACGCGAGTGTTAGAGGTCGGTGAGAGCAGCTGTGATAGATCCAACAGTACCTGTTGAGAATGAGGTAGGAAGCAAGTAGCATACAATGAGAAAACTCGTTTCCTTGACATGCAAAGCCTATGAAAACCATGAGGGAGAAGGTAGGGGGTTACGAGGGACGGGGACGGACAAACCGAGATTGGCGACACCGTAGACGAGTTGGCCCAGACCAGCACCCGGAAGGGGCCGGTTTGATGAACGCACTTGCGCGACATACCTCGAGGACCTTGCGCGTCGTTGTCAGCCTCACTACACGGCAAACGAGGGACGGGGACAGACAAACCGAGATTGACGACGTCGTAGACGAGTCAGCCCAGACCAGCACCCGGAAGGGGCCGGTTTGATGAACGCACTTGCGCGACATACCTCGGGGACCTTGTGCGTCATTGTCAGCCTCACTACATGGCAAATGAGGGACGGGGACAGACAAACCGAGATTGGCGACATCGTAGACGAGTCGGCCCAGACCAGCACCCGGAAGGGGCCGGTTTGACGAACGCACTTGCATGACATACCTTGGGGACCTTGCACGTCGTTGTCAGCCTCACTACACGGGAAGCACGAGACAGGAAAATCGGGTGGGCAAGCACCTACTCACTGAAATGGGCAACATGTCCGATGACAACCAACATTTCCAGTGAACAAGGCAAGCACGAGACAGAGGGAATCGGGTGGGCAAGCGCCTGCTCACTGAAATGGGCAACATGTCAGATGACAGCCAGCATTTCCAGTGAACAAGGCAAGCCGAGACAGAGGGAATCGGGTGGGCAAGCACCTACTCACTGAAATGGGCAACATGTCCGACGACAGCCAACAGTTTCCAGTGAACAAGGCAAGCACAAGACAGAGGGAATCGAGTGGGCAAGCGCCTGCTCACTGAAATGGGCAACATGTCAGATGACAGCCAACATTTCCAGTGAACAAGACAAGCACGAGACAGAGGGAATCGGGTGGGCGAGCGCCTGCTCACTGAAATGGGCAACATGTCAGATGACAGCCAGCATTTCCAGTGAACGAGGCAAGCACGAGACAGAGGGAAATCGGGTGGGCAAGCACCTACTCACTGGAATGGGCAACATGTCCGACGACAGCCAACAGTTTCCGTGAGCTGGGCAAGCGAGCACCTGCTTGATCAGAGTGAAAAGGCAACAGAAACGACGACAAATGTGGCTTCGATTCTGAGTTTCAATTTTTTAAAGATCGTGCGCGGTAGCGCGTTGTGCGACGCGTTCTCAATTATTCCTTCGCTCTTTGGCAACATCCATGGCTCGAACGAAGCAGACAGCTAAGAAAAGTGCATGTGGTACTGCTACACGAGTCAAGTTCATCCACCCGGCTCACACCGCCTTCACTCGAGCGGTATCTGCGGAATCGACTTCCTCTCTTTGCTCACTGACACCCACTCCCTCATCTCGCCCACAGAGCCCGGAGATCCCAGGTGATATTGTACCTGAGCAGTGGACATCTAACAGAGTACGTCTGATATCTCCTTTATACTGCCTCCAGTGTCCACTGACGCGCTATCACGTTCAGTATTGCTACCTTTGCCATGATGGTGGTAACTTCTTATTTGACTGCAAGACCTGTCCGCGCGTGGTGTGCGAGCGCTGCTTAGGTTTACCGCAACAGGCCATAAAGAAGGTGTGTGCCGTGGATGTCAACTTCCAATGTCCCGGTTGCCACGAGCTTGCGGAGGGCGCATCAAAGCGCAAAAAATTGATGCCCTACTTTGTGAGTCACACGTCATCGACGCTCTGAACTAAGCTAACAACAATGCAAGGCCTTCACGCGCACTGTGCACGGGGAGACCATCCACCTGCTTGAAAAACCTCTCATCATGTCTGGTGTTTGCGAAAGGTCCTCGAAATCCCAAGTCTCCGCCGAATCCACTCTGATCCTCCATCTGCAATGCACGGGAATGGCAGTTCCTGGTTCTCTGCCGCAGCTGCTCAAAACGACTCTCGAGGAGTATCACACGAAGGAATCCCTGCAGTATCTAGCTGTTACCTTCGACATTGGCACCCAAACAAAGGTAAATCGATGGAAGGCGAAGGTCAAGAAGCTCGGCGCGACACTGGTGGCAAGGAGGTTCAGCCGCACCATCATCTTCGTGACCGTCCACAGTGAAGTGACCCGCGGCGACCTCTTTGCTGGCAAGGGCGAGGACGGCAAAGACGTTGCGATGGAGGTCAACGAGGTGCGCATTAAATTGACGTTTTTATCGCAATCTTACTCGTTTCTACGTAGTTCATGGGATGGTTATTCTCTCCTCCGCTTGCTGATCTGGTCCATGCTTCCACGCTTGTCATGCTGACTTGTGGACCTGTCGTATCGTTTCAGGAATCGTTTGACGCGCTAAAACAATCGATTGCACGGTATGACTTGCTTATGATTATTTTTGACGATTTTACCAAGCCTTCCCAAGTCTCCAGCCGGAGTTCACCCTCGCATTCACCGCAGCAGACTTCATCAGCGCTACCCTCAAGTTGTTTATTGTGTCGTATGGTGTCAAGGTCCTGATTGAGGGACATTACCTCGCGGACGTCCTGCCTGACCTACTCGAGGGTTCGCTTGCACTGAGGATGCACACGGATGTGATCCTTTTTCATGTTTCGGGTTTAAGTTTGCCCAGGGGCCTCCTCTTACCGGGCCCTGCCCTTTCTACAGCCCGTCCTCTCATCACCGGATACAGATATTCTTGGTACCACAGCCACCGGCGACCGTGGGGTACCTCTCTCCCCATGGCATGTCCGAAGTGTGCAGCTATTCGTCCGTGGGCACGGTCAAAGGTTGACCCTCAACATGATTCTCCGAAGGCCCGAGTATCCAAGTGTCAGGCCGAGGCTTGCGGCTTCGAAGTGCGCACCCAGCCTTTAATGGCTTCATACAAAGTACTCCGTGGTGACTCAACATCGGGCTGGCTTAAATATGTGATTTATCCTGCAGACACACTTTAATTCTACTGGTACATGTCATTGTCATTTATACTGCATTGGTGAATACATTCTTCGATTTTTGATAGATGTCGATCACACAGTATTTAAGGGTATACTAGCGCACCATCTACGAGACATTAATGCGAGGGTTTCACGAGACAGATCACATGACCACCTACAATGGTCGTCAATCGTATGCCATTTTGTTGATGCGAATACTCAACCTATAATGGAATACGGGCTAAAATGGTCTCTCGAAGGGCACTCCGGCCCTATCAATTGCGTTGCATTCATGGATGACGGGAGCTACATTGCCAGTGGTAGTAAGTCATTGGCATATGGTGGTGGTGTGTGCTCACAGAAAACAGGTGACGATGGGCATGTCATCATCTGGTCACTGGAGGACGGAAGCCTTCGCAGACGCTTAAGACCAAAGCAGGGCCCCGTGGTGTCCCTTAAGTGGCTTCGGGATGATGTTCACAACAACATTTATTATCTATTGTCTGCAGGCGCCAATGGGACCATTGTCGTATGGCGTTTCAATGTTGGATCAGTGGGTTTGATGATTTACAGGCAGCATCAATCACTTAAAATTGACAGGTACTCTTTGAATGGGTCCATATGGAGACGGTCTTCGATTCTGCGGTAGAATATATGGAGCTGGACCAAACCCACAACTTCTTGGTTTTAACTACGCAAGGGAGGATTGCACTGTATCAAATAACGAAAGAAAACAGCGGTGAGCCGAGCACCATTAACCACATCCTATCATTGTTCATGCAGGGTACGTACAGTGAGCCTCCACCTGGCCCAAGTCCACCCACCCCCTCAACATCCACGGCTACCTTCGCTGCCCATATCCGCTCACTTCTTCAACCAAGGTCGTTGTCTAGTGTTTGCATTCCTGGATTCACGTGAAGTGTATGATTTGGTCTTCATTAATTGAAATTCTACTTAGTTGGATTTCAGCATCGCTTGGAAGATTGCGCCTTGGAACCAGATATTCCATCACAAGATGAGGACCCGCATGTATTTTACTTTATTTTAGACCATTGGTCTCCTTTGTGACTTTACTTCCATTTAGAGGGAGCACCGCGTACCATGAAATCTCCCAACTATTACTCGTCTGGAATCTCATCGATGGTGTCGATATATATCGCCTGGTGGATCAACCGACGCCCTCACTGCACCACGTTCGGCATCTTCAGTTGAAAATAAGGCGAAACTATATATGCCATGTCCAATTTGATTCAGATGGAAAAATGGCGATTACCGGTTCCGACAATGGACAAGTATTGTTGTGGGACGTTAACTCTGGGAAACTGGCTCAGGTACTACACCATGGCAAAGGCATGTCTTCTGAATGCTCTTATTCATACCTATCATTCACATTGTATGCAGAACTTCATGCAGTACAAGTTGTTGGCGTATTACAGTTTAATTTTTACCTTCTATATGCAACTGATTCAACTAGATAGTATAACTCGTCTCAGTTCAACAAGCACTTCATTGCTAGTGGGTCTTCAAGTAGTGGCGATCCATTACTTCTCCGAGTGTGGTCGACTGAAGTAAGCACTAGTCCATTATCGCTGTGTAGGCTGATGATAAATATTCCCTCAGTGCGTAATATTCAATGAAAGCACAGAGGGAAATCTCGTAGACAGTCGTGACTGTTCACCTCCGTGGGGACGCCGATGTTTTCTTGACTTTTTCTGTGCCCTGGCATTAAGTATTTTCATTTTAGTTGGTATTCGTTGGTTTTCGACCACCACTGCCCTCTACGATATCATTCAGAATTGAGCTTTAGACTACAAGATCCTCTTCTGCGTAATCCTAGGTTATAAATAGCATGGCAGTATTATGAAATGCTACAGAGCAAATACGAGTTGGGTCGAGGATCGTACATGATACATGATGCATGATGCATGACGGAGCCAACTATGGTCTTCACGGGCTACATGTTCCGGAGTTTCCATATTCGAAGTCCTAAAGGCTAAAATCGCCCACCATTGGTACGCTCACTCCATTACATTCCCTGGCAATGAAACCCTTCCACCCATTTACATCTGAGCACACGCTAATTGGCCATACTGACTCTGTTAATGCTCTTGCCTTTTCCCCGGCCGGAGGTCAATTAGCAAGTGGAAGTGAGGATGGAAGCCTCATCGTATGGGAGCCACTCGCTGGCGCACTGTTGTATCGCGTTGCCTTTCATTCTGCTATCCTCAGCCTGACATGGGATCCTCGACATTCGCATCGCTTATTCATTGGTTGCTTGGATGGTACCTTAGCTATCTGTGAAAACTCGGAGGTAAGGGACGCAACTCAGTCTATGAATGAACTAACTCCACTAATAGGTTCAGGAATCAACTAATTCTATTCTCACCGGTACCAAAGCACCGGTTTTTGCACTCGCCATCGATGAATATAGCGGTTATGTCGCCATTGCTGTAGGCTCTGAGATACACATCGCAAAAGAGGTCTTCCCTAGTGCGCTCCATTATCGATATTAAAGGGCCATTCTGGTAAAATTGACATGTTTTAGATAAATATGCTACTTTCAAGATTTTCCCTCCACCAAGGGAACTACCACTTGTGGCCGAGCAACTCGACAAGAGGATACGCGGTCGAGCGCTTGCTTTTGGAAAGAGGGGGAGCGAGTTGGTTGTCGCCTACCTCAACCATGGTGTGGTGTAAGTGTTTCCGAGCTGATGTTCAGGCATTGAAATGTTCAATTCTCATGCTAGTTGTTGGGACATTTGCTCTTTCGAGCAACGCTGGCAGATCAATCCCATCCATAGTCATCAAATTGTGTAAGCGTTGAAGTTGTCTTTCATACTGATCTGTTTTTGACGACTATGCTAGTGGTCATGCAGCGCTTTCACTTGACACGAAACGCATTGCCTTGACGAATTTGGGTGACGGTGTCGACATTTATTCTCCAGGACGGTCTTACCCTGATATACGTCTCAAGAATCGACCTCTTTCCGAAGAAAAAAACATTCCAGTGCAAGTGTCCTGGCTCCAGGATGGTGCTGCTATCGTCAGTGGTTCATCTGATGGAGGTGTTCGTATCTGGGAAATACCATCAGGGAAGCTCCTCCAGTTGTTAGAACACGAAGGTATGTCCGCATTTCTCATCTACGGAAGTTATTTTTGACTTTTACTCCAGGATGCATCGTGCAGGCTGTCGCAGTGCGTCACACAACCTATTTATGTTCTCAGGTCATTGATTAGCATGTGTTAGACTTTCGAATACTCCAGTAATAGTGTAATTGCTACGGCAACCACTGAAGCTGCGGAAAACACTTGCATCAAGGTGTGGAAATGTAAGAATAATGGTAAGGGATCTCAAGGCCCACGAACACATTAATGATCTTCGAATAGTGTTCATGACTTCTTGGAGGGTTGTCAAACTGAATCTTTGGACGCGGAATCTCGCACTGAAGGGCACTGTGCGCTCACTGGTAGAGATGAGGGTTCGGGTGGTTCTTGTACTTGGGATCATTAGCAGCGCCCTATTCATCATCTACTGTGTACAGAGCGTGCTCGAGGTGGGCAGTCGTCATATCATTTGGATCTGGTAGCTGATAGGCTTGTCAATGGTTGGCAGCCTGTCCTAATCTCTGTCTCCCGTGAGGCAGAAGTATTGATTGCATCCCTCTTGCAATTGCGCCCTAGAGACTTGCGCCTCACCCTCACCACGGTAGTCCGTCGAATTGCTCTCAGCGTGATCGAATACTTGGAGAAGAAATTGCAGGACCAGGAAGAGCCAAATCATGATATAATTTACCTTTGACTGAGCACTTCTCCCCCGCGATCACGCCTCTAGTACAGAAATTTCCTTTTTCTTCATGTAATTACCGAATGTACATTGATACAGACACGCATTACACATGGGCAGCGCCAGCAGCGGAGAGTTGCAGCGGCCCCAGATCAGCTATTAGCGGCGTGCTGCAAAAAAAGCATGTAAGGCGGATGGTCACGACGCATGCACAATGAGAAGTGATGATGATATTTGGAGAGTGTCGAAATGCTGCCCCAACTTCAAGTCCTCCGAACATCGTCAGCTATAGTACAGTGAAAAACAGTTTGTCATTATCTGTGCGAGACACGCGACTCGGAGCATTGCCTGGATATCACATATGGAACTGGATGTATGTAGCAAGGATCTCATGATATACTTCATAATCAGTCTTCAGAGTGGCGCTTTTTTACGATCACTGCTGGTTCAAATGTAATACAACTATAAGGACATTGATGATGCTTGGCTAAACTCGAAGTACAAAGGTTATTGGAGAGGTCATTTTTTGTGATCAGAATGTCGAGTTTCGTTCCTGATTTGGAACCCTATGACACAGCCCCACAAATTCAAAGAAACTCCATGACCTGGATCACTGCACTTTGCAGATCGGTCTTCAAATTCACGTCTTCCATTAGAGGGCATTTACACCTGTTCAAACTTGTTGCAGTCTCAGTAAACAGACAGTCAGAAAGTTCAAGGCTATTGACAAATTTCTGTACACTTCAAAATATCCGTTCAGCGCTCTCTGAATTTTTCGTTGACAGTGAATTTGAAGCTCAGCTTAGTGACACGATCATCAGGCCTTTGCCTGCAGTGCAAGGTGATGATAGACAATCAATTACATAAGTCGGCCGTTGCCGGAGTTGGTCTCGCTTGAGCGCTTGAGTTATCTCTCCCACACAAAGCTCTACGTGCGTTCCCGCATGAAGTCAATTGTGAGTGTATGATTGCTCGAAAATGCAAAGTTATTACTGGGATCCATGATTCTTAATTCCCTTGTCAAATATGAGACACAGGACTCGACGTCGAATGGTCCAAAGCGTGCAAGCCAGCAGAACAATCCGGTCTGTTGCCGGAGTGTGGAACAGATGACAATGAAGTTTGTGTGCAGTACTTCACCCAACTCTCAGTCCACTTGTAAGTCTCGAACAATGCAACAATAATTTCTCTACAAAGGCGTCATATATTTCCCCCCGGTCCAACCGATGGGGCGATGCCATAGACCTCCCGACAAAGCCTTGACCACCGTCCACAGTCGCATATAAAAGGTCTTCTCCCATGGCCTGAACTTCCAAACGATATCCGCAAGCTAGTTTCCTCACCTATTTATCTAAAATCTTATCTCGTCATGTCCGCTGCTGCCGCGCACGCCGTTCGCTCCGGTTCCTTTATACACGACACGAACGCCAATCTCACCTCCAACTTGCTGACCTCCGAGCAGCGCGCAGCCATACGCAAGTCCAATCGCAAGGCCGAGCAAGTTTTAGGAGTTACCCTCACGCGGGACGTGAGTGCTTTTGGTAAGCATCCCAGACCCCTTTTCGTACCCCATACATAACCCCTGATTGACGCCTCCACAGAGAACAATTTTGGTCTCCTCATGGCAACAATCGGTGCTAAGCGTTCGCGGAGCCGCCAACCCAGCAACCTCACATTCGTCGGCACGCTCAAAGACTTTGGGGTCAAGATGATGGGACTTGACGGGAGGAAGAAACAACGATGCGCGGACGAATCGCGCTCATACCATCAACCCATCGTTCTCCGCTCGGCTGCTGGTTCCACAAGTAGTCTCGAGCGCCGGTACTCCTCCACTGCAACCAGTGACGAGGACTATGATGATGGTCATGAGGACGGCTCAGACGTGGATAAGGAATACCTGACAGAACCGAGACGGACCAGTGTGGGTATCCCTACCATCTTCGTACCACCATCCCTCCCCTTCTTGAGTGATGCAACCCAGGACGATGTTCCAGCCAACTATCAGTCGCGTTCCCCCCTTGCCCCCCTCGTCACGGACGATACGACCGGCTCGTTGTCGCATCATTTTGGGCGCAGACACTCCCTCTGTCTCCCACCGAAACGATGCAATTTCATTCCCTCGTTCCGCAGGGATGATGCCTCTGAAACCTGCTCTTCTTCTGAGTCGGAATACTTTGTTCCCCAGTCTGAAGATTTCCAGTGGGACTTCCCTGACCCATTCAACACGCCCACGACTGATCCCACGTACGCTTTCGTCATGGCGCGCTATGTTAAGATGCACCTTGGCGACAATATTGCTCCACACCAGCACGACGACAGCAAGTTTGGCGAGCACCTGCCGTTCGCAAATCTGCGTCCCCCTCCTCCTCCATCCTCTCCATCGGATTGTGAGAGCGAGACTGTCATTGACAGTAGATTCCATACACCCATAGCCCGCCTCTCACTGGGTGCGGTAGGAGGTGGTGCTCAGCTGGGTACGGTTGAACCGACCAACATTCCCTCCAGACTCGGTTCTCCACAGGATGGTTATGATTCTCGCGCCAGTCGCAACAACAGCACATCTCCTGAAGACCCCTGCTCTTTCGCCCTACTCCGTACAGACCTAGAATATGTTAACGCGATGCTTAGAGCCCAAGAGACACGTGAAGCGAAGGAGGCGATTACAGAAGAAATTCGCCGGAGGGAAAAACGTGCGAGATTAAGGTCTCACCTAAAGAAGATTGCTGTGCTTGGTGAAGAGGCGCGAGCTGTGGTCACTACCGCCGCGTAGTTCTTAAGGGAACTGAACGGTCGGATCAGGGGATCCTGAATAGCGTCTGCAAAGGCACTTGACGAACGAGTTACATAAATGCCTGTGCTCTCTTATGATTTTATGGTCCTTCTCTCCTTACACTCACTCTAGCATGAGCCATTTAGAATGTGTATGTACCCAAACAAAATAACCACTCCGAGTTTCACTCGCACGTGGCAGGGACAAGCATAAGAAAGCCGAACCATACGGTAATACGACATGAGGGAAGGGGAGTTCGGAACAGAACAATCCAATCAATCCACTATGTATCTCCTCCAACTTTTTTCAGTACGTCCTTGTACTCCGGGAAGAGGGCAGTGGTCATCTCCTTCACAAAAGATGACAAAACCGTACTCTTCAAAATCATGTCTGTAAAGTAAGGGTTTCCTTCGCACGTTAGAATATTTGCCAGGAAACCATAGACAGTAAGGTCGATGCGTGAAGGTCGCTCATCTCCATGGAAGTACTTGTGCTTGCGCAACTTCGCTTCAAGAACATCGAGCACCTCCTTCTGCAGCGTCCGTACCTCCTCCCAGGAGTGCCTTCCCATACCGGCTGCCCACAGGTTGTTACCAACTTTCCTCAAGAAGTACCACCCCATAAAATACTGCAGGAGCCAGGGCAAGTTGCCAAAGGTATCTCGCTTTGTGACTTGAAAGTTTCCCGGGACGAGCCACCGCTCGTAAACGATTGCACTGTACAACGTTTCTTCTACGTATGCCTGGAAAGCTCGGGATTCCGCTCTTTGTTCGGGAGTTAACTCGGCAAGATCATCGGGGTCTTTGACGAGCTTGTTTTCGATCAAGTACCGAATGATGAAATGCGAGTCTGCCACGATAGTAGTTTTCCCATCATGCCTGATCTCCGCGAATGGGACCTTCTTTTTGGGACCTTGATAGGGATAGACTTCACGGTGTTCATACGAGATACCGCTGTATCTGAGGAAGGCCTCCAGCTTCTCGCAGAACCCTGAAAAACTTGGTGCACCCTTGGGCTTCGGAGGTGCACAGAGGACGATATGGGTTTCTGGATTAGCCATGGTTATTTCCTAGTTGACTATGATGATAATCATTGATCGCAGTAAAGCCAGTTGCAATAACTCACTGGTAAGTGGAGGATGTGCTATGCACTGGATCCTCCTTACGGTAGACAGGAAGGTGATTGAAAGAAACTTAGGTTAGCCCCACATTTATATGTGTAGCCCGGCATTCCAATGATCAATTACGAGTCCTCTCGGCAACACTGGACATTCGCCACCGTATCAGATGTAAGGCGGTGCAAAACTGTGAGTGGGTGCACCCACTTGTCCCAAGAGGGTGCATTTCCATTTTGAGAAACAACCCATGTGTTCAAACTTACCACTGACCAAGCCGTCCCAATAACATTGTGGCAGTAGACGCCAAGTCAAAGAGGATGGTAGGTGGATCTGCAAAGTGCTGCACGCGCTCGCGCTCAAGAAAATTCCAAAAGTCTGCGTTGTTCAATTTCCAGTCGCTCCTGCGAGTCATTCTGCTCATGATTTGCACTTGCACATACGTTCGTGCAGTCGCCCCTCGCCTCATCGACAGAAACAAAGAAGGGTATGCTCCCATTTGTCTCTGGATTTCTGTGCCAACCGACTGTTAGGATTCTTGGTCTCTTCTTCATGTCTGCTCGCATAGGTGAGAGTTGTACCCACTCTTGTCACGAAGACTCTGACATCTCCTGCAGGCGAACGTCTCTCGCCCTATGTCGCCATGGCCTGTGTCGCAATGGCGGTTACCATGCTCGTCCAGTAATACTCTTACACACTACAAAAATGACATGCCTCGTACGGTGCCAGTCTACTGTAATCATTACGCACTCATTGCCTTCGCCCGCTTCTCCTCGTGCTCTCATTGCCCTCGACATCTTGTCTACCCCCGCTATACATTGCCGACCCAGACCGATCGGCAGTCCGCTCAACGATAGACGTCCCATCCCTAAACCGCGTCCTAAACAACACGTTCGCATTCGTGAACAGTCCTTCTTTCAATGAAACAACTATAAACTGTGACCCCTTGAAACGCGTTCGGAAAAGCTGTCCAATGTGCTGAGTGTGCGACAAGTCAAGCGCTGCGTCAATTTCATCAAGAATGTACATTGGCGCAGGTTTGAACTGCAGAAGTGCCATGATCAACGACAGCGCAATTAGCGACCTTCACCGGTACGTCAACACATCGTGAACTTTTTCTAGTCAACGAACACATACCGTTGTCCTCCACTCAACTCCGTCAAACTCTGCTTCCACACACTTCCAAGCTGCACCTTCACCTCCAGGCCCTGCATTAGGTCTTGGCCTTCGGGTGGCTGTAGCTTCGCAAAGTTTCCCGGTAGTAACTCCGCAAATATGCCACCAAAGTCACTATATGTCATGTACCGAGAATGCGTGACGCCATACGAAATGGCGTCAATTCCAGTCGGGTAGGTGAAGAAAGAGGGACGTACCGATCAACCTTTTCCCACGTCTTCTCCAACGCATCTCGCTTATAGCGATCGAGTTCCTCAATCGTCGCTTCGATTTTCTCTTTGTCTTTCAGAACCGTCGAAAGCATCTTCTTCACTTCCGTCTCTTTCTTTTCAACACTGCGTGCGACCCGATTGAGAAAATATAAGGCGAGAGGCAAGGGGAAATGCACATACGTATCGATCATATTCATGACTTTCGGGTTCACCTTCCTCTTCGCGTTTCTCTGTTTCTCTTCTAGGTCGTTGGCTTTGGCCTGGAGGCCCCCGATGTCGATCTTGTCGAAGTCATACTGCGTCCCTGGCTTGCCAAACGACCTGTGGATACCTACTGTCAGCGTAGCTGGCGAGGGTGAAGGATAAACAACAATTACTCACCCGCTTTCCTCTCTAATCCACTCCCAGGCTTTTTCTAACTTCTCGACTGCACTCCTCTGAGCTACCTTCTCCTTTTCCAGTTGCGTGATCTCGAGTTCGAGCCTCTTCACGGAAAAGTCCACCTCATCCATGCCATTCTTTCGCTCACGTAGTACTTCCTCAAGCGACTTCATTTCGTTATCGAAGTGGGTTAGCGTCGCACGTTCAGCAGTGAGGAGTGCAGTCGAACGCGCATGCTTGGTCTAGAAATGTCATCAGTTTAGGGTGAAGTTACGATACCAATAGAGCGACACACCTCTACTTCCCTGACCTTGCCCAGCAATTTATCTACGTCTTTCTGCAGTTTTGCAACATGCGCGTTTGCACTCTCGATGGAGGCTTCAGCATTGGCGATGTCTTTCACCATTTGTTCTGCAAGGGGGACACAACGAATGGATTGACAAAGAAAATAGAGGAAACGGGAAATGGCCTACCGAACTCAAGTACAGCTGTTTGATGTTCCTTTTGTCGGGTCTTGACGATGACAGCTTGTTTTTGAAGCACGGCTTTTTGCTTAGAGATTTCACCCTGGAGAAACGATACACATTTGCTTGATTCCAGCAGACATGTAATCCGGGAGGGCTTACCTTGAGCTGGTTAATCTTCCCCTCTTTGTTGTTTTTAAATTCATGCATGTCCTTCTCCAGCCGTTGTACATCTTCTTGTGCCGTCCTCTGCTTCTCTTTCGCGGCTTCAACCGCACGCTGTAGTTGTGCGATCGTTTGTTTGAGGTTCTCGACGTCCGCACTCAGCTAGGTGAAGATCGTCAGGCGCAAACCGTAACTTGGTATTCAAACTTACCCTCGCAGCGTTACTCCCACCGAGCTGCTCCTCCGCCAAATTTGCCTCGTGTTCCCTGATCTCCAATTCTCTATGGAGTGCTTTCCACTTCTCTCGCGTACCTCTCCCAGCCTCTTCTCCCCTCTCTAGTTCCCTCAGCCGTCCCTGCGCCTCTCCGAGCCTCCGCTCTACCTCCAACAGTTCTTGTACGCGCGTCAGAACCCCACTCCCACTTGGGGCGGCACCACCACTCAGCGTGCCAGACGGGTCATAGAGGTCACCCGCAAGCGTAACTGAGCGGACTTTGGCTCCGAACGTAACCGCGTTGGCCGACTGCGCGTCCGCGCAAACGATGGTGTCACCAAAAACATAAGCCATGGCACGGGCTACGTCGTGTGGGTAGCCGATCAGCGAGAGAGCGGGGTGGGCTCTATCAGGTGCCAGTTGAGAGACTTGTGCGAGTTTCTTTTGGTGATATACGTTATGCGTAAGAGAGGCAACAGACAAGGGAAAATTCACCCACTTGTGCAGACAAAGTAAATGCATTGATTTTGTTCAGTGGTATGATTGTCACGCGCTTTTTGAGCTTCCCGTGCTGCAACAATTCCTTACCGACACGCTCGTCCTCCACGACAACATTATACAGTTTTCCCCCTGCAGCAATCTCCAGTGCAGTAGCTTTGTTCTGGTGCTCTGGTGGAATCGAGGTCAGCGTTGCAACGAGCCCTTTCACTTTGGACCGGTCGAAGTTTGGATGTGGCGGGGTATAGTCAAAGGAAAGGGACGAGAGACGCTGTTTGACAGTGTCGCGCTCCTATCGTGGGCACATAGTCTGCATATACTCCATCCCAAGAATGACCTCCACGTACCTCATTCACGCGGCGCATTTCTTCTCTTGCAGTGCGGAGCTCTGCCTCACACGCCTGTTGCTGTTCCGCACTCCATCCACAGGCCTCGAGCTGCTGCCTGAGCCTACTCACGTGTGCTTTCATGTTGTCCAGGTTCTGTTTTCCCTTGTAGACGTCATGCTCAAATTCTCTCTGCTTTGCCTCGGCCGCCTTCAATTCCTTCTCGTGCATCGAGAGCTTCACCCGGCTCTGCTCTTCCTCTGCGGCTCCTTGCGCTTGTCGCGCCTTGGCATCTGCCAGCTGCCCCATGTAACCGCCCCCCGAGTTGTTGGCATTCGACGAAAGACCCGTAAGGAGTGTTTGCAGCAGCTCCTCTGAGTTGGACAACGCCGAGTTTGTGGTGTCGTGCTTACTCTTTACTTCTTGATACGCCTCTTCCACCGATTTCACCTGTGCCTGTTTCTCTTGTAGCGCCACTCGCAGTCCCTGGAGTTCCATTTCCTCGTGGGCCACGTTCTTCTTCTCTTCTGCAATGTTTCCGTTGGCAAGGTCAACCTGTGTTTTGAACTTGACAAGCTCTTTCTCGAGTTCAGCGACCTCTTCTTCCATTTTTTTTAGTTTCCCTCCCTTCTGAAGCTCAGCCTCCCGCTTTGCCTTCACTTTTTCGTACTCCTTCTCAGCCGCACGATGTTCCTTCGACAACTTCTGTTTCTTCCTTGTTAACTCCTCCTTTTCTTCCGCTTTCTGACCAATCTCCTCGTCCACGCTGTCGACACGGCTCTTCGCTTGCGTCCATTCCCATGCTCTCAGCACACGGCCGATGCGTTCCAACTCTGTACGTTCTTTCTGCCATGCCAAAAACTGTTGCTTTTCTGCCCGAAGGTTATCTAGCTTGGGCGTAATTTCTTCCGCAAGGATCGAAGTGAGCTCTTGCACGCGCTTTTCCTTCTTGGACATGGTCTTCTTGGCTTTGTCTTTCCGGTCTTCAAACATACGGGTTCCAGCGGCTTCTTCCACCATGCCCAAAATCTCTTGATGACGCATATTAAGGACCTGCGTAGTAGTGAAGAGGGTCAACGCAGGCAAGAGAAGTAGCGACGTGCCTTTGTGATTCTTCCCTGCATGATGAGAAAGTTGGGGTTGTTGATGTTGAGCTGGACGCTTTGAAAGAGGTTATGGACTTGTTGCTGAGTAGACTTATGGCCGTTGAGAAGGTACTTAGAGATATTGGGCAACGCAATCTGTACAGCACGTAGAAGACCGGTCAGGCTCGACCGGATAGTGGATGGACGTTGGGATGGACCTGACGAGTAACTGTGATCTGCTTGAGGTGCTCAACGCCAACTGGACTCTTATCCCTGTCTGAATTGTCGAACACGATGGTGACGCTCGCTTTTGTTACGCCTGCTTGGCCTCGCTTGTAGATGAGGTCTTGTTGGTTTTGTGCACGCATCTGCGTGGTGCAAGCGACGTTATGACCAGTACTCGCACACAGCAAGTCAAGTACGCACTTGTGACATGTTCGTAATCCCAAGCACGAAACAGATGGCATCGAGGATGTTAGACTTTCCGGATCCATTGAGACCGGTGATGGCGTTGAACGATGGGTCCCACCCTGTGATCTGCGTCCGCACAGGATACGACTTGAATCCTGGGACATTCCATCAGCTTTACTTTACTTTGCCGCTGACCGAATACCTTGCCTTCGATGACGAGCTCTTCTATCCGCATCCTTGAAGTGACGAAGCAGCGTGGCGCCGCGACGCGACGCGACTCGGCAGTGGGCACCGCTTGTCACGTGGTTTGAAGAGGCGTTCTGGACTGTTTTGCCAATTTCAGCGCAAAGGCGCCCACATACCATTGGAATACATATATGTGCAATTGATAGACCCACATCGATGCTTCAGACTGATATCTACAACTACGAAAAGGCTGTCTGGTCGTCCCCGATGACCGGCGAGAAGAAAGCAGCAGCAAAATTCTGGCTTCGAAATTGGTTGCCCGATCCGGACCAAAAAATTTCCGCGTAATGTCAGCCTCAAGCGAAGTCAGGCTATTCTTCAGACTTTCAATTGTTGACAAACGACTTCTCGGGCAGACGACGAACATAATTCGTTGCAGGCAATGTCGCTTTCAGACATTTCAGATCTCACCGAACTTTCATCAGAAGAGGACGCACCGACCGCAAGACCGACGCCCAAGTCCAAGAAGCAGTCAAAGGAATACAAAATCAAAAACGTTCTGCGGGCGCCTCGGACCACGCAGTACACCACGAAGTCATTATACGGCATGTATTGTGTGCCGCATGCCCCTCCTCAGCGCTCATCAATCTTTCATGTAGACCAGATCATCGACAATGCCATAGATCTGGACCCTGAGTACCAACGAGGCAATTATTTGCATCCACCTCGTCATGTCGTGACCCTAACTCACTCTCATAGATGTTGTGTGGTCCGACGAGAAGCAGTCCGGTCTTGTTGACTCTATCTTGCGTAACTACTATATGCCCCCCATCATCTTTGGTACGCTTAATCTCTTTCGCTCTCCCACGGCCACCAACAACCCGCTACGCAGCCGTCTCCTTTCAAGACGATGGCAGCGAACGCCGCACTTGCATAGACGGGAAGCAACGCCTAACTTCGATACAGAAGTTTGTGTTCAAAATATCCACCAATAACCTCCCCTGACCCTGCTTTGTCCTCCAGATTCTTAGACGGACAGGTTTGTTTACAATCAATACTTCTTTGATGGTTACTTGACTCCCACAAAATTTTAGATACCTCGTCAGTTCTATCAAACCTATATAGCTCGATGCTGAACTAACTCTAACGCACATTTCAGACAAGGACTCGTAAGTTGCCGGGTGTTTCTTCGGCACGTAAATTGTCTCATAGTCCTATCAAGGTTTACAAACGAAAAGCTATGGTATAAGTCAAGCGCGCAGAATCCTAGGAGGAAACTTCTTCCTCAACAACTCAGAACGCTGTTCGCCAACAAGCAAGTTGTTTGTGTGGAGTACAGCGATCTCACAGATAATCAAGAACGTGAAATTTTCCAAGTAAGACCCTTCCTGTCCCTTTGATCTTTTTCTCAGCTGTTCCGCCTCAGCGTGTGCAACTGGGTGTGGCATTGACACCAGCAGGTATAATGTTTGATTGCTCACGTAGAGGGTGTCGCATATCTAAATTCTCGTCCAGAACGTTTGCAAGCGATCGTCGGTCCATGGCCATCTCTCATCCGGGATATTCAGTCACACATTTTGGGTGAAGATGGTCTCGAGGGGTACCTCAACTGGGGGCACGCTCGTGGGCGTGATTTTCAATGTCTCGCTACAATTGGGTACCTAATCGAGAACAGCTCAAAACCGGGCATACCCACTTCAAAGGTGCTTGAAAAGTGGCTCCACCAGACAGATCCCGTAAGACCGACCCTTGTAGCAGATCTCCAGGAGACCTTCCGTATCTTTGTCATGCTCGCGCGGGACAAACGGTATAGCAGTTCTTTGAACTCTCCTGCGCGCGTGTCCCCGATCGAGTTCGTGATGATCGGTATACTGATTTATAAGAAGAGGGCGTCCCTTTCTCTCACTCAGCTAACATCTGCGATCGAGAAGATGCGTAAGGACGTGCGCGCCTCGGAGAAGGATATTCGAGCCAATAGCCGAGTAACGAAACTCATGATGGACTTCATAAATAAACGACTCAAGGTATCCGAGCTTAAGAAGGACGGAGAGGGAGACCGTCCTGCATCAATCATTGCGAGATCTGTCAAGCCTTCGGCGAAACGCAAGCGGCCTGCTGAGAGCAGCGACGAAGAGTCGGAGGCTGAATCACCACCACCTCGCAAGGTCACTACGGCCGTCTCATCAAAAGCAGGTTAGTACTTCGTAGTGTGAGCGGTGTTGTTTATTCAAGAAGTTTGGTCAGGTTCCGTTTCGTCTAGACAGTCAGTAACGAAGAAGTCGACTTCACCCGTGATCACCACAGCTACGGCGGTGAAAAGGTCTGCCGATGCACCAGCAACGCGATCCGGGAGACTCGAATCGCGGAGTACAATGGCATCTCAGAAACCACTGCCACCTCCCCTTAGGATCCCCGCAGCGAGGTCCACTCAAGCAACAGTTCCAACACCCACCCAGGGCAACGCGGTGACACCCGCTATCGCTGCACCGCAGATTCCTAAAACGTCTATATCACCAACCACCAATCAGCCTGCACCCCCATCTTCTACCCCGATGACCGCTTCGAAACCACCGCCGCCTCTGCCTGTTTCCGCTTGTCCCCCTCCAACCCCCTCTAAAGAGAATGCTCCTCAGAGCTCCCTTCACCCAGTTACCAAAGCTGAGTCCGTGGGCCCATCGCTTCCGACGGCAGACCCTCGGTTGCAGTCTTCATCGGTACATAGCCCATTGGCTAACGCCACTGCCGACAGATTGGCACCTATCCGTGCGGCGAAGGCCGCACTCCTGGGGCCGTCCAGCGGGCGCGAGTCTCCGTCTGGGGTAAATTTGGGAGTTGTAAACGGCGTCGGTGGCGGTCCACAGGGAGTGCAAGACTTCCGGGCAGCTTCACGTTCCTCGACCCCTCAGCAGCCCCCAATACGCAATGCGTATTCAAGCTGGTCACAACCATCCCAAGCACACGCCGACGTTCCCCAGGTCCCACAAGATTTGCAGCGGCTGCCACCTCAGCCCAGTCACACTGTTCAGCAAGCTCCCTTGAACCACACACAGGACTCATTCGGGAGACCATACCTGTTGACGGAGGAAACGTCCGCGAATTCTTCAGATGCAAGAAATGGTTCTCATCATCAGCGCAGTCCTCTGTTCTATCAAGAACCACGTCCTCTATCACCTGTGTCTCACCGACACCCGCGGGCGCAGTACCAACTTCAGCAACAAAGTGGAAGTGTCCCAGGTCATGGCCCGGGTCGACTGCCGCTGCCTCCACCTCCCAGCTCAGCGCGATCACAGCAACCGCCTCCTGGCACCTATGCACCGCGTGCCCATACGGCTGCGAATACACTACCACCTCGCCCACCTCCTGAAGTCCAAAGGGCGTCAACACTCCCGTACCCACCTCACCGGCTCCCTCCTAGCGGACCATATACAGAGAGTGATAGACGTGAGCCGGGGTCGGAGAGACGACAAAGCTTCAGTGACCAACGGGCAAGTCCCGTGCTGGGACCTGGCGCCTATGACTATGACAGGTGGGATCGTGATCGCGTGAGAGACCGTGACTGGAACTACCCTCCACCTAGCCGTCCCCGAGCCGAACGTCCTTTAGGACGTGGGAGGGGACGTGGGTAACTTACTCCGTGCGACCTCCACGGGAGTACGAGAATTTGTACAGTAGCCGACCCTCTGAGCGATGAGGGGCCGGAGATGACAGCCACAAGCGGCCGCAGAAGTACGTATCATCGAGGGGATTATGCGTACATTCCGACGCTGTATTTAGCTGCGCAGGTCATAATAGGGTCTACCTCTAGTACCTAGTCCCCCTCCCTGTACGTACTCAGAAGTATCCATGCCAGCAAACGGTCTCTAAAGTATGTACAATTATTACTACAACCGGGCACTTTTCCTCTACCTATTTCATCGACTTACATCTCGTAATTATCATCGCGTCTTCAACATAAGAGGAATGTCACAACCATCGCATTAACCACGATCCACGCCCAGCTTACTCGGGCAAGCGGACTCACAGCGCCATTGGCATTGGCATCAGCATTGGCCCCTGTTGTACTGTTCAAGACCCAATCGCGCCACGCAGCCTGCATCGCGATAACAAACGCCTCGCTCTCAGGGCTTTGCTGCCCCTGATCAGGATATGAATATGGATTGACGACGGGTGTAAGCCACCCATCCGGTGTGAAATGTAGCAAACCTGGTATTCCAGTTGCCGTTGACGATGCGTATGGTGCTGAAGCGGTAGGGGTAGGGGTAGGGGTAGTGGTTGAACTAGGCACAGATACCGTTCCTGTGCCGCCAGTGGAGATATTGGCAGCTGAACCCGCGGGAGCGGAGAGTGTCCTTCGACAAAGCTCTGCGACGGGAATATGTTTGTCCACACCCCACAGAAGGGAAAGACGGTAGACAGTGCTCGCAAGCAGCGCGGTTGAAGATGCATCAGTGAACGTGGACGAATTGTCGGCGTAATTGTGGAAGAGGCCGCTGGAATCCTGCAAGGGGTCGACGACGCGAACGCCCCACATAGTAAATACACCCGACCACAAAAAAAAGGGTGAAAAAAAAGTGACGCACAAGATACGAGTACATCCCATCATGTATTTCCTGAACCCAATCAGCTAAATCCTGTTGTTGACTCATCATCGACGTCGAAAACTGTGACTGCTTAATCGTGCTCAGCACCCGAAGCATCCCAGCTGCAGCCCAGCCATTCCCTATGACTCGTTGAGAACTAATTTCGATAGAATCTACGGAGAGGGGATGTACTATACCAGTAGACCAATGACCGTTGTCCGTCCCATATACCCCGAGTTGAATATGTTTCCAGATGTTGCTGGCATTCGAATCCCGGAGATATTTGCGGTAAAGGCGAACCTGATTGTAGGCCTCCTGCACGAGCGACTGGTTCCCCGTCATTACGCCATAATACGCGAGGAACGGCGGTGCCATATACACGAAATCACTCCTAGGTGTTCATATATTAGAGAGGGTCACGAAGCGGGATGTGCGAGGATCTATAGACCTAACAGCACACTAACGCACCAAAGTTGCACCTGGTCTGTCCTTTGCGAAATCGCACCGTCATGGGTCCGAGAGACATTCGATAGCAGGAACTCGAGCTGGTCACGTGCTGCGCCTGCATAGTCGAGTCCATCCACTGCGCCCTGACCCGTCCAGTTTGCAAGGAGCACTGCAACACCTATACTTGCTGGGTCACCAGTAGCATTATCTGACATGAGTGGCTGGGGTCCTGTGATGTTCCCATTTGACGTGGAGCGGTTGGCAACAATCATGTGCGCGATGCCTATGACGTCACTGAGTGAACTAGTGAGATTGGAGGGGATCTGCTGGGGAGGCGGTAGAGAAGTGGGAGAGAATACAGAGTATGACGGTGTATTGAGCTCCAAGAGTACTTCCGCGCGCGCGCCATATTCCCAGCTGCAATGGAATCGTGACGCCGGGTTGTGTCTCTTAGAGGTGGGGACTCACCTGTGGGTCGCACCTTTGTGCCAGACGCTGGGTTACGATGCCGACGTCAGCGGTGGAGAGGTTCTGAGCATATGCTTTGTCATACACGAATAAAATCAGACTCGTCACCAGCGACCACAGACACTTGCAACTTGTCATCCTACGTCTCATAGTGAAGGCCAGCAGGAGGGAAAGCGATAGATACGCTGGTGTACAGCCGACAGTGGAAACTGGGGGGATGCCTGGGTGCACCCATCAACAGGCAAGTGCCAGAAATATAAATAAAATAAGTAGTGTGGAAATATAGAAATTCCGGGAGTTTACATGTGGGGTCAGCGACCCTCGCGGGTTCGGTGAGGAACCTTGAGCAACCCGTTGTAATCGTAAGATGTAGCATATTGATCGCTCCAGCGGCTATCAGTTAGGCCAGGCCAGACATTGAAGTTTGAATTGCCAGCGCTTTCAGCTTCCGGCCTTACCGCCTGAAAAATGTCAATGCCATGCGGTTGTGTAGTCGCGCCTTCTCGCTATTGACTTAATTGACAGTCCCCAACAAATCGTCGCTTGTATCTCCGCAGGGATACGGTGCAGCCCTCGGTGCAACCCTCAGGGCATATAGCGCTTTCGCAAGTCGATTCTGTGATCAGTGATTGATTGAATTCAGTGTAGCGGTCCAAATACATATCGACTTGTGCACCCGAAGGCCACCGACTCACCACAGTTCTCGGTCCAGAACACGCCTTCAGTAATCGGTGAGTCATCACAGGTGATAACCCCCTCGTCTATATTCCGCACCAGCCCATAATGACGAAGGAGCTACTTGGTGGATGTCACTGGCACCGGTGCCAGTAGTGTGGAAGCCAGAGCATGACGGCAGAGAAATTCTAAATAATCCGATGTGCAAGGAACGATGTAGGCGTTCTCACGGAACCACTTCCTCCCATCATCACATGGCAGTTAGGCGTGCGTTGTGGAGTACGTAGTTGGCACATAATCAACAGGGACTCTAATAAAATGATAATATGGTCAGACATGTGTTGCACTAATGTATCCGTCGCAGACCGCACCTGTACCAGTTGCCAATGAACACGAGGCTCGAGCCACTGGTGTGACCCAAAGGAAAAAAAATTAGCAGCTTAACGTCGTCACAGCAATAGGTGCCAATCATGTCGATCACAAACCAGAATTCGCGGTAACAGGAATCGAAATTGGATCAGCTGGCACGAAAGGTGAGTGTGCGTGTAGACATCGTCAGCGCTACGTGGCAATTCACATAAGAGGAATACGAACTGTCAGTAGCCGCGTTGCTTAGCTGGCAGTGCTTCTCGAACGTTTGGGACAGTGCTTGGATGATATTATATGCACTCAGACACGAACTCATCATCTCGATTGTACACAGACAGAAATGCATTCCACATGAAGCGTTTAGTATGCGTGATAATACAGTGTGCTAGGTATGAACTTCACGGACTTAGGCCATGCTCGTTCGCGATCCCGAGCTCATCCAATGCCCTCCGCCCTCTTGCGACCCAGTAAGCCACTGTGGGTGGATCTTGGAACCATAACGAATTATAAGGCATGGCCTCCTTTTCCGAGGCAGCCGCGGTGACTAACTCAGACGTTGTGTACGCATCGTTCCCCGCGGTGTCCCCATGAGCAACGTTCGTCTGTTCCTGACGCGTCGCAACTGTCTGTGGGTGCTGTCGCTGTCGCTTCTTACCCCTGCGTCTCGCCGATTCAGACGGCTGCTCGTCTGATGATGATTCCAATTGGTTGGATACACCATGATGAGAGAGGAGGGACGCGGCAGAAGGACTAGTAGTGGCATGGGAACTGCCGCCTTTGCCCCACAGTCCTCCTGCACGGATCCACCCTGCGACGTTGCTTTGATGTTTTATCTCGTCTAGGATACCTACCACGGCGAGAAGAGTCGCGTCAAATGGCTCCGTGTCCACCTGAGCGGCACCCAACAAAGTTACACTTGGCACTTCACTCTCCTCTCCGTAATCTTGTGACTGTGACTCTGCCATAGCAGCGAGAGAATCGAGGTCGAGTTTCCTCCTGGTACTGTCGTATTCGGGTATGCAGACATGGTTGTAAGGCTGTAGTATTGCCTTGTGTGGCGAGTCGTCGAGTAGGAGGGTGGTTAGTGCTGAGTGAAGGGTAGAACTTGATTCCAGCTCGGCGTCGTGTGTCGAGTCCAGTTCTGCAGGGCTGAATCCGAGGGGGAGGAACTTCCAGGGCTTGGACAAGTCTTTTGTGGTGACTGTCTTCTGATCTGCCATCGAGGATGCCAGCTCAGGGGAGTACACATGCATAGAAAGGCCAATACACTTACGGTACTCTGCGGATGACAGTCCGAGACTCTTGCGATCCCAGACAGCCACGAGGCCATCTGAGTCGTCACCGAAGACATGGTCGACCATGTCCTGCACGCTGTGGGGTTGTGCGGATGACCAGACCATCGTGTCCAGCCACTCCCGCGTCTCCGGTGTAAACAGATACTCGCGAAACGCGGGGATGTAGGGACGGGGGAACACACTACGGACACGCGGCGTCTTTGGTCCGAAGCGGGAGGCGCGTTGCTGAGAGCGGGGGCCGCGGAGGAGGAGGGTCCCGTTGAGGTCCAGGACGAGCAGCTTACGTGAGCTGGCATCGGGCAGGGATGGCTGGGTGGCGAGTGCGAGATACGCGGCATCCGGTCCTGTCTGCCGGCGGGACGATGACTCTGGCTTAGCTGGCAGTAATGGTGGTGGTGGGGGTGGTGGTGGTGACCGCGGCGCTGGCTCGGGGGAGCGGGGAGATCGAGATCGTCGGGGTTGTCTCCACGGGTATTCGGACCGGATGTCTGACTGGTAGTCGCGCCAGTAGTCGTATGCACGCACACCCCACCGACGGTCGCTTGTCGACATGATATTGGCTCGCCAGTACTGTCGTGCGCCCAGCAGCATCGCGTCCACGAGGAATGGACGTGACAGGTCACGCTCGCGTGGCAGTGACGTGTGACGTAGCACGTGAGTTCTAGATTTTTCCGCTCTCGAAGTTTTTTTAGCGAGGTTTTCTTGTCTTCGCTCTTCGTCGTAAATCATACACTCAGACTCACTTGACTATGCTGTCTTCGTCGTCGTCCAAGGCTCTCCGTCGTGCAGCGGCCAAGGCTCCAACGCCATCCCTCACGCGTGGTGCTCACAAGGAGATCAGATTCTCCAACGAAGGGCGGGCAAGCATCCTCAAGGGCGTCGATGTCCTCGCAAACGCTGTCAGCGTCACCCTCGGTCCAAAGGGTTTGTTTTTTTTTCTGCTTGCGCGCGCGCGTTGGCTCACCACCCAACAGGTCGCAACGTCATCATCGAGCAGTCGTTTGGCGGTCCAAAAATCACAAAGGGTCAGTCTCAGTCTCATCCTTGCTCGAATGGTTCCGTCTGATTCGCGTCTTCAATTGCAGACGGTGTCACCGTTGCAAAGTCCATCACTCTCAAAGACAAGTTTGAGAACCTCGGTGCTCGGTAAGTCTCGGATCGTTTGCATGGTCAATCTCAAAGAAGAAGAAAAACTGACTGCCGCTTTCAGCCTCGTCCAGGATGTCGCGCAGAAAACCAACGAGATAGCAGGTGACGGTACAACCACCGCTACTGTGTTGGCACGCGCTATTTACTCGGAGGGTGTCAAAAATGTCGCCGCTGGTTGTAACCCAATGGATCTCCGGAGGGGCTCCCAGGCCGCTGTCGACCGCGTCGTCGAGTACCTCTCGGCCAACACAAAAACGATCACAACGACTGCCGAGATTGCTCAGGTCGCTACCATCTCTGCAAACGGTGATACCCATGTCGGCAACCTCATTGCTCAGGCAATGGAGAAAGTCGGCAAGGAGGGTGTCATCACCGTCAAGGAAGGCAAGACAATCGAGGACGAGATCGAAATCACCGAGGGCATGCGCTTCGACCGTGGCTTCATCAGCCCCTACTTCATCACCGACGTCAAGTCGCAAAAGGTCGAGTTCGAGAAACCCCTCGTCCTTCTGAGCGAAAAGAAGATATCTCTCCTTCAAGACATCCTTCCCTCTCTTGAAGCTGCTGCCCACTCTCGTCGGCCTCTCGTCATCGTCGCCGAGGATGTCGATGGTGAAGCACTCGCTGCTTGCATCCTCAACAAACTCCGTGGTCAACTCCAGGTCGCAGCCGTCAAGGCTCCTGGATTTGGTGATAACCGCAAGTCCATCCTTGGCGACCTTGCCATCCTCACCGGTGGTACCGTCTTCACCGATGAGCTCGATATCAAGCTCGAGAAGGCAACCCCTGACCTCCTCGGTTCGTCCGGCTCCATCACCATCACCAAGGAGGACACCATCGTCCTTAACGGTGACGGTTCCAAGGACGCCATTCAGGCGCGTTGCGAACAGATCCGCGCTCTCCTTGCAGACCCCTCAACGAGCGATTATGACAAGACCAAACTCCAAGAGCGTTTGGCTAAGTTGAGCGGTGGTGTTGCCGTCATCAAGGTCGGCGGTAGCAGTGAAGTAGAGGTTGGCGAAAAGAAAGATAGGTACGATGATGCTCTGAACGCTACACGCGCAGCCGTCGAGGAAGGTATTCTTCCTGGTGGTGGTGTGGCCCTCCTCAAGGCATCCCTTGCCCTCGCCACCAACACCCCTGGATCATCCAGCTCGCCGACGCGCCCTGATGCCAAAGTTGTCCCTACTGCCAACTTTGACCAGGATCTTGGCGTGAACATCATCCGCCGTGCGATCAGCCACCCCGCCCGCACCATCCTCAGCAACGCTGGCGAGGAAGCGTCCGTTATCGTTGGCACTCTTCTCAACAAGTACGGTGATGCCGAGAACTTCTCCATGGGCTACGACGCTAGCAAAGGCGAGTACGTGGACATGATCAAAGCTGGCATTGTGGACCCTCTCAAGGTCGTTCGCACTGCTCTCGTCGACGCCTCCGGTGTTGCCAGCTTGCTGACAACGAGTGAAGCATGCGTTGTCGAGGCAGAGGAGGAGAAACCTGCGGGCCCTGCAGGTGGCATGGGCGGTATGGGAGGCATGGGAGGCATGGGCGGTTTCTAAACAAGTGGCAGCACAGATGCGTTGCAGCTCCTGAAGAATTGAACCCGCCGGTGGATTTTATTACTTATATTCTTATGTGCTAACCGTTACGACTCATCGCCCGTGCACGCATCTTCGTCGACGCCCATATCCCCACTACCCCTTTGCATTGCATTTCATTACACGGTATTTACGTACTAGTCATACTCATGTCCCCTTTTACTTAATCCCAATGGCATCACCACTCAGCCTGATCTTTATAGCGTTTGTGAAGCGAACATGAAGCGAGTATTTTGCCTGGTGAGCTTATCGCCGTGCCTGAAACAGTATAAGAATACTGCGAAGCAGACGTGAAGCGAATATGGGTTGGCGCGTGGTCCGTCTCATCGCCTTCCCCATCTTCTTCTATCTTGTCCTTTCTTATTTTGATTTTCTTTCTGATTCGATTACCGTTGATCCCAGCTTGCGTTTGACACCTTCCGACATCCCAACCATGAGTGCACCCGTCGACGTCAAGCAGCAAAAGCGCGCGAAGTTCCAACAAGTGTTCAACACCATCCGCGATGAGCTCGTCGAACACATGAAGAGCGAAAACATGGCTCAGGATGCAGTAGACTGGTACAAACGTGTATGTCTTTGATTTGCTACTCGCACAGATCACAAGCATCTTCCGCTCGATAATAACCAATACGTGCAGAATCTGGACTACAATGTGCCCGGAGGCAAGCTCAACCGCGGCATGTCCGTTGTAGACAGCGTCGAGATCCTCCGTGGGCGATCGCTCTCCGATGACGAGTACTTCAAGGCTGCACTCCTGGGATGGTGCATCGAGTTCGTAAGTGGTCATAATATTCCGTGTGCGATAATACCAATCGTTTCTTTCTTCCCTGGATCTGGATCCACCATAGCTCCAAGCATTCTTCCTCGTCTCGGACGATATCATGGACGCATCCATCACCCGCCGCAGCCAGCCATGCTATTACCGCCTCGATGGCGTCGGAAATATCGCGATCAATGACTCTTTCATGCTCGAGGGCGCTATATACCATCTCTTGCAAAAGTACTTCCGATCGGAGCCATACTACGTTCATCTCCTCGAGTCGTTCCATGAAGTTAGTAGCAGTATATATAAAAAGATGAGATCTGGCTAACCATCCGATCATTTCCTCTCCTCTTTACACCATGACAGACCACGTACAGGACTGAGATGGGCCAACTTGTTGATCTCATCACTGCTCCCGAGGATCACGTCGATCTCTCCAAGTTTTCTATCAAAAAGTGCGTATTCATCCGAAGATGGCAGCATCCATGACGTGGCTCTGACCCTCTCTCTCTCTCTCTTGCTTTTACCCACGGCAGGCACGCGTTCATCGTCCAGTACAAAACCGCGTACTATTCCTTCTACCTCTCCGTTGCACTCGCGATGCGCATGTGCGGCGTACCAGAGTCATACACCTTAAACGGAAGGACAGTCGAGCCCTACAAGGTCGCACTCTCTATCCTTCTCCCCCTCGGAGAATACTTCCAGATCCAAGACGACTTCTTGGACTATCACGGCACACCAGAACAGATCGGAAAGATCGGGACGGACATCGTCGACAACAAATGCTCGTGGTGCATCAACATCGCACTCTCCGTTGCAAACACCGACCAGCGCAAAGTTCTCGACGAGTGCTATGGTCGCAAGGACGCCGAAAAGGAGGCTAAAGTGAAGGCCGTGTATGAGGAGATCGGCCTCCCGGCTAGGTATTTCGCGTATGAGGAGGAAGCGTACCAGCGGATCACGACCCTGATCAACGATATCCCGGAGCCCGAACCTGGCACCGATAATGGCTACTTGAGAAGGGAGGTGTTTACGAGCTTCTTGAACAAAATCTATAAGAGAACGAAATAGAACAAACCTGCTGTGTCGAATAACCTGTACTACATAGATGCGTAGATACATAGGGGCGTCGTACATGGACGCTGATGGGAACCATGTGATTGTAATGACGTCAGTGGCCAAACCTCCAGGCTAAAACGCTCCAGCGTTCAGACTCTTAGGTCGCAACGCAACATGGCTACCTACGCATCTGTCGCAGCGCAAAACGCCCCTCCCCCATCTGAACAAGTGAGTCTTTTGTTTCATCCTGTAGCCAGAGGACCCATCTGTAAACCTTCCCCTCTATTTTTTATTAGCCACGTCCGGATCCTTCTCTACTCAACACAGAAAGTGGGAATCCCGGCCCAGTACAGGTGGACGAAAAAGCCAAAGTCACCGTTGTCCCCAGAGATTTCAAAGAGTACCTTTCTGCCGAGAATGCGGACGCCGAAGTGCCTGACCTTATCAATGAACCGTCAGATGGAGGAAGAGGGGGAGGAGAGTCGGGGAGAAGACGGTCGCGGGAGACTGTAGCAGGAGGGGCTTACGTCTGGCGACAAGTGAAACGCATTTTGTTCCGGCCTGAGGTGGCTGGCGGTCTTGTTGGATTGAGTGGGTACAATCATCCAATTCCAAAGGCCAAATCTGTTGACCCGCACCCGTGGTTGTACTCTGACTTACTATTTAGTAAACACTGCTGTTATCGGAACCGTGGCGTATTATGGATATCATAACTGGGATAGGCCGAGATGGGACCGACGGGTTGTTACGTCTGTGTCAGTTGGGTTGATAGCTCTGTGGGGAGCAGAAGGGTGAGCCTTTTTTTTTTCTTTTGACCGTGGTCTCTGAGATCTTGGCTGTTTTTCTTCAAGGTACATTGCTGAGAAATACCGAGAGAGCAGTAGGCACTGAAACGGTGTGCACACGCGATTTACTGTAACATATGTACATACGTTGAACGCGGTCGTTTGCCCCTAAAACTGGGGGCAATTGGACATGATGCTTTACGTGAACTTCCTGATATTCTACGCCTCCCTGCTCACTTGCCTACCGTACTGTACGACTACAACTCATACCTTGGTGCATTGGACTGTCGACCAGTGCACCGGCACAATTCGACAACCAACAGTCTGACTTGGTGAACACTGAGCTGATAATTCACGAGGCCACTCTTGCCGAGGATGTCCGTATGACGGCTGATAGCGTACTGCGTAGATTTGCATCTGTACGCCATGTAACACTGCTATGGTGGCACGAAGGACATGCTTACCTTTAGCATGTCCAGCAAGTGTCAGACGATAACGAGTGCCTCCTCCCAATATGCTATGTGATCAGCGTCGATGCAACAAATTACGGCAATTCCATAAACTCTGTACGTAGCCGCTCTGTTCTGGACGCTGTTCTTTTACTTACAAGAATAAGGTATTCCCCGGGACGGAAGTGAAGCACTTGAAATCCTCCGCGAAAGCTATTCTATCCATTTCATTACACCACCCAAGAGTTGCATAATAGATTAGAAGGTCGTATAGATTACAAAGGCTACAAAACTCAGGCCGTTAGGGCTACTACTCCGGAATGTATGTAGTACAAGGGGTAATTGAATGGAAGGAGAAGTTATGGAGACTTTCGTCGTTTATGGCACATGGGTATGAGCAGATCTCTAACTCGGCTTCAGGTATCATGTAGGAAATGTTGTCATGAACACTCTGGAGGTTCCGTCTCAGCAGGTAAACCAACAAACTGTAAAAACCAGCAGCTGAGCCCAACTCCCACACACACATCAAAGGATTTCCAAGACTTTCGCCCGAATATTTTTGGAGGTGATGTTGGTTCCAAGTCCCGGGACGATAATCTCGTTCTCTGCAGCGACCCTCTTGTACTCCCCATTCGGCTGCTTTAGAAGAAGAAATGCGCTGAACGGTTGTCCGAGGCGGGCAATCATCTCCAGTGCCCGGGTATAGTTGTCAACTTGAAGTGCGGGGGCAGCGGGTAATGGCGCAACTTCAGCCGAATCAGAGTCGGTATCAGAATCCGAGTCATCTTCCCAGGTAATCCCGCCACTCGGACCTCGGATATAATGAATCCAAGGGTGCGCGAAAACGAGTTGCTGTGGCCCGTCCAGCGAGAGACGGTCTGCCGTCGTGAACTCCACTTGGCCGAGCCCCGATACCCTAGTACGATATAACTTCTCGTCGCTGAATAACCGGCGGCTCGAGATTGGATGAAGCATCTCGAGACTTCTCACAGAGAAAACGATGCACGGAAGGTGTAGACGTCGGGTTGCAAAACGGGCGGGGGAGAGACGGTTGATCCTATTAAATATAGCCCGCGCTTGTTGTCGGGGCAACTTGTCACCTAATTCCTTGATACGCCTTTCCATCTCCTCCCCTTCCAGTGATGGAGGACTATGAGGAATTTGACTGTACACGGAAAGGGAAGTCGGGAGACAACTGTTGTATGATGATGACTTTCCTGACCACTCAAGTACGGTGACTTCGCCGGAACGGGCCACGATCTCCTCTAGGAGATGTCCGAGGGCGTCGGCTCCTTCGCCGTAGTAGGGTTTGATATCAGACTTGAATATGCCAATGAGAGAGTATGCGACATCTTCCTCGATCATTGCACTGCGCGACGAAGCGAGACGAAGTTTCTCGCGCACCCCGAGATCGTCTGGAGAGAACGTGATGATTGTTCCACGCGGAACACCGATAGCATCTGCTAGTTCTTGCATAATCTCTGATTCCTTGTGGTTCGCACTGGTATCGCCGAGGTACAATTTCCACTCAGAATCATAGAAAAAGATGACTGTCGGTGAGAGAAGTTCCTGCAAAGTCCATGCTCGCGTCATCCATCGACTGCGCGCAAGGTCGCCGGGCTTGGACGGATGCGTTACGCCAGCAAGGAATACGAGAGTGGCTGCCGAATTCGCGTACCATTTGTACATGGATGTAAGAGATTGATTAAGGACGGGTCCCGTGGTCTTGTCGATACAACACGTATCAGACCATGCCCAGTTGTAACCAAGCCTGCGTGCCTCCTTGCAGAAATTGCGCAGCTTGTTATTCAGGGGCGTATCGGGAAGGTCCCACACGGATTTAGATTCAACTCTATTGACATCCTGGAATGACGGCTCGTTCCCCTGCCATGTGTGCGAGAACATGACGTATCCGAAAAAGCTTGCAATCACTCGGAGGATCTGCTCGTTGTCCACTGCCGTCTTCATAGATGAAACAAGCTCTTTGAACGACGGATCAGCCTTGAAGATACAAATCTGCTCAGGACCGTCGCAAAGGCAACCAGTGTTGATATCAATGACAACAAGGGGACAATTTTTTACGATCCCATGAACAACAGGATCGATAGTCGCAACCGTCTCGGAAGGAGAAATGTAGTTCTTGCGCAGTTCTGCGAAATAGTTATTCAAGGTATTAGCTGCATAGATGAAGTACATACGCCTGATTGCAGGGTCATGGGACTGTTCAATAACTTGCAACATAGACTCGAAAGCATCGATCGCTTCGTCATACCGTTTTGCTCCGTGAAGCGCCACGTGCTTGGCATCATAGCCCCAAGGGCTGGAGGGGTCCGCTTTCACTGCCTATGTGGCTATTGTAGGGAACCGACTTATACAAGGATATCATGCATACCTCGTTTGCATCCTGCAGTGCGTCCTCCCACAACCTTTTTGCTGCTCGAGCTCTGCTCCGCTTGATAAACAGACCTGCGGGACTTGAAGGCAACATAGCAGAGTACTGTGTTATTGTGTCGTCATGTTTCGCAGATCCGAAGGTTTCATCGCCATCGTGCTCAAGTGTGGTAGCGCATCTTTTGGAGAAATCTGATGACAGACGTGAACATGGACATTAACCAGACCAGCGAATAGAAGACATACCTACGACCCAGTCTGCTGTTTCCTTGCTTGCCTGTATCTGCTCATTTGATGTTCTGATAGTGTTGAGGAGGATCTCCGTGGCTTCGGCTGCACGTCCTTCGGCATAGAGGGTTTCACATAAATGTTTCTGGGGAATGATATCTAGCCCAATGAAACTCCACCCAAATATCTTCATGGGGGGTTAAATTTCATAGGTAGTAACAATGGAAGACCTACAAGCGAGATCGTCACTAGCGGAGGACATTGCTTGTTTACTGGGGCTAGGTTCTTCGTACTCTCGATCAATGGTATCACACGTCCATAATTTCCCTTTCTCATGTACATAACTGCTAGGACCTACAGGATGTATCAGCAACGATATTTGAATGCCTGCATCGCACGAGGCACGTGCCTGGGCGTAGAGGTAGGTGGCGTTGTTATCCTTGTCCTTGTTCGCTCTCGTAGCAAGGTACTCCATGCGCGTTATCGCCTCTCCTTGATTTCCGCATTCGAATACAAGGATTGACTGAGCGGAACGTAGATTAATTCTAAGAACCATCTAGATCATCTTGCGCACCTTCAGTAGTAAGAGAAAGCTGATGTCGGACAGCTCACAATCTTGAAAGGCAAAGTCAAATGTCCACAATGCACCATCTCGATCGCCCTGGTTAAGTAGAGCGACCGCCATTGCAATATGGCCGATAGGCGATGGTCGAACCCGGAGGGACTTGAGGTACATGTGAGCGAACACGCACATGGAGTAGTGAGAAAGCAGACTCACCTCCTTGGCGTCCCCTATCGCAGGTGCCAAATTTTTCAGACGTACTCGAATAAGAGCGCGGTTTGCTAGCACGTAGTGGCTGGGACTTGATGCACTCGTGAACTCTTCCGACAGCAGTACTTCGGTGTTCGTCGGGTCGTTCTGTGTCCATGATTTGAGGATCTTACCACTCATTCGTACGAGGGGGAGCTGAGAAGCGCAGAGTTGCAAGGGGATTGTAGCGTTACGCAGGGAACGAGAGTAGCGTGATAATTATCAGCGATGCAAGCATCACGGGTGGGTGTACACTTACACCGTCCTCGAAATACTCGAGGGGAAGGGCATCTCTGAGATTGCGAGTTGTGGAATTCCTGCCAATTCCACATGCGAGACACCCCCCGCTTGGTGAGAGAGCGACGCAGTTGATCTGCGAGGTGTATGTGATAATGCTGCTGATCTGCTTGTGGGACACACAGTCCCATAGTGAAATCGATGACCCTGCGGCACATGCAATGAATCTGCCGTTGGATGCGATAGATACCCGGGACTGGTTTTCGTGGATCGACCATTCCGAAGACAAGGACTTCGAAAGGTCGAAACAGGTGATTTTGCCTACGCTCGCGACGAACAATTGCTGGCCATCAGACGACCAAGCCAACGGAGCGACTGGCCATGAACCAGATGAACCTTTTTGACCTGAATCGAACAAGATGTTGCCATTGTGGGTGCTGTAGACACGGACACCGTGAGTCTCCGAGGCAGTAGCAAATCGGCTACCGTCTGGGGAGAACTTGACGCCAGTAACATTAGTGTGCGGGACGGGAGCCAGGAGTCGGATACCAGAAGTGATGCTGAATATCTCGGCGTTGTTGTAGTCCACAATGGCAAAATTAGTACTGTCACTCGAGATATCGACCCCCAATACATAGCCGGCGCGTTCTCTGAGCTCGTGCGCTTTTTCTTGAGTGGCTGCATTCCAGACGATTGCCGTCTTTCCACGGTCTCCAGACACCAACCACCGGCCATCCTGGGAAATGGCGAGAGAAGCGACGATGCCATTTGCTCCCATGGTTGGACTCTGTTGCTGCCCGTCTTCAATCTTCCATCGACGAATACCCCCCAGGTAATGTCCTCCTATGACCTGACCTTCCCCTGCAAAGGTGAGTGCGAGTACATCACTTGGAGATACAATTCTGATCTGTTTCGTATCTTAACCACCACAATGAACCGTCAGTGCTGGTTCAGCCTCTCAGACTCCTGGTACGCACCCATCGCCATCACTGGCAAATCCGCCAACACAGCTTATCCTAAAGTTCAGAGAGGAAATACACGATACACGACCGTAGAGTTATTCACAGCATGGCAATATATATATGGTCTACGCGTTGGAGTTCTCCATCATCGATAGTCACATCGTGTTGTGCGTGACTTCAAATCTTTCATCGATATCCTGATCTTGAAGAGGAGGGCAAGGATTGGTAAATCTGCAATTATCCACCGCACGCGCTGATGCACTCTGCCACGCACTCTCTCCGGACTCCACCATATTCTCACACTCCCCGATGCCCTCAACCCTTCATTCCCTCTCACCGGGATTCGAATCTGCCCACAGAACCGGGGCCTCACGTGGTGATGGAACGGACCCAGGTCGCACCCCCTGAGTGTCCATCAGCAGGCTCGTCAGCGCGTGTACAACCGCAGCAAGACGGGATGTGATACGACGCGCTGGCGTAGCAGTGCCAGGTGAGCAGATGCGTACAAGTGGATTTTCGAATAGCTGACCCTGAATTTAGCACACAATCCTGCCGATAACCCAAGGCCTCACGCAATGATAAAACACATACGGGTCGCTGGTGCCTTGTGCAATCCCCAATTGTACTGCTGCACCATATCCGAAAATGTCAACGTCGATACCCTCAATAACGGGATCCTGATTCCGCATTCGGTGGACACGATGGCGACGATTTCGGTAGTGTCTCCGATGTGTCATCCCCCACCGCAAGGGATTTGGTGCGTGAACGCATGCAGGATTGAATCCATAATACCTTCGTACACCCCGATTTCCGCAATATGCCATTCGTGATTGGCACATAGGTGCCCCCAATTCAAATTGTCGTTACTCGAGTACTTGAGTGCCTGGCTCGGGCCGTCCGGTCATACTCAGCTCATGTGAGGGGGTGGATATATCTCTGATAATGCTTCTGATGGCTTATGATGAGCCATGTGGAGGTCACAGACTCCAATGGACCCCTCAATGTTGCGATCGTTTGGGAAGAGCGGTAATCGATTATATCCAGCATGCAATGATAACCGATGTTTCTGCTACGTTCCAAGTCTCGCCTGAAGGCGGAACTCTAACCGCTGTTCGGAAGTCTGCATCATTAAGGAAATCCCGGGAACCCTGGTTTAGGCCTTTGGGATGGCTTATATATTAGCACCGGTGGTCCCACTGCAGTTTTCCTTGTAAAGGACCACTTGTGAGTGCATTCCTAAGCACTGCTGTGGCGAGTTGCTTACCCAACTGCTCCCTCTATTTGCTACTTAGTTATGTGGTCAACATTGCACATCGTTCTGGCAGACGCCGGTATTTGAAGTGTTGACTACATAGAAGCCAAACAATTTCGCCTGCTCACCACACCCTGGGATTTCTCCAGCCATCTCCTGGAAATCACCTCGCAAGTCCTCGCAGGTGCGTAATTTATTCTGGCCTCTATCCCTCGACTAACGATCACACACAGGCCCATCATTATTGCTTGTTCGAGACACCGGACTACATAACCGACTATACGCAGATCAGTGGGTAACAGTCTGAACTTGATCTTCGAAATTACTCCACTGCAATGCAGCTACTGGTCCCTGGAGAGGTCATAGTTGGCCCTTGAAGTCTGCTGCCGACTGTATAGTACAGGATCGTACTCCTGGTGGCACCCTGAACCTCGTGCGTTCATGAACGGCGGTGAACTCGATGGTACTTATGTTGAAAATGGCTACGGTAGTTTCACTCTCTGACACCTTGCTCAACGTAACCTGATCACCCCGCACTGACATTTACCCTATCGCATGTTTCCAGCGATCTTTGAATGCCTTCCATGTGGAGTTCTGCAGTCCGCATTTCTTCAGACAATAATAATACAACCTGGCGCCATGTGGGTACTGTGGCGCGGTGACAAGGTTTGGCCCTTTTCTTACCTGCTATTTGACCGTTCGATACCCTCACTATGTGGTTCGCGAGTTGCTAGCGTCTACACGTCTCGATGTCTCGATGTCGTGCTAACGTCAGGCGAGTGGAAACGTTCCAGGGTACAAGTAGATTTTCGGATAGCTGATCCTGAATTCGGCACACGCAATCCTTTTTCTTGTTTCGCATTTGGCAGACATAAGGTCCAGTGATGTTTGATGTGTCATCGATCGCGGTGGACCCTCATTGCAGAGGCATTTAGTGCCTGAATGTGTAGGATTGAGTCCATAATACCCAACCTTTGGTTGTAGGCCTTCGTGCACCCCGGTTTCTGCAATATGCAATCCGTGGTTGGTGGATTGCTCCCCCTCCATTTTAAATTGGGGTTATCCAAGGACTCCGGCACCTGGCTCTGGCCATCCTGTTGTGCTCAGCTCACGTGAGGAGATGGGTGTTTTCTTGATCATCATATGCTCCTGATGGCTTGGGATACATTTCATCTGTAAACTTTCCCCCTATTTTTTTGCTAGCCATGTCCAGGTCCATCTCTACTCAACACAGAAAGCGGGAATCCCGACCCGGTACCGCATCAGAGGGACAGGGAATGATGGAATCACGGTCACAACCAGTCAGTGACAGGTTTAAACCATCTATTCGCTTACTGATGTGGTGGACGAAAAAGCCAAAGTCACCGTTGTCCCCAGCGACTTCCAAGAGTGCTTTCCTGCCGAGAATGTGGACGCTGAAGGACGTCGGTAGTATAAGGTATTCCTCGGGAGGAAAGGGCTTATGTTTTTACAGAAAGTTTCAGAGTGCACCTGTGCACCTCCAGGCACTGCATCGATGTCATGATACCGCGCAAGAATTACATAGCGAATCTGAGATTGCAAAGCCCAGGTTGTTAATAGTACAAGTGGTGATAGAAGGACAACTCGTCGTCCATTTCACATGAATATGTATGAACAGATCTCCAACTCAGCTCTAGGTATCAAGTAGGAAGTGTTGTCATGAACACTCTGGAAGTTCCGTCTCAGCAGGTAAACCAACAAACTGTAAAAACCAGCAGCTGAGCCCAGCCCCCCCATACGCATCAAAGGATTTCCAAGACTTTCGCCCGAATATTCTTGGAGGTGATGTTGGTTCCAAGTCCCGGGACGACAATCTCGTTCTCTGCAGCGACCCTCTTGTACTCTCCATTCGGCTGCTTTAGAAGAAGAAATGCGCTGAACGGCTGTCCGAGGCGGGCAATCATCTCCAGTGCCCGGGTATAGTTGTCAATTTGAAGCGCGGGGGCAGCGGGTAATGGCGCAACTTCAGCCGAATCAGAGTCAGTATCAGACTCCGCGTCATCTTCCCAGGTAATCCCACCACTCGGACCTCGGATATAATGAATCCAAGGGTGCGCGAAAACGAGTTGCTGTGGCCCGTTCAGCGAGAGACGGTCAGCAGTCGTGAACTCCACTTGGCCGAGCCCCGATACCCTAGCACGATATAACTTCTCATCGCTGAACAACCGGCGGCTCGAGATTGGATGAAGCATCTCGAGACTTCTCACAGAGAAAACGATGCACGGAAGGTGTAGACGTCGGGTTGCAAAACGGGCGGGGGAGAGACGGTTGATCCTATTAAATATGGTCCGCGCTTGTTGTCGGGGCAACTTGTCACCTAATTCCTTGATACGCCTTTCCATCTCCTCCCCTTCCAGTGATGGAGGACTATGAGGAATTTGACTGTACACGGAAAGGGAAGTCGGGAGACAACTGTTGTATGATGATGACTTTCCTGACCACTCAAGTACGGTGACTTCGCCGGAACGGGCCACGATCTCCTCTAGGAGATGTCCGAGAGCGTCGATTCCTTCGCCGTAGTAGGGTTTGATATCAGACTTGAATATGCCGATGAGAGAGTATGCAACGTCTTCCTCGACCGTTGCACTGCGCGACGAAGCGAGACGAAGTTTCTCGCGCACCCCGAGATCGTCTGGAGAGAACGTGACGATGGTTCCGCGCGGAACACCGATAGCATCTGCTAGCTCTTGCATAATCTCTGATTCCTTGTGGTTCGCACTGGTATCGCCGAGATACAATTTCCATTCGGAATCATAGAATAAGATGACTGTCGGTGAGAGAAGTTCTTGCAAAGTCCATGCTCGCGTCATCCATAGACTGCGCGCAAGGTCGCCGGGCTTGGACGGATGCGTTACGCCAGCAAGGAATACGAGAGTGGCTGCCGAATTCGCGTACCATTTGTACATGGATGTAAGAGATTGATTAAGGACGGGTCCCGTGGTCTTGTCGATACAACACGTATCAGACCATGCCCAGTTGTAACCAAGTCTGCGTGTCTCCTTGCAGAAATTGCGTAACTTGTTATTCAAGGGCGTATCGGGAAGGTCCCACACGGATTTAGATTCAACTTTATTGACATCCTGGAATGATGGCTCGCTTCCCTGCCATGCGTGCGAGAACATGATGTATCCGAAAAATCCTGCAACCATTCGTAGGATCTGCTCGTTGTCCACTTCTTTCGTCATAGATGAAACAAACTCTTTGAACGTCGGGCCGGCCTTGAAGATACGCATCCGCTCAGGAACGTCGCAAAGGCAACCAGTGTGGACATCGATGACGACGAGGGGAGTATTTTTTAGGATCCCACCAATGACAGCATTGACAGCTGCAATCGTCTCGGAAGGAGAAATGAAGTCCTTGCGCAGTTCTGCGAAACAGTCATTTGGGGGTATTAGATTCATAGAGGAGGTACGTACGCCTGATTGCAGGGTCATGGGACTGTTCGATCACTTGCAGCATAGACTTGAAAGCATCGATCGCCTCGTCATACCGTTTTGCTCCATGAAGTGCCTCACGCTTGGCTTCATAGCCCCAAGGGCTGGAGGGGTCCGCTTTCACCGCCTACACGGTTACTGTAGGGAACCGACTCATACAAGAAGGATACCATGCATACCTCGTTTGCATCCTGCAGTGCGTCCTCCCACAACCTTTTTGCTGCTCGAGCTCTGCTTCGCTTGATAAACAGACCTGCCGGACTTGGAGGTAACATAGCAGAGTACTGTGTTATTGTGTCGTCATGTTTCGCAGATCCGAAGGCTTCATCGCCAATGTGCTCAAGTGCGGCAGCGCATTTTTTGGCGAAATCTGATGACAAACGTGAACATGGCCATTAACCAGACCAGCAAATAGAGGACATACCTGCGACCCAATCCGCAGTTGCCTTGCTAGCCTGGACATCCACGTCTGATGTCCTGATCATGTTGAGGAGGATCTCCACAGCTTCAGTTGTGCGTCCTTCGGCATAGAGGGTTTCACATAGACGTTGCTGAGCAACGATGTCCAGTCCACTGAAACTCCACCCAAATATCTTCATGCTGGGTTAGATTAATCAGTAGTAACAGCAGAAGACCCACGAGCGAGATCGTCACTAGCGGAGGACATTGTTTGTCCTTGGAGGCTAGGTTCTTCGCACGTTCGATCAATGGTATTGCACGCCCATAATTTCCCTTCTTCAGGTACATAACTCCAAGGACCTGAGAATGTATCAGCAATGATACTTACATGTCTGCATCAAGTGAAGTGCGTGCCTGGGTGTGAAGGTAGGTAGCGTCGTCGTCGTTATCGTTGTTTGCCCTCGTAGCAAGGTACTCTACGCGCATTATCCCTTCTTCTTGATTTCCGCATTCGAACACAAGGATCGACTGATGGGAATGTAGATTAATTGCAAGAACGTTCTAATCACCTCGCCCACCTTTAGTAGTAAGAGAAATCTGTTGTCGTGTAGATTACAATCATGAGAGGCAAAGTCAAATATCCACAGCGCACCCTCTCGATCGCCCTGGCCAAGTAGAGCAACCGCCATCGCGATATGGCCAATGGGCGACGGCTGAACTCGGAGGGACTTGAGATGCATGTGTAAGCAAACGTGCACATGGAGTAATGAGAAAGCAGACTCACGTCCTTGGCGTCCTCTATTGCAGGTGCCAGATGTTTCAATCGTGCTCTTACGAGGGCGCGGTTTGCCAGCAGGTAGTGTCTAGGAATTGAAGCGCTTGTGAGCTCCTCTGAGAGCAGCCGTTCGGTATTCATCTGGTCGTCCGCTGTCCATGATTTTAGGGTTTCGTAGCTCACTCGTACGAGCGGAAGCTGAGAAGCATGGAGTTGTTGACGGATTAAAGCGCTACGCTGTGTACTGATTGTTAGTGATGCGAGCGTCACGAGTGTACATACACTTACACCATGGTCAAAATACTCAGAGGGGAGGACATCTCTGAGGTTGTGAATTGTGATATTCTTGCCATTTCCACATGCGAGGTACACCCCACTTGGTGAGAGAGCAACGCGCTTGATCTCTGCGGTGTATGAGATAATGCCACTGATCTGCTCGTGGGACACACAATCCCATAGCGAAATCGATGAGCCTGTGGCACATGCAATAAACCTGCCGTTGGATGCTATATATACCGGAGATCGGTTTTCATGGATCGACCATTCTGAAAAGAAAGATTTGGAAAGGTCAAAACAGATGATTTTGCCTTTATTCGCGACAAACAGCTGCTGGCCATCAGACGACCAGGCCAACGCAGATCTTGACCATGAACCAGTTGCACCCTTTTGACCTGAATCAAACAAGATATCGCCATTGTAGGTGTTGTAGACACGGAAGCCGTAACTCTCCGAGGCGGAAGCAAATTGACTGCCGTCTGGAGAGAACTTGACACCAGCAACGTGCGGATGTGGGAGGGTAGGAAGGGGACGGATACCGGAAGTCATGTTGAATATCTCGACGATGTACCAGTCCGCAGAGGCAATTTTAGTACAGTCGCTCGAGACATCGACCTCATGAACCCAGCCGCGATGTTCAAGCTCGCGTACTTTTGCATGAGTGGTCGCATTCCAGACGATCGCCTTCCTTCCGCGATCCCCGGACACAATCCGCCGGCCATCCTGGGAAACGACAACAGAATCGACGCCGTCATGACTCGCTTGCATGGTTGGACCCTGCTGCTGTCCGTCTTCAATCTTCCATCGACGAATTTCACCGTTAGCGTATCCTCCTACGACCTGACTTTCGTCCGCAAAGGTGACTGCCCATACATCACTCTGAGATGCAATTTCGATCCGTTTCGCATCTTAACCACCACCGCGAACGGTCAGTGCTGGCTCAGCCTCTCTGACTCCTGGTACGCACCCATCGTCATCACCGGCAAACCCGCCGACACAGCTTATCCTTATCCTAAAGTTCAGAGAGGAAATGCACGATGCACGACCGTAGAGTTATCCGCGGCACCCAATATATTGTCTACGCGTTGGAGTCCCCCATCATCGACAGTCACATCGATATCGTGTTATGCGTGACTTCAAATCTTTCATCGATATCCTGATCTTGAAGAGGAGGGCAAGGATTGGAAAATCTGCAATCACCCGCAGCACGCGCTGATGCACTCTGCCACGCACTCTCTCCGGACTCCATATTCTCACACTTCCCGATACCCTCAACCCTCCACTTCCTTTCACCGGGATTCGAATCTGCCCACAGAACCGGGGCCTCGCGTGGTGATGGAGCGGACGCAGGTCGCACCCCCCTCCAGTAGCATCACCTATCATATCGGGCGGGTCCTTGTCACCTTCATCACCAGGTTGTTGAGTAGTCGTCTCACTGGGTGTCGGCCTGCCTCATCCAGAACGACCACCTGGATTATTAGTCCTACCACTGGTCGTACCGCCACCACCTCTCCAGACACCCTCATCCCCCCCACAGCAGCTGCGGTAGTTGTAGGCACACTCGATGGCGAACTCCGGCTCTCCTTCATCACTCCAAGTGAGATTTGGGTCTAACAGCAGCGAGAGGCTCGTTACGCGTCTATTTCGGCTCTGGAACGATTTCAGGGATCGGTGTTACCTTCGTACGACTTGGAGGTTGCTTCGGCACCGTTGGCATCTGCGAAAGGGGCACTCGTTGTCAGGGCGGTTAGGTGTCGCGTGACGCATGATATAGCGGAAAACTATCGGTACGTGAACCTACGACTTCTGGGTTACTTTCGCCCTTTGCTTTTCTGCCTCCAACATGTTTAGGTTGCGAGGACGTAGACACTCGCGACGGATTCAGCTAAGCACGAAGAAGGGGGAGATAAACATGCGCCTCCGCGGCAGCAGCAGTACACACAACGCACTTCATCATTCACAGGTGTCTGATTCTTCCCCCTCAGTGACTTGGCTTCGGTCGGTGCGGCACCTGACAGCAGTTGGGTTGCGGGAGCAACGGTTTGACCAACGATTTGACCAAGGTCATCATCACTCGGTGTCTCCTCAAGTTTCAATACAACTGTCCCCTCCGACGCCGCCGTTCCGGAATTCGCATTCGGCTTGGGCGTCCGAGATTGCGTCGTACTACAGTAGTGGTCGGCAGCAGCACGGCAGTAAGTGCATGTTCATTCGACTTTCCGTCATTACCATCATCACGTCTATCACTTTCTTTTCTGGTGGATGCCTGCAGCTGATACGTGACCTGCGTCCCGATCACCTCACTTATGCTCTGCAACATTGGTGTCTCAGCACCAGTCCTTCCCCTCCTTGCCTCCTTTAAAAACATCGACCTTACCCCATCCATATTTTGCCTCTGCACGCCCCCGATATAGATAGGAATGCCTTTGAGTAAACGGGGATGCTCTGGAGGGGATAGCCCAGGGGTCATCATTGGGACACTCGCATCTCCTCACTGCAATAAACACCTGCTGGAACAATCCTTAGCTCGAAACGTTTGGAGCCACAAATGTCCTGGAAAACGGAGGTAACGGAACGTGATCGACCTGACAGTACATGACGTTGTGGAAGAACTGTGCGGATATCACTGTAACTTGGATATAAGCCGCTTGGTAGTTGTGGTTCAAAGGGTATCCCTCTGAAGATGGAAGAGCGTACCGGAAAACTATCCATGAAAGCCAATATTCCATCATTTTATGATACCGCACAAGGATTACATAGCGAGTCTGAAGGTCTTGTAAGTAGATAGCAAAGGTTGGAAAGCCAAAGCTGTTTGGGCTACTCTACCCCGGGATGTATGTATAGCGCAAGTGGTAGTGGAAGAATTACGGAGACTCTAGTCTACGGCACGTAAGTATGCACAGATTTCCAACTCAGCTCCAGGTATCAAATAGGTGTTATCACGAACACTCTGGAGGCTTAGTACGTCGAACGCTCAGTTTCCTCTCCGTCTCGGTCTAACAAGCACATCAACAACGAAAAAACGACGGATGAAGGACGAAAGACAGACCAACTGTAAAAACCAGCAGCTGGGCCCCAACCCCCACACATGTCAAAGGATTTCCAAGACTGTCGCCAGAATGTTCTTGGAAGTGACATTGGTTCCGAGTCCCGAGACGATAATCTCGTTCTCTGCAGCGACTCTCTTGTACTCTCCATTCGGCTGCTGTACGAGAAGCAATGCGCAGAACGGTTGCCCGAGGCGAGCAATCATCTGTAGTGCCAGGGTATAGTCGCTAACATGTGGCACGGAACCAGCATGTAATGGCGAAGGGGGCGCATCTTCATCCGATCCAGCGTCACCATCCAAATCCGACTCAGGATCAAACTCCGAGCCTCCCCAGGCAATCCCACTACTCGGACCTCGAATATGGCGAATCCACGGATGTGCGAAGACAAATTTCTGTGGCTCGTTCAACGGGAGATTGCCTGCGGTCGTGAACTCCACATTTCCAAGCCCTGACACCCTGGCACAATACAGCTTCTCATTGCCTCTACGCAGCCCCTGCATACTGAGTTTCCTCACAGGGAAGACGATGCATGGGAGATGTAAACGTCGACTCCAAAAACGGGCAGGTGGAAGAAACTTGATCTGATGATAAATGCTCAGGGTGTTTTCCTGAGACAACTTGCCACGTAATTTCGTCATGCACGTTTCCATTTCTTCCCCTTCGAGTGATGGAGGGTTGTAGGGAGTTTGGCTGTAAACGGAAATGGAAGCCGGGAGACAACTGTTGTATGACGATGACTGCCCTGACCATGCAAGCACGGTGACTTCGCTAGTGCGAGCCACGATCTCCTCCAGGAGATGCCCGAGAGCGTCAACTCTCTCTCCGTACTGAGGCCTGATATCGGACTTGAATATGCCGATGAGGGAATACGCGACGTCTTCCTCGACTGTCGCATTGCGGGTCGAAGCGAGACGAAGTTTCTCGCGCACTCCGAGATCGTCTGGAGAGAACTTGACAATAGTTCCATGGGGGATCTGGATAGCATCTGCTAGTTCTTGCATGATTCCCGGAGATTCCTTGTGGTTCGCAACAATATCGCCAAGGTATGGTTTCCATTCAGAGTCATAGAAAATGATGGCCTTCGGGGAGAGAAGTTCTTGCAAAGTCCAGGCTCGTGTCATCCAGAAACTACGCCTAAGGTCCCCAGGCTTGGATGGATGTGCTACGCCAACAAGGTATGCGAGCGTGACTGCCGAATCCGCGTACCATTGGTACATGGATGTGAGAGATTGATTAAGGATGGGTCCCGTGGTCTTGTCGATACAACACGTATCAGACCATGCCCAGTTGTAACCAAGTCTGCGTGTCTCCTTGCAGAAATTGCGCAGCTTGTTATTCAGGGGCGTATCGGGAAGGTCCCACACAGATTTGGAGTCAACTCTATTGACGTCCTGGAATGACGGCTCGTTTCCCTGCCACGCATGCGAGAACATAGCATATCCGAAAAACCTTGCAACCAGTCGTAGGATCCGCTCGTTGTCCACTTCTTTCGTCGTGGACGAAACAAGCTCTTTAAACATTGGATCAGCCTTGAATATATGCAACCGCTCACGACTGTCACAGAGGCGACCAGTGGTAACATCGATGACGACGAGGGGACAATTTTTAAGAATCCCATGGATAACAGGATCAATAGCTGCAATCGTCTCGGATGGAGAAACATAGTTCTTCCGCAATTCTGTGAAACCGTCATTTACGGGCATTAGACTCGCACAGGAGGTACATACGCCTGATTGCAGGGTCATGGGATTGTTCAATCACTTGCAGCATAGACTTGGAAGCATCAATCGCTTCGTCATACCGTTTTGCTCCATGAAGTGCCACGTGCTTGGCCTCATAGCCCCAAGGGCTGGAGGGGTCCGCTTTCACTGCCTATGTGGCTGTTGCAGGGAGCCAACTCATACAAGGACGATACCGTGCATACCTCATTTGCATCCCGCAGTGCATCCTCCCACAACCCCTTTCCCGCTCGAGCTCTGCTCCGCTTGATAAACAGAGCTGCAAGGCTTGGAGGCAAAACTGCAGAGTTTTGTGTTATTGCATTATCATGTTCTGTAAATCCGAAGGCTTCATTGCCAACATGCTCAAGTGCTGCAATGCATTTCTTGGTAAAATCTGACGACGGATATGAACGCGCACACTAAGCAGACTGGCAGCTACAGGACATACCTGCGACCCAAGCAACAGTTGCCTTGCTCGCCTGGATCTCATTGTTTGATGTCTTGACAATGTAGAGAAGGATTTCCACAGCTTCAGCTGCACGTCCCTCAGCATAGAGGGTCTCACATAGACGTTGCTGAGAAACAATGTCCGGATCATCGAAACTCCACCCGAATATCTTTATGCGGAGTTAGATTAACAGGCAGTAATGGCAGAAGACCTACGAGCGAGATCGTTACTAGCGGAGGACATCGTTTGTCCTCGGGGGCGAGGTTCTTCGCACGCTCGATCAACGGTATTGCACGTCCGTAATCCCCCTTCTTCATGTACATAACTCCAAGGACCTGCGGAATGTATCATCGATAATACTTACATGTCTGCATCGCGCAAGGCACGTGCCTGTGTGTAAAGGTAGGTGACGTCCTTATCGTTGTCGTTCGCTCTTGTAGCAAGGTACTCTACACGCATTATCGCCTCTTCTTGATTTCCAGATTCGAAAACAAGGATCGACTGATTGGAACGTGGATCGAATTGTGAGAAAAATCCAGGTCACCTCACGCACCTTCAGTAGTAAAAGAAATCTGATATCATGCGGCTCACAATCATGAGAGGCAAAGTCAAATATCCATAGTGCACCCTCTCTGTCGCCCTGGCCAAGTAGAGCAACCGCCATCGCGATGTGGCCAATAGGCGATGGTTGAACCCGGAGGGACTTGAGATACATGTGTGGGCAAACATGGACATGGAGTAATGAGAGAGCGGACTCACCTCCCTCGCATCCTCTATCGCAGGTGTCAGATGTTTTAAATGTGCTCTTATAAGAGCGCGGTTTGCTAGCAAGTAGTGTCTAGGGATTGAAGGACTAGTGAGCTCCTCTGAGAGCAGTCTTTCGGTGTTCGTCGGGTCGTTCTGTACCCATGACTTGAGGGTCCCATCACTCACTTGCACAAGCGGGAGCTGAGAAGCATGAAGATGTCGCGTGACGCAGCGCAATGATTGTTAGAGATACGAGCTCCATGAGTGGACGTACACTTACACCATGGTCGAAATACTTGAGGGAAAGGACCTCCCTGAGATTGTGAATCGTGATATTCCTACCATTTCCACATGCGAGATACGCCCCACTCGGTGAGAGAGCGACGGATTTGATCTGTGAGGTGTGTGTGATAACGCTACTGATCTGCTTGTGAGACACAAAATCCCACAGTGAAACTGATGGGCCTGCGGCACACGCAATAAATCTGCCGTTGGATGCTATATATACAGGAGATTGGTTTTCATGGATCAACCATTCTGAAGACGATGACGTCGATAGGTCGAAGCGGGTGATTTTGCCTACGTTCGCAATCAACAGCTGCTGGCCATCAGACGACCAGACCAACGGAGTTCTTGACCATGGACCGGTTGAACCCTGAGTACCTGAATCGAACAAGATACTGCCATTGTGGGTGCTGTAGACGCGGAAACCATCATAACACGAGGAGGTAGCAAATCGCCTGGCATCTGGGGAGAACTTGATACCCGCAATCGAATGATGTGGGAGGGGAGGCAGGAGACGGATACCGGAAGTGATGCTGAATATCTGAGCGTTGAAGTAGTCCGCAGTCGCAAATATAGTAGAGTCGTGCGAGATATCGAGCGCAGTTACCCAACCGTGGTGTTCTGTGAACTCGTGCACTTTTTCATGAGTGATTGCATTCCAGACGATTGTCCTGTGGCTGCCGTCTCCAGTACCAGTCACCATCCAGTGGCCATCTTGGGAAACGACAATGGAATGGACAGCACTAATGGCTTGCATGGTTGGACCCTGTTGCTGTCCGTCTTTAATCTTCCATCGACGAATTTCACCGTTGTCATATCCTCCTACGACCTGACTTTCGTCCGCAAAGGTGGCTGCCCATATATCACTCTGAGATACAATCTCGCTTTGTTTTGTATCTTAACAACCACAGCGAACTGTCAGTAGGGCTGCCTCGGCCACTCTGACTGCTGGCACGCACTCATTGTCATCATTGGAAAGTTCGCTAATACAGCCTGTGCTGGATTCAGAGAGGAGAAGCACGATACATCACAGACTTACTTGCGACACCCAACTGTACGTGGTCTATGCGTTGGAGTCCTCCAGCTATCGAATCGTCGACAGTCACATCATGTTATGCGTGACTTCAACAAAATATGATCTTCATCGATAGCGGTTGGCGGAAAGCGTCTCGGCGGATGATGCAATGCATCGGCAATTCACCGCATTCAGCGATGCACTCGGTCTCGAAACATCCTTGAGCTCCATCATAGGCACCCCCACTCGCCGGTACCATTCACTCCCTCTCACTAGGATCTGAATCTGCCCATAAAACCGGGGTCTCATGGGATGATAATACATACCCAGGTCGCACCACTTAGGTGCCCATCAGCAGGCTCGTTCACGCGTGCACCACCCCAGCAAGATAGGAGAGGTTGGATGTGATACGACAGACTAGCGATATCGTCACCGACGAACATCTCATCCGTCGAAGCGTGCATCAGTCCGACTGCTCCGATGCCTCGCCCAGTTCGATGCGAACAATTACGAGGTAGAACTCCTTTCCGTCGCGCCTAGATTCAGGGTGTAGGTCTAGTTCGACTCGGGCTGCATCTCTCAAGTCGAGATGCCTTATTCAATCCCCAATTGTACGTATCCGAATATGTCGATGTCGATACCGTCACCAATAGGATCCTGGGGAAGGGCATCGATCGTTTATCTGTAGCATGCTAAGATAGCCGGTGCATTTTGAGGGTGGCATTCTAGCCGCTGTTCGTAAGTGTGCAGGGACTCTGCCCCGATTCAGTCTTAGGCGTTGGGACAGCAGCACTGATGGCAGCCTCACCGCAGTTCTCCTTGAAGTGCCCCACTTCTACGTGTATCCATGTGTTCTCGGTACACAAAACTGTGGCGAGCCGTTGACTCAGCTCTCCCTCTCTAATCACTAGTTATACGGTCGACACGCCCGTCGGCTACGTACATCTCACTCCGGTTTTACCTCACAGTCTACATCGATACCTTCATTGCTGCGTGAGCCCCTCACCCCCTCCGCCCCACTCTCCCATCTCAGACTAACTAGCTGCACTCCCACATCGGGCACCGCCGCATCATGCAGGATCCGGTACTTCCCACCTTCGTCATATAAACGGCCTCCTTGCGACATGAGTTACCACAGTCCGAGGGATGCGCCCTTGTCCCCGTCGTAGACCTCAGTTCCCAAGATATACCGACAATCAAAAACCATTACCTCCTGGATCGATCGCTTTCGTAGTCCTGGTCTTTGCACCAGTACATTCCTCCTTCGGCTTCGTGCCCGCCGTAGTAGACCGCCTCGTGCGAGTTGTTGTTTTGATAGTCGCCATGTTCCAAGATATGTCCTCTCCTGACGTCTTCATTCCCCACCTCAGAACTCATGGGAACAGCTTTCATATTCGTCGTTGAACCCGCTTTCTTCCTCACCGCAGACGTTCCAGCCTTAGTAGCGCCTGTAGCGGGAGATCTAATCGCGACGGTGCCGGCGCTCGCCTAGCACGACCCACTGGACCAGCAACCCCACCCTCAGCTTCATCCCGCTTCGTCTTCGAAGTTGGCGTGATCATGGCTGTCCGCGACCTTCTCTTCAACATAGGGGTGTCATCTTCAGCAGCATGACCCATTGTATCGAGTGGGTCGTGTCCATCCTCGTTAGTAGGTTGCTGAGCAGTAGTTTCACTCGGTATCGACTTGCCCAACCCCAATTCCGAACCGGAACGACCACGTGCATTATCATTTCTTTTACACCATCCATATTTGTTTGTTCCTGGACGCCGTTAGGCCCAGGTCTGTAAACTTTTTGTGAGCAAGGATCATACCGGACCGGGGGTGCCGGACTATTCTACGGGGCCAAAGATTGCCAAACAAAAGCGAAAGCTGAGATCATCTCGAGTTTTGGATGCGCCCGACGTGTACTGCCGTGCTCAAGCCTCAATGCACTGCCCGACAGTGACGGAGCCTTGCATTTTCAAGGTGCTAGCTTATCTGATAAGGAAGTCAGTGGCCGGGAAATCACCGGAGAATTGAGGTACAGCCGCACATCAGGGTCACCCGTGCTCTTATAGGACCATGTGCATCCGCAGCTACTTGACTCTTCGAACAAGAACCCATTTCTTGCCTCGGTGAGTATGTTACAGGATGCCGTCTGGTGCACATTAGCGGGTTTTGGCGCCCTATGTCATGCTGTCCGGGTACCACTAGCGTCTCACGTCGGTCCTCAACATGACGGAGGCGGCACTGGTGAAGTGCTAGGTGATGAGCGGTTAATGTCCTTTGATAAACCTCATTACGCAGCTGCCAGCCTTCACGTTGGCGACGATTACGATGATGCCCTCATGATGAAATGGCGACTAGATGATCCTCCGAATGTGAATTCGACGGCTCACCTCGTATTTGAGACCGTTAATTCATTCCTCCAACACTGGCCAAATACACGCATGCGCAATGGTAAGTGGAGGATACTGCTGCTACATCTGCTTGTACCATTGATCCAACCCCTTTCGACTGTAGGTCATAATATCGTGCCGGGGAGCGCACCGCCTGGAACACTCTTATACCATGGAACCTGGCACTCCGGCCTTCCACCCGGCCCAGAATGGACCGCAACCGACCCGGAGCACTCCATTTTGTTCTGTAGGAATACCAATGGAGAGGATGGGTGCTGGCACCTCACTCTCATGACAACGCGGCCTCTCAAAGTCGTATATTTCGATGGAAGCAGTGCTGCCAAGGGCCCATCTGGGATGATGGACACCCAGGATATCATTGCGTGGGGAAAAGTCCAGCCGGATTGGGCATATGAAGAGCGGGACAGGATCGAAGCCTTGTGTGAATGGGGTAGAGAATATGACGTCGACGGGTTTGTAAGGTAAACATTCGTACGTCATACACCCTGTTTCGTGAGTTGACTTGCATTACAGGATGGAAATGGACTTGTCAGTAGTCACGGTTTCCACTTCGTGCTATGTGTTCCTGACGGTTACACCAGCGAAGTCATGCTCTGCAACTTCACATCCAGCGTCCGTGTTGTCTCCTCCCTGACCCTTGCAAAACCCGGAACAAATCCGAAAGCCTCCCGTATGTTTGAAGCAATATATGCCGGATCACAGCACAACCGTTATCCAGGAGAGACACGTGTCCAGCTTGATTTATCCGGCCTCGTTTCTTTCTACGATACGGAACTTGTGCCGTCTTTGGTCCCTGCTCGATTCGAGACGGAAAGATGGACCCACCGTTTATTGAATATATCTGATGAGGACGTCGCACAGGCAAGAGCTCGTCTGGGAGAGGTCCTCTCTAGACCAGCATATCGGTCTGGTAGTGGCATTGATTGGCTTGCTTTGATCCGGGTGGTCGTTGATCGATATTCGGGACGTCTCGAGTTCGTCCATTACCTCCTCAATTCGACAGGCCCGGACTCCGGCGACTCCGATAATATTACGGACACCGCCATGAAGACGCAGGTGCAGCTAGGGAACATGCTGGCGCCTTATATCCTTGTCGATGTTGCACCACCTTCGACTCTTTCGAAGACCAAGGAAGCGGGGTTGGATATGCTGGACTGGGCCCGCCCAGCGTATAGATTGTGCGCGACGATGCATACAGGCATGTTAAAGGGTGGCGCCATGACGTCTTCGGAAAAGCTGTTATTGAATGCCGTGCACGATACGACGCGGGAGATTTGTCGCGTCGTGACAAAGATGTGGGGGCTAGGAGTTTTAGCGGGTGTGGATCAATTTATGGGTACAGACAATGAGCGGGACGTGCATGCGATCGAAAACATGATGAAGATATGGAAGAAAGACATCGATGAGTTGATGGCGTGGTTGGACTGGAATGCGTGGGTGAAGTGTCGGCCCGCATGTGGTCCAGAGGTATTCATTCACGACGATGCATTCAAGTATGCACATGAACTGACCCATCACCACCACCAGGAAATGTGTTACCTCACCACCTGGCCAGTCGGTTTCCCGATGCCTCACGGGCCTCGACCCCGGCACCCCGAGAATGGAGATCCTCGCTCGCCTTCACCTTCACAGCCACCGGTGGGTGAGGAGCCTATCCCGACCCGGCCACCTCGAGGGGGCCGACCACCCCACGGCGAGCCTGCAGAGGACTGGGAGAGGCCGCAACCGAGGTGCATACGTCGAGTGGATCCATATACCATATGATCTGCAGATGTGACTTTCGCAATCGGTTCACAAGATGGTATGCATACGTACATATGTATATGATATACCCTTTCTATACTGTGGTACCCACTTTCTTATATCCCTTTCCCTACCTAATGTGTCGGACTATTTCAAATATGAGAAGGAGAGCGGTTACTGCGACAGCTTATTAATAGTGGCGCAAAATGCAAAGGGTCCGTCTCCGAGATGTGGGCGATCACTGTATTGAGGTCGATTGAGGAGCACTACTCCAACAGGGGCAAACCCCATAGCAATCAGTATTATATGGATACGCTGTTTCAACCCTCTATGCCGCAAACTGTACCTCCAAATCATACGGATCAACTCGAGGTATGTGACACTTTGGCCGGGGTTTCTCCCAATTCCCTGCAAGCTGGCACCAAAGTCTACCAGGGTCACCAAGGTTATATGTAGTTGTGGACGCCACCGACTGTGAAGGTGAAGATGATACGCCCCGAACGGGCCCAATTTCTGAATGCGTTTGCCCCGGACTAGAACCAACACAGGTTCAAGTTACGGAGCTCAGTTCTGGTCTGATGAATTCGGTGCTTGACAGGCACGATACAGGCCATATTTGACACCTGGCAAGGAATGGTCGATATTCAATATGCAATCTCGAACGATGAGTGCTCATGCGGCTGATTATAGGATCAAACTCGGCAGCAGCCCAAGCAGGAACTCCACGTGCCTTTGGAGAGGTTTCTTTCTTTTCGTTACAGGCTTGCGATAGCACAGACTGCCCGGTGAACAGAGAGTCCTGGGTCAATACATGCCTAAATCTGGTTGGTGCGTATGTACTTCACGAGGTGACGCCTGAACTCACCCGAGGTGTAGATATGGTCAAACTCAACCTTAGTGACGTCTAAATTCTCCTGGTGGTATTCAGCGAATGAGGGTATGCCCATCGCTCTTGCATCATGTTTTTGCATCCCTCGGAGGTTTCGCAGCGCCATTGACGGCACATGTGTTCAGTTATAATACTGGTATGTATGTCGGTTTCAGGCAAGCTGCCTGTCCGCAATGTCTCCCTCCCAGGTTCCCCGCCCCGTCCATGTCTTGTCCCCTGACCTTGTCGGTGTACTCGAGGATCGCGTAGGTGCTACAATGCTAGCTGTCATCAAGAAGAATAAACACACCCGTTGCTTTTCCGAATCTCCTGCCTTTGCGGCATTTCACAGTGCGATACGCAATTTTGGGAGGGAGGATAACGTCGACATTTCGGATGATATCCTTCTGGATACTTTTTGCACTACAATCCCGTTAACGACCTACAACTCTTATGAGCCCTTCGTGGCCAAAATCCTTTCGGAAACTTGTCAGGAGGACGATGTTCGAGATATGTTCTCGCCCGGTTTGCCTTACCACATAGCGGTCGCGAGCTCGACCTCGAGTCCAAAGCCAAAGTTTTTCTGCCAGTACCTACATGAAGGCTCAATGCGCTATGGCGGTGGTAACGGAGGAGAGATCTTCTGGACCTTTTCTCTCCATTACCGTCAGTTAGTGAAAATCCAAAATCGCAATGGAGACATCATTAGGACAATCCCTGCTGCTATGGGGTCTTCTGAAATGGTCCGTCTGCGAAATGGTTTGAAAGTGGAAAATGATCACTTGAATATCATGTTAGCGGGTATGTCTCGTCACTCCAAGCTCGGATGTTTTCATTTTACCATGATACTGTCGTTCAGCAGGAGAGTGGGCCACCTCTCCGGTTGCTGTCGGTTTCATCCGCGAGTATCGCACATTCCTACTCACGCACACTCTTCGCACTCGCACATAGCATGGTTGAGACGATATTTATGGTGTTTACTATGTCCGCAGTCGATATGATACGGTATATGGAAGAAGAGTGGGAAACCCTGGTTGCTTTCATTGAGACAGGTGAACTCCCCCCTGGGATGGGATCAAAGACGTCTGGAAATACCTTAAAGTAGTCATTTCCCTACCAGTTGGCGATTGCCAGGTCTGTAAACTCTTTGTCGCCAACGATCATTCAGGGCTTTAGGACCGTTAACTCCAGTCACGTGGACTTAGGAGGTGGGAAAAATTGGATACATTGGGGTTTTGCAACCGTTATGTCACAGAATGTCATGCAGATGACCTGGTCGTGGACCACCATGACATGATTTTGCATGATTGCCTATGCTGTCAGATGTGTGTGGGTGCCCTCCATGGTCATGAATGTACTGCTACTTGTATGACGCTATTATATGTGTTTCGACAGCCAAAACATGCCTGGTGAGGGAGATGCCTTGCCCTGTACTGCAAGCAGCTACTTCGCTAGAGAGCAGTGTTGCAGATGCCAGAGCTGTGTGAAGAAGTGTTACAAGTCATGCGGCTTTCAGTTCATCTCCTGTGAAGAAGCCAACCACCCACCCTTCACATGCAGAACCCAAGTCTGCTCCCTCAAAGGCCTCAATGATCGGGGGTGGTTGTCGCTCAACTTCACTACTGTTCCCCGCCACAGTGCAGACCCCATAGCAACATTCTATCCCTTGGGTATCGTCGACGCTGTCTGGACACTCAGAGGACAAGTCTGCAGGTCTACGTCATTATGTGTGCCGCCAATCCTCCACATCATTGAAGATTGCTCGTGTGTCCTGCTGAGACCAAACCACAGATGCATTATCTACCATCCTACATAGATAAAAATTTGCTGCGTGCTTTTTCCAAATGCGTCCAGGAGCGCCCGGAGGGCTTTGATATAGTACAGATGTGCGGCGTCCAGGCTATTGGTGTGCAGAGGAAGAAATCCTGACCTTGACGTCATTACTGATTTTGTGGTACACACGATCCATCAATCGTGGTCTCCCCTGGGAAAACACCAGACTCGACGAAAGACAATCGTTTCCTCCCAACTATGCATCCGCCATGAACTAAGTAACTAAATATACAGCGGGCGCTTCTCGAGCTCCATTATGATGGAGTCTTTCGCTAACTGAATGTTATCTTATCTCACTGCATTCAACGCCAACAATCGTGAGCCATGGCAGATAAGCACGTCTTCTCCTCTCCCGATGGGCTTGTACTTGCATCTCTCAAGGGCTCCGTCGCTTTGAATCCAACGCTTCGTCTGTGTGTAAAATCAGTGTCCGATTCACTCATCTGACCTCGAGTCTTGACGTTCTCCATCCAGCCATCCGTCTTCTCGAACTGTATACACCGCGCGTCCGGATCCTTCCGTCCACATTGCTGTTGTCTCTGGAGGTGGAGCAGGTCACGAACCTGCCCATGCTGGGTTCACCGGACGCGGTATGCTCACTGCCTCAGTATCGGGCGATATATTCGCCAGCCCCAGTGCAAAGCAGATCCTCAACGCCGTCTTGCTTGCCGCATTCGCAGGTCTTCCTCCTCCTTCAGATCCTAAAACCGCCCGACCCAGAGATGTTCTCGTTATCATAAACAACTACACAGGTGACCGTTTGAATTTCGGGTTGGCCATCGAACGTGCCCGCGCTAGATACCCGAATCTGAACATCGCAAGCGTATTAAATGCAGATGACGTTTCCCTTCTTCCACAGGCGGCGACAAACGATGGTCAGGAGCAACCTATAGTAGGTCCACGCGGCCTGGCTGGGAACATTCTCGTCTGTAAGGTGCTCGGAGCGTACACTACATTCGGTGCAAAGGGAAGTGGGTAACTGAGTCAATCCTGTGGGTAGGCGGAAGGTTGCTTATTAGCCCATCCCCCAGTCTCGACTGAATCTCAGCAACCTACTTTCGTACGTGCTAAAAGGCTCGGTGATGCACTGGTCGCAAACTTGCGCAGCATAGGCGCAGCCCTTGGACATTGTCACGTTCCAGGGAGAAACGCACATTCTGGTGTGCACGATGTGTTTTGTCTAAGCCAAACCATCATACCTCAACCTTTTGACGTGGATATTTTTTAGGCACAGAAATAATTGAACCGGGACTTATCGAGCTTGGCCTGGGTCTTCACAACGAGCCTGGCGTGCGGCGTGCACCACTTTCTTCACCTACATGGCTTGTTTCTGAAATGATTAAAATGATTCGCTCATCAGGGAGCGGATGGATGGGATCCGAGGTCAGTAGAAATGGAAGTAAGCGTTACCTGTCTGGGGCCACTGCCTTGCAAGTGTGGCTGAGCTCATGATCCTTCTACAATTACCTGGCAGCCGTTTTCGGTCCTGCGGAGGAGTGGATTCGGCCTGGTGACGCAACAATATTATTCCTTAACAATCTTGGAGGTATCTCCCAGCTCGAAATGGGCGCAATCTTGGAGATTGTCAGGAATGAACTTGGTGTGTATGATATGCCTGATGCCCTACCTCCTGCACTGGTGATCATCTGACATCGTAAATTGTTAATCCCCTTCGCTAGCAACGCATGGCATATTCGCAGTGCGCATCTACAGCGCACCTTTCATGACTTCATTAAACGCCCCTGGTTTCTCGATATCACTCGTCAACGTCACGCGTGTCCACGCACTCGTCAACCGTGAGTTGTAACTGCGCTTTCCCCTGGATGTTTTTCCCTTCAGACATTTGGCAGCTGATCTTTTCCGCTCAGACCAAACTCCGGGAGAAGAACCAATCGATATCCTTGCACTTTTGGATGCGCCTACTGATGCTCATTCATGGATAGCAACGCGGAAGTGGGTTCCGGAGCCACAGAGAATCGCAGACGAGGAGCTGGAAGCGGAAGAGACTCTGCAGGCCATATCACGTGTTTCAGCGGGCGTACCGTCCTCCAACCCTCTAGTCGCCTTTACCTCCCAGCCTTGGGAAGCCCTCGGCTTCACCCCTTCAGAAGTAGAGCGAGGTATCCGAGGCGCTTGCAACGCACTACTTGGAGCAGAGGGCGAATTGACCAAGTTTGACACGGCATTTGGTGATGGGGATTGTGGAGAAACGTTCTCTCGTGGTGCCAGATGTATGTGTGTAGGATTCTCGTTTCTCATTTGAACTTATCTTCTCCTTCATGTACCGTCCTTGGCGACCGCATGTTACCTAGCGGTCCTCTCCGGCCTCGATACAGGTATACTAAACGTTCGTGCCTCGTCTCCAGCCGCATTTTTGGAGAGAGTTGGCGAACTTGTGGAGGAGAGTATGGGGGGAACTATCGGAGCAAGTGGGTTGTTCACAGTACTTGCCATGTATATGATTGCCTGACGCATTGAAGTCTTCTCCATTTTCTTCGCAGCATGGTCCACGGCTCTATGCACCGGTCCGTCGACGGATCCCGCTTTGGTAAAGGTTTCTGCTCTTCGCAAGGCACTTTCCGCTCTCAGCGCACATACCCCTGCCCGGCCAGGCGATCGCACCATCGTCGATGCGCTGGCACCCTTGTGCGCACCTGAAGTACCTCAAGTCGCCGCTACGGACAGGAATGTGCTTCTCGAGTATACTGTCCGTGCCGTGAAAGAGGCTGCAGAGTCCACGCGACACATGCGTGCCCGGTTCGGACGTGCGGCGTATGTCGGTAGAGGTGGAGAAAGCGAAGCCAGCGTGGCAACGGAGGAATTCCCTGACCCGGGAGCTTGGGGTCTTGCAGCTCTTGTGGATGGGTTTGTAAGGGGCGTACAGGACAGGCAATCTTGTACCGGGTGATGTACGGAGGCGCTTTCAAGGTAGTCTTGTCCAAGAGCCTTGTCTTATGTACTTGTTCTCTATAGTGCTTCGACAAATGCGTGAATGCTACTTCCGACGTACAGAGGGTAAAGGTTGCACCTGAATATCCTAACGTACGCAAGGGATATCGACACCAAGTTGCCCGTGGAGCGCCAGAGAAGGGGCCAAGCTGCCAGTGGGTTCTCTGAATCTGTCTAGTACCTGCTTTGCTTGTTCCCCCGGTATGCTCAATTCCCGCATGGAAATCTTGAGGTCCGAGGTAGGTACTACCCAAGTTTCAAGCACAGTCAACGGCACCAGGTTTGACCGACTGCCATATTCTCTCGACATGCACATGCATCGATCCGAACGCATTCTTAGCATCTTTTGGTTGCAAAATATACGCATGAGGGGACTGGCAAACTCGTTGGGTAGTCAATGGGAGCCCGTGTCCTTCTTTCTGCGTCGAATACATGTACATGAGGCCACTGCAGACACTCGCAGGAATAGCTTCGACTCAATTGAAGCTTGGGAATCGAGTATCCACGATGCTTGGAAGCTCAGAAACATTGAGCCTCCCATGCGAAGCCTGTGAGCGCTCAACCCAATCACCACCTGGGCAATGAGTTGCCTGGTAGGCCCACTGCGAGAATAGGTCTTTAACAAGTACAACGGACTCCGCATCTTTGACCGATTGTACAGTACTTGGCCCGGGCGTATGCGTATGTCGCATCACGGTGTTACTATCAAATGCAAATACGTAAAAGCGTTTTCTTTTCCACGATCAGATGTTGTAACACACCTTTCAATCTGTAAGCATCACACATCGAATGTTCAAGGATGGGTAGGAAAAGTAAGCCTCTGTTAATGCAAGGGACGCTAGTTAAACCGCATGCCAGAATCGCATAAAGCAGCTGTACCACATCGAAGCAGTAAGCCTTGCCTCTGCACACTGGTCCAGAGCAAAACAGTTTCACGTGCAATGTAGAGCTAAAGAAGGAGCCTGGTATTCCAAAACTTCCTGACCTCAAACTTCGAAATGCGGAAAAGCACAAGGTATTGTATACTGAAATATGTAAATGGGCAGACTGCTCATTCCCTCCCCGAAGACGTCGCCTCCAATTCGTCTTGATCCGGACGCTGTGATGGCTTCTGAACCAACGCTAACTTCGCTAGCAAAGCTTGCCTCTGAGGTCGCACAGGACTCAGGCAACCAACCTTCCGGCTCCGCACCGTCGCAAAAGACCAAGGAGCAAATTAGGAGACATTATGTGCGCGCACTCCACAAGGTGGTGGACGAAAGCGACATTATTATCCTCGTCCTTGATGCCCGCGATCCAGAAGGCTGCCGGAGTCAGCTTGTGGAGGAAGAGGTTAGAAGACGCGAAAATGAAGGCAAAAAACTTGTTTTTGTGCTGAACAAAATAGGTAAAATCTGACAACTGGGAGTCTCTGCGCCTGATTCGATTATTGGATAGATCTCGTCCCTCGGGAAAATGCCCAACAGTGGTTGCGATATCTGCGGCACTCGACTCCCACCCTTCCGTTCCGCTCTGCCTCATCTAATCAGAGGTCTAACTTGTCCTCTGCTACTGCCCCGGCTCTTCTACGACTCCTCAAGTCTTACAAACCGGCGGCACAGAGTGCCACAGTTGGTGTCGTTGGGTTCCCCAACGTCGGTAAAAGCAGCCTTATAAACTCGCTTAAACGATCCAAAGTCAGTTATTTGTGCATAAACTGTACCATTCCTTTTGAGTGGCGACTCTGCCTTGTCAGGTCTGTGCAGTTTCGGCGCAGGCTGGTCACACGAAGGAGCTTCAAACTGTGCAGCTCGAACGTGGGATCAAGATCATTGATTCACCTGGTGTCATATTTGACGAAGATGACCACGAGGGCGGTTCAAGCCAGCGACAGAAGGGTAGCGTATTGCTCCGTAATGTGGTCAAGGTCGAAGATATCGAAGATCCCATTGCTGTCGGTAGGTGACCATTACTATCGTAAGTTTCTCATGGGCCGACTTGGCGTGGCTACAGTGGAGGAAATCCTTGCACGTACTGAACATGAAGTATTACGGAAAATCTATAACCTTCCACAGTTTTCATCCACGCTGGAATTCCTCACCATGCATGCCTTGAGCAGTGGACGGTTACTCAAGGTAGGTGTTCCAATCTACTGCACGGCTACGCCGATATTTACATATGACTAGGGTGGAACGCCTGATATCCTAGGAGCAGCTCGACAGGTCCTAATGGATTGGAATCACCAGAAAATTCCATACTTCTCCATTCCGCCGAACGTTCACCCATCATCTGTGCCCTCAACGATTCCAAGCGCTGGAGATGGAGTTATAGCTCCCGGAGCTGAGAACGTTGGGCTGGTAAAAATCGTGACAGGATTCTCCAAGCCATTCGAGTTAGAAGGCCTTTTTGAGGCTGCGGATGCAGGCGCCTTCGATAACCAACCAAATGCGGGAGAGGTGAACATGGAGGAGGCTTCGATGGCCCCTGGATACTCTGAAGGGTCTGAAATGGTGGTTGAGGAGGCTGCCCATGTACCTCAGAAGAGGAGGCATTCTCCCTCTCCAGCAAGCGAACGACTTTCACAAGCTCAAACTCAGGCGTTTTCCGTAGCCACAACACGTCTACCAAAGCGGTTTAGACGAGCCAAAGACCTTTCTGCATACGAAGAGGCTGCCGGGCGCAGTCATCCACTAAGCAGGAAGACGTTGAAAAGAGACGCAAAGCGGGCTAGAAGAGCAGCGGCTAGGTCCCGGAATGCACAAGAGTCGGGTATGGAAGTTGATGGTCTGGGCGACACATTTATTGCTGGCGTGGAAACGTAACGTGCGCAGGGTGTATACTTCCATGCACTGTCCGCGGTTTTATTTTGGTTAGGATCAACACAACTTCCACTTCGTCTGACCATTGCACCGAAAAGTAAATTTCGCAGTGTACCATTTTGCAGGAGAGTGGCTGAACACAAAGTGATGACTGGTCAGCTGCCGAGACCGACGTGTCCCCATGTTAGGTTGTACGTTTCGATTAGTGACACGCTATGGCAACAGCCGCAGGCATGTACTTGGGAGGTCGGAGCTTTGATATTACTACTCTAAGCCCAGGACTCACTGGGTCACCGGGAAGGTAAGAACGCATGATAATGACCTCAGTCCGCAGCCCCACTTGGACCTCTAGTTCAATGCTAGATGCCCTAAGATGTTCAGGTGAGAACCAGAATGTTACATTGGCCCCTTCTACAAATCCTGTCTATGCAAAGCGTCGGTGAGAGCCGTAATACTATGGACAGTAATCACTGTTCGACGTTGTTTCGGACGTGCGATTGCCACATAGCTAGTAACAGTACCCATCCCTTCCTAACCAATATCTATAGCAAACCTACACAAAGGTATAACCATCCAGTTAAGTCAATACTTGGTGTCTGAGGAAACAAAAAGTGCTACACTACAATTTGGTGTTGAGCTGTGATTCAGAAGATCCCGTTTTCTTTTCGAACAACTCCTCGATTTCTTCTAGGCTTTTCTCCTTCGTTTCGGGCATGAATAGGTAACAGACAACACTTGTAAAAAATGTCGCAGAACAAAACAAGAAATATGGACCACTGGGGGAGGCACGGAGGAACATAGGAGCAGTAAGGGTGACGGTGAAGTTCACCATCCAATTCGCAAGCTGGATGTCCGCATTGGTTAGCCTGGGCCTATATCCATGAACGTCCAACCCACCTGCTGGATAGCGCAGGCTTTCGCACGAAGACGCGTCGGCATAATCTCACAGGCGTATATTTTGATGACCTGCTTTCTGCGTTGAAAAAGAAGTCTGTCACTGAGGAAAGGACACTGACCACAGCCCACGACCAGGCGAAGTTGCCGATGAATATGTAGATTAAGGCGATAACGGCCCATTGCGGAGCTTTCCCGTTGATACGAATCTCACCGTTGACTTTTTCACCATAAATCGCGTAGAGGGTGCCGATGCCCAGGTAACAAACAGACATTGCCATACCTCCACCGATGAGGGGAATTTTACGACCCCATTTGTCCACCCATAATTGGGCCGGGATGGTACACAGTAAGTTGACAATACCAGATACGCCGGACGCGAGGAAGGATGCGCGTTGAGATGGGAAACCTGCTTGAGCGAACAGAATTGGCGCATAATACAGTACAGTATCAACCTGCGGTGGAAATGAGCGAGCGCAAACACTAGAGGAATAATTTTTACCCCAGACAACATCATGAAAGCCATGATAAAGATACCAAGGGCGCTCCGTCTGATATACCTCTTCGCGAAAACCTCACTGAACGATGCTTGCGGCGTGCTTCGGTCTTCAAGGCTTCCCCTGATGCTCAGGAGTTCATCCTCGACATCCTCTGAGTCCCTATATTTTTGAAGCGCAGACTTTGCTTCGTCGAAGCGACCCCGTTGCACCAGCCATCGCGGTGAGTATGGTACGAAGAGCATCCCGGATGCAAGAATGATCCCATGAGCCGCTTCGACGATAAAAGGAGTACGCCAAGCAAGGCTGCCGTGAAGTCGTGACGAACCATACGCGATGAAGAACCCGGCGGCGATCCCCACAGTGATGAGCATCTGTAACATAGTGGCTACAGTGCCGCGAATCCTGTGGGGCGCCAATTCACAGAGATATATGGTAACTACGGATATGCTCTGGCCTTGGCCGACTCCGGTAATCAAGCGGGCACAGAGCAGCATGGGGTAGGTAGTCGCAGAGGCCGATAGGATAGCCCCAATTGCAAAAATGAGCCCGCCGGTCATGATGGCATACTTGCGAGATAGGAGATCAGCGACGTAACCACTGCACAGGGATGATATCGATGCAGAGAGCAGGATGCAAGAAACGTATATGCCCAGCGTTCCTGTTGGGAGGCGACCGATAGACTCGTCAAATTGCGCCATCTGAGTGATAGCACCAATTGAACCTGACATGGCGCATGACTGAGGACAATACTGCTATCTTCGAGAAATGTTTACCTGTGTCTAGTCCCCATAGCATACCTGCTATTGAAGTATGGACCGCAATGAGGTAAATTTTTACGGTGGAGGACACCATAGTAACTGAAGGCGTGCTTGTGGGGAGGTAAAAGAGGCTGTTTTCCTGGTGAAACCCTCTCAAGTCGCTCGTATTTCAATGCTCTGGCTGGAGGGCCTAGCATCAGCCCATCCCTGGAAAATTCTGTGAGAGCGATAAACTCCTACCATTACCAGAACCAAGGTTCGCCCTCGTAGCGGACGCGAATATTAATAGAAAGATGCATCTTTACGTTCGAGAACACATGTACTAGTCTATCCACGAGTTTAGATGAGTCAGGAGTTCCTGCAGTGAAAACCTCCTCGGACGTACAAGCGAGATGGTAGACGGCGACAAGGCAATTCAAACTGGCCTGCAGGCAAACGTAAAGAGACGTGTCTCCCTTCCCATTGACACATTTTACGCTAGACAATATCTATCCCGTATTGCGTGTTATGGCAGGTGCTGGTCAATAAATTGTGGTTATCGTGCAAGTAGGTGTTAGAGTTTCGAAATTCGCAGCACTCTGTAGATATACTTCATAGACGTTGCAAACTTACCGTCGTTCTGGCCTCAACGTAACCCCTCCTCCGAGTTCAACAGGTGATTAGAGGGCTAAAGCACTCGCAAAGGACCATATTGACAACAGGGTGCTCCCGCTTGGAATTATTCGCAGCCTCAAAATGGTCTTGGCGTAATGAAGAACCCAGCGGCGGCAAACTCTTGTAAACTTCTTCTACTGCCGAACAAAAAGATAAGGATATCCCTAGGAGGCGGTTGGTTTTCAGCTTCTCGTTCTGTTATGTCTGAATGTGATCTACTAGACGTCCAACGCGGTTTGGAGTTACATCTAGCAAGTTTAAGCACAAGCAGTACTTACGTCATTTTCTTATTTTTTCAACAACTAAAGGGCATGGTCATGAAGCATGCTATGACAGAGCCACTTGTTATCCGACCTTCTCGATTCAGAAGCTTTCGGGAGGATTTGCCTGGTATCTGTCTTGCGGACCATAAATCCGTTTCTGCGGAAGTTAAGAAACCTTGTGTCTCTGATGCGGCCTGCGCGAGCGTCGACCACCTCGGTCAAAACGTCTTCTTCGAGGGTCTCCGGAACGAGTTTATCTTTCACATCATGCACGTCTATCACCGAGGGCTCATATTTAAATTTTGGAACCTAATCCAGCTTCAGATGCGACTGCCGCGATAAGAACATGTTCTTCGCGGTTTCTAGTCAGTATATGCTTCCGCTTATCTCAGAGCTATCACATCCGCAACCAACGAAAGTCGGCCGCCGTAGCATGCCATACATTATATCCTATGCGCTGTGTCAGATTGATCTTCCGTAAGAAGATAGGACGGATCATTCCGGGCCTTCCTTTCCATTCGTAACGATGCTTTCCCCTCGGGAAAGCTAAGGACCCACTTTGCGCCTGCTACCCAAATGTTTAAGCCATTCCAGGCCTAACACAGCTAGGCCATATTATCAGGATATACTTACAAGTGGACGCAGAATCCTGCCTCGATGAACAGGCAAACTTTACGCTACATCCGGAGCTCTATACCGAAGTTGAAATGAAAATGCACTTGTTCTTGACTATCAAAGCAGGACCGGAAGTATGGTAGGCAGATAATACGCAATCGGAGGTGCGCTATTTGTTTTGAATTGCGTTACGGCTGAAGTCAATAATCTTTGGAATCTGTGCCATGTACGCCCAGATAGCTATCACACGGCACCCCTAACGGCGCCATACTACAACAGATCGAATCAGGGGTTCATGTCGACGGGGGTGTAGCGTATGCCTTTCCTGTGCTTTGGTAAGTCTATGCAAGTCTACATATAACCATGACTTCAAGTGCTAGTACGACGCTCATGTATAAAGTAGACAGCTAAGGATACAGAGCCAGAAAAGTGGATGCTTGGCGCATGCACAACTTCATAGTGTTAGGGCGTGGCACAGTTATGAGGTGCGTAAAGAAGTAGTGTGTGCAGTCGGACAGGGTGTGTCTGCGTGTATGTGCATTTTCACTGCAATTGTCCCCAAGACTAGGGACTAGATCAACGAAAACATTGGGAAGATATCGGTGGCATTTGAGTCGAGGCACTCTCCGAGACAAGGTTTACTGTAAGGTGAACAACCGGTATCGGTAAGGTTCGTGATACTTTGTAAAAGAACAATCAATTTCAAATTCCCTGCTTCTTCGTTCATTCAAGTCCATTGTGCGACTCGTCATTCTCACGGCAGCCCGCCCAGAAGTTAGATAACATGTCTAGGTGATAATCAACGTATACCTTGGAAATCAAGAATCGATCACCTCTTCGGCGGAGTCGAAAAATATAGGATCTTCCGGTGGTTCTAATCCTTTAAGACTTAACAGTCGGGGCGCTGAGAGGATATCGAGCGTTCCACCCTGCCACTACGCGAGTTCAAAGTCATCGTACAGTAAACAGAATACCTACCTTGGGTAATCATCGATTCAATTTCATCCACTAAAGGTAAACATAGTAAGGAACCCAGCGTCTTGAAGGTGGTAGATTGTTCGGAATATTTTGTCCTCGGCCTGTACAGGAATTCTCCCCACCGGCCCATTGCAAACCTGCAAAGGTAACATTTTCATACCAACAGTCAGAGGACCTTCGATATCTTCGACTTTGACTACATTGTGCCCGCCACGTACAGTAGAAAAGGCCATAGTACACATGGTACTGTAGATACTCGCGTTCGGACTCACCATAGAAAACCCTCGAGATCGGCATGGTTGTGAGAGTGTGATCTGTTTCAGTGGTCGGAGCCAACCGGAGCTTCAAAAAGTGAGATGTCTGATGACGAAAAAAAAAGTGCACCATTGGATAACTGAATTGGAATCTCTTCGCTTGCCTCTTCCCACAAGTCGGCTCCGGCAGCCACTGTTGCTTTCGATAGTTTATCAATTTTTGAAGGCGTGCATGTAGTGTCTCCTGTTCTGTTCGTTCGTTTGTAAGGGCAATTTTCAACAGTTTTTGTGTGAAGCCTGGACTTTAGCAACGTTCACCGACCTGTCACAACTGGGTCACGGCCGTGTTACAACTTACGTAGTTCTCCAACCCTAGCGTCATATATTAGCAGAAGTATGACGGCGAGTCGGGTGGTTTGAAAGTTTTCGCAGTATCGAGGCTGATAGTAAGTCCTCTGCCAATTATTGTGGTCACTCTTTTGGAAGGAGACAAACACGACCATTGGATAGGCTATCGTACTGCCAACAGTCTGGGTGAATGCCAAATTTGCTTCACAGATCGTGAAAGTCTGAAGCGCTGACGCTGGCTCTGTCATCCTCCTGGTACACCTCCGGGCGCCAGGCGAGCCCTGGCGTAAATCTGTATTCAAGTTGGGCTGCAAATTGATGGTCAAGTGAAATAATGCAGCACTGACTTGGGAAATTACGACGGTTGACACGACAGAAAGCAGTGAAGTCATCTCAATCTGGCTGTGTCCATTACTGGTGTGCTTCTCAGTAACCCGAGGCCTCGCCCTGGATCGGCTCTTGGCAGTCGGAGACATTTTTCCTCCGACTCACCTTCCAAAGTCGGCTAACGCTCAGGGCTTAGCCGTCAGCTCCCATTTCTGCCCTTCCCCCCTGACGACGACGTGCGTTTCGTACTCCATTCTATTGTCAGACCACTGATTAGACGCAAACTCTATGATAGAATACTAAAATGCTGTGGGAACGTCTTTAAATCTATTGCTGCGTGTTGTCGCATGAAGTACTGAGCCGTTCTTCGAGTTGGCATTTAATTACATATTGCCATTGATGCGGATGCGATCGGTCCATGTTATCGTCCGGTGTTTCCAACGCCACATGCCGTGTGTAACCTCATCACCACCGATTTGTCTCGACTCACGGTTTCTTGGATAGCGGGTCGTCACAGTTGCCCAGTGTGTGCAGCTGCAGCCCACCTGAATAAAGGTAGTCTTGAGTGGATTGTTCGACGTATCCGTATCGAAAGGCAGGCTAGGTCAGTCTTTTGAATGTGGCCACTGAACAATTTGACAGCAGTTTTCACCCCGTTCGTTGTATTCATTAACTGCCCTAATTTTCCAATGTGAGTGGCTCGAACATTGACATTGAACTGTTGCTTAGCGGGCCAATTGAAACGCCTCGTTTCTATCTCTTCAAAGATCTGCTAGACACACAGTCACACCTTTCCCAGTGTAAATCCGTTTTGGCATTAATCTGCCATCTGCGATCTATTAACACACTTCCCTCGTCATGTTGCTTAGCAGTTTATTGATTCCGACCCATTCACTAAATGAATCAATTCCCCGCGTACGTTCATAGGTTCCAGGGAGCGTTCCCTGCAGAGGGTCATTACGAAGATGCAACGCATCGCGTATGGTCACACGCTCATGACCAAAGAACCCAAGCTTACCAGGCACACCAACAGCAGTATAACATCCAAGACCAGCTCACTCGAACTTTTCCCAATCACCCCTTTCCTGCTCACTCCTGGGCCTTAGTGGGAGTGTCGGGTGCAAAGATGGCAGACACCGCAGTACTTGGCCAGCCAGTGACATTTCCGTTCAGCAAAAAGACGGCAAAAAATAGGGTAATGAAAAGTGCCATGTCCGAACGTCTGGCCACCTTTTCGTCTGACGACCCAAGGAAACGAGGTCAACCTACGGAAGAACTAATCAGGCTTTACGAGACTTGGGCGACAGGTGAGATAGGTGCGGCATTTCTGTTTCTCATGTCTTTTGCGTAGTATGGGAGGGGAATGTTGACACGAAACATCGCACAGGTATCATCGTTACTGGCAATATTCAGATAAAGAAGGATCATCTGGAAGCTACAGGTACAGAGATGCGCCACACATCTATATATTTCTTTGATGATCACCCATACGCATCTGACTTTTTATAGGGAATGCAATCATTGACAGAGAGTTATCTGATTACCTTGAGGACTATCGCGCACTTGCTCGTGCAGCTAAGGCATGCGGGAGTCTTGTCCTCGGACAACTCAATCACCCTGGCCGACAGGTTCCCATCACAATCCAATCATCCCCGGAGTCTGCCTCGGACATTGAGCATCCATCTGTGGCGGGTGTATTATTTGCCCGGCCAACACCGCTGACGAGGGAAGAGATTGGGGATGTAGTGCAACGTTTTGCGTATGCTGCATCCGTCCTTTTCAAGGCAGGATTCGACGGTGTGCAGGTGAACAACCGTTATATAAAGTCCCAGGAATTGGTGATTGCTCACTTGATGCCTGTGTCACGCAGCTTCATGCAGCCCACGGCTACCTTCTCCACCAATTCCTCTCCAACCGAACTAACATTCGCACAGATGACTACGGCGGTCCATTGCTTAACCGTGCCCGCCTCCTGCTAGAAACAATCGCTGAAATCAAGCACACCGTTGATGATCCGTCATTTATGATTTCGGTCAAGCTCAACTGTCAAGATTTTATATATCCCAACGATGGCGTTTCCGAGCAGGAGTCCATTACGTTGACAAAGATGCTTGAATATGCTGGCGTTGATCTCGTGGAGATTAGCGGGGGAACGTATGAACTACAGCTCGCTGGAAAATCTGGTAATGTTGGTCTCGCCTTATTTCCCATGTGGGTTTTTCCTTTTGCCTAACTCGTCGGATGCGATCCGTTTTCTATGTCGTACTGGTCACTACAGAATTTCTCGCGAGAAGCGTACTTCATTGACTTCGCAGACCGCCTACGTCCGCACCTCTCTTGGACTAAGGTCTGCGTGACGGGGGGGTTCCGCAGTGCTTCTGCCATGGTCGATGCAGTCCAGCGTAACTCTACAGATGGTATGTGCGAGACTCTACATTCGACATCGAGGACGCAAGTGTGTTAACTTGTAATCTTTTTTTCCCCCCAGTCATCGGCATAGCACGCCCGCTTACGGCGGAACCCTTTCTTATAACGGAAATACTGCGAGGGGACAAACTGCGGGCCAAAGAAAATAAGTTCCCTAGCAGTCAAACATATCATGTACGTTATCTTTTCGTCTCCATTGCTTCCTTCGTTCTGTTTTTATTTCCCGAGGTCAAGCATACCCATTCTGACTTCGTTCAATTGCTGTATCACCCAATTTACTAGATCGCCGCAGCATCGTCACAGATAGCTGAGATAGGCAATGGATACGACATCACCGACTTCAGTAACCCATTTAACGTATCGCGGTTCATCGCAAAACTGCAGCAGGAATTGCCTACTGCGATGTCGGAGACAGCATTTACTGGAGAAGAAACTCATTGTCTCTAATATTAGTCTGTTTGTGTGCACTGATTCTCCGACGTGCGCTTGTACGAGTAATAGGTCACGAGTACCCTTAATATTTTAATCGATTTGCCTGTAGTACACCAAAGTTGTATGCGTTTATCGTGCTACGCTCGGCACATCATTATTTCCGTACAGATGATCCCTATCCAAGACGGCCATTAAAGGCTATTAGGATCAGGGCCTGGGCACAGTGCCACCATACTGAGCTGCACACTATTTGTGTGCGCGACGTAAAACGCATTTACAAACCTCGCGGCATCCTGGCATGGATCTGAGACGGAAGCGTCAAAAAAGAAGAAATTGATAAACCAACCTTCAGCAAATCATCACACTTCCCCCTATCGATTGGACCTTCCCTTCTCCCATCCAACTCTATAAGCCTCCATTCCACGTTCTCTGCTGTTTCCCCGGGTTCAACTACAAACTCAGCGTCACCTGCCACCTTCCGCTCATGTGCACGAGCACTTGGGGCCGGGGCGCGCACAAACGCAGTGAAGTGTAAGTTCGTCTCCATATCGGCCGTAGATGCATCAGTTTGCCCAGCCGTCGCTGCGGACGAATGAATTGACGCAAAAAGTGGCGTCGTAGCGAGGAGGGCGGAACGTTCAAGCGGCGTTTTATCTGCAAAAATAGAGTCACGGACAAGATCAACACGCGGTATACATCAGTAGGGCATAACGTATTCGAAGTCGGTCGGAGATAGGGAACACATGTCAAGATCACACCGGTACGCAGTAAGGGACGAGCTGAAGAACGAGAAGCGGTGGGTGGTGAGGTAGTCGCACCTTTACACTCATCTATAAACTTGGCAAGGGGCGACTCAGGGATTAAGGTCACATCCGACTAAGCAAAATAGGAGAGGATGAGGAGTGGCTCCGACATCGTACGACGAAGAGAATAACACGGACATTGGAAAGAGCATGAATCAGCGCCATGGTCCCGCAAGCGTTCGGTATCTGAGTTGCAGTATCATCAAAATGGTACACCAGAGTCAGCATCACTGAGCAACCCTCGCAAACGAGCCTGCTGGGGTCGCCGTTCCCGTAACGAATGGGCGGCGGTAACCAACACAGAGGCAGACCTCAAACGAGGTCAGTAGGACTAGACGTACCGTCTGCTTCATCCAAAACACGGTTGGATCGACGGTTCTCCCGATCTCGCTAGCCTCCTCCTTAATCTTGTTGTCGATGGTTCTCGTACAAGGGAAACAGAGGCAAACGGCTTTTGCGCCAGGAGTTACCATCGCGAGAAGCTATTCCACATCCGACAATCAGAGTTAAGAGTTTGGTATTCGAGTTTGACGGAAGCAGTAGCATCACAGAGAGGATGGTAGCGGTAGGCGGTGCAGTTTGCGGAGGAGTTAGTCACTGATTCATGGATCGCGAGCATTATGCACGAGTATGGGAAAATTGCTGCTGGTGCTGCCCGCGCCCTCTTCTCCTTGACCTAGACAGCTTCCAAGGAGTCGAGAGGCGAAGACATACGACCCACGAGCCCGGAAGGGACATACAGCCCCACTCGGATGATGTATGGAAAGTTGACTCACCACATCGTCGAGGCCATACACATCCTCAAAGTGTGCTTGAGACTTGTTGAGTCCGGCCGCGTACGCCCACTACCAAGTGCCGGTCCAGCATCATCCAAACCAGTGTGGCAGCGGATGGCGGTGAAAAATCGACAATCACGGCGATGATACGAAAGAAAGCACCGATCCGTATCCCATGCAATGCCATTAGAACGATCATTAGTTAACCTTCAGGACGATCTGCTTACATTGTTGAAAACCTGAGATGATCATAAACGAGTATACAGGTCGTTCAACGGTTAGTGAGAGGATCGGTTTAGGCAGTTGTATCGCACAATCGACGTGAACTACTGCTGACCTCTGGGTTACTCTCCAACGGGATCCACCTGTCGGCTTCCTTTGACATAATCGTGAATTATTAGGCGAGTGCTGGTACTTAGTTTTGGGATTGTGGTCGTCGTTCCACTTACGAACTGAGGTAACCTTGGGGCACGGCCGGCGGGTGGCTGGTGACGTCTTCATTTACTGATACATATATGGAAATCGGTATGCCCATCAAGTGCATCATCCCTTTGAAACCTCCTTCGCATACCGATAAATCGACGAAAATCTGAGATTCAGAAGTCACCCGGCTGCGGAACTGCGCACGCTTGTATCATGAAAAACCACGCCGGTCTGCGGTAACCGTATCTATCGGCTGCGTGTGCAGTGGAGGCTGAGGCAGGTAGTGCTCCGAAAAATCACATGCGGCGTCCCCCCACCGGACGGACATTACTTGGGTCCGGCCAAGTTTTCTCGCTGGATGCAATAGCTTGTCATGGGGCATTGCCAAATACTAGGCCTTGTGGGAGTAAAGTTAGTCAGCTCGATCAATTCGTGCACTTCTCCTCTCATCTCATCGATCGCGCTCATCTGGCTTCCCCAGGCCCCTGTGGCCCAGGCTGTTTTTGACTCATCATGAAAACCTGTGTATTTGCAAGTAGATCAGAGTAGCCAATACTACATGACGCCGTTTTCCCTCCATCAGTTTCCGATCTGCCCATTATGTCAAGACGCCCATACCCACATAAATTTTTCCTTTATCTAGGGCGTGAGGAGGCGAGGACATGCTCCCGCGCGTAGTATACACGGGCGCAACATGACTCCGAGCGTGGGTGATCGAACAGCGAATTCTTCCACAGTTCTACCGCGATCGATATGTTGATGGAGTCCGAATTAAAGTGGTATCACATATCTTATCTCTCTACTAGGAAGAAGAACGAGGCACAATAACCTACCAGGGAAGTACACAGATAGAATTACAGGGAATTGCGGGCCTTGAACGTGATGGAGAGATAAAGCGGAAGGGATAAGAATTGTACCCGATGTGGCCGGGGAAGCTTGCATGCGAGAAAGTTTCTGGAAAACGGCACTAGTAAAATCACCACGAGGCACCCCCCAAGTGTGGTACAGGAGACATGCCGAACCGAGCTGAGTGAGCGACAGGTGATATGTGGATTCAAATGGATAGGAGCGCGACGCCGGAACCACTTGCCTGGAGTGAGAACAAAAATAAAGCAGCAATATCAGCAGTGGATGAACTAAGAAACCTAATACTGCCCATCTGCCTGCTGGCATGGGTCAACCGGTCACCCGTGGCACCGTAGGAATGGCCAAACCTGAATTGGAAACGGTGGTTGCACGGGACTCATCGGGACTAAGAACGCGGCCAGGGGTTGGCCAGGGGTGCAAATGCAAATAAATATATGTAAAACAAAATAAAAAAGATTTGTCAAAGAACTTTACCCCGTTGTGGACGTATGCGACATTCTCTTTCCGATAATTAATCGCGTTCTTCCAGCGCGCGTGTAATAGATACATGCTCCATGGGTACATATATATACCCCCCCAACCCAATGCAACGCTCCCTCAGGCTGACACGCCAGGAAAAGTCCTCAGTGCTACAGATCACCCCTCATTAACATTGTTATGGCCTACGAGAAGAACGCCAACTTTCGTCTGAGGATAGCAAGAGACATTCTCCGTATCCTCATTGCACCCTCGCTCGCACTCTCCCTCGTTGCACATATTGCACGAATTCGCATGGGCTGGTGGTCACCACTAGCATATGTCTCGTCCATCGTCTTCGCAGCCATCGCCAGGGTACAGTATACGGACATGGCCCAACAGAGGGAGGCCAAGCAGCTAGGAGCCAGACTTATCCCTCGGGTCGTCGGAAAGTGGCCCGGGAACATAGATGTCATGCTCAAGCTCCAGAAGAGCCTGTCGTCTGGCTATATTTATCAGGGATACCTGGATCTCTTTGAAGAGTATCAATGCACCACTCTAAATACACGTTTCCTCTGGATGGATAACGTAAGTTGCCATTCCTCTCACGAAGCGCACCGGTCGTCATGGCTGCTCAACGGGGTCATTAGATCATCTCAATGGACCAGGAACATTGCAAGTATGTCCTTGCTACTGGATTTAACAACTTCTGGAGAGGAACTGCCCAGAGGGAGCGTCTGTAGGTTCAGGTCATCTCCATCATTTGTGCAGATCTGATTTCTTCATGTTCTTTCAGTGAAACTTTCCTTGGAGACGGCATTTTCAACCGTGACGACGAGGTAGGGAAAGGTTATGATATTTTCCTTCCTGTCTCACATGTTTACGAGCGCAGGTCTGGAAAGCGGTAGGCCAGGTGCCTTGCCAAGGTTCTATCCCGGTCTAACCTAAATTGACACTTAGCACCGGACACTTGCACGTCCATTTTTCGCCCGCGATCGTGTGTCCGACTTCGAACTATTCGAACGATATACAACTCGCACTTTCACAATTCTCTCGGAAAAAGCTGCTTTGAACGAACCTATAGACGTTCAGGATCTCTACGCCCGTTTCACGATTGATGCTGCTTCAGAGTTCCTCTTCGGAAAAAATCTCGACACACTTTCGGGCTCTCTTCCTCGACCTAGCTCTTCCTCACCATTCGAGCGTGGATCTGTGACTGATGACGCATGGGGGACGTTTACCAGGGCCTTCGAGACGCTGCAGCGGATCAACACTCTCCGTGCTCGAACAGGTCTCATCTGGCCTTTATTCGAGTTGTTCGACGACAAGACGGCGCCATATGTCGACACCGTCAGACAGTGGATTGATCCGCTTGTGAAGCGTACGCTGGAGGAAAAGGCGGCTGCAAAACGTGCCGGCGTCGAAAGGAATGTCGAGGAGAAGACGTTCTTACAGCATCTCGCTGATAGCACAGAAGGTTGGCTGTTTCTCCGCTATAACCTGTAGCCCGAGATGACGTCGTGCGTAGATGTTGGGAAAATCCGCGACCAACTTCTCAACATACTACTTGCAGCGAGAGACACGGTACGTCGTACGCGATGTGGTCGATCTGGGAGGCTGACTTGCAAGCTCAGACAGCGTGCCTGTTGACGTATGTAACTTATTTCCTCGCCCTTCACCCAGATGTGGCGAAGAAACTTCGACAAGAGGTTGCACATATTTGTGGTGATCAACCCCCAACTTACGAAAAGATTAAAAAATTGAAATACAGTGAGCACCGCACCAACGAGCCCTGTGGATGCCTTCTCAGCTCCCGTTTCCACACACAGTGAAAGCTGTTATTGACGAAACGCTGCGCCTTTTCCCTCCCGTCCCGCTCAACCAACGACAAAGTCGGCCTGTTCCGTGCACGCTCCCCGCACCAGATCCAACGTTCCCTGTTGATTCCCAGAGACCTTTGTATATGCCTAAGAGCACGACGTTCTTCTATTCCACGCTGTTGGTCCAGAGAAACAAAGCACTCTGGGGCCCAGATGCGGACGAATTTGATCCGGAGCGGTGGATTGACCCAAGGAGACTTTCGAGGTATACATCCAATCCAACGATGTTTACGCCCTTCAGTGCGGGGCCCCGAATTGTGAGTACTTCTGTACCTTTTATTTGGAAGCTTTCTCCGGCGGTGGTGTCGTATTCGTGGTGCCTTTGCCTATGTGACACGGCATAATTCTATGGGTCCAGTTTTCCCTCCTTTCTTATTTGCACTGGTTCCGTAGTGAGATAGATTGCTGATCGAAACTGCTTCCATGCTTTCACCTCTGTCTCGCCTCGATATATGCGGAATCGCGCCCACTTCCCAATGGAACACTCCTCAATACCGATACAATGGATTTTGATCACGCGGCGTACTATCGTGATGAAATCAACTCTTGCATTGCCACGTGGTATTGTGCAACATCTGACTGATGCGCGTGGCTGACATGTGTGCTGTCGCATACACCTTTGTTCGATTTTGACGTACTTGGCACATAAAGTGCATAGGCCAAAACTATGCGTACAATGAAGCCTCCTACTTCCTCGTCAGACTCATGCAACGCTTTTCTTCATTCACACTAGCACCTGACGCCCAACCGCCCTCGTCACTTCCCCCAGCGGAATGGAAAGCCGGTCGCGGGCGGATGGCTATTGAGAGAATACGACCAGAGGCAGCGATGACATTATTTGTCAAGGTATGTTTTATCTTTGGGACAGGGCATTGGAGCTACGCCCGTGGATGTAACGGTGATTCTGATGTTTTATGTCATTAGGGTGGCTTGTGGGTGCGCCTTGGAAGAGTTGCTTCTTCGGAAGAAGCATAACTGAAGTATTGCATATTTCAACGGAGTGCTGGCCACCCGTGGACGATTGGATACGTTTGATCTAGGACCTTCATCGACGCCCAAAACCATTGTTTTTTGGTCTGGCCGTCTCGCATGGGAAGTTTTGGAGTAGGCGTATGTAGGCTGGCATGAGGAGTGCGCATGTATCTCTGCCGAGAAGCATTGCATTGCTTGTAGCATTACACACTACACGACGATCATTTTCTGTAATTATCAGAACTGAGTACGTGACTCGGACTTGCTATAATAATGGACAACAGATTGCAATTTTCATGGACGGCATGCCAGCCGGACAATTCAATACGCGAACTACGTCGGACTTTGCGTGCGGGTGAACGGCTGCTGTCGAATCGGAGCACGATTGACACCACACGGACCTCCTGTCACATTTCATGAAATGTTTCTTGAATAGCATACCATTCTACCTCCAATTCGTGAATCTGAACATTTGAAAACATTTTCGCGGACCTAATGTCGCCCAAAATCACATATCTGCCCTGACGTCCGACGGCGTTTGATGCTTTGCAGCTTTCACAACCCCGTTTTCCTCAAAACTAAGTATTCTATATACACAATTATGCCCCACTCTTGAAGTTTGCGGCATTAGAATAATGATAATTTGGTATTGCAGCGTGTAAAGCCCATTGTACACTGGTGTCCGTCGTAGTATCTGATGTCTCACGGTAGTGAGTCCTAAAAAAGGTCGGGGGGTCAGGGGCTATGTTTGATCTTTTTAGGAAGTGTTTTCACATGGACGCCCAGCCCGAACTTTGTTTTTTCGTCGGACCCCACTGCCTCAACGACGTCCAGGCTACCTCGACACACCAAAAAAAAACATCGGGAAGCCTCTGTTCCCACCTTTAAAGCATTAAAGAATGTAAGTTGGATTGGTCTCATCACTACCATTTATCGCCTACGGATCTTCCCCAGTATGGCACCGTTCACCAAACCAGAGGCTGCGCTGAAGCAGGCAGAGGGACTGGTATCAGTGGGACAGGCGCATGCCGCCCTCCAGTCTCTAACAGAAATGTTCACCTCCAAGAAGTTTCGCTCAGCCCCTTTGGCCGTCCTCGAACCGATCCTACTGCGTTTTGTCGAGCTCTGTGTCGACTTGCGCAAGGGCCGTACAGCAAAGGAAGGACTCATGCAATACAAGAACATAGCACAAAATTCAAACGTAGGATCAATCGAAGTCGTCATTCAGAAGTTCCTGCAACTTGCCGATGCGAAAGTTCAAGAAGCACAGGAAAAGGCCGATAAAGCCGTCGCCGTAGATGTCGACGATCTCGAGGCTAGCGAAACACCAGAGAGCATTCTTCTGGGAGCAGTGAGCGGAGACCAGAGCAAGGACCGGACAGATAGGGCACTTGTTACCCCCTGGCTCAAATTTCTATGGGAGAGTTATCGCACGTCGCTGGAAACCCTTAAGAACAACGCACGACTAGAGACTATATACCAGGTCCGTTCCTTCCACCCAAATCGGTAAAAGGGCTGACGCGTTCCGCGGTATTTGTCTTTTCAGCAAGTTGCTCAGCAGGCTTTCCGTTTCTGCTTGAAGTATCAACGAAAGGTCGAATTTCGCAGGTTGTGCGAGACCTTGCGACTTCACCTTGCCAATGTAGCGAAATACGCACATCAAACCCACGCGATCAACCTATCTGACCCCGAGACATTGCAACATCATCTTGATACACGGTTCGCGCAGCTCAACACCTCAGTAGAGCTCGAGCTATGGCAGGAAGCGTTCCGCTCCGTCGAGGATATACATAATCTTCTTACAATGGCCAAAAAACCACCACGCCCAGCTATGATGGCGAATTACTACCAGCATCTTACAAAGATATTTCTTATGAGCGGTAATTCACTCTACCACGCGGCTGCCTGGGGTAGGTACTATGCAATCGTCACCAGCATAGGCGGTAAGTCGAACGAAGAGATGAGCCGTCTGGCCGGTCAGGTACTCGTCAGTGCCCTGGCGGTGCCCGTCGGCCAACAGTCCGACGAGGGCGGAAAGGGCAAGACTACAAGACTTGCTGCTCTTCTCGGTCTAACGAAGGCACCAACTCGGGCTGGTCTGCTTAAAGACGCTGTACGTTTTCTCTCAACCTCACAATTCCTGGTGCTCAGCTACTGCTAGCTTTCCCGTGATGTCTTGCGATTATCTCCAGGACCTATCAAAACCTTGTACAATCTCCTTGAAGTTTCCTTCGATCCACTCACGTTATGTGCTTCTACTGCACCGATGCTCGCCACACTTTGTGCTGGTGATACTCCATATGCTGGCTACCGTCCTCTTCTTACCCGTGCACTTCTTTCACGGCTCCTCGCGCAACTATCGCAAATCTACTCCACCCTCAAACTCAGTGCCCTCGTTGATCTCGTCAAGCCCTTGGATGGCTTTGGCGCTGAGCAAATGGAGGCGTACCTCATGGGTTGCGCACGTCAGGGTGAACTCCGTGTACGTGTGGACCACGCAAGCGAGACCATTACCTTTGTCGACGAGGCGTTTACACACGTAGATGACTCCTCTCCGGTAGCGACGTCCGCGCAAGAAGCGGCGGTTCAGCCCTCGTCCGGTGATGTAGTGCGTACGCGTCTCAGCACCCTCGCCTATGCACTCCACGATGCGTTACGGGTGATCGGATCACCTCCAGAGACCGACCCCATAGCTGTGCAGAATGCGAAGTTTGGGGAACTGGTTGCTGCTGCAAATGCAGAGCGCCATGCACTGGCATTGCGTCGGGCGATCGTAGCTCGTCGACGCGAATTGTTATCCGAGTTGTCTGTACGCAAGGAGAAAGAGGAGGCAAGCAGACGTGCCGAAATGACGCGCGTTAAAAAAGAGATGGATGAGCGGAAAGAGAAGGAAGAGGCCCGAAAGAGGGAGCTCGAGCGGGCACGGAAAGAAATTGAAACGATTCGTTCGGAAGAGGCGAAGAAACTGGCACAAGACTTGATCAAACGTAGTGGGCTGAAGGTGTCCGTCGATGTGAGTAGTGATTTAATTTATCGTTTATACTCATCTATATTTGAACGTATCTACCGAAGGACATGGAAGACCTCAGCAAGGACCGGCTTATGCGCCTGCAGGTCGAGCAGATAGAGAAGGAGAAACGGGATATGAACGAGCGTCTCCGTGTCGTTGCGAAGCGCGTCGATCATATCGAGCGTGCTTACCGGAAGGATGAGAGACCACTTCTCGCTCAAGACTATGCTGAGCAACAGGCCGTAGACCTCGCTACCTTCGAGGCACTTCAGAAAGCGCGTATCGAAAACAGCTTGCTAGCACACAAAGAAGCTCTAGCAACCAAGAAGCGCCTGTCACGAATGCTATCCGACTTTAGTTCGTACAAGTCTACCATAATGGCGAAGCGCCAAGAACAGTACCAGAAGAAGCTGGCAGTGGCCCGAGAGAAACTTCAGGAGGAGAAGGAGAAGAGAATCAATGCTCTTATCACCGAGAAAGAGGAGGAGAGACGTGCTCAGCAGGAGGAAGAGGCAGCGGCGAGGGCCGCGGAAAAAGAGCGCCTGCGGGAAGAGGCCGGTACGTATAGCGTCTACTTTTTTTTTAACCCAATCTTATCTTCGCACAGAACTACGAGCGAAAGAAGAGGCAGAAGCAGCCAAGAAGCGTGAAGAGGAGGAGAAGTTGCTTGCCGCTCGTATGGAACGCGAGCGTGAGCGCGAAGCCGCGCGCGCGGAAGCCGAAAGGAAGGCCCAACGCGAACGGGAAGCAGAAGAGCGCAGAGCGCAGCGTCGTGTGGCCGAGAAGCAGCAGCCACCAGCTACCGAGAACGCTTGGAGGCGTTCAGCTGCGCCGCCAAACCCTCCTATATCTTCTCGTGCCACTCCTCCACGTGCAGAGAGTCCAGCTCCGAGTGGTGCAGCTCCGCCAGCTCAAAAATACAAACCTGGAATGTTCAGCGCTCAACGATTGGGACGACCAGAAACTTCCGCACCCGCCTCCAGTCCGGCGACTGCTACAGCTCCTAAATACAGAGATACGGCTGCTGCCCCTGCTAGTGGCTGGCGGCAGCGAGAGGCAGAGAAACTGTCTTTGAAACAAGCAGCCTCACCAGCCACCAACAGTGCGCCGTTACCTGGGTCTAAGGATGAAGATGGCTTTGAACCGGTTCCAAGGTCTGGCGATCGAAACGGCTGCAGGGTCAGTCGTGATTCACCATACTGTCATGTCTGCTGGTTATTAGTCTGTACTGCTATGCATGTTCCATCTCCAATACCGTACAATTTGCATGTTGTGTCAGTACAAGTGCTATTCTATGCTTGTCCGTGAGTAGGTCATGTGCAATGGAAACCATCTAGCAGGAACGCTTGGTCTAGGCATCGCCTTCCTCCCGAGCCGCTTGTAACATCATTTCTGGTGCGATAAGAATCGGCTCTTAGTGTTTTCATGAGTTGTTCGTAGGTCGACACTCACCACCCCATATTGATCGCTGCATAGATGAGATCATGTCACCCTCGTCTTCGGGTTCAGGGGAGCGGGAACGCTCTCTCCTATCCGTCAAGTCACGTAAGGCTAACGGTATGCAAGAATAAAGAGGGTACGAACCAGTAACTCTGACTCATATCAGCGGACAACATGCTGACGTCACTTACCCTCCGTGCACGTTGGAGGCTGCTTCTGAAGGAGCGATCGGCAGTCGGGAGCTCTGACGAAGAAACGAGAATACGAGGCGATGGCGTTGGACTGCTGGCCTCATAATCCGACTGCCCTGTTTCATACTCACTTCGGGGCGAAGTGATATCCCTAGAAATTATAGGCGGAGGAGTAGCGGGTGAAGAATTGACGAAGATAGCAGGTATGTCTATGTCCAATGCTCATCGTTAGCATCTAGGAAACGACACGGAACAGAATGCTGACCTCGGTTCATGACTTGTTCTTTCTCCAGGAGATACTTGCGGCGTTGCGAAATCATTCTGAGCAGCGAACGCACTCTGTCTAGGTTGACGAGATCTGTAACAAGCTTGTTGGTCTCCTGCCGCACTACCAGATCCCGCAGTCTACGCCACTATTAGTGTTTGCTAATGTGCTGTGCAAGCATGACTTACACGAGTGCTTCACGATCATCGATAAGTTTATGGTGTGCCAGGAGTAGTAACATGTCCGTGAAAGATAAACCACCGGTGCGGAGAGACACTATGTGGGCTTCGTGGTAGAGACGGCCGTAAGTGTTCCGTCGTTTTCTGACGCTGCTATGATCGATTTTATTCAGGATGTTGTTTAACTTCTTGAGATTGACACCTCCAGTCACGGTTGCCCTCTTCGAGTTGTCTCGGCAACCAGCCAAGATGGCGCCCACCGACTGTTCCCGAGGGTAAATACGAGTTTCAAAGACGCCATCGAGCCTCTGCGAAGTCCAGTGAAGACCTGGGAATTATCCATTAGCGCAAACACAACGTACCGCCAAGAAGGGTCCGATATTTTGGCGTTCGAGCTGTCCAGTTTTGGCATTGGAAAACTCGGCCCATACTTTCTTGAATGACCGCATCTCCCTGCGAGTTATAGATTTCGCCCCGCCCGTGGACTGAAACACGTAAGAAAAGTTTTCAACGACTACACCTGTAAACATGTTCAAAATGATGTACTATACTCGGTCAGCGAAGTGAGTAGCAACCAGTGATGTCTCATACCATGCTAAGGAGGTTCCATGCGATGAAGAGCGAAAATGCCCATGCAGTACTTCCGCAATCCGTCTCAGCAATATCCCCGGTCGTATATGTACACCGCGGGTATACTGTAGCACTACGCGTCACATTATTAGCACGCTTTGAAAGCGAGTGAGGTAGGCACCGTACTAGTCATGCATGTATTGGTTCCAACCCTCGCTAACAAACCAATGTCAAAGGCACTCAGTACGAGAAGTAGCTGAGACACAAACCCAGTACTCATAAAGACAGCATGAGCAGGGCAGAGCCCATTGACTGGTAATTCTGAGTGTTCGACTCCCCGGAGAACCACTTCGTCATACCGAACACTTCCAGGTACATTATGGCGAAGAAAAGGAATACAACAAGCCATAGTCCAAGAAGGTTCAGAATGACCGGTAAACTAGCCCTTGGAGGGGGTGAACATCGGAACGGGTTTGTCAAGAGAATGTCACGTGCCTTCCTGTCTTGAACAGTTGATTCAGTGAATCCACACGTTGCACGAGCTTGAACGAGATGCAAACAAGGAACAGTTTCTGAAGTTGCTGGATTGTGGGGTTGGCTGAGCCAAATTGCACGATTATGGTGGCAGTGAAGCTGCCGGAAGCCACTATCACGTCAAAAATGTTCCACCCATTATCGCGGAAGGATTCCCATCCGAGACCATAAAACCTGACGATAATGTCGAGCATGTATATCGAAGTCGAGAACAGCGAGAAGTCCTCTGGAAATACATAGTCAGCAGTGCCTGCCAGCGTACAAGAAATGTCAAGTCACTAACGGCGGAAATCATCCGTGGGATCCTGTGATCCAAAAGTCTCTGTCCTGAGCATGTTCAATGCTACTACGGTCATGTCGTTGGTCAACATAGAAACTCACATAAGGACCATGATTTGCATGACAAACAACAATGTCATCCCCCTTGACCACCAGCCATGTTTGCGAACGGCGCTGTCATAACACCAAGCCCGAAGGCGCGAGGTAGGACGAGTGTAAGGCCTCTTCGAGGACTTCTGGCGCTTAATTAACTTCTCCAGATCGATCCATTCTCGCTGCGGTCGGGTAAGGAACGCGGATCCCGTTTTGGATGAAAAGTTGCTAATAATGATACTACACCAAGAGGTCAGCATAAAACCACGTGCACGGAATAGAGTACTCACCTGACGAAGAGGGTCAATATGACAGCACCTCCGAGCAAGTTGTAGATGAGGAAGAATAACGCATATGCTTGTGAGGCGTTTGTCTGCGGCTGTTGGCCTGCTCCGGTAATACTCATAGCAACCGACATGACGTCGATCCAACCCTCGAGTGAAACAATCTCGAAGAGGATAAGCATAGAAGCCCGGAAGTTGTCAAACGAGAACGTAGTAGATGGTGATGGATTGTTCCAAGCACGGGGAACGAGATAGCCATAAGAGTTGCCGTAGATGGTGTTCACGTATTCACCGTTACAATCACTGATCCCTTGCACGCTCGTGTCGTTGCACTCGTTCATTAATCCCGCAAAGATATTGGTCCCCCACACGCTAAATGGGATAAGGTAAAGGATGGCGAGGATAGCAGCATCCAGAATGCGGACCACTCCGGAGATAATCAAATTTTCGAAAGTGCTGCGCATCCTGGTCGATCAAAGTAATCAATCGAAGAGCACGTAGCGCCTTCAAAGCATGCACAAATCGGTTGGAAATCCCGACAAACCACCAGGTTAGCCCAATGTTGGCAGGAGGCCCGCCAAGATGACAAAGTCGATGACGTTCCACATGCTTCGGGCATAAGCATTTGGCGTGAAAAGCAAGCCATCTGCGACCACTTTGATCAGGAATTCCAGAAAAAGCGCAAATCCGAATGTAGCCTCCGCGATATTGAACCACGCCGATCGACGTAGGCCGTATTGCAGGTAATAATTTCGACGGTAGATCGGTTGGCGCAATGATCTCCGTGGACAATACCTCCGATGACAGTGAGAAAAACAAGAAGTTGAAAGATAGTATGGGCAACCATATCGGGAGCGGTACCAAATATTCGTTCTCCACCTGCCGGTTCGACAATCTTCTGACACAGTCGGCGAAGGCCGTTCCGCTGGGAGAACAACCAAAATGTCTTGTCGTACGTGGGATGGTCTTTTATGAAGTTCGGCCTTACGGGCTCGTCGTTCTTGTATTGCATCGTCCAGGGCTTCAGCAGCAAGATCATCTTGGTTCATTCCAGCTAATATTTCGCTAGAGAACAGTTGGCGGCAATGAGAAATATGAAAACGTTAGAGTGATAGAATTATACAGGTACTGTTCAGTGTCGTCCTCGACAGCATCTTTTCTCAGCTAATCTCGTTTTCGGCTGACGCAACTCAATGAGTGGGAACTCGTTGGACCTTGTTGTTCCCATAAACAGTCGTTGCAGCATCGTAATCGACTTCGATGGAACGTGGCGTGCCCTTTTCGAGATCACGCGCATCTGTTCACATTACATCAAATTAAGAACTTAATGGCCACTTTGACAGTTGCTCCGAGATCTCACCAACGAAGCCTTTCGTTCCTGTCGAGGTGGGGAATAACCTTGCACCACGCTCTCCCGCATCGGCAAAACAAGGGTCGAAGGTAAATTCTCACCTTAACAGTCACGGGATCTGCTTTGAACCACTGATACGGGTTCAACCTGCGCATCCATCGACTGTGCGTGACCTCCCGTGTGGGCGATGGTGACGCGCCCAGTAATTAGAAGCTTGTTTTTCTTTCTTGGCTTCCTCGGCAACACTGAAATTCTCGTTAATTACGGCAATGAACATCTGCATAATAATGACTATGAGACTCGGTCAGTATGAAAATTACAATTACACCCATTGGAAGTTGAAAGCCCTCACAGTTTGCAAACAACAACCAACAAGATATGAAAGTAGCCACAATGACAGCCTGCCCAAGGGGAAGTTCAACCACAGTAGCGTCATACAACACAGTCGTCCAGTTCTCCGACGATAATACTTGATAGACAGCTAAAAACGAGTTCCACAGCTGGCCAAAGTTCATCGTCGTGTTGCCACTCATGTCTCCTTGGAGAAGTTGGATGGCCACCAAAGCTGCAAGGAAGTTGACCAATATGAGAAAGAGCGTCATTAGCGAGACCATAAAGATTCCCAAAGACCGTTAACTACGACCATGCGGTAAGACCCTGTGAACAGTTGAAAGCTGTTGCCAGTCACTTACTAACAACGGCTTCATGCGGGGGAACTCCAAAATTACACGATAGAACCTCGCGATTGGAAAAATCGTCAACCAAGGGTAAACCTCCGATTGCTGTATAGCAGGTATCTGTATCACGCTTGATCCAATTGCGAGAACCAAATCTATCCAGTTGTTCCCATGTCTGAAGAAAACCCTCCACGCAGGCAACTCTGCGGCGATCCGGATGAGGATCTCGGTATCGAAAGCTATGGCGAGAAACAATTCAGACTTGTAGAGTATTTCTTGGTGTATGAGCTCATGTTGGCTGTAGTAGTTGCCTGGACAACGAGAGAAGCCAAAGCAAGGAAAATCCAACCCCACCGGGCATAGCATAAAATAACTTCAGGGCGTTCTGACCCGAGTGACGTCCAGTGGCTGGCCAACCTTCGTCTTGTTCTTCGATTAAAAAGCCTAGCCTAGAAAGCGACATCGATAAGAAAAAAAAATAGTACATGAAAATGGGAAGACGTATCACTTACGGGGCCGCGCCAAACGCACTCTTCTGGGTTTCAGCCCTGATAGCGGAAAATGTATTCGTTATAACCGCAACGAAAAGATTAAAAAGCCAGAAATTCAACACGAGAATACCAGCAACAAAGAAGAAGCACGAAGCAAAATATTCTGCCCCCATGGTTTGATACATAACAGTTGACCACTGAAGGTGCGATGCATGAGATGAGCGAATCAACACGTTGTGGAACTCACCGTGTTAGCTGAAGCAATTCACGATAACCTGAAGGACAGAATTCAAACTGTGTCAAAGCTCTCAACACCACTGTAGCGCCTTGCCCTTCCTGTGCAAGAAAGAGCTTTTCACACATATATGCACGAGAAGAATACCCAGCATACCTGGCATATTTGACCGAGTGGACAAGTATAACCCTTGACACCTGTCTCCTGGAGAGCCATCGAGTTTGACGTAAGGAGAAGGTTGCAACGTAGAGGCATTTATGTGGCTACCGCAGAATGTGGACAGCTGCGTCTGTGCCTCGCCGAGGGTTGGTAAAAGGTAACAGTTCCGCCTCAATGAACCTTTAAAAGATTGGACGCCGATGATGCTGTGTACAACTGACATGAGCACAAGATCCAATATCTATAAAGACGTCAACCCACGAGAAGAGGAGAACAGCAAATACGACGAAGTAGGCCACGCTTGCAAGCAAAGGTCGAGCAACCTTCAATGAGTGCATGATTGTCTACCAAGCACGTGTCAGACGTTGCCGAAATTCCAGGAAGAATTGCGCCGACTTACAGTGGTACCTGACGTGATCGCTAGCAAGCGTGCAATGCGTAGCACACTGAGCGCTCGAAATATGCCAATATGATACGTGCCCCTTTCTACACCGACCGATGCCAGTACAAACGCCACCCAGAAGGCAATAACCGCTATAAAATCAATTCTACCCCAACTCTGACGCAAGTAAGGAACATTTCGCGCCAATTTCTGACGGGCAAATTGGATATTTAAGCGGAATGGTAATGCCATGACTTCGCTCCCCGATGTAGGTATGTCAGAGCGAAGGGCTCTGGAAAAGAATGTACGTTCCGAGGTGCTGCGAAAACGAGACCCTGAGCGGGAGTGAGGTTGAGGTTGTGAATGTGTCGGAGGCGCTACCGGTGCGTTAGCGTTTTTCAATACGCGATACAGAGTGTTCGATTGGTGCCTGCATGAATGGCATGGGTGTTGCACTCTTGGATAACGTAAATGGCTGTGTCAGAGATTCGTAAAATCTCTTGAACGATAGACCACGGGCCAAGGAATTGGAGCGAGAAATCGGATCTCTTGAGTCCACCGTAGACAAGGAGCCCGCAGGGACACTCGTGAAACCCGACGATGACGAAAAGGACGGAACAGTGAACAGGGCCGATGTAGGGATCTCCGGATCGAACACAAACCAGACACGCAGATTCGAGCAAGAGATTCGATACTGCAATGCGTCAGTAGACCGGAGATCCGCGAGGAGAGTACTCACGTAAAAAGAATGTAAGTACAAATAGCGCATAGTCTTCCCAAGCGTGGAAATAACCTACCTGAGGAGAGGGGGAAGATTGGTCTGTAGGTAGGAGGAGAGTGCGAGATGCCTGAATGACGAGGACGACGGCTGTCATAAGAATGAGAACGAGCAAAATGGGGTCCGAGTACCTACTCGGGCGTTTAGTTGCCATTAGCGACGCATATTTGGAGAAGTAAAACGCACGGATGAGAAAGCATAAGATACAACCTAAGCCGGAATGAATTTGTTGGTCCCAAAAAGCCTAGGGTATTTCCCCTGAGGGGCAGTGTTTCGTGTGTTTCGAGAGCTTCAGACTGGTGCCTTTGACCTCCACCGTCGAACGGCTTGTCGTCAGGTGTCCAATCCTCTTCTTCTTGTTCTTCTTCATTATCGTCGGGAAGCCTTATAGACGCATCTTGTGCACGGATGTTGGCAACACGCATGGATGCCCGACGGAACGCGGACTTGATCGCGGTGCCCGTTCGCTGCAGAGGGGAAGGCGTTCCACTGAGGCGTGCTATCGTCCGTCTTCGAGTTCGCGGTGTGGTTCCACCAGAACGCTCTGAATCGACACTGTAGTCTTCCAGCCACTCAGTGCTGTCAGTGCTGATGGCTAAGGTCTTCTTCTTGTAAGATGTGTCGTGTCGTCGTCTTTAGATGCGTCGAAGTCCGAGTCCGCGGCGGAAAGGAGAGAAGTGAATGATTCGGACCTGCTTGCGACGTCAGAACGTGGGGACACGCGAGTCGCAGTTCGTGCCAAGACTTGCCTCGAGAACTACTACTAATACTATTTGTTGGGCCACCCGTAACCGCGTAAAAATGGGTCGTCGTTCACTATGAAGAGCGATTCTCTTGGAGTAGGTGTGCTCCTCCCCGAACTCGATGGCCCAGCCTCCGCTGCTGAATAGCTGAGATGCAGTGGGTCCAGCCATGTATCTGTCTTGCTCCAGCTGGCGCGTCTGCGAGCACTGCGGACGTCTGAAATCGGAGACTGGGGAACTGAGAGCCCTGTTCCGGTGAGGTCTACCGCAGAGGAGGAGGAGCTGTTTGTAGAGTGCGACAGACAGTGTGGGTCCGTGCCATCCATCCGTTCCGTGCCCCAGTCTTGTTGTTGTTGACCCCCTCGACGCAATATTCACATTAGGGACGAGCACCGACACGGATGTGAATTAGTTTCCTTTCGTGGAAGCACGATTTTGAGATCGGAGTACATATCGATCTTCGTAGATCCACTACATACTAAAGGACCTCCAGGCGCCACTAAGGCTCGTCACGTCTGACTGGCCGCTGAAAAGGCCCCATCAGACTATGTCAGTGGCCGCGAAAAAATCCCTTCGCTATCTTGGACGGTGGGCTGACTTCGTGTCTCCCTTTGATGTCCTCACGCTTCTCCCAGAGGAGACATCTCGCCCTCCTAGCCCAGTCCCTGCTGCTGAGTCTACCACTGCCCCCACTAAACCCACATCCCAACCTTCCAAGGGTATCCAGCGCGGCGGTCGCTTTTACAACAGAGGCGGTGGTGCCAACAAAACCACCGACCTTCGATGTAAGTCACCACCGTTTCATCCTGATTCATACTAGTCATCCTTGATCAACCATCTTCTCGCCATCCTTCGACGTCCTTGGGTGTGACATAGTCGTCACGGCTAGTTGGCGCTCAGAGCGTGCAGCGGATGGGTACGAGACGAATCAATATGGTTTGTTTATTAACCCCCCCACCATCAGAATGGCCCAGTGGCCCCAGTTTATAACCCAGTCGTTCAATTCAGCACTTGCCATTGATCCTACTGGCAAAGATGAATCTGTATTCCATGGACCATATACTCGTCTCCTCTATAGTCTATTCTCTTTGATGGCCCGTACGAGATCGCGCCGAGGTACAAATTCCAAGGCGCTCAAGATGCTTTCGAGCTCACCACGATTTTTCTTGTCGAGCCCCAACGGCATCCAGTTTTCTTCATAGAAGTCAGACCCTCTGCTTCCTTGCCTTATGACTCTAAACGCGAGGAGGCAGATAATCAGATGAGGCGGCGTGTTAGGGACTTGCGAGTGAACTTGACCATCCCTGTTCTGTATGGTGTTAGTGCATTTGGCACTCGCCTCTCCTTCTACAGATATGATACTGGCTCGCAGGTGTTGACACCAGAGTAGATTCTGGTTCATCCGACTCGTCTTACGGATGTTGCGCCGGCTGATCGCTGGAACTGTGATGTCCTGCAGGCGGATGGGGCGCAACGCTTGAGAGAAGTTGTAGAGCAGGTGAAGCAGATGTGTGCTCGAATCTGATTGGTTTATGTAGGTATACGATAAAGCTGATAGTCGCTTTTCATGCACTAAAGTCTTGAATGCAAAGACAGGTTTCATCATCTTTTCCGTGCACACATACAAGATTAATGATGGAATTACGGATGTGAATTAGTTTCCTTTTCTGCCAGTAGACGGCAATCATTTTTCAAGATTGTAGATTCACCATCTAGTAGTGCAGTCTGAGGTCTTCATGGCAGACGAAGACGGTTCAGAGACCGAGTGTCTGCAGGACATATTCCCAGTAAGACGACTGCTCCCTTCTCATGTACAAATAGTCAGCCCTGATCAACACGCCGAGGGATCTCACAGGATCCTTGGAGACCTCCTACCCCTGAGGCAACATCTGCTCGATATGTCCGCTACAGAGACGAGAATGACTCGAAGGATTCTTCGTCAGAAGAAGTTGCGGTTAGGCTAGTCGGGTCACATCCCCTTTGGGGGACATTATCTGTGAGAACGCGCCGATCTATGCTTCACCATACCTTTTACACCAGACAAAGGTGGAATGCGTCCGTCGCAGTGGCTGAATACCTCGAATCAAACCGTGACTTAGTCCGAGGCAGGTTCGTCTTGGAACTTGGTGCGGGAGGTGGTCTCCCTGGCATCGTATCCGCTCAGATCGGCGCGAAGAAGGTAAGTATTAACGTTATGCACAGACCAGCGAACGTCAGCTGAAATGGCCGGAGGTGGTCCTGACTGATTATCCCGATCAAGAACTCATCGATAACTTGACATACAACGTAGACCATAATGTTTCCCCGGCGGACAGGACGAACGTCGACATACAGGTGAATCTCTTCTACTTCCAAACATTGCTGAGCATTGCCACTTATTCATGCCAGGGATACATCTGGGGGCACAAGGTACAGGATCTCCTTGCCGCGTTGCCATCCACTAGTGAGGGTTGGAGAGCATTCGACCTCATCATTCTCTCCGATCTCGTCTTTAACCACTCCCAGGCGAGCTTTGTTGCTGCTTCGCCATTCATTTCCCTAACTCCCATCACAGCATGACGCTCTCCTCAGAACCTGTGAACTTTCCTTGACCCCTCTCTCCGGCCAGCCCCGTGAACCTCCTTCAAGCCAACCAGCACCCTGCGTGCTTGTATTCTATACACATCATCGACCCCATCTTGCGCACCGTGATCTTGATTTTTTCACTAAAGCTCGTTCTCAAGGCTGGATCTGTGAAGAAATTGTGACTAGAAAATTTCCTGTAAGCCAGCCTCACCCCCTCAGCATGACAATACCTTGGTAATAACCACATCGAAGCCTATGTTCCCAGACGATCCCGGAGATGAAGAAGTCCGATCTACCGTCCACGGCTGGAGATTGGTCCGTGGAACCTCAAAAGTAGAAACAGCGGCCGCATAGAGGTGACCTGCGACGCCATCCGGATAAGACGTGCTTTGTTTCACTACATCCTTACGTCGAGGGGACAATTTGGAAGAACGACGTATAGTACTACAATCTTTCGACATCATTATCACAATAATTTTGGCGAAAACATTGCCACGCTTCCAAAAACTCTAGCTAGTGGCAATATTCTCAAACCCAACGCTGCACGACTACGCTGTTAATCAGCCCAGCATCTTTGATCGATTGACTATCGTTATCTAGTACACGATTCGGGAATGTTGTCCCGATCGTGTAGGGACGCGAAATATTCTCTGGTCGCGCACTATAAAATAGTGAATGCGTACGATGATATAGCCCAAAGACGGGAAAATGAACGTACGCGTTGATGAAGTTGCGAATGTCACCAACTGTGTGGGTGTGATTCATCCTGCATGGCAACCTAACGCAGACAAATTTAAAATATTCAAATCGTTACGGGCTACCGTAGAAATGTACCTTGTCCCGTCCGCCAAAACGAACTTGGACAGTCGTAGTAGGCTGTGTCTGATCAACTGCAAACAAGGTATCAATGCGTTCGCGCGCGGCAGGAGGGCTCCTGGTTGTCGCGGAAGACGAACTTGCGCTAGGGAATGAGCCAGGCATCGTGGCGCTCGTAGAAGCCCCATGAGTGAAGTTGGGTACAGGCGAGCCAAGTCTATTGCCGGAACCCGAGAAGGCCTTGGTTGGGCGTTTCTCTGGAACATAGTCCTCGTTTACTCTCTTCGTTACCACCACTTCAACTGGTTGCCCAGGGCGGACGTTCAATACAGAAACCGGGGCACGACTGAGACGATTGCCATGGATAAGTATCCAGGAGCGAAAACGGAGACATTCATACCCAGTGTTAATCTCTGTAAGAAGTTGCTCGTTTGCAGGGTCTGTATAGCTATAGAACTCGCCGTCTTCAACGCTGAAACCGTTTACGCCAGAAAGTGATATTGCGTTGGGCAACTTCAACTTCTCCTTCTTCTGTACAAAGCGTGTGTCAGCAACTTTGAGATGATAGCTCCATTTCCAAAATTTCTCTTGCGATCACGACCATTTGAAGCATGGAGACCAGCGACTTACCATCGGGTGCATCAGGGTCAGGGATATACGTGCTTTCGACCTCGTCGCTTCCTAGCATATGACCGCCCCCGCGAAACGCCAATGAAGGTGACTCCCCATGGACTGGGTGGGGGGGACGAGTCACAGATGTTCTCCAGAACCATAAACACAAGAAACCAAAAACGAGAAATATGTTTTAAGATACATACTCAGCGGCCCGCCTTAGGATATCCTGGACTATCCTTGGACCCGGGTCACGACTTCCGGGGTTCTGCACGGAGATCCCGCTAAATATCCCGCAGGTAAATACGGTAGCATCATGAGTAAGAAAAAACCTAAACCTTCGTTCCCCACCCGCAAACCAACTCTCGCCTCCTTTATCTGGACCTTCATCATCTTCATCATCGCTGGGTTGCTGGGGTCGTGGTGGCCCTGAAGATGATAGAGACGAGAGAGTCGCTATTCGACCAGGTGCGCCAGGCCTTAGATTTAGTGCTCCTTGGTGAGTATTGCCCTCCCGTGCGTGCCCTGCGATGCAAATCCACGTACCGAGATGGGGCTGAGTTCCCATTGCCTTCGCCGCCGTTCGGATCGCCAATTCTTCCTATACGGGGACCAGACTGTCTATTCCAAACCGATGGTGGTGTGTTCCCGTTGGACATGGCTTATTGTCTTGAAGGAGTGGCGCCTCCATTTCACGAGGGTATCTAGGAGCGTTACGTCAGCATCACCCGCCTACCATAGTTGAGTAGATAATCAATGAGAACTAAATACACCTGCAAGTTATCATTTGAGGAGGACAGACTCTCATATACTGCAATGAAATAAAATAAAAGTAAAAACTCTACGCCGAAGGGGAGTCGAACCCCTGCCGCTTGCTTGGAAGGCAAGCATGATAACCGCTTCACCATCGGCGTGCTGTACACACCGCATTTGGAAACTCACTTAAAGGCAAACGACGCTCACCGCAGCGCTTGTATTGCCCCTTCCGATCCCCAAAAGCTGCTTCCACGTCTTTAACATCTTAGCCGATAACCCACTAACCAATTCTAATTAACCACGACAGCGATAGCACGAGTGGTGCACGTCCATCGCGCCGATGTCCCTACAGCATTTTGGAAAGGGCGCTCTGCGAATTGCCAAAAATTACACCAAAGGTTACTCGGACACGCAAGCCAAAGTTCGTGATGCTACCTCGAACGATCCATGGGGTCCCTCCGGGACACAGATGAACGAACTTGCCCAGCTGACTTACAATCAGTATGTTTCCCTCATCCGGTGAAAGAAAATAAAGTATCGGTGCTTCTTACACACAAATTCACAGGAATGACTTTGTAGAGATCATGGAGATGCTCGATAAGCGGCTCAACGACAAGGGTAAGAACTGGAGACACGTCTTCAAGGTAATCGGATACAACCTCTTTATTTGCGGAGCTAACTTGTTTTGTTCCCCAAGTCGCTCACCGTGCTTGACTATCTCCTCCATGCCGGTTCCGAAAATGTCGTCCTTTACTTTAAAGACAACCTATATATCATCAAGACTCTGAAGGAATTTCAATACATTGATGAGGATGGCAAAGATTGTGGCGCAAATGTGCGACAGAAGGCCAAAGACATAACGAATCTGCTGAGCGATGCTGGCCGACTCCGGGAAGAGCGTCGCAGCAGAGCCAACATGCGTGATAGAATGCTGCGAGGAACGGAAACACCTGGATATGCACCCGCATATGATGACGAAGGCGACGAGAACCCTGTCAGAAGATCGTCTGGGAGTCAACCTCCCCGCAAGAATCGTGGCGCAGACAAGGACGAAGAAGATCTTCGACGGGCTATCGAGGCCTCTAAACGAACGCTTGCTGAAGAGCAGACTCGGGCAACAGAGGATCGCGACTTGGAGACTGCGATCAGGCTCAGTAAAGAGGAGGAAATGAAGAGGAACAAGGCAGTAGAGGACTCTAATGCGTCAGCCTTGTTTGACGATCAGGCCCAATTGTGAGCTTTACTTGCTCGACCTTGTGACATCCCAATTGATATCATGGATTTCGGCAGACAAACTCCTACCAGCAACTCAAACAACCCCTTCCCATTCCTTGATCCCAACCCTTATGCTACTGGGCTCCATCCACAACCTCAACTACAGGCGCAGTTCACAATTCAGCCCCAATACACTATGCAACCCCAATTCACGTCCTTCAACCCATACCAACAGCAGGCTCAGCAAGAAGCGATGCAGGTTAGCATTTACTCATCGCTCGCACGTTCACTATAGCAAATACTTGGCTTCCTAGGCTGAATATATGCGGCAACAACAAGAATGGCTACGTCAACAACAAGAGATACAGGCTCAGCAACAACAGGCGCTTCTACAACAACAACAACAGCAGGAGGAGTGGTTACGGCAGCAACAAGCACTGCAAGCCCAACATCAAGCCCAGCAACCGCTATTTGCCCAGCCTACGGGATTCGGGTTAGTTACCGTCCAGATTGCATGCACACACCTGCAGCTCACCCCGTCTTTTAGCTCAAACAATCCGTTCGCACCCTCAGTATCTCCAGCCCCAGCGTCTAGCACGCCAGTTAACGGCAGCAATGGACCCGTTTTCAATCTACAGGGCACATTTGCCAATTCTTCTTCACCATCATACGCTTCGACGCCCTCTCCGGCACCGCCACTTTCATCTGCTTCGTCCAGAACGACGAATGGTTCAGGTTCCAGCGAACCGGCCAGGGGTCCAACGCGTACCGACCAGGAGCACTCTCATCTTGCAAACCTCCTTGCTAATCGTGACGATGGGCAAGACACCTTCGGAAACACTGGTATGCTTCGGTACGGTCAGACACAGGCTGGCCGGCTTGCTGTCCAAAAGACCGGGGCTGGGGCCAATAACCCATTTGCGCAAGGACACCAGCAATCGAATGACCAACCGTTCTTCTCCGTATAATACCTCATTTCCCCCCATTGCTGTTGGGTTATGTTCCTGGACGACGACGGTATTAAAGAGACAGTGGCCTCTGGCTGATTGGTCCCTGGGTCCATTACGATTTTCTTCATTATCTCCTTGCCTCTGTTCCTCGCTTACATAATGTACATGCCCTTACCGTAAACTTCCTTCTCTCGTCGTTTGCTTCACTCCACCGTGTTTCTGGATGTAAGTTTGAATTTGACCAATGATTGTGCTGAGCATGCACGCGCGTACCTGGCCTTTCCCAACATTACAGCGATGGCCAGCAGAGGATGATGTCATATTAGTAGAGCGTGGGTCCTGTGACCTCAAGACTCCAGAATTACGCAGTATTCTGTGGTGCTCCCCGACAGCGTCATCCCTTTTAACAGGACGAGTGCCCCGTGTGGATTCTCATTGCAACTCTCCTTCTCATTTCGTGCTTGAGAGATAAAGGTACGTTGTCTTGCCCAAGACAGTGCATGGTAAAAGAGCTGGCTCCTAGAAGATATAATTCGGATTCTTACTTCACAATGCGTGGCTCGACTGTGGTTCTCATCATCGTAAGTGTAGCTTTCAGTAACCCATGTGTTCATTTGACTGAAGGTGACGCTGACGTTCTCATTCATATTAGGTCGCTATCATCTTCCCACCTGCAGCCGTAGCATACATGTCGGGATGCAGCTGCGACCTTCTCATTAACGTATTGTTGACAATGTTCGTGGTTCTCTCTTCCGCTCCTGGCAGCTCACCTGATGGTATTTTCAATGTAGCTTGGGATATATCCCAGGACATATCGTACGTGCTACTTGCATCCTACCTGGTGAAAAGCAGATAACACTGACTTGATAATCCAGCATGCGTTCTGGCTCATATACAAGAGGGCAAAAGCCGAGGAGAGATACGGACGTGGACAGTATCGCTGTACGTCAAAAGTTTGATTTCATGCTCTCAACGAACACTCATAGTGATTTCGACGATCAGATGTCGGAAGTGGACAGTACGAACCTGTTGGATCTGGCACTACTGCACCTGTTGCCAATCCCGGACCCAAGCAAAATTATGGAGCGACGGCTCCTGGGTATTGATTGCCACTTCAGCAAGCAGCTGCCTCTCGCCTTGTATTTAGATCCGTTCAAACTGTACATGGTAGAGTGCGGACCATTGTACTGAGTACCAGACTGTGCGGTGTTGTAGTATATCTGTGAGGTGTTGTGTCGTTACTACATATATAATAGTTCATCGTCAGCATCGACGTTGGAGGTTGTATAACCGACTCTGTCATGAGCTCCGACAATGAGCTGGTCAAGGTGTGGAATCAAAATCCGTGAATCCATCATCATTTGTCTCCGTCACTTTCGGCAGAACAGTCCAGTCAATGGATTCCATCGGAAATAGAGGGTGGAGTACTAACAATATATCAACGTTAGTGCCGCTGGAAGTGAGTTTAATACTGTACAAAACGGCAGCCCGGATTCAGGGGTCACTATTTGCGTCGATGATATATTAACCGTACGGCGTAAGTACGTGCTACGTACTGCATCGAGCAGCTTCAGGTCTGGTCACTTGGAAAACATAAAGGACCACCGTTACTTCCAAGAGCAGACAGCGCATCCAATCGCGCATCCAATCTATAAATCAAGATGAGAGAACCGCAGGCAATCCCGGATGACGGTCGTAAAATGAGAGCATTTGGGAAATCAAAACGAGCGGTACATAAGGAAAGCACGAGCAGAGGGGCACAAATAACTGCAGACCCGAGAATAATATATATAAAATCGGCCAAGAAAATGCGTGCACTCCAAGAAACCTTGATATATAGACAGGATAAATTAGCATGCGCAAATCGCAGTATGAAGAGTTATTATGCTAAGAATGAAGGCGTGGGTCAAACACAGGGAAAGAAAGTCAGAAATATCCAGGCCCAGGTCGGGTAGGCAGAGGCGGATACGGCTCACCACCCCAGTAATGACTCCCAGCAATAACGACCTCGTCTTCATCTGCCTGTCCATTCTCAACGAGATACATTGTCCGGCGACCAGCGGTCTTCTCATCAGACGGGTAGAAGGACGCGTCGTCGTCCACGTCCGCCTCGGTACCATCTCTGCCAGACCCTTCAGCGTCCGCATCAACGTCAGCCTCGTCACCCATACTGTCCCGGCCAAGCCGCGCACACATACTCAGACTCGCATCCGAGAAGCGCGAAACAAGTCTGATCGGCTGCGACACAGGTTCGCCGTAGCTCAACTGTGATCCCGTCTCGGGCTGTGACTCATCAGTGGCCGTCCCCGTGGTTGTTGTGGTAGTACTGGTCCGAGCATTGCGCGCATATTGCTGGCTGGGAGCCTGTTGTTCGGAAGACGACGTGTAAGATGAATGCACTGATGGACCAGACGAAGATCCTGAACGACTTGGAGTTCGGGACGTGGACGCGGACGACGGAGCGGGCAAACTGTGCGAAGTGGAAGACACCGATGAAAAGTGTTCATGGAATTTGGAAGTAAAGCCCGCCAGAAGCCGATTACTCGTTGCCAAAGATGCCGGACTAGGAGCAGGTGGAAGGGGTGCATCGGGCGGGGGCCGAGGAGGCGATAGTGGACCTCCCTGCTGACCGTACAGCCTACGGTGGAGTGCAGTCGGTGCCCCAGAAATGTGTGTAACTGCTGGCGCCGAGTGTTGTCTCACCATCGTGGAGCGCGAAGGCCGAGCTAATAGATTAGCATTGGGGACCTCTTCACCCAGCTGGCCAACGTGGGCACTACCACCACTATCCCCTCCTGCAAGAACTTGCGAAAGAGGTACCGGTGGATCGGGCTGAGGAGAAAGCGACCGAGACAGCGAATTTGTACCTTTCCTAGGATTTAATGGCCGCACAGGAGCCAAAGGAAGATTTATTGGATTAGCTGACCGAGGCACAGGCAATGGCGGAACCGGCCGTGATGGAGCCCGCATTGCTGCCACTGTCGGTGATGGCGGAACCGGAGATGGGTTGAGAACTCTTCGTGACGGGGTTGAGGGTAAGGGTGATGGTGGCGGCTGCGGGAGGGGCTGGCTAGGAGGAGGGGCAGGTGGACGGGTGGCAAGATGATGTCGAGAACCAATGATGTTGGGCTTAGAAGTTGTTACAGGTCCTTGCAGAGGGGAAGTTGGGACGAAAGATGGTGAAAGTGGCGTGTTCGGTGCCGAAAGAGCGGGAGTGGATACATCGCACGGACGGAGATTGAGTGCAGGTGGTACTGACGCCAAGGCAGACTTCGAAGGAATTCCAGAAGACGCAGGCCCCTTACGATTAGGTGGCGGGCTCATACTGGATGCCCGCCTCGGAGAAGCAGGTGGACTCGAGAGATTCAGGGTCAGCGGAGTGAAGCCAGGCCTCGTGGGGGATGACGGTGCAGCGCCATTTCGAGCAAGAGGCTTGGGACTCGAAGGCTTAGGGAAAACGGGAAGCGCGGGTACGGGAGGAATCTCATCTTCGTCTTCATCCTCGCTCTCTTTTTGAGTCTTCTTTGACCGCCTTCGAAAGAAGGCCATGGCCCGAGATTTGCCTTTACCAGGAGACTTCCCTTGCGATTTGTTTGATGACGCAGAGAGATACCCTCCGTCCGAGGTATAATCACCGTCTCGATCGTCACCTTTGCTGAGGTCAAGGGCTGCGGGTTTGATCCACTTCTTGATCCGTTTTTTGTCAGACTTATCTTTCCCCCGTTCTTTGGAACTCTTCCCTTTCGAAAGATATTGGCCTTCGCTAGAATACCCTGCTTCCACAGGACCTGGACTGGGGCTGTCGCTGTAACGGGTATGGCTCAGGGTGACTTCATGGCTGGAGGCACGTTGTGATTCCTGGGGCCGCTTGACCACTAGGTTCCCGCTGTTCTGTCGCTTCGAGTAAGATGACGCAATATCGGGAGACGCGGTAGGCAAGGAGAGCCACAAGTTTTCAGAAGGGAAATCATCGAAATGCACGTGTGGTGGTTCGGTAATGCTCGGTTTGTGCATGTGAACCTGCAGGCTAGGCACGTTTTCACCCACAATGTTTTTCTTGGGGGAACCGAGGACAGGCGAATCATCTGAAGTCGTGTTTGAGCTGTGACTCAAAGCTGGAGTAATCGACTGATGAAGTTTGTACAACAGGTCAGTCGACGGACTTGGTAGTCAAAGTGGGCGCACCTCGACGATCTCTGGCTCCGGCTCAGGATTGTTGGACGACTCTAGTTGTAGATCCTCCGGCTCCTCTTCCAATGGGCTGTTGAAAATCCAGTTTGCTACGAGTGGGTTCTGGGCGATTCCGAGCTCTAACGCCGTCTGGAGCACTGATGCTCGGATGGCATTCGAGTCACGGCTGGCAGGTCCTAATCTACGTTTTGTCTGGCGACGACGAGGGGTCTGAAGGGATGGGGATGACATGGGGGAATGATGGATTGGAAGGAATGCAACGACTTATGTGAAGTGAGGAGGGGTAATGACCGGATAAGATGCCTCGCCACTGTGATTGCTGGCTGCTACAGAGTGAAATCAAATTAAGGAAAGTTCAGATAGCATGCAGCCATTCGCTTCTGAACGTGTGTATGGCCCGCAGCTGTCTGACTGGGTAAGTGTTGAAATCCGGTCCAGCCGCGTTGAGATAAGTCAATGAAGGTGATAAGTGCGAGAAGGCTGCGAGACTCCGTCGATTAGCAGACGCAGGGGTGGCTGAATGGGGTCCCTACCTTGAAGCTTGAAGCTTGAAGGCGGTCACGACTGAATGGATGAAAATGTGGTCAGGGCACGGGCCAAAAAACTCGGCGTGCGTCAATTTCCTTTTTTGGAATTAGGCGTTCCTGAAATCATTATCAATGATGGAACTTGTCGGCACGGAGGCAGAGGGAGGCGCTGAGCTCGTCAGCGTCGTCACTGCTATGGTTGTGTTTGTCAACATCCCGCAAGGCCGTATGATACGCCCAGTCTGAAACGTCCATCATGATTAGGATGAGACGGTGACTATCGTCGGTGTCCACTCTTCTTTCTTTAAGCCGTCGGGACGCCTTCCTGACATACACATCTGATCATTTTTGTTGCGTGCAGAGCCCGAGTCGCTCAATAAGTTAGACCGCGCGGACGATGTCAGGACGACCAATAAGGGTGATGGGGATGCTGCCTTCCCAAGAACTCCGACCTCATCAGACACACCAAGAGTCGAGGAGAATCCTGAGGTAGAGCTCTCCCTAGTCGTAACTAATCGAATGCCGAGCATTTCACACCCAGTGGCATGAAAAGAGATGGTGCTCGCCCGGTCTACTGGTTGTGACGGTTCTTAGGTAGTCAGTACAACCTCTCAACGGTGGTGATCGCAATACCCTCGGGTTTATACTGCACCGCGGGTCGAATTACGGATCAGTGCCAATGGTTCAACGTTCAACCCGTACCCCGGTCATTCGCCGGCCACCCTACTCACGTGACCATCTTGTTTACAAAGTGTCTGCCGTCCAGACGGCGTTATTCTCTAGTCAACCGATTAATTTTACAGCGACGATCGAGCTTGTCCTTCCAGTACTAATACGCCTTCGGGCTATCCGACCCTCTTTCAGATGCAGAACGAGTCTCGGTTTTTTAACCCCTCGAGTACTACTACCAGCTCCTTGCGGGCTCCTCGCACGTCTTCCAAGGCGTCAGAAAATCCTCCAGACCTACCGTCAACCAGTGCATCGACGACACTCCGTGATGTATCACAAATGATTCGCTCTCGTTTAGCGTTCGTCAGGTTCCTTGGAGCAGGCGTCATCCAAGACATCAAAGCCCGCCTACCGTGGTATCTCAGTGACTGGACAGATGCCCGGAATTACCGTGTAGTCCCTGCAATAGCACTAATATTCTGTGCAAAGTACGTCTACTTTTTCAGTAATGTCAATCATCAAGATAGAACATCAACTTCATCAGCGTACTTCCTGGAATTGCGTTCTCTCTAGACCTAATTGAGACAACAAATCAATACGGCATCTCAGAAGTCCTCGTTTCCACTTTCATGGCTGCCTTTGTTTTTTCCGTGTTTGGAGCGCAGCCCCTGACCATCGCTGGTGTTACTGGTACGCAATTTCTGAGCCATAACGTCATTATTATTAAAATCTATGCATAGGTCCCATCACGGTCTTTAACAAGACTATATACAACATCCTCATGACGCAGTCCAACCCCCCCAACTATCTGCACTTTATTGGATGGGTGTATCTATGGGCTGCTGTCATTCACTGGATTACGGCTATTTTGAACTGTGTGTCTGACAACGTGTATCGCGGATTCGGCTAACCATCCTGTGAAGGGTGCAACTTTCTGAAATATGTCACCCTATTCTCTTGTGACACCTTCGGCTTCTACGTTTCTTGGATATACCTGCAGTATGGCGTACAGGTGATCACCAGACAGTTCACTGGCGGATTCGTCAGTGCTGCAGTTGCAATAATTCTCGCCATTCTCATGGTAGTAACCTCCTTCATATTCCAAAAACTCTCCGAGAAGCCATATTTTCATCGCGTCGTCCGACAATTCATCGCAGATTATGGTATGCCAATCTCGCTGGTGGCGGCATCTGCAATGGCCTATTGGGGTCGCCTCCACTCTGCGAACGTACTTACCCTACCAGTTGGTGGCGCGTTTCAAGCTGCAAATGGGAGATCGTGGCTCGTCAAGTTTTGGGAGCTTGATGGGAAGTGGACTGGCATTGCTTTGCCATTCGGAATTATCCTGTGGATATTGTTCTTTTTCGATCATAATGTTTCGGTCAGTGGACAGGCCGGCGTTTACTGTCGAGAAAACCTGACGTTGATTTTGTAAAGTCGCTGATGGCTCAGAGTTCTCAATTCCCGCTTCGTAAACCACCGGGATTTCATTATGACTTTTTCCTTCTCGGCATCACCACATTCCTCGCTGGACTCATTGGCGTCCCTGCGCCTAATGGATTGATCCCCCAAGCGCCTATTCACACTACCTCACTGCTGGTCATGGGTTACCCACCCCGTAATAGCGAAGAGGATGGGGCTTCAACTAGCCGGGTGGACCCATCCGTGAATCCTCGTATAGAAAAGAAGGAATATGAAGTTTCTTCATATCACGTCCCTCGTCCGAAAGAGATTCCTGTTGCAGTTGTAGAACAGCGTGTCTCGAATCTTGTTCAAGGTGCACTGTGCCTTGTTCTACTGACCGGTCCGCTACTACACGTTCTGGGTCTCATACCTCGGGGTGAGTCAGTCCTCGAATGTTTGGAACGCATCCTCACCAAAGATTGATACGCCAGGTGTTATAGCGGGCCTCTTGTAAGTGCATTGTATTTCGAAGCTCTGCTAACCAAAAAGACACTGACGTCCGATGACAAAGTTGGTTCATGGGCGCGGACGCACTTCAAGGCAACGGTATCACGCTCAAATTACTATACCTTATGCGCGACAAGTCGCTCACACCTGCCGACGAGCCATTGCGCAAAGTCCGCACGTCACGCCTATTACTGTTCGTTGGAATCCAACTCGTCGGATTTGGTGTGACGTTTGCTGTTACGCAGACTGTCGGTGAGTTGTGCACTACCTTTTTTTTTTGCCATGTACGGCCTTTGGGGTTGATGTTGCTGACATGTTTATTTGTCAGCGGCAATTGCATTCCCTGTTGTTATTCTCCTCCTAGTTCCCGTCAGAACATTGCTTATCCCTCGACTCCCATTCACTCCGGAAGAATTGTCTATCCTTGACGGTCCTACGGCTTCCCCTTTCGTGAGTGTCGAGCACTCGAATAAATCTAGGTCAACCTGCTGATGCACTTTATAGACCATGGAGTCTGTCGGAGGTTCCCTGTAGTCGAAGCGATTCGCTGCTCACCAGCTCGAGCTCTTCAGCATCTGGTGGGGATTTGTATATCACTTTCTCGCTGCCGTTCTGTTTGTGTTCCTATCTCAACTAGTCGTAAAATTAGAGACTGCTTATGTAGAAATGTACGCCATATCACCTCTCCGGTACGAGATACCTTTGCAAGGACTAGCGCAACAGTCGCGCGGCGTTCAACTGTGTTGAATACACGGCAGGCAAAGCGCAAGAACGCTGTGAGCCTGTGAGATACAACTAAAGGTGGACGGTTTCATTGCCGTCGGTTTTTTTTTTTTTGCCCTCTAGCAACGAGAACTTTTGTACGACTTCGTTCTGGTAAGGTGAACTTACTACGGTTGTCATCGTCCTAGGACTATACATAGTCATATCCTGGGGCCATCATCGGGTGAAGCCAGATGGTCACGACAATTCTCGTGGTCCCTCGCAAGCCGTAGGACACTCACCGGCTGCCGTGGCAGGTCCACTGTTGGGAAGACATTCGTCGCCCGGTGATCTCCCTACTGAGGCTGAACAACATACACCACGACGTCGGGAATGTATGATGGGTACTTTTGCGAGTAAAGGAACGGGGAGTCCTCGACTTGTGAAATGTATTCGACCGAGTCGGAATGGGCGTACACTCTGGGTCTGGACTAGAGAGCCTGAAAAGCCAAGACTTACAAGTGACGAAGAAGAATGCTACTTCGCGTGATCCGCGCGCGTCGAACTGCGAGGCGTCGAAGCACTCGAACTGATGCGCATATAAATGGATGGGATGTTCGCCGATGATGATAAGACCGTCTGTCGTATCATATCTACCTCTTCCATCTCAATAGGGTGATGCACGCGTTGATGAGCCTAGTGATGGACAGTGAAGAGGTGCGACCCACATGTGTCTTATCATTGTGTGAGGCTTTGGCGTTGTTGGCAGGATTCGGTGCTATGGAGAAGGTTTGAGGGCATCAGCGAGCGTGGAACCCAAAGATGGTGTTAGGGCTGGGTGCAGGGTAGAGGGCATTGATACATGCGCTCGATAATTTTCTGGGATTGGATGATTGTAGACATCCCGATACACCACCACATCTTCCTTCGACACGTTTCCACCCAACCCTTGTCCTATGCGTGACCTCATGCAGTCGAAAACACCGGATGTTGTGGAGCTCAGACCTGCACCGCCAAATCTTCATTGAATCCTTGATCATGAAGAACACGATGTGACTCTGGTGCTATGAACTGACTCATACCGACATGCAGCTTGAGGAACGTGTGGGCTATATATTGAGTACCATGAGTAAGTCTACGATACATTGTTCTTTCCCCTCCCAACTCCAGGATAAGGTGTGTTGGCGGGTTTGCCAGCGATGACGATGGGTGCGTACCAGAGTCTGAAGCTGAGACAGCTCTATTGACAGTTTGCTGTGGTGGTTAAGATGCAAAACGGATCGAAATTGTATCTCAGAGTGATGTACACGCAGTTGCCTTTGCGGAGGAAAGTCAGGTCGTAGGAGGACATGCCAACGGTGATATTCGTCGATGGAAGATTTCGGACGGGCAGCAACAGGGTCCAGCCATGCAAGCCGCTAGTGCTGTCGAGTCTGTTGCCGTTTCCCAAGATGGCCACTGGATGGTGACCGGTACTGGAGACGGCAGCCACACGAGAATCGTCTGGAATGCAACCATTCATAAAAAAGTGCACGAGTTCACAGAACACCGCGGCTGGGTAACTGGGCTCGATATCTCGCGCGACTGTACCATGTTTGCTACTGCGGACTACCTCAACGCTGAAATATTCAGCATCACTTCCGGTATCCGTCTCCTGCCTCCTCTCCCACATCATTCGATAGCGGATATCAAGTTCTCCCCAGATGACAGTCGATTTGCTACCGCCTCAGAGACTCGAGGTTTCCGCGTCTACAGTACCCACGATGGCAGTATCTTGTTCGACTCAGGTCAAAGCGGCTCAACCGGTCTATGGTCGAGAACTCGTTTGGCCTGGTCGTCTGACGGCCAGCTGTTGTTCGTTGCGAACAAAGGCAGAGTCATTTGTTTCGACCTTTCCTCGTCATTGTCTTCCGAATGGTCGATCCATGAAAACCAATCTCTGGTATATGTGGCATCCAACGGCAGATTCATTGCGTGTGCAGCAGGGCCATCGGTTTCCCTATGGGATTGTGTGTCCCACAAGCACCTCGGTAGCATTATCACGTACACCTCAGAGATCAAATGCATCGCTCTCTCACCAAGCGGGAGATATCTTGCATGTGGAAATGGCAAGAATATTACAATTCACAATCTCAAGGATGCCCTTCCCCCTAAGTATTTTGACCGTAATGTAAGTGTACATCCACTCACGATGCATGATGCTCGCATTGCTAACAATCATTATGCTGTATAACGCTTTAATCCGTCAACAACTCCATGCTCCTCAGCTTCCGCTCGTACAAGTGAGTGATGAGACCCTCAAGTCATGGGTACAGGACGACCCGACAAACACCGAAATGTTACTTACAGAGGAAATTGCGAGCGCTTCAAGTCCTAGCCACTCCTTACTAGCGAGCCGCGCTCTTATAAGAGCGCGTTTAAAATATTTGGCACTTGCGATTAACGACGCGAAGGAGGCGAGTCTGCATTCTCACCATTCCACTTACATTTTCGCTCACGTTCACCTCAAGTCCCTCCAGGTGCAGTCATCACCTATTGGCCATGTCGCGATGGCAGTCGCTCTACTTGGCCAGGGCGATCGAGAGGGTGCACTGTGCGCATTTGACCTTGCCTTTCATGATTGTGAACCTCATGACAATAGAATCCTTTTACTGCTAAAGGTGCGCGAGGTGATCTAGATCGTCCTCGCAATTAATCTACGTTCCAATCAGTTTATCATTGTGTTCGAGTCCGGAAATCAAGAAGAGGCGATATTGCGCGTGGAGTACCTTGCTACGAGGGCACACAAGGACAACGATGATGACGCCACCTATCTTTACACCCAGGTACTGTTTCGCGTGTGATGTAGACACGTAAGTATCATCACTGATGCATTGTGTAGGTCCTTGCATTTATGTATATGCAAATGGGAAATTACGGACGTACGATACCTTTGATAGAGCGTGCAAAGAATCTAGCCCCAAAGCGTGAACAATGTCCTCCGCTAGTGACCATATCGCTAGTAGGTCTTCTGATATTATTACCACTACTCATTAATTTAGCCCTTGATAAAGATATTTGGGTGGAGTTTCAATGGACTGGACATTGTTGCTCAGCAACGTCTGTGTGAAACCCTCTATGCCGAAGGACGTACAGCAGAAGCCGTCGAGATCCTCCTTAACATCATCAGGACGTCAGACGAGGAAAACCAGGGTGGCAAAGCAACTTCAGATTGGATTGCAGGTATTTCTTGTAAACGCTAGTCTGGTAGACGTGCATGTTTATGTCTGTTATCAGATCTCACCAAAAAATGCGTTGCGACGCTTGAACATGTTGGCAATGAAGCCTGTGGACTGGTTAAAGATGACGACATAATAACACAGTATTCTTCTGTGTTGTCTCTCAGCTTTCCAAATCCCGCCGGTCTGTTTATCACGCGGAGCAGAGCTCGAGCTGCAAAAGGGTTGTGGGAGGATGCGCTGCAGGATGCAAACGAGGTGTGCATGGCATACTTCTTGTTTGAGTCAGTTCCCTACAATAGCCTATAGGCAGTGAAAGTGGATCCTTCCAGCCCCTGGGGCTATGAGGCCAAGCGCGTCGCGCTTCATGGAGCGAAATGGTATGACAAAGCGATCGATGCTTTCAAGACTATGCTGCAGATGATCGAACAGTCCCCTGACCCTGCAATCAGGGGTACGGATCTCCTCTTTAAATCTAATACATGCAAATAACGGTTACACAGAACTACGCAAGAATTACATCTCTCCTTCCGAGACGATTGCAGCTGTTGATCCTGCCGTTCGTGGGATCCTAAAAAACTGTCCCCTCATCGTCGTTGATGTCAACACCGGTTCCCTTTGTGACGGTCCTGAGCAGATCCGTATCTTCAAGGCTAGTCCGACATTCAAAGAGCTGGTTTCATCTATGACAAAAGAAGTGGACAACGAACGGATCCTACGAGTAGTCGCAAGGTTTTTCGGATACGTCATGTTTTCTCACACGTGGCAGGGGAATGAACCGTCGTTCCAGGATGTCAACATGGTCAAATCTGTTTGGAAACTCCCTGACATGCCCCTGAATGAGAAGTTGCGCAATTTCTGCAAGGAGACACGTAGACTTGGCTACAATTGGGCGTGGTCAGATACGTGCTGTTTCGACAAGTCCGCAAGCTCCACCCTGAATCGATCTCTAACATCTATGTATACATGGTATGCGAATTCGGCAGCCACGCTCGTATTCCTTGCCGGCGTAGCGCATCCGTCCAAGCCAGGAGACCTTAGGCGTAGTTTATGGATGACACGAGCATGGACTTTGCAAGAGCTTCTCGCACCGAAATTCGTTTGTTTCTATGACTCTGAATGGCAACCATACCTTGGCGACGCTGCCGCGAACCACAAAGGATCTCCGGGGATTCTACAAGAACTAGTAGATGCTATCAAGATTCCCCGCGGAACCGTCGTTATGTTCTCTCCAGACGATCTCGGGGTGCGCGAGAAACTTCGTCTCGCTTCGACGCGCAATGCGATGATCGAGGAAGACGTTGCGTACTCTCTCATCGGAATATTCAAGTCCAATATTAGGCCTCAGTACGGTGAAGGAGCTAACGCTCTCGGACATCTCCTGGAAGAGATCGTGACCCGCTCCGGCGAGGTTGCGGTGCTTGCGTGGTCAGGAAAGTCATCGTCGTACAACAGTTGTCTTCCGGCTTCCCTTTCCGTTTACAGTCAAACTCCTCACAATTTTCCATCACTTGAAAGGGAAGAGATGGAGACCTGCATCACAAAATTACGTGGCAAGTTGTCCCAGCAGGAAGCCTTGAGCGTCTATAATCAGATCAACCTTCTTCCACCCACCCGTTTCGTGACCCAACGTCTACATCTTCCGTGCGTCGTCTTCTCCGTCAAAAGCCTCCGTATACAGGAGCTACGTAGTGGCGACGAAAAGCTATATCGCGCCAAGGTATCAGGGCTTGGAAGAGTGGAGTTCAGGACGGCAGATGATCTCCCGCTGCACGAACCAAAGAAATTCGTCTTTGCGCATCCGTGGATTCATCATATCCGAGGTCCGGGTGGTGGGGTTGTCGCAGAAGGTGACTTACTGTCTGATACTGACTCTGACTCGGATTCGGATGGCGACGCTAGATCTGACGAAGTTGTGGCTTTACACACTGTCTCCATGCCTCAGGTTGACGGCTATACCCAGGCACTACAGATGATTGCTCGCCTCGGGCAGCCGTTCAACGCGCTACTTCTCGTGCAGCAAATGAATGGAGAGTACAAGAGAGTCGCCGCAGAGAACGAGATTGTCATCTCTGGATTCGGAACCGACATTGCCTCCAAGTACATTCAGGTACAAGTGTTGGAAATCGTTTGACGTATGTTTAGACTCGGCTGCTAGCTTTTGAAGTTGGTCTGTCTTTCTTCTCCTATCGGTCGTTTTTTTCTGCTCGTACTTTCCGTGCCGTCCTTGTTGGTTTGCTTGTTACACGGGGCTTGCGAGCAAGCTGGTATTAGTACGGGGCTGTTCACCCTCTCCGTAACTTCTCGTTCCCTAACAACCTGGGCTTCGTGGTGTTTGCTAATCACAAGACCCTCAAACTGAGAGGTTTTCTGAGTGCTGTTCTATAGAAAGCTCTTTGCGATTTGGTAGAGCTTTTCACATTGCTCATTACCCCGTTCCTTCTCCGATTGGCTCGCATGAACGACCCTTCAGGGCATCTTATCAATAAAATCAATATTCAGGTTTCTACACAGGTTCCCACGTAGCTCCGAATCCTATTCCAGATTCCGATATTTTACAGGGAAAGGTTAATAGGGGTACAGCCAACGTTGATGAGACCGTTCTGCAGATTATGTAAGATCGACCATCAGCCATACACGGAAACTGGTCGGACAATGGTAGGACTTACGAATGAGTCGCCTGTGCAGCATGCGGCCTGCGAGGTGCAACTAGCACCCGAGCCCACACCGAGCGCGGTGATGGGACTACAGTTGAGGCCAACTTGGCCAGTTATACTACCAAGGCTCAGGCCCAGGAGCCCCAGGAGGCTGGTCACCCCGGACGAGCTGGACTGAGGAATGCCACTTTAGTCAAGGACCCTTGCGGCCGCTTTTGCTTGTAGTCAACTTACATCTTGCACACTGTTGCAGCAATAGGTGGTGCCGCCGTTGCACTGGCTTTGGCGAACGTCGAGGGGCGTCGCTGCTGCCAGGACAGCGAAGGAGGCGGTGATGACTGCTGCGAGGCCGGGGAACATTGCAAAGTATTGTGAGTTGTGAGTAGAGAAGGAGTCCTTGTCTTTTCTGTAGGTTCTGGCCGACGCTTGGGGGTTTTTATACCTTTCAAGTCCTTTGATCTATTCCGCAGCCCCCTGGTATCCATCTTGACCTGTCTTTGCCATAGCCTCCAACGGATACACCATTTACCGGCACTCGACAGGGCAAATGGAGTCACGAGATAGTAAGTTCCTGATCCCGCGAAAATGTCCACGGCCAAGGGCTCCAGTCGCCGTTCATGACAAATGAGCCTTTCCTACGTAAGATGACTGACTTCTGCTGGTGAGGAGATCCCACGGGTTGATATTTATTTCCGATTGTTGCAGGAAATGACGGTCAATTGTGTTTCGGTGACAAGAGCTAGCGACGGCCTCGGAGAGACAACATTCGAGGCACTGTCTCCACGCACCATTCACCCACCGCCGACATATGATGTGCTCGAACTCTAACTTGAAAAGTGGGTATACCATCTCCGTTCTGCCATATTTGCGCTGTGCAGCTGCTGTGGGGAATTGCAGACAAAGGTCGTAAAGCCGCAGTTGTTGACATTGGCGGATGTGAGGTTTTCCCTTTTGTGAGCGTCCCGATAGATCATAGACTCCCGGAAGGTTCTCTGTAGCGGAAGTTGAAAAACAGATTTCCCTGTTCAGCTGTTAGAGATCCTCAGGGTTGGAGGATTCATGGATCACTCTCTCGTTCCCGTCTTCTTTGTGTTGCCATCCTGGCTATATCATACCAAGAAGTCTGATGGGATGCTTACACCGTCCGGAAAGTCCTCAAATGTTTGGAACGCATCTCTACTAGAGATTGATATGCTAGGTGTTATGGAGGGCCGCTTGTAAGTGGATTGTATTTCGAAGTCCTGCTTACCAAGACACTAGCGTTCGGCAACAAATTTCATTCGTGAGCGCGGACTCGCGTCAAGGCAACGGGATCACGCTCAAATTACTATATCTTATGCGCGACATGTCGCTCACGCCTGCCGACGAGCCATTGCGCAAAGTCCGCACGTCACGCCTATTACTATTCGTTGGAATCCAGCTCGTCGGATTTGGTGCAGCGTTTGCTGTTACGCAGACAGTCGGTGAGTTGTGCACTCTTTTTTTGCCATGTACATTCAGGTATGGCGTTTGGGGCCGACGTTACTGACATGTTTGTTTGTCAGCGGCAATTGCATTCCCTGTTGTTATTTTCCTTCTAGTTCCCGTCAGAACATTGCTTATCCCTTGACTCCCATTCACTCCGGAAGAATTATCTGTCCTTGACGGTCCTACGGCTTCCCCTTTTGTGAGTGTCGAGCACTTGAATAAATCTAGGTCAACCTGCTGATGCACCTTATAGACCATGGAGTCTGTCGGAGGTCCCCTGTAGTCGAAGCGATTCGCTGCTCACCATCTAGAGCTCTTCAGTATCTGGTGGAAAGTTGTACATCATTTTTTCGCTCCCGTTCTGTTTATGTTCCTATCTCAGCTAGTCGTAGAAATTAGAGACTGCTTATGTAGAAATATACGCCATATCACACCTCCGATACCAGGAGATACCTTTGCAAGGGTTAGTACAGCAGTCGTGCTTTGTTGATCCGTGTTCAAATTCACGGAAGGCGAAGTGCAAGAACACCGTGAGCCTGTAAAGTATAACTAAAGATGGACGGTTTCATTGCCGTCGGTTTTTTCCCCTCCTACAACGAGAACTTTTGTAGGACTTCGTCCTGGTAAGGTGAGCTTACTATGGTCGTCATCGTCCTAGGATAATACATAGTCATATCCCGGGAGCATCATCAGGTGAAGCCAGATGGCGACGACAATTCTCATGGTCCCTCGTGAGCCGTAGGACACTCACCAGCTGCCTTGGCAGGTCCACTGTTAGGAAGACTTTCATCACCCGGTGATATCCCTACTGAAACTGAACAGCGTACACCACGACGTCGTGAATGTATGATGGGTACCTTTGCGAGTAAAGGAACGGGGAGTCCTCGACTTGTGAAATGTATTCGACCGAGTTGGAATGGGCGTACACCCTGGATCTGGATTAGATAGCCTGAAAAGCCAAGACTCACAAGTGACGAAGAGGAATGTTACTTCGCGTGATCCGCCCGCGTCGAACTGTGAGGCGTCGAAGCACTCGAACTGATGTGCATGTAAATGGATGGGATGTTTGCCGATGACGATAAGACTGTCTGTCGTATCATATTCTACCTCTTCCATCTCAATGGGGTGATGCACGCGTTGATGAGCCTAGTGATGGATAGTGAAGAGGTGCGGCCTACATGTGTCTTATCATTGCGTGAGGCCTTGGTGTTGTTGGCAGAATTCGATCCTGCGGAGAAGATTTGAGGGTATCGGCGAGCGTGGAACCTAAAGATGGTGTTAGGACTGAGTGAAGGGTAGAGGGCATTGATACATGTGCTCGATAATTTTCTGGGATTGGATGATTGTAGACATCCCGATACGCCACCACATCTTCCTTCGACACGTTTCCACCCAACCCTTGTCCTATGCGTGACCCCATGCAGTCGGAAACACCGGATGTTGTGGAGCTCAGACCTGCACCGCCCAATCTTCATCGATTTCTTGATCATGAAGAACACGATGTGACTCTGGTGCTATGAGATCGAGATGTAGCTTGAGGAACGTGTGGGCTATATATTGAGTACCATGAGTAAGTCTACGGTACATCATTCTTTTCCCCTCCAAACTCCAGGATAAGCTGTGTTGGCGGATTTGCCAGCAATGACGATGGGTGTGTACCAGTTTGAGGCTGAGGGAGCTCTACTGACAGTTTGCTGTGGTGGTTAAGACGCAAAACGGATCGAAATTGTATCTCAGAGTGATGTACACGCAGTTGCCTTTGCGGGGGAAAGTCAAGTTGTAGGAGGACATGCCAACGGTGATATTCGTCGATGGAAGATTGAAGACGGGCAGCAACAGGGTCCGACCATGCAAGCGAGTGGGCATGTGGAGTCTGTTGCAGTTTCCCAGGATGGCCAGTGGTTGGTGTCCGGAGACCGCGGAAACAAGGCGATCGTCTGGAATGCCATCACTCACAATAAAGTGCGCGAGATCACAGAATATGCCTGCTGGATATTGGGGGTCGATATCTCGAGCGACTGCACTAAATTTGTCACTGTGGACCACCACAACACCAAGATATTCAGCATCACTTCCGGTACCCGTCTCCTGCCTCCCCTCTCACACCAACAGGTTGCTGGTGTCAAGTTCTCCCCAGATGGCAGTCGACTTGCTACCGCCTCAGAGGCTCGAGGTTTCCGCGTCTACAGTACCCACGATGGCGGTATCTTGTTCGACTCAGGTCAAAATGGCTCAACCGGTCTATGGTCGAGAACTCGTTTGACCTGGTCGTCTGACGGCCAGCTGTTGTTCGTCGCGAACAAAGGCAAAGTCATTTGTTTCGACCTTTCCTCGTCATTGTCTTCCGAATGGTCGATCCATGAAAACCAATCTCTGGTATATGTGGCATCCAACGGCAGATTCATTGCGTGTGCAGCAGGGTCATCGGTTTCCCTATGGGACTGTGTGTCCCACAAGCACCTCGGTAGCATTATCACGTACACCTCAGAGATCAAATGCATCGCCCTCTCACCAAGTGGGAGGTATCTTGCATGTGGAAATGGAAAGAATATTACAATTCACAATCTCAAGGATGCCCTTCTCCCTAAGTATTTCGACCGGACTGTAAGTGCACATCCAATCATGATGCATGAAGCTCGCATTGCTAACAATCAATGTGCTTTGTAACGCTTTAATCCGTCAACAACTCCATGCTCCTCAGCTTCCGTTCGTACGAGTGAGTGATGAGACCCTCAAGTCATGGGTACAGGACGACCCGACAAACACCGAAGTGGTACTTTCAAAGGAGATTACGAGTGCTTCAGGTCCTAGCCACTACCTGCTAGCAAGCCGCGCTCTTATAAGAGCGCGTTTAAAGTATTTGGCACTTGCGATTAACGACGCGAAGGAGGTGAGTCTGCTTTCTCACTACGCCACGTAGACTTTCGCTCACGTGCACCTCAAGTCCCTTCGGGTTCACTCATCGCCTATTGGCTATATCGCAATGGCGGTAGTTCTACTTGGTCAAGGCGATCGAGAGGGTGCACTATGCACATTCGACCTTGCCTTTCTTGATTGTGAGCCGCACGACAACAGATTTCTCTTACTTCTGAAGGTGTGCAACGTCATCTACTTCTTTCTCACAATCAATTCACGTCCCGTTCAGTCTATCCTTGTGTTCGAATCCGGGAATCAAGAAGAGGCGATAAGACGCGTTGAGTGCCTTGCTGGGAGAGCAAACAATGATAGTGACGATGAAGTCCCCTATCTTTACACTCAAGCACGTGCTTTGCGTTATGCTGGCATTTGGGTATCACCGCTGATACATTGTGCAGGTCCTTGGAGTTATGTACATGAAGACGGGAAATTACGGACGTGCGATGCCATTGATCGGGTTTGCGACGGATCTAGCCCCAAAGAACAAGCAATGTCCTCTGCTAGTGGCGATCACGCTGGTAGGTCTTTTGCAGTCACTACCACTTCCTATTAATCTAACCCTCCATGAAGATATTTGGATGGAGTTTCGGTGGATTGGACGTCGCTGCTCAGCAGTGTCTTTGTGAAACCCTCTATGCTGAAGAACGTACCGCCGAAGCCGTGGATATTCTCCTCAATATCATCAGGACATCAAATGAGGAGAGGCAGGGCAGCGAGGCAATTGCGAACTGGATCACGGGTCTGTCTTTTCGCTGCCAGTCTGGTTGACGTGCGTATTCATGTCCGTCATCAGATTTCACCGAAAAATGCACTACCACACTGGAGCACATTGGCGGCGAAGGCTTCCGGTCTGCAAAATATGATGAAACAATAACATTGTCCTCGGTTGCATTGTCGCTCAGTTCTCTAAGTCCCACAGGCCTCCTTATCATGCGGAGCAAAGCTCGAGCGGCAAAAGGATTGTGGGAGGATGCACTGCAGGACGCGAACGAGGTATGCATAGTATCCTTCTTGAACGAGTCAGTCCCCTAAAAGTGTGATATAGGCAGTGAAAGCGGACCCCTCCAGCCCGTGGGGCTATGAAGCCAGACACCAAGCACTTCATGGAGCGAAATGGTATGACGAAGCGATTGATGCATTCAAGTCTATGCTGCAAGCGATCGAAAAGTCTTCTGACCCTGCAATCAGGCGTATGTATCTCCTGTATGAAGCTAATATCCCCAAATGACTATTTCGCAGAACTGCGCAAGAACTACATTTCTCCTTCTGAAGCGATTGCGGCTATCCATCGTATCGTTCGCGAGATCCTCAAAAGTTGTCCCTTCGTCGTCATCGATGTCACCACTGGTCGCCTTTGCGATGGTCCCGAGCGGATGCGTATCTTCATGGCTGACGCAGCGTTCAAAGAGCTTGTTTCGTCGATGACTAAACAAGTGGATAACGAGCGGATCCTACGCTTGGTTACAAGATTTTTTGGATATGTCATGTTCTCGCACGTATGGCAGGGGAACGAGCCGTTATTCCAGGATGTCAACGTTGAAAAATCCGTGTGGAACCTTCCCTACACGTTCCTCAATGAAAAGTTGCGCAATTTCTGCAATGAGACACGCAGACTTGGGTATAACTGGGCATGGTCGGATACGTGTTGTATCGACAAGTCCACGAACTCCATCCTCAATCAATCTCTTACATCAATGTACACATGGTATGCGAATTCGGCAGCCACGCTCGTATTCCTTGCTGGCGTAGTGCACCCATCCAAGCCCGGAGACCTTAGGCGTAGTTTATGGATGACACGAGCATGGACTTTGCAAGAGCTTCTCGCACCGAAACTCGTCTTATTCTATGATTCTGAATGGAAGCCATACCTTGGTGACGCTACCGCGAACCGCAAAGAATCTCCGGAGATTATGCGAGAGCTGGCAGACGCCATCAGGGTTCCCCGCGGAACCATCGTTACGTTCTCTCCAGACGATCTCGGGGTGCGCGAGAAACTTCGCCTCGCTTCGACGCGCAATGCGATGATTGAGGAAGACGTCGCGTACTCTCTCATCGGGATATTCAAGTCCAATATTAGGCCTCAGTACGGCGAAGGAGCTAACGCTCTCGGACATCTCCTGGAAGAGATCGTGACCCGCTCCGGCGAGGTCTCGGTGCTTGCGTGGTCAGGAAAGTCTTCGTCATACAGCAGCTGTCTCCCAGCTTCCCTTTTCGTTTATAGTCAAACTCCTCACAGCCTTCCGTCACTCAAAGAGGAAGAGATGGAGACCTGCATCACAAAGTTACGTGGCAAGTTGTCCCAGCAGGAAGCCCTGAGCGTCTATAATCAGATTAACCTTCTTCCACCCGCCCGTTTTGCAACCCAACGTCTACATCTTCCATGCGTCGTCTTCTCTGTCAGGAGCCTCCGTATACAGGCGCTACGTGGTGGCGACGAAAAGCTATATCGTGCCAGAGTATCAGGGCTTGGAAGAGTGGAGTTCAGGACGGCAGATGATCTCCCGCTGCACGAGCCAAAGAAATTCGTCTTCGCGCATCCGTGGATTCATCATATCCAGGGTCCGAGCGGTGGGGTTGTCGGGGGAGGTGACTTGCGGTCCGATACTGACTCTGACTCGGATTGGGATGGCGACGCTAGATCTGACGAAGTTGTGGCTTTACACACTGTCTCCATGCCTCAGGTTGACGACTATACCCGGGCGCTACAGATGATTGCTCGCCTCGGGCAGCCGTTCAACGCGCTACTTCTCGTACAGCAAATGCATGGAGAGTACAAGAGAGTGGCTGCAGAGAACGAGATTGTCATCTCTGGATTCGGAACCGACATCGCCTCCAAGTACATTCAGGTACAAGTGTTGGAAATCGTTTGACGCATGTTTAGACTCGGCTGCTAGCTTTTGAAGTTGGTCTGTCTTTCTTCTCCTATCGGTCTTTTTTTTCTGCTCGTACTTTCCGTGCCGTCCTTGTTGGTTTGCTTGTTACATGGGGCTTGCGAGCAAGCTGGTATTAGTACGGGGGTGTTTACCCTCTCCGTAACTTCTCGTTCCCTGACAACCTGGGTTTCGTGGCGTTTGCTAATCACAAGACCCTCAAACTGAGAGGTTTTCTGAGTGCTGTTCTATAGAAAGCTCTTTGCGATTTGGTAGAGCTTTTCACATTGCTCATTACCCCGTTCCTTCTCCGATTGGCTCGCATGAACGACCCTTCAGGGCATCTTATCAATAAAATCAATATTCAGGTTTCTACACAGGTTCCCACGTAGCTCCGAACCCTATTCCGGATTCCGATATTTTACAGGGAAAGGTTAATAGGGGTACAGCCAACGTTGATGAGACCGTTCTGCAGATTATGTAAGATCGACCATCAGCCATACACGGAAACTGATCGGATAATGGTAGGACTTACGAATGAGTCACCCGTGCAGCAAGCGGCCTGCGACGTGCAACTAGCACCTGAGCCCACACCGAGCGCGGTGATGGGACTACAGTTGAGGCCAACTTGGCCAGTTATACTACCAAGGCTCAGGCCCAGGAGCCCCAGAAGGCTGGTCACCACGGACGAGTTGGACTGAGGAATGCCACTTTAGTCAAGGACCATTGCGGCCGCTTTTGCTTGTAGTCAACTTACATCTTGCACACTGTTGCAGCAATAGGTGGTGCCGCCGTTGCACTGGCTTTGGCGAACGTCGAGGGGCGTCGCTGCTGCCAGGACAGCGAAGGAGGCGGTGATGACTGCTGCGAGGCGGGGGAACATTGCAAAGTATTGTGAGTTGTGAGTAGAGAAGGAGTCCTTGTCTTTTCTGTAGGTTCTGGCCGACACTTTGCAGTTTTTATACCTTTCAATAACCCCCTATTCCTTTAATCTATTCCACAGCCCCCTGGTATCCATCTTGACCTGTCTTTGCCATAGCCTCAAACGGATACACCCATTTGCCGGCACTCTACAGGGAAAATGGTGTCACGAGATAGTAAGTTCCTGATCCCGCGAAAAATCCACCGCCAAGGGCTCCAATCGCCGTTCACGGTAAATGTGCCTTCTCTATGTAAGGTGACTGACTTCTGCTGGGAGACCCCACGGGTTGATATTTTTTCCAATTGTTGCAGGAAATGAAGGTCAATTGTGTCTCGGCGACAAGAGCTAGCGACGGCCTCGGAGAGACAACATTCGAGGCACTGTCTCCGCCCACCATTCGCCCGCCGCCGACAAATGATATGGTCGGACACTATACCTTGAAAATTGAGTAAACCATCTCCGTTCTGCCATATCTGCGCTGTGCAGCTGCTGTGGGGAATTGCAGATGAAGGTCGTAAAGCCGCAGTTATTGACACCGGCGGATATGAGGTTTTTCCTTTTGTGAGCGTCCCGATAGACCATAGACTCCCTGGAAGGTTCTCTGTAGCGAAGTTGAAAAACCAATTTCCCTGTTCAGCTGTTAGAGATCCTCAGGGTTGGAGCGTTCATGGACCACTCTCTCGTTCCCGTCTTCTTTATGTTGCCATCCTGGCTATATCATACCAAGAAGTCTGGTGGGATGCTTACACCGTCTGGAAAGTCCTCAAATGTTTGGAACGCATCTCCACTAAAGATTGGTATGCTAGGTGTTTTAGCGGGCCTCTTGTAAGTGCATTGTATTTCGAAGTCCTGCTTACCAAGAAGATACTAACGTTCGGCAACAAAGTTGATTCATGGGCGCGGACTCGCGTCAGGGCAACGGTATCACACTCAAATTACTATATCTTATGCGCGACAAGTCGCTCACACCTGCCGACGAGCCATCGCGCAAAGTCCGCACGTCACGCCTATTACTGTTCGCTGGAATCCAGCTCGTCGGATTTGGTGCAGCGTTAGCTGTTACGCAGGCAGTCGGTGAGTTGTGCACTCTTTTTTTGCCATGTACATTCAGGTATGGCGTTTGGGGCCGACGTTACTGACATGTTTGTTTGTCAGCGGCAATTGCATTCCCTGTTGTTATTTTCCTTCTAGTTCCTGTCAGAACATTACTTATCCCTCGACTCCCATGCACTCCAAAAGAATTGTCTATCCTTGACGGTCCTACGGCTTCCCCTTTTGTGAGTGTCAAGCACTTGAATAAATCTAGGTCAACCTGCTGATGCACTTTATAGACCATGGAGTCTGTCGGAGGTTCCCTGTAGTCGAAGCGATTCGCTGCTCACCATCTAGAGCTCTTCAGTATCTGGTGGGAATTTGTACATCGTTTTCTCGCTCCCGTTCTGTTTATGTTCCTATCTCAGCTAGTCGTAGAAATTGGAGACTACTTATGTAGAAATGTACGTCATATCGCACCTCCGATACGAGGAGATACCTTTGCAAGGACTAGCACTGCAGTCGTGCTTTTCTGATCCTTGTTCAAATTCACCGAAGGCGAAGTGCAAGAACGCTGTGAGCCTGTAAAGTACAACTAAAGGTGGACGATTTCGTTGCTGTCGGTTTTCTTACTGTTGTACGACTTCGTCCTGGTAAGGTGAGCATACTATGGTCGTCATCGTCCTAGGATAATATATAGTCATATCCCGGGCCATCATCAAGTAAAGCCAGACGGCGACGACAATTCTCGTGGTCCCTCGCAAGCCGTAGGACACCCACCAGCTGCTGTGGCGGGTCCACTGCTAGGAAGACTTTCATCGCCCGGTGATCTCCCTACTGAAACTGAACAACATACACCACGACGTCGGGAGTGTATGATGAGTACCTTTGCGAGCAAAGGAACAGGGAGTCCTCGGCTTGTGAAGTGTATTCAACCGAGTCGAAATGGACATACACCCTGGATCTGGATTAGATAGCCTGAAAAGCCAAGACTTACAGGCAGAGGAATGTTACTTCGCGTGATCCGCTCGCATCGAACTGCGAGGTGTCGAAGCACTCGAACTGATGCGCGCATAAATGGATGGGATGTTTGTCGATGACGATATGACCGTCTGTCATATCATATTCTGCCTCTCCCATCTCGTTGGGGTGATGCACGCGTTGATGAGCCTGGCAATAGACAGTGAAGAGGTGCGACCCACATGTGTCTTATCATTGCATGAGACTTTGGCGTTGTTGGCAGGATTCGATCCTACAAAGAAGGTTTGAGAATATCGGCGAGCGTGGAACCCAAAGACGGTATTAGGACTGGGTGCGTGGTAGAGGGCATTGATACATGCGCTGGATAGTTTTCTGGGATTGGATGATTGTGGACATCTCAATACGTCACCACATCTTCCTTCGACACGTTTCCACCAGCCCTTACCTTTATATGCATCACCTCATGCAGTCGAAAGCACCGGATCTTGTAGAGCTCAGACCTGCACCGCCAAATCTTCATCGATTTCTTGATCATGAAGAACACGATGCGACTCTGATGGTGTGAACTGACTCAGATCGAGATGTAGCTTGAGGAACGTGTGGGCTATATAGAGTGCCATGAGTAAGTCTACGATGCATCGTTCTTTCCCTCCCTAAATTCAAGATAAGCCTTGTTGGCGGGTTTGTCAGTGATGACAATGGGTGCGTACTAGCAGTGAAAGAGATTGAGGCATCCCTACTGACAGTTTGCTGTGGTGGTTAAGATGCGAAACAGATCGAAATTACATCCCACAGCGATGTATGGGCAATCAACTTTGCGGACGACAGTCATGTCGTAGGAGGATATGCCAACGGTGAAATTCGTCGATGGAAGATTGAAGACGGACAGCAACACGGTCCAACCATGCAAGCGGGTAGCAGTGCTGTCGACTCTGTTGCCGTTTCCAAGGATGGCCGGTGGTTGGTGTCCGGAGACCGCGGAAGCAATGCGATCGTCTGGAATGCGGTCACTCATGAAAAAGTGCACGAGCTCACCAAACACGGCAACTGGGTATCGGGGATCGACATCTCGAGCGACAGTACTAAAATCGCCTCCGGGGACTACGGCAACGCCCGGCATCAGCAAAACGTCGGAAACCTTGTAATTGCCTGATAAGGGCCGTAAGTCCTTAGAAGGGTACTAAGGCCTGTAAGCACCTTATAACTAACCTCCCTTTCGGGCGGGAGCCTGTAAGACTTATGTACTCCCGCATGACCGTCATAAGCCTTTCACGAGTTTATAAGCCCATTGTGAGGCTTATAAGGTTGCCATCTCTGACGACGTCTTGCGAGCTTTACAAGGCCCTGTAAGGCATTACATTCAACTTACAATGTGATTATAAGTTCATTACCGCACTTCTTTTGCAGCTTTGCACCTTGCACCTTACACCGCTTACAACGCTTACAAGCACATTATAAAGCACCACAATCATTGTATTAGTAGTACATTACATGCAAATCCAGTGATGATGTTGGTCCATGAATAGCGAAAGCGAACAGTACAGGATGAAGCAGGCAACGGGACAGCAGAAACGAATGAGAGCACTTGCATGAGCGAGAGAAAAAGGCGGCAGAGCAAAGACGACACTCGAGCAGGTAACGGCACAGATGTGGAAGATTGCAGCATCTGCTTGAGAAGCGACGGTCAGTGAGGTAGGGAGCGAAAAGGGATCAGAAGATACCCATTCAAGCCCCCCAGCGCGCACCCCTTCCACGGCCTCTTCCTCTTCCTTTTGGTCCCCCACGAGAAGCAGTGGAGTGGGGAGGAGGACGAGCCTCGGGCTCAGGACTGGAGAGGGGCGATGGGGCAAGGTGCGTTTCGTTGTGCACAGAGGAGAGGGCACTATCGGTGTTGACGGTGGTCGCGGTCTGCATTCCGTTATGTGCAGAGGCTGAGAAGGCACTGTCGGTGTTGACGGTGGTCGCGGTCTGCGTTCCGTTATGCGCAGAGGAGAGGGCAATGCCAGAGGAGACAGTGGTCGCGGCCTGAATTCCGTTATGCACAGAGGAGGTGCTTGCGGTGGCTGAAGCCCCTGCGGTGATGGTTTCGGTTGAGATTGGTCGTGCTGGAAGACCGATGGGCTTACCTCTCAACACAGGATCAATGGACGCAGAGTTGACTCGGTTGAGCCGGCGACGAGCAGCGCGCTGCGCAATGACGGCTTGCCACTCCTCCTCAGAACCCAAATCGCCGTTCGAGTCTTCGGAAGAATTATTGCCATAAATCTGCCTGTAAGATGATAGTAGGGTTGGAGGCGAAACGATTGGCGAATTGAAGTACTCACTGGTTCCACCAGGCCAAAGTTTCCTTCACCCACGGATCGGTCTCCTTCTCCTCGAAAAGCGAGATGATCGTACAATAAAAGTCTCCGTAAACGAGTCCTCCCGCTGCCTTCCTGAACATTTCCTCTGACGATAAAGTAAAGTATGCCATTACCGCTGCGTAAGCGATCGTGAATTCCGAAACTTCTTTGATACTGTGGATCTTGTTCTTGGATGGTTTTGTTGCGATCGTGGAGGCGCCCACAGCAGTCGAGCGACCACAGAAGATGTGTTTATAAAACTGCCACCAATAGGATGTTAACGATTAATCAACGCAACACGGGTGATCTCGGCTTACGCGTACTAACACATGGCCACGGAAGAGACCGTCTTGGATGTCGTCCGGATTATAAGGCTTCGTTTGGTCGTATAGGAATGACGGTAACGGCCAGACTTTGAAAATGAGGTCCCCATTCAAGACGCGGTCTACGTATCTGAGCGAGTATGCGACATAGTCAGCATGTATGCTGTAAGGTAGCAGCTCAGAGTGACTTACTGGTTTGGACTCTGGTCGAATTCAGAAATGTACTTGTGCGGACACAAGAGACGCGCCAGTTGAGGATGGTGGAAACCGCGCAATGACTTGGAAGTGTCAGTCGGGGGAATGGAAGGCACGAGGGCAGATGTGTTGAGCAGAACGTAGTTAAGGCCAGGCCATTTGAGGGAGCCACAGTCATCAGTGCGGCAGCAGGTAACACCTTCCTGGACCTAAAACAAGGCGCATATATGCGGTTAGATGAATGGAGAATAAAATGACTTACCATTTCGAGGGCTTCCTCAAGCTTTTGCCCGTTCGCGTCGTCGATCGCTTTGGACAAATCAGGGACTGCTTCAAGGACGGCTCGATATGTTCGGAGCAAGCGTTCTTTGTCGTCTTCAGGTCTTGAAACATCAATATGGTGAGTACCGGGGCATCATTGACCACGCAATGAACTTACAATGGGAATCCAGGAGTTCCACCCTTATCGCAAGCTATACCAACTCCGAACGCGATGGAGACGTTTGCGAACATGTCTACGGTATAAGCGAGGCGGCGTCCCACGGTACGGTAAATGACCATTGGGTCATCTTCGATTCTTCCGGAGTCTCACGGTACTATTATATGAGTAGCATGTACTAGTACTTACTTTCTTTTCTTGCTTCGACGGCCTTTGACAACGAGGGACTTGGAAGAATTTGGGTTTGGCAGTGTGTCGTCCATGGGAGAGAAGAATTAAGGGGGGAGAAAATGTGAGCCCCTAAGGATGCGACTCATGTAGGTATAAGTATGTCTATGCACCATTGTCACGTGACCGTGTCATTCGAGTTGTTCCGCCTTACAGACCCTTCCAATAGCTTATTGCGATTAGTAGCAGCTTGCGGGCCTTCGAAGGCTGCTACTACTGACAGTACTGATGAAACTTCTTTGTGTAGGTTGTCACAGAACCGACTTCACTAGTCAAAGGGCGCTTTCCGTGCATCGATCTAAATGCACAAGTTTCCTCCCATCAACAACTCTTGCGCTTCAAAAACGACGCCAGCGGGATGAGGATCTCCAACTTGAGGCAGAAAAAGTCCAGCGCCTTGCTGAGGAGAATGTAGATCTTGGATCGGAGAGCCTACAGAGAGGAGACGACGACCTTGCATGGCATGACGATGTACAAGGCGAGGTAAGTGTCTATCCATGTTATGCAAAAGTGACCGTCAAGAACTCCAGCTAATCCCTTCACCAGATCTCTTTTGCAGAACCCGAACCTGATTATAGACCTTCTGGTCTCCCCAATCGTGTGCGCCGTCTTCCTAGGCGATACTGCGATGAACTTCCTTCGCTTCACAATCCTGTACCTCACGTTACCCACCCCAACGATGGCACTGATGCCGTTCCATCCTCTGACTTACCATCCCATCCCGATTCGCCTCCGCCGATTGATCTTGAAGATTTCAAGTCATCGTACGTCAATACTGAACCTGACAGTTATGGCCTCTTCCGCTCGTATTTTCGTAACTTCCCTACCTACGATCCCGAGAACCTACAGTCTCTTGATGAAACATTTGAGAGCTCGACGTTTGAGCCAAGTTGTGGACTACCTCCAAACAACTCTTGGTGGTCAGGCTTGGGACTTGGATCACGCCTAGAATCGCTGCAGGACACTGCTCGGTCGTTTTTCGTGCCTTTCTTAAATCCCACTACGTTCCGTCTCATGCAATGGTTCTACAATTCTTCTAATACAAAGTCGCTCGCCGATGTTGATCGCTTGGTGAATGAAGTAATCCTAGCTGAAGATTTCGATCGTGAGGATCTGCGCGGTTTCCGTGCCACTCGCGAGGCCCAGCGCATGGACGAGTATCCCAACAACGCCAATACACCTTCCGTACTTTGTACCGACAACTGGAACAAGACATCTGTGAAAGTCAAGCTTCCCACCGAAAAAGTTCAGTTCGCTTCTGAACTCGATGCCCCCGAGTTCGAGGTCCCAGATTTATTCTATCGCAAGCCGCTGGAGTTATTGAGATCTGCTTTCAACGAGGTTTCCGCTCAGACGTTTCACACCAAGCCATTCAAGCTCTTTTGGAAACGAAGTCCTAGTGCGCAACCGGAGCGAATCTACGGCGATCTATATACTGGTGATGCGATGCTAGTGGAGCACGAGTCCATACAACGCCATAAATCTACCACCGGTACTCTAGAGAACGTTATCGCTGCTATCATGGTGTGGTCAGATTCAACCCACCTCGCAAATTTCGGAAATGCGGCGCTCTGGCCGATCTACGTGTTCATCGGAAATCAATCAAAATATATCTGCTGCAAACCAACGTCCTTTTCCGCACACCACCTTGCCTATATCCCTAAGGTAATATCGCTTCAGATACTCCATTTTTTACTGAATCGCCAACTCTATTTTCACAGCTTCCAGATCGGATTCAAGAGGTCTATCGATATCTATTTGGAAAGAGTGCAAGTTCCGCGACTCTTACCCACTGCAGACGCGAGCTCTTCCATTCTATATGGAATCACATTTTGGACGCGGACTTCATACACGCCTACGAACATGGCTTCGACATTCGCTTTCCAGACGGCGTCCTTCGCAAAGTTTTCCCGCGATTTTTTACTTATGCAGCTGACTATCCAGAAAAGTAAGTGATCGTTCCTCATATCTCACACACGGTATCACTCACTGTAAGTTTGTTCAGGGTTCTCATCGCGTGCATGAAGTATCTGGGGAAATGCCCTTGTCCCCGCTGCCTCGTCAAGAAGGATCAAATTTTAATGCTCGGCTCCAAGAATGATCGAATGCGCCGTGAGCGCTACACACGCTCCGATGACCCAAGTATCTGGCAGAAGATCGACACCGTTAGAAGATGGATCTTCGAGAAAGGTCGCAGCCTTGTTAGTCAGGTCGTTGATGCCCTTCTGGGTATTCATGGTTTAGTGCCTCTTCGTGTGAGTATTGTCCATCTTTCTCCATTTCTATTGTCGTCTAATCCGTGGTTCAGAGCGCATTTTCGGAGCGGCTAGCTCAGTTCGGCCTCGACATCTATTCCCTTCTTGTTCCTGATCTTCTTCACGAGTTTGAACTCGGTGTCTGGAAGGCCGTGTTCACTCATTTAATATGGATACTGTACGCACTTGGAGGTGATAGAATACAGGAGTTGAATAAACGGTAATAACTGGTTTTGTGCCTATATTCGTGCCGTCTGAATAGCATGCACAGATATCGACAGGTCCCTACATTCGGTCGAGATACCATCCGCAAGTTCAGCAATAACGCATCAGCGATGAAAAAACTCGCTGCGCATGATTTCGAAGACCTTCTGCAGGTATGTATTTTTTTTGCTTTGCTTTGAACGGAGACTGACACGCTATGATCCTTGCAGTGCTCAATCCCTGTCTTCGAGGGTCTACTTCCCCCTCCATACAACGATACAATAATGGACCTTCTTTTCGAGCTGGCAACATGGCACGCACTCGCCAAGTTATGGCTCCATACCGAAACAAGTCTTCACTTCCTCGATAGCTCAACGACAAGGCTTGGACGCCTCTTCCGTCGCTTCAAAACTGCTGTATGCGATCAAATTGCAACGAAAGACTTACCATCCGAGGAGGCTGCACACGGTCGACGTACGGCTGCATCGGCTGCAAGAGCTCAGGGAGATGGAAATTCAAGGCCTGCTGCAGTGCAGACTGGCCCACGACAGCGAACCTTCAATCTCTCAACATACAAACTGCACGCCTTGGGAGACTATGTAACGTCAATTCGGCTCTTTGGGACTACAGACAACTACTCTACTCAAGTGGTAAGTCACTTTGCTGGCGCTAAAATTGCAGTAACGAAAGCTATTTGCGTGACTCAGGGTGAGCTAGAACATCAGCGCGTCAAACGGTTTTACGCACGGACAAACAAGATCAAGTTCGTTCATGGTATCGCTAAACAGCAACAGCGCGAGCGTTTACTCCACAAACTTCGCAACCACCGTAATGCCGGGGATTCGCGCGTCCACACCGCAGACGCATCCGCGTCTAATCTGCACCCGGCGCTTTCCTTTTCAGAGCAAGATCCGCTACCCTACTCGAGACCCGAAGAACAGTATCATATATCCCCTTCAACAAAATACTTGTTACATATCTCAAGCTGGCTTGGGCAGAACGCGGACGACCTCGCTACTTGGGTTAGTACTCTTTTATCAGTCAGGCTTGCGCTGTCACTAATACTTCGCATCCTCCACAGAAGTTTTTGCCAAAACTCAAGGACCACATCCTGGCTCGAATCTTCGGCAAGGAATACGACGGTGACGAAGAAGCTTTCACAAGAGATCAGCGGAATGCCCTCCATTTTGTCAACGACCGCATCTACCGACACAAGTCGATTCGAATAAACTATACGTCATACGACTGCCGCCGAGCACAGGATTCCCTAAACCCCCGTACGCATGCGGATATCATGGTCTTAGCGCATGAAGACGAGTGTCCGGACCAGGATGGACTTGCTCCCCATCCATACTGGTATGCCCGCATCATCGGCATCTTTCACGCTACAGTAAGATACTGTGGGACAGACTCGACGAATACAAGTCCCCAACGCATAGACTTTCTCTGGGTTCGCTGGTATGCTCGTGACGCACGACACAAATCTGGCTGGAACGCGAAACGTCTTCACCGTATCGGCTTCTTTAATGCGAACGATGATCCAGACAACGCATTTGGCTTCCTCGATCCTCGTCAAGTTATCCGAGGTGTCCATCTCATCCCCGCATTCATGTATGGTCGTACACGAGAGTTGCTGCCGTTTTCCATCGCTCGCCCTGTACCTGAAAAAGACGAAGACTGGTTCTGGTACTATGTAAACATGTAAGTGTTAACGGTGTAACTTCGTACATATCTCATAATTTACTACAGATTCTGTGATCGCGATATGATGATGCGATTCCGCGGTGGAGGAATTGGTCACAAATCAACGCGCTCAGCAACCGACACATTCCTCGACGACCTCGACACCTTGGATCGACAGGATGACTTGGGTATGACTGAAACTGTGGCAGACGACGACCAGGAGGGTGGGAATGAACACACTGTGCCAGATGACGACGAAGAAGCTCTCAGCGATCCAGATGAAGAAGACGACTTCGGCTATGGCGGCCTGGCAGAGCGGCTCGATGACGAAGCGAATGAGGTAGACGATGTCGATGATTGCGAGCCGGGAGAAGACGATCTAGGAGCAGAAGACGGCGAAGGTGCGGGGGACGATGGTGAAGTTGACATGGAAGGTTTCGCTCCGTTGTAGTATTACTGAACACCGTACATCTTATCGTCTTCATTTTCGCTTTTTTGCATTGAAGTCCCTCGTTCTTACAACATCCTTACAAGGTTGTTACGAATGTATGCGATCACCTTGATACAAAAGTTTTATGACATGAAGTAATTACAAGGTGATTGTAAGGTGCTACAATAGTATATTGGCCTTGCCGAGGCTGCAAGGCACTTGTAATGCCTTTGCAATCTGGGGTCGCTTTCTTGTATGGTCCTTACAATTACATTACAAGTGTATGCATTCATCCGGATGAAAAGCTACGCCGATACTAGAGCCCATGCACCTGGTTAGGCCGTATGAGACGGTCAGCGGAGGCTGACAATCGGCCGTTGGTGACGGGCCAGCGGAAGTTGAGCCCATGTATGGCTTGTGCACGTGAGTTACATGAGAGCCATGAACCTACTTGTCACCTTGTAGTATGGGAGAGCCCAACTGATGAGTGTCACCATGTAGTACAGCTGAGCCTGAGAGGAAATGTTGTCATGAGGAATGGTGCAGCTGTGGTTTGAATTGTCATTGTCAGTTACAAGCAGGCTGGGGAGTAAGTGTCATCATGGACTATGGGGGGGGGCCAATAAATGAGTGTCACCGTAGCATACAGCTGAGCCCATAAGTAGGAGTCACTATAGAGAATGGCCGCGCAGAGGTTAGAATTGTCATCATGGGGTACAAGCCAGCTGTGGGACTAGGGTGTAGCCACTGCAATATGAGTAGTCCCAGGTAAGCCCAGAGTTGGGTGTCCCCAGAAGGTATGGATGGGCTCAGCGCCTGAGTTCACCCCTGGCAGCACTGTCATGCAAGCCGGCCCAACACCAATGCCATGCTAGCCGTCCCGGCAACACTGCCACGTGGGCCGGCCCACCACAAATGCCATGCAGGCCATCCTGGGACGAATGCCATGCGAGCCGGGCCAACACCAATGCAATAGGAATAGGCCCAATACCAATGCCATGCAGGCCGGCACAACACCAATGCCATGCTGGCTGTCCTGGGATCGATTCCACGTGGGCAGACCCAATACCAATGCCATCCAACGCATCCCAGCACCAAAGCAATGTGATCCAGGCCAACACAAACCCAGGACTAATGCCATGGAAGCCGTCCATGCCGGCACTGATTGAATGTGAACCGGCACAATGCCACGTGCTCCGGCACATCGCCACTGCCTTGGGGCCATCATGGAAGCTGTCCCGGCACCGATGTATTGTAAGCCGGCACCGGCACCAGGTCCATGTGTTCCAGCACATCCCCAATGCCATGGGGCCATCATGCAGGCCATCCCGGCACCATTGGAATGTGTTCCAGCACAACACCAATGCCATGGAAGCCGTGCCGGAACCAATGCCGTATGTTCCGGCCATCCCAAATACCATGAGGCCTATCGTGCAGGCCATTCTGGCGCCATTGTAATGTGTACCGGCACCAGTTCCATGTATTCCGGCATATCCCCAATGCCATAGGTCCATCATGCAAACCATCCCGGCACCTTTGTAATGAGTTCCGGCACATCCCCAATGCCATGGAGGGCGTCCCGGCACCAGCTCTATGTATTCCGGCATATCCCCAATGTGATAGGTCCATCATGCACGCCATCCCGGAACCTTTGCAATTAGTGCCGGCACATCCCCAATGCCATGGGGCCATCATGCAGGCCATTCCGGCACCATTGTAATGTAATGTGTTCCGGCACAACACCAATGCCGTGGAAGCCGTCCCGGAACCCATGCCATTGTAATGTGTTCTGGCACAGCACCAATGCCATGGAAGCCGGCCCGGCACCGGTTCCATGTATTCCGGCATATCCCCAATTCCATGACTCCATCATGCAAGCCATCCCGGCACCATCGTAATGTGTTCCGGCACAACACCAACACCGTGGAAGCCGTGCCGGCACCTATGCCATATGTTCCGGCACATCCCCAATTCCATGAGGCCATCATGCAGGCTGTCACAGCACCATTGTAAGGAGTTCCGGCACATCCACCAATGCCATGAGGCCATCAGTCAAGCTGTCCCGGCACCAATGGCATGGAGGCCCGCCCAGAAATCATACCATGCCATGCCTGACCTGCCTGACCTCCCGGGAGCAGGTCCACAGTGTATGTATGTACTGGTACCAGTACCATGCCAGAGATGCATGTATTACCACAATGGTGGCTCTGGTAATGTCCAGAAGACTAGCCAACTACCCAGTACATTTAAACTGTGAATTCAATGCCTTACGGCCTCCAGGAAGCCAGAACAATACCATGAAAGCCACCATCATGCTATACAGCAAAAGCAATTGAGTTATGCCAGCCAGTCATCATTCAATCATCTAGGTGAACCATGACTCCATTGGCCCTTAGCACTTGTCACACCACGGCCTTGGTACAGACATCACCGTACCAGATTGGTTTTCCAGTATCTGAAGCATACAGTAACAACTACCAGCAGCGGTAGCTACTTCTTCCTGGAGATCGCATTTTGACAATATAGAATATATTGCTCCAGCTAACAAAGTACAAGTACAAAGACAAAAAAACACGAATGGATTGTGAAATGACATGTACATTAATGTTAGTCGACCTCCATCCTACCTTCCTGTTCGGGCGCTGATCCAACTGCTGGTGGTGGCGGAGTAATAGAGATTGCCGGACCTCCAGCAGGTCCATGCACAGGTTCGACATTCGAAGGAGGTACTTCCAAGCCAGCACCTCCCTCGAATGAAGCCGGGGGGGGGTTCAGTGGACTCCTGTCTTGAGCCGCTTCGGGATGATTGAACCTCTACAACACCGGTGGCAGTGCCAAGTTCGACCATGACCGGCATGTGAGGTACCGGTGTAGGGTTGGAGGTAGCGTGAAATGGGACCAGAGGATGGTTAAGCACGTCTGGGGCCGGGAATAGGTGATTACGGATGGCATCTACCACCCGATGGAGAGCGGCAAGCTCAGTACGGGTTACTTCTATCTCCCGCCTCATGTCAGCATTCTCCCGCTTTAGGATGGTAACCTCTTCCCGATATTCGTCACAATGGCACGGATCATCGGCACCGGTTGTAGTAGTCGGCGCTGGAGTGATGGGTGGGTCTGTTGCAGCGCTTCTTGCACGAGACCGTGACCGGGATAGCCATGACGGAGTAATAATTTCCACTACTCAATAGAAATATTAGTTCAACCGATTAGCCAAAAATATAGGACTGTGAACAACTTACTGGGGCGGCCAGTCCGTGGGCCAGGAGACGAATGACGGCTTGTTATTTTGGATGGACCAGGCGGATTGATTTCGGCTTGGTGCCCTTTGACGTTTGGCTCGTCGACCTGGTCGATGGAGCTGGCGCAGCAAGCATTGAAGTGGTGGGAAGGCCGGCGGTGTCTTCTGGGGATCGTTGCCGGCGAGGCCTTGATCGGGAGGCTTTTCGCTGCATCTCGGACTTGTCTCCCCTCCCCTTGAACAAGCTGCATGAGTATTTCGTACAGTGGCATTGCCAGCATGCCCTGCCAGCTAGCACCGTACAGGGCCAACTCCTGTCCCGGCATCTCACACACCGCTCAGCTTCCGGCACTACCTCCCAAGACTTGGGAGGGTTGTTGATGTCTCGCCGGTCCTGCACATCCTCGTCGACTGGTTTCGCCTTCTTCGTTGGTCTCCTTGACCGGCTCCAGGCCTCTACTGGTCTGATCACTGGCATCGACAGGCTTGGCCGCTGGCCTGGCCACGTCTTGACTGGCTACGGCCCCAGTGCCTTCTCCCGGTTCTGATCCTCTTCATTTCCCGGCTTCTGCATCGCAACTCCAGTGGTCTTAGCCATAATGTCTGTGGGTGCATGTTCGGATCCCGTGTCAGTGGTCTACCCAATTGCCATCGTCAGAATCAGTGCTCACCTGGAAGCCGAGTCCCTTGAGCCTCATCCGTACCCAACTCTTTCCCCTTCCCCTTATCCACTGGCTGTGCCTGGTGCTCGGCCCTCGATGAAGGCCCGGTAAGCTCCTCCATCACCTTGTAATATGGGTGAGACTTAGGCTGGTGACGAAGGCGATACCATGGATGATCCTTCACATCGGCCTCTCGTGCCGTCATCATCTGGTTGAAAGGGGGCCACGTCTGCGTCGCTACGATTATTGCCGGGTCAACCATGTGCATATCGATAGCAATAAGATGCGGAGGGAATCTCGAATGCCAGGGGTAGATGTTGAACAACCGTGCGGACCATTCCCTACATAGATGTCAGGAATGGATATCATGGCTGCAATTTCACTTACCAGCTGGGCCCACACAAGCTGAGCCGCTTTGCGCCAGTGCGTACCGTCCCGGCCGCGAAGCCCTTTTAGTTCCTGCATTGTAACCCTGGCAGCCTCCTCGACCATCTGCTTGGCATTTTCAGCGGTGATGACCGGCTGGATGTTGTCAGTCGATTGTGCCAGGGATGAAGGTGCTGGTGTTGGCGGTAGACATAGTGCTGTTTAACCCTGGGTGTGCAGGTGGTGGGTGCTTGAGCGGTGTGGTGAATTCGCCGGCTAGCATACACCATTCAACAGGCTTACATAAGCACAATACAAATGCTCACTCCGGTGATGCTGTGATTTACAATATTCAATGTACTGGTTTAACCATTGAACATATTTTGCTGGGAGTATTGTATGGCAGTTGACAGTCATTCCACTAAGTGCCCATTTACATTATGTATGCACTTGCACATCCTGCATGATGACTCGTGAAAAAATATTGTGTAATACAATCACCTTGTTTATAAGGTCACTCCAGCCCCAAAATGAGACGCTTTTTTCGACATCCACGCATCTGCCTGACCAGGTCGTGACTGGGTTCCGGCGTGGTAAACAAGGTGCCTGCCGGCGGCGCCGGCCATGTTCTAGTCTTATCACTGGTACCGAAATCATTCTCAAACATCGGTGTAATCCCCACTGGCGCCTACAACGTTTCGAACTTTCATATGGCTCCCAGAAATGTTAGATTCAGTTCTGGCAGTCCAGATAAACTCCGTAAGTCAGCCGGTCCAAGGACCATTACTTCTAATGACTGTGTGCAGTAATTCTGTCACGCCATGATATGCAGCGGCTCACATCTCTCGATGAGGATCAGGAAATGCTTACTGAAGATGACCTGCCGGACACGCCATCATCCCCGTTACGCGAGCCACCTTTCGAGCTGTCCCCAGCTCAAACAACACGCACAACCAGACCGGAACCCTCCTTCCAGTCCCCTGGTTCGCCCAGATCACCTTTGATAGAGCCAGCATGGGAGTCATTTGCACCGTCTCCCTCCTCTAGCAGCCCATTGGTTGAGCCTCCTTGGGACTCCATATCAACACGCCTCTCTGACAGCACCCCATTACTTGAGCCGGCATGGGACAAATCACCACCGCCTGTTTCCCCAGGTACTCCATTGCACGAGCCTGCCTTGGGGGTCGCCCCCACCATTTCAGTCCCCACCGGTCAGTCCTTTACAAGAACCGGCATTTCAGTCGCCTGCTGCCACAAGATCATCAGCTCACATCTACCCAACTCAAGCAGCTGGCCAATCATCACGACCGCTCATCCTATTGCATGAGCCCCAATTTCGGTCCTTGACTGCCCTCTGTGTCACCAGCCCGTCGCAATCCTATCCCGGTTCCCAGCCCAACAACATTCACATCGCCCGGCGGCAATTTCCCCGGTCCTCATCAACCTATGGACCTTTCAGACGCTCCTGCATCATTCAGCTCCACATCGATACCGCCGGCTAGATCCCCATCGCCAGGTTCCAATCCCGTTGTCGCATTCAGAGCTTTTCGCAGTCTCCCAGGAGTTCGCCATACAGCCGGGAGTTGATACTCCACAAACCGAGCGTAAGTCCAGAAGTTCCTACACAACCATAGCTAAACATGTCTACCAGTTCAAATGTCAAGGCGGATCTCCGGTATCGTGGCTAGGAGTGGGGCGCGTCAGCCAGACATCAATGCCGCACACGATGCCAATCTGATCACCTGCATATAGGTATTATGCGAATACCCTGGTGGATGCAACCAGGGAGTGGCGATCACATGTTGAGCGGCATGCCATGCTTACCAGATTCCGGCAACAGTTAGCAAATCTTGTGGAGGAAGAGCCGGCAGTTGTAGGCTACCGTCTTAAACCAGACCAGCTTTAATTTGTATATTTAACTCATTTCAATGAACATTATGTTGAATGGAATTGGAGAAGTGCACAAATTGGCCGTGATTGGATTGTGACAGTGGGTTACGGTACATGGTAGCTATGGGGCCAGTAATTCACCGGCAATTCTTGCACTGTGCACTATATATGTTTGTCGCCAGTCTACGGGAAACCATTAGGTACCGGCCTCAATTCTACCTTCGCCTCCTCATTGTTGGAGTAGGATAATTATCATCTGGCCGCCGTGGGGGCCTACGATTCCGCTCTGGGCGACGAGCCACACCATCCTGCTTCTGCTTGATCCAACAGTCTATCGTCCCTGTCCATCGCACGGCCTCTAGGCCTGGCATTCGAATTCCTACCCACCGGATCAACTCCTGACATAGATAAGCGTGTGTAATTGTGTTATGGATGTATACCTACCATCATTAGGTGATATGACCGTCTTATCATTCTGGGCTGCTGTAGAATGCTGTAATGAGAGGATTAACCAAGTGTGCATGGAAACCGACCATTGGATCTGATTCTTGGCTTGGGCTTGGGCTTCCTTGCAGTTGAATCGACACCATCATTGGCATGATTGTCTGATACAATTCTATCAGCAATATTCATTGTTGCCGGATACCACTTACCAGCTGGATTGGGGTATGCAGTAGCCGTATTGCGCCGGTCTGATGTGGACTGGTTCCGCCGTCTGTTGTCCTCCTGTGCATTGGATGTTCCAGTGGGATGATCTACAGCACACAATTCCAAGGTCATGTTAGGGTTACCAGTAAAAAATCTGACCAGCTCCGACATACCATCTATCCGTTGCCGTTTGGTGGAAGGTTTTGTGGGAGGAGCTGGTTCCTCCTCTGAGTGATGTCCGTAGTCGGAGCCATCATCAGGAATTTACTTAATGCGCCATCAGTTATGTATATCCAAATTGATCATGACCTCACCTTCCGTCCAGGGTCTCTTCCCTTTGGCTTTGTCTGACCGGCGTTGGTGTTTGGAGACCGGCTCCTCCAGAGAACCATCCTGAGATCTCCACCTTCGGAACCGGAAGACATCTTCTGGGTGCTCCTGCTGTCGCTCCTTCCAGAACTCCAAGGTTTCGATTAGTTCATGATGTGTCAGCCTGGTGGGCTCTTTGAATGGTATATTGGGAGGAAGATACTTGGAAGACACGTAGGATGCCCGGTTGTCAGCTATTGCGGCCCAAGGTACACTGGCATTCGTCTTCCCACAAGCCAAGCCTGTGTTTAGATGTTAGTAACTCATCGCCCGTGGAAATTGGCACGTACGATAATGGCCGGTTACGAATACCCTCATGATGTCCTTCAATTCCGGTGTCCGTAAGTCCAAGAGATTCGGAAGAACGGGCAGTGCCATCGTCATTGGTGGACAGGGAGAATTGAGACCGCTTTTTTCCTTTCCGTGCTTTTACTGTGGTTTGACCGGCCTCATCCTCTCCGCTGCCATCCTCCGTACCATTGGCCCCGAAGGCCTTCTTTGCGTAGGCTGACCACTTTCCATGAAGGTCTTCCCAATCCGAATAGAGCTCTCCATCGCCCAGCTCGTCATTGAAGTCATTCCTACACCGGTCAGATATGGTGAAGCCTGTCAGGAAAGCACTCACACTCCAACCATCACTTCGCCATCCTTATCCTTCCATGCCGACATGATCACCACTCTCATCCCACACTGCTTCCACATGTCGTACGCAAACTGTTTTGCATACTTTCGGCCCTTACTTGTTGCGGCCCTGCATTTAAGTTAGTATTGCCCATGGGAGACCTTGGATGCTTACTCTGCCTGGGCTTCGGGTGGCGGCTTTCTCTCGTTCCACTCTTTCGCCAAACGTGCTGCCTGGTCCAATTCAGCCTTGGTCAATGACTGGACTACCTTCTGAACGGCCGGTTGATAGTGTTTGATCATAGCCGACGTCCCAGGCTGTATTCCGGCCTTCACAAGTACTTGCTGGATATCCTTCTTACGCTGCAGCTTGATCACCTTTAGGGCCGTCCATTTGGAGCCATACTTGACCAAGGCCTTCCGTGCCCGGGACCGACTGTTGTTATACATCCAGTTCTTGATGGCCTGTAAAATATACTTAACACGACTGCAAGCACATCAATACTGTTAAGCTTACTGTCCGTTTTCTATTCCATTCATTTTGTTTGAGGCTCTTGTTGGCATCCAGCTGCTTGATTTTGTTCCGCATGCCCTCCATCAGTGAGGCCCTTTTGTTTGTGTCAGCTTCCTTCCAATCCTTTAGACCGTCTTGGAGGATTTGAAGTTCATCCGGTCTCAGCTTTCCCGGCGCAGATTTTGCTGTCTCCGTGCTATCCGAGCTAGATTCCTCATCGGAGGAAAAGTCCTCCTCATCTGAGGTATTAACACCATTAGTACTGTGATCACTGCTGGCCATTCTGAATGTTGGAGAAGGTGTTGGGGTTGGTTAGTTGCAGGTAATGTTACCCTTTGTTGAAAGAAAATTTGGAGTCCGTTCCTCATAGTTACCGTCACCCATTCTTGAATAAAGTTCCAGGGGCCGAGTAATGTTCCGGTCATGATACATACCCATTGTTAGTATAGTCTTGTTCCAGTCGATCGGTACCAGTAGCCAAACATGGTAAGCCGATTCGTCTATCATCCAGTCTGCTACTATATATAGATAAAGTATAGTTTGATCCCGATTGGATCTTCTGACATTGATTCCGAGATCCAACTCAAATCATAGTCGTGCCAGGCATCACAATGAGGCATGTATGGCTGAGGCCTGCAGACATCCTGCAAGGACTTGATACTAGACATGGGCAAGTCACGAATCGCCCGAGCTGCAGCAGCCACCCCAGTAACCCATGTCACTTGGAAAAAAGTGAAAACAACCAGGGGATCCAAAGAAAAGATGGTCAAGTTTACTCCGAGAAAGAAGGCAAGATATGCAACCGGCCAAAGCAACGAATCACCTACTAGGGCAGGATCTTCGAGCATCCAGGAACCCAATTTAGTCCAGGGTAATGATGCTGACCTATATTGCTACATGGATGATGCATCACCACCGAGGACATCAAGAATTCCAAAAAGCCAGGTGTGCATTATCAAACATCCCGGTGCTGGCAATGTGTGCCTTACCGTATTACAGAACAGTTATCTGGAAGAGTGGCTGCCCTATAAGAGTAGATACCTGTCTGTGCTCCTGGACATGGAGGCCCCACCCGATGTCATGGCTTGTTTTGTGTGTAAAGCAGAAGGGGCACCATATAGATGCATGGACTGTGTGCATCGCCCATTGTCTTGTAAAACATGTTGCATCGAGCAACACAAGCTCAGACCGTTCCATCGGGTACAAAAATGGAATGGAAGATTCTTTGAAGACTTCACTCTACGGCTGGTGAGTTCCAGTTTCAACCCATCATCTGTGATGACTGATATCGTAGGTTGGTTTGGTGCTACACTTGGGCCATGCCGGAGCACCATGCCCGGCAGGAGAAGGTTCTTGGGAGGATGCTGCCAGCCATGTAGATGATGAGTGGGAGGACATCGAGGAGAGTCAACGACCGGCACATCTCAACCCACCGGATGATAGAAACTATCTGACAGTTGTGGACACTGGCGGCGTGCACTTTTGCAATGTGCAGTATTGCAACTGCCCTGGGTCTGAGGATTCACATCTTCAGCTTACCATGGCCGGCCTATTCCCGGCTACGACTAAGGCACCAAGGACGGCTTTCACTTTCCAGGTGCTGGACGACTTCATCAGGGACAATGTTGAATGTGGAACCTCCGCCATGAACTATTACAGCAAACTTCAGAGAGTCACCTCAAGCGCGTTTCCTCACCTAGTGCCGGTGAGTGCGATCACCCCTGGCCTACCATATGCCACATCGCTCATGCCGGTCGAAGAATAGGTATAGGGAATTGCTCAGGGTGTCGAGAATGTGGAGGCTCCTAAAGCTGTTGAAATGGCAGGGATTCCATCAACAGTCGCCTGATCCCCAGGCCGGTGAACTTGTCCTCTTCTGCCCTGCCTGTCCCCAGCCAGGGATCAATGTACCGGATCAGGATATCGCTCTCTCTGAGTCCGTATTCTATTCATTGTTTCAAAGGCATTGTTAGCCTGACTTGTGTAGCTGGCGGTTTGCTAGGACCTTTGTGATGGACGGCAACTTCAAGGCCGAGCATATGCTGCCCAAGAATGCTGCCGAAGAGGTCTGGCTCATGGATGGAAATGGCTTCATGGTCACATCAGCTCCATACAAGGAATATTTGACTGGGACCGTAAATAGAATAGAAGTTGGTGCGCCATGATATCTCCAAACGCACCGGACTGATTGCGTCGTGCAGAAATCTGACTGCAATAACCACCGGGCTGTTAATCAAGCAAATGCACAAAGGAATAAGTTGGAATCGACCGGGATTGGTGGATGTGCCTGTGCGAGGCATGGCTGTTTTGTACCTCATGCAATGGTCGACTTTCAGAAGGGAGAGCAGTACGCACCAATTCATAGTCCCTGGTCATGACTAACAATATAGCAGGCAGGTCAATATGGATTATGCTCTGGTCCATGCCATGCACCATGGATTGGACCCCCGGCAACCGGTCATAACCTTTTATGACATCAATTGTCAGTATAGCAAGAACTTGGCCCGCCGGCTTGAGGAAAATAGATATCTCTCTCTGCCTTCCGGATTACAGATTCAGCCCAGCATTGGACTATGGCATGTCCATGGCCATCAGACAGAGTGCTTCGCCAGATATGCTCCAAACTTTATTCCGGGTGCCGGCCGGGTGGACGGTGAAATCATGGAGACCCTCTGGTCTTCTCTCAACATAGTCTCACCATCAGCCCGGGGAATGGCGACAGCACATCGTCAGGAGTTGCTGGACTTCCAAATGAATGATAGTAACTTCCTCAAAATGATACGGATGCGTATGTCATCACAGTACCTGGTTGACCACCGCTTAATTACTTGCACATAGCATCGGCATTGAAACGGAAGTTCAAGGTTGCCAAGCAGTCATTAGCAACAATCCAAGATAAATTCAACGAGTTGGATAGCAAGGTACCGGATGGCTTGCGTCGGTTATGGGTGGAACAAGAACTTGTGGCGCAGTCATGCCGGCGGAATACTCCGCAGGCCATGGACATATATGAAGTCCGGCTGGAGAAGGGTAAGGGGGCCAACTGTATCATCTGTCCCATAACTTACGTACATCATGGTAGCACCCACCATGAAAGCCATTGAGATTGACCTAATCCATAAGGACCATTCATTCAGCAGCTCACGCGGTTCAGCTACTTGGATTGCACGGGCATTAAAGGCTGAGCAGGCTCAAATAGTGCTTGCTATGGATACACGACATATGGACGCCAGGGCAACAGAGGCAGACCGGTTGTCGATTTCGCGCCGGCAAGACCGGTTGCAATCACAGATTGATGCACTAGTACATGGAGCAGCCCAGTTCATCGGAAATGACTGGCAAGTTGACCCCAGGCAAAGGCCCAGAAGTATAGCCCCACTCGACGGGGACAGTAATGACGAAACTGATGATCCGTTCCTCCCTGATCGTCCTGGTCACCAGGAGGTCAGCGATGTTCCACTGCCATCATATATCGGAGCACAGTATTTCCATGACATGGGCCTCGGCAGTCTTGTGGAACAGGAAATACATCTGAGACAGGGCCAGGCAAATGATGCATTGCATGAATTGCGTCTGGCCCTCGTGGACAAGGCCGTGATATTTCGTACAGATGTCCGGAAAGGAGGGAACTACAAAATGACAACCCGGGCATGGGGCCGGATATCCAATGCAGAGGCAATGGTTCAGCGGCATGCCGCCATCTATCGCCAGTGCCGAAAGCAACTTATTGCACTGGGGGCTGGGGAGGACATTCTTGGCAAATACCAAGAATTGAATAGGGCAGACCTGACTGTGAGTGCCACAATTGCAGACCCAAATGCAAGAGGTCATCGCGACGACACTCTGGCCTGGTTTTGGACCGTGGACCTTCCCCGGGATTCTGCCATGAATGACAGGATGTCGGAATGTAGGCAGATCAATTGGGCTTGTGTGAAATACTGACTGAATTATCACAGTTTATCGAGTCAACTGGCTGCGTACAAAAGCGCTACGGGATCGCTGGGAAGAAGAGCTAGAGTTACTCACACTGGAGACTGGGTGGACACAGAAATTCTTCTTACACAAGGAGAAATTCTGGAGAGGCCGGCATATGGAGGCATTGGCAGTGGGCAATACCGGTTTCGCATGTTATTCGGCTAGGCAGTCCCAGATGTATCGGGATTTAGCAGGAACACTAGGATGTACTTCAAGATAGGAATTGGCAGAGTAATGTGCATATATCTCTAGATAGTATGAAACCAGGGAAATTACATATCAAGATTCTAATGAGATGTGTAATGAGGACAGCACCCTACTTATTGCTGGCTCCTGGCCGGGTAACTGAATTGACTCGGAAGTCCTCAAGCTGGTCCTGTACTTGTCCAAGGCTGTCAAAAAGGGTGAGCCGTTCACTGCAGAATTCCATCACACCATGGAGCCGGCGAATCTCCTCCTCCTCCTGATGGATCATCTCGTCACAGCTTTCAATCATCCGGCCGATGCTGTCTGATGGCATCCGGTCCATGTCACACAGCAGTGGGAGACTCTCTTTTCCTTCCTATGGCACAGATGGATTCAATGGAATGATCGAAAAATGACCACCGCGCACCTCAACCCCAACAAAGAATTCCTTGGCCTCCTGCAAAACTTCCTCCAATGACCGACGATCATACCCATCCAGATGGGTAGGGTCCCTTGTCCACCAGGTATGTGGCATAGGACCGGTGTGGATCATACGTCTCACCTCTCCTCTTTTGACCTGCAGCACATTCAACTCCATGATGTGTGCCAGCAGGGCGGTCTCTCCCATATTTTGTACGGCCGTCCACCAAAGCAGTTCATTGGCAACATGTGGGACCTTCATGATTGTCCCATATGTGTTGCAGGTAGCCAGGGCCTGCTTCAATATATGCTGTGGAAAAGTCTGTGACACAGCAAACCAGCATCCATTTCGACAAACTCACTGTTTCCACCTGAACCTGCTGATACCAGTCATCTGGCAGTCGATCGCTTGGGTTGTTGGCCTGCTGCAAAGCATATGTGAACCGTCTAAATCGGACACCGATGTATTGGATTATCATGGAGAGGTAGGATAGATTAGCGGTCCTGACATCCATGGTGATTCGGAGTAGAGTTGGATCGGGTGAAAATGTTATTACATAGCAATGTGGCTGACACATGTGATAACTGCAAGATAAGAGATCATCAATAATCACATCCCGGGAGGCCAGAATAGCAAGTGGCCTATCCCGGCGCAGCGGTTATCATGAGCCAAGTGGCTGGATATCAATCTGAACAATGCTGATGATGCGACCGTAGTGTATCTATGCATTACCGGCACTGCCGGACCTGTACTGGGAAAGGCCGTGTTGCATTTTCTCAATGGCTGTGGAATAGGCAATTAGTTGGAAAGGCCCCAGGCTATCGTCCAATGCTTGTGGACAGTGTATAATGAAAGGTCCACATGCTGAAATATGACCGGCGTGGTAGGAAGTGTAGCTAGTGCCAGACCCGTAGTAGAACATTGTATCCGTGCATTACCGGGACTGCCGGACCTGTGCTAGAAAAGGCTGCATCATGTTTTCTCAATGGCTGTGGAATACAAAATTAGGTTGAAAGGCCCCGGTCCATCATCTAATGCTTTGGCATGGTGTATAAAGGAACATGAACACCATGAAATGGAACCGGTGTGGTCGGAAGTGTAGCTAGCACCGGAGCCATAGCAGAACTCACCATCTATCGCCTCTATCTTGGTACCCATACCATGCTGGAATAATATGTGGAAGCCGGAGGTACTATGCCACCATAGTGGCACCTGTTTTTGAAGGCTTGAATGGTAATTTACCAACGCCGTGTAACCATGGCAGCTTCACTATGGTCCGGAAAACACCGGCATACATAGCCACGGTTCAATACTACACACTACAGCTACCAGATTACCCGTCATCAACACCGTGCTCGCTATATCGTCTTCCGATCTTAATGGCAATAAATCACAGCGCCACCCGGGATATTACACACTATATGCGCCGGGAATTCTCCAGTCAAACCTTCCCGGGACCGAATGCCCCCAAACCAGATCCTCCACTCCAGATTCCAACACACGGCATTGTCGCTATGAATCAGATAGTGGCCAGCATGCATGCGGCATACAATAATAGAAGTAAGCTGATGTCCCGGCTGAATGTAAAATCAAATCTAAATTGTATTGCAGAGCAAAGTGGCATCGATCTGATCCGGCTTTCTGAGCGTCTTTCAGCTATGGAATTGGGGGTTGATGAAACCCGGGAGGCAGGCCACCTGGCAGCGCATCCATCAAGTCTGACCGGCTTTGTGGATGAACCTACGGTAATCCTCGGTACCGGCGATACCATTGCATTGTGGTACCTTCCCGGCGCCATCACCAATGATTTGCAAGTCAGTTCGAACATTTCCTTTACACTCTATATTATTCAGGCATCCCTGCAGACACACATGCTTGCCACTCTGGACCCCCTTCACCACGCAATGTCCAAGAGTATGACAAGTGGCTCCTGGCGGAAAAATGCTGAATATTTCAATCACACTTCACAGTCACCGGGGTGCCTGGAGTTTTCCCCGGCCAGGCACCAACAGGGGCATATGGTATGGCTATATTACCTCAGGGGTATGTCTCTCAAGTGGCATCCAGACCCTGAACTTTGCCCCGTCAGTTTCCGCTGACCTACGGATGGATGCCGGTCGTGAATGGTCCCAGCGGTCTTACCTCCCGGCTGCCATCCTCTCCGGTGCGCTTTCGATTATGCACCCAGGCCTGTATGAGGCTGGAAGGCAAGCCATGCAGTCGTTGGACACATGGTCGAGTCAGCATAACCAAGATATGCAGGATGCCTTGCAGCACTGGCCGTCGGTTTTTACTAATGTCTCCGTAATCTCTAACCGGACCACACCCTTTCACCGGGACCCACACTCACGGTCCGATTGGTATGACATGCTGGTCACGGTTGGCGATTATGAAGATTGTGTATTGGATATCCCCACGCTTGGCCTTCAGTTCCTTTACAACCCCGGCACTGTAGTTGCATTTTCCGGCCGGCTTCTTCGACATGGGGTTAGTTCTGTGGGTGGGAACCGATGTTGCTTTGCCTACTACATGAGGGACAACATACACAACTGGATAGGGATACCCCGTGGGGATTGGATGAGAGTTCAGAATGTCCGGACTTGGTTGATGCCTGCAGGTCCGGTGGGACCTTCCATATAACCTACACTTATCCAATAGGGGGTCCATGTAAAGGTGGTTCTATGGATATTATATGCCATCCCAAGCCAAGTTATTTGCCATATACCTCTCCCAAAGTCCGACTAGGGCTGGCCCGTAATTGGTGGAACACTTCAACTCGAGCCGAATCCAGTCAGACGGAACACTGGGAGATTGGCTTGCTTGTTGTGCACGAGACCGTGGCATATGTGCCAGAACACATGGATTGGTGATCATAATACACGGGCTGACTCGAGACAGACGGGACACCGTATCGTGGGCCTCCCGTACACCATGAAACACTGGAGTATTCGTCCAGCCTGTCCTACGGGATCACAATATCTGGGCCCACTCCAAGGTCACGGTACAATGGACTATAAGCCCTCCATAGTACATGGGCACTCCAATTTGGGCTGAGGCCGATGCACACGGCACACTGATATATGCTCCCACCGTTCCAAACAGAACACTGCAGGTCCAGCCAAGCCTTATTACACGGGCCACTGATATATCAGCCCCATAGACAATAGCTTCCCAGCCCAGCCAAAATATATGTGACACTACTTGTATGGCTCATGCATTCACCAGGGGATGCCAAAAGACTAGCCCATCATCTAAACCGGTAACATCAAGTGGCCTTAACTGGGCATCCATGCCAATCAACCACCATAGGCTGGGCATCTGTCCCGGTCCCTTAGCATAAGGCCGGTATGTGTCCCGGGTTACGGTCACCAATTGGGAATTTGGCCCGGCTGACTAGACTGTGCCGGAACATATACCGGCCCAATAGAATCCCACTGGAGTGCCTTCTGAACCACTGTAAATAGCCTGGAGGGTGTCATCCATCCCGGCCAACTGGAATTGGTTCAGAACTGATGCCAAACAACTGCCACCAGCCCTAGACCTGTGCCGGCCCACTACATTGTGGCCGGTAGGTATCCCGGGTCATGATAAACAACTGGAAATTTGATCCGGCTGACTGGATTTGGCCAGGAACATATACCGGCACAATAGAATCCCACTGGAGTGCCTTCTGAACCACTGTAAATCTCCTGGAGGGTCTCATCCATCCCGGCCAACTGGAGTTGGTTCAGAATTGATGCCAAACAACTGCCAACAGCCCTGAACCTGTGCCGGCCCACTATAATGTGGCCGGTATGTGTCCCGGGTCATGTTCAACAACTGGGAATTTGACCCGGCTGACTGGATTTGGCTGGAACATATACCGGCCCAATACCGTCCCACTGGAATGCCTTCTGAACCACTGTAAATAGCCTGGAGGTTGTGATCCATTCCGGCCAACTGGAGTTAGTTAGGAATTGATGCCAACCAACTGGCACCGGCCTTGGCCCCCTGCCGGTCCCCTAGATTCAGCCAGGTAGATATCCCGGCTCACTGGCAATAACATGGGATCTGGCCCAGCTAACTGGAAATGTCAGGAAGCCATACCGGCCGAATAGCACCCCACTAGTGTGCTTTCCGAACCACTGCAAATATCCTGGAGGCTGTGATCCATCCGGCCCACCTGGAATTAGATGAGCATCCATGCCCACACACCAACACCAGCTTATCCTCTATTCCGCCATATTTGCACTATACCGGTATGGGTCCCGGCTTACTATTCCCGGCATGAAAGCTGGCTAGACGTATATTCCAACTACCCACCATAATCCAGGCACCTGTCATGGCCCACTTGCATAAGGCCGGTATGTGACCCGGCATACTAGAAATTGCCGTAACTCATACCGGCCCAATGGATGTACATTGGTATGCCTTCCGACCCGCTGGAAATAGTGTGGTTGCTGTCATCCATACCGGCCAACTGGAATTAGCTCGGCATCCATGCCAACTGACCATCACCACCTTGGCATCTGTGCCGGCCCACTAGCATAAGACCGGTATGTTTCCTGGCTTATTGGCATTATCCCGGCATTTGTCCCAGCTTACTGGAATTAGCATGGCATTCATACCAAACCAATAGAATTACAGTGGAATGCCTTCTGACCCACTGGCAATTGCTGACACATGCTGGGCTCATGCCAGTGAGCCCAGACCAGGTTAGTACCAGACCTTTCCCAACTTGCCAGAATCCATGCCAGGATTATCCAGGCAAGATGTATATAGTAGTAACCCCTCAGCCACACTGTGCAGTATGGTGACATCCAATGATCATGGCTATGCTGTGTGACACGATGACAACTCAGAGGTGGGCTCGACTTTAGCCGGTCTGTGCAACACGGCCGATTGTCAACCTCGTTTGGTCGTATGATACGGTACAAAGTAGGTACATTATGTGGATACTAGGCAATACAAGTGACTTGTAAGTTGCATGTAAGGTAATATATGGCTTATCGGGCCTTGCCGAGACTATAAGGCATTGCAAGGCCTTTGCAAGTTTTTGGACGTTTTGCTGATGGGATATTCAGTATCGCTTCCGGTATCCAACTCCTTCCAGTCCTCCCACACGCACGGGTCTTTAGTGTCAAGTTCTCCCCAGATGGCGGTCAATTTGCTACCGCCTCGGACACTCATGGTTTCCGTGTCTACAGTACCCACAATGGCAGTATCTTGTTCGATTCAGGTACCAAGGGTTCCGTCGATTCATGGTCGCGCATTCCGTTGGTTTGGTCCTCTGATGGCAAGCAGCTGTTCGTCGCGAACACAGGCAAAATCATCTGTTTCGACGTTTCCAAATCTTCGTTTTCAGACTGGTCGATCCATGAAAACATTTCTGCGGTATCTATAGCATCCAATGGTAGATTTATTGCATGTGCTGCAGGCACATCAGTTTCACTATGGGATTGTGTGTCCCACAAGTAGATCAGTGGCATTATTACATGCGCATTACAGATCAAATCCGTCGCTCTCTCACCAAGCGGGAGGTTTCTCGCATGCGGAAATGGCAAGAATATCACGATTCACAATCTCAGAGATGTTCTTTCCCCTGAGTATTTCGACCATGGTGTAAGTGTACTACATCCACTCATGAAACTCGTGTCGCCAACAATCATTACGTTGCATAATGCTCTAATCCGTCAACAGCCCTACGCTTCTCAGCTTCTGCTCGTACAAGTGAGTGATGAAACCCTCAAGTCGTGGACACAGGACGACCCGGTAAACACCGAAATGCTACTTTCAGCGGAGATTGCGGGCTTTTCAAATCCCAGCCACTACCTGCTGGCGAATCGTGCTCTTATAAGAGTACGTTTGAAACATTTGGCACTTGCGGTTAAAGATGTCGAGGAGGCAAGTCTGCTTTTTCACTACTCCACGTACATCTTTGTTCATATGCACCTCAAGTCCCTCCGGGTGCAGTCATCATCTATTGGCCATGTTGCGATGGCAGTCGCTCTTCTTGGCCAGGGCGACCGAGAGGGTGCACTATGCGCATTTGACCTTGCCTTTCATGATTGTGAACTGCATGACAATAGATTTCTTTTACTGCTGAAGGTGCGCGAGGTGACCTAGATCGTTCTCGCAATTGATCTGCGTTCCGATCAGTTTATCCTTGTGTTCGAGTCCGGAAATCAAGAAGAGGCGATAATGCGTGTAGAGTATCTTGCTACGAGGGCACACAAGGACAACGATGATGACGCCACCTATCTTTACACCCAGGTATGTGTTTCGCATGTGACGCAGACATGTAAGTATCACCACTGATGCATTGTATAGGTCCTTGGAGTTATGTATATGAAAATGGGAAATTACGGATGTGCGATACCTTTGATAGAGCGTGCAAAGAACTTAGCCCCAAAACGTGAAAGATGTCCTCCGCTAGTGACAATATCGCTGGTAGGTCTTCTGTTATTATTACCGCTACCTATTAATGTAGCCCTTGATAAAGATATTTGGGTGGAGTTTCAATGGACTGGACATTGTTGCTCAGCAACGTCTGTGTGAAACCCTCTATGCCGAAGGACGTACAGCAGAAGCCGTCGAGATCCTCCTCAACATCATCAGGACATCAGACGAGGAAGTTCAGGGTAGCAAGGAGACTTCAGATTGGATTGCAGGTATTTCTTGTGGCCCTAGTCTGGTCGACGTGTATGTTCATTTCTGTTATCAGATTTCACCAAAAAATGTATTGCGACGCTTGAGCATGTTGGAAATGAAGCCTTTGGATCCGTTAAAGATGACGACATAATAACACAGTATTCTTCTGTGTTGTCTCTCAGCTCGCCAAGTCCCGCCGGTCTGTTTATCACGCGGAGCAGAGCTCGAGCTGCAAAAGGGTTGTGGGAAGATGCGCTACGGGATGCAAACGAGGTGTGCTTGGTATACTTTCTTGTTTGAGTCAGTTCCCTACAATAGCCTATAGGCAGTGAAAGTGGACCTTTCCAGCCCTTGGAGCTATGAGGCCAAGCACGTCGCGCTTCATGGAGCGAAATGGTATGACGAAGCGATCGATGCTTTCGGGTCTATGCTGCAAATGATCGAGCAGTCCCGTGACCCTGCAATCAGGGGTATGAATATCCTCTTTGAATCTAATACATGCAAGTAACGGTTACACAGAATTACGCAAGAACTACGTCTCTCCTTCCGAAACGATTGCAGCTATTGATCCTGCTGTTTGTGGGATCCTAAAAAACTGTCCCCTCATCGTCATTGATGTCAACACCGGTTCCCTTTGTGACGGTCCCGAGCAGATCCGTATCTTCAAGGCTAGCCCGACATTCAAAGAGCTTGTTTCATCTATGACGAAAGAAGTGGACAACGAACGGATCCTACGAGTGGTTGCAAGGTTTTTCGGATACGTCATGTTCTCTCACGCGTGGCAGGGGAATGAACCGTCGTTCCAGGATGTCAACATGGTCAAATCTGTTTGGAAACTCCCTGACATGCCCCTGAATGAGAAGTTGCGCAATTTCTGCAAGGAGGCGCGTAGACTTGGCTACAATTGGGCGTGGTCAGATACGTGCTGTATCGACAGGTCCACGAGCTCCACCCTGAATCAATCTCTAACATCCATGTATACATGGTATGCGAATTCGGCAGCCACGCTCGTATTCCTTGCCGGCGTAGCGCATCCGTCCAAGCCAGGAGACCTTAGGCGTAGTTTATGGATGACACGAGCGTGGACTTTGCAAGAGCTTCTTGCACCGAAACTCGTTTGTTTCTATGACTCTGAATGGAAACCATACCTTGGCGACGCTGCCGCAAACCACAAAGAATCTCCGGCGATTCTACAAGAACTAGTAGATGCCATCAAGATTCCCCATGGAACCGTCGTCACGTTCTCTCCAGACGATCTCGGGGTGCGCGAGAAACTTCGTCTCGCTTCGACGCGCAATGCGATGATCGAGGAAGACGTCGCGTACTCTCTCATCGGGATATTCAAGTCCAATATTAGGCCTCAGTACGGTGAAGGAGCTAACGCTCTCGGACATCTCCTGGAAGAGATCGTGACCCGCTCCGGCGAGGTCTCCGTGCTTGCGTGGTCAGGAAAGTCATCGTCATACAACAGTTGTCTTCCGGTTTCTGTTTCCGTTTACAGCCAAACTCCTCACAACTTTCCGTCACTCGAAGGGGAAGAGATGGAAACCCGTATCGCGAAGTTACGTAGCAAGTTGTCCCAACAGGAAGCCCTGAGCATCTATAATCAGATCGACCTTATTCCATCCGCCCGGTTTGTGGCCCAACGTCTACATCTTCCATGCATCGTCTTCTCCGTCAGAAGCCTCCGTATACAGGAGCTACGTAGTGGCAATGAAAAGCTATACCGTGCCAGGGTATCAGGGCTTGGAAGAGTGGAGTTCAGGACGGCAGATGATCTCCCGCTGCATGAGCCAAAGAAATTCGTCTTCGCGCATCCGTGGATTCATCAAATCCGGGGTCCGAGTGGTGGGGTTGTCGGGGGAGGTGACTTGCGGTCCGATACTGACTCTGACTCGGATTGGGATGGCGACGCTAGATCTGACGAAGTTGTGGCTTTACACACTGTCTCCATGCCTCAGGTTGACGACTATACCCGGGCGCTACAGATGATTGCTCGCCTCGGGCAGCCGTTCAACGTGCTACTTCTCGTACAGCAAATGCATGGAGAGCACAAGAGGGTCGCTGCAGAGAACGAGATTGTCATCTCTGGACTCGGAACCGACATCACCTCCAAACACATTCAGGTACAAGTGTTGGAAATCGTTTGACGTATGTTTAGACTCGGCTGCTGATACTTAAAGTTGGTCTGTCTTTCTTCACCTATTGGTCGTTTTTGTTTGTTCGTACTTTCCGTGCGGTCCTTGTTGGTCTGCTTGTTACATGGGGCTTGCAAGCAAGCTGATATTAGTACAGGGGTGTTCACTCTCTCCGTAACATCTCGTTCCCTAACAACCTGAGCTTCGTGGCGTTTGCTAATCACAAGACCCTCAAACTGAGAGGTTTTCTGAGTGCTGTTCTATAGAAAGCTCTTTGCGATCTGGTAGAGCTTTTCACATTGCTCATTACCCTGTTCCTTCTCCGATTGGCTCGCATGAACGAGCCTTCAGGTGAGTTATTTTCTGCCAGTTTCTCGACTATTAGGCAGACTTTCGCTTCATGTTTTCCGCAGAGATTTCGAAAGGAGGCATCTCGAGCACTATATACCAACATCTCAGCAAAGCACGCTCGCGCATCTTATCAATAAAATCAACATTCAGGTTTCTACACAGGTTCCCACGTAGCTCTGAACCCTATTCCGGATTCCGTTTACAGGGAAAGGTTAATAGGGGTACAGCCAACGTTGATGAGACCGTTCTGCGAATTATGTAAGATCGACCATCAGCCATACACGGAAACTGGTCGGACAATGGTCGGACTTACGAATGAGTCGCCCGTGCAGCATGCGGCCTGCGACGTGCAACTAGCACCCGAGCCCACACCGAGCGCGGTGATGGGGCTACAGTTGAGGCCAACTTGGCCAGTTATACTACCAAGGCTCAGGCCCAGGAGCCCCAGAAGGCTGGTCACCCCGGACGAGCTGGCCTGAGGAATGCCACTTTAGTCAAGGACCCTCGCGGCCGCTTTTGCTTGTAGTCAACTTACATCTTGCACACTGTTGCAACAATAGATGGTGCCGCCGTTGCACTGGCTTTGGCGAACGTCGAGGGGCGTGGCTGCTGCCAGGACAGCGAAGGAGGCGGTGATGACTGCTGCGAGGCGGGGGAACATTGCAAAGTATTGTGAGTTGTGAGTAGAGAAGGAGTCCTTGTCTTTTCTGTAGGTTCTGGCCGACACCTGGTGGTTTTTATACCTTTCAAATAACCCCCTAGTCCTTTAATCCATTCCACAGCCCCCTGGTATCCATCTTGACCTGTCTTTGCCATAGACTCAAACGGATACACCCATTTGCCGGCACTCTACAGGGCAAATGGAGTCACGAGATAGTAAGTTCCTGATCCCGCGAAAAATCCACCGCCAAGGGCTCCAATCGCCGTTCATGGTAAATGAGCCTTTCCTACGTAAGGTGACTGACTTCTGCTGGTGGGGAGACCCCACGGGTTGATATCCTTTCCAATTGTTGCAGGAGATGAAGGTCAAATACGTCTCGGCGGCAAGAGCTAGCGACGGCCTCGAAGAGACAACATTCGAGGCACTGTCTCCGCTCACCATTCGCCCGCCGCCGACAAATGATATGGTCGGACACTATACCTTGAAAATTGAGTAAACAATCACCGTTCCGCCATATTCGCACTGTGCAGCTGCGGTGGGGAATTGCACACGAAGGTCGTAGGGCCGCAGTTATTGACACTGGCGGATATTAGGTTTTTCCTTTTGTGAGCGTTCCGACCTGGCACTAATACACAGCATAGACCATAGAGTCCCTCGAAGGTTCCACGTAGCGAAATTGAAAAATAGATTTCCCTGTTCAGCTGTTAGAGTTCCTCAGGGTGGAGCATTCGTGGATTGTTCTCTCGTTCCCGTCTTCTTTATGTTGCTATCCTGGCTATTTCATACCAATAAATCTGATGGGATGTTACGCCGTTTGGAAAGTGGTTATGCAGAAATGTCCCGTTACCCCGGCAAGCACGGGAGGGCAGTAAGGGCCAGTATATGAACAGCTCTGCTTCATTGACCGGTGTTAAATCGGACGCCGGTGTCATTACGTGTGAATTTACTACCTGCTTTCCAAGTAGCATTGCAGCCCGACGACAGGGTGACCTGCGGGGGCACATGTGGCTCAGACCAGATGTTTAAACTAGAGCTCAAATATTAAATTGTCCTGGGTTTCAGAAGAGAAGAGCAATGAGAACTGCAAAGGAACCCGTCGGACGACAGTACTTACTTCAGCCCAAGGTTGAGATCCAACACTGTCATTTAAGAAGCCTGGTTGACCAGGTCCCCTAACGCGCCCTCGTCGGTGAGGCCATGGTGTCAATTGGGCATTGACATTCTCTATGCGATTTATGGCGCAAAAGCTGATGGTGAGGTCCGTATCAACGGGAAAGCTCCCCAATGGGCTGTTGTCGCCTCAATCTATATAATCAACTTTGGCCGATCGTGGGCTGTAGTCACTTCCTTTCCTCAGTGACAGACTTACAGTCTTCTTTTCAACTAGGTCATCGAACTGTGAAACCGAATAAGCTCCAAGGTGGTGGATGACGAGAAATATACACCGTCGAGAGAGGGCAAGGATACATCCAATCCAGGCACATCTTCAAGTTGGAAAATGTCGATTATTAAGACAACAACGACTCGCACGAGGCGGGGTACTACGGCGGGTGCGAAGACGGAGGAGGAGGAGATAGAGGGGGGAGAAGACTGGAAATGTGAAGACCGGGACTACGAGGGCGACAACGCAAACTATTTCGACGTGTTACAACGTGCGATCCGGGGCGGGGTCTCTCGTGTGAACTAGATGTACATTGTACTTCTCTACACTTCAGACGAGCGACAGATCACTAGGTTTGTGTCGTACAAGGATGGTGGGGAACCGAAGTCAGCGACGGGAACGCATCTGCGAGACATCAGGCAGTAGTAGCTCATTTCACGAGGAACGTTTGATTTGGCCGTTTGTATGACGAAGGTGGAAAGTACCGGATCTTGCGTGGTGTGGTGGTGGCTATTGTCGAAGTGCGACTGTTGTCTGATGTGGAAGTTCCGCCAGCAGGTGGAGGAGAATTAGGACTTACACAGTAAGAAAGGTGTCGGCATGGACTGTGAGGTAAAACAGAAGTGGGACGTAATCGACGGGTGAGCTGACCACACGGCTAGTGATCAGACAGGAAGAGTTGAGTCAGTGGCTCATCAGTCATGTGTACTGAGTGCATGGATACACACATACAAGACTCGGCGCAGGGTCCCCGGACGCTCCATAATGACGCACACAAAGCACTGGGTACCTTGGCGCGCTGGCAATAATCGTCTGACGCCCTTCCTGAACGATCGTAACGTTAAGGATCCCATTGGAGTCTGTGACCTCCATATGGCTCATCAAAAGCCGTCAGGAGCATGGTCAGAAAAATGTCCTTTCGCTTCCAAGCCTTTGGGTAATGGCAAGTCAAAATGGTGACGCCAGAGGGCCAACCATGGACTTCATATTGCAGAAACCAGGGTGTACGAAGGCGACCTAAGGTCAATGGTGTGGCATCATGGCCTCAGCCCTAGACACATCCATAGGCGAAATAGCTTTGCAAAGAGGGTCCACCACGATCGATGACGAATCGAAGGTCACTGGACATTGTTCTCATCGTATCCGCCAAATGCGGAACAAGAAGATGTATTGAGTGTGTGGTGTGTGCTGGATTCAGAGTCAGCCATTCGAAATTTTACTTGTAAGATGGAATGCGCCAACTCACCTGACATCAGTACAGCGTTGAAATGGCTCGGTAACATCTAGACACTAGCGACTCGCGAGGCAAGCCCCGCACATGCAACAGAGTAAGGGTACCAAACTGTCAAATACCAGTTAAGCAAACAGCGACCACATCCCCGTGCCACGGTATCCACGTGGCACCAGGGTGATATTGTTGTCCGAGGCAATCCGGGCTGTGGAACTGCAGGGAACTCCGCATGGAAGATATTCAAAGGTCGCTGGAAATCTGTGATAGGGTAGGCGTCGGGGCTTGAGAGTGTGATTAGGTTACGTTGAGCAAGGTGTCAGCAAATGTGACCGCCGTAGCCATTCGCCAACGTACCAGCGTGTTCTCTAACCGCGCCTATGGTGACCCCTGAGCCAACTAGGATCCAGTTATTGAGGATATCGACACTTGATATATCCGGACACGGTGCAGTAGTATAACGGGAATCAAGCGAGGCGCCCACGACCCGGATGTGTCTTATCAATGGGTGAGACCTTGGTTTTGATGAGGCCAAGAAAGGGGGTACCGGCGAGTGCGGAGCCCAAAGATCTGCTGGGACCGAATGCGGGGTGGAGGGATTGATACATGTGCTGAATATTTTTCTGGGATTAGACGGTTGTATACGTCACCAAGTCTTCCTTTGACACGTCTCCGCCAACCCTTACCCTGCTTATGCGTGACTTTGTGCAGACGAATACCAAGAATTGCACCGAATAGACAGTTTGTTGATTGAAGAAGACGATGTGACTATTACGACCCATATTACGGATTTGTTTACCTGTATTTGTAACTAGGGTGGTGAGAGGGTGGGTCGGTGATGAGATGCTCGCCTTTATACCACGATCGGTTTATCTGCTGTACTACGTTCCTGCACCGTCGCACGTTAGCCGCCGCGGGTACGTTGCGGGCGGCTGGAAGGACAGTATCCGCGGCCTCTGATTCTCACGACGAATTGACTGTGTTGGCGGGCTTGCCAGCGACGACGATGGGTATGTACCAGAGTCAGAGAGGCTGAGGCAGCCCTATTGACAGTTCGTTGTGGTGGTTAAGATGCAAAACGGATTGAAATCGTATCTCAGAGTGATGCATGGGCAATCACCTTTGTGGACGAAAGTCAGGTCGTAGGAGGATATGCGAACGGTGATATTCGTCGATGGAAGATTGAAGACGGTCAGCAACAGGGTCCAACCATGAGAGCAGGTGGAAATATTGTGGAGTCTGCTGTCATTTCCCAGGATGGCCGGTGGATAGTGTCTGGAGATCGCGGAAACAAGGCAATCGTCTGGAATGCAGCGACTCATGAAAAAGTGCGCGAGTTCACAGAACCCAATTTCTGGGTATTGGGGGTCGATATCTCGAGCGACTGTGCTAAAATTGCCTTTGCGGACTGGCACAACGTCGAGATATTCAGCCTCACTTCCGGTGTTCGACTGCTTCCTCCCCTCCCACACACTAATGTTGTTGGCGTAAAGTTCTCACCAGACGGTAGTCGATTTGCTACCGCCTCGCAGACTAAGGGTTTCCGCATCTACAACACCCACAGTGGCGACATCTTGTTCGATTCAGGTCAAAACAGTTCAAGCGGGCCACGCATTCCATTGGCCTGGTCGTCTGATGGCCAGCAACTGTTTATATCAGGGACAGGCAAGATGACCTGTTTTGACCTGTCCAAGTTTTCGTCCGCAGAATGGTTGATCCATGAAAACCAACCGGTTTATATAGCATCCAACGGCAAGTTCGTTGCGTGTGCCGCAGGCCCATCAGTTTCGTTATGGGATTGTGTGTCCCACCAGCAGATCAGTAGCACTGTCACACACACTGGAAGGATTCAATACGTCGCTCTCTCACCAAGCGGGGGGTATCTCGCATGCAGTCATGGCAGGAATATCACAATTCACAATCTCAGAGATTTCCTTTCCCATAAGTATTTCGACCGTGGTGTAAGTATACATCCGCTCATGAAGCAGGTCGCATCGCTAACAACCATTACGTTGTGTAATGCTTTGATCCGTCAACAGTCCTACGCTTCTCAGCTTCCGCTCGTACGAGTGAGTGATAAGACCTTCGAGTCATGGACACGGGACGACCCGACGAACACCGAAGTACTGCTGTCGGAGGAGATCACAACCGCCTCGATTCCTAGACAGTACGTGCTGGCAAATCGCGCTCTTGTAAGAACACGTTTGAAAAATATGGAACCTGCGCTAGAGGACGCCAAGGAGGTCCGTCTGCTATAACCTTACTACTTCGTGCGCATGTTTGTTCACATGCACCCCAAGTCCCTCCGGCTTCAGCCATCACCTGTTGGCTACATTGCAATGGCAGTCGCTCTACTTGGCCAGAGCGATCGGGAGGGTGCGCTATGGACATTCGACTTCGCCTCTCATGACTGTGAGCTGCACGACATCAAATTCCTCTTACTACTGAAGGTGCGCGATGTGAATTAGATCATTCTTGCGATTAATCTGTGCTCTGCCCAGTCGATTCTTGTGTTTGAATCCGGAAATCAAGAAGAGGCGATAACGCGCGCAGAGCACCTTACTATGAGAGCAGACCATCAGAACGGTGACGCCAACGCCTACCTGTGCACCCAGGCACGTGCTTCACATCATCCAGACATGCGAGTATGACTGCTGATACATTCTCCAGGTCCTTGCAGTTATGTACATGAAAAACGGGAATTACAGATGTGCGATACCGTTGATCGAGCGTGCAAAGACTCTGGCCCCCAAGGACAAACAATGTCCTCCACTCCAGTTGATCTCACTGGTGGGTCTTCTGCTATTACTATCCGTTAATCTAACCCTCCATGAAGATATTTGGGTGGAGTTTCATTGGACTGGACATTGTTCCACAGCAACGTCTATGTGAAAGCCTTTACGTTGAAGGACGCACGATGGAAGCTGTGGAGATTTTCCTCAACATTATCCGGACATCGGATGAAGAGATCCTGAGGAGTAAGGAAAATGCAGACTGGATTGTAGGTATGTCTTGTAGCCGCTAGTCTGGTTAATGTGCTCATTAATGTCCATTGTCAGATTTCACAAAAAAATGCACTACTATACTTCAGCGTGTTGGTGACGATGCCTTTGGATCTGGAATACATGATAGCACAATAGTACAGTACTCTTCTGCGTTCCCCTTATGTCTTCCAAGCCCTGCAGGTCTATTTATCAGGTCGAGCATAGCCCGAGCGACAAGAGGGTTATGGGAGGATGCACTGCAGGATGCGAACAATGTATGTGTGATATCCTTCTTGCATGAGTCGGTCCTTACTATTGCCGTATAGGCAGTAAAAGCAGACCCTTTCTGCCCTTGGGGCTACGAAACCAAGCATGTAGCACTTCATGGAGCAAAACGGTATGACGAAGCGATTGATGCTTTCAAGTCTATGCTGCACGTAATCGAACAGTCTCATGATCCTGCAACTAGGGGTATGTACCTCATGTGTCCATCTAATTCCTGCAAATGACGATTTCACAGAACTGCGAAAAAACTATGTTTCCCCTCTGGAGACCATTACAGCTATTGATCCTGTCATCCACAGGATCCTTAAAAACTGCCCCCTGGTTGTCATCAACGTCACCACTGGTTGCCTTTGCGACCGTCCTGAGCGGATCCGTATCTTCAAGGCTGATCCATCGTATAAAGAGCTTGTTTCATCCATGACAAAAGAAGTGGATAATGAGCGGATCCTACAAGTGGTTGCAAGGTTCTTCGGATATGTCATGTTCTCACACGCATGGCAGGGGAATGAACCATCATTCCAGGATGTCAATGCAGTCGAATCGAAATCCGTGTGGCAACTCCCCAACACGCCCCTAAACGAGAAGTTGCGCAACTTCTGCAAGGAGACGCGCAGACTTGGCTATAATTGGGCATGGTCCGATACATGTTGTATCGACAAGTCCACAAGTTCTATCCTTAATCAATCTCTCACATCTATGTACAAGTGGTATGCGAATTCAGCTGCCACACTCGTGTTCCTCGCCGGCGTAGCGCATCCATCCAAGCCTGGTGACCTCGCGCATAGTTTATGGATGACGCGGGCATGGACGTTACAGGAACTTCTCTCACCGAAAGTTATCTTTTTCTATGATGCTCAGTGGAAATTATACCTCGGCGATACCAGTGCGAATCACAAGGAATCCCCGGAGATCATGCAAGAACTAGCAGATGCTATCAAAGTTCCCCGTGGAACTATCGTCACGTTTTCTCCAGACGATCTCGGGGTGCGCGAGAAACTTCGTCTAGCTTCGACGCGCAACGCGACGATCGAGGAAGACGTCGCATACTCTCTCATTGGTATATTTAAGTCCGATATTAGGCCTCTCTACGGTGAAGGACCCGATGCTCTTGGACATCTCTTGGAGGAGATAGTGGCTCGCTCCGGCGAGGTCTCCGTGCTTGCGTGGTCAGGACAGTCATCGTCATACAACAGTTGTCTCCCGGCTTCCCTATCCACTTACAGTCAAACTCCCTACAACTCTCCGCCACTCGAAGGGGAAGAAATGGAAACATGCATCACAAAGTTACGCGGCAAGTTACCGCAGCAAGAAGCCCTGAGGATCTGTAATCAGATCAACATTCTTCCACCCGCCCGTTTTGGGAGCCGACGTCTACATCTTCCATGCATCGTTTTCTCTGTCAGAAGACTCGGTATCCACGAGCTACGGAGAGGCGATGAGAAGCTGTATCATGCCAGAGTATCGGCGCTGGGGAGAGTGGAGTTCACGACGGCAGATGATCTGCCGGTGAATGAGCCCCACAAATTTGTCTTCGTGCATCCGTGGATTCGTCATATCCGGGGTCCCAGCAGTGGAATTGCCATTACCTGGGGAGGTGGCTCGGAGTCTGATACTGACCTTGAAGCAGATTTGGATGACGACGCTGAATGGGATGAAGTTCTGCCATTGCACGCTGTTCCCGTACCTCAGGTTGACGACTATACCCGGGCACTACAGATGGTTGCTCGCCTCGGACAGCCGTTCAATGCCTTGCTTCTCGTACAGCAAGTGAATGGAGAGTACAAGAGGGTCGCTGCTGAGCACGAGATTGTCGTCTCGGGACTCGGAACCAACGTCACTTCAAAGAACATCCTGGCGACAGTCTTGGAAATCCTTTAACGTGTGCAGCTTAGCTGCTGGATTTTACAGCTGGACCATCTCTAGTCCCTTGTTGGTTTTTTTTTTTTTCGTGCTATTTTTGTTGTTTTGCTTGTTACAATAAGATGGAAACGGAGACTCCAGAGTGCTCGGGCCCAATTGGAGGTCTGTTCATACCCATGTGCCATAGACAACGACAGTCTCTACAGCTTTTCCTTCCATTAACACTTGTAGCTATACTTCTGCTATACGTACATCGTGGAGCAGTAGCCTTAACAACCCAGACTTCGCAACTTTTGCTACTTATTTACTTGCAAGATGTCGGACTCGTTATGTGAGTCTTTGGCAATATCATCATGATGAAATCGATGGAATAACTTTCACGGAAGGTTTAGGACTGCTCTCCAGGCAACTCTTCTGTCCCGAAGAAGGTTACCTACAGAGTATTAGGTGTGTTTGCAGTCCCACAACAGCCACATTAGACTCGTGACACGCACTACAGCATAGACACTGTCTAGTACAAAATGCGTTGATAGGAAGAGAGACACGTTCATCTGCAGGTCAGCAGCTTGAAATACCTTGTGGTCATCTATGATCTCGCCGGTGCGTCCGAGAAAGCTTTCACCGCAGGAACTCCCGACTCATCTAAACTCGTGTTCATCTGTTCTTGCGACATTTGATAGACTTGTACATGTGTTCTCGAACATGAAGATACGCAATGTTTGCGTCTGCTTCGGCTGGCGCGACGTGCATGGTTCTGGTAATGGTAAGCGTTTATAGCACCGACAGAATTCGTCATAAGATGGGCTGATGGCCTAGACCACGTCTTTCCGGGTCACTAATATACGAGTGGCTTGCGAGGGTAGGCTACTGCCACGAAAAACGCCCTCTTTTGTTTTCCAGAAACATCCCCTCACTGATGGAATTTGGAACAGAGTGGAAGTGCAATTCTATACAACCTCTGCATACTTGGGTTATGATCTCGACACTGAGGAAGTGGGGTGCAGCCACGAGCATATGTAAGTGCTGTCTGACCATGTGCCTCATGTTCTACACGAGTATACCGTTCAATCGATATCCCAACACCCACTTGCTATGATGTGCTCCACTGTAAAAAAAAAATTTCCCTACGCTTCAAAGCAGGTCTGTTATGACAGGTAAACATTTCCCGTAGATAGCAGCATTGTCCTCATGCCCCATGTCAGGTCCAATTGGCGCCATTGCTCAGATGGCACAGTTTAATGAGTTTATAGGTCGCCTTTAATACAACAGGAACGCTGGGGATATGTGTTTGTTGTATCCTACGCTACGCATCAATTTCATCCCTATGCGTTGGTTAGTCGCTGATTTGTTATCTCTCAAGTACACCATCGTGGTCTCATTTTTGCAATTAGAGTTGTCGTATTGGCCTCTACGACCACCTCGTATTTCTCTACGCCTGCTTGATCACCGGAGTCGGCCAAGGCTAGAGCATATCTGCATCACCATATATCTCTGTGAATTAGCCCTCCGCAGGATTCGTGGCACTGGTCTCATCACCGCGGACATCATTGCCAGGTTTTTCAATGCATATGGTTCATCATGACTTCACGATAGCCTTGCTTGGCTTACTTCTTTTATCGTCGGGGCCGCTAATGAGATTGTTCTTGCTCCAGGATGCCTTTCGTACCACGCTCACCGCGATGGTTTGTGTAGCAGGGTCGCTTCGATGAAGCAAAATCTGTTTTTCAACATAGGGACTCGCCGGATATCGAAGACGAACGTCTGAGTATGAGGGGAAGCCTTGAAGATGAAAGCACGCCACAAACATCTTCAGTGAATCTTCAGTGAAGAGGTATATCAGACGGAGCATCCTTGGTACCTTCACGATGGCTTTTATGATGTTGTTTGAGGTAAAAAATATTCATCTAGTCTTTGCGCTGACTCACTTACACCGTAAATTGATACTCTACTTTGTTATGTGCTGTTCGTTCACGTAGGTTTCCCATCTCAGCGCGCATCCTTCCTCGGGTTTGGCCTATCTGGTGTTATCAACTTATTGCATACCACCCGCCATGCGGCGGGGGCATAAATGGAGTTGTAAAATTCCCCGTTCACTGGGAGTGTTCGAGCCACCAACCTCTCCCAGCGCATATTTCGATGCTTAGAGTACATACTACAAGAATCGCCGAAGACGCTTTTATACATTGATGAGGTGGACCACATGCGAACGAAATGCGAATGATAGGTGCTGAAGCCACAACATAGACAGACAGTCGAGTCACTTGCTATGACTCTTGTGCATTGCGACACCTGAGGCTGTCGAAGTTGGTTTCGCACGGACGTCACCCTCTGAGCTGCATCCGCCCCCAGACTCCTGAGAAGACGTACACTTGATTGTGTCGGGATTGCCAAACGAGGAGGCATCCATAGCTTTGATTAAACCGCTGAAAAGGCAGGAGTCGTTAATTGTAAGATAAAAATTCGAGGCCTGGTGCCGTCTTAGTACGAACCGCTGCGTGGCATCGACGTAATGTTCCATGTCGAATCGTTTGTTGGTTTTGATGGAGACTCCACTGTCAGATATGGATATTCCTCGGTTTTTGAGTCTACCACGTGGATATAGAAAAGATACAGGTCAGCTTCCTTGTACTAGGACTATGCACACGCCAAACTCACGATTCCTTGGTTACTTCAACGGTGGACGAAATACGCCTTGCAACATATATGATAGCTAGGATCATGCCAACGAAGATCACGGTAGTCTTGTAACATTGTGTTCCATGATTCAATGACGTGTGGGTGGGTGGCTAATGTCGATGATTTACAAGCTACTCACGACAGATAAAGAAAATATGTCGATCCTTGTCCTCAAGTCAATCGTAGGTTCCTGGCAGACAACGATCTACTTACCATCTAGCCATGACGTCGCTAAAAAAGGGTAATAGGGTCTTCACAGGATATTTACGGTATTATGGGCGTTTAGGCAAGGCGCTTGTGAACGAAATCGCAATGTGCAAACCAGGAACGCAGCGGCGCTTTAGGGCAATCTCAGGGCGACGAGCGTGGATGTCGCGAAGTGACACTGGGATGGATGGAAGTGACTCACAGCCACCTGCGGTGACGTCATCATCATGTTCCTATAGCTGGAGCAAACTTCGTCTAACGGTACCTGTTGTAGGGTGGAGTAAGAGGTTGATGTGTTGCTGATGCAAGCTGTGCGTTACTAAATCTCTATACGAGCTAAGTCATACATTAAATTGCAACGCTGCCCAACTCAGTATCATCACTATCAAGTACACTTGACGTTGGAAGAAAATCCACATGTCAAAGGTTGTCAAGCGTTGGGGAATGTGTTGGTTATCGTCGCCGCCTGCCATAGAATGTCTCCCGTGCTTTGATGGTCCTACGCACTTCCTCTTCTGCAAGCTTCGCTTCCAGTCCACATATCTCGGCTATATTGTTCCGCATCCTATCGTGAGTGATGGAATGCACGTATGCTCATCAAGTCATAGAATTCCATGCACCACTCGCCTTCAACAATACTCTAATCTGTGACAAGTCGGATGCGCCCGTGCTTGCCATCCTCATGCCGTGTAACGTGGGTTTGTTTCCCGGAAATGCAAAAATAGTACGTAGCCTTAATGGGACTGCGGACTCCTCCTGGGATGTTGCATCAAGAAAATGAATAGTGGGAAGCCGTGAAAGGTCGTAGTATGGATCTAGTGAGTCATAGATTAACCAGCAGGATGTAAAAAGTCGAGTTGAACAAGACACACAACCTGGTATGGTAGGCAGATGTTGCGGAAGGCGGAAAGGCGGCGTACCATGTTCAGCGCAACACAAACAGGCCAGAAATCCCTCGCCTCGAGCACCCATCCTTCGTCCCAATAGTCAGCGAGTTCGAAATCTACTACGCGGCTAGGTTTTCCGGTTTCTAGCAGGCTTGATGGACCATTCTGCCATGGCTGACGTCCATAATATCGTCCTACACCTCGTTCTGTTTCCCTGGAGCACGATATTCCACACTTTTCGCACTCGGAACCCGCGTGTCCGCAAGCGTAGCATGACATGCTATCATGAGACAGTCGATAACGCTGCCAGTATCAGCGAATATGATAATGTCGAGCCTTAGGGCTCAAGCATTTTGCCCGGGAACAAGGTCCGACTGAAGGTCATCCAGTGCAGGCGAGGACATGTGAGGATGAGCCGCCGGGGAACTGCAGTAACAGAGGCAGGGGGTGACGATTCTGAAAGAAAAAAAGTGTTGGATACATACCAGGATGCGTTGCAAATGATCTTCTCCCCCCTCCTTGTCTTCACAGACTGCTTGCGCTCTCGTTGACCAGTAGTGCTACCCCAGTCTCAACCGCGATAGGCTGGAAACTCTCCGGCGGGCGTCTGTCTGCATGTCATGGTGGGGCGAAGAAAAGAGTAGATCTGATGCATGATATTTCGACTTTTGAGAGAGCGGTCATGCTGTACCAAACGCCTTTTAGGTACGCCACACTGGCAAGTACAAACAAGATCGATATATGCAAGTTCCGCCAGTGCTGACCCTAGGCAGTCCAAAGACTCGTTCCCTCCCTTCGGACGTTCAGTTTTATATCAATATGTTGCTCCAATGGGCAAGTGAAAATCGATCGGTTTGGTTGTCATATTTAGGTCCATCAAACGAGATATACTAAGGCCGATCCTCAGGGGGCTTAGACTCATTAACGGCGATCCAAGACCACAGACACCAGGTATACACCGCAGAAGGACCATTGGTTCCCTGAAATAGATTAGTCGACTGCTCAGCATCAGTTGAGCTCACCATACACTCGTAGGGTAAGAAGAGGAATGTGAAACCCAAGGTATTGATGTAGCTGAGGTAAGACAGGGGTGAGACGTAATCGACGGGTGAGCTAACCACATAGCTGGTGATCAGAGAGAGAGAGAGAGAGAGAGAGAGAGAGAGAGAGAGAGAGAGAGAGTTGGGTCAGCGGCTCGTCGAAGCTTTGTATGTTGAGTGCATGGATATGGATACACATACAAGTGGTCCATTGGAATAAAAACTGCGTGCGATGGACTGCCAGTACTCCCCAATGCCTAGGGCACGCAGCGGGGTCTCTGGCCTTTCCATAATGATGTGCACCTTCAAGCAGCAGCCAGAGTGCCACCTTCAGAAAGCGCCGGCTATCTTGGCATGCTGGAACTAATCGATTGACACCCTTCCCAAACGATCGTAGCATTGAGGATTCCATTGGGGTCTATGACGTCTACATGGCTTATCAAAAGGGTTTGGGAGCATAATCAAAAAATACCCGTCTACTCACAACAGCTGAGCATCAGGCACCCGAGTCTTTGGGTAATAGCAATCCAAAATGGTGACGCCAGTGGGCCAACCACAGATGACACGTTGCTGTGTACGCAGGCCTAAAACCAATGGCGGTGCATCTTGAACTCAATCCTAGACACATTTATACAGGAAATACCTTCGCAGAGAGGGTCTACCGCGACCGATGACGCATCAAAGATCACTAGACATGGTTCCCATCGTGTCCGCCGAATGCGGAACAGGAAAATGCATTGCGCATGGTGTGTGTGCTGGATTCAAGGTCAGCTACTCGAAAATTCATTTGTACCCTGGAGCGCTCACCCAACATTAGTACAACATTGAAATATCGTTGCAACATATAGACGCTAGCAACTCGCGAAGCAGGCCACCGCGCCCGTAACATAGTAAGGGTACCAAACCGTCAAATTCGGACTGCGGAACTCCAAGAAAGCATGCATGGAAGGCATTCAAAGGTCACTGGAAATCTGTGATAGGGTAGACGTTGGTGCGTGAGGGGGCGATTAGATTACATTGAGCAAGGTGACAGGAAATGAAGCTGCCGTAGCAATTTGTCGACGTACCAGGGTGTTCCCTAACTACACCCATTATGATCCCGGCGCCAATCGGGATCTCGTTGTTGAGGGTAATCGACATTTGACATATTCGGATACGGTGCAGCAGTAGAATTGAATCGAGAATTGAAAAAGGCACCAGCGACTCGCATGCGTTATATCATGATTGTGTGAGGCCTTGGTTTTGTCGGCAAGATTCGATCCCGGTGAAGGGGATACGGTGGAGCCTAAAGATCTGTCAGGACCGAATGTGGGGTGGATGGCATTGATACATGCACTGGATATTGTTCCGGGATTGATGATTGCATACATCACTGCGTTTTCCTTTGCAACGTGTTTGCCAACCCTCCCGCTGCTTCATGCAGACGAATCCGCCGGATGTTGTGGAGGCATGTAATCAGGCTAGCTCAGGGAGCGCCACTGCCAAATATTCATTGACTGAAGAACACGATGTGACTCCGGTAGCGTGACTGATCTGTATCGATCTTGGGGAACGCATAGACCATACTTATAGATTGGGTGCCACGAGTGAGCCTGCGATACATCGTTCTTTTCCCCGCTAAATTTCAGGATAGGCTATGTTGACGGGCGTGCCAGCGATGACCACGGGTGCGTACCAGTAGTCAGAGAGAGTATGGCAGGCCTACTTACAGTTCGGTGTGTTGGTTAAGAGGAGCAACGGATCGAAATCGTATCTCAGAGTGATGTGCACGCAGTCACCTTTGCGGATGACAGTCAGGTCGTAGGAGGATATGCCAACGGTGAAATTCGTCGATGGAAGATTTTAGGCAGACAGCAACAGGGTCCAATCATGTACGCGAGTGGCCTCGTTGAATCTGTTGTCGTTTCCCAGGATGGTCGGTGGATGGTGTCTGGAGACCGCGGAAACAAGGCAATCGTCTGGAATGCGGTTACTCATGAAAAAGTGCGCGAGTTCGCAGAACACGGCGGCTGGGTACATGGGGTCGATCTCTCGAGTGACTGTACTCAAATTGTATCTGCGGACTTGAGGAACGCCCAGATATTCAGCATCACTTCCGGTATTCGACTCCCTCCTCTCCCACATGAAGGGGTTGTTATTGGCAAGTTCTCCCCAGACGGCAGTCGACTTGCCACCGCCTCGTGGACTCACGGTTTCCGTGTCTACAGCACCCACAATGACAATATTTTGTTCGATTCAGGTACAAACGGTTCAACCGGGCCGTGGTCGAGAGCTCCGTTGGCCTGGTCGTCTGATGGCCAACAGCTGTTTGTCGCACCCAGAGGCAAAATCATCTGTTTCGACCTCTCCGAGTGTTCATCTTCAGAATGGTTGATCCATGAAAACCAATCTCCGGCACATATAGCATCCAACGGCAGATTCATTGCATGTGCCGCAGGTCCATCGGTTTTGCTATGGGATTGTGTGTCCCACAAGCAAATATGCAGCGTTATCACACACACTGAGGAGGTCAAATGTGTTGCTCTTTCACCCAGCGGAGGGTATCTCGCATGTGGAAACGGCAGGAATATCACAGTTTACAATCTCAGAGGTGTCCTTTCCCCCGAGTATTTCGACCATGGTGTAAGTTTACTAGCCATTCATGAAGCTCACATCGCTAACAATCATTTCGCTGCATAACACATTAATCCATCAACAACTCCATGCTTCTCAGCTTCCGCTCATACAAGTAAGTGATGAGACCCTCAACTCATGGAGACAGACCGACCCGACGAACACCGAAAGCTTGCTCTCAGAGGAGATCACAAGCACTTCCATTCCTAGACACTACGTGCTAGCAAACCGTGCTCTTGTAAGAGCACGTCTGAATCATCTAGCACCTGCAATAGAAGATGCCGAGGAAGTGAGTCTGCTCTGAGCTCATTACTTCCTATGCGTGCTTGCTCACTCGCACTTCAAGTCCCTACGGGTTCAGCCATCACCTATCGGCTATATTGCGAAGGCGGTTACTCTACTTGGCCAGGGCAATCGAGAGGGTGCGCTATGGGCATTCGACTTTGCCTTTCATGATTGTCGGCTGTATGATATCGGGTTTGTCCTACTACTGAAGGTGTGTGAGGTAATCAAGATCATTCTTGCACTTAATGTACGTTTCACCCAGTCAATCCTTGTGTTCGAATCCGGAAATCAGGAAGAGGCGATAGACCGCGTAGAACACCTTGCAATGAGAGCAAACAATGAGAACGATAACGCCACCACCTACCTTTATACTCAGGCACGTGCTTCACATGGTGCAGACATGTAAGTATCACCGCTTATACCTTCTTCAGGTCCTTGCAGCTATGTACACGAAGAAGGGGAATTACAGATGTGCAATACCTTTGATCGAGCGAATCAAGAGCTTAGTTCCCAAGGACAAAAAATGTCCTCCGCTGGTGACGATCTCACTGGTAGGTCTTCTGCTGTCACTACCTATTAATATAACCCTCCGTGAAGATATTTGGATGGAGTTTCAATGAACTGGACACCGTCCCACAGCAACGTCTGTGTGAAACCCTCTATGCTGAAGGACGTACAGCCGAAGCCGTGGAAATCCTCCTCAACATCATCAGGACTTCAGACGAGCAGATCCAGGCGAGCAAGCCAACTACAGATTGGATCACAGGTATGTCTTATAGCCGTTGGTCCGTTAACATGCACGTTCATGTCCGTCATCAGATTTTACCGAAAAATGCGTTGTGATACTTGAGCATGGTGATGAAATGACACAGCACTCTGCTGAGTTGCCTCCAAGTCCCGCGGGTCTGTTTGTCAGACGGAGCAGAGCTCGAGCAGCAAAAGGCTTGTGGGAGGATGCACTGCAGGACGCAAATGAGGTATGTATGGTATCCTTCTTGTACGAGTCGGCTCTCTACAATGGCTGTATAGGCGGTAAAAGCGGGCCCCTCCTGCCCTTGGGGCTATGAAGCTAAGCACGTAGCACTTCATGGAGCGAAACTGTATGATGAAGCGATCGATGCTTTTAAGTCAATGCTGCAAGTGATCGAACAGTCCCATGATCCCGCAACCAGGCGTATGTATCTTATCTATGAATCCAATACCCACACTAATGGTTTCACAGAACTGCGCCCGAACTACATTTCTCCATCTGAGACCATTGCAGCTATCGATCCTATCATCCACAGTATCCTTAAAAATTCTCCCCTCGTTGTCATCAATGTCACCACCGGCTGCCTTTGCGACCGTCCTGAGCGGATCCGTATCTTCAAGGCTGACCCGTTGTTCAAAGAGCTTGTTTCATCCATGACGAAAGGCGTGGACAACGAGCGGATCCTACAAGTAATTGCAAGGTTTTTCGGATATGTCATGTTCTCGCACGCATGGCAGGGGACCGAGCCGTCATTCCAGGACGTCAATACAGTTGAATCGAAATCCGTGTGGCAACTCCCCAACACGCCCCTTAGCGAGAAGTTGCGCAACTTCTGCAAGGAGACACGCAGACTTGGTTACAATTGGGCATGGTCCGATACATGTTGTATCGACAAGTCCACAAGTTCCATTCTTAATCAATCTCTCACATCTATGTACAAATGGTATGCGAATTCGGCCGCCACACTCGTGTTCCTTGCCGACGTAGCGCATCCGTCCAAGTCCGGCGACCTTGCACATGGTTTATGGATGACGCGAGCATGGACTTTACAAGAGCTTCTCTCACCGAAAGTTATCTTTTTCTATGATGCCCAGTGGAAATTATACCTCGGCGATACCAGTGCGAATCACAAGGAATCCCCGGAGATCATGCAAGAACTAGCAGATGCTATTAGGATTCCCGGCGGAACTATCGTCTCGTTCTCTCCAGACGATCTCGGGGTTCGCGAGAAACTTCGTCTCGCTTCGACGCGCAATGCGACGGTCGAAGAAGACGTTGCATACTCTCTCATTGGTATATTCAAGTCTGATATCAGGCCTCACTATGGCGAAGGGCCCGACGCTCTTGGACATCTCTTGGAGGAGATTGTGACTCGCTCTGGCGAGGTCGCTGTGCTTGCGTGGTCAGGACAGTCATCGTCATACAACAGTTGTCTCCCGGCTTCCCTATCCACTTACAGTCAAACTCCCTACAACTCTCCGCCACTCGAAGGGGAAGAAATGGAAACATGCATCACAAAGTTACGCGGCAAGTTGCCGCAGCAAGAAGCCCTGAGTATCTGTAATCAGATCAACATTCTTCCACCCGCCCGTTTTGGGAACCGACGTCTACATCTTCCATGTATCGTTTTCTCTGTCAGAAGACTCGGTATCCACGAGCTACGGAGAGGCGATGAGAAGCTATATCATGCCAGAGTATCGTCGCTGGGGAGAGTAGAGTTTACAACGGCAGATGATCTGCCGGTGAATGAGCCCCACAAATTTGTCTTCGTGCATCCGTGGATTCGTCATATCCGGGGTCCCAGCAATGGAATTACCATTACCTGGGAAGGTGGCTCGGAGTCTGATACTGACCTTGAATCAGATTTGGATGACGACGCTGAATGGGATGAAGTTCTGCCATTGCACGCTGTTCCCGTACCTCAGGTTGACGACTATACCCGGGCACTACAGATGGTCGCTCGCCTCGGACAGCCGTTCAACGCACTACTTCTCATGCAGCAGCCGAATGGAGAGTACAAGAGGGTCGCTGCAGAGAACGAGATTGTCGTCTCGGGACTCGGAACCAACATTACTTCCAAGAACATTCTGGCAACAGTCTTAGAAATCCTTTGATATGCGTGTGGGGGGATCGGGCTCAGCACAGCTCGTCTGCCTTTCGTCTTTTTGTTTTTCTTTTCGTGATGTTTTTGTTGGTTTGCTTGTTACGTGCTTCAAAATAACCCCTACTTGATACCTGAATGTAAGCTGGAGATCTATTCATAATCATGAGCCGTGGGCGACGATTCTTACTACTTGTACCATTTGGTCACTGGCAACGGTATGGTGGTGACACAGATAGCCACAACGACAGATTATGTTATGGTGCCAGTAGTGCGACAGCAATGACAGCCTCGGTAATTCAGTGTTGTGGAATGAGAGCCAGCGATGACGAAGATGGAAGCAAGGGTAGCCAATGTTGTCACAAGTGGCAAAGTGATAGTCTCGATGATGTCGGTGCCGATGATCAATGGGGAGCGACGATGACCGTCCTGTCCTGAGCTGCACTTCGCTGGGTATTATCCATGCAGCTGCCTGTCATCTTCATCTGTAGTTGGGGAAGGCTTGCTGCAAGGACAAAGTATAGGATCACTGGTCATCGACGAACAGTTAATATGCTATTCACTGTCATAAATAACTTTTGCTACAAAGTTTTTCAACTGGCTCTACAATGAGGGAAGGTTCATGAGTCGTGAAATAACCAGCTGCACTAACACAAGACCATGGAGATTCGTTGTTGCCAGATAGACCACATCGTGCACTCACCATGCATCAGTTAACGCTCACTCGCCAGACGTCATTAATCAATTCCACATGTAATGGGTAGTCAAGCGTGAGGGAATCTTTTGGTTATCGTCGTCGCCTGCCATAGAATTTCTCCCGTGCTTTGATGCTCCTACGCCCTTCCTCTTCTGCAAGCTTCGCCTCCAGTCCAGTCCACATATTTCGGGCATATTTTTCCGCATTCTACCGTGAGTGAGTGAACATATGCGTCATCAAATCATAGAATTCCATGCACCACTCACCTTCAATAATACTCTAATTTGTGACAAGTCGGATGTGCCCGCACCCGCCATCCTCATGCCGTGTAACGTGGGCTTGCCTCCCGGAAATGCAAACATGGCGTGTAGCCTTAACGGGATTGCGGACTCTTCCTGGGACGTTGCATCAAGGAAATGCATAGTAGGAAGCTGTGAAAGATCATAGTATGGATCTAGTGAGTCGTAGATTGACCAGCAGGATGTGAAAAGTCGAGTTAAACAAGAAATGCAACCCGGTAGGATAGACAAATGTTGTGGAAGGTGGAAAGGCGGCGTACCACGTTCAGCGTAACACAAACAGGCCAGGAATCCCTCACCTCGAGCACCTCTCCTTCATCCCAATAGTCAGTGAGTTCGAAATCTACTACGCGGCTAGGTTCTCGGGTTTCCAGCAGGCTTGATGGACCATTTCTACCCTCGTCGACGTCCATGATATCGTCTGGCACCTCGTTCCGTCTCACCGGAGCACGATATTCCACACTTCTCGTACTCGGGACCCGCGTGTCCACAAGCGCAGCGCGACAGGCCATCATGAGACAGTCGAGAACGTTGCCCGCATCAGCAAATATGATGGTATCGAGCCTCAGAGCCCAAGCTTTTTGCCCGGGAACAATCACCAAATTTTTTGGGCATAGCGAAGGATGGGAGAGCACGCTTCCTATCACGGAGGTGAGGTCCGATTGAAGGTCGTCCAGTGCAGGTGATGACAAGTGAGGATAAGCCGCCGGGGAACTGTAGTACCAGGGACGGTAAGTGACGATTCTGAAAGAAAAAAGTTTTGGATACATACCAGGATACGTTGCAAATGACTTTTCCCCCTTCTTTGTCTTCACCCACTCCATCTACCTCGAGTTTCACTGCAGCGACGACCTCCGTGCCGCCTCCAGCACCCTCCGCTTCTGTCTCTCTGCCAGTGCGAGACTCCCCAATCGAGACTCTTGCACTCCCGTTGGCTAATGGTGCTACCCCAGTCTCGATCGCGATAGGCCGGAAATCCTCTGGCGAACGTCCATCCGCACGTAATGGTGGGGCGGAGAGAAGAGACGATCTGATGTATGATATCTCGGCTTTTGAGAGAGCGGTGGTCATACTGCCTTACCGTCAACCCCTAGACGCCACACACGTAAACAACAAATGATAACCGCGGACACCGTCCCTCATCGTCCCTCGTCGACCTTGCATAGACTAAGGTAATGTTCAGAACGAACAGTACCGCATTGCGCAGCTGTGCTAACTCCGGCTACTAGTACTGTTACCCACCTTGCCCGTCATGGACAAACTGGATGAGGCGCGCGCCAAGCTAGACCAACTGCAAGGGACCGAAAGAACACTCTTCAAGCAGCTCGTAGAGATCCGTGCAGCCATAAAAATACAGAAAAACAAGATTGACGAGCTCGTCAAGAAACGACCTCCTCCTATCAATCGTCTCCCTACCGAACTCCTTTCGCGGATAATATTTCTGTCCTTACCGAATTACGATGACCGTTGCAGGTCAATGGAGTTTGCGATAGCCAGGCGCAGGACAGATTTGTCAATGGTGTCACGACTCTGGAGGAGCGTGGTCTTGGGAACTCCTGAAATCTGGAGGGATATCGTGCTGCGTACAGGACACATCACCATTGAGTCCTTGAAGGCCCAGCTGACGAGGAGTGGCAACGCCCTTCTCAATATCTTCATCACAGGTTCAATTTATGATCACTATGAACAGGCACAATCGTGGCTGGACGTCGTTGTCTCCAGCGCCGATCGCTGGCGGTGTCTTTACGTACACCATCCCCGCGACAGGGTGCTTGCTGAAGTCCTTGACGCAATTGACGGCTTGAAATTCCCTTCTCTCGAGGATGTTACCATCGATAATATGCATTGGGTGTCTACCTATCCGCAATTTCTCTTACCGAATCGGGCCCCTGCCCTCAGGAATTTGAAACTCGATGACCTTTTCCCTGCACCTGAACTTGCAGCTTCTACGACCCTCATGACACTTGACATATCATTCAGATTCGGAGAATACCAGGCCATGAATATTCCAATGTTTATCCCTACCCAGTCCCTAGTGGCACTCTCGCTTGGTGGTAACAACATTAGTTGGAAACTTCCGCCAGACAGCATTCATCTTCCGCTTCTTGAAGTACTCAAACTCACAGTTTGCAATCCGCGCCTCGTTATGAGAGCCATTGTAGCACCGAAGCTTACGTGCCTTGACTATTCTGACTGTCATGAGCTGCGGTACATGCGTGTCAACTTTGACACCGGGTCAAAGTTTAGCCATGTTCAAATGGTTATTTTCAACTTCTACTCTGCTGACATGGAAGGCTACCGTCCACTCTGCGAGGAATTTTGTGGGGTGCGAGATGTGACCCTGCGTAGTGCATGCATGGACGTATTTTTCACTCCTAAGGGTCAGGTTGACGACTCGGGATCAGTGCCGGCAGATCATTGGACAAGTCTCGAAAGTTTAACTATATACGACCTTAACTTTGACGGCACCGAAATATTCGATCCTCTCGTGAGGTGGCTCGCCAAGCGCCTGGAGTCTGGCGGGCCAAGGGTGTCTGTGAGGCTCTCAGGACTCTCTACAAACGAGCCGGCAGAAGGAACAGATCTTCATGACTTGTACCACAAACTGCAAACTTGCAGCAACCCGATAGTGGACAAAGTAGTGTTGTGTTCCTCGGTTCATTGCTCTACTTTCAGTGGGTAGTTTCAGTTGGTGAGTGTTCGGTCGTGTCAAGTCTCAAGGTATTGGCATTAATTACGTCCAGTAGGGTTTATCTGGAGTAGAATCTTTTCTTGCAGATGTCATGTTTTTCAAAGTGCTCCATGAGGGCAAGCACACCACTTTGTATGTTATGTACACTGTAGAATGCCAGTTGTTATTGTAACTTTTGAACAGCTTCGGCAAGGAGATGGCAGCCAAGTTCAAGGTAGTCTCTACACATACGTTCTTGTACCACGTCTGGCGTACTGCAATGATAATTTCTAACTCTGGAGCTGCTTGGCATGTCAGGAATATCCTAAGATCAACAGGAAGCTATCGCCATCCTGCAAAAAAGCGAGAGACGCAACACGACTTACATCTATTTATATTTATGGCACACATATGGAGTGCATCACCAGTATTTCTTTTTTTACTGCGTCGTCCACACCTCGCTTCCCCAACATTCCTAATTTGGAAAACCCGCCGTACAGCTACGGTCAACCCCTAGACGCCACATATGCAAACAACTGATAATCACGGACACCGTCTCTCGTCGTCCCTCGTCGACCTTGCATAGACTAAGGTAACGCTCAGAACGAACAGTACCGCATTGCGCAGCTGTGCTAACTCCGGCTACTAGTACTGTAACCCACCTTGCCCATCATGGACGAACTGGATGAGGCGCACGCCAAGCTAGCACAACTGCAAGGGACCGAAAGAACACTCTTCAAGCAGCTCGTAGAGATCCGTGCAGCCATAAAAATACAGAAAAACAAGATTGACGAGCTCGTCAAGAAACGACCTCCTCCTATCAATCGTCTCCCTACCGAACTCCTTTCGCGGATAATATTTCTGTCCTTACCGAATTACGATGACCGTTGCAGGTCAATGGAGTTTGCGATAGCCAGGCGCAGGACAGATTTGTCAATGGTGTCACGACTCTGGAGGAGCGTGATCTTGGGAACTCCTGAAATCTGGAGGGATATCGTGCTGCATGCAGGACACATCACCATTGAGTCCTTGAAGGCCCAGCTGACGAGGAGTGGCAACGCCCCTCTCAATATCTTCATCACAGGTTCGATTTATGATCACTATGAACAGGTACAATCATGGCTGGACGTCGTTGTCTCCAGCGCCGATCGCTGGCGGTGTCTTTACGTACACCATCCCCACGACAGGATGCTTGCTGAAGTCCTTGACGCACTTGACGGCTTGAAATTCCCTTCTCTCGAGGATGTTACCATCGATAATATGTATTCGGTGTCTAACTATCCGCAGTTTCTCTCACCGAACCGGGCCCCTGCCCTCAGGAATTTGAAACTCGATGACCTTTTCCCTGCACCTGAACTTGCAGCTTCCACGACCCTCGTGACACTTGACATATCATTCAGATTCGGAGAATACCAGGCCATGAATATTCCAATGTTTATCCCTACCCAGTCCCTAGCGGCACTCTCGCTTGGTGGTGACACCTCTAATTGGAAACTTCCGCCAGACAGCATTCATCTTCCGCTTCTTGAAGTACTCAAGCTCACAGCTTGCAATCCGCGCCCCATCATGAGAGCCATTGTAGCGCCGAAGCTTACGTGCTTTGACTATTCTGACTCTCATGAGCCGCCGTACGAGTGCGTCAATTTTGACACCGGATCAAAGTTCAGCCATGTTCAAAGGGTTATGTTCGATATCTGCTGTTCTAACGTGCAAGGTTACTGGGCACTCTGCCAGGAATTTTGTGGGGCGCGAGATGTGACCGTGCGTAGTGCATGCATGGACGTATTTTTCACACCTAAGGGTCAGGTTGATAACTCGGGATCAGTGCCGGCAGATCATTGGACAAGTCTCGAAAGTTTAAACATAGACGACCTTTACTTTGACGACGGCACCGAAACATTCGATCCTCTCATGAGGTGGCTCGCCAACCGCCTGGAGTCTGGCGGGCCAAGGGTGTCTGTGAGGCTCTCAGGACTCTCTGCAAGCGAGCCGGCAGACGGAACAGATCTTCATGACTTGTACCACAAATTGCAAACTTGCAGCAACCCGATAATGGACAAAGCAGTGTTGTGTTCCTCGGTACATTGCTCTACTTCTAGTGGGTAGTTCCAGTTGGTGAGTGTCCGGTTGTGTCAAGACTCAAGGTATTGGCATTAACGTCCAGTAGGGTTTATCTGGAGTAGAATATTCTCTTGCAGATGACATGTTTTTGGATTGCCGAAGCGGTCCGTGAAGACAAGCACGCCGATCTGTACGTTATGTATACACTGTAGATGGCAGCCAAGCTCAAGGTTGGATGGTACCACAGTTAAACACTCGTTGAACAACCGCTTTCCCCTAAATGTGCGAGGAAAATACAGCTAGTAGTCTCTATACATACGTTCTTGTACCACGTCTGGCGTACTGCAATGATAATTTCGTCGAATTGAAAGATGCCTCTTTCATCAAGCTTTTGCTTTCTCCAATTCCTCGGCTCGTGCCTTCTGGACAGCAGCGAGTACTAGTGCATGAACGTCTTTCCCTGCAGCTACAATTCCATAGTTCGCTCCCAGAGTCCTACCAAGGCCAAAGTCCAGAGGCTGTCCAAGCGAATTAGTAATAACCCCTCCGGCTTCTTGGACAAGCAGTGACCCCGATGCGTGGTCCTAACAGACGTGTTAGATGAGTCCATCGTCGTAAAAGAAGAATACGAAAAAGGGAAGGATATGGAACTAACCCAAATCTTCTCTCGGTACCCTGCTTTGGTCGGCATTCGCAAGTACACACCTCCGTCCCCACGCACCAAACAACCATACTTGGCTTGACTGTCCATCTGTGTAGGTGGTCGAGTGATACCTAGGAGTTCCGATACTCGCCCGTTGAAAGACAGGTCAGCATGTGCAGCTTCGACGGACTCTAACAGGTTAAGCGTCCCCGGTGCCACGGGAGGTATGACGATTGGCGTAGGGTTTGCCCCGCTTATGGTCATCTGTGGAATAAAAATAAAAAAACTGGCATATAAAAACGCGGGACGGGACGATGCAACAAAGGAAAAATAACCTGCTCAACTCCCTGACCCTTGACAGCTGCAAAGATGCAGCCCTTCTGACCTTCTGGTTCTTCACTCTTCACGGGAAGGTTTGGGCAGCCGATAATGCCGAGTTTAACGTCGCCATCAACTACCAATGCGAGGCATACGGCATATTGACCACCACGTAAAAATCCCTTCGTTCCATCAATGGGATCGAGGGTCCATCTACCTGAGAGAGAGAGAGACAGATGAAGAAAGAGGGGGCACAACGTTGGCATCTTGCTACCCACGTCCGACACGACCGCCTTGGTCATTTCCACGGTCAATGGCATCAAGGAGCTCCTCCAGCGTTCGTTCTTGGCCGGGACCAATGCCCCACTCAGCGATGTCACCGATACCTAAGTCAGCAGTGAGGGCTTCGTTCGCGAGTTCGACTATCCTGTTCCTGAGTTTGTCTGCTTCTTCCCGACGCAAATCGTTCGCGTCTTCTTCCCCAACGATGGGATCGGTGGGAAAGGCGTGACCAAGTATAGTGTTCACGACTGCCTGAGCAGAGTAATCGGCGACTGTGATGTGTTTGGTTACTATGAACACCATGCCGCAGCCATGATTGCCTACGTACCTGTTACAGGGGATTTGTCATCTTTCGTAAGGGTCTCCTGCTTGACGAGTTTGTTGAAAACCGCAGAGGTAAGTGCGCATGCGCGGCGGACTGCGGCGAGGGCGACTTGCTTTTCAATAGCGTATTGAAGAGACATATCTGTGATGAGGCGACGGGACCTCACAGTCAGGGCACGAAACGAGATCATATGTCATGCATGTTAAAATTTCCTATCGTCCGACGTCGACCGACATTCATTTCTAGCCAAGGCTCAACAGAAACCGCCTGCTTGCTACGCATTACGTTATTCACTATCAGCTTCGGCGACGGGATGACACTTTGGAAGGAGAACACGGTCAACTTGATTGTCGCTCAAAGCTTTGATTCAATACATTTCAACTACGCTTAGGTGTATAGTCCGAACATGGGATATCAAATTTATGGTATGCTCGAGTAAGTGTATCAAGTAGAACCGTAAAACCCAAGGCAACGGAATAATAGGGGAGGAAGGGCAATAAGACGGAACCTGCGGGTAATACTGTAGAAGCTAAGTATTTCGAATCGTTCAAAGCAAGAGAAACGTGGAAGATGCGAGGTCGGGTATTGAGCGGCCAATTCAAAAATCGGGGTATGGATGAGATAAGAAAACCAAGTGTCCTGCATAGGCTCCATCCCCACCCACGCCGCGACTCCATCGGCGACTTACATCATAGTCCTCAACAAACCTCCCACGAACATCATTGCACCAACGAGACCACCAGCCCCATCCACAGCCAATGCATTCATCAATCTCGACTCTCCAGCGGCGCTCTTGCTTGCAGAAGACCCACTGGACGCACCTTGGCTACCAGTTGCAGAAGGCGCCGAGCCTGAGAGTGTGGTTGTGCCACTGATATCTACATAGAATGAAATGTCAATTAGACCCAAGGAACAGGCAGTACGGCCACCCACATTGCTCGAAGTTAGGCAAAATCGGGCTTGGTTCCACGTACGGCTGCGACACATTTAGAGCCACACCCACAGGGACAAGATATTTGAACGCGGCCTTAAGCTGGGGATAGAAGGTGATCGCTTCGGACATAGTGTAGTTGTTAAGCTCGTGGGTAAGCATGATCGTGCCAGACTGGGAAACATGTACGAGATAAGAAACCAAAAGCAGGAAAGGCTGGGAATACGAACAGTAGCAAAAGTTCCATTTTCCATTCTTTGAATGAGGGCTTCGTAGTTGGCGTCGACGTCCGCCGCGGTGATGTTATTGGTGCCGACCTTCCAATCGTTTGAGTCGTACTGCCAAATGACCGTACGAAGGCCGAGAGCGTTGGCAATCCAGCGAATACGGTCATCTACGTCACCGAAAGGGGGCTGCGAAAAGAACGGGGGATGTAGCTTAAATTGTGACGGAGATAAGACGACAAACCCTCCAGCAGGTAGGAGTAACGCCGACGACCAACTTGATGGCTTGCATCTAGCGAGGTTTAGCGCTACTACTTCTATAGTGAGTCCTATACGTACGGCTGTGAGAATTTCAACATGAGCACAAACGATCTAACTGCGCGCCAAGCTCACAAAAAGGAAGTACACGTACTGTACCAAAGCTCGGCAAAAGCTTGTTCGTTCGTAAGCGAGGTCACTAATACCTGCGTGTCAGCTCAACATCGCAAGGAAAGAACGTGGTTCACGAACTGTATTTGTGGGACCATGTGTCTGATAAAACTGTGAACGTGCGCCGATTATAAAGCGAGTGGAGCACTCACGAACGCAAATTTCGTGACCGTCTGCGAGCCCGCGCTGCGCCTCCAGAGGCCAGTCCATCACGTTACTGCCAATGTAGAACATGGCTGATGAGAAGATCCAGTTGAGCGAGACACGGGGGAATAACATTCCAAAAGCCATCACGCACATGCTTTTTGGTTTTGCTGTGACAAGTAATCATAAAACGCATTGTGGGAGCAGTTTGGGCCATCGTCGAAGCCGTAACCAAGCGTACCAGGCTGTATGTGTCCCATGAGCAGTTATTCCTTTAGTACTCCAGACGCTGCAGAGTTACTCGCCTCTGGCACACCCGCTATATCAGGCTGCAGCCCCGAGTACTTGGGGGTGGTGCATTTATCATAGGTCCACCAACAATCCGGATCTGACGCGCTGTAGGTGAAGCCTGTGAAATTTCCTGTCTCAGACTGAGGCTGTGTGCCCTTCGGAGAGATATTGGGTATTCCAGACGAGATATTGCTGTATTTGGTCTGCCCAGCTGTGTCGTTGGAGAGGAGAGTTGCTACTGTCCAAACGGTTGGGAAATTGTAGCGAGCATTGGACACAGGTGCATAGTAGTAAATTGTGCACTCTTCGTTTGGATCTATCAAAGTGGATTAGTGGAGCGCAATGAGAGAATTCAGAGATTAGGTCATGCCGAGAACGGCATAAAGAATATAGATGCACGGCAGTTGCTGTGTCGGCACGGAGATCACCAGAAAACAAGACCAAGACGGCGAGGTCAGGTGTGCGAGCATCAAAGGACAAGGACAGTGCCGTATATGTGGAAGGTCAGCCACACCACGAGGCCCCCTCCAAAGGAAGAAGGGGGAACGCGGCGGGGACAGCACTCAAGGGCCAGATGTGCTGCGACACGACTCCCCCGCACGCCAAGTGGAGCTCTCTATGCACTGTGTTCATATATGCGTGTAGAACGAAGTAATAGGGAGGGGTGGAGAAAGCAGGCGTGCAGAGGGAGAGAGACGGTTACTTGCCTGATATCTGAGCCTCTCCCTGCTCTGTTGTCCGGTCCTGGGCGTTGGCAGAGTTGGCGAGGAAGGACGCAGCGAGCAAGACGACGGCGGGGAGTGTCTTTACCGAAAAGAGCGACGATAGAACCATGTGTGTGTGTGTGCGTGCGCGACACTCCAATAGGCTGGTGGGTGGGGTGAAGGAGAGTGGAAAAAACCCGAGGGCGTTAAAAAGGCCAGCAGATCCACCGAACAACGTATTTAATGACACAGACTATTTATAGAACGACAGTCAGTCATCCGTTCACTCTTATTTATAGCACTGCCTCGTGTTCCTATTTTTGTATCCTCCGTGAGTCTCACGATGTCATATCGTCTACATACCCGACGCGTGTAAGAATACACCTGGCCTTACACCCATAGTCTCGCTAGGAACTCCGTAATTACCTCTGACCTGGCTTTGTCATTCTCAGCTCTCCTGGCGTTCAACTTAAGTCGCAGGGTCCCCCTCAATCTGGGGGAAACAGCTACGCGACCTGGCTGTTAGCATCTCTATCGCGCTTGGGCGAGCCCTCTCACTGGCCAATAAGCGTCTTACCAAGCGCGAAAGGAGCCTTACGACAAGTCACCCAAACGGAGGTTGCTATGGACTGGGTATGCAGAGAACTTGTCAAGCATCCGACACGTGACTGTTTCTTACCTCAACAGAAAATCAATGCACTCAGGTAGCAGAGTGCACGTTACCCTCTCCCCCTATCCCTTTGCAAGGAGAGACAGTAAGCACTCTCTTCTATGGTAGTACCTTGTTTGGTCGTCGTTGATCAACAGTGTATCCGACGTATTCGATGTAGTAAAGCGATCCACGAACTTGTCATTACCTGCTCGAGGTCACGAAGGTTGGACGTTGACGAATGAACAGGTATGTATACATCGAGGATGCTGATCCTGAAACCGCGACGCGTCTTGCATACGAATGTGCTGCCCTGATTACCCCCATACCATGACGTCGTATGTCAACACTACCGTGCGGGAACCTTGGGCTTGGCCCAATGCCAAGCACAACTCAAAAAGTTTATCTCGCGTGATCGGTCTCCCCGAGGTACTTTTGCATCCGTTCGCTTGGGGAAATAACACACCATGCTGCTGGGAACTTTCATGTGTATCGATGGTATCGCTTGTGGCGGCGCCTATGACCATGATACTAACGGCTTTTCAGGTTGCTCATTACCCCGCTCCTATACCAATCGATCCAAAGCAGCAGCGCTTCGAGTTATTTGCCTCCCCTTTCTCAACTAATTGGCAGACTCACAGATTGTGAAAGGACACGAACTGGAACGCACGGTTGCTGCACAAGCTGCACATCACCTCGGCAAGGTAAACTTGAACATAGTCCGCCGCACTCTTAGCAAGAAAACCAATCAAATTTCGATATAGCTGCGTTGTCCAAATTCTACCCTATTCCGAGTTCTCACGTTTTACACGGCAACATTAATGGGGGTACAGCCAAGGTTGATGAGACCGTTCTGCGAATTTAAGATCATCGACTATCAGCCATGCGCAGAAACTGGCCGGACAACAATTGGACTTACGAAGGAGTTGCCCGTGCAGCAAACAGTCTGCGACGTGCAGCTGGCACCCGAGCCCACACCGATCACAGTGAGAGGGCTACAGTTTAGGCCAACTTGGCCAGTTATACTACCAGCGCTCAGGCCCAGGAGCCCCAGGAGGCTGGTCACCGAGGATGAGCTAGCCTGAGGAACGCCTTAGTTAAGGACCTGCACGACCGCTTTTGCTTGTAGTCAACTTACATCTTGCACACTGTTGCAGCAATTGATGGTGCCGCCGTTGCACTGGCTGTCACCAGAATCACCTCGAACTTCAACGGGAGTGGCTGCTGCCAGAACAGCAAAAGAGGCGGTGATGACTACTGCGAGGCGGGGGAACATTGCAAAGTATTGTGGGTTGTGAGTAGAGAAGGAGGCTGTCTTTTCTGCGGGTCCCAGCTGACACTCGACGGCTTTTATACCTTTCAAATAGCCGCCCGGTCCTCTGATCCATTTTGAACCCCCCTCGTATCCATCTTGACTTTGTCATTACCATAGCCTCGAACGGATACGACATCTACCAGTACTCAACAGGGCAGATCGGAGTCACCGGGTAGCAAGTCGCCGTTCCCGCGACAATATCCATGGCCAAGGGCGTTGCTCGCCGTTCAAAATGACCCCTTTCCACGTAAGATTACTGACTTCTCGTGGGGCGGGGAGTCCTCAAAAGCCGACAATTTTAGACAACGTTCGAGACACTGTCTCTTCGCACCGTATCCGTCCACCGCCGACCAAAACTTGATAAGATGTAATCGGACACTATACCTTGAGAAGTGAGCAAACCGTCTCCATTCTGCCGTATTTGTGTTGCTGTTCAATTACGAGGAGGAACTGCGACAGAAGGACTCAGGGTCGTACTTATTGAACATTGGCGGATATTAGCAGCTGAAAGGAAACAACTTCTCTTTTTCTGGCACAGACCGAGTGGAAAGAGGAATACAATTCTTGCGTATGGTGCTTGTGAGTGGCTGACGACCTTTCTACGTGGAAGATTTAATGCCGTAGCCCTACAACGACGCATAGTACCAAGTACGGGGGTTTCCATTCCATTCGTATTCCTTGTCCTCTAGAAAACACCATCGAAGATCGGTCGATGAACAAGCCCGTTCAATATTGCTTCCTTGATACCAACATTCATGCCATGCCGTTTGACCGCAAATTTGGTCGTGAGGGTGCCTTCTCTTTCGCCAGTCGACCTAGCGCCGCTCGTTCCAATGCATTTATCATAACTTCCGTGAGCCTAGACCGCATCGTAAAGACAGGCGTATCAAGGTGAAGAACTTTTATCATGAAGGGCCATTAGCCTGACTGTGACGTGAGGAAAGAATCGCGGCACCCAACTACCTGATGTCCGTTTCGCGGCCTGGTTTACATGATCGATCGCTTTACACGCGCTCCCGACTCCTTACATACATTTAGACTCAAGTAGCCCCTCACATGAGCGTCGACAAGGGCGACAAGATGACATGTTCTGAATTATCTTCTCCTATGGTATATACAAGTCCCTGGCAGAACACACGTGTGTACACTCCAATTCTGGTCTCTGTACTATGCAATGCTAAAATTATTGCAAGAGTCTATAAGTAATGCAATTTGTCCTGCATAAACGGATCAGGAACGTCCAAAGAACCCAAGGGATAGCTTCCCTTCCATCACGCCCTCGTCACATGACATGTTCCTGCGAGGAACCTTACGAACTCGTTCTTTCATCCCAACACCAGCTTCTTCGAGCCGGCCGAGAACCGCGCTCCATACGCCTTGCACCTCCGTTGGACCTCTGACACCTGATCCAAGTCCAAGCCCGAGGCCCGTTGCTGTGCTTCTTCCATCCAGGACGGCAAGCGTCGCGAACGCGACTGGAAGTCCAACACACGTTGCCATCGCGGAGGCTTTCGGCGTGCCGTAGGTGATCAACGTCGACGTATGTACCTCGGCCGACTCCTCCACGGCCTTGTCCAGTCCACCGTCCAACACATGATCGGGGGCAACGACAATTTCGTGTGTGAGAACGACCATATCCCGTTCGCCGGGGAGGTAACGTAACTTGTGAGCGAGCACCCGGGTGAAAAGGTCGATCGGGGCAGTGGCTGGTGGTAGTAATGGTGACACGGGGAGAGGGGCGACGTTCACGCGAGGCAAGTGGGTCGGGCGAGGCGGCATGATGCCCAACCACACTAGCGAGTCGATCACCTTCTCAACGTTCTCCTTCCCACGCCTTCCTTGCAAGAGGTCGAATAGGGCGGCCTGAATGGAGTCGTAGTTCCCAGGAACGTTTGTTCCTAGCTTGTGTTGGAGCGCAAAGCGGGTGAGATCGGTCCATCCGGCGAGAGGTATTTGTGAGGAAGGAGAAAGCGAGAGGAGACCGATCGTCTTGAATGCGTCCATAAGGTCTGAGAACCCGGGATATCTACGAAAAGTGCAAACGCGTGAATGGAACGTCGTCAGCACCTGTACATTGTGAAGAAAGCAGCCCCACACCAAGGTCGTTAGGAGCTGACGCACACACCTCAGTGTTCCCCTCAACACAGTCCTCAATTTACTCAGATCGCCAAGACTATATGTCTCCACATAGGGCAAACTATCTCTGTTTGCAATCCCTTCGAACCTGAGAGCTGCGCCTTCCGGGACAGACACATCGGGAAAATATCTGCGCAGAATGTCCTCAGAGGAGATCTCGACCACCTACCAGTGGGAATAAAGAATAAAAATAAACACGTTAGTGCGGTCATCGACAAGAATAAAAACCAGAAAAAATGAACGAAGAACGAAGATTGACGACGGTTACAACTTACCTCTCCACCTAGCTTGAACCGCGCCTCGTTTAATGCAGCACTCAGCACGCCTCTAGGACTCCAACTAAACTTATAGCCTAACGAAGTATCACCATCCCCTTGCGTCGACGTCACGACGTCCGGAGCTGGTAGACCACCGCAGAAGCTTGTGAAGGACAGCACGCGCTTGCACTCGCTGCGGAGGCGGGAGAGAAGAGAATGCGCGGAGCAGTGGTCGATACCCGGATCGAGCCCTATCTCGTTTAGGAGGAGCACGCCGGATGCTTCAGCTCTGGAAGATGGGAGTCAGTATCCCACTTAGCGGAGATAAGGAGACTAGGGCCTACCGTTCGTGTAGAGCACGCATAGCAGGGGATATGTACGACGCCGTTACCATATCCTTTCCGTGTCGAATACACAATTCCGCAACGGAGGGGTGGAATGGAACCGGAAGTAAGCTGAAGAAGACGTTTCATTCGGAATCAGCTATCCTGATATGCATGGACACACGCCGCTGTCTGCTACAGCTCAAACTAGACGCACCTTATAACAATGTCAGCCTGTTCAATGAGCTGTGCCATCGCTTCGCCGTCATTTACGTCTAGAAAACGTGCACGAGCATTAGGGAAGTGGTGGGTAAGGCTTTTAGCTTCGTCGATCGAGTTACTCGCTGCAAAGATAAGAATTCGAGGGTAAATTGATCGAGATCGGTATATGGGATATAGGGTACATATATCATACATGTGCATGCAAATGTCAAGATGGATGAGAAAAACAAGTCCATGTGAAGTATAACAGGACGGGACTACTGACCAACAATCAACTCAACGTCGCTTCGCTTACAGATCTCGTCGACGGCAGGCCCAGCTACCATCCCGCTCCCGAGCATTAACACATTCTTCTTCTTGTGCACCGTGTTCTCAGCAGGTGCCGGCCTTGTCGTTGAGGCCGTAGCATGAGCTGCGGACGACGTAGAGGCTGAACGCCACTTCTCCACCGGTTCCCTCAACCACTTGTGCTTCCCCACTAGTTGGCCCTCTCTTGCCACAGTAGCACGCTCCAGTGCCTCATCGTACCGACATTGTTTCTCCGCGCCCGCATGAGTCCCCCGATACTCACGGACAAGCGCCCTCAGATACGGTATCAGTACACCACTGAAGTGGTTTGACGCGTCAAGAGGTAAACTGGATGGGAGAATGTCGACCGACATGATATGCACAGCTGGCAGATGGGACGGCAGGAAGGCGGGGCGGTGCTTAAACACTGGTTCGGAGAGGGTTGACGCTCGGGGCATGAACTCGAGGCCACCCTGGGGAAAATACAAGCAGTATTCAGTACACACCGCAGATACTCGGCGGAAGACGGAAACGGAAATACTCACTTCAATATCACAGCTAATATCTCCAATCGTTCCAAACCGCCCGGGGCCAACCTCGGCTGCACGATTCAGTGCGACTGCGAGGTCCTCGTTCGTCATCAGACGGGGGAAGCCCGGAAGCCAACCAACTCCATTTAAGAAAAGGGTGAGGTACGGAGCAACTTTGGTGGCGAAGTCGGATCTGTAAAGGGACGGATTTTGGTAGTAATGAGATCGACTGTATTGACCTCCGTCCATACGAGAGAGGTAGTCCTCAGGTGACGCATGCACCAAGTACACCTATAAGACATTAATTCGATTTTCCCCAAGAGCAGTGGCAGTCATGGCACCTTGCGCAAATCCGTCTCTGCCAAGGTCAGTTAGTTGTTGACGTGGCTTGTTGAATACCATGAACCTACCAGGGTTACTAACGAGCGAGGGCAAATCCCTCACACTGACTTTGACAATAGGAAGCTCCTCGAGAATCGATAAGACGCCTTGCGAAAACCTGACCATTCCTGTCACAACTCATTAATCTATCAATGGCGGCGCTTGGATGTTGTAACAATTTACCCGGTAAGTCCTATAACAAACGCTCCCAATGCCTTCGGCGTTCCATCCTCAGCGATCCGTTGTCCAATGGTACGCAACGTCGCGCGAAGTGACGGGATTGAGGGATGACTATGTGGTCGCGTGTGTGTGCTAGAGTTAAGATGTTTATGAATCGGGTCAGGGGCATGGCTGCATACAACCTACCAGGAAGGGCGAGGCTACACCAATTTCAAGGTGTGCATGAGCAAGTGCAGAAAGTGACTCTAACGCGCCGGCAACTGGGGATTCAGGGAATGATAAGGGCGAATACGATGGATAGGAGCAGATCATTCTTACCACCAGCGAACCAACCGAAGCCGACGGTTCTTTTGCCGTCAGAACGCCGTGAGAAGCTCGTAGTCTATCAATCTCGGAAGTGTGGGGAACTGTGAGTCATTTTCGCCTAAGGAAGCGCGACAATAAAGGCATGTTGTACGGCTTGGCCTTTGGTTGTATGGGAGAACATAAGGTGAGTACGGTGAGGTGAGCATCCCGGACAACTGGGGTGCCGACACCGGTGATGTGATGAGCTCATTCAAGGGGGTTTCCTTGATGCCGACGATGATATGCGCTGGTTCGAGGGTGGAGTGTACCTTGGCACCGGCCTGTCAACAAAAGAAGTAGCTTCGTCAGTTGAACCTTGCCAACATCAACGGATCAAGATGGAAGGTGCAGCAGAGGGGGTGCCGACCTTAGGAAGTTGTCCACGGGGAAGATTCTCCTGTCACAAGGTTGCACGATGACGTCGACGCCGTCTTGCTGAACGAGCTCTTGGACAGCGTTGGGTGTCAGAGGGCATCTGCGCTCCCAGATTCTGGCGGAATCTTCTTGTCGAATGCCAATGGTGAGTTTGGGAGGAGCGACCGTTGCAAGGGACCGGTGTGGGGCGTGCTGCTTGAGCAGCCTGCGACCGGACAGGGTCCTTGGAGAACGACGTAGGCCGACAGTAGACATGATTGATAGGAAAGAGAGCGAAGCAGTGGCCAAGTAATGGCGCTAGTGGTCTCCCCGCCAAGATGTGATTAAATACTGGGGTGCCCAGGTGATGATCCGCCCGGGAGTGGGGTCCTCTCACCAGTTGCCGGGACCATCGTGTGGACTTGGGCTAGGGGTCTGATCAGATGATACCACAGCATGGCCAACTGGGCGTCTAACCAATTCCGCGCGGGGCGGATTACCCAAACCACCGCTGGACTGTGACCATGACGCCCATGACCAACGCCAACATCTGGTAGCGATGGAAGATACGCTATTAATGGTAGATACTTGGGATAGGTACTACATGGACCAGGGGCGGGTGATCTCGATGGTTAAACGACTAAGGAGTACAAGCATCGGATATGGTGTAACGGCTAACATGGCTGTCTTTCAACCGCTACAGCGGGTTGATCACAGCAGCCCCGGGTTCGACTCCCGGTATCCGAACATTTTTGGTTTCTTTTTCGCATTTCATTCTCATTCCTGACGCTGACATAATGGTCATATGCGACTGGAGAACTCACCGCTGCCATCGTCGAGTCGGACATGGCACGCCTCAATCAGAAAAAGGCCAGAAACAAAAACAAAAGGCTTCTCAGGAAAGTCAGGAAAGGTTGCATCAAAGTCGAAGAAACCGCAAGCAAAAAAGATGTGTCCGAATCATCCAAGTCAAAAGCTGATTCCCTTCAGTTCGATGCATCACCGCGCTGGTACGACAACGTACCCCCCACTGCAGCCTACGACTTCAAATGCTGCTACTCTGACACCCGAAAAACTCTCCTCCCTCCTGGATCGCGCGACGTCGTTACATACCAATGTGGTCAACAGCGTTTCAGTCGACCTCAACTGTCACATCGTCCAGTTCCGACTACAGTTTCCTCCAGAATATATTGCAGACAGGAACACTGTCAGATCGCCTAAGTGCACTCACTCTACTCGTGCAGAGCAGTCCCTTGCACAATACAAAGGCACTCGAAGCCCTAAAAAACCTGGCGGAACGGGGTAAGGGCAAAGGCGGAAGAGGTGAGAGTCTCAAGGCTTTGCGTTGCGTGGTGGATTGGTGGGTTGGCAGCGGCGCACCCGATCGCAAGTTAAAGTAGGTCCCTGTTATCTGCTTCATTGCGGGAAGTTATATCACTCAACCGCAGGTACTTTCGGGACCAGCCTCTGGCTCATCCCGATGTCAACGATCGGCATCTTGTGATATGGTATTCGAGGATTGGCTGAAGAAATATTTCTTCTCCGTTCTACAAATCCTCGAGGTCCGTGTCCAACACACCCTGGAAATGATAATGATTCCAATCTGCCTCTAGATGCTCTCTGCGGATCCTCTTTCATACGTCCGAATGCAGGCCCTCTCCTTGATCTTCACCTTACTGAAGGAAAAACCTGAGCAGGAGCAAAACTTGCTCCGACTGCTCGTCAATAAGCTCGTACGTTCCACATGCCACCGTTGTCATACTCCTTATCACCAGTACCACATCCTTTCACAGTTTCAGGGTGACTCCGATAAAACGATATGCTCCCGCTCGTCGTATTACATCCTTCAACTCCTCCAAGGTACACCCTTCGATGAAAACAGTGGTTATCCGTGAAATGACGTCACTCGTCCTCCGACCGGGTACATCGACAGCCGCAACAGCTCCCCCTCCAACACAAAATACGTTACATACGATTCAACAAGGATGGATCGGACCCTAGGCCAAAGCCGCAACCAAAGTCAAAATCAAAAGCAGACTCTGCCGCTAGACATCCAGTCAACGAACATGCGCGCTACTACGCTAGCATTACCCTCAACCAGATCATATTCCGCCAGAACGAAAAGGACGTGGCAATGCAGGTCATCGACGTGTATTTCCGACTGTTCGAAGATATTCTTGGCGAGGGCAGGTCAGCAGAAGAAGAGGATGACGACGCACGCTCGGAAGGCGTCCCAGCCTCGCAACAAATCAAAGCAGAAGCGGAAAGGTAAAGAGGTCGTGGGTGAAGGTGGATTTACCGAAGTGGAAGATTCCCGCTCCAAGTTGCTTTCAGCTATCCTCACAGGAGTGAACCGTGCTCTTCCTTTTGCCAAGCTTGGTGCTACGGATTCAAGGTACTCTTTCAACGTCCGTGTTTGGTATGAGGTATTCGCTCATGAGAGGAACGAAAAGCTTGGGAAAGCATATCGATACCTTGTTCCTCATCACACACAGGTCCACGTTCAACATCTCCGTTCAAGCTCTCGTTCTTATCCAACAAATATCCTCGACCCTCGTCGATCAATCCAAAGCGTCTCCATCGAATTCTGAGTCGAAGAGCATAGCAGACCGGTATTACCGCACTCTATACGCTTCCTTGTATGATGGACGGCTCGCATCGTCGTCGAAGCAAACAATGTATCTCAATCTACTGTTCAAATCGCTGAAGGCGGATGGCAACAGTGGAGCGCATCAAGAGTTTTGTGCGCAGATTTGTCCAGGTGCTGGTCAGTGGGGGTGCTGGTGGTAACGAATTTATCGTTGGCGGGTTATACCTCCTTGGAGAGGTGCGTATCATTAAAGCTGTACCGTGGATCACAGAAGTGATATGGAACCTTCTTTCGCCAAGATCTTTAGCACACTCCCCTGGTCTTAGGAACCTGTTGTACGGTACGCAGAGCAGCGCACGAAGGCGACAACTATGATCCTCGAAAGCGTGACCCACAATACGCCCATCCGTCTGCTTCTCCGCTTTTTGAACTAGTAAGTTCCCGATTCGATGTTCGACTACGACCGTAGGGCTTACGTGCCATACAATACAGCTACCCCTGACACATCCACTACCACCCCACGATCTCCCTGCATGCGCGCCAACTTCTCGCATCTCAGCCGATCACGTCCACCGCAGATCTCAATCTCAACACGCTCTCCCATTTCCTTGATCGATTCGTGTACAAGAATCCGAAGAAGCCTAGACCTAAAGGCACGAGTGCCATGCAACCCGGTGCGAGCGCTGCTGACGGCGTGGGTGTCAAGAAGACGAAAGGCGAAGTAGTGGGAGACGACATCTTGCCGAACGAGGAGAAGTTTTGGAAGAAGAGGGAGGAGGATGTGAGGGTTGATGAAGTGTTCTTCCATCGGTTTTTCTCTCAGAAACACAGGCGGAGTAATGTAAACGAAAAGGAAGGAGAGGAAGAGGGTAATGAGAGCTGACGAGAGCGAAGCAGAGTCTGATGAAGAGCTTTCTCAGGGAGGATCTGTACCTGGTGGCGATTCTGATGCGGAGGAAGAGGGAGAGGAAAGTGAGCTTGACGAGAAAGCTGTATGGAAGGTAAGCGTAGCTTTTTTGTTGATTACCTCCTGCGCTTCGTGGAAGCTGGATTTTCACATTACTTCCAGGCAATGAAGGCGACTATGCCAGCAATGGATGGCGACGACGAATTACCTTCTGAGCTTGACGACGACGACGACGACGACGACGACGATCTCCAGTCCCAACAGGACGATGAAGAGGGCGAAGATCACGCATCTGAGGAGGACAATGAAGAAGATCGAAGATGGCTCATCCGAGGAGGACGAAGAAGAGGACGAAGATCACGTGTCCGAGGAGGACGATGAAGAGGACGAATGATATCTCATTCGAGCAGGACGACGAAGACGCCGAAGAAGTCCCACTTCGAGCCGGATAATGAAGAGAATGAGTATATGGCATGGCTGATGCTGACATGCCCGACGATGCGTTTTCTCTTGCCGAGGCCTCGGATGACGACGACTTCTGGCCATTAATGATATCCCTGGGTTGATCGAATACGACGGGTCAGATGCGCCCTGAAGAAGACCTTGAAAGAGATAGGTGACGAGCGGGCCGGATTTGGAGGAAGTAGAGATAAGCGAAAGCGAAAAGGGAAGGGCGAGGATAAGGAGAGGAAGCGGAAGAAGCGGAAGGACCTTGCCTACGTTTGCAAGTTATGAAGATTATGCGAAGATGATTGAGGATGGGCCGGAGGATAATATATAATCGTCGTCGCAGATGCTAGACTCCTCTGTGCAGACCTTGCTCGTAGTAGAGCAAACTCGATTTCAACTTGAAGCCCACTATATACTAGCAACACGGTCGGAGTGCTCAGAGGTCGGGGGCACGGAAGCTTTTGACGCTTTCGGCTTTACCACCCTCTCTTTGTCCGTCACGAACGCTGACCACGTTCCCTCAAACACACGCCAAGAAGCAAGTCTGCATTCCTCGAGATAACTGTCTTCAATGCGGTTTCTTGCGCGTGCCAGCAATCTACACGACGCAAACTCGTGTATGTCCTTCGCACAAGATGGTTGCTTGTCTGCCTCGTGGGTGGGTTCCGGTCTTTGGCATCGTCGTTCGCTCGCGGATTTTCCGCCTGAAACAAGAGCCACGGTCACGGTAGCCATCATAAATCTTGGAGCTTGAAGTCACAAGTTAGCTCGTGCACGGTGAACTTGGGGAATGACCGAATTCCGTTTCAATTGACACGCATTACGCTGCTCGCGGTAATACTGTTGCATCTGGCTACAATTCGCAAAATTCACTCAATGTCCTGCCTTCGTTCGATCCTTCGATACGGGTAGGTACCCTTATCATGGGTAGCCTATCAGATTGGGTACCAGTGTGATTTGCTGCGCGGGTACATACTAACATTTCATGTAGAGTCACTTGCCTCGTGCTCTGGACACAAGGCATCAGTAATCCACAGTGGTCACTTGACACTTCGTATCAAGGCGCAAGGGCACGTACATTCGTGCTCTGGTCGAAGGATCCCGTGATGCGCCACGTTGCCGAAATGGCGGTACGGTTTTTTACCCCATATTCCTGGGATGGTGCGGAAATGAGAACCAACAGGTCTTAAAATATCACTACTGCAGTCACCCTATCAAGGTCGCCATCATCCATGCGTTAGATATGTTTGCAAGACCTGATGGCTGATATAATCGGAAATGGCCGTTCTCCACAGCACGCCAACATCGTGTTTGGCGCGCATCATGTACTCTTGAAATTCGAATTCCTCTACCCTCACTTCCGTCCAACCATCATCCTCTCGGAAGTGATGGGTGACTTTGTGCAGTGGAACTATGATCAAGCCCAGGTTTTCGATCCATGGGCGTCACTGTACAGCTTTCCTCCGAATTCGCATGCTGTACACGAGCTCAGCAGTGACGCAGAAGCACGCCTTAAGCGTTCGCCGGTAGCGAACACGGGAGTCGTCGAGACATGCTCATATAGTCGTGGCCCAGGTGGTCACCCCAATCGGACTACTGGACATACAGGCCAAACAAAGAGAACATTGTTCCACGATTTCGTGACACTTCAACTGTGAGTTTCTCCTCAGGATCGCACCGGAAGTGACCTACGTTTCCGAACAGGACCCTTCATCGAATATCGAGTCTGATTTTGTCTCGTCTCTTTCTGGTTCACCCAAGATATCTTCACACAGTCACAATTACTGTGTGGAACTTCAACAACAGAACACAGGAGCTTGAAGGGGGCATTGATGTAGTCAACGCCAACAAATCAGCGAGCTTCGTCTTCAAGTGTCTTCCCTTCAAAGGGAAGTAGCAACTACAAGGTAAATACTTATGTCGTGTAGGTCAAGGTATTTCTGACTATCTCCGCGGCAGTGCTTCATATGAACGGCTATTTTCGAGAGTCAGTACCATCTCACAACAGTCTAACTCGACCACTTTCCGTTCCAACCCTTCTTCCGCATCTTAAAGTTTGCGCGTGCAGGCGAACTCTCATCTTCCAGACTTACCGGCGGGAGCATTACATTGGTCAGTTCTATTGGACCGAAGAGAGTTTCGAGAAGGAACGTCAAGGGTTTTCGAATTTGACTGTGCTTAGGGACGAATACTCTGGTCCCTTTGTCATTCCTCGTAGGAGAAGATGGTATCGTGGTATCTACCAGGCGTCAGCAGCAATTCTTCCGTTTCGGGACGCTTACTCTACAACACTCTGCTAAGGTACGAGATGGCTCCAGGGGATTGGCATGATATCGATGTCTACGGCACTCGAGTGGTTCTGTCTGGCTATTCGCGTCAAATACGCAGAATTTCGTTTGTGCGAAGACCACTGGAAAGCTGAGGCTTTTGGTGCCATACACTACGCCAAGTGGTGTCAACCCTCCAGAGCGGCTTTGCGAAGTTCATTCTCGGAGTCGGAAACTGTTCGAGCTCAAGAAGCCCAGGAAACCGAGATAAGCGCTCCGTTCCGAACGGAAGAAACTCGGCTTTCGCAGCGTATTTTGGACAGTAATATCGAGGTACGGGAGCGCAGGGATGTTGCTGTCCAAGTTACGCGGCCATCAGGCTTTTCCGCTGCGGGGAATAGTCAGAGACACTCCCGTAGGTGCTGTTTCTGATGAGGACTTGGGCAGGAAACACGGGCCTGGTTAGCGATTTCCCTCCAGGTAACTCCTTAAGCAGCACACTGGGAATATATCAACGTTTGACTCACACAGTGCTCGAAGAGAAAGAAGATCTAGATGATTTCGTGGGACTTGCAACACTCTTCCCCGTCGGCAAATGGCTGGTTTGCGTTCACAGTCGTCTAACGCGAATCAGGCCTCATGTCCACGGGGAAGATCCGCCAAGTAAGAATACTCGTATTTGCATGTTGCAGCATATGTTGACTTATCACTTTTCGCTTGGCTTCGAAGATTTCTTTGAATTGAAAGCGGAGGAGCAATCGCGGGCTTGCAGCAACCTTCAAAGCTGGTCAAGGAGAAACGCCAACAGGTAAGTTCGCTTCATGGTCCTTTCTCCCTCTTAATTTGTAAACGCTCCATTCTAGCTTGTTGTTCTCAAGAAGGGCACTGCGTATAAGGCCAAGCCTCGTGGAAAAGAGAAGAAGCAGTGGCATGTCCAGACCAGGCGGGATCTTGACGACATTATTTCTTCGTGCCTGGACGACTTTGAGAGAGATAAGGCTAGACAGAACAACGGTACAGTTGTATTTCTCTTCTGCCTGTACTTCCTGTTGAGCGAGGACCCTGGATAGCCTAAGCGGAGAGCGACGGCGAAACGCCGCCAGGCGAAGAAGCTACAGCAAGCTGCGTCCAGTCTCGAGATGAATGAACAAGGCGAGCGGAGAAGTATGGGAACAGAGATCAGACATACGACAGCGCCTTGATAGCTTGGTCAAGTACGCTGACCACGTCGAACGAGCTCATCGCAAGGAGGAGCGCGTTCTTCTTGTTCGTCAGTTTTCCGAAGAGTTAAGTGCCAGCCGAGCCGAATCCTCGACGAAATTCCGACCCGGACGCGGAACCTGTGGAAGGACCTCACGCGAGGAAGCTACGAGTTGTCACGCATGTTGCCAGACTTTGACTCGTACCACGCCTTGGTGATGGGCCAAAGAGTAAAGGAGTTCCGGAAGAAGAAAGCAGAAGCGGCGCAAAAGATCAAAGAAGAGAAAGAGGCTAGGGTGCGAGAGAAGCGCGAACGTGAAGCTCGGGAGAGACTGGCACACATGGAAGCGGTAATACGCCAAAGGCGGGCAGCCAGTGAGTTGGTTAGTGTGATGTTCTCGAAGCGTCTGACGTTCCCTCGCAGAATCATGGGGCGCAGAAGAGCAACCATCTGCGAAACAACAGCGTGAAGCGGAAAGGAAACTTGAACGCGAGTCTGGTACTGTACCCAGCAAAGCAGTGGGAGTGTTGCCTGGAGCACAAAGTATGGCCCCGAAATCCCGACCCGGCGCGTCCTGTAAAGCTGCGCACGCAACAGAAGTGGGAGAGAACATCTGTCGTTGATCTCCAACCGACATCAACGGACGAACGGTATGAAGCTGGTGGTGCGAGCCACAAGCCCTCCCAGGGGGCAATAGAGACAACGACAAAATATCGACCAAGCACGTTCGCCGGGCGGGCCGAAACCGACAGTGCCAACCCAGTCCGTCGAGCAAGCTGATGCTCAGGCTGAACCACGGACAACGCCGAAATACCGACCAGGCATGTTTGGGCCGCGATCGACGCCGACTGTGCCAGCTCAGTCCATCGAGCAAACTGACACGCAGGCTGAAGCACGGACAAAGGCTCAAATAGAATTCCAAGCACGCATGAAGGCTCGGCTGGAGGCCCAGGCTATTGCAGCAGCCAAAAGACGGCGAGAGCTGGAACACACAACCGCATATGAAGACACGCGAAAGCAAGGGCTTCGAATGGAAGCTGGGCAAAGCGCGCCTCCATCGGTTTTGACCGGAAAGAATGAGGAGATACCTCGGCGTACGGATGCAATTCCGACTGTTCCTGGCACTACTGGTCCTCTCCGCATCCCCGGCGCCTACTCTCAATCAACGCCTCTGCCAACACCCGATCCTGCTATTCATAAACATGTCAGCGGATGGCGGCCTCGGTCCACTGCTATGTCGCGAGGAGGGGATCCTGCACCACGCTCGGGTACACAAGACCCAATGAGAGACTCTAGTGCAGCGTTCACGCACTTAGAAAAGTCGCCGCGAACTTCACTGCCTACTGCATCACCCCGTGTTGGAATGCAAACGCCTACGGCTAAATCGGTCGGAAACACTGCAAACTCCGCCCGGCAACCCGGGGCCGACGATCCTCGGACCAACCGCTTCCCACCGGCAACTAGGGCCCGGGAACACGGACTTGCGGTCAATTCCCCTCTGCCAATGCCCACAGTCGTCAAGGATACTGTAGAGGCAACTCTCAGACAGTCGGAATCTCGCTTCGTCTCCTCCAACCACTTGACACCATCGCACGAAGTTTGGCGGCCGAGGAAAGCAGCAGTGAAGAACTAGGTGTATTACAGATTTCCTGTACCGTTAATTTCTACGTGTGTTGTGTTACGATCTGCGATTACTTCCCGTTTATCCGATACCAAAGCAGCCATAGCTCTCGGGACGGCATCACAGGCAGGTTGATCTGCTCATTTCATCTTAGGCAACGTGTACAATTTCTCTCCTCCGTCGAGTGGGGCTACAATACATGGGTATGATACGAAACATACTGGTAAAAATTTAGGTAGCTCTCTTCCTCAACAGGACTGTGGTGGTAGGATCTGGAGCAATGAAGATCCCAAACTCGACGGTCCTGCAGGATGCCGGGGCGTCATCGTCAAGCTTCAGGTCGTACGACGATACGATATGAGCCAGTATCGTCTTCTGAATCATGGCAGCAGCAAACCTGCCCGGACTGCGCAACATTTAGCGAGTAAAGGGTAAACAACAAATGAGAGGTCATGACGACATGAACTTACCACGCATGCTTCCCGTGCCCAAATGCCAAGTAATCTGGGGCAAGAGAGACCATCCCCTGCTTCATATCCTTTCCATTACTACGGGGTCGAACAAAACGGAACGGGTCAAAAGCATTGGGTTTGTCGTAGAATTCTTCATCGTGGTGAATAGCACACGATGGGGCAGAAATGTAACATCCTCTTGGGATGACTCTGCCATCCGAGAAAGTAAAATCTTTTAACACCTTTCTTAGCATGATCACTAGGTGCAAATCAGTCAAGTTGAACCTTCAGAAATTGAATATATAACTCACAGCTGCTCGCACCACCGAGGCGGAGACTCTCTTTCAAGAAGCTATCGATTTTGTACATCTTGTCTGTCGCAGCTTTCGTCCAGCCATGTTGACGTACTACTGTGTCGACCTCTTCGCGAAGAGGCTCTAGATATTCAGGATGTGCCGCAAGATTATATACCGCACACATAAGAGACTGAAGGGTGTCATATTGCGATCAGGAGAAAAGTAGTGTCAACTCCTTACGCTTGCAGTTACCTAAGAACCAGAGTCAAGACGAGAACTTTTGTGGGCGAGACAAAGCAGAAGATACCCACATGAACCGAAGCAAAAACCATGACTAATATACGTTGCGTGATCTCCCTTTCAGTGGTTTCGATACCAGTGTCTATCAACCATTGAAGGAAATCGTCCTATTGAAATACATGAGGTACTGGTAGTTCAAAAGCGTCTGGACTGACCGGCATGTTAACCACTTCTCCGCTACGAGCACGGTCCGCTATTTTCTGGCGCTCCCTGATGATGGGGCCTAGAAATTCTACTGCCCGCCCAACTTGACTTTCCGTAGACGTGACAAGGCTCGCAATGATCCTAGAGATGATGTCATCGAAAATGAAAGCGCGTCTAGCGGCAGACTCACGTCCACATGAACCTTGGAAAAAGGTCCATTTTCGCTGCTGATACCAAGGAATCAACAGCGAATTGAAGGCCAAACTCCAACCAGTCGGGGTTACGACCTACATAGACATCAGAGTTGACCGCTTCTCCCGATCCCGTAAACTGAGACCGAACGAACAAAGAGGAAGTCCAACAAAAATACGGTTGCTTGCCCCAGAAACCACTTTTTGGATGGCCTCCAATGCCACTACGGGCTTCCATTCTATAGAACGATGATCACTTGCGGAAAGTGGGGGACGAAGTCACTCCCCTACCATTACCTTGCGAAGAAAACACTTCACTCAAGGCGACCGATATCTCGTCTTCAACGATTGGACATAAACTGCTAAGCTTGCGGTTGAGTTGCGTCTTAATGACCACGAAATGATACGGTTCGTTCGCAACCCGATGTCCCATTGTAAATGCAATTTTGAGGAACTGTGACCATGATATCATGAGACGCAGGGGATGACCGGTTCCGCAAAAGTTCTCACGTCGTTTGTACCCTCGGCTGCAGATAACTGGTCATCTGGAGCTGCCTTAACTTCTTCGAGCAGCTTGGCCCCGCTGACGACCACCATCCAATTATAAAGCAATGGAATCTTGAATGGCACATTTTTATACTGTTTATTGGAGTTAACAGGGCTATGAACTTGAAGACCTTCAGAAAATTGCGTACTCTGTTGTAACCTTCTTGAACGACGCCAGACGTGCCTCTTATATTTTTTATAGCCGACCGCCAGGAGCCGCCCCAGTTAGTCGACCCAACCGTGGGGATTGCATTGAGCTTGGCAATGACATCATGATGACGAGCAGACCGTCGAGAAGATGAACTCACTCTCTGACATTGCAAGAACAGTTGGACTGTGATTCCAACCAAACCTGCACTGACAAGAAGATAGACCTCGGGGATGAACTAGAAAACATGACGGCCAATCGACGACGAACCTACACGGCGACCAGAGGGGCTATATACGGTCTTATGACCTGCCAGCAGCGGTGTTTTGGTTCCGAAAGAATGCACATATTCCCCCGATGGGTCGCACTCTTCTATGATCTCCCCGGCAACTACTGTCACTCACCACCAATCAAATGCAGTGATATATGTGGTTTGTTTGGGAATGGAACCGCTAGTTGATGGAAGGAAAACGGCGCGACGTGGTCATTTTGTGACTAACGTAGTCAGCTGAGGCAATGTACCAGACGATAGTCGTCCGAAGGGACTCTATTGAAAACCGATCATTTTCATTTTCGGGTTACCCTCGATCCAATAGTCCCAGGTACCTGTACCTTTGCAGCCGTATGCATGTGGAGTGCCCGAGACTCGGCATTATTTCAACATGACGTGAGAATCTAGCTCTGAGTGACAAACAAAAAAGATACGCCGAAGGGGAGTCGAACCCCTGCCGCTTGCTTGGAAGGCAAGCATGATAACCGCTTCACCATCGGCGTCGCATAACGGGAGGACCGTCTTTACTTCTGTTATCTGGTTAAGTCGATGTTCGTAAGATGCGATCAAGATACGATGGTCGGGTCTTGGTCAGGGTCGCAAGCGCATCTTAGTAGCAGGCTATACGCGATGGCGACCACTCCGCTCACCGCCAAGTACCCAGGTTATTCTTTGCCTTCTGTCAGCGCAACTTCCCGCCTAACATATTGTTCCAGCGAAAGATCATGTCGTGAGGACATTCAAAACATTGACTTACTCCCTACATCCCAGCCAACGCGATAAGGTCAGTTTACTACCCAGCATACCTCCCGTCGGTGGAATCTTACCAGCGAGTAGCCTCAAGTTATTGTACTCGCTGGTTCCGAAACTCCTTATCGTAATGATACGGATCGGGAGCTTCCCTTTCGTCAAGAGTCCAACTTCTTCTACCTGTCAGGTTGTGCCGTTCCTGGAACATTTTTCCTCGCAACATACCACCCGGACAGTGCTACAGTAAGCACGAAGTTGTATGTACCGAAAGCAACGCTCGAGGACCTCATGTGGTCTCCCGCACCGCCAAGTCCTTCGGAGGCTCCGTGCAGCCTACGAGGTCGATGACGTTTTCTACAAAGTCGAGTTTGTCGATCATTTGAAGTCTCTTCCTGCCGATGCTCTAGTTCACGTACTTCCACGCACGGGAGAATTCCCGGACGTGCGAAGTTATGTAGACAAATCATCACCGGGTCACCCACTGGGCAACAGCGGGAGTGCTGTCACGGAAGAGCATCTCCTCCCAGCTCTGCACCAGACAAGGCTGATCAAGGACGCCTTTGAGATTGCTCTGATCCGAAAAGCCAATGAGATTAGCTCTCGGGCACATGAGGTAGTAATGCGAGTGCTAGGACTGGCAGTCCAAGGGAAGATTAAACAGGATAACGGTCATGGGAACAAACGTCCGCTAGTTACCGGCTGAGTGGCTGATCGAGACAGGAAGCAGAAGGCAGAAGCGGTTTTCGTGGCTTCGTGCAGGAGGGAGGGGTAAGGGTCCTCGTATATCGGCTTGTCAGATCTCATATTTTTGAAATGTTTTAGAGCATTTCATCAAGCATACTTGCCAATCGTTGCTGCTAACGACCGCGCCGCAACGCTTCACTACTGTTGCAATGACAAAGCTTTTGCTTGGGGTCCCGTTACGAACAGGCACGCCAACAACGGCAGGACACCTTACCTCCATGGCATCTCGGCGGGAATGTGGAAGTGTATTGGCGCCCCAGGTCCTACTGATCGACGCAGGGTGTGAATGGGAGTGTCATAGTTCCGACAGTAAGTTCACATCTCTTCCGCACGAGATCGTCTGAACCGTCGAAATCGTTAATACTCGGAAGTTGACTTTGGGGGTCTTGGCTGACTGCCCTTTATGTTATGAACAGTCACACGCACGATGCCAGTTGGTAATGGAGGAAAGTTCACCACTGAGGCAAGAGCTATTTATGACCTTGTATTGGAGATGCAACAGGTCCTTCTATCCCTCTCGACCTTTCGTCTTCGAGTTGGAATACTTAACTCTTTTCCTAGGAGTCTCTTGCCATGCTCTGTCCGGGTGTGCATTGGGACGATGTTCAATTGCGGTGCCATGAAGTCCTAGTAGGACGGTTTCCTCCGCCTGGGAATCTTTCGCAGTGCCGAGACCTCGCATGGTAAGTTTCCCGGAAGGGTCACATTCAGTCTTCTTATCACCCAGCTTACGAAATTTACGGCAGCAGGACTTGAAGAGTCACGGTGATCTCCGACACGATATCCTTACTTCTGGTCTTAGCGCAGCGTTCTTCCCACATGGCGTCGGACACTCACTTGGGTTGGACGTACACGACGTGCCAAGTGCAAGCAAGCCCCCAAAGACAGGAAAATACTTTGTTCCAGGCTCAATCGCGTCTGGCAGTTCTGGTGCTGGGGGACATGAGAGCTTCTACAAGTTCCTACGTTTACGCCTTCCGTTGTTGGCTGGCATGGTCGTTGTAAGTCTTTCTATCCTGCCGCACGGTATCCGCATTTGCGTGCCAGAAATCTGACCAATACATAGACTGTTGAGCCGGGAATTTACTTTTCTCCCCATCTCCTCGGCCCTCATATGAATTCTTGCTTCCTTCGACAAAACTGTACTTGCACGGTACGAAAGTGTGGGCGGCATCCGCATCGAAGATGATGTACTCATCACTGAAAATGGGATCTGAGAATCTCACGATGGTCGGAAGCGAGACAGCGTGGATCGAGGAGGTGTGCGCAGGAGAAGCGTGACAGCCTCAATTTACCTTGATGCGGGTAGGAACAATCCCAGAAGCTTGTTTGTTTGTATGATCAAGATCTTGTAAGCTACCTTGGGATGGGCACGCACCGAATTTTGTGATGTACCGCTGTTACGGATATGCAATAATTTTTTGGCCGCGCAAGAGGACAGACTCCCAAAGGTAATAGCCCCGTGAGTTCGGAATTGGTTCGGAGAGATAAGCACACATGTGCACCACATACAACACCTGCGCAACGAACAGCACGCGAAGATATGGCTCTGTCTCGCCTATTATGAATCGATATGCATGGAACCCAACCTGCTCGAATCATTAGTGGTACAGAGGTAATCGCCCAAACCAAAGGGCATTGATGTTTGGGGAATGTAAGATAAGTATGTGCAAGGTTCCGTAATGAAACATGATTACAAGACAAAGAACAAAACAGGGAAACCCCTCCGAGACAAAGAGTTCTAATAGGACGTGTCACACCAATGCATAACAATCCATGCATAGGGTTCCGTCACTTGAATGAATCGTCAATGGCCACACGATCACAACACAGCAAGCAATAAGAGAGTCACATACTTTGCCACGCTCTCGACACAGCATGTTCGACATATAGAGCGTCCACATCCTGGAACCACTACTGATACAGTGCTGTCATCGATGACCTCACATAGAGGATTATCGGATTGCCGATGGCAAGACGTGATACCGATATCACCGTGGTCTGGGTCATTAGGTGCCTTCTTGCGCTTGACTGAAGGGATGGTAGTAGCTGTGTTTTCGCAGTTCACGGCAGACCAGCCTGGTGTTAATGCTGCCCGTCTGGGCGAAGCAAAACAAGAATTGGATGGACTGATCCCATAGCTTGTAGATGGTGTCGGCGATCGCGTTAATGCTGGAGTTGGCGGGAACGAAGAAGGTCGTGTATAGGACGTGCATGTTCGTGAGCAAATGTTACAGGTCGGCTCCAAACATCTGTCAAGGGACATAAGTCAGGACCGATTGTATACTGGCCAGCCGAAAAATAAACGCAAAGACCCCCATAACCGCCCTCAAACAGCTCAACAATTAGAAGAGGAGTAAGCAACAAAACCGAAGCGCCATAACGCATAATACCCAGATCCCACAAGAGCGTAATAAGGCATGACAAACGCCGGCAGCCAAAGGACGACCCGAGAATGAATGGCTCACCTTGAGCATACCATGGCAGACCCGTCAGGACGCACAGTCGGCAATGCTCTATGGCATGTCGAACAAGAAAGCTTAGATGAGCGAGAGAAAGGTGGGTTGCCTCCACAAGTGAGAATGGTCATGTGAGAAGAGCACCCTGACCCAGTAGGGCTCTTCTCTGTAGCGGTGTCGGGTTCCACATGAGGCACGGAACTCGTGGCGTTAAGCTTTCGTCGTTTGGCAGCAGGCTTCCTTGTGGACGTTGTTGGAGATACCGAGTAGAATGAACCAGCAATGAGCATCTTGGGAGCAGGAGATGGGCGACTATTAAGTATTAAGTAGAAGTGTGATGAGAAAGGTGCAGTAACCTCTTCCCACCGCAGACGCAATGCAGGACGGAAGTATGATGATCCACCTTGTTCGTAACAAACGTGGACAGAATGAGATGTCTGTGAGTAGTTTTGAACTGGTTTGCAGCGCAGGTGCAAAGCAGTCAGGTATACAGCACTGATGTTATGCACGTGACTCTGGCGCGTCGCGACGCGTGCATTCTCATCTCATCTCAAATGCTTCCTCCTAGGTCCAGCTGCACAATAGTGACGGACACACCTACTCCACTCAGTGGCTTCGGCCCACACAAGGTAACTTCACCTCAAAAACGACGCTATATACGCATACCAAAGGGAAACCAGAGTATTTCACGCTCTTGAGACTTTATATTGACCCGATCAGAACTATCATTAGGAGCGGCGAAGGATCATGCACGAGCTGCAAGCTGCAGCAGAATGTACCACCTTCCGCCTCTCGTGATAAGCTGTGCCGCTCGCTGAGTAGGCTCCCCACGTCCGGCGCGCATGTTTGAGTAGATTGACAGCGCCAGCGGGTGTCATGCCTTCCATTCGTTTTGCGGCTCCCAATGTTGCAGGCCGGACGCACTGGAGCCGCTCCCGCACCTTCCTCAGCTTAGACCAGCTTACCTGAGAATAGTCCATATTTGGATCCAGTAGAAGAGACTCGTCCGTGTGGAAGGCCTGGAGGTCAGCCAGCTGACGAGGTATATGCGGCGCATAAGTCGCTAAACAAAGTGTTTGGATGACTCTGTAACACAATGAATGTCGTGTACTGAGTGTACTCACCATCAATGACGATGCGAGCCTTGATGTGCGGCTCCAGCTGATCCATTTCTGGGACAGCATCTGATTGTGCTAAGGCGTCAAGAGTAATGGAAGGTTTTCGGAGCAGCTCGTAAGCGCTACAAGCTGTTATCTGACGAACAAATGAAGCTCTGGTAGAGTCTCGCACCTCCTCGAATATGCCATCCTTGGTTACGTTGAAACCGAACTTCTCCCAAACCTAATGATGATCATCAGCGCAATTTCCCGGAAATTGAAGCGCATATATCTACGCACCGTCGGACTCAAGACCACGGACTGAAGAACTTGTATCCCATTCTGTATCGCGTTGCGGTCGCGCAAGAAGGCTTCCCACCGTTCGCACGAGACAACACCGGCTTCATAACCTGTTCACGGCCTAAGCTACGCTACCAACCCATTCGTACAGATAACAAACCTTTCTCGGTCAGTCGCAGGTCTGCGTTATCGCACCTTCACCGTCATACGGTACTCTGAACGAGAAGTGAACATTCCGGTCTACACGTTCGACTGTCAGTGCACTGCCATCAAGCAACCTTTCCACGTACATGGTTCTTCAGCCCCCCTCGTAATCAAATCATCTATCATCACGCCAATGTATCCATCCGCACGAGTGATTATCAGTGGAAGGTGGCCACGCGCAGCAAGTCCTGCATTTATCCCGGCAATGCAACCCTGTGCTGCCGCTTCCTCGTATCCAGGTCGTAGCCATTGATTTGACCAGCGAGGAACAGGCCCTGGAAGAACAACATCATTGGACCGTCCATTGGAAGTAGATTAAAGCATGCCTTTATTCTTTTTGTCTCAAGTGATGCTGTGGATCATTAGTTGACGGTATGTCAGAAGCGCTCCTACTCACCCTTAAGTTCTCGAGGATCTACATAGTCATATTCTACACCATAAGCTGGTCGGACCATACGAGCATTCTCTAGGCCGGGCACAGTGCGCATCATCGGCTCCTGAAGCTCTTCTGGCATTGAACACGAAAGGCCGTTTGGATAAATAAGGTCTGGATGGATCATTTAGGCGGCTTGGACGTAAACAAAAAAGCGCTGACCAGAAGTATACCCTTCGGGTTCGAGCCATACAGTGTGGCTTGCCCTTGTGACCGAATCGAGTGACCTTGGCCTCAAGTGAGGGACAGTACCGGGGCCCTTTCCACACGTGAGCAATAGAAAATGCATACATAAAAACTCAAGTAACTACTCACCTTTCTTGGTCTCCTGAATATGAATGCTCAGGGGTATACTGTCGCTGACCAATTTATGTGTCTCAGGCGTAGTGTGCGTTTTGAAACAGACAACTTGCTCGCCCTACGCTCCAAATCACCCTGTTTTCCCAAGCGACAGCCAGAGATCAGAACATACGGCGTGCTCCACCTTCCTGTGGAGAAACGAAAATGGATGCTGGAATCTGATCCCCCTCCTGTCTTTCCAGCCTAGAAAAGTCTATGGAGTTTTTATCAAGGCGTGCAGGAGTGCCCGTTTGTAACCGTCCTAGCTTGGAATCCAGGCTGTTCGGAGAGCACGAGACTAGCCCAATTGCAGGTGCTTCATGCATTCGCCCAGCAGGAAAACGTTTCATTCCTAAGAGAACATGTGAAGATAAAGGTTCGTATATGCACTGAAAAGGACCATACCAATGTGTATTTCGCCCGAGAGGAAAGTGCCAGTGCAAATGACTACCTGAGAGCAATGTATGATCTCGCCAGGAATCTATTCGCGGGTAAGATAGGGCACGATGAAGATTCTGGCTCACACTGAACCTAAGCGGACGCCGGCGAACAGCACCCCAGGCAGGTGTACTTCCGGAGGTCGACGACGTGGAGTGATCGAATTCGAAGGTCGAAAACGCTCGCTGAGCGCACATCCAAGTTTGGATAGTTGAGTATGATGTCTTGCATGTGCTCCCTATATAATTCACGGTCTACTTGAGCCCGGGGCCCCTAGTCCCAGTAAGAACGCAGAGTTAACGACCTTCAATGTTGCAACGTACCCATACGGCGGAAGCCTTTCGAACTGTTCAGCATCCGGAAATGTATGCCAGCCTTGTCTAGCAGCAACAATCAGCACCTGATAATCTTCGGCGGACATAAAACAGACCTGCTACCCTGCCAATAACCCCGTCCAAGGCGTCCACTTCTCTCACGAGCGTTCCCTTACCCACTCCTCCGACGGAAGGGTTACACGAGAGCTCTCCTATGGTGGCTATCTTTTGAGTTAACAGAAGCGTTCTCGCCCCTGCCCTCGCAGCTCCGGTGGCCGCCTCACACCCCGCATGACCACCTCCGATGACACAAACTGAATCATTGGCTTCAATCGAGACCTTGGCAATGGACAACAGATGAAAGTCGCACCATCGTACTTGTTTTGGGTACTGGAATAAAAAGAAGTGCGGACGCCAGTTGACTGAGATGAAGTCGCGTGGACATGCCTGCTGCAGACAGGAGGTGCTCGCAGGAGCTCACGGAGAGCAAGCTGAGCTGTGGAAGTATTGAGAGGGATTACCGGGAACCACGTAGGAACGTCGCTGGCGCGCGGCGGCCCTAGACAGCGTTCCTGGAATGCATCGTAAACTAACAAGCGTGCATACGGTACGTGGTTGGATCGTGTAGATTGTCGTATGGTCTTTAATTTTTACTCTACAGTATGTCTTCACTTTTAGCAGGCTCGGCGTGCATCATGTGACTCCCGCCGAGTCCGGGGTACATATTACAGGTCAGATGCTCGGAGGAGGTGTACCGAAGGTACTACTTATACGGCACTGCAACTGGCCTGTGGGTGCCTTGAAACAATTTACATAGTACTGTGTTCCCCGGAACGCTGGATAACCACCAGCATAGGATAGCTCGTTCCATCAATGATACACGTACATGTTTAGTAGGCATCGGCCTACAGGGTATCACTCACCTCCGTGCACAAAATCCCTTCCTCTGGAACGAAGTCAGGATGGCCGTACATGCCCACGGCGTGTGCGCATATCAGGAAGGTCATTCAAGATGTTCGACCATAGTGGTTTGACAATATCGCGAACTCAGTTTCAACAGTAAAATCTAGCATAAGTTGAAGCGGGGAGCTGGTGTACAACAGGTGTCCTACTGGTACTGGAGACCCGGTCATGTAAGAGCCCACTTCTACCACCGACAAGTCAGCTCTTCGTTCCATTCTTCTGAACCAACACCCTCTGCAACTACGAAGAGACGATACGGATCATACTTATCCTTGATCTCTTTCAACTTGCCATAGTGTGAACCGAAAAATGTGTATTGCCAATCGATTTCGAACAACGACGCCTTGTATTACATGTCAGCTGCCAGACTCGTCGCTACGAAGCTTGCTACTTGCTCACCTCATTGAAATAGGCACCAGCTTGAGGTGTGAGGGCATACATATCCTTGATCCATACCTTGAGTTGGTCGATTTGCCCTGAGATCTCTTCGGCGGTGGCACCTTCTGCCCAGAATACGCCACATACAGGTTTCGACGATGGCGTTTCTCCACGCTGGGTTAAGACCTGCTGAGTCGGGACTGATCTGAGCGAACTTTTCCTCCGGCAACCATGCTGTAATGAGGGTGGGACAAAGGCATCAGACAGCCAGTGCAAGGAGTGTAAACGAGCATGTGAGAGAAAACTTGGACGTACTTCACTTCGCCCTGGCAGTCGGAAAGGATCTCTGCGACATCGGCGTATTGATTCGTGAGTATATCACGAGAGAGAAGGCGGGAGGTAACCATCATATTGGTACCATCTTCACCTATTGTGCTGAAGAGCTGTTGGAACCACTGTGTGCCACGCGTACCATGTGTCGAACGGACTGATCTCTATCCTCTAACGAAATACCCTTGGACTCCTAAACTGAGCCAGTAGTCAGTCAGGGGTTGCGTACTTGCGTTGGCTGCCGCGGTGGATATGCCGGGATTCATACCGATGAAAGTCGCGCTGGTGTTTACGAAGAAGCCATATCCTGACCAGCCAGTCGTCCGTCAGATTGGGTTGGAGGCGTAAGCATCCCTCCAATGAGCTCTTTCATCACAGTTGCATTGGTGACGTTGGCCTGCATGAAGTACAGCACGACCGGAAGCTGCTGGTACGTACGGTAGGTGACAGATGTGACGATGCCGTAGGTACCACCGCCACCACCACGGAGCGCCCAGAAGAGATCGGAATACTGATAGTTGTTGACAGGTGAGATGGGCACCAGTGGACGTGACCACTGTGAGTTGAACCACATTGTCGACACCTGTAGCATCCTGAGATGAGCAGGAAATTCAGGATAAATTCACGCTTGTTACCTACCGAGGCCATATGAGGGCGAAAGAGAGCTATGCCCTCCACCTTGGAACCAGCCACCGCCAGCTCCAACGGATCCATCGGGATCTTGGGCGCCGACCATCATGCGTCCATTCTGATTGGCTACATCGTAAGCCTCGTGCCACTGTACCCCAGAACCAACTGTCATGGCTGTGAATTCCACAGCGACCGTTAAGTCGATAGGCAAAATCCGCCGGAGGAATATGAAGACTTACCCTGGTATGTTTCGTTGGCGGGAGCTCCCTCAGGCGCAAACTCCGCATCATACGTGATGTTCTTCATTTTGTGTGTCCATACAACAAAGGCACCGCGGCCCGTACTGCGCCCGAGGTAATCATGTCTGATAATCCGCCAGTGCCCCTAAATTCAAGTCATCAAAAGATGGCGCGTGAGGAACCTATCACCCACCCCGTATTCTTCACGACCAATTTCAAACTTGTAACGCAGTGCAAAGTTTACGGCAGGCCTGGATGTCTTGTGGGGTGCGAGCGTCTACGCCAATCACCGGCACACTGCCTTGCTCGCAAGGTGCACCAAGAGATGTGTTGAGATAACATGCACTGATTGTACCGTTCTTAAACACAAAGGACTCGAAATTTGGTTCGGCCATCGAACCAGGTATCGAAGAACGCCAGTTCCCGTCTGTCCAGCGTTCCATTACCTGAGTACAGTTCCCAGATGGGTCATTGGCTGGATAGCACGCAGAGGCAGTGGGAACGGGGTAGATGAGAGGTTGGGACACCTGGGATTCGAGTTCAGCAAACTGATCTGGGGTTGGCCAACAAGGATTTTCGTAAGTGCAGAGACATCCTGAACTGTTGGAAGGTGCACCGGCAAAGCTCCCTAGAGCGAAGAAGGATAGGGTGAAAAAAATGACCAACATTACTGGCAATCAAATGAAACCATCAATTTATACACACTGTGGACATGCTGTATGGGAATGGGGAGTGCTCGAAACTACCTAGCGCTGCCCGCCCGCTTGGTGCACTACTGCGCACTGCGATCAGTGATGCCAGTTTTGACAAGGGACCAAGAACATTGCATACAACCCACCGGGTAGTAGTACTTTGCAAGTCCCATGAAAACTAGCCTGGGGTGGAACGCAGACTCCACGCTACGGCCGAGTGCTACTTGTTGAGGGATTTAGAACGGTTTTCGCCCCTCCGGCGCGGCTACCACTAAGCGAAAGGGTTGTAGGAAGACAGTGGACGCTCGCTGATCCATGTGAGTCATCGATGCGTCTTCCGAGCGGACCTTCGCATGTACAGCCTGTGATGAGACGGCTCAGCGCACCTCGTGCCATCCATCGGTGGGTCGATGACATCAGTAGTACTTCCGCCCATCGTGAAATCGTCTTCATGTAAAAGGATCGACATAGGCTAATACGAAAGACGAAAAGTGCTTTCCCACCCCGCCTCCGCTTACCACCTGATAATCTTCACGTCTCTTACACCTCTAGCAATGCCCGTGACCTCGACACCAGCTTTCCAAAGGTTTTTGGGTGAGTACATTTGGAGTATGTGTCAGGACGAAATCAATTCTAGCCTCCACCTACTTCTCAACGTTTCTGCCACAATCACCGCATGCTCTCCGATCAATTCTGTTGACGTTGCTCGACCTTTTCGTCGCTCACGGTTTATGTAGAATCGGTCTGGCTACGGCTCTGAGGATCACATCTACCCTCTAATCGTTGTCATCGTCCTTCGGACCATTGCTATTTCGTTTTGGACCGCCCGGTCTTCCATTCCACAACACGTATGTCTAATACCTTATGCTGCCACCGCACCACGAATTCCACTTCTAAACCAGATCAGACTTATCATCGAGGATCATGCACGAACGGCAACTACAGCGGGATGTACTACTTCTGCCTCGTGATGATCGTGCAGCTCGCTGAGTAGCTCCTCACGTCCGGTGCTATTGTTTGAGTAGGTTAACAGGGCCGCGGGTGTCACGCCTTCCTTTCGTTTCGCAGCCCCCAATGTTTCAGGTCGGACACCCCGGAGCCATTCCCGCACTCCCTCGCTTAACCCGCTTACCGGGAAATAATCCATACCTGGATCGAGCGGAAGAGACCCGTCCGTGTGGAGAGCCCGGAGGTCAGCTAACTGACGAGGTATCATAAGTCTAAGTCGCTGAACAAAAGTGGTTGGATGGCTCTGTAACGCAATGAAGATCATGTACTGCATGTATTCACCATCAACGACGATGCGAACCTCCAGCTGATCCATTTCTGGGACAGCATTTGATTGCGCTAAGGTGTCAAGAGTAACGGAAAGTTTTCGGAGCAGCTTGTAAGCACTGCAAGTTGTTATCTAACAAACAACGGAGCTCCAGTAGAGTCTCCTTGAAATACCATCCTCGGTTATGTTGAAACCGAACTTCTCTCCCAAACCTAGTGACAATCATCAGCGCATATGTCTATGCACCGTCGGACTCAAGACCACGAACTGGAGAACTTGTATCCCATCGGGCGAGACACCGCCTGCTTCATAACCTGTTCACGGCCTAAACTACGCTGCCAACCCATCAGTGTGCAGATGATAAACCCTTCTTGGTCAGTCGCAGACCTGCGTTATCGCACCCCACCGTCATATGATACTCTGAACGAGATGTGAACATTCGGTCTACTCGCTCGACGCCAATACGCTATCATTGAGCAACCTTTCCACGTACATGGTTCCTTGGCTCCCTTCGTAAGCAAGTCATCTATCATCATGCCAATGTAACTACCCGCACGACTAACTATCAGTAGATGTTGGCCATGCGCAGTAAGTTCCGTCTGACGGATTCGTGGGACTGCGTTACATCTGGAAGACACTCCTGGGTTAGGGTCCTCAGCTCCAAATCATACCGTCATACCGGAATATCTACGGTAGATCCTTGGCAGAGTATCGAGATATATATGCACCTAGCCATGGGTACTTTTGGGGTGCTCTAGAATTAATTAGTGGACTACCCAGTATTGTCGTGATCTGATTGATAGCGAGGAACAAGAAGGGGTGCTATGATGCTCCTTGCTATGTTGCTCACCTAACCGCCCACCTCTACCACCGGCAAGTCAGCTCTTCGTTCCATTCTTCTGAACCGACACCCTCTGCAACCTACGAAGAGACGGTACGGATCATACTTATCCTTGATCTCTTTCAGCTTGCCATAGTGTGAAGCCGAAAAATGTGTATTGCCAATCGATTTCGAACAACGACGCCTTGTATTACATGTCAGTTGCCAAACTCATTCGCCACGAAGCTTGCACTTGCTCACTTCATTGAAATAGGCCCCAGCTTGAGGTGTGAGGGCATACATATCCTTGATCCATACCTTAAGTTGGTCGATTTTCCCTGCGATTTCTTCGGCAGTGGTACCATCCGCCCAGGATACACCGCACACGGTTTCGACGATGGCATTTCTCCATGCCGGATTAAGACCTGCCTCGTCGGGATTGATCTGCGCAACTTTTCCTCCGGAAACCAGTGCTATGATGAGGGAGGAACGACGGCAGTCAGATGTCCATTGCAATACGTGCAAGTGAGCATGTGACGAGAACTTAGACGTACTTGATTCCGGCCTGGCAAGTCATAAAGGATCTCTGCGACATCGGCAGTATTGATTCGCGAGCGTATCACGAGAGAGAAGGCGGGAGGTAATCATCATATTGGTACCATCCTCACCTCCCGTGCTAAAGTACTGCTTGAACCAGGTGTACCACGCGTACCATGTGTCGAACGGATTGATCTCTACCTCTAACGAGGTGCCCTTGGACTCCAAACTAAAGCAAGTAATCGGTCAGGGGTTGCGTACTTGCGTTGGCTGCCTGCGGTGGACATGCCGGGATTCATACCGATAAACGTCAAGGTGGCGTTTTCCAAGAAGCCATATCCTGACCAGCCGTCGTCCGTCAGATTGGGTTGGAGGCGTAACATCCCTCCAATGAGCTCTTTCATCACAGTTGCATTGGTGACGTTGGCCCGCATGAAGTACAACACAGCTGAAAGCTGCTGGTACGTACGGTAGGTGACAGACGTGACAATGCCATAGGTACCACCGCCACCACCACGGAGCGCCCAGAAGAGGTCGGGATACTGATAGTTGTTGACGGTGAGGTGGGCACCAGTGGATGTGACCACTGTAATCTGAACCACATTATCAACGCCTGTAGCATCCTGAGATGAGCAGGAAATCAGGATAAATTCGCGCTTGTTACCTACCGAGGCCATATGAGGGCGAAAGAGAGCTATGCCCTCCACCTTGAAGCCAGCCACCGCCAGCCCCAACAGATCCATCGATATCTTGGGCACCGACCATCATGCGTCCATTCTGATTGGCTACATCGTAAGCCTCGTGCCACTGTACCCCAGAGCCAACTGTCATGGCTGTGGATGCCACAGCACCCATCAGTCGATAGTCAAACTCCGACTCCAACACAAGAAGAACATGAAGACTTACCCTGGTATGTTTCGTTGGCGGGTGCTCCCTCAGGCGCGAACTCGGCGTCATACGTGATGTTCTTCATTTTGTGCGTCCATACTACGAAGGCACCGCGGCCCGTACTGCGCCCGAGGTAATCGTGTCTGATAACCCACCAATACCCCTAAGATCCAAGTCATCAGCGCGTGAGGAACCTATCACTCACCCTGTATTCTTCACGACCAATTTCAAATTGTAACGCAGTGCAAAGTTTATGGCAACCTGGATATCTTGTGGAGTGCGAGCATCTACGCCAATCACAGGTACGCTGCCTTGTTCGCAAGGTGTACCAAGGAGATGTGTTGAGGATAACATGCACTGATCGTACCATTCTTAAATACGAAGGACTCGAAATTCGGTTCGTCCATAGAACCAGGTATCGACGAACGCCAGTTCCCGTCTGTCCAGCGTTGCATTACCTGAGTACAGTTCCCAGACGGGTCATTGGCTGGATAGCACGCGGAAGCAGTGGGGGCGGGGTAGATGAGGGGTTGAGACACTTGGGATTCGAGTTCAGCGAACTGGTCTGCGGTTGGCCAACAAGGATGCCCGTAAGTGCATAGACATCCTGTACTGTTGGAAGGCGCGCCAGCAAAGCTCCCTAGAGCGAAGGTCAGGGTGAAAAACGTGACCAACATTACCGGCAATTGAACCCAACCATCAATTTATATATGCTGCGGATATGCCATATGGAAAGTGTTGACATCACCTAGCACTGCCTGCCCACTCAGCTTTTGATGAGGACTCACGCATATTCCTGGACGCCGTTGGGTCCAGGTCTGTAAACTCTTTGTGAGCAACAATCATACCGGACCGGGGGTGCCGGACTATTCTACGGGCCAAACATTGCCAAATAAAAGCGAAGCTGAGATCATCTCGAGTTTTGGATGCGCCCGACGTGTACTGCCGTGCTCAAGCCTCAATGCACTGCCCTACAGTGACGGAGCCTTGCATTTTCAAGGTGCTAGCTTATCTGATAAGGAAGTCAGTAGCCGGGTGATCATCGGACAATTGAGGTACAGCCGCACATCAGGGTCACCCGTGCTCTTAAAGGACCATGTACATCCGCAGCTACCTTGACTCTTCGAACAAGAACCCATTCCTTGTTTCGGTGAGTATGTTACAGAATGCCGTCTGGTGCACATTAGCGGGTTTTGGCGCCCTATGTCATGCTGTCCAGGTACCACTAGCGTCTCACGTCGGTCCTCAACATGACGGAGGCGGCACTGGTGAAGTGCTAGGTGATGAGCGGTTATTGTCCTTTGATAAACCTCATTATGCAGCTGCCAGCCTTCACGTTGGCGACGATCACGATGATGCCCTCATGATGAAATGGCGACTAGATGATCCTCCGAATGTGAATTCGACAGCTCACCTCGTATTTGAGACCGTTAATTCATTCCTCCAACACTGGCCAAATACACGCATGCGCAATGGTAAGTGGAGGATACTGCTGCTACATCTGCTCGTACCATTGATCCAACCCCTTTCGACTGTAGGTCATAATATCGTGCCGGGGACCGTGCCGCCTGGAACACTCTTATACCATGGAACCTGGCACTCCGGCCTTCCACCCGGCCCAGAATGGACCGCAACCGACCCGGAGCACTCCATTTTGTTCTGTAGGAATACCAATGGAGAGGATGGGTGCTGGCACCTCACTCTCGTGACAACGCGGCCTCTCAAAAGATATCATTGCGTGGGAAAAGTCCAGCCGGATTGGGCATACGAAGAGCGGGACAGGATCGAAGCCTTGTGTGAATGGGGTAGAGAATATGACGTCGACGGCTTTGTAAGGTAAACATTCGTACCTCATACACCCTGTTTCGTGAGTTGACTTGCATTACAGGATGGAAATGGACTTGTCAGTAGTCACGGTTTCCACTTCGTGCTATGTGTTCCTGACGGTTACACCAGCGAAGTCATGCTCTGCAACTTCACATCCAGCGTCCGTGTTGTCTCCTCCCTGACCCTTGCAAAACCCGGAACAAGTCCGAGAGCCTCCCGTATGTTTGAAGCAATATATGCCGGATCACAGGCACAATCGCTATCCAGGAGAGACACGCGTCCAGCTTGATTTATCTGGTCCTCGTTTCTTTCTACGATACGGAACTTGTGCCGTCTTTGGTCCCTGCCCGCTTTGGGACGGAAAGATGGAACCACCGTTTATTGAATATATCTGATGAGGATGTCACACAGGCCAGAGCTCGTCTGGGAGAGGTCCTCTCTAGACCAGCATATCGGTCTGGTAGTGGCATTGATTGGCTTGCTTTGATCCGGGTGGTCGTTGATCGATATTCGGAACGTCTCGAGTTCGTCCATTCACCTCCTCAATTCGACAGGCCCGGACTCCGGCGACTCCGATAATATTACGGACACCGCCATGAAGACTGCAGGTGCAGCTAGGGAACATGCTGGCGCCTTATATCCTTGTCGATGTTACACCACCTTCGACTCTCCCAAAGACCAAGGAAGCGGGGTTGGATGTGCTGGATTGGGCCCGCCCAGCGTATAGATTGTGCGCGACGACGCATACAGGTATGTTAAAGGGTGGCGCCATGACGTCTTCGGAAAAGCTGTTATTGAATGCCGTGCACGATACGACGCGGGAGATTTGTCGCGTCGTGACAAAGATGTGGGGGCTAGGATGTTTTAGCGGGTGTGGATCAATTTATGGGTACAGACAATGAGCGGGACGTGCATGCGATCGAAAACATGATGAAGATATGGAAGAAAGACATCGATGAGTTGATGGCGTGGTTGGACTGGAATGCGTGGGTGAAGTGTCGGCCCGCATGTGGTCCAGAGGTATTCATTCACGACGATGCATTCAAGTATGCACATGAACTGACCCATCACCACCACCTAGGAAATGTGTTACCTTACCACCTGGCCAGTCGGTTTCCCGATGCCTCACAGGCCTCGACCCCGGCAACCCGAGAATGGAGATCCCCGCTCGCCTTCACCTTCACAGCCACCGGTGGGTGAGGAGCCTATCCCGACCCGGCCACCTCGAGGGGGCCGACCACCCCACGGCGAGCCTGCAGAGGACTGGGAGAGGCCGCAACCGAGGTGCATACGTCGAGTGGATCCATATACCATATGATCTGCAGATGTGACTTTCGCAATCGGTTCACAAGATGGTATACATACGTACATATGTATATGAGATACCCTTTCTATACTGTGGTACCCACTTATATGCCTTTCCCTACCTAATGTGTCGGACTATTTCAAATATGAGAAGGAGAGTGGTTACTGCGACAGTTTATTATGTAATAGTGGCGCAAAATGCAAAGGGTCCGTCTCCGAGATGTGGGCGATGACTGTATTGAGGTCGATTGAGAAGCACACATACTCCAACAGGGGCAACCCTCATAGCAAGCAGTATTATATGGATACGCTGTTTCAACCCTCTATGCCGTAAACTGCACCTCCAAATCATACGGATCAACTCGAGGTATGTGACGCTTTGGCCGCGGTTTCTCCCAATTCCTGCAAGCTGGCACCACAGTCTACCAGGGTCACCAAGGTTATATGTAGTTGTGGGCGCCACCGACTGTGAAGGTGAAGATGATACGCCCCGAGCGGGCCCAATTTCTGAATGCGTTTGCGCCGGACTAGAACCAACACAGGTTCAAGTTACGGATCTACCATCCTACATAGATAAAAATTTGCTGCGTGTTTTTTCCAAATGCGTCCAGGAGCGCCCGGAGGGCTTTGATATTACTGTAATGCGCACAGCCCACGGCGACAGTACTTTGCAAGTCACGTGAACATTGTCCGGGAACACAGACTCTGCCGCTGCGCTCGACCGAGCATTATAGAATAACAACTTTTTGCTGAGGGATTTGGAGAACGGTTTCCGCTCCTCCGACGCGGCTACCGGCCACTAGTACCAGTTAGGTAAAAGAGCTGTGGGATGACAGCAGTACAATGTCGACAATATTCTATCATCCATTCGCCACCCGGGCGGACCGTACAGCGACGGGGCGGCTCAGCGCACCGCGTGCGGTCCAGCAGTGAGATAGCGGTCGATGAGATCACTCCCTCTTATCGTGAAATTCACTTCATCTATAAAGTAGCAGGATAGATACAGGCTACGGAACCAAAGACGAAAAGTCCCCCTCCGCCTATCACCTGATAATCTTCACGTCTCTTACACCTCCATACGTCGCTCGTAATCCCGACACCAACTTTCCAAAGGTTTTTCCGTAAGTACGATCGGAGTATGTAGTTTGGCTGCTTTCGGAAGCGAAGTTGCAATCGTACTCATGGGTGCCACGACAGGCGTGTGCGGCCCAGTCTGGGCACTTTGCGGTCGACCTATCGCAACCGCACCAGTTGACGACTCTGTGACGTCGTCCGACTCTGCGTCTGCTGGCAATCGAGACTCTAGCTTGTCAAGTCCTTTGCGCTCCAACTTGCGTTATTAGTACACAAGCGTTGACGTACTCGTTTCCATTCCTGCGTCATGTCGAGTCTATTTTCTCGTGTCAAGACGAAATCAATTTTATCCAGGATATCCCGCGCAACAAGTGACGGCCTTCATACCACGACTGGCGCCGACGATGATTTAACCCATACAAAGAGGAGTGCCTCGAGCAGTGACCAAACGAGGACCCAGGGGGCGAAACTGCGACGACGCCTTGTATCCTCGTCTAAACGTGCCAAGAGTGAGGTCCGCGTCCCAAATACCATCGCCCAAGTCCCTGACGGCGGGTTTCTGCCTCTCAACCTTGACCACCGTCGCAAGGGAACCCACGACGCCCCCCGATACGAGTACGGATACCTCTCCTTTGAGTGCCACGTCGTCCTTGGCATCAACGAACTGGAAAGGCTCGTGGAGGTCGTTTCGGATGAACTTGCCACCCGGTACCTCACCACTCCCTTCATATTTTCTGCTCTTGCTCTTGATATCTCCTCCTCTGCCATCAACCAGCTGATCTCCGCGTTCCTCGATACTTGCGCAGATCCATCCTCCAACGAAGCAGAGTATCGCTGGCGTCAGGAGGCACACCTTGCAGGCGCACATGAACTTGGCATGTGCCTACGGTGGGGTCTTGCACGGGTCGTGAGAGTCACTGGAGGACAGGCGATGCGGGGTCTCATTTCTTGGGAACACTACACGGAGTTCCGTGATTCAGAAGCAGGTATGTATTTCCCAAATCATACGTACGCACGAGGCATGACAATTCATGTAATTGATTCACGGTCTCGCATCCCAGCTCTCAGTTACCCGCACACACACTTCTCAACATTTCTGCCACAATCACCGCACGCTCTCCGATCAATTCTGTTGACGTTGCTCGACCTCCTCACCCGTTTCGTCGCTCACGGCTCTGCGTCTGGTCATACGCCGTCAACGCTGTCGTCGTCCTTTGGGCCATTGCTATTTGGTCTCGGACCGCCCGGTCTTCCATTCCACCACACATATGTCCAATATCTGTACGCAGTCATCGCCATGGAACATGTCTTGCTGGCGTACATCCGCTGGCAGGACGCCCCACGTATTCCACTTCCACTACCCGGTGTCGGCACTCGTGTTCCCCGCAGCAATACTACGCCTCTTAGGGCCCCTGCTCGCCTCAAGGAGTGGATCAGGGGATACCCTTCGATGCTGCCTGTTCTATATGACAAGGACACGCAAGGATGGTTCCAAGTCCGTCGTGGAGCACGCACAATACGCGTTGTCCATGTACGCCGAAACGTTACGAAGTACTCTCCTGACCTCGTCAACACGGCTGCAAGCTGGGCGCCAAGTTCTAGAGGTCGAGCCGCAAAACGTAGCGGCGTTGCAGCGTCGAAGGAGTGGGAACGTATCGCTCCGTCTGCCCTTCAACTACAGCCGTCATTCTCCGAGGGGTACATGAAGAGAATGAATTTACCTCACGATTTCTGCCCCTACACTGGTCAAGTGTCGGACGTGCCTACGACCGCCACTTCTTGGAGTCCTGGGGTTGATGTAGACGATCCACTCAGGCTGGCGTTAGGTCTTGGATATTATACAGGCTCTCAACGCTTTAAGTCCTTGACAGAGAAGAAATGGGTGGAGTTTGAGAAGGCGGGCTTTGGCTCCTCCGCTGTCAACGGCGAAGGACTTGAGTTGAACCCGAATGAGAATCTTAAAATGGTAAGTCGTGGTTTCCAATATGTCTGATGATCGCTTAAATTAGGGTTTTGTCTGTAGATACCTCCCGAGAAGCGTCGAACGATGAACTGGAATGACTTTGCAGCTATCGGATTTTCGCGGCCCGGCGACTTCCTTGATATATCACTTCACCAGAGCAGCCCAGCGATTCACAAAGGAGTTCCATCGTTCACTCGCAGTGTCAGTATCGCTAGAAAGTTAAGGAAGGCTCAGCACGTACAGCAACCTCAGATTGAATTGGACTCGGAACCGGTCGTAGGATCTGAGGTAGTGATCGAGGAAGCGTTTTTGAGCGTATTTTGCGATCTGATATACGGAAGCGGATGGTCATCCATTGGACACGGAGAAAAGATTGACAGGGAGTCGAACTGGGCCTTGGTGAGTCTAGCCGCTTCACAACTGATTTGGAGTAATTCTGAAGCGTGACATCATAAGGTCGAGTTCAAAGCGCTTCCAGTCAACGAGACCTCGGTCAGACCGGGCGTCGATCCACGCACGGAAACGATGGTCATGCTGTTTGAAGAGTTCGTGCCTGCGGAGTATAGGGAGAATCTCTTGAAGGACACTGCGACGAGAAGCCATTCCCCGTTTCGTTCGTCGCTGTCGATCAAGTCACGTCAATGAGAGCTATCCTCAAGACACATCCAAATTCCGTGCAAAGATTTACCGATTTTACTTGCCGATCTGGTTTCACGTTCCTCTTCTGATCCTCTACAGGTGTTTGGCAGTTTACAAGAACACAATATAACCGATATCAGGGCACCCATGGTTGGTCGCGGTGCCTGTGGTCTGAAATCACCGTCGGTCAGTCTCGTTGAACCCTCTGAGGACTTAACCTAGAATAATCCAGTTTGATTGACTGTACTTATAACCTCGAGTATGACGATTAAAGCGAATGATTTCCTACCTTAACCACTGGGACCTTAACCCGGATCTACCTCTCAGACGTAATGCAGTCCCGTAGATCTCCACGTAGTTGATTTCTTTGGACAAACTATCGAAACAGTTGATTGGACGTCCTGTACATCATTGGATGAGGGCGGTTGTGGGAGCGCGGGATGATCCTGACTGTTTCTTTGCCACCAAACTGAAAAAATGTCTATATTGCTATCATACAACCAACTGCTCTAGTTTCACTGGAACCAACATAACAACAAACCAGGGGAGTCATTTGGGCATGCTGGAAGATCATATCATCATATCATCATATATTTATTTATTCATTTATTTTTATTCATATATCTAAGGGAGAATGTGAAAAAAATTGCCGATAGTTGACAACTATTTTGTGTATTTCACAAATTTTGCTAAGTAATATAAAACTTCTGCTTTTGTACAACAAAAACCATGTGCAACTTTTCCCACGGTTGTCCAATACTGAGTTCTGGGGATGTGCGGGGTTGTGGCAATGATTTCAAACTCCTGCAGAGCCATTCAAACTCTGCTAAAAATTGTGAAATGGCCTTTTCTGTTGAAATATCTAACAGGCAACTATGGGCTGTCAGTACTATAGAACACTGGTAATAAAGGATATCTCATAGACCAACAAGACACTGGAGTGGAAAATAAATATTTTGCTGAGGATTTCTATTGTCAAGGGGAATTTGTGGCATCAATGTAACTAGTTGTGATGAAGATAGTACTGATAGTTAAGGGTAACAGAAGCAGGGTGCTATGTAGCAGGGTGTCAAGACCAGTTCTTCTTGATCTGGGGGAGGTGATGTAAGTCAAAGGTTACCAATGGGATATGGACAGCCAGGGGGTGTGATGGGGAAGCCCTGGACAACCCTCCTTGCTGGGGGTAGTTGGGCAACCCTCTTGCCCAGGGGTAACCAAACAACCCCCTGCCAGTGGGTAGTGGGAGGCTGTGAAGCAGCTGTGAGCCAAAGGCTTGTATATTTAAGGTAGAATTTGAAAATGATCACTGATAGTGTCAGAGTCACACAACTCCCCTGACTTCCTCTTAGGGTGGAGTAGGAGCAGGTTGAGCTGTGGAGTACAGTGGACAAAGTCCAAAGTGAATCTGACCACTGGGTGGCAAGATATGTGACAAACAAGGAGTGGAGGAGTACAGAGGAAAGTTCTGGGGACAGAGGTCAGAGTCAGAGGTTGGAGGTCAGATGGGAGGGCATCAGGTTCTGTTACACCCCTTGCTGCCTTATTTCTGTTCACAGCTGCATGATGTTTATATCATCACATGCATTGTGTTCCTGTCAAGTATGGGATGTCCGGGTTGAGGCCAGACTGGAGACTGAAGTGGGTGTGAGGCCGAGGGGTCGGGATCAAGAGGGGAGACAAGAGTACAGAAGATTGGACTGTTTGGACTTAGTGACTGAGAGTACAGCGCTATTCCCTTGTGTGGGTCCCAGTCTGAGTCCGAGGCTGAGACAGGGTTATCAGAGTATACTTAGTTGATTTCAGACTGAGGTCTACAGGCCGAGTATCTATGAGCTTATATACTAGAGTAGCTATAGTACAGAGACCGGTAATGCCGGTCTCGCAAGGATTGCTAAGATGATTGGTAAGGCAAGGATTACTAATGTATGACTAAGGTAACGGAGACCAGGACAGGTGGACCAGGGACAAGACTGGGCAGGACTTAACCAAATGACAGACACTGCAAAGCAGTGTCCACCATGCTAGACCAACTGGAGATATGGGACAGGTGAGGCCAAGGCTGGACTGAGTGAGTGCGAGGCCGAGTCCAGCCAGGGTCGAGGCATGACTATGACAGTATCCCCCTCTTAGGGGTCGAACCCATGAGACCCCTGTGAGAGTGGCAGGCTGAGTCCGAAAATTGGCTGAGTTTGAAAAACCGATACTTGTGGCTTGCTAAGCCCCTTGTGTCTTTCTTTCTCATCCTATTCATCATGTCCGAATCGAGGCCGATCAGCATGACTGGCAACAATGATGAAGGCCAGGTCATCGTCAACTGGACCCAGGCAGCGGACGACGCCATCAGGTATGACACCAATGACAAAGAGGAGGTGATGAAGGCAAAGGCAAAGGAGAGAAAAAGGCAAAAGGCGGCCAAGCAAGCCTGGCAGGAGGAGCAGGCTTGGCTTGAGGCCAAGAGGGTGGTGAGAGAGCAAGCTGAGGCCGAGAGGATAGTGCAGGAGGCCGAGGAGCAAAGGGCTCGTGAGGAAGAAGAGAAGTGCAGAGCCGAGGAGGAGAAGGAGGCTGAGCAGAAATGTAAGGTCGAGGCCGACAAGGGAGATGAGGCTGGGGGGGAGGTGAGGAAGGTGGTTATGGACCCCGGGTGAGTACTCTTTCAACCTTGTGTGTTTTTTTCATTTAATCTCCTCTGTTAGATGTACTCGCTGCTCCCGAGCTAAGGTCACCTGTGAGTTCCTCATAGATGGCAATAAGAAGCGGGTTGCCTGCGTTCGGTGCAACCTATTGAAGGGCAAGTGCCAGTGGCCAGGAGACAGGAAGGACGCCGAGGCTGGTCCCAAGGTCAAGGCCGACAAAGGGAAGAAGCGGAAGGCCGATGATGGGATGCCCAAGCCCAGGCTGAGCCAGAGGAAGTGGGCGAAGTCCAGGCCGACTGAGGTGCTGGAGATTGATGAGCCCAAGGCCGGTGGGAGCGGGGTGAGGAAGGCCAGTGCAGGGGGACCCTCAGGCTTAGAAGAAAAGCTCAAGCAGCTTATTGATGTCACGGGGCTCATTGCCAACAACCTGGCGGGGCTCTTCGAGCTTCATGAGACTGTGGCTGAGAACTTGGGCTGCATAGCTGATGTGCTCGAGTCGCTGCTCGACGAGTCCTATGGCTTTGGCATGGCGGTGTCCCCCTCAGACTCGGGCTCATCTGAGCTCGACTCTGATGAGTTGCATGAGGAGGCCAACTGGTTAAGAACCCACAGCGAAGACGAGGAGGAGGAGGCCAGAGGGGAAGATGAACCCATGGCCGAGGCTGAGTAGTTTCATAGCATATGGTCTTGTAGTTTTTTCCTTCTGCAAATGTCATGCGTCCGGTGTCCAGTAAAGTAAGAGAAACAGAAGAAAGGGAAAACGAGGTAAGTAAGAGATCAAAGAAAACTAGATACCGATAGAAAACAGAAAAGAAGCTGAGGCCAGTTGAGACCGGTCCTTATTGATATGGTCCAGGTTTACTGGGATAGCTGGAGTGAAATTCTTGGACGAGTTCAGAAGCATTGTCAAGCTCTGTAGCGAGTACCCAAGTAGTTTCTTCATCAGTCCCCTCATAGCCAGTCCACCAGACTAGATACTGTAACCAACACCAGTGACGCTGGTCGACCTTAGAGTCGAGAATTTCTGCTACCTCGAATTCTAGTTCACCATCGACTTCGACTGGTGGGGGTGGTGGTTGAGTCCGGTTCGGGATGGTGTTAGGGACGGCCGGCTTGAGTTGGGAAACATGGAAGACCGGGTGCACCGCGCACATTGAGTCCGGCAGGCGCAGTGTGAATGAGTGGGTACCAGCCTGAGCTATGACTGGATATGGCCCAAGATTCTTCTCTGAGAGCTTCTTAGAAGGCCGAGTTGACCGGAAGTATTTGGCCTTGACATATACCTGGTCACCAACCTTGAAGTTCAGAGCTGGCATGCATTTGGCATCAGCCGGGCCTTGGTATTGTTGTTGAGCGAGGGTCATTTCTTCCCATAGGTATTGATGCAGTGAATCCAAGTCAACTGCATAGTCACGAGCCTGAGTGGAGGTGAGGTTGCGCTCCAGGTACACTGAGATGTTAGGGTGGTAGCCCTTGTTAGCAAAGAATGGTGAGACACCGGTAGTAGCGCTAGGGGCATTGTTATAAGTGAACTCTGCCAGAGGTAATAGGTTGGCCCAATTGTCCTGTTGGTAGTTACAGTAGACTTGGAGGTATTGTTCAAGGGTCTGGTTAGTCCGCTCAGTCTGGCCATCACCTTCGGGGTGGTAGCCCAAGGTGAAATGTAAGTGCATGTCTAAGGCCTTACCAAGTGACTGGAAGAAGTGAGACACGAACTCTGAACCTTGGTCTGAGGTTACATGGGCCGGTACTCCATGCTTAGAAAAGACATGGAGTAGGAACAATTTGGCGAGTTCTGGGGCTGTTATGGTGTCGTGGGTGGGGATGAATATGGCCTGCTTGGAGAGCTGGTCAACTACAATGAGGATGGCTGTGAAGCTGGTTGAGGCCAGGAGCTGCTCGATGAAATCCATAGAGATAGAATTCCATGGCTTCTCCGGCACTGGGAGTTGCTTGAGAAGGCTGTAAGGCCAATGGCGGGGAACCTTAGCCCGAGCACAGGCCGTGCAAGACCAGACATAGTCTTTGATGAATGTCCTGAGGCCGGGCCAGGTATATTCACGCCGAATGAGCTCTAGGGTTCGGTTTTGGCCAAAGTGGCTGGACAGGGGATGGTCATGCTTAAGGCGCAAGACCCTGAGGCGGAGATCATTTGAGTCCAGCACGTAGATCCTTCCATCAAGCCAAAGGAAGCCAGTGTCATCTACTGACCACTGGGGATCAGTCATGTTGGACAGGCAGATTTGTGAGACCAGGTCATCTGGCAGTGTGGTCAGGATATCATTGTGTAACCTTTCGACATCCATTAGGGCAACTGCTCATAAGACCAGGTACTTGAGGTATGTAGCACAAAGGGAGACCGCTAGCTGCTCCTGGGTGAAGACCGGTCTCAGGTTCTGCAGGTTCACTTGGGCATAGCCACTATCCCCCTCTTTGGGGTAGATGTCCCATCGTCTAGTTAGGGCATTGGGCTTAGCCCCGAGCTTACCGGGCCTGAATCTAATGATCATGTTGAACTGAGACAGGAACTCAGACCAGTGAGCTTGGTGGTGGGTGAGTACTTTAGAGGTAGAAAAGTACTCAAGATTCTTGTGGTCAGTAACAACATCGACCGGTGAGGCCGAGCCCTCAAGGTAGTGGTGCCAGGTTCAGAATGCTTCGAAAATAGCAAGCAATTCCTTATCGTGGGTATCATAATTCAACTCTGGGGTGGTTAGGGTTTGGGAGTAGAAGGCGACTGGATGAATCTGGCTGTCACCGCAGGTAATAGACAGAATGCTGGCGATGGCATAGTCCGATGCATCGGTCTCGATGGTGATGGGGGCCCCGGGGATGAAATGAGTTAAGACCGGCGCAGTGGTGAAGGCGGCCTTGAGGTTGTTAAAAGACCAGCGGCACTCCTCAGAGAAGTTCCAAGGAGCCCCCTTGCAGGTAAGCTGAGTCAGTGGTACGACAATGTCTGAGTAGTTAAAGATAAACCGGCAGTAGAAGTTGGTGAATCCGAGGAAAGACTGAATGTCCTTGACCTTGTGAGGCTCAGGCCAATCGCAGATGGTCTGGACCTTTTCCTTGGACATCGTGAGGCTGGCAGGGGAGAGGTGGAATCCGAGGTACTCGACCGAGTCCAAGTGGAACTCACATTTCTCTGGCTTTGCATAAAGGCCATGAAGCCAAAGCCGGCGGAGTACCTCTCAGACATGCTGCTTATGTGATTCTTTATCTCCAGAGTAGATTAGGATGTCATCTAAGTAGATGACTATGCAGACATCCAACATGTCCGCAAAAATGGTATTCACGAAGCGTTGGAATGCGGCCAGGGCATTGGTGAGGCTGAAAGGCATTACTAACCACTCGTAAGATCCATACTGAGTCCAGAATGTGGTCTTCCATTCATCGCCTGGGGCAATCCGGACAAGATGGTAGGTATGCCGAAGATCAATCTTAGTATAGATCTTGGTTGCGAAGCAGGGTACTGCAAGAGATTTCTGTCCGCTCAGCAAGGAACTGGCCCCAAATCGGCCGTGGTATTGTAGAGTGCACGGGGTACCACCCAACTTGTCTTCTTCGTGCGACTTTTGACTTCTCTCAGCGGTATGTCCTTGTGAAACAATCTTGATGGTAGGGTGTGACGAGACGTTGAAGAGAGAATGAAGGGACTGTATATCGGGTAGCTGGGACGGTCTTTGTGTGTCAATTGTAAGGAGACAGAAGGAGAATTGAAAGAAAAACAGATCAAGGGGCACATGCTGATTGCACGATCAAAGAAGAAATGCGCGGAGTGGTTGCAAGTCTCTGCGGTGTAGAGCGGCCAAGGACGGTATCAGTGAGACTAGTAAGAGAGATAGGAGAGACAGTGTTTTGGCTATATACTTATTCGGTGTTTTGTTATTTTTCTGGATGGTTTTGGACTGTTTGTAAGCGGTTTTTATGTTTTTTGAGCGAGGACTAGCTATCAGTAGAATCACCAGACGAAACCCAGGGTGGAATAGAGGTCTCCGGACAAAACCCGGGGTAAAACAGATAAAAGGAAATGAACTATGTCTGATATCAGGTGGATCAAGTGGTATGCTGGTCACCCTGCATCGCCAGTACTATTCCGTGGACCACGCCACGCATGTCACGAACCACTACCACTACGAAGCGCCGGGTCCCACCTTCTAGTCTCGACAGTCCAGAATCCCTTGGGACGAGCAATTCGTTCCCTTCATTTTTTATTGTTGTTATCTAAGCCATCTAGCTCGTATTATACAGCTACTTGGACTTTTCCTTCATCGGCTTGGTGAATCCAACAGGTTGGAGATGAGTGGTAGTGGGTATCTGTTAAGTACGAGGATTGTCTGGGTTGAGACCGGACCGGAGACCGAAGCGGGCGCGAGGCCGAGGGGTCGGGGTCAGGGGTGAAGTCGAGGATGCAGATGTTTGGACTGTTTGGACTTAGCGACTGAGGATACAGTGCTATTCCCTTGCGTGGGTCTCAGTCCGAGTCCGAGGCCGAGGTGGGGTTATCAGGAGATACTTAGTTGATTTCAGACTGAGGTCTACAGGCCGAGTATCTATGAGTTTATATACTAGAAGTAACTATAGTACGGAGACCGGTAATGCCGGTCTCGCAAGGATTGCTAAGAGGATTGGTAAGGCAGATATTAGTAACGTATGACTAAGGTAACGGAGACCGGGACAGGCAGACCGGGGACAGGACCGGGGACAGGACTTAACCGAAATGACAGACACTGCAAAGCAGTGTCTACCGCGCTAGACCAACTGGAGATGCGGGACAGGCGAGACCGAGGCCGGACTGAGTGAGTGCGAGGCCGAGTCCGGCTGGGGTCGAGGCATGACTATGACAGTATCCCCCTCTTAGGGGTCGAACCCATGAGACCCCTGCGAGAGTGGTAGGCTGAGTCCGAAAGTTGGCTGAGTTCGAAAAAATGATACTTGTGGCCCGCTAAGCCCTTTGCGTCTTTCTTTCTCATCCTAACCACCATGTCCGACCCAAGGCCGATCACCGCGACAGACAAGAACGACGAAGGCCGGGTCGTCGTCGACTGGACCCAGGTGTTGGACGACGCCATTCGATATGACACCGACGACGAGGAGGAAGTGATGAAGGCCAAGTTGAAGGAAAGGAAGCGGCGAAAGGCGGCAGAGCAAGCCTGGCGGGAAGAGCAGGCGTGACTGGAGGCCGAGAGAGCTGAGAGGGAGAAGGCCGAGGCTGAGAAGGCAGCGCGAGAGGCCGAGGAGAGGAGAGCGCACGAAGAGGAGGAGAGGCGGGAGGCCGAGCGCAAGCGCAAGGCCGAGGCCAGTAAGAGTGATGAGGCTGGCGCTGGGGGCGCTAGTGGTGAGCCCGGGGGTGAAGTGAAGAGGATAGTGATGGACCCCGGGTGAGTATTTTTCTACTACCTGCGCTTTCCATCTAACAACCTCTAGCTGTACCCGTTGCACTCGGGCGCAGGTCGTCTGCGAGTTCCTCGTAGACGGCAACAAGAAAAGGGTCACCTGCGTGTGCTGCAACCAATCCAAAGGCAAGTGCCGGTGGCCGGGAGACGGGAAGGATGCCGAGGCCGGTCCCAAGGCCGCTACCAAGGCTGACAAGGGGAAGAAACAGAAGGCCGACGAGGAGTCGCCTGAGCCCGGGCCCAGCCAGAAGAAATGGGCAAAGTCGAAACCGACCGAGGTGCTAGAGATCGATGAGCCCGAGGCCGGTGGGAGCGGGGAGAGAAAGGCCGGAGCAGGTGGGTTCTCGGGCTTAGAGGATAAGCTTGAGCGGCTCATCGACATCGCGGGACTCATCGCCAACAACCTGGCGGGCCTCTTCGAGGCCCATGAGGCCGTGGCCGAAAACTCTGGCAGGATCGCCGACGCGCTCGAGGCGATGCTCGATGAGTCCTACGGCTTTGGGATGGCGGTGTCCCCTTCGGACTCGGGCTCGTCCGAGCTCGACTCCGATGAACTGCGCGAGGAGGCCGAGTGGCTGAAAACCCACAGCGAGGACGAAGAGGAGGAGTCCGGCGGGGAGGATGAGTCCATGGCCGAAGCCGAGTAGTTTCGTATCATAGGGTCTTGTAGATTTTTTCCTGCAAATGTCATGGGCGGTGTCCGGTCTCGGTCTTCTACAGTACAGCAAGAGAAGACAAGAAAGAGAAAACAAAATAAGTAAGAGATCAAAGGAAACTAGATACCGATAGAAAACAGAAACAGAAACTAAGGCCGGTTGAGACCGGTCCTCATTGGTACGGGCCGGGTTTACCGGGGTAGCTGGAGTGAAACTCTTGTATGAGTTCAGAGGCATTGTCTAGTTCAGTGGCGAGTACCCAAGTAGTTTCTTCATCGGTCCCCTCGTAGCCGGTCCACCGGACTAAGTATTGAAGCCAACACCGGCGACGCCGGTCGACCTTAGAGTCGAGGATCTCTGCTACCTCGAACTCTAGGTCACCATCAACTTCGACTGGTGGGGGTGGTGGTTGAGTCCGGTTCGGGATGGTATTAGGGACGGCCGGTTCGAGTTGGGAGACGTGGAAGACCGGATGTACTGCGCGCATTGAGTCTGGCAGGCGCAGTGTGAACGAGTGGGTACCGGCCTGAGCTATGACCGGATACGGCCCAAGGTTTTTCTCCGAGAGCTTCTTGGAAGGCCGGGTAGACCGGAAGTACTTGGCTTTGACATATACTTGGTCGCCGACTTTGAAGTCCGGAGCCGGCATGCGTTTAGCATCGGCCGGTCCTTGGTAGCGCTGCTGTGCGAGGGTCATCTCCTCATGTAGGTATTGGTGCAGTGAGTCTAGGTCAACCGCATAGTCACGAGCCCGAGCGGAAGTGAGGTCGCGCTCCGGGTACACCGAGATGTTGGGGTGGTATCCCTTATTAGCGAAGAAGGGGGAAACACCAGTAGTAGCGCTAGGGGCGTTATTGTAGGCGAACTCGGCCAAAGGTAGTAGGTCGGCCCAGTTGTCCTGCTGATAGTTGCAATAGACTCGGAGGTATTGTTCGAGAGTCTGGTTAGTCCGCTCGGTCTGGCCATCACCTTCGGGGTGGTAGCCCGAGGTGAAATGTAAGCGCATGTCTAAGGCCTTACCGAGTGACCGGAAGAAGTGAGACACGAACTCCGAGCCTCGGTCTGAGGTTACATGGGCCGGCACTCCATGCTTAGAAAAGACATGGAGTAAGAAGAGTTTGGCGAGTTCTGGGGCCGTGATAGTGTCGTGGGTGGGGATGAATATGGCCTGCTTGGAAAGCCGGTCAACTACTACGAGGATGGCCGTGAAGCCGGTCGAGGCCGGAAGCTGCTCGATGAAATCCATAGAGATGGAGTTCCACGGCTTCTCCGGCACCGGAAGCTGCTTGAGAAGGCCGTAAGGCCGATGGCGGGGAACCTTAGCCCGAGCGCAGGCCGTGCAAGACCGGACATAGTCCTTGACGAAGGTCCTGAGGCCGGGCCAGGTGTATTCACGCCGGATGAGTTCTAAAGTGCGGTTTTGGCCGAAGTGGCCGGACAGAGGGTGGTCATGCTTGAGGCGCAAGACCCTAAGGCGGAGGTCATTTGAGTCCGGCACGTAGATCCTTCCATCAAGATGAAGGAAACCGGTGTCATCTACTGACCACCGGGGATCTGATATGTCGGACAGGCGGATTTGTGAGACCGGGTCGTCTGGCAGTGCGGTCAGGATATCATTATGAAGTTTCTCGACATCCATTAAGGCAACTGCTCGTAAGACCGGGTACTCTAGGTAAGTTGCGCGGAGGGAGACCGCTAGTTGCTCCTGGGTGAAGACCGGTCTCAGATTTTGCGGGTTCACTCGGGCATAGCCGCTATCCCCCTCTTTGGGGTAGACGTCCCATCGTCTAGTTAGGGCGTCGGGCTTAGCCCCGAGCTTACCGGGTCTGAATCTGATGATCATATTGAATTGAGACAGGAATTCTGACCAGCGAGCTTGGCGGCGGGTGAGTACTTTAGAGGTGGAGAAGTACTCGAGGTTCTTGTGGTCGGTAACAATGTCGACCGGTGAGGCCGAGCCCTCAAGGTAATGGCGCCAGGTCCGGAATGCTTCGAAAATAGCAAGCAGTTCTTTGTCGTGGGTGTCATAATTCAATTCCGGGGCCGTCAGAGTCCGGGAGTAGAATGCGACCGGATGTATCTGGCCGTCGCCGCAGGTGATAGAAAGGATGCCGGCGATGGCATAGTCCGATGCATCGGTCTTGACGGTGATAGGGACCCCGGGGATGAAATGGGTTAAGACCGGCGCAGTGGTGAAGGTGGCCTTGAGGTTATTGAAAGACCGGCGGCACTCCTCAGAGAAGTTCCAAGGAGCCCCCTTGCGGGTAAGCCGAGTCAGTGGTACGACGATGTCCGAGTAGTTAAAGATAAACCGGCGGTAGAAGTTGGCGAAGCTGAGGAAGGACTGTATGTCTTTGACCTTGCGAGGCTCAGGCCAGTCGCAGATGGTCTGGACTTTTTCCTTGGACATTGTGAGGCCGGCAGGGGAGAGGTGGAATCCGAGGTATTCGACCGAGTCTGAGTGGAACTCGCATTTCTCCGGCTTCGCATAAAGGCCGTGAAGCCGAAGCCGGCGGAGGACTTCTCGGACATGCTGCTTGTGAGACTCCTTATCTCCGGAGTAGATCAGGATGTCATCTAAGTAGACGACCACACATACATCCAACATATCCGCGAAGATAGTGTTGACGAAGCGCTGGAAAGCGGCCGGGGCATTGGTGAGGCCGAAAGGCATCACTAACCACTCGTATGATCCATACCGAGTCCGGAATGCGGTCTTCCATTCATCGCCCGGGGCAATCCGGACGAGATGGTAGGCATGCCGGAGATCAATCTTAGTATAGATTTTTGCTTGGCTGGGTGAGTCCAAGAGGTCGGAGATGAGTGGTAGCGGGTATCGGTCTTTCTTAGTGATCTTGTTGAGGCCGCGGAAGTCTACACAAAGCCGGAGGGAGCCGTCCTTCTTTTTGACAAAGAGGACCGGTGCAGCATAGGGGGAGGAGGTAGGCCGAATGAAACTGGTAGTAAGGTTTTCATCGATGAATGTCCGGAGAGCTTGCAGCTCAACCGGGGACAGCGAGTAGATGGTGCCGAGGGGCGGGGTTGTTCCTTCTTCGAGCTCTATCTTCAGATCATATTCCCGGTGTGGTGGGAGTACCGAGGCCTTGGCCTTGCTGAATACATCAGCGAAGTCATGGTACTCTTCCGGTACATTGGGTAAGGCCGGAGGAGGGGAGGCCGAGGCCGACCAGGCTTGTGCTGAGTCCGAGGGGCGGAGCTGAAGTTGGAATTGGACGGACCCTTCTAGTTTGCAGGCGCACACAAAAGCGGCTGCATTGATTAGGGAAACCAGAGGGGCCTTCAGAGGGGTGCGAGTCGGAGAGTCGGAGACCGGTACAGATGGCGCGAGGCCGGGTTGGTCACTAGGACCGGGGTCAGGAAGGCCGGTGGAGACCGGGCTTACAGGGGGTGTCGATGGGGTTGGCATTCCTTGTGCAGGAGTCCGGAATGTTAGACTACTCAGTACCCAATCAATCAACGGATTGTAGCGGGTGAGCCAGTCATGTCTGAGAACTATCTTACACTCAGAATCCAATGGGGCTAAAAACAGGGTTACCGGGGTGACATCGCCGGACGCGAAGCGGATAATGACATCTACTGCCTGGGTTATAGTGAAGGTGGACGTTCCATCGAAGAGCCGGAGTCGGATTGGTGAGACCGAGTACGGGGTAAATGAGTGTTGATTAACAAAGTGATTATCTATGAAACAGTGAGTGGAACCGGAGTCCACTAAAGTACGAAGCCGAGGTATTTCTGGGTTTTCTATAGTGACATACGGGGTCAAAGAATTCGGACTGGAAAGAGCGGACGCGTTGAGACGAGCCTCCAAGTTTGCACAACCGGAGTCAACGCAGCTCCCAGATTGTGCGGAGTCCTGGGAGCTGCTACCTATTTTTTTGTCTCGGGGGTAGTACCCGAGCCCGAGGCCGGTGCGGCCTCGGTGGTGGCCGCAGCGCGAGCTTTGGCCTTTCCGGCTTTCTTGGGGCATTTGTCAGCAAAATGACCAGGGCCTCCGCAGAACATGCAGAGATTGCCCTCTATGCGACGCTTGCATTCTTCCGGGGTAAGCTTTCCATCTTTGCCGAGTTTGCTAGGCTCGGGCTTAGATGAATTGCTGTTACTATTGTTGCCCGGCTTCGATGAAGCCGGCTTAGGGGTAGAACCGGAGTTGTTGTTGTTGCCGGTCTTGGTTTTCTCTTGACCGGTCTTGGACTGGTTATTGTTGCCGGAGCTGCCGGACTTATTGTTACTAGAGTTAGACGAGCCTTGGTGCTTGCTCGCCCGCTGGACTTCTTCCTTGCGCTCCCAATAGCGCGCATCTATCTCCTGGGCGAGGTGGCGGAGCTCGTGAAGTGTCCGGGGTTTGCCAACTCGACAAACTTCGTCCTTAATCCGGTCTGGGAGTCCGGAATAGAAGTGGTGGCGCAGCGCACCATCTCCATAGCCTCGGACTTGCGAAGCAAGCCGATTGAAGTCGACTACGTATTTATTGATGCGCTGGCTATCTTTCATGTGCAAGTGGTCGAGTTGACTTTCGGCGTCAGCAACCGGGTCATGGGGTCCGAAGGTGGTTTGCAGCTCTAGGACGAACTCCCTCCAGGAGTCCATCCAAAGAGGCCAGTCATCGGGGTCGTCGAGCCCGAGTAAGTCCGGCTCGAACCACTCAAGAGCCATACCTTTGAGGTAGGATTGCGCGAAGATGACTTTGGCGCGGTTGGTCTTGGAAATTAAGCTCGCACTGGATAAAGAACGCGCGGAGCTTCTTAGGGTCGGTGCCATCAAAGGTATCGGGCTCGCGTAGCTTGGTCCTGCTTGAGGACTCAGGACTAGTACGGGAGTTGCGAGCCAACAGCTTGATGGCCTTCGCGAGACTGTCGAAGACCGCGACCGCGGGTTCGGTGTCCGGGTCTGGGAAGTCCGGTTCGTCCTCTGGATCATCCTCATCCGGATTATCATCACCGGGACCATTATCATCGGGGTCATTATCTTCTGGGTGGTTATCATCATCGTCGCCCGGCCCATCATTGCCGGGGTCGCCCTCGGGGATGGGAGCAGCGGGACGACGCGGGGTGGGGGTATTAGAGGTGCGGGCTGAAAAGCCCCTGAAGGGACTAACGGGATTTGGAGAGCGCCTAGTGGTGCCCAAAGCAGCAAGTGCTGTTTCGCGGCGAGCCCCACTGGCTGAAGCAGAGTCGGGATTAGTGGCAGAGCGGCCACGGGGAGGTTGGAAGCGAGTCTTGGTTGCCATGATGGTTTAGACCCACACAAGTGGCGAGTCTGAAATACTGTTAAGTACGAGGATTGTCCGGGTTGAGACCGGACCGGAGACCGAAGCGGGCGCGAGGCCGAGGGGTCGGGGTCAGGGGTGAAGTCGAGGATGCAGATGTTTGGACTGTTTGGACTTAGCGACTGAGGATACAGCGCTATTCCCTTGCGTGGGTCTCAGTCCGAGTCCGAGGCCGAGGCGGGGTTATCAGGAGATACTTAGTTGATTTCAGACTGAGGTCTACAGGCCGAGTATCTACGAGTTTATATACTAGAAGTAACTATAGTACAGAGACCGGTAATGCCGGTCTCGCAAGGATTGCTAAGAGGATTGGTAAGGCAGATATTAGTAACGTATGACTAAGGTAACGGAGACCGGGACAGGCAGACCGGGGACAGGACCGGGGACAGGACTTAACCGAAATGACAGACACTGCAAAGCAGTGTCTACCGCGCTAGACCAACTGGAGATGCGGGACAGGCGAGACCGAGGCCGGACTGAGTGAGTGCGAGGCCGAGTCCGGCCAGGGTCGAGGCATGACTATGACAGTATCGGTCTTTCTTAGTGATCTTGTTGAGGCTGCAGAAGTCTACACAAAGCCGGAGGGAGCCATCCTTCTTTTTGACAAAGAGGACCAGTGCAGCATAAGGGGAGGACATAGGCCAAATGAATCCAGTAGTAAGGTTTTCATCGATGAAAGTCCAGAGAGCTTGGAGCTCAACCAGGGACAGTGAGTAGATGGTGCCAAGGGGTGGGGTTGTTCCTTCTTCGAGCTCTATCTTCAGATCATACTCCTGGTGTGGTGGGAGTGCCAAGGCCTTGGCCTTGCTGAATACATCAGCGAAGTTGTGGTACTCTTCCAGTACATTGGGTAAGGCCAGAGGAGGGGAAGCCAAGGCCGATTGGGCTTGAGCTGAGTCCGAGGGACAGAGCTGAAGTTGGAACTGGACGGACCCTTCTAGTTTGCAGGCGCGCACAAAAGTGGCTGCATTGATTAGGGAAACAAGAGGGGCCTTCAGAGGGGTGCGAGCCAGAGAGTTGGAGACCAGTACAGATGGTGCGAAGCCGGGTTGGTCACTAGGACCGGAGTCAGGAAGGCCGGTGGAGACTGGGCTTACAGGGGGTGTCGACGGGGTTGGCATTCCTTGTGCAGGAGTCCGGAATGTTAGACTGCCCAATACCCAATCAATCAACAGATTGTAGCGGGTGAGCCAGTCATGTCCAAGAACTATCTTACACTCAGAATCCAACGGGGCTAAAAACAGGGTTACTGGTGTGACATCGCCGGACACAAAGTGGATGTTGACATCTACTGCTTGGGTTATAGTGAAGGTGGATGTTCCATCGAAGAGCTGGAGTCGGATTGGGGAGACCGAGTACAGGGTAAAAGATTGTTGATTAGCAAAGTGATTATCTATAAAACAGTGAGTGGAACCAGAGTCCACTAAAGTACGAAGCCAAGGTAAATCTGGGTTTTCTAATGTGACATAGGGGGTTAAAGAATTCGGACTGGAAAGAGCGGACGTGTTGAGACGAGCGTCCAAGTTTGCACAACCAGAGTCAATGCAGCTCCCAGATTGTGCGGAGTCCTGGGAGCTGCTACCTATTTTTTTGTCTCGGGGGTAGTACCTGAGCCTGAGGCCGGTGCAGCCTCGGTGGTAGCCACAGCACGAGCTTTGGCCTTTCCGGCTTTCTTGGGGCATTTGTCAGCGAAATGACTGGACCCTCCGCAGAACATGCAGAGGTTTCCATCTAGGCAACGCTTGCATTCCTCGGGGGTAAGCTTTCCATCTTTGCTGAGTTTGCTAGGCTTGGGCTTGGACGAATTGCTGTTATTACTATTGCCCAGCTTCGATGAAGCTGGCTTGGGAGAAGATCTGGAGTTGTTGTTGTTGCTGGTCTTGGATTTGTCTTGGCCAGTCTTGGGCTGACTATTGTTGCCAGAGCCACCGGACTTGTTGTTACCAGAGTTGGACAAGCCCTGGTGCTTATTTGCCCTTTGGACTTCTTCCTTGTGCTCCCAATAGCATGCATCTATTTCTTGGGCGAGGTGGTGGAGCTCGTGAAGTGTCTGGGGTTTGCCAACTCGACAGACTTTGTCCTTAATCCGGTCTGGGAGCCCGGAATAGAAATGATGGCGCAGCGCACCATCTCTGTAGCCTCGGACTTGCAAAGCAAGCCGATTAAAGTCTACTACGTACTTGTTAATGCGCTGACTTTCCTTCATATGTAAATGGTCGAGTTGGCTCTCGGCGTCAGCAACCAGATCGTGGGGGCTGAAGGTTGTTTGTAGCTCCAGGACGAACTCCCTCCAGGAGTCCATCCAGAGAGGCCGATCATTGGGGTTGTTGAGCCTGAGCAAGTCCGGCTCGAACCACTCTAAGGCCATGCCTTTGAGGTATGATTGGGTGAAGATGACTTTGGTGCAGTTGGTCCTGAAAGCCTGGGGTTGGTCTTGGAAGTTGAGCTCGCACTGGATAAAGAATGCATGGAGCTTCTTGGGATCTGTGCCATTGAAAGTGTCAGGCTCGCACAGCTTGGTCCTGCTTGAGGACTCAGGGCTAGTGCGAGCATTACAAGCCAACAGTTTGATGGCCGATGTGAGGTTATCGAAGACCACCACCATGGGTTCGGTGTCTGGATCTGGGAAGTCCGGTTCGTCCTCTGGATCATTATCTTCCAGGTTATCATCACCGGGACCATTATCACCTGGGTCATCATCATCTGGGTTGTTGTCATCATCGTCACCTGGCCCATCATCGCCGGGGTCACCCTCGGGGATGGGAGCAGTGGGACGACGTGGGGTGGGGGTGTTAGATGTGTGGGCTGAGAAGCCCCTGAAAGGACTGATGGGACCTGGAGAGCGCCTAGTGGTGCCCAAAGCAGCTAGTGCTGTTTCACAGCGAGCCCCACTGGCTGAAGCAGAGTTGGGATTGGTGGCAGAGCGGCCATGGGGAGGTTGGAATCGAGTCTTGGTTGCCATGGTGTATTAGACCCACACAAGTGGAGAGTCTGAAATACTGTCAAGTATGGGATGTCCAGGTTGAGGCCGGACTGGAGACCGAAGCGGGCATGAGGCCGAGGGGTCGGGATCAAGAGGGGAGACAAGAGTACAGAAGATTGGACTGTTTGGACTTAGCAACTGAGAGTACAGCGCTATTCCCTTGCGTGGGTCCCAGTCCGAGTCCGAGGCCGAGACGGGGTTATCAGAGTATACTTAGTTGATTTCAGACTGAGGTCTACAGGCCAAGTATCTACGAGCTTATATACTAGAGTAGCTATAGTACGGAGACTGGTAATGCTGGTCTTGCAAGGATTGCTAAGACAATTGGTAAGGCAAGGATTACTAATGTATGACTAAGGTAACAGAGACTGGGACAGGTGGACCGGGGACAAAACCGGGCAGGACTTAACCGAATGACAGACACTGCAAAGCAGTGTCCACCACACTAGACCAACTGGAGATACAGGACAGGCAAGGCTGAGGCCAGACTGAGTGAGTGCGAGGCTGAGTCCAGCTGGGGTCGAGGCATGACTATGACAGTTCCAGGTCATCATGTTGGTGGCCATCGTGGTGTGGGCCAGGATCTGGATCTCAGAACATCTGTTCAAGGGAAGGTTGGTTGATGGGCTAGAAGGGCTGTGTGCTGTTGCCACTTTAGGTAACCCATTTTCATGAGCATTTAGGCTGAAGTTTTTCTCCAAATCATCCAAGCTAAAAGCCACTCAGACCAGGTCATCCCAGGGACATCTGGCCATGTCCCAGGGCTATTTACAGTTTGCAGGACCTGGGATGTCCCATAATCCCAGCCCTTTGGTAATATATTTTGGGCTGTCCCATGACTGCCTTAGGTGTCAGGGGTCCTCAGCTCACAAAAGTGCAGTTCATATTCACATTGAAATGCCACTTCTGATCAGAAAAACATACATAGCTGTCATGATCATCCAGGATGATGAGCACACCTGTCAAAGTAGGGGGATATGTGAGAGTCACTGCCATTCCAAAACCATGTAATACAACTTATGTATTATGCACAGATTTGAAGAATACTGGGCAATCAGTGTGCTTGTGTGTGGTGTCATTTCCAGACTCATACAATGCCTATGGCAGTGAGAATTGAATTATTGTAATGAATGTTAATGGATTCAGACCTCTCCCATGAGTGCCTATGTAAGTTCCCTGTTTTACTGCAAGAGTGCTCCTTACTAAGATCATACATACTAGATGCATCTCAGTCCCTCTCTCTGAAGGCCAGTGGGATGTCCCATGATAGCTTCAGAGGCCACTGTGAGATGTTCCACTCCACTCTCTGGAGGCCAGTGGGATGTCCCATGATAGCTTCAGAGACTACTGTGGGACATCCCATCTCCCTCTCTGGAGGCCATTGGGATGTCCCATGATAGCTTCAGAGACTACTGTGGGACATCCCATCTCCCTCTCTGGAGGTCATTGGGATGTCCCATGATAGCTTCAGAGGCTACCATGGGACATCCCACCTCCCTCCCTCAAGGCTGATGGGATGTCCCATGATAGCTTTAGAGGCTACTGTGGGACATCCCACCCCCCTCCCTGGAGATCAATGGGATGTCCCATGATAGCTTCAGAGGCTACTGTGGGACATCCCACTCCCCTCCCTGGAGATCAATGGGATGTCCCATGATAGCTTTGAAGGCTGCAGGCATGTCAGCCAATCCCCTTTGGAGACCCATTAAGTCTATTTATTTCTACAGGTTTACATTATATAGCTATGAGATCTCAATGGGTTGGGTATACCCAGCTGCTGCCATGGAAAGTGTTTTCTCCAGTACTATGCCTAGGGACTCTGGGGCAGCCATTGATGTCTCCTGGCATGGTGCTGATCATAAATGTTTTGGGTTTTCCTCATGCAATTTTCCATTTGCTGATAAGATAGGCATACCATCATGATTGCACAATCAGGAGCTATAACTTTCATTATGATGACATCACTCCACTATCACTTGCTGGGGTGTTAACACCTACTAGTGCTAGTTGCAGTAGTTGGTAGTGCTGAATAGTGTAGGCTATGCTACACTTTGGTAGTGTGCATTTTTGGCTACTGTCAACTACAAAAAGTGTAGGGTTGAGCCAGAGTGTGAAAGTCACATGACATTTGATTACATGACATAACAGATCACATGATGCAATCACATGATCGATGATGTAATTGTCACATTGTCATATCCATGACTCTTGGACTCAATCCCAGTCCAGTCCAGACCCCTAGCCCCTAACTCTGGTCAAGTCCGGTCCTAGTCCAGCCTAGAAAACCCAACTCTGGCTCTAGATAACCCAACTCTGGCCTAAATAACTTGAGTCCGGAGTTTTACCCCTGTCTCCGGTCCATTTCGGCCTCCCAGCCTTGTGCTGCTCCACCCCAGTCCTCCCAGGTCTATGTCCAGGTCACCCAGACATAACTCCAGTCTGTTTTCCCATGTTTGCACTATATTTAGTCTAGTCCTTTTGTCTGACTTTTGCTTACTCTACAAAACCTGTGTCTGACTCTGGTATGCCAGTCACCCAGACTTTAGCTATTAGCCTCAGCACAGCCACTGTGGCTATCCTCACTCTTGCTAGTCATCTTGCTAATGGCTTATTCACAAGTCTGGCATCATGTTTGTTACTCCAGACTGGCCTCATGTATTTAACCCCTGTACATACTTCGTAGCACCCTCAGTCAGAATATCAACTAAGTATTACCCTCAACTCCATACTACCCCTCGAGTCTACTCTATAGCTAAGGCCGAGCCTTAAGCTATCCCCGGCCCCTGTCCTGGACCTCTCCCTGGCTTGCATAAGGGTACAGCACATAAGCTGAGACCAAGGGAGGTAGATCCAACCCCAGACTGGCTTCCTCCCTGTGTACACCCCAAGACTGGATGGTTTCCCACACTACCGGTCTTATTCCCATGCTCCTGGTGTCACACACCAAAGGTGTTGTGGACATGGTTACAGCTGACTCTGCCTAACTCATTGACAAGTTGCGCACAATGCCCAAGCATGCAGATGAAGACTAAAGGCCTCATGCGTAGAAAGACTGTTGGACGTTAACAGTCATCCTTCACACAAGAATGAGTCATCAGTGCTAAAGAGAAAAGAGGAAGCGAGTTAAGTGCACGTTAAAGGTTCTTAGTGCCCATGTATGGCATTCCGGTTTTCGTCGTATCTCCACCATTTCCAAAGATATCGACTCTGTTCCCACACTCACTTAAAGTGCTCAGCCCCATGATTCTTCCTTCCAAATTTGGAGAGGATCCTCGCACCCTGCGCGTTTCTACAGCACTCCATCCATCAGACGCTCATTTTGCTAAGTCCATCAATCATGGCCACCTCTTTGTCAATCATCTCGCTTGTCTCATTTGCCAGAGACAGTGGCTATGTATATCTGCCAGGTGTTCCCACCAGCTTCCGTCCTGAAGCCCCCTGGTTCATCCCATTGTTGTCAGCCCCATCTCATCCCATGCAGCTTGGTCAGCATGTTCTCCTTGTCAGTATGACTTCCAGAAGGACGTTCTTTGGTCGCCTCAGGTCTGTCACTTGGTTAGAAAGGTCTTATGTGGTCGTTTCAGTCTCCCCGGTTGATGAAGCATATGGATCGTTCCTCCCTGCTCCCTGCACTGTCTTTATTCCAGTCTTGTCCATCATTCTTCCCACATTGCAACAGCTGCAGTATAATCTACTGTCCTCCAGCCTCCCTGATCGCATTCATGATGAGTATGACATGCATCTTGCCTTCTTACTGCAAGATCCAGCAGAAGACGTTCCCCCTTCTCCTCCTCCTCTGTCAGAGCCCTGCCCATGAAGTTTTTGTTAACTTTGCTGAGAGGATGGAAGGGTGGGAGATGCGATCGCGTATGCTCTCATTGCCCCACAGACCCCCAATGCCCTAGCCCCCTTTGACACCTGACTCATGCCCTTCAATTCTGGAATTAATACTTCCCTGTCTGGAAACACCATCTGTCTGTCATGCCGTCTTTGGATCTAGAGATGTCTCCACCGAGATCTAACTTGCATCGCCACCCCCTAATGTGATATCAGTGCGCTTACTCAGTTTCTGATTCTATTTGACTCATTTTGTGATATTTTGACTATCCTTGACTCGTTTATTGCCAATACTTACCAATCCTCTTTGCTTGCTTACTTTTCATTTCTCACTTACTCATCATGATTACTCAGTCCTTACTCATTACTTACCAAGTGTTTGTGCCTTGTTTGTCACAAGCTGTGCTCCCCCCCACAGTATATAAACCCCCATGTACTTAGCTAAAAAAAAAGCAATCAGAAGCCATTCACCCAGCAGTCAGTCAGTTTTTCAGTGCCTATCTTGTCGTTGACAGTTGAGGCTCCACGAAGGGGTCTATCTGTCATCATTTGTATACTTGGTAGTTGAGGCTCATTTGGAAGAGTCTATCTGCCATCCTTCATCATCTGAAGCTTCCTCTTAGTCAGCAGTCTTAGTCATCCCTCCACTCCTGCATAACTCGTCAACGACTTGTGCCAGGAGCACATTTTATCGAAGTCCATTACTCCAAGAAGTCCTTTCGGCTGAACACCTTCACTCTGTTCAGCATTCCCCATCCAGTCATCATTCATCCATCTGCTCTTGTGTAACTCGTCGACGACTTGTGCCAGGAGCACCTCCACTTGAAATCCCCCCCCACATTTAGGTTTCTCTGCACTCCAGGTTCCGCGGAGGCAAACCACCACTTGCTCTTATTTGTCTTCTGTGTTGGATTTGTTTGGTTTTCACCAGCATTCCACACTTTGACTCACACCAGCCTTAAGTCCAGTCCTCTGGACTTAGCCCCTAACCTCCAGCCTCAACTCCAGTCCAACCGGACTTGGCCCCTGTCTCCTGGCCTTGACTTTGTGTCATAGTCGTGTCTTGACCCCAGCTGGACTTGGCCTCACACTCATCCAGTCTGGACTCAGCCTCACCTGTCCTCTATCCCCAGATGTCCTAGCACGGTAGACACTGCTTTGCAGTGTCTGTCACTCTGGTTAAGTCCTGCCTGGTCCTGTCCCCAGTCCACTCTGTCCCGGTCTCCATCACCTTAGTCATACGTTACTAATACTTGCCTTACCAATCACCTTAGCAATCCTAGCGAGACCGGCATTACCGGTCTCCATACTATAGTTGTTTCTGGTATATAAACTTGTAGATACTTGGCCTGTACCCCTCAGTCTGAAATCAACTAAGTTAACTCTGATAACCCTGCTTCAGCCTTGGACTCAGACTGAGATCCACGCAAGGGAATAGCACTGTATCTCCAATTGCTAAGTCCAATCAGTCCAACCATCTGTGTCTTCAACTCCCCTCCTGATCCTGACCCCTCAGACTCGTGCCTGCTTTGGTCTCCAGTCCAGTCTCAACCCAGACAATCTGTGAACTTGACAGTATTTCAGACTCACCACTTGTGTGGGTCTAATACACCATGGCAACCAAGACTCGATTCCAACCTCCCTGTGGCCATTCTGCCACAAACCCTGACTCTGCCTCAGCCAGTGGGGCTTGCCATGAGACAGCACTAGCTGCCTTGGGCACCACTAGGCATTCTCCAGGTCCCATCAGCCCTTTCAGGGGCTTCTCAGCCTGCACATCCAATACCCCTACTCCACGTTGCCCTGTTGCCCCCATCCCTGGCGGTGACCCTGGGGATGAAGGGCCAGATGATGATGACAATAATAACCCAGGCGATGATGACCCCAGCAATGGGCCCAGTGACAACAATCTGGATGATGATGATCTGGAGGACAAACCGGACTTCCCAGATCTGGACACCGAACCCACGGTTGCAGTCTTCGATAACCTTGCATCAGCCATCAAACTGTTGGCTCTCAATGCCCACACTAGTCCTGAATCCTCAAGCAGGACCAAGCTGCATGAGCCTGACACTTTTGATGGCACCGATCCCAAGAAGCTCTGTGCTTTCTTTATTCAGTGCAAGCTCAATTTCCAAGACCATCCCTGGGCTTTTAGGACCAACCACACCAAGGTCATCTTTGCCCAGTCCTACCTCAAAGGCATGGCCCTTGAGTGGTTTGAGCTGGACTTGCTCGGGCTCGACAACCCCAATGACCGGCCTCTCTGGATGGACTCCTGGAAGGAGTTTGTCCTAGAGTTGCAAACCACCTTTGGCCCCCATGACCCGGTTGCTGACGCTGAGAGCCAACTTGACCACTTGCACATGAAGGATAGCCAGCGCATCAACAAGTATGTAGTTGACTTTAATTGGCTTGCTTTGCAAGTCCAAGGCTACAGAGACAGTGCGCTGTGCCATCATTTCTATTCCGGCCTCCCAGACCGAATCAAGGATGAGGTCTGTCGGGTTGGCAAGCCCTGGACACTTCACAAGCTTCGCCACCTTGCCCAAGAAATAGATGCGCACTATTGGGAGCACAAAGAAGAAGTCCAAAGGGCAAGTAAGCACCAAGGCTCATCCAACTCCAGCAATAATAAGTCTGGAGGTTCCAGCAACAACAGTCAGGCCAAGACCAGTCAGGAGAAAGCCAAGACTGGCAACAATAACAACTCCGCACCTTCCCCCAAGCCAGCTTCATCGAAGCTGGGTAATAACAATAACAGCAACTCATCTAAGCACAAGCCTAGCAAACTCGGCAAAGATGGAAAGCTCACCCCAAGGAATGCAAGCATCGCATAGACGGAAACCTCTGCATGTTCTGTGGAGGGTCTGGTCACTTTTCTGACAAATGCCCCAAGAAAGCCAGAAAGGCCAAGGCTCATGCTGCAGCCACCACTGAGGCTGCACTGGCCTTGGGCTCAGGTTCTACCCCCAAGACAAAAAAATAGGTAGCAGCTCCTGGGACTCTGCACAATCTGGGAGCTGCGTTGACTCCAGTTGTGCAAACTTGGAGGCTCATCTCAATGTGTCTGCTCTTTCCAGTCCGAACTCTTTAACCCCCTATGTCACATTAGAAAACCCAGATTTACCTTGGCTTCGTACTTTAGTGGACTCTGGTTCCACTCACTGTTTTATAGATAATCATTTTGCTAATCAACATTCCTTTACCCCTTACTCGGTCTCCCCAATCTGACTCCGGCTTTTTGATGGAACATTCACCTTTACTATAACCCAAGCAGTAGATGTCAACATCCACTTCGCATCTGGCAATGTCACAGCAGTAACCCTGTTTTTAGCCCCGTTGGATTCTGAGTGTAGGATAGTTCTCAGACATGACTGGCTCACCTGCTACAATCTGTTGATTGACTGGGTACTGAGCAGTCTAACATTCTGGACTCCTGCACAAGGAATGCCAACCCCATCAACACCCCCTGAAAGCCTGGTTTCCACCAGCCTCCCTGACTCTGGCCCTAGTGACCAACCTGGCCTTGCACCATCTGTACCGGTTTCCGACTCCCCGGCTCGCACCCCCCTGAAGGCCCCTCTTGTTTCTCTAATCAACACAGCTGCTTTTGTGTGCGCCTGCAAACTAGAAGGATCTGTCCAATTCCAACTTCAGCTCCACTCCTCAGACTCAGCTCAAGCCTGATTGGCCTCAGCTTCCCCTCCTCCAGCCTTGCCCAATGTACCAGAAGAGTACCATGACTTTGCTGATGTATTCAGCAAGGCCAAGGCCTCAGCACTCCCACCTCACCAGGAGTATGACCTGAAGATAGAGCTCAAAGAAGGAACAACCCCGCCCCTCGGCACCATCTACTTGCTGTCCCTGGTTGAGCTGCAAGCTCTCCGGACTTTCATCGATGAAAACCTCACTACTGGATTCATTCAGCCTACCTCTTCCCCCTATGCTGCTCCAGTCCTTTTTGTCAAAAAGAAGGATGGCTCCCTCCGGCTTTGTGTAGACTTCTGCAGCCTCAACAAAATCACTAAGAAGGACCGCTACCCACTCCTGCTCATCTCTGACCTCTTAGATTCACTGAGCCAAGCCAAGATCTATACTAAGATTGATCTTCAGCATGCTTACCATCTCGTCTGGATTGCCCTGGGCAATGAATGGAAGACCACCTTTTGGACTCGGTATGGATCCTATGAGTGGCTGGTAATGCCCTTTGGCCTCACCAATGCCCCAGCTGCTTTCCAGCACTTTGTCAACACTATCTTTGCAGATATGTTGGATGTCTGCGTGGTTGTCTACCTAGATGACATCTTGATCTACTCCAGAGATAAGGAGTCTCACAAGTAGCATGTCCAAGAGGTCCTCCACCAGCTTCAGCTTCACGGCCTCTATGCAAAGCCAGAGAAGTGTGAGTTCCACTCGGTGTGAAGTACAGGTTTACCCTTGGGTGACCAGGCTTCAAGACCAGGTGACAGGGGCTAGTCCAGGTGGCCAGAGTCAAGGCCAGAAGACAGGGCTTAAGTCCGAGTGGCCAAAGTCGAGGCCAGGAGACAGGGGCCAAGTCTGGTTGGACCGGAGTTGAGGCTGGACAAACAAAGGGAAACAGACCAGAGTTATGTCTGGGTGACCCAGACATAGACCTGGGAGGACTGGGGTGGAGCAGCACAAGGCCAAAGTGGACCGGAGATAGGGGTAAAACAGCGGACATGAGTTATCTGGGCTGGAGTTGGGTTATCCAGGACCAGAGTTGGGTTTTCTAGGCTGGACTAGGACCAGACTTGACCGGAGATAGGGGCTAGGGGTCTGGACTGGACTGAGTCTGAGTCTGAGAGTCATGGATATGACACTCGGACTCGGTCGAATACCTTGGATTCCACCTCTCCCCTGCTGGCCTCACGATGTCGAAGGAAAAAGTCCAGACCATCTGTGATTGGCCTGAGCCTCACAAGGTCAAAGACATTCAGTCTTTCCTTGGCTTTGCCAAATTCTACTGCCATTTTATCTTTAACTACTCAGACACCATCATACCACTGACTTGGCTTACCTGCAAGGGGGCTCCTTGGAACTTCTCTGAGGAATGCCGCTGGTCATTCAATAACCTCAAGGCTGCCTTCACCACCACACCGGTCTTAACTCACTTCATCCCTGGGGTCCCTATCACTGTCAAGACCAATGCATCGGACTATGCCATTGCCGGCATCCTCTCTATCACCTGTGGCGATGGCCAAATACATCTGGTTGCTTTCTACTCCCAGACTCTGACAGCCCTGGAATTAAATTATAACACCCATGATAAGGAATTGCTTGCAATTTTTGAAGCATTCCAGACTTGGTGTCACTACCTTGAGGGCTTGGCCTCACTGGTCAATGTTGTTACTGACCACAAAAATCTTGAGTACTTCTCTACCTCTAAAGTACTCACCCGCCACCAAGCTCACTGGTTGGAATTCCTGTCTCAGTTCAACATGATCATCAGATTCAGGCCTGGTAAGCTTGGGTCTAAGCCCAATGCCCTAACTAGATGATGGGACATCTACCCCAAAGAGGGGGATAGCGGCTATGCCCGAGTGAACCTGCAAAACCTGAGACTGGTCTTCACCCAGGAGCAACTAGCGGTCTCCCTCCATGCCACTTACCTTGAGTACCTGGTCTTATGGGTGGTTGTGCTAATGGATATAGAAAAGCTCCATAATGATATCCTGACCGCACTACCGGATGACCCGGTCTCACAAATCCATCTGTCCGACATGTCTGATCCCTGGTGGTCAGTAGATGACACCAGCTTCCTGTGGCTTGATGGAAGAATCTACGTGCTGGACTCAAATGACCTTCGCCTTAGGGTCTTGCGCCTCAAGCATGACCACCCTCTGTCTAGCCACTTCGGCCAAAACCACATACTAGAGCTCATACGGCATGAATATACCTGGCCTGGCCTCAGGACCTTCATCAAGGACTATGTCCAGTCTTGCATGGCCTGTGCTCAGGCTAAGGTTCCCTGCCACTGGCCTTACAGCCTTCTCAAACAACTTCTGGTGCTGGAGAAGCCATGGAATTCTATCTCTATGGATTTCATTGAGCAACTTCTGGCCTCAACTGGCTTCACAGCCATCCTCGTTGTAGTTGACTGGCTTTCCAAGCAGGCCATATTCATCCCCACCCATGACACCATAACAGCCCCAGAACTTGCCAAACTATTCCTACTCCATGTCTTTTCAAAGCACGGAGTACTGGCCCATGTAACCTCAGACTGAGGCTCAGAGTTTGTATCTCATTTCTTCTGGTCACTCAGTAAGGCCTTAGACATGTGCTTACACTTCACCTCAGGCTACCACCCTGAGGGTGATGGTCAGACCAAGAGGACCAACCAAACCCTTGAGCAATACCTCCGAGTGTACTGCAACTACCAGCAGGACAACTGGGCTGACCTACTACCTCTGGCTGAGTTTGCTTACAACAATGCCCCTAGCACTACTACTGGTGTTTCACCTTTCTCCACTAATAAGGGCTATCATCCCAACATCTCAGTATACCCAGAGCGCAATCTCACCTCCACTCAGGCTCATGACTATGCAGTCAACTTAGACTCACTGCATCAATACCTATGGGAAGAAATGACCTTAGCACAGCAGCGCTATCAAGGACTGGCCAATGCTAAACACATGCCGGCTCCGGACTTCAAGGTCAGTGACCAGGTGTATGTCAAAGCTAAATACTTCCGGTCAACCTGGCCTTCCAAGAAACTCTCAGAGAAGAACCTTGGACCATACCTGGTCATAGCTCAGGCCAGTACCCACTCTTTCACACTGCACCTGCTGAACTCAATGTGCACAGTACATCTGGTCTCCCATGTTTCCCAACTTGAGCCAGCCATCCCAAATACCATCCTGAACTGGACTCAACCACCACCCCCACCAGTCAAGGTTGACGGTGAACTGGAGTTTGAGGTAGCAGAAATCCTCAACTCCAAGGTTGACTGGTGTTGCCAGTGTTGGTTACAGTATCTAGTCTGGTGGACCAGCTACAAAGGGACAGATGAAGAAACCACTTGGGTACTTGCTACCGAACTGGACAATGCCTCTGAACTCGTACAAGAGTTCCATTCTCACTACCCCAGTAAACCTGGCCCATATCAATGAGGACCAGTCTCAACTGGCCTCAGTTTCAGTTTTCTATTGGTATCTAGTGTTCCTTTGATCTCTTACTTACTTTGCTTTCTCTTTCTTGTTTTCTCTTACTGTACTATAGAAGACTGAGACCGGACACTGCCCATGACATTTGCAGAGAAGGAACTACAAGACTGTACGCTACAAAACTACTTGGCCTCGGCCATAGTTTCATCCTCCCTGCTGGACTCCTCCTCCTTGTCCTCGCCATGGGCCTTCAGCCAGTCGGCCTCCTCACACAGCTCATCGGAATCAAGCTCAGATGAGCCCAAATCCGAGGGGAACATGGCCATCCCAAAGCTGTAGGACTCATTGAGCATAGCCTCAAGTGCATCAGTGATGTGGGAGGCAGGAATCTGCTACCTAGTATGGGGTGTGGGCTCCAGCCTAGGGATAGGTGATCTGAAGGGGTGAGTTTGACCCAAGAGGAGTCGCCCTAGCAGTAGGAGGGTGATAGGAATGAATGTGACTGAGTCGCACAAGTCGCTTGACTTGTAAACGAAAAGCGCGATGGATTAGGGAGTGTGCAGGCCTTGAGTCTGCCTAGAAGTCTGTCAGAATTATGCCTGCGACTCAGTGCTAGGCAGGGGAAACAGTATGGGTTGTGTCGATGTCATTACTCTGCTTGCTCTCTCTATCTCTAACTTGGGGGCTTCAAAGTTTCTATTTTTCTGTTGACAAAGACAGGTATATGTGTAGCTACATGCCAAGTATGTAACTATGAAGTAAGCGATGTCAAAGGTGAAAAGATTGTCAGGAAATGATGGGAATTAGGTGAGATCGACATAATGATGGCCCTGAGGCCAGAATAGTGCCAGTAATCAAAAGAGAGACTAAATGTAAATGAAGCGAAAGTGATCCAAATAGAAGCGAACAAGAAGAGAATGAGAGCGACAGCAAAGCACTTACACAACCCATAGTGCGGACCCAAAGAGTGCCAGTGAGTGAGTACAGGCAACTGTGCACCCGTCACAAGTGTTGGACTTCGTCGCAATGACTAGGGAGAGTGTTGGATGGTGATGTGACCATGGGGGAAGTGAGTCGACAGAGGGGGATGTAGCACTGGGTGACCTAGAGTGCAGAGGGTGTCAAAGTCACTCGAGAGGGGTCGCATTTGTGTCGCATTTTCCAGAAACCCTATAGCCACTTAGTAGACCTCCTATTGACACTATACATACACTCTTAGTGTAGGGAGATCCCTCTCCCCACAGCAATCCTACCAGAGTTCTCAGCCACGGTCTCATGGGCCTCGAAGAGGCCCACCAGGTTGTTCGTGATCAGCCCCATGATGTTAATCAAGCACTTGAGCTTGTCTTCCAAGCCTGAGAACACTGTCGCACTGGGCCCCCTTGGCCTGCTCCTACCAGCCTCATCTTCATCGATGTCCAGCACCTCCAGTGGCTTGTCAACGGCCTTCAACTTCTTCTTACTAGGCCCAGGCTCAGGCATCTCCTCGTCAGCCTTCCGCTTCTTCCCCTTATCAACTCTCCCGGCCTTGGGACCAGCCTCAGCATCCTTTCCATCTCCGGGCCACCAGCATTTACCTTTTGAGAGGTTGCAGTGCATGCAGGCCACCCTCTTCTTGTTGCCATCCGGGCACAACGAGTACAACTAAAAAGGAGGTTAGAAGAAAGAATGTGCACAAGGTTAAGAGGTCACTCACCCAGGGTCCATAACCACCTTCTTCACCTCCCCCCTGGCCTCATCACCATCATCAGCCTTGGCCTTGTGTCTTTGCTCAGCCTCCCTTTTCTCCTTGGCCTCCCATTCTGCCCTCTCAGCTTCAGCCTTCTCCCTCGCTGCCCTCTTGCCCTCAAGCCACACCTGCTCTTTGCACCAGGCCTGTTCAGCCACCTTTCATCTCTTTCTCTCCTTGGCCTTCACCCTCATCATCTCCTCCTTGTCATCAGTGTTGTATCGGATGGCATCGTCCGATACCTGGGTCCAGTCAACAATGACCCAGCCTTCATCGTTGTTGCCAGTTGTGCTGATCAGCCTTGATTCAGACATGATGAATAGGATGAGAAAGAAAGATGCAAAGGGCTTAGCAGCCTACAAGTATCAATTTTTCGAACTCAGCCAAGTTTTGGACTCAGCCTGCCACCCTCGCAGGGGTCTCATGGGTTTGACCCCTAAGAGGGGGATACTGTCATAGTCGTGTCTCAACCCCAGCTGGACTCAGCCTCACACTCATCCAGTCTGGACTCGGCCTCGCCTGTCCTCTATCCCCAGATGTCCTAGTGCAGTAGACACTGCTTTGCAGTGTCTGTCACTCCAGTTAAGTCCTGCCCGGTCCTGTCCCCGGTCCACTCTGTCCTGGTCTCCATCACCTTAGTCATACATTACTAATACTTGCCTTACCAATCACCTTAGCAATCCTAGCGAGACTGGCATTACCAGTCTCTGTACTATAGTTGTTTCTGGTATATAAACTCGTAGATACTCGGCCTGTACCCCTCAGTCTGAAATCAACTAAGTTAACTCTGATAACCCCACTTTGGCCTCAGACTCGGACTGAGATCCATGCAAGGGAATAGCGCTGTATCTCCAGTCACTAAGTCCAATCAGTCCAACCATCTGTGTCTTCGACTCCCCTCCTGATCCTGACCCCTCAGACTCGTACCCGCTTCAGTCTCCAGTCCAGTCTCAACCCAGACAATCTGTGAACTTGACACTTTGGTTGGTCAGACTTAGCCCCTGTCACCTGGTCTTGAAGCCTGGTCACCCAAGGGTAAACCCATACTTCACACCTTCTAAGCACCTCCAGCACAATCTTGTCATGCTCCCCCTGATTGTCCATTTTTGTAAATATCATTAGGTCATTGATGTAGACAACAAGCACATCTTCCATATCGCCAAAGATATCATTCATCATGTTCTGGAATGTAGCAGGTGAGTTACAAAGCCCAAAGAACATGACTAGGGGCTCAAAAGCACCACGATGGCATATGAAAGCAGCTTTCCACTTGTCACCTTCTCTGATCCTAACATTGTTGTATCCCCAATGAAGATCCATCTTCATGAAGAGTTTGCAACCTTTCAACTTGTCCACAAGTTGAGATATTAAAGGGAGTGGGTATGAGTTCTTTACAGTATGCTCATTTAAATATCGATAGTCCTGAACCATACACTTCTTCCCATCCTTTTTAGGGACCACTGGAGAAGTTTGTGGCGATTTACTAGGCCAGATATAGCCCTTCCTGAGTTGACCATTGACAAAGTCACTGACTTCTCTTTGCTCATCAGGGGAGAGAGGGATCAACCTTTCCTTCTTTGGTATGAATGACTCCTTTAGTTCTATAGCATGGTCCCAAGGTTTCCTAAGTGGCATGCACTTGGATTCCTTTTCAGAAAAGACTGATAAATATTTGTGATATGCCCTCAGAACAAGTTCCTCAGGGGTTTTGTCTGTTTTTGGTTTGTCTGTTCCTAGATTTCGAATCCAAGTTACATAAGAGTCCATGGCTTCTCTTTCAAGTTTCTCCACCTTGTGTATGAACAAGGATTTAGGGGCCAACTGCTGGCATCTAGCCAGACATCTTCCCATTTTGACCTCACCAGTTCTCCAATCTATTAGTGGGTTGTGCTGATGTAGCCAGGTATGTCCCAGGATTATGGTACTACCTCCTAGATTGGTGATTTCAGCAAGAAGTTCCTCATGATGGTCAAGATAGGAGACTTGAAGGTGAGCCTGATGCATAATCCTTCCAGCAGAATTAGGCAATCCATTGACATTAAATACATCCACTGCCCTTGGCAGTGCTATCTTTGGAACCCAGTTCCTTTCAACAAAGTCCTTATCTATAAACACTCCAGTAGTGCCACTATCAAGCAGCACATTCACCCTGAATGCTGAACCAGCATTCATCTGCAAAACCAATGGGACCTCCACAGAGTCTTTCAAGTTCAGCATGCATCAGGTTTCAGACTGTACAGAGGTCTTTGCACTACTACTTTCCAGATCTGGGAGATCAAAAGAAACATTTTTTTGTTTTTTGTTGCAAGCGGAATTAAGCAGGCATGGTTTTACATCTGGCCCCAAGCCCTTTCAGGACTCCACTTCAGATGATGTAAAAGTAAGAGAAGGGGAAACAGATTCTGAACCATTAAATAACTCCTGTGGTTCTTCAACATTGAGAAAAGAGAAACAGTTAAAAGAAACTACTGGTACACTATTTTTGGTTTTTTGATTTTTGATTTTTGTATTTTCTTTTGTATTTTTAAGTCCATAAGTAGAATGAAATCTGTAAAAAGAAGAAGAAGAGGAGGAAACAGGAACAAATGTCCATACACTAGAGTCTGCAGGACCTGATTTCACTGCAGCTCCAATTCTTTTAACTGGTTGATATGAGCAACAATCTGCTTGAAGCTCATCCCCTCCATTGCTTGTAGGCAGGGGTTGGGTCCAGTGTCAGCATTTACAGCCCTGACAGGGCGTCCTTGTGGTTGTGCCTGTTTAGGGCACTCGCTTCAGTAATGGCCCTTAAGGCCACATCCAAAACAGGTAATATGGGACTTGTCCTTAGGGGATCCCTTCCCTTTTCCTTGCTGTTGGGTGGCACCTATGTCCATAGGGGCACCAGCCCCAGGCTGCATTCCTGTGGCAGAGAAACCATGAGGTTGGTTCTGAGGCCATACCCTCAAAGAGGAGGCCATCATGTATCGGTGGTTTTCAAAGTTTCTGGCCACCAACCAGAGCTCTGTTACATACTCCTTGTACATGTCCTTTCTTTTCCCCAAATGATGCATGAGGCAGAGCACCTTGGGGTTTATAGCCTGTTCAAGGCACAGAATAGCTAAATCATCGGAAGTGCTTGCCATTAGCTTCCAACCATTGAATTCCACCAAGAAGGTGTCCATCTGAGACTGTCCCTGCCTTGCTTTTTGCATTGTCTTCTGGGCCCAATCCCCATTGTTCATGGGCCAGAATCTGGAGTTGAGGTTGGCCACCACCTCATCGATTGTTGGCCAGTTTGTGTTTTCCAAGTGGAAATCCAACTTGGCATGGGCGTAGTTACCAGCAACTGGACCAGTCATCCAGGTCCAGAACACCATGCAATCCTGGCTTGTATAGCAGTGGACTGCTGCTTTGCAGTAGGCTCTCATTTTGATCACCCATTCCTCATATTTAGCCATGGAACCATCAAAAGTGCTGGGCTTGGCAACACCCCTCTTCGTGGGGTCAAAGTTAGTTGTTTGCACCACTGCTGGCACCAGCATGTATTGCTGCATGGCTTGCACCATTGCTGCCACCATAGCCTGCACCATGGTGTAATCAACAGGGGGGGGTTGCAGTTGGTTTGGGTCCATTTCTGCTTGTTAGTGGGACTGGTTTATGAAGGGGGCAGCAGATGGAATGGCAGTTCCGAAGGTTGTAGGGAGTATTAAAGACAAACCCAAGTTCGTTTGGGTCAGGAGAGGGCGAAGGCGGAGGATAGACAAGCTCCAGAGTTACTTCATGGAAAAGCTCAAGAGGGGGAAGGGGGAGCAGGGTGAGTGGGGATAACAAGCATGAGAGGCATGGAGTAGAGAGTTCCCTTTTGTAAGGGAGGAACCTAAGAGGGAGGCAAAGCTCAACCTCTTCCTTCTTGATGGTGGGAATGGTGGTAGAGTAAAAGTAAAGTAGGCATACTACTCGCCAATGATGTTCAGGACCACTAAACACATAGTCCATTCACTGTCACACACCTGATCAATCTCCTAGAAATAGGGAGAGACCAGCCTGGCACACTATGTGAACTACAGTGGGTACGAGAATGTTGACTATGGGTCTACCTGTGAAGTACGGGTTTACCCTCGGGTGACCGGGCTTCAAGACCGGGTGACAGGGGCTGAGTCCAAGTGGCCAGAGTCAAGGCTGAGAGACAGGGGCCAAGTCCGGTTGGACTGGAGTTGAGGCCGGAGGTTAGGGGCTAAGTCCGGAGGACCAGACTTAAGGCCGGGAGTGCGGGAACAAGACCGGTAGCATGGGAAACCGACCGGTGTTGGAGTACGCACAAGGGGAAGCCGGTCCGGGGTTGGATCTACCTCCCTTGGTCTCAGCTTATGTGCTGTACCCTTATGCAAGCCGGGGAGAGGTCTGGGACAGGGGTCGGGGATAGCTTAAGGCTCGGCCTTAGCTATGGAGTAGATCAAGGGGTAACACGGAGTTGAGGGTAATACTAAGTTGATATTCTGACTGAGGGTACTACGAAGTATGTACAGGGGTTAAATACATGAGGCCGGTCCGGAGTAAAGAACATAGAGCCGGACTTGTGAATAAGCTATTAGTGAGATGATTAGCAAGACGAGGATAGCCACAGTGGCTATGCAGAGGCTAATAGCCAAAGTCCGGGTGACCGGCATACTGGGGTCAGACACAGGATTGTACAGTAAGCAAAGTCTGATGAACGGGCTAGACTAAATATAGTACAAACAAAGGGAAACAGACCGGAGTTATGTCCAGGTGACCTGGACATAGACCTAGGAGGACCGGGGTGGAGCAGCGCAAGGCCGGGAGGCCGAAATGGACCGGAGATAGGGGTAAAACACCGGACTTGAGTTATGCAGGCCGGAGTTGAGTTATCTAGGGCCGGGATTGGGTTGTCTAGGCTGGACTAGGACCGGACTTGACCGGAGATAGGGGCTAGGGGTCCGGACTGGACTGGGAATGAGTCCGAGAGTCATGGATATGACACTACCTCTGCTGCCATGCAGGAACCACAACTATGTATGGCTCAGCTGCTCTGGACCTTGCAGGCCCTCTTGATCAAGCATTGCCCTACGTGCACTGAGCTCGACCTCAGGATGGTGTATATACATAAAGTAAAACTCCCTAAGACACTTGCCCAACTGGCTTTGTCACTCAGGTACTCTCGGTCACACTGACAGAGGTGGAAAGAATCTAAGGGCAGAACTGCCTACTACAAGTATTGTACTGCCATTGACCCTCGGTGCCAGGTATGAAGAGATAGGGGAGAAGTTGGAATCTAGTTCAAGTGAAGCAACCAAAGATGAAGGTCTTCTCAGCTATCACTTCAAACCAGAGAGTGTGGGAGTGGAACCCATTGATTGAGGGATTTCCTTTGGTCTTATATGACTAAATAACTCCTTCCCAGTGATCCCTGGTTCAGCTCGGAGTACAGTCTGGCCAACCCTCCCATGATACTGGGAGTGCCCAGGAGGGTTGTGCTTCACTTGAGCCTTCAGGCAGGCTTTTCTTCAGCTGTGATGTAGTAGTTAGTGGGTGATTGGTGTGTTTATGATAGGATTAATGCCAGATTGGACCTCTACATCATTCTCAGCTCTCACAGCACTGATTAGTTCCAAGACACATGGGGTATTGGTGAGGAAACAGTACAGGATGACATCCTCAGTGAAAATCATCCATATACTGCTTTGTACAGGCAGGCACATAATGTCATGAGGGCAAAACCACCAGAGGAACACATTGACTTGAGAGTGTGTTTGAAACTCCAGCCAGGGACTGAAGGCTAAAAGTACAACCTTCCCACTGCTGAGGATATTGCACAAGGAAATGGAAAGGGAGCAAGAGCAAGACAGAACACTGTATATTCAGTTGAGGCAGTTGGTTTTGCTTTAGTTGTTTTGAGGTACTTGATGAACAAGAGATAGAACAGTAGATTGTTCAATGGGGATTGAGACAGAAATCCCCAAGTTTATATACAGGTAGAGGTACACACAGACCAGGTAAAGTATAAGGAAAGAGAACAATGTAACTACCTTGTACAGTGAGGGACAAAAGTGTTGCAATGTTTGTGAGGTGTGACTTGTTGCTGATGTAGCTTGGGCTATTCTTCACAGATAACCATGATACCTATACCACTAGAACAGGGTGACTCTAAGCTTTCCAGAGAACTAAGGTTCAGTCCAAACAAAGCAATACATGCTGAGATACACCCTATTCTTTCCAAAAAGTGCATTGCAATGCTTTTGTCCCTGACTGGTGAAATTGTGAAATGTGACCTTTTGATGGGATTGAGGGCATGGAGGATGGGGAAAAAAGATTACATAATAAACCACATGATCATCCAGATGATTTGTCAGCATGCAAACAATGACAAACATTGGACTTGTACCATTAATCCTCCCTCTTTTACCATCACTCATGAAATCATCTCTCTAGCACACATGGTCATTTTCTCAAGGAATTCTTATCAAATACTGGTGGCCACCACAGTTCCATCAGTATAACATGCTCTTAGAACCATCAGTCCCTTAAAAAACCTGCTGTCAGTCATTTCCTGGACTGTTTCCCCCCATGCCTGATGTGTTCTGGGACTAATCAGTACTTGGAAGGCTGAAAATGTTATGGAGGTCAATCTGGCACTTCAGAACATGATGTACAAACAAGTCCCCTCTCAACCAATGCATTTTTGGCACAGGGACAGTGGTATGGAAGTTAGGGAAAGACAAAATCCTCTTTACCCTTGGGTGTCATCAGAAGGATATGCTACTGAACTGCCATGGAGCAGAATCCTGTGCTTCCATCTGGCCCTGAATATTGCCTTTGGTCACATATGACCAAATAACCCTTCCCCAGTCATCTACAGTTCAGATCAGAGCAAGATCTAGTGAACCCTCTTATGGTGCTCAGAGCACAAGGAGGTTTTGTCTCACCCCAACTTCCATATCAGTGTTCCTGTGCCAGAAATGCATTGGTTGAGAGGGGACTGGTTTGTACATCATGTTCTGAAGTGCCAGATTGACCTCCATAACATTTTCAGCCTTCCAAGTACTGATTAGTCCCAGAACACATCAGGCATGTGGGGGGAAACAGTCCAGGAAATGACTGACAGCAGGTTTTTTAAGGGACTGATGGTTCTAAGAGCATGTTATACTGATGGAACTGTGGTGGCCACCAGTATTTGATAAGAATTCCTTGAGAAAATGACCATGTGTGCTAGAGAGATGATTTCATGAGTGATGGTAAAAGAGGGAGGATTAATGGTACAAGTCCAATGTTTGTCATTGTTTGCATGCTGACAAATCATCTGGATGATCATGTGGTTTATTATGTAATCTTTTTTCCCCATCCTCCATGCCCTCAATCCCATCAAAAGGTCACATTTCACAATTTCACCAGTCAGGGACAAAAGCATTGCAATGCACTTTTTGGAAAGAATAGGGTGTATCTCAGCATGTATTGCTTTGTTTGGACTGAACCTTAGTTCTCTGGAAAGCTTAGAGTCACCCTGTTCTAGTGGTATAGGTATCATGGTTATCTGTGAAGAATAGCCCAAGCTACATCAGCAACAAGTCACACCTCACAAACATTGCAACACTTTTGTCCCTCACTGTATAGTAGTGAAGGTCATGGAATGTTATAGAATATGACATCATAGATGATGTCATTGTGGAGTGGGCTTATTGAGAAAGTCTTGTGATAAGTCATGTGATTCATCTAGAACAGGAATCAATTCCAACAGAGGAGATTGCTGCCATTGTGCCTGGGGATGGATCTGGGGAAATTAGAGCCCAGAGAGATATCATCCTCCAACTTCAAGGTGGGGGACTGGAATGTATCAGCCAACTTCATCCTGCCTATCTTTGCCTGCACTATGTCCTTCTGTTTCCTCTTGGTGAGGATGGCTAGCATCTTGACATTCCACCACAAAATCCAGGGGGTAGAAATTTGCATGCCAAGAAAGTCACTCAGATTCTTTGGTATGCATATCACTTTCATGTCCACCCCCTCAATATAGAGCCTGCCAATCTTTTCCATGGTGGGAGACTTTTTCAGCAGCTGGTCTGTGATGCCTGGGCCTCTATTGACCAATCCAACCTCACTTTGGCTGCCAACAACCAGAAAAAACTCAGAGTTGAGTTGTATGGGGGGCTTCAGGATAGATTGGCAAATGATCATCATTGTCATATCCATGACTCTCGGACTCGTTCCCAGTCCAGTCCGGACCCCTAGCCCCTATCTCCGGTCAAGTCCGGTCCTGGTCCAGCCTAGACAACCCAATCCCGGCCCTAGATAACTCAACTCCAGCTTGCATAACTCAAGTCCGGTGTTTTACCCCTATCTCCGGTCCGTTTCGGCCTCCCGGCCTTGCGCTGCTCCACCCCGGTCCTCCCAGGTCTATGTCCGGGTCACCCGGACATAACTCCGGTCTGTTTCCCTCTGTTTGTACTATATTTAGTCTAGCCTGTTCATCAGACTTTGCTTATTGTACAATCCTGTGTCCGACCCCGGTTATGCCAGTCACCCGGACTTTGGCTATTAGCCTCTGCATAGCCACTGTGGCTATCCTCGTCTTGCTAATCTTCTTGCTAATAGCTTATTAACAAGTCCGGCTCTATGTTCATTATCCCAGACCGGCCTCCTGTATTTAACCCCTGTACATACTTCGTAGCACCCCAGTCAGAATATCAACTTAGTATTACCCTCAACTCTGTATTACACCCCGAGACTACTCTATAGCTAAGGCCGAGCCTTAAGCTATCCATGACCCCTGTCCCGGACCTCTCCCCGGCTTGCATAAGGGTACAGCACATAAGCTGAGACCAAGGGAGGTAGATCCAACCCCGGACCGGCTTCCCCTTGTGCGCACTCCAACACCGGTCGGTTTCCCACGCTACCGGCCTTGTTCCCACGCTCCCGGTCTTAAGTCCGGTCCTCCGGACTTAGCCCCTAACCTCCGGCCTCAACTCCAGTCCAACCGGACTTGGCCCCTGTCTCTCGGCCTTGACTTTGGCCACTCGGACTTAACCCCTGTCACCCGGTCTTGAAGCCTGGTCACCCGAGGGTAAACCTGTACTTCACAATCATGCAGACATGGCAGATGTTGGTCACATGGTCATCCTTCCCTCCTCCTACAAGGGCAGTGCATGATACATGCAGCAACTCCTACAGGATTCTTTGGCCATCTGCAGGGAGTACAGAAAACCTGATCTCTTCCTGACCATGACTGCAAATGGGAGCTGGCCTGAAATTGCAGATAATCTATTTCCAGGTATTTTATAATTTTATTTTTCTTGCACTCCCTCATTTTCTGACTTTGTCTACTATGTGACAATATAGGGCAGAAAGCTGTGGATCAACCTGACCTGGTGGCATGAGTCTTCCATGCCAAGTCAGAGGCCTTGCTGAAGAAAATCCATGATGGCTACTTTGGAGCTGTGGCAGGCTTTGTCTACACCATTGAGTATCAGAGGCATGGCCTCCCTCACATGCATCTCCTCATCTTCCTTGAGGACCAGGACAAGATTCATATCATGGAGCAGATTAATTCTATCATCTCAGCTCAAATCCCAGACCCTGTCCTCTATCCAAAGCTCTATGATGCTGTTACCAAGTGCATGCTCTGTGGTCCCTGTAGTCCACAGAGGTGCATGGAGAACAATTTCTGCAAGAAGCAGTTCCCAAAGGTATTCTGTGAGGAAACTCTTATAAAGGAGGATGGATATCCAGAGTATGCTTGCCCTGATAATTAAAGGACTGTGGTGAAGAATGGTGTCACCTTTGACAACACCTATGTGGTCCCTCATCCTCAGGAACTGCTGGTGCTCTTTGACTGTCACATCAACCTGGAAGTCTGTGGATGTTACACCTTGAGCCACCCCCTTTCTGCTTCTGGTCACATGACACATATGTCCTCACATGTCCAGGCTTCCAGATCATTGCCCTCACAATTGTCATCATCTGGGCTGGGGTCTGGGTCTTGCAGCACCCATATAGAGGTAAATTGGTTGATGGACTTGAGGGGCTGCACACTGCTGCACCCTGATTGCTCTGTTGTATGTTTCCCTTGTCCTGTTTCTGCCTTTACCTTTGTACAGTATATTTGATAAGTTTCCTGTCCATCAATCCACTGCCCCATCACTGTGCCTGTCTGATTGCACAGCCAGTTTGGGCTTTGCCAAGTCATACTGACTCATTCCTATTTCATTGCTTACTGTCTGCAGCAGACTACTATTTACAGAGTTATTGTATGCCCTCCTCTGGGAGGTACAGTGGCTCAAAAAACTGTCTGCATGTTTGTATGTTTTACATTAGTTATGACTAAATGCAATAACCCCTAACCATAGCCCTAAACCATGAGTGTATGAAATAAGGTACTTACTCTTGGCTTTCTATTGGTCCATGAATCAAGTGATTTGGATAGGAATTGATAGAATAGCAGCCATTTGAAAATGACATGTCATGCAGACAGTTTTTTGACTTCAAGTTTTGATTATATATATTGATCCTGGCATGCTGTTATATTGTTACATACATCCATCAAGGGTTCTATTATGTTACCTTTATGTACTGAGTATGATCCAACATATATAAACCCCACCACCCTCTGCTCATTTTCTCATCATCACCATGAAGTCCATTTCCACCTCTCAAAGACAAAACATCATCTCTCTTGCCTCTCTTGGCCTGTCCACCAGGAAGATTGCCTCACAGACTGGTCTAGGGAAGTCTACAGTATCCCAGGTTCTTCAGGAAATCCAACCAGAGAGGTCTAGGCTTCATGGTGGTGACCCTTCCAAGCTTTCCTCTACCAACAAGAGAGCTATTGTTCAGCAAATCTTTACTGGAAAGGCCAAAAATGCTGTTCAAGCCACTCATTTCATCAACTCTATTGTTGATAGTCCTGTTTCTTCTCAGACAGTGAGAAATACCCTCAAAGAAGCCTCATTGAAGGCTGTGGTGAAGAAGAAAAAGCCATTGCTTTCTACTGGTCACAAGAAGAAGAGGTTAGCCTTTGCTCTTAAGTATCAGCATTGGACTGTGGAGGACTGGAAGAGAGTTATATGGTCAGATGAGACCAAAATCAACAGGATTGGGTCAGATGGACAAGAGTATGTGTGGAAAAAGAAGGGTGAAGGGCTTATTTCCAGAGAGGTCAAAGGTACAGTCAAGTTTGGAGGTGGTTCACCCATGGTTTGGGGATGTATAGGGTGGAATGGTGTTGGGGTCTTGAGTGAGGTTGAGGGAAGGATGGATACTGAACAGTATGTGGCCATTTTGCAGGAAGGGTTGCTTCAAAGCAGGGAGGAATCTGGAATTCCAGAAGATGACATTATCTTTCAACAAGATAATGACCCCAAGCATACTTCTAGAAGAGCCCAGAAATGGTTTGAAGAGCAGGATATCAAGCTTCTAGACTGGCCTGCACAATCTCCAGACCTCAACCCAATTGAACACACTTGGAATCACCTCAAAAGATCTCTCTCAGGTTATGAGAGTGCTCCTACAGGGGTTCATCAATTATGGGAAAGGGTGGTAGTGGAGTGGGGGAAGATTTCTGTGGAAGAGTGTCAAAAATGGATAGAAAGCATGCCTAGAAGGGTTGAAGCAGTTATCAAGGCCAAAGGAGCTCATACATCTTAGATACTCAGTAAAAATATTAATAATATATTGCTGATTGTTGACAGAAAAGATTTTCCATGCACAATTTGAACACCAATCATATGGTTCAAAAAAAAACATAGATTATATGATTTTGGCAAGCAGACATGTACCCAACCAAACATTGGCACAAGCTGAATAGCTTCAGGATTGATTTTGTGGTCACATGACCCCTGTCACACTGTCAGCCACCCTCACTTAGATAATTGGTATGACCCTTTGCCTCTTCTGTTACTGCAGAGATGCTGTGAGGTTGGGTTGTCATCCCATAGTTTCCCCTTGATGACTCTGAGGACTCTCAACTTGCCTTTCACTTCCCCCTTGATTCCAAAGAACTCACAGCAGTCACCAAGAATGCCACAGACCATGCAGTAGCAGCTATCAACTCCTGTTACTCCCCTGAAGTTGCATGGATGTGAGATATGATGTCAACCAATGTGTTCTTTGGTGGGTTTTGTCAATGCAAATCATGGGTGAGGGTTGGCTGACTGCAGCCCAGGCAAGGGGAAATCAACCCTTTGTGTAGTGGTGGAGCCCTGAACAGAAGGCCTGAAGAGAAAATTGGAAGTCAATGCAGAGAAACATTACACTGCTTGTGAGTCATCACATTGTCCTTACCTGGGTTGAACTGATGGGGTCATGCTATGCCCAGCCCTGCTAGAAGCACTGCCTTCAGTGCAGAAAGAGCTTGCTAAACTGAAAGTGCAGTCAGTGTCATAACTGTGTGTTCATTCTAGGTCCCTACTCACTCCGCACCATCTTCCACCAGTCGTTCACTCACTCTGCACCAACTCTGCCCAACTTCTGTTGGTTATGAGCCATCTCTGCTCTGACTGCCATCAGACTTGTGTTGCTCTCCTACCGGACCGAGCAGACCATTCTCTGAGGGGTCATGTGACTACCTTCGGACTTTTCCCTGACAGCATGCAGTCAGGTACTCTGCAGCATGTGCACCACATGGTCCAGCACCTGGACTGTTTCTTTTTCTGGATGTTCTATGTTACCCATTCATATGTCCTTCATCTACCCTTCATTTGTCATCTAGGAAGTTTTTACTTGAAATTTTCTGGGTCTCCATATGTCAGTTCTGATTCCAGTTACTGTACCTCCATAGTGGTATAAAAGCATGTATCATACTCTGCCATTCCTCAGTATGAATATCAACTTAGTTTCTACTCCCTCTTACTCTGTCTTCTGCCTGTCAGAGTTATCTCCAACTCTCCGTCTGTACTCTCCCTCTGAAATACAAGGGCTGAGATCATGCAAGGGGGTAGCACATGAGCTAAACCTGATGCCCTCACTCTGCTCCACCTTTGTCTTGGCAGACTTCATTCCTGCCACCACTCTGTCAGTCAGAGTTCTGTTCCTTTGTCTCGGACTTGCTTCTGAACCACTCTCTAGACCTTATATAGCATCAGAGTTGGTCGGAGTAGGCCCAGACTTGACAGTCAGATTGATTACAGAGCAAGATACAAGCAGCAAATCAAAGAGCACAACAGCAAGACATTCAAATTCACTGGCAAAAGGAAGAGTATGACCATGCAAACTCTCAGCTGTGTGATGTAAGTTGCTCTGTCACATTCACTGTGCCTGGCTCAGTGATCTCTCAGGTTATGACTGCCCTTTCTGTCATCCATAGATGAATTCTCTTGGAGCAGGCAAGGAACCTGATTACTGCCAAACTTGGTGAAACATGGGACAGCCTACTAAGTGCACTAAGGGGCACAACAGTTGACCATATCTACATGGCATTCCAACACAACCCTTATTATCAAAGCACTGGATATCCTGTTTTGAAGAAAGCACTGTATTTCCTACTTTTGGAGGGCAACATCATTCAGCTCCAAGGCAACTTCACCACACACAATGTGAGAGTACAGGATGTCCAGAGGGCATTGATGAATCTGGACTTGCATGTCAGCTCAAGCTTCAGAAAGGCCATCAAAAATTTATTCAAATTCATATATGAGCAACCCTTGTGATGTAATTAAGTATCATGTACATACCTGTTAGGAATTTTTGGGGTTGCTTCCCCTTATCATATGAGTGATTCTGCTCTTTCTGATGAGATTGATAGTCCAAGCCATCCCTCTTTACAAATTTATTCCCCTTTGAGGGGGGATTCATCTTTTGTTGATAAAGGGTGTCCCCTTTCTTTATGTACTCAAAGTTCCCATTTGTTGAAGGGTAGTGATCAATCTTCCTCCCATGTGGGTACAAACCACTTCATCCTTGGAAGGATTTCCCTCCAGAGCTGGTGTGGCTCAATCTTATATGCATACTTATGGCTTTTTGCACCATTTCCATGTGGCACACCTCTTTGAGGATCTCCTCAATTGTTGAGTGCTCAGTGGAAATTCCATGAGCTTCAAATACACTCTTGATTATTGTATGCAGTAATCTGTGCAAGAATTTCCTTTGGAATGAGTAATCATCTGGAGGTTGCACCATTCAGTGTGCATGACATTTTAGCTCATTGTACAGTGACTTCCAAAATTGATTCAATGTTTGCACATTTTGGGTTGTTTGTTGAATTTATCAAGAACAAAGACAAATAAGACCAAAGTGTAAGTTGATGACATAAGCCATTTGCACAGGACTATCCATCAAAAAAAGAATTATGCAATTTGCATTAGTATCCATAAAGGTATATACAATTTAATTTGCCATTTTTGGAAGTGTGTATCAGAGATATAGAAACTGATAATTTTAATACTTTGTATGACCTCCCTTGGCTTTTATCACTGCTTGGACCTTTCTAGGCATACTTTCAATTAAATTCTGATACACCCCTGGGACTATAATATTCCACACCACTGCCACTCTCTCCCAAACCTCCCAAACTCCCTTTGGCTGTGTTGAATACTTGTTGAGCTCCTGTTTGATGTGATTCCAGAGGTATTCAGTGGGGTTCATATCTGGAGACTGTGGAGGCAAGTCCAGAGCATTGATATTGTTGTCCTTCAACCACTTCTTTGTCATATCCATGACTCTCGGACTCGGACTCAGTCCAGTCCGGACCCCTAGCCCCTATCTCCAGTCAGGTCCAGTCCTAGTCCAGCCTAGAAAACCCAATCCTGGCCCTAGATAACTCAACTCTGGCCTGCATAACCCAAGTCCGGTGTTTTACCCCTATCTCCGGTCCACTTCAGCCTCCTGGCCTTGCGCTGCCCCACCCTGGTCCTCCCAGGTCTATGTCCGGGTGACCCAGACATAACTCCGGTCTGTTTCCCTTTGTTTGTACTATATTTAGTCTAGCCCATTCATCTGACTTTGCTTACTGTACAATCCTGTGTCCGACCCCGGTTATGCCAGTCACCTGGACTTTACCTATTAGCCTCGGCACAGCCACTATGGCTGTCCTCCTCTTGCTAATCATCTTTCTAATAGCTTATCAACAAGTCCAGCTTCATGTTCTTTACTCCGGACCAGCCTCATGTATTTAACCCCTGTACATACTTCGTAGCACCCTCAGTCAGAATATCAATTAAGTATTACCCTCAACTCCTGTACTACACCCTGAGACTACTCTATAGCTAAGGCCAAGCCTTAAGCTATCCCTGGCCCCTGTCCCAGACCTCTCCCCAGCTTGCATAAGGGTACAGCACATAAGCTGAGACCAAGGGAGGTAGATCCAACCCTGGACCAGCTTCCCCCCTGTGCGCACCCCAAGACTGGTCGGTTTCCCACACTACCGGTCTTGTTCCCATGCTCCTGGCCTTAAGTCTGGTCCTCCGGACTTAGCCCCTGACCCCTGGCCTTACTCCGGTCCCACCAGACTTGGCCCCTGTCTCCTGGCCTTGACTTTGGCCACTCGGACTTAGCCCCTGTCACCCAGTCTTGAAGCCTGGTCACCCGAGGGTGAACCCATACTTCACATTCTTGGCCTTTTTGGAGGTATGTTTTGGGTCATTGTCCTGTTGAAAGATAACATCCTTCACAGGAATTCCAGAATCTCCCAAGCTAGGAAGCAACACAGTCCATTCTTTGTATTTCAGAGCAAAGGCTAAATGCTTCTTCCTGTGAATTATAGAAAGAAGTGGTCTTTTCTTCTTTGTTACAGCCTTGAATGAATGTTTTCTGAGGACCCTTCTGACTGTTCATGAGGAGACTGGATTGGAGATTATGGAATTGATGTTCTTTGTAACCTCAACAGCATTGGTGGCCTTGCCTGTGGTGATTTGTGTAATAATAGCATGCTGAGAGGTGGATGAAAGCTTAGCAGGATGTCCAGAAGAAGGTGCTTGTGGATCAGGAAGAAGGTTCTTGAGCACCCTGGAGACTGTAGGCTGGCTGATACCCAGCCTGGAGGCAATAGTGTGGGTAGAATGACTATTACAGGCCAGAGAAATGATGTTTTCCTTCTGAGCAGAGGAGATGGGGTGCATAGGATAGTTAGGAAGCATTGACAATGTAGACAGTGGTTGAATAGCTTGGACTGAAATGGTTGCTAAGGTACAATAACCATAGCAACCATCTTTGATGATTTTTGAAATTGTTTTATGTGATATTGGTTGGATTCTGATGGATCCAATACATAGTTACAAAATTGATTCAATGACATGGTGATTTAAATCAAGAATATTGCCATGGATACTAATTCAAATTACATAATCTTTTTTTTGATGGATAGTCCTGTGCAAACAGTCTATGTCATCAACTTACACTTTGGTCTTATTTGTCTTTGTTCCTGATAAATTCAACAAAAAACCCAAAATGTGCAGACATTGAATCAATTTTGGAAGTCACTGTATGATGTGACAAGTGAATGCCAGTGCAGCAGCAACCATAGTAGTCACTCAAACAGCAACAAAGGAAAAGAAAACTGGCAGGTCAACATATGCAGCAAGTGCTGCAATGAACAGTACCCCATCAATAATTAAGGTTACCTTGTGGACATGGTGGAGAATCCAGTGTATCCTCACTTTCCCAAGGAAGGAATGGGAATGAAGAAACAACACCACTCCCAACTGCCATAAGGACACTGGCCCACACAGTGTTCTCAACTTTCTGAGGTGATTTCTTGAGACATAACACCATTATAAAGGCAATGTCCCCAAGAATTATCAGGGACAAAAAGCTTAGATATACTATGCTGTAATGTTGACACACAGCACTCAAAGAACAGAACTCTGACTGGCAGAGTGTTGGCAGGAATGAAGTCCACTGAGGTAAAGGCAGAGCAGAGTGAGGGCATTGGGTTTAGCTCATGCACTACCCCCTTGCATGATCTCAGCCCTTGTATTTCAGAGGTAGAGACCAGATGGGGAGTCAGAGGTAACTCCAACAGACAGAAGATGGAGACAGAGGGAGTAGGAACTAAGTTGATATTCATACTCCAGAACAGTGGAGTACAGTACATACTTTTATACTACTACAGTGGTACAGTAACTGGAATTGGAACTGACATACAAGACTCATAAATTTTCAAGTAAAAACTTCCTAGACAATGAATGAAGGGCAGATGGAAAACATATGATGGGTAACATAGAACAAACCAAAAAGGAAACAGTCCAGGTGCTGGACCATGTGGTGCACATGCTGCAGAGTGCCTGACTGTGTGCTGTCAAGGAGAAGTCTGAAGGGAGGTCACATGACCTCTTAGAAGATGGTCTGCAAAGTCTGATGGTGGCCAGCCACAAGTCTGACAGCAGTCAGGTCATAGAAGGCTCACAAGTGACAGAGGGCAGGTGGAGTTGGTGCAGAGTGAGTGAACGACCAGCAGAGAAGGGTGCAGAGTGAGTGAGGACCTAGGATAAACACATGGTTGTGACACTACCCATAGGTAGTCATACCCTTCACTGCCATTCATCTGGCATCATGATTCTGGGTGCACAACATACATACAATGCTTACACATTGCATGTCTCCCAGGGCATGGCCCTCTCCAAAGCAGGCCTCACACCTGCAATATTCAACCTTGCAGACAAGGCTGCATGCATCATCCACCATTCTCCATATGATGACATGCACCATCACATTGTGTACCTTGAAGACAACCTCAACAACCATGATGATGAGATTCATCACTTACAAGACAAGATTGGCAAACTCCATCATACATGCCCAGCTCCCACATTGGTCTAGCAGGAGGCATGTGAATTGCATCCCTTGGTGGCCCTGACCACCACATCCTCAACCAGCCTGGAGCTGGTCCCTCCATGTCTCAGACAGCCCTCCTTGCTGTGACATTTGTTTCAGGGGGGAGGGGGCAGATGAAACCTGCTGGTTCTGGTTCTCACAGCTTGAGGGAGCAACCCTTGTCACAGCATGGATGACCTCACTGTCCTCCTATGGAGGATGAGATGATGGTTGACCACACTGTCAGCTTCCCAGACATCCCTAGTGATGTCCACATGACCCCAGATGAGGGTGCACCCTCTGTCCATGCACAGGGAACAATGTTCCCTGAGTTTGATGGGACAGAATGGCCCCATCATGTGCTTAGTCTGGGTGAAGGCTCAGATGGTAAAAATAAAATCCTCTTTGTGAGGATCAACAACAATCTCTACACCTATGAGGGCAAAAAGATTGACAGCATGAAGCACAACCTCAGGTTGTGCATCACCCCACCAGTCCCAGTGGGCAAGAGACCATACAGCTAGGCCATATGATTTGAAGGAGGCATCCTGGGGCCCATTGCCCTCTTCAACACCACAGATGCTATCTGCCAGCTCTACATGAGAGCATTAAAGGAGCCAGAAGATAAGGCTCCCTACATCCAAAAGGTGCAGGACCTTATAACTTACCTCAACTTGTGGAAAAGATGCAAGTTGGGGTCAAATGAGGTCATCAACCCCACACTGAGCAAGTGGAAGCCCCCTGCATGGTCTTCCAAGAAATCTCATGAGAGGAGAGAGGCTCTCAAAGAAAAGGGGAAGGCAGTCTGACCCCAAGCAGAGGAGGAACAAGCATCCACTGTGGGGATACCCCCACCTACATCTGACCCCTCTGGAGGTGCTCCAGTGCTGCAGGAGTGGATAGCAGATGCTCCTTTGGGCCCAACTCCAGCACCTGATGTAGGATCAAATCCTACCCCCACTCTCATTGACTGCATAGCAGTTCAACTGCATGAGACTCAACAGGTCTCTGAGCAATGGCCTGGACTGAGCTCCCAAGCTCAGTCCTCCATGAGGACACAACCTCCTTGCAAAGCAAAAGGGGCCAAGCCCTCTGGTGGGAAGTCTAGGGGTATCCCCAAACTACCATCAAATGCTCCTCCCTTGACAGCTCTGTTGAGGTTTGGAGGGAATTCATTGACAAAGAACAGAGGTGCCCTCACTGGGGTGAAGACAGTGAGTCCACACTCATGGCCATGCTCCCAGGAGTACTGGGGACATCTAGCAGGCCAGATGACTCCAATGCAGAAGCCAATCCCCCATCTCTGCACAATGTCCAAGGGTTCCTCCTCTATGAGTGTCTGGCACCAGTTCCCCAGAGCCATAGGGCTCAAAATGTCTGGATGCATGAGTTGGCTTGCCTACTTGTGGTAAGGGGATGGTACCAGTCCCTCCTTGACTGGTGTCATATCCATGCCAGTCCTAGTCCGGCCTAGAAAACCCAATCCCGGCCCTAGATAACTCAACTCCGGCCTGCATAACCCAAGTCCGCTGTTTTACCCCTATCTCCGGTCCACTTTGGCCTCCCAGCCTTGCACTGCCCCACCCTGGTCCTCCCAGGTCTATGTCCGGGTCACCCGGACATAACTCCAGTCTGTTTCCCTTTGTTTGTACTATAATTAGTCTAGCCCATTCATCTGACTTTGCTTACTGTACAAATCCTGTGTCTGACCCCGGTATGCCAGTCACCCGGACTTTAGCTATTAGTCTCTGCACAGCCTCTGTGGCTATCCTCACTCTTGCTAATCATCTTGCTAATAGCTTATTCACAAGTCCAGCTTCATGTTTGTTACTCCAGACTGGCCTCATGTATTTAACCCCTGTACATACTTCATAGCACCCTCAGTCAGAATATCAATTAAGTATTACCCTCAACTCTGTACTACCCCTTGAGTCTACTCTATAGCTAAGGCCGAGCCTTAAGCTATTCCCAGCCCTGTCCCAGACCTCTCCCCAGCTTGCATAAGGGTACAGCACATAAGCTGAGACCAAGGGAGGTAGATCCAACCCCGGACCGGCTTCCCCCTTGTGCGCACCCCAAGGCCGGTCGGTTTCCCACGCTACCGGTCTTGTTCCCGCACTCCTGGCCTTAAGTCCGGTCCTCCAGACTTAGCCCCTGACCTCCAGCCTTAACTCCAGTCCAACTGGACTTGGCCCCTGTCTCCTGGCCTTGATTCTGGCCACTCGGACTTAGCCCCTGTCACCCAGTCTTGAAGCCTGGTCACCTGAGGGTAAACCCATTGTAAGGAGAGAGATCTCCTTACTACGGGATTGGGTATTAATTTCTATTTTATTTGTTTTATGGTTTCTTTACTTACTGTTGTGGGTACTATACTTGAGTAGTATAGTTCGCTTTTTGTGTGCTTAGTCAGCACTTACTTACAGTTTCTTTGTACTGTAAGTTTTTACCAATAGACAAGTTACCCCCAAAGATGAGAATCAGCTTAAGACTGCCCCAGACTGCCCTAGACAGTTCCCTATCCCCTCCTTCTCTTGCCCAGGCTATAGGAGCCCCTTTGGTCTTACTCTCTCCCTCTCAGATTCCTCTACCCCAGCCTCAATCCACACTATTATATTTCCTCACACCATACTTCACAACTGGGCAGACATCAGCCCAGTCAAAGGTGCATCACATCCCTGGGATGGCAAGTTCACCACCTCAGCTGATAGGGCTATGATTGCAGCATATCTCACTGCTAATGGGGTCAGTGCATATGACACTGACAATGTGCTGCAATGGGCTCAACAAGTGGGTCAAGAATATGTCAACAGCATCATTGTGAATGGAGGGGAGAATAACCCTCAGGTCATGGCAAAAATCAAGCCCCTGAGGAAGGCTCTCACTGAACCCTGCCCCCCAAGCAATGTCAGATCGAGGGAGTGGTACAAGCATCAGGCTCAAGTCATTGGTTGCACCATCAACCAGGTCCCTCTGGGTCACACACCCTTATGGGCTGACAATCAGCAGATCATCTCTGCATTCACCTCTGTGGCATTTATTTATGACCTTCCCCACTGTCCTTGTGGGGGAGCATCCACTGTCAGGGGAAATCCCTCTGCTAAAGACTCTGAGCCTGAGGAGGGTGAAATGACTGACAACCTGTTTGAGGGTGAGGATAGGTCATGAATGTGAGGGAGTGTTCCCTCTGGAGACTCAACTCTCTGATTAAAGGATTGGGTCCAACACCCTTTCTCTACATAGAAACTTTGAGGCCTAACCCTCAAAGTATCAGTTCACAAAGCCTAACCTTCATGCAAGTGTTTCTTTTCCTTTTCTTCCCATTCCTTTCTTTTCTTCTCTTTTCTTTTCTTTCTGAGCCTGGGTCAGCTCTGCAGGGGAGGGTATTAGGGGTTATGCCCCAAAAATAGGAACTACTTAGTATAGGCATGTGATACCAAGGTATCACATGCCTCTTCATATATAAATATTGTCATGAAAATTTTAGATAGATATCTTTTTGTCTCTACATCTTACTGTGTGAATACCATACAGTACACTTCATGTGTGTGAGCTTGAGACAACCCCAGCATAACCTTACAACAAAAGTGTTGCAATGCACTTTTCAGAAAGAATAGGGTGTATCTCAGCATGTATTGCTTTGTTTGGACTGAACCTTAGTGCTCTGGAAAGCTTAGAGTCACCACTTTCCAATGGTATAGGTATCATGATTATCTGTGCAGAATAGCCTGAGCTACATTGGCAGCAAGTCACACCTCACAAACATTGCAACACTTTTGTCCCTCACTGTATCATCACCCATCATCAATATATACTTCACTCCAAGTCCTCCCTGAGCTCAGAATAGCTTAGGACATTGAATTAAGTTGTCATCCATCCTTCTGTAGGCTGACAGCAGTCTACCCCATTGCTCCCTCTCACATTCTTGCTCCCTCTTTGTCAGGAGCACTCCCAACCCTCAGCATTCATCTTTGAGTGTTGTAACTCACAAAAACCTGCCCAAATAAGACCTTCAACCATCTAGGTACTGCATAGGTGCACCACCACTCACTTTCTTTGTCTTTTGTGTTGGTTTTGGTTGGTTTGCACCACTGAACCACACTTTGACTTACAGTGGGCAGAGTTGGTGCAGAGTGAGCAAATGACTGGCAGAGTAGGGTGCAGAGTTTGGATGCATGGTCATGACACAGGTGGATCTTCTTGGCTCTATATTGGTGGCTTGGTGACAAGTTATGAGCTGACAGGGCTCCATAACCTCTTAACAATGATGCAAACATGGAGGTTTGACATGGGAACCACCAGGTACAGGTGCAATAGCAAGCAGGTGCAGTAATCTCAGAGCTCAGTCCAGTCAGGTGAAAAGGTGGGTCAATGAGCTGATGTTCTTGTCTCATGGGGATTTTCTCCCATGCAGTAGCTACCTTTTGTCTACATCATACATTTGAGGCTTTGATGCCCTCCATGCTCTAGGTCACCCAATAGTCCATCCTTTGTTGTCAACTCATTTCCCCTGTTGCTGCATCACCTCTTGAAACTCCCCCTAGCCATTGCAATGAAGGACTGACACTTGTGGCAGGTCCCTGGTCACCCTGTACTTGCTCACTTGTGTTCTTCAGGTCCACTCTACCAGTTATGTAAGCACTTTTCTGTTGATCTTCATCTCTACTTGTTCACTTCCCTTCAGATGACTTCTGCTCCCTTTACATTAGTCTTTCCTTTGATTGCTGACACTACACTGGCCTCATGGCTATCATTATGTTGATCTCAATTAATTCCCTTCATTTCTTGTCACTCTTTGACCATTTGATGTTGCTTACTTCATAGTTACATACTTCACATGTAGCTACTCATACACCTGTCATCATCAACAGGAAAAATAACAATTTGAAAGCCCCCAAGTCAGAGAAAGAGAAAGAGAGAGAAAGTAATGACATTGACACAACTCCATCCTTATCCCTTGCCTAGCACTGAGTAGCCACCTTCTCCTTCCCTTTCCCTCATGGCTGTTTCTTCTTCTCCCCTTGGGAGCTCCCTATACCCACCCTCTTCCACAAGGGGCCCTGCCACTGACTGCTCCTGCACCCAACTACACACCTTCTTTTTGTATTGGCAGGGCACACACACCCTTGCCTTACCCAACCCAGCCTCACACTGGCCATGCCACCACTTGCATGGTGCTCTCCTGGTCATGGTCACCACCATAAAGGTTCCATGGACTGGGTGGTTGAAATGTCATACACTGCACTGCACACCCTGTAAATAATAAAGCCAAGGGTCAGCTCCACTTGGCTTGTAGTACTGTGCTGTGGGGAGAGCAATCTCCCTACACTAGGAATATGGGTATAGTTGCACTGGTGAAAGCCTACTAAGCATCTATAGGCATTGCAACAAAGTTGACACAAATGTGATCCCTCTAGAGCAACTTTGATGCCCTCTATGCTCTAGGTCACCCAATAGTTCATCCATTTCTGTTGACTAACTTCCTCTATCATTGCATCACCTCTCAATGCTCCCCTTAGTAATTGCAACAAAGGTCCAACTCTTGTGACAGGTCCCTGGTCACCTGTACTCACTCCCTTGCACTCTTTGGGTCTGCTCTACCAGTTATGTAAGCACCTTTCTGTCAATCTTATCCTCTACTTGTTTGCTTCCCTTTGGATCGCTTTTGCTCCTTTTACATCAGTCTTTCCTTTGATTGCTGATGCTAGACTGGCCTCATGGCCATCATTACATTGATCTCAACTAATTCCCATTATTTCTTGTCACTCCTTTAAGTTTTGATGTCACTTACTTCATAGTTACATACTCTGCATGTAGCTACTCATATACCTGTCATCATCAACAGGAAAAATAATGATTTTAAAAGAGAAAGAGAGTGGAAATAACAACATTGACATGACCCCTTCCCTATCCCCTGCCTGGCACTGAGTAGCAGGCATAATTGTGCCAATTTCTAGGCCAGCTTGACACTCCTCTACTCATCAAACTGTCACTCTTTTCATTTACAAGTCAATCAACTTGCTCAACCTCAACTTGGTCAAGTCCACTCCCTACCACTCTCCTGCAGCTAGATCAACTCCCCTTGGGTCAAACTCACTGTCAAGAAGTGACAAGGTTACATTAGTGACTGGCAGATGAACAGCAGATGAACCACAGATGAACCTTAGATGAACTGGCCCTTTTTCCCACACTTCTGTTTTGACAGGTTATGTATCACTGCTAGTATCTTTTCTTACCCCTTGTCCCTTATTCTTACAAGCTTGTTTTTGTATATATATACTTCACCTCTCTTACTTACAAAACCTCAGTTGTCTTGCCCATACTCAGGCCATGGCTGAGTTACTTCCTACTTAGTTTTTGTCACTCACCCCCTCAGATTGCCTACCCCTAGGCTGGAGCCCACACCCTCATACTAGGTAGCAGATACCTGCTCCCCATAGCACTACATACCTTTGGGTGGCTTCTCTCTGCCTGGCCTGAGCCCTCTCCTCCTCCACCCTTCTCTGCTGTCTCTCAGCCTCCTCCTCCACAGCCTTCTTCCACCAAGCCTCTTCCTCCTCCCTCTACACATCATTGGATTAGGGCAACTGTGGGAGTGCAAGACAATCCTGACTGTTTCTTCACAACCAAACTGAAAAAATGTCTACACTGCTATCATACAACCAACCTCTCTAGTTTCACTGAAACCAACATAACAACAAATGAGGGAAGTCATCTGGGCATGCATGCTGGGAGATCAGTTATATGCAGGAATAAGATTAGACTGCATAGCTCACAGGGTCCAGCAAAATCTCTAGTCATAGAATTGGCAACTGATGTGAGTGAACACAAATTTTGAATGTTCTCCAGTAAACCATCCTGGAAGTGGCTTACAAACTCAGGAAGAGAAATACATTCCAAGAAAGACAGCTCGAGTTCCACCACACACCTGCCCACTGCAAAATGGGCTTAGGGTGGCTTGATGACCTCAACTAGAGTGATCTATTCTGTCAACATGGGGTTGCTCTAGAACATACTCCTGAGGCCAGCTGAGGAGTTTGGGCAAATTCCATGTCTGTTTTCAGGGAACACAGATGACCCAAGTCAAACACCTCAGCAACAATATTGATTTGCATCATTAGAGAGATAGGGAATGACAGAATTGCAGTCACAACCAATCAGTGACAGGTTTAAACCATTTTTTTGCTTCCTGATGGTTTGTAAATGTGGATGAGCCCAATGTGGCAGAAGAGCTTGCACTGTTAAGTCTGGTTCATCACCAGTCCAAAGCCAGTCCAGAGTCCAGTTGGGGTCAGAGGGTAATACAAGATACTGGATTGTTTTGGACTATTGGACTTAGTGACTGAAGGTGCAGTGCTATTCCCTTGCATGGGCTGTAGTCTGGTCAAGAGGCAGAAGGCAGAGAATAGAGGAGACCAGGTTTTATGAGACTAGATTGATTTCAGACTGAGGCTAAACAGATTTTCCTACAGCTTAAATATGAAAGGTAAAGTAAGTGTAACATAGCACCAGAGACTGGTTTGCACCAGTACAGCAATGATTGGTAAATGGGTTGGTAAGTAAGTTGTTACAAAGAATATTATCAAGCAAAATATGAACAAAGGATTACTGGGAACTGGGACAGGACTAGTGGCTGGGCTGGGTATTACACCAGTCCAGTACCAACTGAGCAAACAACTCGATTTGGCACTGCCTTGCAGTGCCTCATGAACCAACACATTTTTGGGTCTAAGGGTAAAGGCCAGGACCAAGGCAAGGGATGGGTGTGACCAGTCAAGACCAGGGTAGAGCCAGTCTAGGGTGGTCTAGACATGGTCATGACATGCACCCACCAGAAACACTGTCAAACATCATCTTCTTTGGAGAAAGCTTCTCACCAGTGGGCACAAGGTGCTCAAGAATTTCTAAATAAATTTTCAGCTGGGATAGCCAGACATCAGCAAAGTTACAAGTAGTCTGCTTGTCTGATCCATCTGATTTAGTCTGACAAACTTTAATTCAATTCATTTGAGCTCTTGGCACACCATTCAGTTATCTAGTGTCAGACATCTGGATTGTCTGGATTGTCTGAATTGTCTGCAGCAGACTGTATCAGACAAAGCAGACTAGATGTAACTTTCCTGATGGAAGGCTGTGGTCACCGACACAGCGTCAGATGTCTTCCACAGGAAACACGCAGAACTTTTTCATTCAAGTAATTATGAACCTACTAATGGTGAGGTCAGCCTGCCATCGTAGCCCTATTGAAGTCCACGCTTGGACTTGATGACATCCAGGAATGTATGATCGCCACTCCCACACTCGGTCACGCCAGGTGTCGATGCACGCACAGCAACGATGGTCATGTTATCCGAGGAGCTCGTGCCAGCAGATTATAGAGAAAGTCCGGGACACTACACCTCTTAAATCACGGCAACGAAAACTGCCCTCGGGACACATCTGGGTTGCGCAAACGGGGGCTGTGAAGATTTACCAATTTTGCCTGCCAATGGTCTCAAGTTCCTCTCCTGACCCTACGAGTGTAAGACGATACTCAGCTTGTGGAGTGATCGATTTGGAGAGGCCCATGCATGGCTATTCGTAGTAGTGGTGTATACTTTGATCTCCGAAGCAGTGCCGTATGGGTAAACTGTAGTTCCGGAGGCCTCGTTGCTCGATCTGCGGAAGCAAGATGAGTCAGTCGGTGATCTATCTCATTTCCATTGCTGTTTGAGCGCCTCCCGTGTCTGTTGCACTTACACCCCCTTGCACATGTCTCTCCCAAGCACTCAACGTGTTGCTCAGTTCCAAAGATTCGGAGAGCCAGCGAAGATCCTCACCGATTACCCAGTCCCGGATCCTGCCACCCTCTCTCCCAATGAATGTCTTGTCAAAATTGAATACGCAGGTGTCTGTCATACAGACGTCCACGCACGCGATGGCGATTTCTCATTGAAGCCCACTCTACCCCGGATCGGCGGCCACGAGGGTGTCGGCAGGGTCGTTGCCATTGGCGACGGAACTACTAGTAGTCCCGTCAACGTTGGCGATAGGGTTGGTTTGAAATTCTTGGCGCGGGCATGTTTGAGGTGCGAGTATTGTTGTAGGGGTTTTGAAGTCCGTAAGTCGATTAGTTCACCGAGTACTTCATAAGACTTTACGCCGCCATATTAGGATGTACCTCCGCTTCCATGCACGGGTTTACCGTAGACGGTTCATTCGCCGAATATGCTGTAAGTGATGCTGCGCCCTTTGATGTATCTCAGCGTGGCGTGAAACCCTCTTACTCAAGATCGCGTGGGCGGACTATGTTACCCCGATTCCCGATTCCGTCGATAGCGCAGCTGTGACGCCCTTCTTGTGTGCAGTAAGTCCCTAGCCTTTGTTATCACATGCTTTTCACAGTCGTGTGAACGAGATTAGGGTGTTACAGTCTACAGAGGTCTGAAACTCATCGATCATCGACCGGGCGACTGGATTGCTATACCCGGGGCCGGGGGAGGATTGGGACATTTAGGCATGCCTATCCGATTCTTGAATCTTGAAGTGATGTTAATATCATTCAGCTGTTCAATATGCAAAGCATATGGGCTTCCGCGTGATTGCTATTGGTCAGTGGATTTACCATCCACTTTTCTACCCGAGGGCCCTGACCTGTAGGCAGATAGTGGAGAAGAGAAGCGAGACTTATGCCTTTCCCTTGGTGCTGAGAAATGGTTTGACTTTAGGGAGAGTGGTTCCAACCTTGTGGATGATGTTATAGCTGCAGCTGATGGGGAGGGGCCTCACGCGGCGTTAATAACCGCTGCATCCGTATGTCTGCTCCGTTGTCGATCGTCCTTTTTTGAATATTTTATCAGGCAGTATCCTTCACACAAGCCCCCCTTCTACCTCCGGCCAGGTGGTACCCTCGTGGGCGTCGGGGTACCGCCTGCCACCTTCGATATCCCGTTTGGGGTACTCGTTGGCAAGGTACACAGCTTGTTGTGTGGTAGTGACCCAGGACTGACACGTCTACAGCAACTTAGGATTTTTGGTCTGCCTTAGGGTAAGATGCAGAGGTCTTGCTGGATTCCACGTCACTAATCCTACAACTCTTATGTTACGGCAGATCCCCGCAAGATACCATCGAAGCCATTGACTACGCCGTGCAAGGAAAGGTGAAGTGTCAATACTCTGTCAGACCCCTAGAAGATCTCGACAGGTATGCGATGTCCCTTCCCCAATTCGTTCTTGATACTTACGTCCTGTTCAGCATCCTCACAGACCTTCAGCAAGGTAACGTGGCCGGCAGGGTCGTCATCAAGTTGTAGATTCGTGATAGGTGCTTGGTGCTTGTTGGGAATAATTTATCGCCCTTGGCTTGTAAAACTAAGCTCAGATACGATGTGTACGGTATATGCTGCAACTAGTCATGAGTGCCTTGGAATTGATTAGTTGACTGCCCAGTATCGCGGGGTCAGAAGAGATATCGGCAGGTATAACCAGTGAACCTCTGCAGCTCCCATTCGTGGGGCTCAGACGTGTCTGAAGGCTATGTATATAGCATTCATTCCCGTGATTCGATGGATAGCAAAGAATGGGATGAGGACTAGCTTCTTGTCAGTACCACTCATGGCACACTACGTACTCCGATGCGCACGAATTCTTCGCATAACATAGCCATCGTTGCCAGAGCGCCTTGAACTCAACCTTAACGACGACTTGCTTCAGATTTCAGAACCTAAATCAGCTGCGGGGAGGTCGGACACACCAAAGACTCATTTGGATTCCCTATCATGCAATCCCTTCAACATGTTCGGTGTCTGACCATCCGCTCCCGTATATTAGATCGCGATAGCCTGGGACAGCTCACCGAGAGGGTTGGAGTGTGACGCATGATGGCAATCTGTACATATAGTCTTACGAACTACTGTCACTAACTGATTTGCTCGGTCGACACTGAGATGCAGATAGGGCAGAGCTCCAGATTGGCTCCAGAGCCTGTTACGTCCACCGAAAACCGATCTGGAGCTCTGTCCTTCACAATTCTTTTTCGGCGATGCAGGCGGATGTGCATTCCTGGACGCTATCAAGTCCAGGCCTGCAAATATCCTGTAGGTGTGGCGATCATACACCATGTACCTGCAAGTTGCGGGCAACTGTCACTAATCGACTTGCTTTGTCGACACGGCCCGGGAGTATGGCATGGCCGGACATAAAGAAAGAGGTCCGGAACTACGATTCACCCTCGTTGCAGGCAAAGATCCGGTGGCATTCCTTCCACACCAAATCTAAAACTCGCCACCAACGAAAAATTGTAGCGATCATATGAGCAATCACCCCACGTTCAGAAAGCTTACACAAAAATTGCAAAAACAAGGCACCAAAATGGGTGGCACTAGGCTGGCATGTTCTTATTTTTATGCATGGAACGTGAAGTCGTGAGAGAATTCTCTGAGTGTGCTCGAATGAGTCGTCACTGTGACAATTTTACGCCCTTGGTAGTCTCCCAGCCATTCTGGGGATTTACGGGAGCTTCCGTGCGGTGTTTAAATCCCCAGAATGGCTGGGAACGAGACTACGCCCTTGGCAAGTTTTAGGCTTGGTTTGGAAGGGATGACATTGGGCCCTTACCCGCAGTGCCCGCATGGTGACCCCTCCAAACACGGGCGGAGTATGTAAAGCGACACGACACAGCCGGACCAACTTGACTTGACGGACACAATCGTTCCCTCTCTACTGTGACACCCCGACGTTCAGTTTTATAATATGTTCCGATGGACGGGTGAGTTGATATTCCAGTAGTCTGTGAAAGGTTCCTGACATGGTCATTCAGTTCCGGAACGCCGTGTTGGTGACCGCAATCTTCCAACAATCCCAACCGAAATTTACCTAGAAATTTTCGAGTACCTTGCGCCGTCTGGCAAGAAGCTCTCTGCAGAACAAACGAAGACTCTTACTAGGGTTTCTGGCTCCTGCAAACTCTTCTGCCACATCGCACTTCCCCGCATCTTCGAACGCGTCGATTTTGTCGGCCTTGTTTACCACAGGCACGATAATCTTCCCTTCTCACGAAACATTTCGTGGTGCAGCCGTATGGCTGCTGGTGAGGATCTCGCACTATGGGGCGCCAAGTATACTAGAGAGTGCAACTTCCGCGATTGGCAATTAGAATCCGAGGGGTCGTGGGCGGTCAACATATTCGCGGAATGTTTCACTTCCAGCCTCAGGCATATGACCAACCTCCGCCGACTTACGTTCACTAGATGCTTCATAACCGATAACCACTGGCGTGCAATAATGGCGTTGAGGACGCTGGGGGAGTTGGCTTTTGACAAGTGCCAGTTCACAGAAACCGTTCGATTAGAAGATGGGATTCATATTAACCACCCAATGAAACTCGGAGTACCGTCTATCGAGTTTTACGAAGGCGGTACCCACGCCTATGTCGCCGCTAAGGTATTTAACTTGGGCCATCTGCGTTCCTTGAAGACAGACCTCCCCTTCGCCGTGCTCCTCGACTGGCCTCAAGATTACATTCTAGAACAACTCCATCTTAGCCAAATAAAATACTCTAGTCCAGCACATGGATTCGTCCTAAGAGCCACTCTACGAAAGATACGACAATCCATGGCGGAGCTCAAGCTGTCGTTCCACGATCACATGAGACTTCCTGACTTCGAACACTATCTTCAAGCCAATTTATCGGAGATTATTCAAAATTTGCGTTCCCTCACGCTAGTTGTTGATCCTAACATCAGGGATTATCTTCAGTCCCACGTGGTATGGAGTATTTAGATCCCATTGCTGTGTGCAACTCATTCCCGCTTCTCCAGAAGAGCCCCCCTCTCTGTTTCCGTGTCGGCTTTAGTGAAAGCATGGAGAAGCTGATTGTACAATCTCATGCTCCATGCTATCCCGGTGGAATTCGGTTCGTACCCCCGTGGCAACCTTCATCGGATCATTTGCAACAGAGTACCCTACCACTTATTTTGGCTGATTTTCCAAATATTAACTACGTAGAGATCTACGGGACTGCCATCCGTCTGGAAGGTGACTCCTGGGTTGAGGTCCCAGTTCCGTATGTTGCAGTCGGTTCAACTGGGATGCTCTAGGATAGGTCCTCAGAGGACTGAGTACAAGATATTTCAGTCCAGTCGAAGATTATTACGAGATTATGCCAGTTTCTGCGATGAACGTCCGTTTCAGAAAGCTAGCAGTATTTTGTTACTAATTGTTGCACAACTTCCCAACCGTTTTCCATAGAACCTAAATTAACTTGCTCAGAACCCAATAATTGCTTATCCCACTGCTCTCCGATCTCAAGCATAATATCTGAAACCATGGTAGCATTGTACGTCATGCCATTTTTCTTCGTCTCGACGAGGTATCGCACAAATGCTTTCCAGCGTCGAGCATAGTATCCACTAACAAGTCCCCCCCATTGTCTGGACGCGTAATCGTTGATTTGTCCCGTCGGACCCCAGAGGGTAATTTGATTACGAGCATTATACTCTAGGTAGGAGGAAGGCGTCGCATTACCACGCGACCACACCTTAGCCGAATCGATCCATTTGGCGAGCAGGAAGTGCGAATTCGTGAGAAGCACGCGATCGAGGTCGAAGAGCAGTTGCTGAAGAGGCTCCGCTGCTCTGGAGACATCATCCTCGGTTGATGTCGACGAATTGTATACAATTATGAGGGATTGGTAGATGTCGATAAAGCGGTTTGTGAGCAATTGGCGGGTGATATCCAGAAGGTCGTAACGATACTCTGAACAGACCTCAGTTCCTTCAACTCATATCCTGCCTCGATGAGCATCTTTAAGGCGGGCACCACCATGGTGTTGGTGTTATAGAATATGAGAGTCGGATGATGTCCAGTGCGATTGACGAGGCCAACGAGTGCGGGCTCCAGTTCCGAAATGCTCTTCACAGTCGCCTGCGAAGATGGATTTGTGTTGCTATAAACCGTGGAACTCAGAAGTTGTCAGGCATCGACAGCGACCGAAGGAGGGTTTGGTGTATAATACCTCCTAGAGGTCCACGATAAAACGTATGTAGCCCTATCGATTGCATTTGACGACCAAGCCTGGTCAAGCAGTACGTCGTATACCAGTTCATTACCTTCGAGCCCCTCAGGTGTCAAACCCATACCGATCATCGTGCTTCCTGGCGACAACAGGGCCTCGATGGGAGCAGCGGTGACGTTGGCAAAGTTGCCCTCCATACCCTGATTCCCTCCGAAGTCGTGTAGTTGGCACCAGATCCACTGTTTACCGAAATATGAGTCAAGTCGTTGCCACTGCGGTTGAGCCTCGCTATAGAGGTCCAAGGTAATCATGCTATCGTTCCCAGGAACACCCCCGAGATACGCCTGTACACGTTCGTTGGTCCAAAATGTTTCCGCGTTGAAGAACAACCAGCCTTGCATGAGCCAGACTGCCTGTGGGTCGGCAGCCTTCAAGCTCGCAAAAGTCGCAGACGTAATATTCGCCAGGTACGATAGGTCACCGCTATAGGGGTTATTCTCGTTGTATTGGTCCAATGTGTAGATGTGAGAAAGGTTTCCGTATGCTGCCGTTTGCTTGTCGATAAACGACTTTTGTAGTGCAGCAAATAGAGGGTCGAACGGTTCTAAAAACGAATCGTTGGTATACGGAGGTGGGAAACCACTCCACTGGCCGCCGACGACTACGGATGCATTGGGATATAACGTTGTGAAAGTGCGAGGAACAAAACCAGTAAACGAGGGCATGACCGGGGTCATCCCAAGTTCCACCGTTCGCGAAACCAACTTCTTCTGCAGTGCAAATTGGTCGTCTATCCATTGTCTCGGCAGCTCTCCCACTGTCCAGCTACTTTGTATGTTGCCAAACCGGTTCCATGCTTGAAAGGCAGGCCCAGAGAGGAAGTCCGCAATATCAGCCTCCGAAAGTCCAGCCTCTTAGAAGACCTCCACAAGGATGTACTCGTAGCCAACCCAGGCAAGAGGTAAATTGACACCGCGTAAGGCCATCCAGTCAGGAAGTAGTTCCCAGTCTTCGAAGGTATAGAAAGCGGTCGTGTAACTAAATGTCACCGTATTGAAGAAATAGCGGTAACGAACGACAGAGCTGCGCGTGACTGGCGTCCCGACCGGTGGTAGGGGGCTTGTGATCTGGTCAAGTCGGGAACCGGTCCACCAGATGTCCACTCCTCCAAACTCAGTGACATACCTACACCTCCAAGATCAGGGCTCCCGGAAAGAACATTGTACAGGGAAATGCACGTGTAAAGTCCTCGAGCACACGCACTTATCGAGTTGCATTCGATGTCGATCTGCGCGCTACAGTTATCATCCTGTAAGGTAGCGTCTCTCAAGGTGAAGGTGTCAATAGCAGTGGGATTCCCAGGTGCTAGAGCGAATCTAAATGCACCAGCGTGTTGCGGAATGGGTCTTTTAACGAGGTCGTATAGCCCTTCGACACGAGCATTAGTATCTGTATTCGAGGCCAAACGAGCAAGGTGAGGGAAGCTCGACTTCGCCAGGGTGGCGAGAGCAACTACGAGCGGGACTATGAGAGCTTTCATGATTTCCAGAGTGAGACGGCGGGCCAACACGCTGGCGAAAGGTGCTTTGCTGGCCCTCACTATGTCCACTGGAGTAGCAGGGACACTCTTAACAACTTACTTGGCCATCACTGGATCTTCCCTGGCACTCACGATATGACACACGTGGGTGACCCGGTGGTCCCTCGCCGAAACTAGCTGGTGTGCGTATATATTCGAAGAACTCAGGAATCGGATCACGCGCTCATTGTGATCTGTTGGCATGTGGTTCGTGGAAGGCGAGCATGTGTACTTGCCAGCTGGAGGGAATTGGGTGTCTGCAGCTGTGGGATTTGGATGTGACTGAGTACCTGCGATGTATGGCAGTTATTAGTGTCGTCGTGGTAAACAGATCATCGCGAGCCAACTATATGTACTCGATCATAGACAACACAAAGATCATGTCGCATTGAGCCCACCACCCTCCCTCTTCGACCTGTCATAACATTCCAACGTCACGCTTGCCAAAAACCCTGGAATGCACTGCTCCTCGCCAACCCAGTAGTCCATAAGTTGTGGAAGGTCTTGAGGTCCACCCTCGCCCTGCGCGACCAGTTGCATCCGTGCGCCATCTGAGTGGCCTTGATTCTGCGGTTGGAACACAAACGACGCGGAAAGGTCGTAGATCGAAGTCAACCGCACTTGCCCATTAGGGTAGAAGGCGAGCTTAAAGCCCAGTATGGATGTGATGGCCTCTCTGAACTCTGCACTCTTTGCTGAAAAGACCTTGAGTTTCAAAGACAGGCAATGTAAGTGGGACAAGCAGTGTGTAAGTCGAAAGGAGTATACCTGTTGAAGCCGTAGTAAGCGCTTCTCTTTCTGCTTAACCGTTTCCTCGAGTTCTCTTTTTTCGTTGTCAAGGACGTCCCAGCTTTCCTTCGGAATCAAGTCATCTCCTTTCGAGGTCGACGCCTCTGACTTAACCACTGTAGCGCTGTTTTCAAGGTCCCTTAAACGTTTGATCAAGGCTTCGTTCTCATTCTTCAGTCTGTCCAGCACCGACTGCCTAAGGTCATTCCACTGTTGGGCTGGGTTGTCCCGAAGGCAAACCACCCGCATGCCAGGGGGGACATGGTTACCTGCCCCTATTTTCCCTCTCAGCTCCCATAGTGTTTGTTCCAAGTTTTCCACCTTGTCTTCGTGAACTTTGATAGTCGCGCGGGCTTCCTCAAGAGCTAGTGAAATGGGTATTCGTCAGAATAAATAACGGTATATAGCATATCGCACGTGGCACCTTTGGTGGCTTCGGCAGCAGCGAATTTGTGGTGCTCGAGTTCCGTTGTGAGTTCCTTGCGAGACTGTCGGATACCGTCTGCGCCAGCTTCCGCGTCTATGCCATCGAGAGCCTCTAGTAGTGTATTGTTGAGAGCTTTGTAGTCACTTAGAGACTGTTCCAGCTGTTGAACACGCTGGAGGAGGGAACTGTCTTGCTCGACAGCATCCTGAGCACCTTCCGCCGTATAACTTGCCTGTTACCAAAAAAAATGAGATAATTAGGCAGCATGGATACCATACACACCACCAAAGCTCGCAAAAACCCCGTTTCTCGTTCAGCAAGCTGAGCGCGCTGTTCACGACGAGTGACCTTGGCTTTCAGCATGCTAACCTCCGCCTGCAGCGTACCGACAGCAGCCTGGGTTTCCGAAAGCATTTCTTGGGTCTTTGTTAGCTCAGCCTCTCGGCTGGACAAAACTGCAACAGTGGCACCATGCTCCTCAAATAGGCGGGCATGAGTTAAACGCAACTCAGAGAGACTCTGAACGAGTGAAAGTGACGGATCAGACTGCATGCCAGGTTCCGCTGATTTGTTTGCCCTGAGGTAGGTGTTGGTGGATCAGCCGTGAAGAGCAATGTACGCCTACCATTCCTGCCGTTCCCGCCTAGCAGCTTCCACCTGTGCTTCAAGAGAAACAACGCGTCCTCTCAACTCCTCCGTGACGGCGACCTTCCTCTCGAGAGCATGCTTTTCCTCTCGTAAGATTTCGATGTTCGCGTGCTTGTCTTTGTATCTTCCTAACTCCGCGTTGAGTTTAGCATTTGTAGTCTCCAGCGACCGCATATGTGCAGCCTGGCGGTGTAATTCATCCCTGATAACGACCCAACTTTGATCTTCGTCATGCCGGTTCGACGTAGGAGCATTTGGGCCTTCCAAGTCATCCAATCTTTGTTGTAAGGCCTGTATGGTCGCTTCCTTGTCTTCCACGATGGCCTTGTATTCTGCGAGTTCGCCTTCGAGCTCATCATTCCTGCGCGTTAGAGACGTTGCCTGGGATGATTGTGACGCGGATAACTGGGCATAAGAACGTTTCAGAGTGGAGTACTCCTCTTCCGTTTCTATGTATTTGCTCCGCAAGATGGCTAGAGATTCTCGAAGGTCACGAAGGTCCACTTCTGCTTTGCGCTACACGTTTGCTTCAGTTGTCGGTGTTCGTATGAACTCATCCGGGAAAATATGAACGCACCCTCTCTTCGGCACTTGAAGTGCGCTCACGTTCCTTCTCTTCCCGCTCCGTTTGCTCTCTCTCGGCAAGGAGCCGTCTATCCTGCTCCAATCGCTCAATGTAACTTTCCCTATCTCGGAGTTTCGCCTCAGCTTCCGCTCTGCCGGTCTGAGCTGCTAGGAGCTGTCGTTCGAGGGAGGCATGGGCCATTGTTGAGGAAAAGGCTTGCGAGCGTTGCTGGCGTTTTGCGGTCGAGTGCTGAGGATCTGCAGATGAGATACAAGGGGACAAAAGGAAAGGAAAATACGATGAGAATACGCATGAGTGACACAAGAAGTACCTACCGCGTTCCAGCTCGGCCATAAGAGAGTCCCGTTTTGAGGATGTCGTCAGTCGGGCGCCGGCCAATAGCGACGCGCGTGAGAGCGTGTTTGACGACGTCCGACCCACTCCAGAAGACACGACGACGCATTATTGCTCATTCCTAAAATGTGTTTCTGTAAAGATCACTCAACTCCAGGCTCCAAGCCACTCGGCAAGATTCCAAACGGGGAAACCATACCGCTGGCGCGGTGGCTGCGAGCGCTCATGGAGTCTCACTGCGAAATATTAGACCGTCATGTCCGACAAGGCCAAGGACGGGAGCGAATTCGAGGACGACGGGCAACTCGACGAATCCTACGACGAACTCGATCGAGGATTGAATGTGAACGGCAGCAGGCGCCGCAACACAAGAGAAGACAGCAAGGACGGCGGTTATCAACTGAAGAATGTTCTCAAACTCCCTCGGGCGACAACCTACTCGACGCAAGCTGTCTACGGTGAGTACGCCATGCTTTTCACTGAATCCTATGTTCATGAACTGTTTTAGACCAGATACATGCTGGGGATATCGACCTCTCGCCAGAGTATCAACGAGGTACAAGCCTCACGCTACATACCGTCACCTCATCTCATGGTGTACCCCGTTAGACGTTGTTTGGCCAGACACGAAGCAAATTGGCCTCATAGACTCTATTCTTCGCAATTTTTATATTCCGCCCGTCATATTTGGTACGACCATCTTTTTTGGAATGTCAATGTCTTTTGTCTCCGTGCTCTAACCTCGTGCGAATGCTACCAGTAACTCACCAGTATGAGGATGGTTCAGAAACCAAGACATGCATAGATGGAAAGCAACGCTTGACGTCAATACAACGGTATGGGCCTGTGCGTTTATACATATCTGGGCGCTGACGGTTGTGCTGTTGCTGGTAGGTTCATGGATGGAGAGGTCAGCAACTTGTTTCTATTTTTGCTCCTTGTATTTAGTCCTTCTATCCCTATCTAGATTCCTCGTAAGTGTTTGTTCTTCATTCTGTTGCTGTATACTAGACGCCTGTTTGTCAAATCACTAGACAAAGACCCGTGAGTTGTCTACCAGCATTATGTCCCTTGTGACCGTGGGTTTCATTAGGCAAACCGGAGACAAATATTTCTTCAAGAGAAGCTCTGCGCCACAGGGTAAGGGGTCAATGGTGCTACCCGAGAAATATAAACGTATCTTCGTGAACAAACAAATTGTTTGCATCGAGTACCAAGATTACCTGGCAGTGACGAGCGAGAGATATTCCAGGTGTGTCCCCTCTGCTCTTGCGAGTTAACACGGGTGTGACGATGAATGTCTCGATGTCCAGAGGGTACAATTGGGAATGGCGCTCACACCAGCAGGTCAGTACGCCCTACTGCTTCGTCTTTTCAGCCGTTAACATAGCTTACGCTCGTCCAGAGAAGCTCCAAGTCATCAACTCCCCAATGGCATCATTTGTCCGGTCAATCCAAACACAATACCTCGAATCCAGTGGCCCCCTTGCTGGAGACGAACTCGATTGGGACCGTTCTCGCGGTGGTGACTTCCGGTGTATCACCCAAGCCTTATACCTCATTTCTAAATATCCACGCCAAGCCTCACTGGCCTCGGTTTTGCAACTCGAGAAGTGGTTGCACAACCCAACTTCTCAGCCTGCGCGTAAGGGAAGGAGCAAGGGAAAGGGAAAAGGAAAGGGAAGGCGAGTGACGAGGACGCACAGCACGAAGAGGAAGATCTCTCCAAAGATTCTTCGTTTTTGGAAAAAATCCACTCGACTTTCCGAACTTTCTCTCAGCTGGTGGGCAACGACACGCTCAGGCCCTTGTTCCTTAAGGATGATTGGCGTGTTGCCCCTATCGAGTTTGTGATGATGTGCCTGCTCATCTCGGTCGAGAAGGATAAGCTGCCTCTCAGGGAGATTGCAGAAGGGATAGGTGAAATGCGGGTGAAGACAAGGGCAGAGCACACCGACATTCGGAGCAATGCGCGAGTGGCGAAGACGATGTTTGATTTTATCGGTGGGAGGTGTCAGGTCAACGGTGGCACTAGCGGCTCGAAACGGAAACGGGGGCTTAGTGCTGACGAGGATGATGAATCACAGAGGAAGATCAAAGAGCAAAAACCCGATGCAGTCGCCGCGAGCACAGCGCGGAGCTCCCGAGTTCCACCCCCACCGCGGCTGGGTTTCACTGGTACTTTTAGCTCATCAGTAGCTCCCGGACCGTCCTCCACAGCATCTCGCACCTCGGCACCGTCTTCATCCACGCCGTCAGTTATCCAACCACCGCGCCCAATGCAAGCCGATCGACTTCAGGCCGTGCGGGATGCCAAGAGCAATGCTGCCGGTTCGTCGACTCTGACGTTCCGACATTTCCAGCCGCCTTGAGATGACGACCTCGGGACACGAGTGCCATTACATTTCTAAATACTTGGTGCTTACCTGTATCTACATGCTGCGCTACCTGACAGTATACATATGTATATACACCGACAGGTACTCACCAATATGTTGAGTTTTGCGACGTTTTTGCCCCACTGCAACCATTATGGATTATCGCTCAGCCCTGGATCACCCTGTCTATCTGTCCTGACTTCAGGATTGGACCTATTCTTAAGAATTGGGCGCACCTTCCGGTTCCCGTGGTGACTACGTGACGAACCCCGGTCAAACACCGCTATCTTTCATTGAGGTCTGAGATCACAAAATCGCAGGACTTAACTATAATTAATTCTCAACGTTCGACGACTCGCTTGCAAGGTTTCTCCGTTACACTCCAATGCAACTACATATGAACCGAATTGAAAGCCCTACCTGGCAAAGGTCAGTGGGGGAAGTGTGAACTTGATCCAGCGTTGATCTCCGAGGGCTCGTACGATACTGACACAACTCAGCTGCATAATATTAGCGTGAAAATTTCTCCGAAAAATACCAAAAAAGAGCAGTGAAAGTTGCACATGGAACACTATGGAACGCCATCGTCGGGTGCAGTTTGTTTCAATGTTGTTCCTCAGGGTACTTCGTGACGATTTACCCTCTAGCCGTGGCTCAACGTGTTGTCTTTCATGACGACTTGCTACTGAGTCGCCTGAACGTACTGGTACTATGCGAATCTGAAACGTAGGGCCCTGTCGAGGACGGTGTTCAGCTGAAAAAAATCAAGAGGCGTTGGTGAGGCCGGCATCCGCGGCTCCAGTGCCAGGCACATTTTCTGAATACGATGAATATGGGCCATGAGAGATACGAGTTCTAGAATAGGATCATAATCGTTAGTACTGTGAAGGTGATAAGGCAAAGTCCATATGTGTGCGGCGCCTGCGTTCCTGGTGAACATGTGAAATAGATCACATTTAGTACAGTATATGATCGTCCAGAGCTGTACCGGGTCAGACTGATACCGAAATTATACTCTCTCCCCTAGGCAAAAGAAGACAATGTTTCCTCTCAACTCACTTTCAAGTGCTGCTACTTCAGGACAACGTGGGGATCCTGTAGCATCGCTCGTTCGCGTTATGCATTGTTTTGAGCTACGGCAGTTCCAATTGCAAGTTTGTCGTCAATCTAATATGTAGCCTTGGGCAACAACTTACCAGTGCGCAACTATCACCGCCGTTGTTTGACCCAATCAAGGTTCACGGAAACCACTTTGCTAACATTTACATTTCGTTCATTTCCTGCGCGTCGTACATACGCAGAACACGCCTTCCCATTCGACTGTTATCTTTTCCGGTGGTCTCGCATATGAGTGATTTGGACCGCATTACCAGAGACGAACAGACACCCACCAGCCCACACACTCATACTACTCACTCATTGAACTTTACCCGACCATGTGCCAGATTCCATCGAAAAAGAAGCAAGGAAGTCGTAATGTAAATTTTTTTTGGTTGCAGTTCCTGTCACGTGTGTAGTGCATTCTTGAGCTTGAGACCCCGCTTCAACTTATCCCGGAAGCCATACTGGAATACAAACTTGAAGTTTTATCCCTCTTGACCGATCGGCGGAAGGGACAAACTCAGAGAACTCACTGACTCACTAGGAATTCTCCGATATGGATCCGGGGTATATTTACCGCGTGGGGCAGAATTAGAAGATTGCACGCCATTTTGGATCTTTCGGCTCCCAGCGTTGGTGAGCTCACCGCGTGCTCGTTTTCCCTTATCACTAATTTGTCCACGCACCCACTAGATCTGCCCCCTGTGGCTACAAGTATTTGATCGCCCCCCTTACGGATGGAACTCGCCCGTCCCCCACTTCTCCTCTTGCCCAGGCTTCTCCCATCATGGCAAGCGAACTAGAAGACGGTCAGTACAGCCATGGCGACTCAGAGAAAGCAGTCTCCGCAGACCCCAAGGAAACCGGTACATATTTCCCTCCCTCTCCCGCGAAGAGACGTCTTATCTCCAACAGAGCGCATCCTGGAGAATATCGTCGATTTTGACGACCCTAACCTCGACCGTGAACATATCCTAGAGGGTGTCCTTGGTTGGTTTACTAGAATCATATGAACTTAACGACCCCTTATTCGTTTCCGCAGAGGACGATTCGCCATACCCCGAAGTGCGCTCTGCTGTCGCTAACACCGATGATCTGGATATTCCTGTATCTACGTTGCGCGCCTATGTGATGGGTCTTTTCTGGGCCATCCTCATCTCAGGTCTCAACCAGTTCTTTTTCTTCCGCTATCCCTCTGTTACCATCTCCAGCTATGTCGGCCAGTTGCTTTCATTCCCCATGGGCCGTGCGTGGGCAAAGGTTTGTACCGCCATATTCCCTCCGCAGTGGAAGTCTGCTTCCATATTTCCAATTTGCTCATTACTTTTCATCCTGTAGTTTATGCCGAACTGGCGTATTTTTGGTTATCAGCTCAACCCCGGTCCATTCACTATCAAAGAACATGTACTTGTCACCATCATGGCCTCCGTTGGTGCTGGTTGTAGGTGTCCCCGATTAAACCTGGAAGAATGAGTTGACTCCGAGCTATTTACAGCCGCATATGCCGTTAGTAATTTCTCCATGGTTACCTGCACTTTATTGGAACTTCTCCTCTATCTCAGACGGACATTGTTGCCGTTCAGCGGGTGTACTACAACCAGAGATACAACTTCGGATGTGAGTGCACACGTGCAGCAACATGGAAAGATTTGCTCATAAATGGCTCCCACGCTTCTTCGGGTCGGATGCTATACTTACTCATTCAGACCAATGGATGATCGTCATGTCTACTCAGATGATCGGTTTCTCCATCGGAGGTATTCTGCGACGTTTCCTCGTCAATCCCCCCTCAATGAGTATGTACTCACCTCTAGTCAATCGGATTCGAATCAACCCTAGTTTGTAGTCTGGCCTATAAACCTTGTCACGTGCGCTCTCTTCAACACTTTACACTCTCAGGTATACACGGGCATGGGTAACTATGGCGGTATCTCCCGCGAGCGCTTCTTCTTCTATGTGTGGACGGCAGCTGTTCTGTGGTATTTCTTCCCCGGCTTTATTTTCCAAGGTCTCTCCTACTTCTCTTGGGTCTGCTGGATCGCCCCGAATAATATCGTCGTCAACCAACTCTTCGGCTACGTGTCCGGCCTCGGGATGAGCGTCATTACGTTTGATTGGGCTCAGATTACATATGTAATTAGCCCTCTTGCTACCCCATGGTGGGCCGCGGCTAATGTTGGCGCCGGCTTTGCGTTCTTTTTCTGTGGGCTGCCTTCTGTCAGATAATTCTTGACAAATCACTGACCGCAGAGATTCAGGGCTCGTCGTTCCATGTCTTTATTACACCAATACTTGGTATAGCAAGTACTTACCGTGCGTATGTCTGTTCCGCTTTGTCGTCCCGTTATCGAGTTCCCCGCAGTATGTCGACGCGCACGTCCTACGACAATACTGGGGCAGCGTATAATATTACCCGCATAATCAACGCAGACTCCTCTTTCAACATTACCGCTTACGAGGAGTACAGTCCCCTTTTCCTTTCGTAAGTATTTCTCGATTCGTGAACGAAAGCACGCCTAATTCGATACTAGCACAACTTTTGCAATTTCTTATGGGTTATCCTTCGCCTCGATCACTGCCACGCTTGTGCATGCCTTTCTCTTCTTCCGCAAGCAGATTTGGATCCAAAGTCGTCGTTCAATGCATGAGCAAGCAGATATCCACGCGCGGCTCATGGCCAAGTACAAGCAAGTTCCGGAATGGTGGTACATGCTCATCTTCGGTTGGTGTTGCTTTATTTTCTGACCATCGAAGAACGCCTACCGACCCCCTTCAATATAGTGTCTATGTTCGTGATCGGCGTCCTCTCGATTGAGTTCTGGCACACTGAGTTCCCAGTTTGGGCATTCTGTCTCTCGCTTGTCATTGGTATGTGCCTCTGCCCTGGGAGTGAGTTCGAAGGCTAAGAGCTGTGTGTACAGCGTTTTTCTATGTTATCCCCATCGGCATGATCCAAGCCATCACAAACCAGCAAATCGGTCTCAAGTATGATCGTCTCGTTCACTCATGTCATTCACCTCCGTGTGTTCTAACTTGCTGTGTACAGCGTTATTACCGAGTTGATTGTCGGCTATGCCCTGCCTGGACGTCCAATTGCAATGATGTTATTCAAGACGTGGGGTTATATCTCCATGTACCAAGCTCTCGTCTTCGCGTCGGATTTCAAACTTGGCCATTACATGAAGATCCCTCCGCGGACCATGTTTTGGTGTGCGTAATTTTATGTAGCGGCATTTCGGCGTTACTGACCTACACGCCTTGCTCGACAGGTCAAATTGTAGCGACCATGGTTGCTGGTACAGTCCAGCTCGGCGTGCAAGCTTGGATGTTCACCAATATTCCCGACATGTGCAGCCCAACACAGCCGGATGGTTTTATATGTCCCAGCACGGAAGTATTTGGTACTGCTAGTTTCATATGGGGTGTCGTTGGCCCTCAGAGGCAATTTTCCAGTGGACAGGTGTATCATGGTATGTTTTTTGGTCATTCTAGTTTTCCAATGAGTTATTGACACATATCAACACAATGTTAGGACTTGTATACTTCTTCCTTATTGGAGCGCTCTTTCCATTCGCTGCATGGGTCATCTCTCTCAAATGGCCTAACAGCTTTATCCGCTATGTCAAGTAAGGATCTTTCTGTCTTGCTACCGTATCTGCGCGCCCCATTTATGCGTGTGCTTCAGCTTCCCCGTCATCTTCAGCGGTACAAGTTATATTCCCCCAGCGAGCGCAGTCAACTATGTCCCGTGGACAATCATCGCCTTCATCTTCAACTACGTCATACGTCGCCGTCACTTCTCATGGTGGACGAAGTACAACTGTGAGTTGATATTCGTCCACCGTTCGTAGCAGTAGCACCGGAATACAGATGCTGACTGCTCACACTCCCAGATGTCTTGTCTGCCGCCTTGGACTCTGGTCTAGCTGTATCGCTCGTCCTGGTCTTTTTCATTTTGCAGTACCCTGCGAATGGAACGATAGGCATCAACAGTATCCAGAAATGGTGGGGAAATACTGTGTTTTTGAATACTGCAGACGGAAAGGCAATGCCTCTACTTCAGCCACCTGCGGGTGGAACGTTCGGGTAAGAAACAGTTCCCTTTCTTTCGTTGATACCTTTTTCTTACCGATTGTGGCATCGTGTAGTCCGACTCAATGGTGAGCAGTGTGGAGGGCTAAGAGCTCTCACATGGCTTATAAGGTATTTCTTGATTTGTGTTTGACGATTTCATGCATGTATTACGATGTCAACTTTGTATGTGTATGGTATAAACCCAAAATGACAGTATTTTCGGTGCAAGATTTTGCATGGGCCAACAGCTGTCAGGGGTTGGATCATGGAATCCTAGTTACAGTATGGCCTTATCTCTTTCTCGGTCAATCCTCGGTGTATGTCAACTTTGTTTCGCACCATGCCGAGGAGTGGTGCTTGCTCTGCGTGCCAGGGAACAAAAGAAGAGCTCAAGCCCGTGTAAGACCCGGGTTGTGCTGGCGACCACTGTCCTTCGATCTGAGTAAGCCACGGTTTGCTGTTGACGACGGGCATCGGTGGCCTTTACAGACGTGCCGCCGTTACTGTTATAGTAGGGGGAACCAGGAGGGCCGAGGGAGCATAGCCGCACAGAGGACACGGACACGCGTGTAGAGCTAGGTACATCATCTCATTTCCTACTTCAAGCTCTGCTCATTGCTCGTGAGGCTGGTCCCGCTACTTCACCGTGCCATCGGGGTTTTGCTTAGCGCATGACAAGTACATATTACGGGATATGTATACAAAAGGAATTACATCGCGGGTATCTACGGTAGGAAGTTGAGGGAGACTACTTGTAGGACATCTAGTAGTATACATTAGCCTGATTGACCAGGTGCCAAGATTTTTGAAGAAACAATTATCCCTTCGAATTCATTCCATTTAGCGACCGTATGTAGAGGGCCATCGGTCTTCCGTAGCTAAGTGCGACGTTCGTCATCGCAACTGAATCACCATTGAAAACTTGGAGCATTATAGGTCGCCAAACCCCATGCGTCATCTTGTGGATGAAATCAACTCGAAGATTGCCCTGGCCGGCCCGACTCACTTTGGATAACTTTGCCGACGTCCTCCGTCGGGCGGACAACGAAAGAAGCTGAATTTGAGATAATCTTTTGATGTTAGGTATTCCAGGCACACACCGACCGCGAAGCCCATGACAAAAAAATATATGTGGGGAGCCTTGTACAACATCGCCACTGTAAAGGTTAGGCTCGTCGTCGAATGAAAAGTGTTCAAGCTATTAGTGAGCTAGTGAGGTCTGAGCTGTGACCCGGATCGACGTTACGCCACAATCGCGGTGATCGAAATGATCAGGGGCAAACAACGTCTACGTCCACGAAAGATGAACCGTAAACAGCTGCTCGGATGTGGAACGTGGGACACTCTCAAAACCGACCACTTGTCTTATTAATATGATTCGATTCCGGACTACCCATAGACGGAGAGCGGCAAGCGACTGCAGGTGTGCGGCAAATGTTGGCACAGGCCGTCCCCGAGATGGGGAGTGGGTGTTGGCCCATGAGAGGTGGCGAAAGGCACGGTGAGTAGCAGTGAGTAGCATATGTCAATTGCCAGCGGACCCAGTGACTGAATATCATTTTCAGTGACAGGCCGTATTAGACAACTTGTCGGGCAAGAAGTTTTGCCTGCGGATAACCAGGGACGATCCGTCTGCCTCTTATACTACCCGTTCGGTCTTCCGATGACCACCGCGCTCCTTCCTTTGGGACTTCAATACTGACGCTATGCGTTTGTCGTCGTTCGTTGCTTCGCCCTTGTCATGCCTTTTTATTTCTGCGTTCGTTTTTTCCCCTTGTGCAAGCGCTCAGGATCGTACCACCGAGCAGGGAGAGCTCAAATTTCAGGTGCGTCTTATGCAGTTCAGTGTTCAATGGGGAGGAGTTTCCGAGGGCTGTTTACGTGCTTTGCGTCGCTTCGTTGAAGAACGTGTGCCTGTCGAACCCCATAGTTCATCGTGGCGTCGCTGCCCTCGCAATGAATCGACTTTCCCTTGAGGTCTGGGCATCCTTGGTGTTGAAAGCAATCTCCACGATGGCAATCATACGCTTTGCATGCTGTATCTTGTTTTAAAGCCACACTGCCCGAGTACTGGTTTCCTGAACGTTTACTCACGTTTCGAAACAGATCCTAACATAGAATGCACGCCATATCAATATCCCCCCGTCGGTAATGCCAAAAACAACTTTCCTTTGAGTTGGACAGCAGCTACGATTTTATCCGGCGACTCCGACGCTCAAGCGAAATACCAAAGTATCGAGAGTCTAATCCCAAACATCCCCCCAAAGGGAACACAGCCGCAATCTCTAGTCGGCAATTGGGGAAACATCACATATGATCCCAGTGATCCTGATTGTTGGTGGACGTTCGAGAAGTGTACCACTCCTAAGGTCCCGGGTATTCCAGATGATATAGCTGGACTCCCAGAGGTTGGTATGCTATCTAATGCAAATGGTTGGCAGCGTTGATGTTCACTTCGCAATCGCAAACAGCCAAATACTCTTGGATATGGCTTCGACGATGGCCCAAACTGCTCGCATAACGCTTTCTACGACTTTTTGCAGTCAAGGGATCAGACGGCCAGTAAGTCGACTTGCTTATTTGGTTTGTAAGAGTGACATTCCGAGATCCCGTAGCAATGTTTTATATCGGGAGTAACGTCATGGACTGGCCTCTTGAAGCCCAGCGTGGTTTAGCAGATGGGCATGAGATTTGCGTTCGTAAGTAGGCTCGCTGTGTACCTACCAATATTCCGCATTGACCTTTTCCCCAGATACTTGGTCTCATCGTTATAGTGCGCTACCTTTTTGAGGATCGCAAAACACCATTTCGATGCGTTTTGTTGTACAGTGACCTCTCTCACGAATGATGAAGCTTTCTCAGAGCTTTGGTACAGTGGGTGGCTCTCTATTTCGAGGGTGACATTACACTAAGTTGTTCAATTCAGCTGTGCGCTGGAATCGTTTTCTTTTGCGTGAATACTCCCCTGAGCATAACAAAATAGATGCAGATCATCAAACTAGTTGTCGGCGTGACGCCCACTTGCTGGAGGGTAAGTGCCTTCCGCTTTGTACTTTATCTTGCTTAGGTGCCTAGCCTCCCTTCGGTGATGTCGACGACCGCATTCGAGCAATTGCCAATGCCCTTGGCTTAACGACCATCATGTGGCAATATGACTCAAATGACTGGCGTGTTGGTAGTGGAAATATCACTGAAGCAGACATTGATGCCAACTACATGGATCTCATCGCTGCCGCACAAAACGGTACCTTCGGCGCGGTAAGCAACCATCATCCTTCGAAGTCTATCGTACTAATTTTTTGTGGACAGTCTGGCACAATGATGCTTACTCATGAGTTGAACAATTTCACGATGTCTGAGGCCGTCAAATTCTACGACCAGTTGGCTTCCGCATTTTCTTACCTCGTCCCAGTCGGCGTGGCCTTCAATGTTAGTAATCCTTACGTCGAGGATGGATACACGCTTCCCTCCTTTGCAGAGTGTAAGTAGGCACCACCTTTGAAATGTTGTATATGCTTCTTGAGACATTCTTATCGTAGATATCGATGGTACGCATACGGTCAGTTACTGGGAGTGGCGATGGTAACACCATCGGTGGGTCTTCGACAGCTCTGGGACTGGGCAATATTCCATCCGGGAACTCGACAATCACGAGTAAGAGCGGGGCAGCCATAGTCTCGCTAGTCACGTTGGCTCGTTCGCAAGTGCTGCTGTTCTCATTGCAGGAATCCAGTTTATGTTGTGAATCCACCCCCCTCATCCTCCGTGTCCTCTCCATGGCATTTTTCTGTTGCCACAACCACTCTCAGGCTTCCTATTACATATGCGTCATGATCCCTGTAGCCTCCACGCACTTTCTTTGATACGGTTTTCCTATTTCACACATGGGTGGAGAGGTCAGTGCAGTTTCTTCAGTGTAATCGAACGTCGGACAGCTACTTACACAGTTCGGTGGTCTTGTTCCCGATGTACAATTTTGTAGCTTTGTAATACGAATTCACCTGTGAATGGACAAGTTTGTGGGCGGCATTCCTTGCAGTATTCGGTAGTCATGCACATGATCCGACGATAATTCTATATTGATGGCATTTACTCACATAGCTTCGGGGCTAAGAGCCGTAAACGGTCACAACCGCCCACAAACCCTCCTCCTAAGTCTCCGGTTAGGTCCACGTGGAATCGAACCACACCACAAGGTTTTTTCAGCCAACTATGCTTGATAATACCTCTTATCGCACAGGCTCCGGAGGCCGTCCCGTTGCAGTAATATTGCTAAGGATCAGTCAGCTCGAGCGTAGCCGTACACCTCTCGCGCTCTTTCTGAGACCGAGTCCACGCATTTCTTCAGCTGCAGCAAACCTGACTCAGGGCGTGATTACCATCACAGTAGCCTAATGACAAGCTGGTGGACATAGGACCCCAAGGGAAATTAACAATGCGATTAAGGAGCGGCGTCCATGCGATTAACCCGGAAAGTTCTGGATGTTTCGGGACAAAATGATGTCGAGGCCTGGCCTGGCCATGTAGAACTTTGACGCCACCATTCATAGTGCGTGCTAATATATGCTGATTAGTAGGCTGAAACGCATCTCGTTACTTAATTTTACGTTTGATTATCGTCTGCAGCGCCCAGCGCCCGGCCATATTGTTAAAGGCGATTATTAAAGGTGATATCAGTCTGCTAGCACAAACGTGGTCGAATGGACGAACTTTTTACGTGCTAGCTTGCTGCGTATGTTTTATCCGCGTCACAGCAAGCCGCAGCAAGGTTGGAAGACGCCGACGAATCCATGATTCAGAAGTGGAATATGTAAGTAACTAGACACGAGGGGCACGTAATTTACTCGACGATAGCTACAGCGCTGCCAGCACGTGCAAGGGAACCAAACAGACGTACATAACGCGCCCGGTCATATTTCTTTCCGCTCCAGCGTGTAAACACCGCTTGCTTTCTTTCTTTGTGACTATTCGCATCCACAACAGATCCCCGCAATGGTTGCTGTCGTCCAGAAACCTGCTCCTCCATTCAAAGCCACGGCCGTCGTTGAGGGCCTGTTCAAGGACATCGCGCTCGCTGATTTCCAGGGACAATGGTAAATGGCATCGCTAATTTTGACACTGTACCTACCAGTCCGTCTAACGAAACCTGTCTCAGGGTGATCCTATTCTTTTATCCCATGTCAGTATTAACTATATCCCAAATCGTTAGTCTTGGCTGAGTCCGTTTTAGGGACTTCACTTTCGTTTGTCCTACTGAAATTCTTGCCTTCAATGACGCACTCCCTCAGTTCAAGGAACTCGGTGCTGTGGTTCTTGGTAGGAAATTGAATTAGCGCTTGCACCGTAGTCTGATGGTTCATCTAGGTGTCTCCACTGATTCACAATACTCCCACTTTGCCTGGGCCCAACAGCCTAGGAAGCAAGGTGGCCTCGGACCCGATCTTAGCCTCCCCCTTATAGCAGATAGGAACATGCAAATCTCGCACGCGAGTACGGTGTGTTGATCGAGGAAGATGGTATTGCTCTTCGCGGCCTTTTCATCATCGATCCCAAGGGTGTTGTCAGGTAACCGGTCTCCATTTGCTTTCGGGCGCCAGTGACGCATTTGTTTCACAGGCAAATCACCATCAACGACCTGCCTGTCGGCCGCTCTGTTGACGAGACCCTTCGGCTCTTGAAGGCCTTCCAGTTTGTAGTAAGTTCCCAAGTACACCTGGATGTTGTCGGTACCACCTTAACGTGATCATTAGGAGAAGCACGGTGAAGTCTGTCCATTGGGCTGGACTGAAGGATCGAGGACAATCAAGCCTGACCCCAAAGGCTCTCTGGATTACTTCTCCGCCGTCGACAATGATATTGGTATGCAGGACGGCACCGCGAGGAAGCGAGCCCGTAAGGATTAAGACCGATGATCCGCTTCTTGCGTGTGCACTTACCTGGTTCTTGATAGAGCCATGAAGACTTCTATGTAATAGGGATTGAAGTGTCAAGCAGACGTTACATAGAGAAGTCGGGTACATTACAATGTATACCACTGCACCTCATGCACATATAGACCGGTTTCATCTCCTTCCTGCGATCGATGCTAGAACGAAGATGGGGATGTTTGCCTACATAATTTCTATCTTTCTGGTTTCCCAGTCTTCTCGTAATCGCATTTGAACAAACTTGTCTAGATCCTTAGCCACCGTTACTGCGACATCGATCAACTGCAGTACTTCCTCCGCAGCAATCGGCACACCACCAGCCTTCTGTAGAACACAGATTTCACGTTGTGCGTTCAACGCGATGCTCATCAGGCCCGTGCTCAACCGTTGTTCCAATAGTGACGGATCTAGCACGGGCCGCATAGAAGGGTCCGGGAAAAATGCAAACGTAACGCAGAAGGGCATATGGTGGATAGCCAAAGGTACCGGTGATCGTTCTGCTGCTGAATGCTAAGTGGTTGGTCAGCTGACATTCGAGCACTGAGCCAGCAGAGGGTGCAGATATACGTACGACGATCACCTCGTCCCCGATAACCTCAACCTCCGGCTTGCGGAAATGTTTGAAGGCCACTATGCCTGCGAGACATGCGCAGTCCAGCATGTTTCCTGCGTCTGCAAGACAGTGGATCGTTAAGCGAAGGTGCCAGACCTACCATAGCCAGAGAGTTGGATGCGCCCGGAAAACAGTAAGACATTTATGCAACGTACTCGCTCACCGGCAACGATGCAAAGCGATTCTTTGTCAATCGCATCGCTCCTTCTCAAAATCTTATCTAACATCCGTGTGATCGTTATTTCCTCCTCCGATGGGCTGCCAGGTAGAGAAAATGCGAGCGGTCAGATAGATTGAACACGGACAGAGCGCATATTCCTACCGACCGGGTTCGTAATCCACAGACGCCATAGGCGATATCTCGGAGTGTATTGTGATAATGCCCTCTAGAGGTCGTTCGGGTGGCGGCTTCGTCATTTTTGCCTCGACATAAGCGATCACTCTTCGTTCGCGCAGCGCATATTTTCCAGGGAGAGCACGTCGTTCCAAGTTGTTGTTATAAACTGAGCGGGTTGTGAGGACACAAACTACTAAAACCATACCGTGTTTTTCCATACCCACACTCCACCCAACCGAGATCTGGACCAAAGTCGAGTGTCGGCGTCCTGGCGTCAAGGTGATTGCGGCCATCGAGTCGGAGAGACTGTTTCAGTGCTTGGTATACAACGAATCTTTTTCAGGTATTGACGGCGACGGCGGTCGCATGCTGGGCAGTCGGGATGGTGATGGCTGGGCTGAGCTTCTAATTTGGGGTTAAAGACATTTTGACCGCCACCAGCGCTTGATAAACTCAAAAAGATAAAACTCCTGAAATCAATCGATCACCATCACACACTAGGTTTGTCAAAAGCGAGCATCAATTATAATGGTTCGTCTCATCACGCACAATCTGCTGGCCTGCCACGTCAAAGGCTGCACGAGCAACAACTTCCCATTAGCTCTTAAGGACGTCCAAATCGAGTTGCAAGAGGCAGAGTTTAACCCCGAGTTTGTTACGAACATTCTCCCGCGTCTGGAATGGAGTGCCCTTGCGGACGCTGCTAGGCAGGTAAGTTCGGTGCACCGACTAGATTTTTTCTTTCTTTTTTCTCTTTTGCTGTAAGTTGCATAGGTGGAGATACTTCACTGCCGGCTGAACACCCGAGATGATGGACGACGAGATCTACTACGAAATTTGCACCACGTATTGCTAGAGGTATGTCTCACTGTCCTCATTACCAATCAGCGATACTTTTCCTGCTTCTAGATTCACATAGTCGAGGGTGCGATGGTATGCCGAATTGCAAGCACATCTACCCTATTTCAAATGGTATTCCCAACATGGTGAGTTAGATATCTTCTATCGGTCTCACGAATGGTGTATACATCCGTGAATTATTCCTCTGCATAGTTACTAGCCGAACACGAAATTGGTTAACGAGACAATTTTGTTTTTTGTTCTGTCCAAAAAAACGGGTTATTGGTCTACGCTCCCTTGGGATGGCGTCTCTTCATGTTTGTCTCTCCCTGTAATGTTTATACTTTCTCTTTAATCCATGCTGCAGAAATCCGTTCTTCCCTCGAACTGCACCGTGTTATCAGTTTTGGACAGAGGTATATTATCTCCGTACAAAGTCGGTCGGTCAGCTGCCTGCCTTTTTAATCTTGTCGACTGCCGTTAGCATCGTTAGCATTTGCCTTCGATGTGTAAGGACAACGCGTGTCCCAAGGTAGTTGAACAGCGGCTGAAGGAACAGGCATAAGAACTTCCATCAAGCACATGGATACCCAACCACGCAACGCCAAAAACAATGGCCCCTATTTCTGAACAGTAATGATGTTAGACTACTTCCAAGGTGACTCCAACTCCTCAGACGACAAGCACTTGTCATCCAGTACAGATGTTTTCATGACTCGCTTTACACCGTTTGTGATGACTCTGCAGGTGCAAGTGTAGTTATGGTCTCGTAAGGGTGTCAAAGTGCTAGTTTGTTGTGTACGCCGAAGGAGTGTGGTTGTGGTATGTACGTCGGAGGTTTGATAGGTGCAACTTGGAAAAGTTTGCAAAAAAAATTGCCCACTGGCTGGATTGAACAACCGACCTCACCATTACGAGTGGCGCGCTCTACCACTGAGCTAAACGGGCTCATGAATATTCGGGAACTTCCCTCTGGATGCAGTGGCATTGCAATGAAGTGACCATGAAGTAATCGAGAGAACAAGCACATAGAGGTTTGTCATTATTCTAGGGTCAAATACAGGTGCTTCCTAGTAAGTACCGCCCGTGCTCCTGGAACAATTACAATCGTCTGGGTATTGTCGATGACCATGGCTGGACCCGCAATCTCGTCGCCAAGGACAAATTGTCCAATAGGAAGACCGGTATCATGCACTCTCCCGACCTTGTCGAAGTACACGCTATTCCTCGAACTAGCTTTGGACTGATCGACTGGCGTTTTCTTGATCGCTCTACTTCGGAATATACTGATTCTCCGAGGCTGTCGAACGTCTTTCCAATGCCACGGACCTGGATAGGAACCATATACATATGTGACCTTGCATGGCTTCCCGTTTCTCAATGCCTACCTTAATATCATCAACTACGATGTTCTTCGTCTCCAATAGGAAACCAAATTCCGCCTTATAGATTTTCTTGAAGGCAGCTTCGAAATCTTCATCCCCATCACCGTCGCTCGGTACAGGCAAAACCATCAGTGCAGTATCCGTTCCGTCGAAGCGCATGTTCAACATTCGCTCCACCTTGATGCGGTCCTCCTCGAATCCCTGGCGAGCCAACTCCGTCTGAACAGCTTTCGTTAATTTGTCAAGTCGTGCGAGGAGCGAAGATCTCGTGGAGCTAGAGTAAAAGGTGGACGACGGTTCTTGGAGTTCATATACTCTATACAATACTTGTTAGCTACACCTTAACAAGACGCCAGCAGAGGCTTCACCGATCGGCCAGTGCTAAGCCATAAGCAGACAAAACGGAGCTATAGCGATGAATTAGGACAGTCTTGATCCCAAGAATGCCGGCAATTTCGCAGGCATGTTGACCTCCTGCACCCCCGAAACTAGTCAGTCTGCTTCCGTCAATATACATGTGCAGGGCGTCATACATGTAAGGATACGCACATGTGGCTACCAGTCGAGTATCCACGAGCCTCTGTCAGTGCTCGTATTGGACGACACATTGTTTCGTTCGCGACTTTGATGAATCTTACTTTTTTGTGAGCTTGTCATAGAGTCGTGCGGTGTGTGTACTCACCCGTAAATGATTTCATCTAGTTCATGAGATACTTCTTGACTGTCGTTGATTTCCGAGGCGAGTTTCTCGAAAGCCGTCCTCGATGCCTCGACATCCAAAGTTTCGTCTTCGTTCTTTCCAAATATTTTCGGGAAGTATTCGGGTATCAAACGTCCAAGGAGCAGGTTTGCATCCGTCACAGCCAACGGCCCGCCTTTGCTGGGAAATGTCAGTGTGGTCACTTTGTGCACAAGGCTGACGTAAGAACGGAGCTCACCGATAACAAGCAGGACCAGGTTCAGCTCCAGCACTATCGGGTCCTGCCAAGAACAAGCCATTGCGGAACGTCAGGCAAGACCCTCCACCAGCGGCAACAGTATGATGTCCAGCTGAGGCGACTGGATGGTAACCCCGGCAGTCGTCGTCTCGTAGACTACTTCATATCTCCCGTTGAAGCGTGACACGTCCGTTGACGTGCCACCAACATCTATTCTGGCTGGGGTAAGGAAAAGGATCAGAAATCCGCGAAACCGATACCGACCCAATAATCGGGTATTTTCTTTCCTCGTCCCAACTAGTTAGAGCATAACCAACCACGCCACCGGCAGGTCCACTAAGAATACTCTTCAACCCAGAAAAATTGCTTAGATCGAGCAAACCACCATCACTGCCCATGAATTCCACTCGTGGGCTTCTCAACCTTCCATCCCGGAGCTTAGCATCAAAGCCATTGAAGAACCCATCTAAGTATGCTTGCAAAATAGGGGTCAAGTATGCGTCGGCAGTTGAAGACACCCCTCGAGGCACCATCTTGATCATGGGAAGTAAGCGCGACGACTCCGAGACCTGCGTGAACCCTATTTCCCGTGCAAGTTGTCCAATCTGTGTTTCGTGCTCCGGGAATGTGTAAGAGTGCACCAGCACGATGGCTATTGACCTATAACCGGAATCAAACAGGCGCTGAAGATCGCGTTTCACGACCTCAAGATCTCATGACAAGAATCGATCAGCTTCGAGAAACTAGAATGTGAAACCCCAAACAACACACCTGGCCGTTTCATTATTCGCACCGCTTCCCCGGATATGCCTTGGACAATGTCCCCGGGTCCATCCGCAAAATCATGTTCATCATGTCCCGGGCCAGTATACCCCTTCTTAACGCTCCCGTCGTTGTTGAACTGCACCGCATGCTTCTCGGCCTGAGGATCTGATGTATACCCCACAAGTGTGACACGTTCGTCTACTTCAACGACCTCGCTATACAAAGGCGGTGGTCGCTTGATGTTGAGGTCAAAGATCCTTGGGCGTGATTGATTACCGATTAGAAGGAGGTCTTTAAACCCTTTCGTGATGAGCAGGGCGTGCTTGTGGCCTTTGCGTTCCAGAAGGGCATTCGTGGCAACTGTCGTAGATAGGCGAATGTAGTCTGTATGTGAATAGTATTCAGTAAGTACAACCGAAAAACAGGTTCAAATGGGTGATAGGGCGAAACGGAAGGGCTAACCGATCTTGTCTGTTGAGAGGACCGTTCCTCGGGGGATCTTTTCCCCCGTCACGATTTCTAGTACTCGGCGGATGCCCTCAGTAGGTGCATCCTGATAATTGGCTGGGTCCTGGGACACTTGAGAATTGTGATATATTAGTAAAACGTCGTTTTACAGTGCAGTCGCTACTCACGTAGCTTAATCACCAGCTCTTTGCGCGTTTTAGGGTTCTCGGGATCCGGGTATGACCTGGGAGAAACAGAAATGCCGATGAGGCGAGGGGAGAAAGGTGGCTGGGAGGGGAGGAAGCCTACATACGCATGAACATCGCAGAAGGTTCCTCCTCGATCTGCGCATATGCGTATTGATCTGTCGGGCACGGGTCATGGTTATGCAAGACTTGCAATCTCGAGCTCGACCGAGTGAAATAATACAAGGTACCTGCCGCTAGAAGTTGGCGTGTGATAAGATGTCCACCGGTCGGCCGTATCATAAGTGGGGCGTGACGGTCATGTGCCGACGTCATCTCCACATCGACCATCTACACATCACACATCAATTCACGTCGAGTAACAAGTTAACAACCGACCAAGACTGATAATCATTCGATATTAAGTACCACATTTCGTCGATGAGTAACCCCGCGAGAGGGACGTAAGAGATTGATGAAGGAGAGGCAACATATGTAGGGTGGACAAATATGTATGACGAGGCTTGGCATGGGTTTGAAGGGTGATCGATATTAGAAATGGTCAGCGCGCGCAGGTTAACTTCAGGTTATGTTAATAAGGAAAAGAGAAGAAAGTGTGGGAAAAAAAAGAACGGCAATATGGTAAGGATAAAGAAAGGGGAAAAAATCCAGTACCCGGCACCAGTAAAGGGCAGAGGTATCAACCGTTGCACAGGTGGGGAAGATAGAAAAACAGGGGGAAGAAAGGGAGGGTTAATACTGATGTGGCGGAATATGTCGCACCCAAGAAATCCAACATGACTGAAACTATATATAAAAAAAGAGCGATGGCTGTCTTTCTTCACTCGTCTAGTTCTTCATCTTCCTCCAAGACGTTCTGAAGAGGCATGCCGTGCACATATCGACCAGGGCTATTGCTTCCGGCTTCTTCATAAAGCACATTTGGAGTCAAAGGTTCCTCCTCCAGTTCAGGCTCTTCAACACCAACTTCCTCGATCTCAATCTGGGGCACTGGCTGAGGGGATGGCGTAGGGGAAGTAGCGCGAGGAAGTGGAGGTAGTGACGCATCTTTAGGTGGGATCTGTATGGGGATTCGGGACGGGGTTGTTACAGTGACCTGCTTTTCCCGCTCACGGTACATTTCGATAAGTGCAGCAGTCTTGCTTTGCGATACTGGTGTTACCGGCAATTCAGGTTGGACGTGGGGTAGGGTGATAGATTCCGCTCTTGAGTGTCCACTCTCTTTCTGTTCTCTACTCTCTTCACCATGCCAAATTCTGGGAAGTCCATATCACGAGGAGAGGGGCCAACCGACGTTGGAGCATACTCGCTCGCCGACTCGAATGATGACCTCATAGCCTGCGGCGACGGGGAAATCGCGGGAACTTGCTCAGGCGCGCCGTAAACCATTTCATCTGGTACATCGTCACCGTCAGATTCATCACCATTAGCCCGCGGTCGTACCGGCAGGGGCCTAGTTGTCGCCCCAGGAAGGCGCTCAGGATGCAAATCGAAGTATCCAATGCGCTTCGCCTTCGGGTAGGACATCACCGAGTCGATGTCTGCGTCTTCGTGAATATTGCCGTTGTCGTCACCATGTGGTACTGGTGAGGCTCCCTTGCTTTCATTTTCCTTCGCGTGGGGCGGTTCAGGCGTCAATTGGCGGGTTTGTATCCCTTCATCGTCAGAAAGTGGGGAGCGCGCGCGCACGCCAGCAAGGACTTGCGCGACCTCTTGACTGGCAAGTTCAGGATCCGAGCGGCCTCCACCCTTCATTCCCCTCAACAAGGTCCCACCGCCCCCCTTTTTCTCTGCCTCCTGTGTTCCTAGTCGACGGTTTTGACTCGCAACCAGGATGTCCACCCACGCGTCATCTCTGGACATGCGCCGCTCATACTTCTCAGCGGGAGTGAGGGCCTTCGTGCTGGCTGTCTCATTCCACTCATCATCACTGTAGCTCGCTAAGCGCGTCTCAAAATCGACAGTCGAGTACTCAGCGGGTACTAACCCCGACCGCCGTACGACTGTTGGGTTCGGGACTGGGATGCGAAACCGAGACCGGCGATTGCTTGTCGGAGTTAGTGGGCTGTCCGAGGGCACCGCTGCAGATGCTTTTCTTTTTCGGGAGGGGGTGGGGCGGCAGAGTCATTGGCGTTTGTTCGGGGAGTTTTGGGTCTAGGCCTTACAAACGTAGGGGACGGAGGTGCCAATAAGGATGCCGCTGGCGGAACCGGCTTGGATAACGTCAGAACTTTGCTTCCGTTTGAGCGCAGAAGACCTTCGAATTCGACTTCGCGGTACGACGGGCTCTTGGGTACGTGACCAACGACATAGGGGCGGCCATTGAGGGTTGGAGCTGGCTTCCACTGTTTCGATTTGATCGACGCGAAGAAGAACGGCAACCGCCTTTTCGTCCCGGAATCTTTAGCGAGCTGCTGCCCGGTACTCCAACGGC